>OU342954.1:26754034-28004034 GCA_910592335.1 Adalia bipunctata
CTCCAGAAATTCAAGAAGAACACCAATTCCTACCTGCTTGCCCTTGGTTCTCACGATGTTCTCTGAACATTACAGGATATTCCTTTTCGTGAAAATCACAACATAAAAAAAAAAAAAAAGACAGAAACTGTTGAGGAGTTTGTCTTGAACCGAGGAGTCGACTTATTGAATGTAAAATCCTGACTAACTTTTCAATCTACCGAAAACCGAGAAAACAACCAAGACCTGACCTCTCTATGCAATCCGCCGATTAATAATGAACGATGAGCAAAGTTAGGGTTAGTCTATTCTCCGGATAAGTGCCAAAGTTTGCGGATAATCAGCACCAAGAACATGCGGTATGTGTAATTTGATGATGAAGGGTTATCGGCGTCCACATTAGCGCGACTGGGTCATAAGTTAAAGCGTGCCAGGAATAGAGGTCGCCACCTATGCGCTCCCGCAGGACCCCAAACTTTATCTTTGTTCGCTTGATAATGAGGGTGAAGTTATTGAGGAACCTTCTACGACAGGTATTGGAAATTCATGCACTGATTACATTAAAATGGAGGAGCAGTAAGGAAACTGAAAGTAATCTATCTTATAGAGCATAGACCAAGAATTAGAAGGTGCAACCCTTTTTTATATTGATGAAGCCAAGGAGAGCATCAGTTTTCTGCTCATTCATAAATGCTGCCACTGATTCCTAGGTCCAAAGCAGCAAAATTTGCTTAGTTGGAGAAACCGTATTGCTTTTTTCCTAGAGCTCATTATATTGCTTGCCATCCAGTCCAAACGTTCTAACAGACAGCACCAACAGTTCGTGGTAATAATAGTTACTAGGTGATCAGTAGTATCTTTCTCTTCCCTTCAGAATTCCCATTTTCTGCTAGATCTAGGCTCACCAGATGATGGTAACCTGTAAGAAAACCTTCCCTAACTTATATTTGCAGGTCCCAAGCTCTGAAAAGTTCTGAAGCCACAAAAGTAGTAGCTGCCTTCTTTCTGGCTCCTGTGTTGGCTTCCCCACTTGATACCTTGCTGTCCAGGAATCCATACTGAGAGATATACCGCAAGAACTGTTGAAAAGGCATCATTATTCGGCAGATTCATTCTAAAATGCTGCAGAGACGTGGCACTACCGAAATGAAGTGAATTTCCTCATTCAAATGACCTTGCCGGCCGGCAATCCCGGTTTGTTTGCGTATCAATTATGGAGAAGGTGTCTTAATCCGATTGTCGCGACTATCTTCGACGTCCTCCAGAACGTTGTGTTGGTATTTCGCTCATTGTTATGCTGAGGATTAGTCGCACCTCCATAATCCTTTATTTGGAGTTGCGCGGTTTGAGAGGATCATGGAATACTGGATGTTAATCGAGGATCCAGGCCCGGTCATTTGGGGAGGGACCCAATTGTCCGACGTATAAGCCCTAGAATGTTGTTTTAGGGGCTTTCCGAAAGAACATCATTAAAATTCGGAAGGATTAACACTTAAATTGCGGTATGATGCACTATACAGAGTTTTTCATCCAGTATATTTGATGTCAAATGTATGTGGCGGTCTTTTTCCAAGGCTTTCATGGCATTTTAAAACATACCAAATCCTACACTGTTAACTTAGCATCATCCGATTTTCTTCAAGACCATGTTTGATGTTCTACCAACTGATCGTTGTCAAACTGCTTCAGAGATCAATCTGACTGGATCTCGTTCGTTTTCCCTACTTCGGAAGTGGCTCAAACCTACTTCCAAATATACTGCTCCACAAGAGTAAGATATATCGTATTCAATCGTTTTTAAAAGTATGTAATCTTCGAGAAAATCGCTGTAAAATCATTTAAAACTCAATAACAACTTGAATCGATCCAATAAAAATCAGTATGAGACTTTTCGTCAATCTGGTCGCCTTTTTTCTGAAGTTTGGTTCTTTGCATATGCTTAATGAATGTTCTTATTTTGAAATGAAGTCAGTTTATCAACGCCTTCGATTTGAAACGAGTTTTCTGAAAATGTCAAGACGTAAATTAACAAACGCTGAGGCTAATAGGGCTATCGGAATGCTACAGAGTGGCCTAACTCATGTTGTTGTAGCGGAAAGGCTCCAAGTCAGCCAAAGTGTGATATCTCGACTTTGGAATAGGTTCAGGCCTCAGGGAGACAGGTTCCGTGTTGGAAAGACCAAGGCTTGGTGGGCGACGAAAAACAACACCTGCTCAGGATCGTTTCATCACCGTTTCGGCGAGAAGAAACCCTACATCTACGTGTAGAATGCTACGGAATACTCTTCAGAATGCAGATGGGGTACAAGTTTCCATCGAAACCATCAGACGACGTTTGAGAGAGGTGAATCTAGGTTCTAGACGTCAATTAGGAGAAGTTCCATCAACACGTGACCATAAGCGTCAAAGAATGGAATGGGCAAGGCAACATATGAATTGGAACGATCAATGGCGTAGTGTCCTTTTCACTGATGAATCCAGATATGGACGATTTTCAGATTCTCGAAGAATAAGAGTATGGACAATTCCACGCATACCCCGTAATCGTCACTATGTCCAAGAAGTCCATCCATTCCGAGGGGGTAATGTTATGATATGGGCCGGGATATGTTTCAACGGGCGCACAGATCTACACATTTGTCCTGGGAATATGACCGTCTCACACTATAGGGAGCATGTCATTGAGAATGTTGTGCCAAATTTTCACGCTGCTATTATTGAAACTTTGCAATTTCTAGACGATAACGCTAGACCGCACCGTGCAGCCATAGTTGAGAATGCGCGCGAGGAGCTTGGTATTCCACATTTACCAATACCTCCGCACTCCCCAGATTTGAATTGCATAGAAAATGCATGGGATATGCTTCAAAGAAGACTAGATAATCATCAACCTACCCCAGAATCCTTAAATAATCTGAGAGAGCTTCTGTCCCGTTTATGGAACCGAATTCCTCAAGAAATGTTCAACAACCTCGTGTGTAGTATGCAAAGAAGATGTCAAGCTGTTATTGATGCCCGTGGAGGCCATACATTGTATTGATAGTCTTAAAATGCTTGAATTCTCTGTGAATAAAATTTCGTTATTTTACTCGCTTTTTCTCAACCATACTGTATACGCTGCAGACCTACAGGCTAAAATTAATTTGAAACTTGAAATCATATTTATATGAAGTTTCATCACAAAAATCTTATTTTAACTATATTTTCTGCAATTTAAGTCATTATCCCAAACTCATGTGGAGCAGTTTACTTTCCTGATACGCTTACAACTCAATAAATAATCTGGGCTTCAAATGTCGGGGACGAAGGCTAAACCTATCAACTCACTTCATCACTCTGAAAATAGGTCAAACATATCTCCATGCGAGCGGAAAAATATCCCGACATGAAGTAGTAGAGAGATTGGATGAAAAATGCGATGTATCTGATCATGTATCAGAATTAGGGCGTGATCGACACCAACTCCCATCTACAAACGTGCAAACCTAATAAATTCGATAACAAAAGCGATGGCACGGATCGGGTCGGAGCTAGATTAATTAACTGCCATGGATGGAGCCGTTGTCGCATCATTAACAGGACGGTAGCTTGTATTTCGTCGCCTAATTGCTAGAGTTTTATTACACCGTATCTAGGTGCATGAAAAATGGCGATGCACGTGTGTGCAGCTTTGAATTATGTCGATGATAGCATTCGAATCATAAAAAGCAAGCTCTCAGTTAAAAATGTTCATCAGTCCATCCTTATTTCGGAGTTTTTGGGCAATACTGCAGGTTTCTGCAAAATGTTCGCTACTTAAAACATAGAGGTCGTCATAGTCTCAGATCTACTCGAGAGTACCCGACTTGCAGTAATGATTTTGGCCGAGGGAAAGCCGAGATGGGTTTGTATCTCTGTGTGCGGTTTCAGTAGAAACTTCTTTACGCCTTTTGAGTCGAAAAAATCCCAGAGAAACAAATGTTACAGTCTTCGTGTATTCAGCGCATGCATGCAGGGAAACTGAAGTGGGTTCAAGGGACCTAAAAAGGGGTTATTAGGACATTCATGAAAAGGGCTAGGGCTGTGAGAGTTGTCCCTGTAATGATGTTAATTGGCACTCTCATGAATGTGTAATTGATCAATCCAGGGCGCACTGAAATGAGTATAATTCAAAGGTGGTTTCTGTGGCGAATGTACAAATGCTTCTTTCATGATAAAGTGGAAATTATTCTCTCGTGGGCCTTGATGAGGACATAATTAAGAACGTGCGACAGGTACGAAATGGAAGTGGATGGTATTCGTTGAAGAAGAGGTTACGAATGCACAAATGTAGGGTCCAGAGTTTATAGCTTGGTGAGGATGATATTCCACAGCAACCACAAGGTCTATTGTGCCCTCCATCAGAGCTGTTCTAGCAACTGCTCTATCTTCAGCTACTTCTGCACCAGTCAGCTCCTGACTAGCTCATTCTCATCATAGGCTTCCTTAGGCGACAATGTCCTATGATGAAGCCAGTGAGGATGCGTAGCTTATACTTTTTGAGATCCAAATAGCAGCTTTGTTCCTCTGAAAGCTCTGTGAATAGCCTCATAGTATGATCTGTCTTTCACTAGATGGAGAGTCATGAGATCTTTAGAGATCTCTAGTGTCCTAGTTGGGCACGTCCTCATAGCTTCAGTGGTGCACATACAGGCTAGTCTTTGTATCTTAATAAGTCATTATGGGTCTCAAAATCATGACGTACATCCATCGCAGTATTTGAAGGCTACAACCCAAGATATTACCAGGTGGACTTCAAAACGCCATCATAGCATTTGTTGTTTCATTAGGAGTGATGTCAACATTCGTATTCCATGGATGTTTGCTGCCTAGAGTTTTCCTTAGATATTCAGCAGACTTCCACTCTATGGAATCTAAGATCCAGAAACATTGAAGACAGTTATTTAACACCATTGATCTGAGACTCTCCTCACCTATGTCTTAGGTTTCTTCGTCTTGAAGATTTCTTTTCTTCGGCTTGCTTGCAGATCAACAGAATTTTAGTTTAGCTCAACTTTCTCTTGTGTTCAAATTCAAATGCACCAACCAAGTCTGGCGTTTCATCCAACGAGCTTATAGGACTCCAGAGAAGTCTAATCCATTCATTCTCTTCAACATCTTCGAGTTCATTCTGAACTGATTTCAAGTTGCAAACTAATTTCAGCCTGTAGGTCTGCAGCGTAGACAGGGTGGTTAAGAAAAATCGAGTAAAATAACGAAATTTTATTCCCAGAGAATTCAAGCATTTTAAGACTATGGCTCCACGGACATCAATAACAGCTTGACATCTTCTTTGCTTACTACACACGAGGTTGTTGAACATTTCTTGAGGAATTTGGTTCCATAAACGGGGCAGAAGGTCTCTCAGATCATTTAAGGATTCTGGGGTAGGTTGATGATTATCTGATCTTCTTTGGAGCATATCCCATGCATGTTCTATGCAGTTCAAATCTCGTGAGTGCCGAGGTATTGGTAAATGTGGAATACCAAGCTCCTCGCGCGCATTCTCAACTATGGCTGCACGGTGCGGTCTAGCGTTATCTTCCAGAAATTGAAAAGTTTCACCAATAGCAGCGTGAAAATTTGGCACAACATTGTCAATGACATGCTCCCTATAGTGTAAGGCGGTCATATTCCCAGGACAAATGTGTAGATCTGTGCGCCCGTTGAAACATATCCCGGCCCATACCATAACACTACCCCCTCGGAATGGATGGACTTCTTGGACATAGCGACGATTACGTGGTATGCGTGGGATTTTCCATACCTTATTCTTCGAGAATCTGAAAATCGTCCATATCTGGATTCATCAGTGAAAAGGACACTACGCCATTGATCGTTCCAATTGATATGTTGCCTTGCCCATTCCAGTCTTTGACGCTTATGGTTACGTGTTAATGGAACTCCTCTTAATGGACGTCTAGAACCTAGATTCACCTCTCTCAAACGTCGTCTGATGGTTTCGATGGAAACTTGGACCCCATCTGCATTTTGAAGAGTATTCCGTAGCATTCTACACGTAGATGTAGGGTTTCTTCTCGCCGAAACGGCGATGAAACGATCCTGAGCAGGTGTTGTTTTTCGTCGCCCACCAAGCCTTGGTCTTTCCAACACGGAACCTGTCTCCCTGAACCTATTCCAAAGTCGAGAAATCACACCTTGGCTGAAGTGGAGCCTTTCCGCTACAACAACCTGAGTTAGGCCACCCTATAGCATTCCGATAGCCCTATTAGCCTCAGCGTTTGTTAATTTACGTCTTGGCATTTTCAGAAAACTCGTTTCGAATCGAAGCCGTTGATAAACTGACTTCATTTCAAAATAAGAACATTCATGAAGCAAATGCAAAGAACCAAACTTCAGAAAAATAGGCGACTAGATTGACGAAATGTCTCATACTGATTTTTATTGGATCGATTCAAGTTGTTATTGAGTTTTAAATGATTTTACAGCGATTTTCTCGAAGATTACATACTTTTAAAACCGATTGAATACGATATCCCTAACTCTTATGGAGCAGATTACTTGAAATGAAATTTTCTTATTGAAAATATTAGGGATTTTCGTCAATTTCGATGTCTAAGGGAGGGCCATGGCCCCTCCCTGTATCCGCCAGTGCTCTGATTAATACCTCAAACATCCCTAGACGGTCCCGAGGCGCCTCAGAACACACGAAAACGGCTTCACGTTAGCCATATCCCGGTTATCCTACCCAACCCCCAAATCCGCAACATTTGGAAGTTTGTCCAGAGAATTAAAGGAGTGCAAATTAACTTTTAATCTGTACCTCCTCTCCCTCCCGGTCCCCCTTATCGGGAGAGGGTCCCGAGCGATGCGCGTTCATGGGATCCGAGACTCCCGTGACCCCCAGCGTGATTAATCAGACGGCTAATTTGGGAAAGGGTTCGACTGGGAGCCTTTACGACGAAGCTGCGGAGCGGCGGGGCGAAGGGATCCTGTTTGATCCTATTTATGGGTCGGCGTATTTCATGGACGAGTGAATTCTGGCGAGTTTTATCGATGGGGTGGAGAGAGGCTTAGAGCGCTGATGGTGAAGGACTATCTTATCCTGTGGCTTCGCTGCCTGAGATTTCAAGTCGAGTTGAAAATGAAAAATGCAAAATACAAAACAAAAAACAAGAAAAAACCCAGTCAAAGAAGGCCTAAGGACTGAACGAGAATAAATTCGCTATCACAAAAACGCCTATATCTCTTGAACCAATTGAAAAAAAATCAAAATTTGATCATAGTTAGCTTTGTTATGAACGTCAGAAACATGTGGAACATTTACTTCATAGATATTCCAATACTCTGTCGCAAAATGTCAAGCGAAGTGAAAACACGAGAATTTTAAGTGAAACTTTTTCAAAATAATCAAAAATGCAGCTTCAAAAGCATCGCAAAAGAGGCTCGCGTTCGTCCGGAAACGGTATCAAGAGTTGTTAAGCGCTTCAACGAAGATCTTACAATTAACAGCAAAGAAGGAACCGGGAGGAAAAAAGGGTTTCATAGCCCAAAAAAGTGAAGAAAGCCATCAGCCTTTTTCAGAAGAATCCTAACCTTTCAGGACGGAAAGTGACCCAAATAGTGGGTTGTTCGCAGTCAACCGTTCAAAAAATCTAGTCGAGTTGTGGGCTTAGAAAAAACAAAGTGCAGAAAGTGCCAGACAGGAACGCTGTGGAGAATCAAGAAGCGAAATCAAGAGCAAAGAAACTAAAAAAAGATTTCTTGAAAAATTTTTCCTGTTGCGTGATGGACGACGAAACCTATGTCTTGGCTGATTTCTCGCAACTTTCTGGTCAGGAATTTTATACTGCAGATTCTCGTGGAAATGTTGACGAACAATTTCGCGTGAAGAAACAAGCAAAGTTTCCTAAAAAATTCCTGGTTTGGTAAGCAATTTGCACTTGTGGGAAAAGGAGCAAATTTTTCGTTGGCCAAGGCACTGTTGACTCGAAGATATATATCGAGGAATGCTTGAAGAAGCGACTTTTACCATTTTTACGTAAGCACGATGTGTCAACAATCTTTTGGCCAGATTTAGCTTCATGCCACTACAGCAAGGCCACCAAGGAATGGTACGAAGCTAATGAGGTGGTTTTTGTCCCCAAAGAGGCCAATCCACCAAATTGCCCAGAACTCAGGTCAATCGAAAGATATTGGGTCCTGGTAAAAAGAGAATTAAAGAAGATTAAGAAATCAACGAAAACATTAGCGGAATTCAAGCAAAAGTGGAAGACAGCATCCCAGAAAGTGACTGGGAACACTATAAGAAGCATGATGGGAAGAATTCCAGAAAAAATCCATGAATTTTATAAAAAATATTTTTTTTTTTTTTGTAAAAACAGTTTTCATAAGAATTAGAAGATGATTCGAAAATGAGTTTGATTTTCGAAATCGGTCCAGTGGTTCAAAAGATATAAGCGTTTTTGTGATAGCGAATTTATTCTCGTTCAGTCCTTATATGGACAAGTTTGGTATCAAATTATAGGTTTTCGGGGACGCTGAATTCAATAAAAATCGAGGCTCTATCTATCATAGTTCAGATTTTCACCTGTCAAATGGTATTTTTTCGAAATTCAAAACGTTATATCTCCCGCTCTTGTGGTCGAATCAACTTTTTGTTTGTATATAGTAAAGCAGCATTATCCCGAGTATCTCTAGGCATAATAAATCGATTTCAAAAATGTCAACTTTTTGGGTGAAAAATACGTAAGGGGTAAGACCCCCCAAAAACACCACATTCGTCATCACCAAGGAATTCCTGAGAAATCTAGTGTTGATATTCGATCGTAAAGTTCTTCAACCCATTCGAATCTATCAGAATACCCATTTTGCTGACCCATAACACCAAAACTCTGCATGCTCTGAGCTCGTGAACAAAACTCGAAAATGCAAAATGGAAAACAAAAAACTAAAAAAATTCATGTCAAAAAAGGACAATATGGTCATGCTTGGTATCAAATTATAGGTTTTCGAGGACGCTGAATTCAATAAAAAATTATTCGAGTCACTATCTACCATAGTTTAGATTTTGACCTGCGAAATGGCATTTTTTCAAAAAATCGAAATTTCAAACCGTCATAGCTCTCGATGAAGTGGTCGTATCCACTTTTGCGAAATGGCATATACGATAAATTCTGAGAATTTACACAGAATTATGCACAAAAGAATATCACGTAACTCAGAGAAAACAAGAGGGTGAAAGATCTGCAAGACTTCGAGCTCATGAAACATCTGGAACACTCAGGAATTATCAACGATAGACAATATGGTTTCCGTCATCAGAGATCCACTGGTGACTTGCTCGCTTTTGTCTCACATATATGGCAGCTATCTACCGAGAAATATGGTGAAACCTTAGCCGTAGCACTGGATGTCTCCAGGGCATTCGATCGAGTCTGGCATCAGGGACTCCTCGCCAAGCTTCCATCTTATGGCGTGCCCCCAAAGCTATGTTCTCTGCTAGCTAGTTTTCTCTCAAACAGATCTCTCCATGTAGTGGTCGATGGAGTTTCGTCTGACTCTCTACCCATAAATGCTGGTGTTCCGCAGGGATCAATTCTGGCTCCAACACTATTTCTTCTTCACATCGACGATTTGCTGGAAGCAACTTCGTGTCCAGTGCACAGCTTCGCGGATGATAGTACCCTCCATACCGCCTTTTCTTCTAGGGCTCCAATACCAGCCCGCCAAAGCAAAAACGAACGAGGAAGAAATGTTAACAACATAAATATGGACTTGGCAACAATTCTTGAATGGGGATCTAATAACTTGGTAGAATTCAACGCAAACAAAACATAAGCATGTCTTTTCTCTAGAAAAGCCGATCTTACTGTGCCCAGCATAAAATTGTCGGGAGTGACCATACCATTGAAGTCATCCATTACGATGCTTGGCATTACTGTCGGCAGTAACCTTTCCTGGGAGAATCACGTGAGATTCATTGCTAAAAGTGCATCCCAAAAACTTGGTTTTCTGTTTCGTGCCAGGAGCTATTTCACCTCAGGTCAGCTGCTTATGATCTATAAGCCATAAGGCACAGATTCGACCTGTCCTGGAATACTGTTCCCATATTTGGAGTGCTGCACCTAAACACACCCTAAAACTCTTGGATTCCGTACAAAAAAGGGCAATTCGTCTCGTCGGTGATGCCTCGCTTACAAGCTCGCTCACTTCTCTGGAACACCGTAGAAAAGTGGGCGATCTGTCTCTGTTTTATAGATATTTCCATGGGCGATGCGCTTCTGAATTATCAGCAATCGTTCCCCCTCTGGCAGTCTCTTCCAGACTAACCCGTCAAGTTAAGTCTTCACACCCCTTCGTGGTAACTTTGGAGACCTGCAGAACAGCTCTCTTCAAAGACTCGTTCATCCAACGAACAGCGAGGCTTTGGAACACATTGCCTAGGGAGGTGTTCCCCGAGGCATATAACCTCCAGAAATTCAAGAAGAACACCAATTCCTACCTGCTTGCCCTTGGTTCTCACGATATTCTCTGAACATTACAGGATATTCCTTTTCGTGAAATACACAACATAAAAAAAAAGATGAGGATGGATGAAGACTTCTGATATCGGCCTGATGTCACCGATGGCTCGAGGTAGGTTTGAAGATGTTTTACGAACGAAACACTAATTCAAATCTAACTGTGACTGCAAGAGATCCGTCAGCAAGGCCTCGATCCGCGAATGTTAAGTGGAAAACGTAAAAAAGCGACGATGTGTTATATTTTCGAGTACCCGGCGCCTCCGCCAATTCGCAACCACGCTCGAATCGTCTTTCCAACTCAACCGACGCGAGCTTATCGCACAAACCCCGTCAGCTGACGCTTTTCTGATGCGTCGTCTGGCGTTCTCCGGCCCGCCTACGGCCCCAAGATTAACAGATTAGCCGGACCCTCTTCCATTGTTCGTATTCATTAGGCTTTATCAGCGGTGCCGTGTTGCTTGGGCATCAGCAGCCAACTTGTAACCCTTTGATGCGGTACGAGGCTGTGTGGCCCGTGTAATTTGAATTTGATGGCTATCTCGTGTGGGTATTCTCGTAGTTTTCGACCCACGGTCCTCCAATTCGAGCCGAGGGAGATCGTAAGGGAGGCGATGTTCGAATTAGATTAATTGGGGGAATTTAACGCATTATGAGTAATTGCCCCTGTGCATCTTCGAGCCAGGTCTAGGGCTCTCCAGTCTATAACCATGAAAACTTAGCCTAACAAAACGCTTTTACAGCAATACAGGGTGAGTCTTTGACTTGTACATAAATTTTAACTGAAGATTCATGAGGTCAAAAGAAACCTTTTTCATTTTCCATTTTTCCGAATTCGGCTCTGTTGAAAGTTTGAAAATTTGAAAAAAAAATTGGGCTGACTACGCCTCTGAAATGATCTTCTGGAGTTGATGCAAAGTTCATATTTCTCGAAAGAAATTGAGTTTATACATTTAGGGATTACTCAAGTAGCTACTAACCTTATTGAAATAAAAATGTTGCAAACACGATAATTTCAACGAAAACAGTTAGTTTCATCGGATTATATCTGCAACTAAAAAGCCACATTTCTCACACCAAAATAAGTTCCTTCTTCGATTTTTCTGCAGATTAGTTTGTAAACACTAATAACTTGTTCATATTTTCCTCGAAATTCCCAAACAATATCACGAAAAAAGACTTTTCATTCAGATCATCAGAATTTATTATCAAACAACCTAACCTGATCAATTATGTATCAATTCTGTGAATGTTTGCACAGGAATTTCAAGAAGATGTCAGCTTGCTGATATTTTCATTGAGGTTAAGGATTTGTTACGAAACATAGTATAAATCACGATACACTTGTGTACCGTGGTATAAATATCTATGAATTCTGCCGTTTCCATCATAAATCGACTTTGTCGCCAAATTTTACCACGCACGCGTAGAGCGAAAACCGAAGGATTGGTTATCTGGAGGAACTATAAACAATAACAAACCAGAGTCTCTGAACAAACTGTTAACATTATGTGAAGTTCTGAATACATTCAGTGAATTATTGTACTAATGTGATTCATTATTATGTGAAGTGAATCAATATAATCTTAACCGTGTCGAGTTTATAAAATTCCAAGAGGATATTGTTTAGATAGAAACATCGACACACATTTTCATTAATTTCAATTTAATAAGTAGTTTGTAGTTTTGCATTTCATCGACATTTAACTCCAATATGGACCGGTAACTATGAATTTTCAATAGAAACTGTGCGTGTTAAATCCTCCTTGTTGTTCAATTTTATCTCCCACATTTGTGGGATTAAAATATCTCGACAAAGTTGATAAATATTGTAACAATATTGTAAACTCGTTTGAAGACCAGAGAAGGAATAATATTCGATGATATTTAATTCAGAGACGCATTCAGATTATTCTTGAAATTAACGATTTTTTCGTCAAATTTCTCCGGGTAAAATAAGAAATAACTCCCAAACGACGCGTTTCATCGAAACAAAAATAAGAATACTTTTAGTTTCTCAAATGATTGATTCTTTCGAAAATATGAACCGTTTATCTTTTTAAAGTGGTTTTATGGTGTTTCAGCGTGTATTGATGAGTCGACTGCCCTGTAACTTTTATACTAGTAGAGATATTGAATAGGTTTCGATTGAGGAATATGCACCATGAATAGAGTTTAAACTCAACCAAAATTCAGTTCATTCGAAATAACGGTTCCGAAGATATAAACAGAAAAGTGTTTTTTTCATGGATATTCGACACCCTGTATCTTCCAAACAAAACCGAATTTTGAAAAATGGTATAAGAAAAAAGTGTTTCGTTTGATGAGAGGAATCTACAGTTAAAATATACAGGGTGAGTCTTTGACTTGTACATATATTTTAACTAAAGATTCTTGAGGCCAAAAGAAACCTTTTTTTCATTTTCCATTTTTCCGAATTCGGCTCTGTTAAAAAGATATAGCCATTTGAAAAAAAAAATTGGGCTGACTACGCCTCTGAAATGGTCTTCTGGAATTGATGCAAAGTTCATATTTCTCGATAGAAATTGAGTTTATACATTTAGGAAATACTGAAGTACTAACCTTATTCGAATAAAAATGTTGCAAACACGATAATTTCAACAAAAACAGTTAGTTTCATCGGATTATATCTGCAACTGAAAAGACACATTCATCCCACCAAAATAAGTTCCTTCTTCGATTTTTCTGCAGATTAGTTTGTAAACACTAACACTTCTTCATATTCTCCTCGAAATTCCCAAACAATACCATGAAGAAAAACTTTTCATTCAGATTTATTATTAAACAATTATCAAACAACCTAACCTAATATAATTTGTATCGATTCTGTGAATGTTAGCACAGAAATTTCAAGAAAATGTTGTCAGCTTGTTGAAATTTTCATTGAGGTTAAGGATTTTTTACGAAACATAGTATAAATCACGATACACTTGTGTACCGTGGTATAAATATCTATGAATTCTGCCGTTTCCAATCGACTTCGCGCCAAGTTTTAGCACGCATGCGTAGAGCGAATGATTGGTTATGTTTATGTGGACGCCAGCTATAAACAATAACAAACCAGAGTCTCTGATGAACAAACTGCAAACATTATGTGAAGTTCTGAATACATTCAGTGAATTATTGTTCTAATGTGATTGTTTTGTGCAGTGAATTAATATAATCTTAACCGTGTCGAGTTTATAAAATTCCAAGAGGATATTGCTTAGATATAAACATCGACACAGATTATAAGGTAAAGGTATCATTTTATTTTTCATTAATTTCAATTTAATAAGTAGTTTGTATCGAGATTCATCATTCATATCCGAATTTAACTTCAATATGGACCGGTAACTATGAATTTTCAATAGAAACTGTGCGTGTTAAATCCTCCTTGGTCGCCTTGGTGTAAAATTTTATCTCTCAGTTGTGGAATTTTATTATTAAAATATCTCGACAAAGTTGATAAATATTGTGACAACATTGTAAACTCGTTGAAAGACCAGAGAAGGAATAATATTCGATGATATTTAATTCAGAGACGCATTCAGATTATTCTTGAAATTAATGATTTTTTCGTCAAATTTCTCCGGGTAAAATTGGAAATAACTCGAAAACGACGCGTTTTATTGAAAAAAAATAAGAATACTTTTAGTTTCTTAAATGATTGTTTCTTTCGAAAATATTAACCGTTTATCTTTTTAAAGTGGTTTTATGGTGTTTTAGCGTGTATTGATGGGTCGACCACCCTGTAACTTTTATACTAGTAGAGATATTGAATAGGTTTTGATTGAGGAATATGCACCATGAATAGAGTAAAAACTCAACCAAAATTTAGTTCATTCGAAATAACGGTTCCGAAGATATAAACAGAAAAGTGTTTTTTTCATGGATTTTCGACACCCTGTATCTTCGAAACCAAACCGAATTTCGAAAAATGGTATAGGAAAAAAGTGTTTCGTTTGATGAGAGGAATCTACAGTTAAAATATATGTACAAGTCAAAGACTCACCCTGTATGTATAAGTCAAAGACTCACCCTGTATATTAATTGGTTATGAATAGAAATTCAGCAAACAGAAAATCTAAGAGAATGAATAGACAAACCATCGACCAACAACTGTTTTCCCACGTGCAGACGCGGATCTCCTTTTTACCGCCGCTTGAGAAGGGTCAGACGGTCCTCCAGAAAAACCGTCCCAAGAAATAGGTCCTTGTCGGCGTAATCGCTGTTCTCGGAGTAGCCGCGCGATAAAAGTCCCATTGTCCCGTTAGCACATTGTTCCCATTGTCCTCGACGGCCTGTTTCTATCCCAACCCTTCGTCAAGTCGAAGAAGGAAAGTTTCGGCGGCTACTGCATATTGTCCGTCGGATAAAACGACCTGGAATTGACCCTTTTTATATCTGGGGTTCTGATGAGAATCTGTTCTGACCTGCGAACCCCATTTTCGGACGCGAGACAACGGGGATTTGAATTCTGAGGGGAAAGAACGAAATTGGGTGAGGAGTTCACTCCCAAAAAGGAGTTGCCAAGGATCTGTTTCTTGATTATCTGCATCCATACGCATTTATATCACAATTTCCCTTCATTATTTAGCAATAAAACGCGTCTCCGGGTCTACGTTTCCATATCTCACGATTTCTATGTATCCATCTCACTTCCTCTCCTCCCAGTAAACAGCAGAGGCTGGCCTCGCATTTCCTTGTCTGTCTAGCACGTCATTCTACACCATAGGGAACGGACAAGAGGCGAGAAACCCGCACGCCTACACGTCACATGTTAAGTTGAGTCTGAGACTAGCCTCTCGAATATAGATAATCCCTCGCGAAGGCAAACTGCAATTATTCTGCACTATTCAGATTAATCGGGAACTCGGGTCAGTTTTCAACTGATATAATAATACAGGGTGTTCGTTTGAAGCGGTATTAGAATTGGATCGGTTTGCTCTAATGGTAACCCCTTATATTATTCCATCGTTTAGTGCCTTGTAGAGGATGTTCTTAAGAGTCTTTAGCCTTCAGAATAAGAAACGTATACCGCCAGATGGCAGTGCAGTGCATTAATTTTTATTTATTGGATCATTTAGCTTCATTTCATGTTGGGCGCAGGGAATCCTACCCTGAACTAGATCTCACACTGGCTGCATAATACTCTCTCTTTCCTTCACCAGTCATCTGGGAGGAGATACCTGCGAGGCGTGTCATTTAAATGGAATTCAATTCGATGTTAGAATCCACAATTGTGAGAAACAATTAATTTTCACTAATCGACGGCTAAAACAAACCTTAATGAATTGTCGTTGATAAAAATGGTTATTTATCATTTCGAATAGAAAATTTCCAGGAAATAAATTTCGCGAAAACAACACATTGTTGTAATATTATTAAAAAAAAGGTAAATTCTGAATGAAAAATGAGATAGACTTTTGATTAACTAAATGATAGACTTCAATACTGAAATGAAAAAACACAAAAATATTTGTTCGTTTTGATGGTGGAAATGTTAAAAAGTAACCAAAAATGATGGGGAATATCCTTTTCATTCATTCAATACTTATAAAATATTTTTGTTATTATTTTAATCTTTATACACTCATACATCCCTTCATCAATCAGAAAAAAATAAATCGTTTCTGACTCCCTTTTTTTCAGGGACGTAGACCCTCACAAAGGTCCAAAAATTGAAGAATTCCAACAAGGATGCCTATTTTTTTCAAATGGCTTCAAATTACTTTTTATACACACCCTTTAAAATGTTTAGTTTTCGAGTAAGATAATCCAGTTGCGAAATCAGCTCTTATGGGTGGTAGATCTAGTGATCGCAGTGAATGAAACCCCCTTACCGAAGTAAAATTATAACTAAAACATTGGCAACGAGGATGGGATCGAACCAAACGAATTCACGAATAGTTCACGCATTAAATTCTGAGAGAAAAATAAATATAACTTTTTCAAAACAAGTTCCTCGACTTCATCGAAGCGAAGGGGAACAATCTAAAATTTAATGCATAAAAATGTGCTTTCGCAGGCTCCTCTTTCCGTGCTCCATACCCGAGCGTCCCACAAACAATACTGGCGGAAAAATCTGTTGCCTTTCCTATCCGAATCGCATCATTTCCATATTATTTTTCCGGTCCGTAACTATCCGAACACACACACATTTTCCTGACAGTTCATTTCAGACGTGACCGAGAAACTTGTATGTAATTTTCCCCCTTTCTATCCGTCGTTTTTCCTTACTTACATGTGGGGGATTTTCTTCCTTTGAATCCGTATCGTGTTCCGATTCGAACTTTGTTTCGAGCACAGTTTAATGGTTTCGAGAGGGGGAGAGAGGCGTTTTTCGAGTTTTACATCCGATAGCTGCGCTATTACAAAGCGAGAATTCTCATATTTTAAGCCGTTACGAGCGAGTCGTTTCCTTGTCTCATACGAAACGATAAATATGCCTGGAAAATGTGAAATATCGAAATTGAAGGGTTTTCCAATAAGAGGTGTTAGTCAAAGACAATGTCATTTTTTTTAATGAATGATCGGATGTTTATTTCATTACGAGCAGACCGTCCCAGCTTCGCCCGGGTAGACATTTGTTTCACGCGGCGGTTTCATCTTCAACACTTCAACCTGCCATATCTTTTGATGTACTCGTTGTAATTGTATGATGTGAAGGGAAATTTTGTTCTAAATTAAATACTGGGGATAAATAACGTATTAGGTTAAATGAGGATCAATACCCAATTCATAAAAACACACTCCCAAATAGTGCATAATTTTGGAAAACATCTGATTATCATAAACAGGTGATTGCAAGTCAATCGTGAGAGATAGATATATGCTATCGCGGACTTTTTTGTAGAACTATTCAATAGGTACATTTCCGTCATACATATTGTATCGACGTAAGTCTTACGGTTTTTGCAGCCCACGTGAAAATAGCTGATTATGGCTGATTTTTTTGTAATTATTGAAGATATAGTAGTATCTTTTTCGGGTGAAAAGTATAGCCTATGTCACTCACGGATAATGTAGCTTTCTGATGGTGAAAGAATTTTTGGAATCGGTCCAATAGTTTTTGAGCCTATTCGTATCAAACACACAAAAATACTTTTCGCTTTATAATATTAGTACTAGTATGGGCCAGCAGATCTACCTTTTAAGCAGTTATCCTTATCGGTAGGCCTCCGGTCGCGGAATCTGAGCGCAGTTGTCAGATTGTGTTCCGGGCTTTCCCTATAGAAGGCTGTGGCCAAACTCTGACAGCTTACAGCTACAATGTCAAATAGTTCTCTGTGATCTCTGCAGATCGGGCGATTTTATAGGAGAAATGTCATACTTTGATCAATTTTCCTGAAGAAATGGGGAAATTATGGATAATTTGAATACCAAGCTATTTTTCGTTGACTCTTCCTCTTTCGATCCGTGTATTTACATCACGGCCAGGATATCTGCGAAAAAAGTTTTATCGAGTTTAAAATTGCCCTTTTTGCCGAATTTTTTCGCAATTTTCGCGAATTTTTTAAAATACTTCTACATCGCCTGGAGAATCGAAATTTTGCCCACGTACGAATCGATCATTCCTCTTTCCGACCGTGTAAAAATTTTTTTCCTGTATCGCAGCTTCGCTGCGATTTTAAGATTCTTCCGGACCCACTTTTTCGACAGATTCCCCGGGCCGGACCACAGAGTTACCATATTAGTATAGTATAGAACTAGTATGGCCCGTAGATCCGCCTTATAAGTAGATCAATATTGAATGTAGATCAATGTAGAGCAAAGATCTACCTTAAAGGTAGAATCTACCTTGAAGGTAGCATCACCTTATAAGAAGATTCGCCTTTCTCGACAGATCCTCCTTTGAAGTTAGATTCGCATTCAACTGTGAAAGAAACCAACAGTAATGCAAGGAGAAGAATTTTTTTACAAATGTCGAACTCTATCGAGTAACCTTGACAACCATAACCTAAAAAAATTATGGTCTCGAAAAATCAAAATTGTCTCTCTCTAATTTTATGGACTTGGAAAAAAATTTGTGTCAAGATTTCAATATCCAGAAATACAATCTATCAGATAATTTGAACAACAGATGTATTGGAAAGATTTTACGGTTGAAATATATGGAAAATAAAGAATATCCACACAATACTAATGCAGTCACCTCGGTCAAATTGATATCTCAAAACAATTCTTCTTTCCAAGTGATCAAGAATTGCTTGTTTCATTTTCAGATGCATACATAAGAAAAGAAATGCGTTAAACTTTGACTGCCGTTGTCAAGAACTCTTACCTATGTGTAACTCACCTTTTTTCCAAGTTCAAAAGAACGAATAAATCTCTAGTGGCACACGTTTAATTTCACTACCTCAACATGAATAGGCTATATAAGAAAATACATCCGTTTGAAATCGAAGTAACATAAAATGCGATATAATTGGAGGTATAAGTTTTATTAACAAAAAAAATCGAAATGTGAATCTGTGAATTACAGAAATTAGACATATGGAAACAGTTGTATACATATGAAAACTTTCGAAATTATTAACAATATTGTGAATTATTATAGATGACAGCCTTAAAAGTGACATCTTCCGAAATAGCGGGCTATTCAAAATAACACCTCTCATTGGGAAACCCTTTATAATGTTCAGAGAATATGGATGAAATGATCAAGCCTACTTCAAGCCAGCTTTTCGACATCAAGAGATTTACAACCTTGCTGATCACCCAGCTTCTTTCTCTTAATAGATAAGGTAAGTGATGTTTATTCGTACATAATTTAGAGTAAACCCACCGAATGTTTATTAATCTTATTGAGTCAATTCAAGAGACCCATATGATGGATTACAGAACAATTTTATCCATGAAGCATTTCCCAAGGACCAGTTCCAAACCAATCAAAACGGCGAAGTTCAGTGGATTCGAGCAAGTTTAAATTCCCGATTACCAACAAGATTTGGCGTGGGAAACACGTCTGTCTAGAAAACTCTCCGCAGGTATGTCCAGACAAGACTCAGCTAAAAGCTTGCACCGACTTTGCTCTCGCGAAATCCGAGATAACCCTTTTACGATGATTGTCCGGTCTCTGATTTCCCGTCCTGAAAAATTCCGCAGCTTTACGAGGCAGTCACGTACCTCATTGTTGGCTCGACTACGGCTCGTTCACCTATGCAACGAGCCGAAGCAGTCGTAAGGAGAGCATACCTTCATCTTATTACCTCCGGTAATGTAAGATTTCTGGCTCACTTAGGTAGTTTCCCGGATACCGAATGGGGATATGGACCGGAACTAGGAATCGATAGAATCGTGGGCAGAAGATTTGGAGTTGCGAGCCGTGTTATCTTTATCGAAGTACAGATTCCGAATCGTAGTACTTTCCGAGCCTTCGGGCCTGAAAGGGGTAGGGGAAGTACGTACAAAATGACATAGGGTTTTATTTCAGAGGCATAATTTGTTAGTAGTGAATTACAGTAATGTCATATTCTACACCTATGATCTTTGGTCCTTTCTTTATGAAATCTAATCAACCTTTATGAAATAAAAGTACCAAGAAATAAAACATTCTTAGATAAATTGAGATAAACTAAATTTATTTTGTTCGCATACTATAGACAAAATGACATACCGGGAATAGGCAACTGTATTTTTCTACTTATAGTTACAAAACTACTGACAAAGTTCACCAATGAAACGCTTGGTTCTTCTAGAAACATCAGCACAAAATGCGTGAGCCAAATGCAAGCAATGCATGCATCGTAACCAGTCTTCTCCAGGGCTAATCCTGGAGAAGATCTTAATCTAAATAGATAGAAGGAAAGACGTCTTCATCATCTCGAAAGTTGCTATGAACATTTTCTTCTTCATTGTCTTCTTCAAATAATGCCCTAGGGTCTTGTCTCCTTGTCTTTGGAAGAGGTATGGGCTCTTTTTTTGATTTGATTGCAATCATATTAGGTGTAAAAGTTGAAACTAAATACGTTTATCTAGTCCTCGGCTCACGTTTGCCTTTTTCACTTATGAATCGTCCTTTAGGGATTGGAGACCCCTCCTCATAGGATCAGCAAGAGTAGGTTAAGATGCATTGCCTTTATTAGCCGCAGATGAATATTTTGTTATGAATATTTTAAGACAAGTCCTGGTTCTTTGTTTGCTGATGGAGCCTGGGATGGATTGTAGATATGGTTAATTCAGCTGAAATACCTATGTCATTTTGTCCGTTCACTCTTCACTGTCTATGTCATTTTGTTCAAATAGCGTTATGAAACTAGAAATATATCGAATTAATACAAAGAGTATATTTAACATGAAAAAAGCTTCGTGAATATGATGACAAATAAGTAAAGTTCGAAATGAATGCAATATAAATGAAAAAAATTGTGAAAACTGGCCATTTCTTCTAAAAATTTGACCTACTGATTTCTTTTATCACTCATAACGACCGAATGAACTAGAGTAGCCATGGGCGCCCGCAGAAACCCGCAGGAATTTTTCTCAGGGGGGCCAAATGAAGATTAGAAAGTAATATTGAGGGTGTTGTGCTGAAAAACAATGAGGCCATCAAAATCTCAGGCCCCCCCCTGCGGGCGCCAATGAGAGTAGCGCTTGCTAATTTTCAGAGGTTAATAAAAGCCGCTCGGGTCGTGTGATGTTGTAGGCAGTTCCGCATTTGATACCTCCAAACTCTAATTATGATGCCTATGTCATTTTGTCCACATATGTCATTTTGTACATATTTCCCCTACTGCTTGGTTGGAATTGTATAGTTTAGGAGTATGTCGTCTTTAATTGATTCCTACATTGCAGGAAAGTAACGGAAAGTTCTTCATTTTTCTCTTTTTATCGTTACGATATTTCCATGTCAGAAATGATAAAGGTTGATCCAATGAGAGGTGTTGTTTTGGCATTCAAAGAAAAGTGCCATTTTTTTAGATGAATTATCCGATGTATATCTATAAATACTAATATTGTAAAGAGGAAAGATTTGTATTTTTATGTGTTCGATACGAATAGGCTCAAAAACTACTGGACCGATTTCAGAAATTCTTTCACCCTTAGAAAGCTACATTATCCCTGAGTGGCATAAACTATATTTTTCACCCGATGAAATAAATGAAAGAAGTTTCATAACAACTTGCAAAAGTCACAGATCCAAGTATCAAACTCTGAACCAGCACAATCATAATGTGTCCAAAGCCCATACATCACGCATATTCCATGATTAGACACCGCGACGACTGTCCATATTTGGATTTTTATACTAGTTCAAACTCTTCTAAATATTTTTCCAAGTCACAATAGTTTAATGACAAAAGATCACAAAATGGTGAAATAAACATAATACCGATATACTGAATAGTATAACACTTATGTATACAAACATAACAGCTGGTAATACTCATTTATAACTTACCTTTAAAATTTTATTCACGACAACAAAACAAAACACGTTCCACACGTTAAGCGTTCGCGCAACTGACTCGATGGTGTGAGTGCGATAGTTAGTAGACCGAATGAAACAGAAGATGGTCGAGTGTTGCGTTTATTACAGTCTTAGAGAAATGAAGGTATTCCATATTAGGATACTATTTCATATTTGGTGACTTTCCTCTAGTAATTGATAAAACATTTTTGCGACATTTCAAATCCAGGAAAGCATTCGAACAATCCTAAAGAAGGTGCAAATGTTACTTTGTTCCACTATGGATAACTTTTAATGAGAGAACTACATCAGTAGTCTCAGAGATGAGCTCCAGCAACCAAACAAACTTTCTCTCCTCTCAGCACAGACCGAAGTGCACTTCAAACGACTCGAGTAATCCAATGACACTTGACACAACGACACAAACGGCTCAGGGTGTCGCAATAATCCCGCAGTCTCCACTTCTCCATCCCCATTCACCTTTTCTCAATCAGAACGGGCGACAGTCCTCATCCAATTAGATTCCCCCCATTATCTCCACTCATAACAACACATTAAGCCTCGAAAGATTCCCTTTAATACACACAAATGACCCCAACTCCACGTCTGTCCAGGCGGAATTGATGGAGACAATGGGGAAGTTGGGAGAGGAGCGTCCAACCGACAGGCATTTACAGTTCACTTCCGAAGGCCGCTTTGTTGTTGGTTCAGAAGCTGAGGCGACTTGAGAGATGACGCAAAAAGTTGCTGTCGAATTGGGGGGTCTGATATCATTAAACGAGGGGCTTTGACGTTTCATTAATTCAAATCGGTTGAAAACCTTAATGAAACAATCTATCAAGGTTGGTTAATGATGCAGAACACGATTATAGCGTATTTCCAGAGAATTACGAGGAAATATTGAAAAATTCTTAGGCTACTATAGAACCAAACAAAATTTCAAAGTCGAAATATTTTATTACTCAACATATTCTCCTCTTAATTGAATACATTTATTACAGCGAACCTACAACGTCTCTAGACCTTTCAAAAAAAATGTTTCTTCTGGCTCTGCAAACCAGTCCTCCACAGCTTTTATTACCTCCTCGTTAGAAGATAATTTAGGACCTTTTAAACTTTTTTTCAGTTGAGGAAAGAGATGATAGTCGGACGGAGCCAGATCTGGTGAATAAGGGGGGTGTTCTAGTAATTCTAACCCTAAATCACGAATTTTTGGCATGGCAACATGAGATTTGTGTACCGGGGCGTTGTCGTGTAAAAACAAAACACCTTTGGATAGCTTTCCGCATCTTTTCTCTTCAATTTTTTCCCTAAGAGTGGTCAGTAATGTCGAATAGTAATCTTCAGTTATTGTTCTACCCTTATCCAAAAAATCAATCATGATTACTCCATGGCAATCCTAAAAAACTGAAGCAAGAACTTTTCCAGTAGATTTTTGGGGACGAAACTTCTTAGGTCTTGGAGAACCAGAGTGTCGCCATTCCATCGATTGTTGCTTTGTTTCTGGATCGTAGAAATGTACCCAAGTCTCATCCATAGTAACAATTCGGTTTAAGAAGTCTACATCGTTTTCAAATCGAGCACAGATCGAACGCGATGCTTCTACCCTTGCACGCTTTCGGTCAACATTAAAACATTTGGGGATCAATTTTGCAAAGATTTTTCTCATGTCCAAATTGACGTGAACTATATGATGAACGCGTTCGTATGAAATCTTCACTGCTTCAGATATCCGTTTTAGCCCAATTCGACGGTCTGATAAAATCATGTCGTGAACTGCATCGATATTTTCGGGGACTGACACAGAAACTGGCCTTCCCGATCGGTCATCATCTTCAATGGAAAATTTACCTCTTTCGAAGCTTGCAGTCCAATTTTTCACGGTCGCATACGAAGGACATTGATCACCAAGGGTATTGAACATATATTCGTGAATCTGCTTACCTCTTAGGGCCGGTATTATAAAGACCAACCGAGGATTCAACCGTTGCGCCAACAACCAAATTCCTCACTATCTGGTAGTTGGCGCACGGTTGAATCCTCGATTCGGCTTTTATGATACCGGCCCTTAACCCTTTTAAATACAGGCACTTGATGATGGCTCGATACTCCAATTTTTCGATTTTTACAAACTCTGGTTTACTTTTTTGACGTCGAACTCTACACTGACACTTCTAATAAGTTATTGTTCGTTGATATGGTATCGCAATATTTTGTTTATGCATGGAACTGGTCTAGCCTAACTAGATATCAATACATCCTCGTATATCACAAGTTTTGTCGATGATGGTTGTTGTTACCCTCACAAGAATCAGTATCAGGGTGTCAACAACCGTAAGAATAACAGTTGTCCTGAGGACTTGCTTGGACACAAATCGAAGGCCAATTTGAGGAATTCGCTGCACGCAGCGTTTTGTAAACACGACCGACAATAATAAAAAATAAAATCTCTCTACTTGTTTTCGTTCTTTCGCATTCCCGAGTAGAAATCTGGAAAGAAGCTGGGATAATTGGCCTGCCGTTATCTCACATGGCCACATCTCGATTTACTCCATCTCTCCATCGTTCCTCCAGAAACACATAAAAGTTAGCGCCAACAAGCTAGAAAGAGTGGTAGGACCCGCCATTACCTATTGATAATGCCTGGGGCAGTAGCGTATATAGAAAATATTTTCGGGGGGGGCCCGAGATGCTTACACCATCAAATGATCCAATGGTTAGATTAGGTTAGATGAATATTATTAGATTTCGGGGGGGGCCCGGGCCCCCTGGGCCCCCCCCTATATACGCCACTGGCCTGGGGCCATTCTTTCAGAAGGTTTAGGATCTAACCCTATCGTTTTCTCGAGCTAGAAGATTAACTCTAACTATAACGGCAGTTTTTATGGTCATTGACTTTTATTTAGTACCTACAGGCGTGTAATGTTATCGCTTCGGAAATCTCTACATCTGAAACTTTGACACCGACCGTCTCATTTCTCTTTTGGACGCCGTTTTTATTACGCTCTGAACTTGTTTCGGGAAGTTTTTATTTGTTTATTGTGCGCACATTATGAACATTCAGTTTATACACGGTGATTTTTTTGAGTGGTTCACTAGACGTATTCGAGGAAGGAATTTTGATACGAATTCAAGATTCTGTATTTTAGTTTGAGAGTTCATGAACTTGAATTGTAAAATATTTTCAAGCGGAATCTACTTCCGAATGTGAACTTCGTTATTTCAAATGCAACACCCTGCATATTCACACATATTAGAATTCTTCGTTTGATTCTGCAATGATTTGATGTATGATATGCGCAACCACAAGCGATTGTTGAGTTATAGCCTGATGGTAGCCTGGAAGTAGATTCCGCTTGAAAATATTTCACAATTCAAGTTCAATTTGTATCAAAGTTCCTTCCTCGAATACGTCTAATGAACACTTAAAAAATTTGTAGAGGTGTATTTCAGTCAGATTTACTTACTTTTCGAAATCGAGATACTTGTAAAGCAACGCCAAAAGATGTTGACCGTGTTTTATAATCTCAGATAAAGATGAGACATACAAATTGGCGCCCAACGTGGGGTAAGTTAATCCGCGCCTCATTTGAATGACGGTTGAACTTGAAATATCGCTCTTTGAGGAGTATTTTTGATTAAACGGACATTAATTATGGCAGATGAGTCTGGAAGAGGAAATACATCGGAGATGAATCGAAAGTTCTATGGATACAGATGGGGCGGGGGGAGGAAAGCCCGTCGGATATCTCCCGAGTGCACCGCTGCTTTTCGCAATTTAAACTGCAAGAAGGAGAAGCTGCAAAGGCATCCATTCATTACATTAGCCGAGCAAACACACACAAAGCGTAGTGGGGCATTAGTCTAGATTAAGACTACATTGCCTCGGGAAGATTTCAGTTTCTCACACGAGCTAGTCCGGCAGCATTTCGGCCTTTTCTAATCCGGGGATAAATCGAGTTATTTTTCGCTTTTTCCGGGACGGAATTTCGGCTAATTGAGTTGGTCAGAGTTCAACTTTGCGCCAGTAATCTTCGTTGATGGTGGGGGGTATTTTGATTGCGAAACGGATGCCAGGATAGGGGGGATAATATGGTCTCGGCGTAATCGGATGAATTATATTTCGCGGAGATTTCCTGTTGGAAAGCTCCGAAATAATCTGCTCATATGTGTTATTGCAAGAAGAGACCATTTTGCGAATTACTTTGAGGAAAATTCAAAGTTCGTTTGAAATAACTGCCAGTCTTGTAATTGCAACACTTTGTTTACGATTTGCCAGAGCTTCATTAATGATGTCAAAATCGATCAGCATTTACTGCTGAAGCCATCTACTGACAAACGGCGAGAACTTAGTTGTGCACCTAAGAATTTGTATTATCTCGGTAAGAGGCTGTATTGATATCTAGTTAGACTAGACCAGTTCCATGCATAAACAAAATATTGCGATACCATATCAAGGAAAAATAACTTATTAGAAGTGTCAGTGTAGAGTTCGAAGTCAAAAAAGTAAACCAGTTACGCAGTGAATAAAAAAAAAGATGTCCAACCAAAATGTGAAAATCGAAAAATTGGAGTATCGAGCCATCATCAAGTACCTGTATTTAAAAGGGTTAAGAGATAAGCAGATTTACGAAGATATGCTTAATACCCTTGGTGATCAATGTCCTTCGTATGCGACCGTGAAAAACTGGACTGCAAGCTTCAAAAGAGGTAAATTTTCCATTGAAGATGATGACCGATCGGGAAGGCTAGTTTCTGTGTCAGTCCCCGAAAATATCGATGCAGTTCATGACATGATTTTATCAGACCGTCGAATTGGGCTAAAACGGATATCTGAAGCACTGAAGATTTCATACGAACGCGTTCATCATATAGTTCACGTCAATTTGGACATGAGAAAAATTTCTGCAAAATGGATCCCCAAATGTTTGAATGTTGACAAAAAGCGTGTAAGGGTAGAAGCATCGCGTTCGATCTGTGCTCGATTTGAAAACGATGTAGACTTCTTAAACCGAATTGTTACTATGGATGAGACTTGGGTACATTTCTACGATCCAGAAACAAAGCAACAATCGATGGAATGGCGACACTCTGGTTCTCCAAGACCTAAGAAGTTTCGTGTCCAAAAATCTGCTGGAAAAGTTCTTGCTTCAGTTTTTTGGGATTGCCATGGAGTAATCATGATTGATTTTTTGGATAAGGGTAGAACAATAACTGGAGATTACTATTCGACATTACTGACCACTCTACGGGAAAAAATTAAAGAGAAAAGACGCGGAAAGCTATCCAAAGGTGTTTTGTTTTTACAGGCCACCCCCCTTATTCACCAGATTTGGCTCCGTCCGACTCTCATTTCATTCCTCAACTGAAAAAAAGTTCAAAAGGTCGTAAGTTTTCTTCCAACGAGGAGGTAATTAGAGCTATGGAGGACTGGTTTGCAGAGCAAGAAGAAACATTTTTTTTGAAAGGTCTAGAGACGTTGCAGGTTCGCTGTAATAAATGTATTCAATTAGGAGGAGAATATGTTGAGTAATAAAATATTTTGACATTGAAATTTTGTTTGGTTCTATAGCAGGCTAAGAATTTTTCAATATATCCTCTTAAAATCCAGTCAACCAGTCAGTAACGGCCTATTTAACTGAAACAGAGTCTCTTTCCACGTTCACTGGGCCGGAACCCGCGCCCCCTATATCTGTCATACATATATAAAAAACCTCTTCAAGAGATGGATTGATGGGAAATTCACTCATGAAGTCGAGACTCCTTATCAAGGGGCCTTCTTCAAAGCCGGAGGTCAAAAAGCTCTTGCCTCTGGTGAGTGGTGCCTTAGCTGACCAACAAACATTCACAAAGAATGGATCTTACTGAGTGTTCCCTGTGCCATTTGTGCAGGAACGCGGATGAAACGAATTGAGGTCAACACACCTAGGGAACCCTACACCTTCCATATCTATTGCGAGAGGGACTCCTCCCCGTCGGCTTGCGATATTCTTGTCGGCGTGCCTTCGGGTCCGAGTCCCCCTTGTATTACATAAATGCGGTATGAACAATGGGCCTACGTTCGGCCGACCATAGGCGCCGCACTAGAAGGAGAAAGATGAAGAAGACACAGAGTCTGGATAGCCCTTATTTTCTTGTTGTTTCGAAAATAAACCACTGAAACTTTTGAACCAATCGTCAGATCGTCATAAAACGCTCGCAGCTACCGTTCCACGGTTGGCAACTAGCAACCAATCAAAAAATATGAATTCTATATTTTCAGCGCCAAATCTTCTGACCGCCTCAACGAAAACCCTCGTCGGCATTCTTGGAGCGTGCCGCATTCCGACGCAACCGCAAAAAAGCCTTTCCATTCGTCATCTCGTAATTTTTTGCGGCCATCAGATTAACCGCCGTCGGTCGTCGGAAACGGCCTTCGTAACATTAATCTTGCCGCTGACCTGCACTGAAAATGCCGACCGCAGTTACCGCTGTTCGGCGGGACGTAGAGCCGCGCCGACAAAGGTAAAAAAATGCGCCGGAACATTCGTCACCCTCTTTCATCGCCGGAGAGATTAAAAGAGGTCCTCGTGGAAGATTCGACCTTGGCTGGTATGACGGAAAAATAATCCGGAGGGGAGAGAGCGCTCCTGCGGCATTTGTGTAATTAAACGCGACCCGCTCCCTAATTACGTAATTTCTGCACGGAATCGTGACAAAGCATCATTTTTTTTCTGTTCTTTGAGGAGGAAGTAACAGAACGAGAAATGGCGGAGTTTATTCTTCAATTACATATACGATTTTGAGAGAGAAGGATTAAGAGTTCTTTTGATGTACCGCCGACATAGGCCTGGAGAATGTTGGATACTTGGACATCAATGCTGAAGGGATAACTGGTCAACATAAAAAGGGTTTTCTAATAAAAAGTGTTATTTGGACATTCAAAGAAAAATGGCATTTTTTAAGATGAATGATTGGATGTTTATCATTACATAGTATAAAACAAAGTCGCTTTAGCTGTCTGTCCCTATGTAATAAAAAAACCAAAACTATTTTTTACAAAATTCATGGATTTTTTCTGGAATTCTCCCCATCATGCTTCTTATAGTGTTCTCAGTCACTTTCTGGGATGCTGTCTTCCACTTTTTCTTGAATTCCGCTGATGTTTTCGTTGATTCCTTAGTCTTCTTCAATTCTCTTTTCAACAGGCCCCAATATCTTTCGATTGGACTGAGTTCTGGGCAATTTGGTGGATTGGCCTCTTCTCTTTGGGGGACAAAAACCACCTCATTAGCTTCGTACCATTCCTTGGTGGCCTTGCTGTAGTGGCATGAAGCTAAATCTGGCCAAAAGATTGTTGACACATCGTGCTCACGTAAAAATGGTAAAAGTCGCTTCTTCAAGCATTCCTCGATGAATATCTTCGAGTCAATAGAGCCTTGGCCAACAAAAAATTTGCTCCTTGTCCCACAAGTTTAAATGGCTTGCCAAACCAGGAATTTTATAGAAAATTTTGCTTGTTTCTTCACACGAAATTGTTCGTTAACATTTCCACGAGAATCTGCAGTATAAAATTCCTGACCAGGAAGTTGCGAGAAATCAGCCAAGACATAGGTTTCGTCGATCATCACGCAACCAGAAAAATTTTTCAAGAAATCTTTTTTTAATTTGTTTGCTCTTGATTTCGCTTCTTGATTCTTCACAGCGTTTCTGTCTGGCACTTTCTGCACTTTGTATGTTCTAAGCCCACTCGACTTGATTTTCTGAACGGTTGACTGCGAACAACCCACTATTTGGGCCACTTTCCGTCCTGAAAGGTTAGGATTCTTTTGAAAAAGGCTGATGGCTTTCTTCACTTTTTTTGGTCTATGAACCCCCTTTTTCCTCCCGGTTCCTTCCTTGCGGTTAATTGTAAGATCTTCGTTGAAGCGCTTAACAACTCTTGATACCGTTTCCGGACGAACGCGAGCCTCTTTTGCGATTCTTTTGAAGCTCCATTTTTGATTATTTTGAATAAGTTTCACTATAAATTCTCGTGTTTTCACTTCGCTTGACATTTTGCGACAGAGAATTGGAATATCTATGAAGTAAATGTTCCACATGTTTCTGACGTTCATAACAAAGCTAACTATGATCAAATTTTGATTTTTTTCTCAATTGGTTCAAGAGATATAGGCGTTTTTGTGATAGCGAATTTATTCTCGTTCAGTATTTAGATAAAGTGATTAAAGAGGAAGGTTTATATGTATGATACATTCATAATATTGTACAGAAACAATGATGAATTTACAGGTTTCTCATGTGATGTCGTAAGTAAAAACATTTTTTCGCGCTTACATTGCAAACGCTGACTGAAGCCCACGAGATAAATCAAAATAATGTACTCGGTATTGTACTCCTAAAAAAGGTCAACAAAAAAGTTTCTGAATTCCGTGTGTGGGACGCTTTATATTGTGCCAAGATTAGCGTGACACTTCTGATTTGCTTTCATGGCTTCCGTGTGGAGCTTTCGAGCTCTGAATGTGAAACCTTCATCTTATTATTGAAAAGAACCTTGACTGTAATATGAGATTTAGCAGTTGTAGGTATACTCCATTCACAATTATAAAATCACAACTCTGGCCATGGTTTCGTTTTCAGGAATTGGTGCACCTGATGAAAAATCTGTGCGCGTACATAGAATATCGTTTATGGCGAAACGATGATGCCAGTTTTTCTGTTTACATCAAAGTAAAAGTATCAAAGATTTTCCACATTCTGTTAGTTCGAATCGATTGGCGATTTTGGGGCGAAATATCGATAGGATATCGCCTATTTTTCCGTTCTTCGTCGTCCAGAAGAAGTTTCGTGCAAGTGTCATTTTTTCCTTTCACGAGCTTTGGCGTGAGTACGAACGGCAAATTTGAATTGGACCAAAAATCGATTTATATGCATAAATAAAGCGAAAGTAAGTACTAATCGACCTTTTTACACTTGATAACGAAGTTTTTTATAGGTATCTGGCCGTTTTGAAAGATTTCAAACGAAATTCCGGTCCCCCAGAAGTTTGGTTAGTTTCGGTATCGTTTTTGGTGCTCAAAATTTATTTGGAATGTGTAAATGGACAAAAAAGGCTTCCTTATACGATCTTCTAACGAAAGCGATCGGAAAATATGGTTCAGGTAGGATTTTCGAGGAATTATGAGGAAAGAACTTGCAGAATGAAATTGCACGATTTTCGTAAGTACCTAAACGGGTTCTGGATGGCCATCATCGGTCTGTAAATGATTATTGTTGATCGTTTTCATGTTTCAGAAAAAAAACACGTCGAAAAAGCTAAAAAAAAGAAGAAATATGACTATATTGCATTCCACAGTTGGTGAATTCAGATTCCGATGAATTGAAATGTGTCACTGGAGCTTTCATTCCTATCAATCCTTTGCCGAAAGTAGAAATAGGCTATATTGAACCAGAATACATCGGTTTTTTCCATATTCCAGGAGTTTGTGTCTTATTTTAGAACAGGTGAATGATAAATGTGTAGCATATGTTCGACCTATTCCATTTTATTTGTACAAACCTGCTGTGGTGGTAATGTATGAATATTTTTTAATCTAATAAATCACTATACAATCAGAATATTTTACTCCATGTTCATAAGATCAAATAAATAAAATGTCGTCAAGTGTTGAACTTTCAGTTCAAGAGGATAATAAACATCAAATCTTCACAAGCATGCATATGAAAATTATGTGAAAGCAATGCAATTTTTTTCCATGGCGAAAAAAAATATATTTCAACAGTGATCTCTTATACTTTTCATACAAATAACTAGAAAAGGAATCCTTTCTATCAATTCATATAAACGTTAATTATTTTCGTCCATCACATCTTGTCCAATTCATTCACATTCTGAGAAATACTCTAAGAATGTAGAAAGGGCAACATAGTGTTGACTTGGAACATAAAAATATTTTGAAAAACGTCATAAATTCGATACAGAGTGGAATGTGTCAAATTTCCAAGGCCAGAGTTGTGATTTTATAATTGTGAATGGAGTATATATAATATATCATATTCGAAGGAAAACGCACAAAAATCATCGCCCTAATGAACGAAGATCACCAAATCAACATGAATATGACCACCGAAATTAAAACGCTATGGGTTCAGCTAGCATAAATTTCCTCAGGGTTAAATTCACATTTATACCCAGAAGATTTCTAATTGTCTATGTGGTTCATAACCCATGCCATAACGACGCACACAACCCCTCGCATACCGCCACACACACATCATCCCCTAATGACCGTCGTACAATACATCCCTTAATTGCGACTAGTTCTTGCACATGTCATCATGATCTGTTTGGTTATTACGGAAACAGGGACGGCGTAGGTTCATCGTTGAAGAGCAAAGGTCAATTTTAGAAAACCTAAAAGTATAAGTTTAAAGTTTCATCTATATATATAAAACAAAGTTGTTAGTTACACCATTTATAACTCGAGATCGGATGGACTGTTTGTTATGAAACTTCATTTATGGATTCGTCTACGGCCTGGTTATTATAAAATACATTACAACTCTGAAAAATTCGATGAAAAATTTGTTTATGTAGTAAATGCTTTTCCTCCTTTTGAATAAGGCACTAGGTGTCGCTACGGTTGATGGCTCTTATCTGGACACTGTAGCGTAGTCGTGAAGGTACTATATTTGATATTATCGCCACTAGATGGCGATGGTAATTACGATTTGTGAAATCCACCGTAATTAGGAATCATTTGGGCGAAACAAAGTTCGCCGGGCCAGCTAGTTGTAAATAAATTGCAAACGAATCGTTCTAAGCATTGTCCCTTGTGAGATGCAATTTTTCCATCTTTCTGGTAGAGCGTTACGGTAAAAGTGTTCATCTTTTGAGGCTGTCCACCAAACAAGCCATTTTTTGATGTCTTCATACCAGTATTTTGATGGGCCACACCATGTGCCATCGACCGGAATTAGTAATAAGACGATCAAAATTTCGTCAAAATCTTACTGCTGGAGCCAACTATTGACAAACAGCGCACCAATAAAAGGCAACACGAGCTCGTCATCATTCATGATAGATTTCAAGACTTTCTCGAAAGAATAGACAGCAAATACCGATGGCAACGTCTAACCTTACTCCCTCCGAGTCGGTCTTTATGGGAATTTATAGAGCATCAGCATCGGAAATTGGAACGCATACCTCAAAACGTTGCCTCAGCCTATTCACCTAGTAACCCAGCAAAATACAAACGCTCAATTAACGTAGCCCCAACAGAAATACTATTTCAAAAGAAACGTCGAGCGCGGGATACGACAAAGACCCGCTTTAAAAAAAATCCCTCATCTCCATACGTTCTCTCGTCAAAGAACGACGTCGAGCATAACTGAAGCTATATCCGCATAAACTCCCGTTTACGTAATGAAAAACAGCTCGAAAAAGAACTAAAAAACCGCTTTATTCTGCGTCAGAGCCGCGAAAATCTTTTTAGCGGAGTTTCATTCATTACGCTTTGTCCGACGTGATACCCGATGAAAGGGATATTCCGGGAAATAAGTATTTCCCGTTGGGGCCTCCGATCGTAATTTTCCAGGTCGTATTCTTGTTCACACTTTCCAAATACAAGGCAAGCGTATCAGCTTTCAAATACTAATATCAATAACAAAACACCCCGGATGAAATAGCGAAATATAGTCTGGGAAAAGCTCATAATTCGGCTGGGCTGTTTTATGTGGGTCACCCTGTATACATCAAATAAAAAATGGACGTTTTATGAATAATAGTCGAGGGAATAGCAGTCTAACAATGGCACAAATGGAGATCCTAGTGGTAATCCCCTGATTCAAACAGTACAGATAACCTTTCAGCAATTCAGACCTGGAAAGCTGTGCCCCAGCATCCCAATGTACCGGATAAGTGCGGGTCCCGCTTAACAGTCTAATATCCAATGTTAGCCGTGACCGTATAAAGTAAATGTTTGCCTGACCCTGGGTCCTAGAACCTGGAATAAATTCCTATAATCAAATCACTGGCGCTTAGTCTAGTTACTTTATAGTCACAGGACCCCACTTGCAACCTATAGAATGTAGCGGTGCTTAAAATTAATGTTACACTTTGTGTTTGTCGGGTAAATTGTATGCGCAACCGAAACTCACAATATCAGTATTCAGTACACAACAATGGCCTTTGAAAGACCTTTTGTAGAATTTCATTCAAACCAAGATTTTGCTCAAGGTCAACGAGTGAATTCTTCATGAACAATTTCAATATTTCAAGAGTTCAAATAGATGAACCTTAGTGAATTGCGCCAGAAATTTATTTTCTCAGTAAACAACAATGGCTTCTAAAGAAACTTTTAGGGAATCTCAGTCAAACTCAGATTTTTGCTCGAGGTTAAATCAGTGAATCCTTCATGAGCAATTTCAATATAGCAAGATTTCAAATAGATAAGCCTTAGTAAATGGAACCAAAAACTCATTTTCTCAGTAAACAACAATGGCTTCTAAAGAATCTTTCAGGGAATTTCAGTCAAACTCAAATTTTGCTCGAGGTTAACCAGTGAATTCTTCATGAACAATTTCATTATCGAAAGATTTCAAATAGATAAAACCCTAGTAAATTGCACCGGAAACTCATTTTCTCAGTACACAACAATGGCTTCTAGAGAATCTTTTGGGGAATTTCAGTCAAACTTAGATTTTGCTCGAGGTTAATCAGTGAATTCTTCATGAATAATTTCAATATCGAAAGATTTCAAATAGATAAACGTTAGTAAATTGCAACTGAAACTCATTTTCTCAGTACACAACAATGGCTTCTAGAGAATCTTTTCGGGAATTTCAGTCAAACTTAAATTTTGCTCGAGGTTAACCAGTGAATTCTTCATAAATAATTTCATTATGGAAAGATTTCAAATAGATAAACGCGAGTAAATTGCACCAGAAACTCATCTTCGCAATGCACAACAATGGCCTCTAGAGAATCTTTTCGGGAATTTCAGTCAAACTTCGATTTTGCTCAAGGATACACTGTGAATTTTTCATGAAAAATTTCAATATCGAAAGATTTCAAATAGACCCCAAGTGAATTGAACCAGAAACTCACTTTCTCAGTACACAACAAGCTTCTGAAGAATCTTATGAGGAGTTTCAGTCAAACTTAGATTTTTCCCGAGGTTAACTAGAAATTTTTCATAAACAATTTCCATATCGAAAGATTTCAAATAGATAAAACCCTAGATTGCACCGGAAACAGTCATTTTCTCAGTAAACAACAATGGCTTCTAAAGAATCTTTCAGGGAATTTCAGTCAAACTTAGATTTTGCTCGAGGTTAACCAGTGAATTCTTTATAAACAATTTTAATATCGACAGATTTCAAATAGATAAACGTTAGTAAATTGCAACTGAAACTCATTTTCTCAGTACACAACAATGGCTTCTAGAGAATCTTTTCGGGAATTTCAATCAAACTAAGATTTTGCTCGAGGTTAATCAGTGAAATCTTCGTGAATAATTTTAATATAGGAAGATTTCAAATGGATAAGCCTTAGTGAATTGCGCCAGAAACTCATTTTCTCAGTAAACAACAATGACTTCTACAGAATCTTTCAGGGAATTTAAGTCAAACTTAAATTTTGCTCGAGGTTAACCAAAGAATTCTTCATAAATAATTTCATTATGGAAAGATTTCAAATAGATAAACGCGAGTAAATTGCACCAGAAACTCATCTTCGCAATGCACAACAATGGCCTCTAGAGAATCTTTTCGGGAATTTCATTCAAACTTCGATTTTGCTCAAGGATACACTGTGAATTTTTCATGAAAAATTTCAATATCGAAAGATTTCAAATAGACCCCAAGTGAATTGAACCAGAAACTCACTTTCTCAGTACACAACAAGCTTCTGAAGAATCTTATGAGGAATTTCAGTCAAACTCAGATTTTGCTCGAGGTTAACCAGTGAATTCTTCATGAACAATTTCAATATCGAAAGATTTCAAATAGATAAACGTTAGTAAATTGCACCAGAAACTCATTTTCTCAGTACACAACAATGGCTTCTAGAGAATCTTTTGGGGAATTTCAGTCAAACTTAGATTTTGCTAGAGGTTAACCAGTGAATTCTTCATGAACAATTTCAAGATAGAAAGATTTCAAATAGATAAACCTTAGTTAATTGCACCAGAAACTCAATTTCTCAGCACACAACAATGGCTTTCAAAGAATCTTATGGGGAATTTCAGATACAAACGGTATCTCTTGTCGTCTTTGAAAGAGGTTAGTGATGTTCTTCTGCTCCTAATCCCGTGTAAACCTATGGAACATTCGTTTATCTTGTTAAAATATGTATCAAAGCGATCTATATGGATTACAGTAATGTGTTGTGAATTTTCTTTGTGATTCCATTGAGAACCATTGAAGCCGCTACCAACAAAAAATCTGAAGTATGAACGTATGGTAGCTCACATCGGGGTGGACCATAAAAGACCCCCGACTTCGCACCCCCCATAACCGTAAAAATTAATCCGCAGTTTGAGCGGTCGTGGAAGGAAAACAGGTGCGTTGTTTGTTCGTGTTACACACGCGTTTCGAGGACATGAAAACAAGTTTGGGATAATGGAATTACAAGTGGGGTTTACGACTGGAACACTGCTTTTAGCGGTATGAAAAGGGGTAGGTTGCCGCCGACTAATCACGGTTGTAGTAATGCGAATTGCCTCGACTAATTGAACCTGTAGGATTCGAGGGATGATGGGGCAGCGATTAATAAATGGTCTCCTTATTCGGGATATGTCCGGGATTATCGGAATGATTCGTCTCTTGCGTTTGGACGAACACAATAGATCACCAGGACGCAAACTTAAACAGGGTGAGTCTTTGACTTGTACATATATTTTAACTGTATATTCCTCTCATCAAACGAAACACTTTTTTCCTATACCATTTTTCAAAATTCGGTTTGGTTTCGAAGATACAGGGTTTCGAAAATCCATGAAAAAAACACTTTTCTGTTTATATCTTCGGAACCGTTATTTCGAATGAACTGAATTTTGGTTGATTGGTTACTCTATTCATATTTCATGGTGCATATTCCTCATTCGAAACTTATTCAATATCTCTACTAGTATAAAAGTTACAGGGTAGTCGACTTATCAATACACGCTAAAACACCATAAAACGACTTTAAAAAGATAAACGGTTCACATTTTCGAAAGAATCAATCATTTAAGAAACTGAAAGCATTCTTATTTTTTTTCAATAAAACGCGTCGTTTTCGAGTTATTTCCAATTTTACCCGGAGAAATTTGACGAAAAAATCATTAATTTCAAGAATAATCTGAATGCGTCTCTAAATTAAATATCATCTAATATTATTCCTTCTCTGGTCTTTGTCGAGACTTAAATTCAAACGATGGAAAACGTTGATGTAGAGATATTTTAATAATAAAATCCCACAAATGTGGGAGATAAAATTGAACATCAAGGAGGATTTAAACGCACAGTTTCTATTGAAATTTCATAGTTACCGGTCCATATTGAAGTTGAATGTCGATGAAATACAAAATTCGGATACGAATGATGAATCTCGATACAAACTACTTATTAAATTGAAATTAATGAAAAATAATACGATACCTGATAATCTGTGGCGATGTTTCTATCTAAACAATATCCTCCTGGAATTTTATGAACCCGACACGGTTGAAATTATATTAATTCACTTCACATAATAATTACAATAGAACTATAATAATTCAATGTATTCAGAACTTCACATAATGTTTACAGTTTGTTCAGAGACTCTGGTTTGTTATTGTTTATAGTTGGCCTCCAGATAACCAATAGACCAGTCGGTTTTCGCTCTACGCATGCGTGGTAACATTTGGCGACAAAGTCGATTTATGATGGAAACGGCAGAATTCATAGATATTCATACCACGGTACACAAGTGTATCGTGATTTATACTATGTTTCGTAAAAAATGCTTAACCTCAATGAAAATATCAGCAAGCTGACAACATCTTCTTTGAAATTTCTATTCAAACATTCACAGAATCGATACAAATTAGATAAGGTTAGGTTGTTCAATAATAAATCTGAATGAAAAGTCTTTCTTCATGAGATTGTTTGGGAATTTCGAGGAAAATATGAACAACTTATTAGTGTTTACAAACTAATCTGCAGAAGATCGAAGAAGGAACTTATTTTGGTGTGAAAAATGTGGCTTTTTAGTTGCAGATATAATCCGATGAATCTAACTGTTTTTGTTGAAATTATCGTGTTTGCAACATTTTTATTTCAATAAGGTTAGTACTTGAGTATTCCCTAAATGTATAAACTCAATTTCTATCGAGAAACTTTGCATCAATTTCAGAAGATCATTTCAGAGGCGTAGTCAGCCCAATTTTTTTTTTAAATGGCTATATCTTTTTAACAGAGTCGAATTCGGAATAATGGAAAATGAAAAAAAGGTTTCCTTTGATCTCAAGAATCTTCAGTTAGAATATATGTACAAGTCAAAGACTCACCCTGTATACCTGCATATTTTATGACACTTTTCGAGAAAAAATTTAAACGCTGAATTCAACGATATTTATGCCATTAAAAGTTGATTTTACGAAATGGTGGACATTTCGAACACTTACTTCATTGATGTTCATCATTTTCTTTCGAATAATCATTTAATTTGTCTTTCATTAAATGATAGTTTCGTTTAATTATTATGAATTAGGTTTTTCACCCCTTGAAATTTGTAAATAATTATTACGTAACAGAATCAAAGCACCCTTTGTTTTTTCTCCAAATTTTGATCGTTCACTCCTTGCTATACTATCTATGTTTCACCAAACAAAATTTGAAATTGAAACAGCTCCTTCTGGGTGTTGCAGCTTATTTGTCAGTTAGTATATTTCAGTGCATTCAGCAGGAGCTGACCAAAAAGGTCTCCTGGAGATGAACAAGATGAAGCTAGGGAAATTAGTATGCAGAAAACCACCCCTCAAGCCTGAGGGAGTTTCTTCATAGTGAACAACTGCTGACAGAACCCTCGTTAAGACGGCAAGCCGTCATAACCCGATGGCGGACTGTGTATTGACAATAAACATCGCTACGGATAGCCCTGGCCGACTGTTGTCCACTGGAGTACAACAAGACCGCTTCATTTACTTAAGTGGCGGCGTAAACACAATTTAATCCAGAGAATGCATTATGCATAATGTACCGGTGTGTTTCCTCCGTGTCTAGCACACGCGATATGGTTACTGCCCCGTTATCACAATAATGGTAATGGATATTGGGTGGACGGTAATTGGGGGTGGGGTCCGTCCTTGCATGGACGTGAAAATTACGAGAGTTGTAAAGGTGCGGCTTTGGATGAAGCTTTTGGTTTGGAAATAAGATACCGAAAGAGGATAGAGACATAAGCTCAAAATTATAATGAACATGCCATATTTGCTTTCGATAATTCGATACATAATATTATTTCCCTTCTTCTCTGATCCACGTAAGGTTATTACAAACGACGTGAATAGATCGATATCCTTCCTATCCTTTCACAATACCCGACCCGACCCGGCCTGATCGAAAAAAATAAAGCAGAAAAATCCGTAAGTTATAAGTGGAATGAGCTTGTGAACAAAACTCGAAAATGAAATAACGAAAACACTAAAACTGAAAAATTCATAACTTATGAGGGCTATATGGTCGACTTTGGTATCAAAATGTAGGTTTTCGAGGTCGCTCTATTCAATGAAAGACTTTCCAGAGCCCTAACTAGCATAGTTTAGATTTTCACCTGTCAAATGGCATTTTTTCAAAAAATCGGAATTTCAAACCGTCATAGCTCCCATTTCTTTGGTCACAACCACATGTGGCTTGTATATTGTTAATCAGCATTGTTCAAAGTATCTCTTCAAGCAATAAAATCGACTTCGAAAATTCCAACATTTTGGGTCAAAAATGCATAAGGGGTAAGACCCCCTGAAAACACCATATTTGCCATCAACACGAATTCCCTGGAGAGTCTAACAGTGTTATTCAATCGATAATGTCTTCAACCCATTCGAATCCTTCAGAATACCCAATTTGGTGATCCATATCACCCATACTTTGAGTACTATGAGCTTCGGAACAAAACTCGAAAACGAAATATCGAAAAAATTAAAACGAAATAATTCATTAGTTATGAGGGCTACATGGACGATTTTGGTATCAAAATGTAGGTTTTCGAGGTCGCTCTATTCAATGAAAGACTTTACAAAACCCTAACAAGCATAGTTTAGATTTTCACCTGTCAAATGGCATTTTTTTTAAAAATCGGAATTTCAAACCGTCATAGCTCCCGTTTCTTTAGTCACAACCACATGTGGCTTTTATATTGTTAATCAGCATTGTCCAAAGTATCTCTTCAAGCAATAAAATCGACTTCGAAAATTCCAACATTTTGGGTCAAAAATGCATAAGGGGTAAGACCCCCTGAAAACACCATATTTGCCATCAACACGAATTCCCTGGAAAGTCTAACAGTGTTATTCAATCGATAATGTCTTCAACCCATTCGAATCCTTCAGAATACCCAATTTGGTGATCCATATCACCCATACTTTGAGTACTATGAGCTTCGGAACAAAACTCGAAAACGAAATATCGAAAAAATTAAAACGAAATAATTCATTAGTTATGAGGGCTACATGGACCATTTTGGTATCAAAATGTAGGTTTTCGAGGTCGCTCTACTCAATGAAAGACTTTCCAAAACCCTAACAAGCCTAGTTTAGATTTTCACCTGTCAAATGGCATTTTTTTTAAAAATCGGAATTTCAAACCGTCATAGCTCCCATTTCTTTGGTCACAACCACATGTGGCTTGTATATTGTTAATCAGCTTTGTCCAAAGTATCTCTTCAAACAATAAAATCGACATCGAAAATCCCAACTTTTTGGGTCAAAAATGCATAAGGGGTAAGACCCCCTAAAAACACCATATTTGCCATCAACACGAATTCCCTGGAAAATCTAACAGTGTTATTCAATCGTTAATGTCTTCAACCCATTCGAATCCTTCAGAATACCCAATTTGGTGATCCATATCACCCATACTTTGAGTGCTATGAGCTTCGGAACAAATCTCGAAAATGAAATATCGAAAAAATTCAAACGAAATAATTCATTAGTTATGAGGGCTACATGAACGATTTTGGTGTCAAAATGTAGGTTTTCGAGGTCGCTCTATTCAATAAAAGACTTTCCAGAGCCCTAACTAGCATAGTTTAGATTTTCACCTGTCAAATGGCATTTTTTCAAAAAATCGGAATTTCAAACCGTCATAGCTCCCATTTCTTTGGTCACAACCACATGTGGCTTGTATATTGTTAATCAGCATTGTCCAAAGTATCTCTTCAAGCAATAAAATCGACTTCGAAAATTCCAATATTTTGGGTCAATAATGCATAAGGGGTAAGACCCCCTAAAAACACCATATTTGCCATCAACACGAATTCCCTGGAAAATCTAACATTGTTATTCAATCGTTAATGTCTTCAACCCATTCAAATCTTTCAGAATACCCAATTTGGTGATCCATATAACCCATACTTTGAGTGCTATGAGCTTCGGAACAAAACACGAAAACGAAATATCGAAAAAATTAAAACGAAATAATTCATTAGTTATGAGGGCTACATGGACGATTTTGGTATCAAAATATAGGTTTTCGAGGTCGCTCTATTCAATAAAATACTTTCCAAAACCCTAACAAGCATAGTTTAGATTTTCACCTGTCAAATGGCATTTTTTCAAAAAAATCGGAATTTCAAACCGTCATAGCTCCCATTTCTTTGGTCACAACCACTTGTGGCTTGTATATTGTTAATCAGCGTTGTCCAAAGTATCTCTTCAAGCAATAAAATCGACTTCGAAAATTCCAACATTTTGGGTCAAAAATGCATAAGGGGTAAGACCCCCTGAAAACACCATATTTGCCATCAACACGAATTCCCTGGAAAGTCTAACAGTGTTATTCAATCGATAATGTCTTCAACCCATTCGAATCCTTCAGAATACCCAATTTGGTGATCCATATCACCCATACTTTGAGTACTATGAGCTTCGGAACAAAACTCGAAAACGAAATATCGAAAAAATTAAAACGAAATAATTCATTAGTTATGAGGGCTACATGGACGATTTTGGTATCAAAATGTAGGTTTTCGAGGTCGCTCTATTCAATGAAAGACTTTCCGAAACCCTAACAAGCATAGTTTAGATTTTCACCTGTTAAATGGCATTTTTTTAAAAAATCGGAATTTCAAACCGTCATAGCTCCCGTTTCTTTAGTCACAACCACATGTGGCTTGTATATTGTTAATCAGCATTGTCCAAAGTATCTCTTCAAGCAATAAAATCGACTTCGAAAATTCCAACATTTTGGGTCAAAAATGCATAAGGGGTAAGACCCCCTGAAAACACCATATTTGCCATCAACACGAATTCCCTGGAAAGTCTAACAGTGTTATTCAATCGATAATGTCTTCAACCCATTCGAATCCTTCAGAATACCCAATTTGGTGATCCATATCACCCATACTTTGAGTACTATGAGCTTCAGAACAAAACTCTAAAACGAAATATCGAAAAAATTAAAACGAAATAATTCATTAGTTTATAAGGGCTACATGGACGATTTTGGTATCAAAATGTAGGTTTTCGAGGTCGCTCTATTCAATAAAAGACTTTCCAAAACCCTAACAAGCATAGTTTAGATTTTCACCTATCAAATGGCATTTTTTCAAAAAAATTGGAATTTCAAACCGTCATAGCTCCCATTTCTTTGGTCACAACCACTTGTGGCTTGTATATTGTTAATCAGCATTGTCCAAAGTATCTCTTCAAGCAATAAAATCGACTTCGAAAATTCCAACATTTTGGGTCAAAAATGCAAGGGGTAAGACCCCCTGAAAACACCATATTTGCCATCAACACGAATTCCCTGGAAAGTCTAATCCTTCAGAATACCCAATTTGGTGATCCATATCACCCATACTTTGAGTACTATGAGCTTCGGAACAAAACTCGAAAACGAAATATCGAAAAAATTATAACGAAATAATTCATTAGTTATGAGGGCTACATAAACGATTTTGGTATCAAAATGTAGGTTTTCGAGGTCGCTCTAATCAATAAAAGACTTTCCAGAGCCCTAACTAGCATAGTTTAGATTTTCACCTGTCAAATGGCATTTTTTCAAAAAATCGGAATTTCAAACCGTCATAGCTCCCATTTCTTTGGTCACAACCACATGTGGCTTGTATATTGTTAATCAGCATTGTCCAAAGTATCTCTTCAAGCAATAAAATCGACTTCGAAAATTCCAACATTTTGGGTCAAAAATGCATAAGGGGTAAGACCCCCTAAAAACACCATATTTGCCATCAACACGAATTCCCTGGAAAATCTAACAGTGTTATTCAATCGATAATGTCTTCAACCCATTCGAATCTTTCAGAATACCCAATTTGGTGATCTATATCACCCATACTTTGAGTGCTATGATCTTCGGAACAAAACTCGAAAATGAAATATCGAAAAAATTAAAACTGAAAAATTCTTTACTTATGAGGGCTATATGGTCGACTTTGGTATCAAAATGTAGGTTTTCAAGATCGCTGAATTCAAAAACAAACATTCCAGAGCCTCAACTAGCTAGGTTTAGATTTTCACCTGTCAAATGGCATTTTTTCAAAAAATCGGAATTTCAAACCGTCATAGCTCTCATTTCTTAGGTCACAACCACATGTGGCTTGTATATTGTTAATCAGCATTGTCCAAAGCATCTCTTCAAGCAATAAAATCGACTTCGAAAATTCCAACATTTTGGGTCAAAAATGCATAAGGGGTAAGACCCCCTGAAAACACCATATTTGCCATCAACACGAATTCCCTGGAAAGTCTAACAGTGTTATTCAATCGATAATGTCTTCAACCCATTCGAATCCTTCAGAATACCCAATTTGGTGATCCATATCACCCATACTTTGAGTACTATGAGCTTCGGAACAAAACTCGAAAACGAAATATCGAAAAAATTAAAACGAAATAATTCATTAGTTATGAGGGCTACATGGACAATTTTGGTATCAAAATGTAGGTTTTCGAGGTCGCTCTACTCAATGAAAGACTTTCCAAAACCCTAACAAGCCTAGTTTAGATTTTCACCTGTCAAATGGCATTTTTTTTTAAAATCGGAATTTCAAACCGTCATAGCTCCCATTTCTTTGGTCACAACCACATGTGGCTTGTATATTGTTAATCAGCTTTGTCCAAAGTATCTCTTCAAACAATAAAATCGACATCGAAAATCCCAACTTTTTGGGTCAAAAATGCATAAGGGGTAAGACCCCCTAAAAACACCATATTTGCCATCAACACGAATTCCCTGGAAAATCTAACAGTGTTATTCAATCGTTAATGTCTTCAACCCATTCGAATCCTTCAGAATACCCAATTTGGTGATCCATATCACCCATACTTTGAGTGCTATGAGCTTCGGAACAAATCTCGAAAATGAAATATCGAAAAAATTCAAACGAAATAATTCATTAGTTATGAGGGCTACATGAACGATTTTGGTATCAAAATGTAGGTTTTCAAGATCGCTGAATTCAAAAACAAACATTCCAGAGCCCTAACTAGCATAGTTTAGATTTTCACCTGTCAAATGGCATTTTTTCAAAAAATCGGAATTTCAAACCGTCATAGCTCCCATTTCTTTGGTCACAACCACATGTGGCTTGTATATTGTTAATCAGCATTGTCCAAAGTATCTCTTCAAGCAATAAAATCGACTTCGAAAATTCCAACATTTTGGGTCAAAAATGCATAAGGGGTAAGACCCCCTAAAAACACCATATTTGCCATCAACACGAATTCCCTGGAAAATCTAACAGTGTTATTCAATCGATAATGTCTTCAACCCATTCGAATCTTTCAGAATACCCAATTTGGTGATCTATATCACCCATACTTTGAGTGCTATGATCTTCGGAACAAAACTCGAAAATGAAATATCGAAAAAATTAAAACTGAAAAATTCTTTACTTATGAGGGCTATATGGTCGACTTTGGTATCAAAATGTAGGTTTTCAAGATCGCTGAATTCAAAAACAAACATTCCAGAGCCTCAACTAGCTAGGTTTAGATTTTCACCTGTCAAATGGCATTTTTTGAAAAATTGGAAATTGCAAACTGTCATAGCTTCTTCCCCTCTCGCCGTATCCACTATCTGTTTATATTTTCTTGATCAGCATATCTCAAAGTATCCCCGTGCAAAAATGATATCGATCTCCTGCACTTCCGCCCACACGATAAATAATCCGATTCTTACCTGCAACTTCTGAAATTGCCGGAACATGAAAAATGATCCGAACTTCTCAACTCTGCGTTTCCGGCTTCCTATTTATAACGGCCATTTGTTGAAACTGATACAACAGCAACATCTCCGACTGTTCATGGGACAATGATAAATAGATTTTATTTGTGAGGGTATGCTACCGATGTCTGGAGTCGCAGGAAAACAACCTCTCCAGAACCTGTATCAAGATGCCCCTGCACGTCCTAACGTATTGTACGCAAGAAAAATGGTCTGGAACTATAAGAGACTCCGGGATATATCTCTCACTTCACACGGAATGTTTTCCTTGATGAAATACAATGTTTTCTGTTCGATACAAATCGATCAGTGATCGGAGTTTAATCTTTTAGAGATAGTACTAGTTGATCTCGTAGATCTACCTATTAGGTAGATAGCCTTATCGGTAGATCTCCACAAATCGCGTGATTTTATAGGCGAAATGTCAAAGTTTGTACGTCCCTTAATCATATACATCTCTGAAACAGCTTCGCATGCAAGCATTCTCAATTAATGCTCCGATGTATGCACTCTTGGAGAGTCTGGGCTCATTTTCCTCGTAAATTCGAGCTTGGCCCTGGCGAATACTCGAATGAGTCCTAGATAACGTCTAATGGCGCCGTATAATGACGCTCCTACACCAGTAATTACAAATATCTATGGCCGTTCTATGATCTTCAATAAAGCCCGAGCTACGAGATATTAGCGCCATCGGCGAGGTCCGAAAGAAAATTGACGACAGGAGAATTTAATCAGGAAAACTTTTCGGAATGCGAGGAACTGAGAAGGAAGAGTCCTTTGGTTCGATAGTTAGAACGGAATTTTACGCAGGTTCGACCCAAAAAATTTCTTCCAGTGAAAGTATTCATATCGAAGCTCATTCCTCTAACTCTTCTCTTTCTCTCCTTACAATACTTCTTCATGTGATCTCAAAATCCATTCTTAATGCTCAGAATTGCTGTCAGAATAGTTTAGAGTCTGCTACAAAAATTCGGAGCCTGTCAGAAGAGATGAAAAACTGTCAGATATACTTGTAGCAAGTCAGAAAAGTTTGGAGCTTCTCGAAAAATTTTGAAAGATGTCAGAAAAGTTGAAAGTGCATCAAAAATATCGGAAATTTGCCTGAAGAAGAGTTGGTGGGCAGCCTGGAAAGTTGAAAGTCTGCCAGAAAAGTTGAGAGTCTGTCAGAAATTTAAGGGAGCTTCTTCAAGAAGTTTGGACCCAGTCCGAAAACTAAGCAAATTCAAGAAGAGTTACTAGCCATCCAGGAAAGTTGGAAGTCTGCCAGATAAGTTGAGAGTCGTCAGAAACGTAAGAATCTTCTTAAATAAGTTTGGACCCTGTCAGAAAATTAATCGACTGCAAGAACAGTTGGTAACCAGCCAAGAGAGTTGGAAGTCTGCCAGAAAAGTTGGGAGCCTGTCAGAAATATAAAAAGCTTCTCAGAGAAGTTCGGAGTCTGTCAGAAAGTTAGGTGACTGCGAGAATAGTTGGTAGTCTGCCAGGAATTTCAGGAGCTTGTCCGACGAGTTAGAAGCCTGTTAGATAACTTGAGATCCTGTCAGGATCGTTGAGAGCCTGTTGGAAAGGTTTGGAGCCTCTCAGTAAAGTTGGGAGCAAGTCAGATTAGTTATGAGACCTTTCAGAAATATTCGGAGTTCGTCTAAAGATTCGGGAGCCAGTCAGAAAAGTTGAAAGCCTGCCAGAAAAGTTGAAAACTTGTCAGATATGTTTGGATATTGCCTAGAAAAGTTTGGTGTCTGTCAGGAGCATTTGAAGTCAGCCAGAATGCAGAAAGCCCGTCGGAAAAATTGGAGGTTAGTCAGGAGAGTTTTGATCCTGTCAGAAATGATTGGAACGTCTCAAAGCGATCTGGAGCCTGTCAGAACTGTTGGGAGATTCTCAAGAAAATTTTTGAAGGATGTCACAAAAGTTGAAAGTGCATCAAAAATATCGGGAATCTACTTGAAAAGTTGCGAGCCTGCTAGAGGAGTTGGTAGCCCACCAGGAAAGTTGGACGTCTGCCAGAAAAGTTGAGAGTCTGTCAAAAATGTAAGAAGCTTCTTCAAGAAAGTTTGGACCATGTCCGGAAATTAAGCGAATGCAAAAAGAATTAGTAGCCAGCCAGGAAAGATGGAAGTCTGCCAGATAAGTTGAGAGCCTGTCAGAAACGTAAGAACCTTCTCAAATAAGTTTGGAGCCTGTCAGAAAATTAATCGACTGCAAGAACAGTTGGTAACCAGCCAAGAGAGTTGGAAGTCTGCCAGAAAAGTTGGGAGCCTGTCAGAAATGTAAGAAGCATCTCAAAGAAGTTTCGAGTCTGTCAGAAAGTTAGGAAGAATAGTTGGTAGTCTGACAGTAATTTCAGGAGCTTGTCCGACGAGTAAGAGGCCTGTTAGATAACTTGAGATCCTGTAAGGATCGTTGAGAGCGTGTTGGAAAGGTTTGGAGCATTTCAGTAAAGTTGGGAGCAAGTCAGATTAGTTATGAGACCTTTCAGAAATATTCGGAGTTCGTCTAAAGATTCGGGAGCCAGTCAGAAAAGTTGAAAGACTGCCAGAAAAGTTGAAAGCTTGTCAGACATGTTTGGATATTGCCTAGAAAAGTTTGGAGTCTGTAAGGAGCATTTGAAGTCAGCCAGAATTGCATAAAGCCCGTCGGAAACATTGGAGGTTAGTCAGGAGAGTTTTGATCCTGTCAGAAATGATTGGAACTTCTCAAAGCGATTTGGAACCTGTCAGAACTGTTGGGAGTCTGCTAGAAAGATTGAGAGCTTGTTCGAAGCATTGGGAGTCTTGCAGATAAGTCTAGAAGTAGCAATTGCTCGAAGTATTTCTACATGCTTATTGGAAATACTGCTTTGATGTGATACGGTGCTTCTACCTATGGATATCTAACTTATTTATTGCGGTAACACCCTTCTTGCTCGTAACTGTCTCCACTATTTACTCCCCATTAGACTCTAAACCGATGCCTTTTCAGTCTTCCCCTTCAGCTCCGATTGACTGCAACGTATAGTCATCGGGCGCGAATCAATTTTAACCAAGAATCCCACTTGATCCCCCTAAATCCACTGAATATTCGTCCGTCGACTCTCTTTCCGTCCCGGCGACCTAACGGGAATTGATTCCCTCTCCAAATATATCGGAAGTCGTTCTCCATTTAAGCTCCCGAATTCATTAGCCCTAGCGAGACGGGGAAACGTCGGTTTTAGTACGTTAAGAGGGAACGAAATAGTCACATACGTTTCTTTCTACGCCGGCTTGTTCCATCGGGCAGAGCCCGTTAGGGAGCTTTTAACAAATTGAAAGACAACCAAATGACCGTGTAACGTCCTCCCGGAATCTCTACTATCGAAGGGGGAATTGCGCCTCGGAGTTTTATAAGGAAATTGTAGGTGAGAGATAGGTGCGCGTTAAGTTTCATGGCGTTGCAGGTTTTGGATTTATGTATGCATGATTCTTTCGCTTTGCTGGGAGTTCTGGCAATCCTTTCGTTTTTTCATTGGAAAATCAGGATATCCTTATTGGGGTTTAACGAATGGTACCTTCAGCTTTCCCAAACCAACGAAAGCAGACCACTTCCAGAGGAGATTCCAGAGAAACCGAAGCAATCTCTTGTCTCCAGAGCCCAAACGAATCTAGTATCAGCGACGAAGATCTATAACTGTTGGAACCAAGAATAATACAGCACTAGCGATGAAGATTTCAACGCCAGCAAGACAATCTCTAGTCTAAGCAGCCAAGAAGAATCCAGTGTCAATGAAGAGGACCCCCAGCTTCCAGAATCCTAAGAAATCCAATAGCTTCAAGTGTCAAGAAGATTCCAAAGGAACCGAAGGCAATCTCCTGTCTATGAAGCCAAAAAGAATCTAGCACCAACGACGAAGATCTACGACTCCTAGAGCCAAGAAGAATACAGCGCCAGAAATGAAGATTTCAACGCCAACGAAGACAATCTTCAGTATCCAGAGCAAAGAAGAATCCAGTGCTAATAAAGAGGACCTTCAGCTTCCCGAGTTCTAAGGAATCCAACCAAGTCAGACTGCTTCGTTAGCAACGGAGATTCCAAAGAAACCGAAGACAATCTCTAGTCTCCAAAGCCAAAAAGAATCTAGTATCAGCGACGATGATCTTTAACTGTAGGAAACAAGAAGAATACAGCGCTAGCCATGAAGATCTCAACGCCAGCAAGACAATCTCTAGTCTAAACAGCCAAGAAGAATCCAGTGCCAATAAAGAGGAACCCCAGCTTCCAGAATCCTAAGAAATCCAATAGCTTCAAGTGTCAAGAAGATTCCAAAGAAACCGAAGGCAATCTCTAGTCTCCAAAGCCACAGAGAATATAACGTCAGCGATGAAGAACTATAGCTCCTCAATTCGTCTGCAACTCATACACATACCAACATCAAGATGGGAATGTTCAATTTTGAACATTATATAACATTTGGGGATGGACACCCAGTATCATGTAGTCATCATGGAAAACCTCCACGTTTTCATCTCTGACGACCGAATCGTCCATCAAACGATGACAAGCGGTCTTCTTTCGACGGCGTAGCTTTACGCCCAGCCAATTAGAGGCGCCCACATGCGTGTGACATCGGGACCTGGCGGCGGTAACGCGATATAACGGCTCCCGTACGTTGGACACGACGCCCAATTAGACAGGACTAATTGCCCTCATTGTTCTGGATGGTCACTTCCTGATTTCCGACCTGACCGATATGCGGGTCGTCCGGAACGGCGGGGGGCGGAGGGGGCGGGATGCACGTCGATTGAACGGGGTGGTAATTGAGCGACCCCGACCGGGCGCCCGATCCCCGACCCCGTCGGATGCTGGTCCTGAATTTCATTTCCGACCCGATTCGACGAGCGTGGTTCGAAACTCTATTTTGGAGAAAATGCACCGGCCCTGATCGACTGTATAACACCGGACTGTATTCACTTTGAGTGATAATAATTTCAGTTCGAAAATTCGGACTTGAATACAATCGTCGACCTCAAAAACCCCCTCATACCAATTTTGAAGTGAATCGGACGAAAAACGCAAAAATCGTCCGCCATCTTGGATCCGCCATCTTGTTGTTCTTGAAAAATATTTCAAAATGCTAAGTCCTCGAATCTATAAGCACCTTCCAAATTTCAAGTAAATCGGACATCTAGAACTGTGTCAACAATCACTTCAAAGATTTCGACTTGAATATACTACAAATTTATATTGTAAGGTATAAGGGAGGCTTGTAAGGGATTGTAACATAATAATCGACGTCTACAACCAAAATGTTTCCTGCGTTTCCACTCCGAAAGAACCGAAGCGCCCTAACGAAAGGATATACAGGAATTTATATTACAACATTTTGCGTGTGGTAGCGAAAGTACAACTATCACACATGGGAATGTTGTGTAAACGAAGTGCCGGGGTTTGAACCCGGGTCACTTAACAACGGATACGACTTTGCGGCGACTCTGGCATACAGGCCACCGGGACAAGTGCAGGTAGAAGCGTACGAGAGGTACTTCAAGCGTTGCTCAACCGGTTGTTGGATTTTCCGAATTATTTTAAATTTGATAGGTGTTTGTAAGTTTGTAGTTCTAGTAACAATACATGATGAGATTGTTTTAGTAAACAACAATATGGCGGCTTCAAGATGGCGGACTAGTTTTGTAATTATTGTCAGATTATTTTCAAAATTGACATGTTTGGGTTTCTGGAGTCGACGATTGAGAGTGTTTTATCAAAATGCAACAATTCAAGATGGCAGAGTCAAGATGGCGGCCCAGTTTCGCGAATCTAGTCCAATTCCATTCAAAATTGGTGAGTAGGGGTTTTCGGGCTGGGAGATTGGGATTTCTTTATCAAAATTCCTAAAATCAAGATGGCTGCATGAAGAGCCCATTCTATCGAAAATTAGCATGAAGTTTAAGAGGTAGCAGATTATAAGTTTTATCGAAGATCATGATCGTGTTGTCCAAATCTGGAAAATCAAGATGGCGGCTCGAAGATGACGAAAGTATTTTGTGGTTTTATTCGGATTTTATTCAGATTTAGTGAGACAGAGTTTTCGGGAAAGGAGACTTTGATTTTTTCCGTCAATTTCCTAAAAACAATATGGCGGCTTCAAAATGGCGGACTAGTTTTGTAATTATTTTCAGATTCTTTTCAAAATTGGTAGGTGTGGGTTTCTGGAGTCAATGATTGAGTGTGTTTTATCAAAATGCCCCAATTCAAGATGGCAGCTTCAAGATGGCGGCTCCAAGATGGCGGACCAGTTCCGCGAATTCAGCCCGATTTAATTCAAAATTAGTGAGTAGGGATTTTGGGGCTGGGAGATTCAGATTTCTTTTTCAAAATTCCTGAAATCAAGATGGCGTGTTGTCCAAATCTGTAAATTCAAGATGGCGAACGTATTTTGTGGTCGGATTTGATTCAGATTCAGTGAGAGAGAGTTTTCGGGGACGGAGACTATGATTTTTTTCGTAAAATTTCCTAGAATCAAGATGGCGGCTCCAAGATGGCGGACAAGTTTGGCGAATCCAGTCCGATTCCATTCAAAATAAGTGAAGAGGGATTTTGGGGCTGGGAGATTCAGATTTCTTTTTCAAAATTCCTGAAATCAAGATGGCTGCATGAAGAGCCCAGTGTAGTGCAAAATAAGTATGGTGTTTTTGCGGTAGCAGCTTATAAATTTTATAGAAGATCATAATCGTGTTGTCCAAATCTGTAAATTCAAGATGGCGAACGTATTTTGTGGTTTTATTCGGTATGATTCAGATTCAGTGAGAGAGATTTTTCGGGGACGGAGACTATGATTTTTTCGTAAAATTTCCTAGAATCAAGATGGCGACTCCAAGATGGCGGACCAGTTTCGCGAATCCAGTCCGATTCCATTCAGAATTAGTGAAAAGGGATTTTGGGGCTGGGAGATTCAGATTTCTCCTTCAAAATTCCTGAAATCAAGATGGCTGCATGAGGAGCTCAGTGCAGTGAAAATAAATACATATGGAGTTTCCGCGGTAGCAGCTTATAAATTTGATCGAAGATCATAATCGTGTTGTCCAAATTTATAAATTCAAGATGGCGAACGTATTTTGTGGTTTTATTCGGATTTGATTCAGATTTAGTGGGAGAGAGTTTTCGGGGAAGGAGACTATGAGTATAATCCGTCAAATTCCTAAAATCAAGATGCTTCAAGATGGCGAACGGATTTTTTGATGTTGGCGTGATTTAATTGCTACTGGAAGAGTAGGGGTTCTTGAGGTAGCAGAAGTTGATAATTTCGCGGAAATCCATAGATTTAAAATAGGGACTCCAAAATGGCGGACAAATTATGCGATTAAGGTACCAGATAAGGTCGGAGATTATGTATCAGCTTTTATTTAAATGCTCTGAAACGTAATGAATGAAATGCCTGACGTATCTTCCTTTACAATGAGCAGAATCAAAGTCCAATCGCGCCGACTGTCACCATTTCGGCGTTTATGGCCCGCTCGAAAAGCAACACGGTTACATGACAATCGATCACGGTCCGATGCAGCGTGCACTTTAACTGCCCTCAGGCCCACTCGGGTCGAAAATAAACGCCCGGATCGTGGCATTTGCCGAAACGCAATTTGTACCGGCCTGCTATGATGATCGAGTGGCCGACAATGGGCTATCGGTCGGCCGTCACATCATACATGTTTCAGCGAAGCCAGATGCTGCATATTATTTCGATGCCGTTTTTGTGTGCGTCCAGGTCGTTGGGCATCGAAGTATTGACTTGTGAAATTTGTAGGGAGGATTTTTCTAGTTGACACTGAGATCTCTGATATGCCGCGTTTACACGAAGCCAGTAGGCAGACCAGCTGACTGGTGCCATTCCGGATAAATAAAAACCAAGTGGTTTGGAATACTGGCACCAAAAAGTACCAATTCGGCTTCGTTCACATGACTCCCATAAGCCACACTACAGGACTAGCTTGAAAGTTACTCCTAAAGCCAGGGCATTGGACCGACTGTTTTCTTTATGCAGGAATGTTAGCGATGCCAGTTATTGACGCCAGTCCACTGGCAACTGGCATTCTAACTGACATCCTGTAAACTCGGCGTCAGATTTTCGATTTGTAGGGTTCAGATGAAGAACCAGAAGCAGACGCAAAAGTGACGCCAATATGAAGACGTGATGGCGTCTGGAAGCCCAGGGCAGCAGTAACTGCCGCAGATGCCTCTGCGGCTACGTCAGTGCCTCGGGTTGTGGGCTACAAACTCATAACCTTTCGGGCTCCAACACTATTTCTACTTCACATCAACGATTTGCTGGAAGCAACTTCGTGTCCAGTGCACAGCTTCGCGGATGATAGTACCCTCCATACCGCCTTTTCTTCTAGGGCTCCAATACCAGCCCGCCGAATCAGAAACGAACGAGGAAGAAATGTTAACAACATAAAAATGGACTTGGCGACAATTCTTGAATGGGGATCTAATAACTTGGTAGAATTCAACGCAAACAAAACACAAGCATGTCTTTTCTCTAGAAAAGCCGATCTTACTGTGCCCAGCATAAAATTGTCGGAAGTAACCATACCATTGAAGTCATCCATTTCGATACTTGGCATTACTGTCGGCAGTAACCTTTCCTGGGAGAATCACGTGAGATCCATTGCTAAAAGTGCATCCCAGAAACTTGGTTTTGTGTTTCGTACCAGGAGCTATTTCACCTCGAGTCAGCTGCTCATGATCTATAAGGCACAGATTCGACCTGCCCTGGAATACTGTTCCCATATTTGGAGTGCTGCACCTAAACACACCCTAAAACTCTTGGATTCTGTACAAAAAAGGGCAATTCGTCTCGTCGGTGATGCTTCGCTTACAAACTCGCTCACTTCTCTGGAACACCGTAGAAAAGTGGGCGATCTGTCTCTTTTTTATAGATATTTCCATGGGCGATGCTCTTCTGAATAATCAGCAATCGTTCCCCCTCTGGCAGTCTCTTCCAGACTAACCCGTCAAGTTAAGTCTTCACACCCCTACGTGGTAACTTTGGAGACCTGCAGAACACCTCTCTTCAAAGACTCGTTCATCCTACGAACAGCGAGGCTTTGGAACACATTGCCAAGGGAGGTGTTCCCCGAGGCATATAACCTCCAGAAATTCAAGAAGAACACCAATTCCTACCTGCTTGCCCTTGGTTCTCACGATGTTCTCTGAACATTACAGGATATTCCTTTTCGTGAAAACCACAACATAAAAAAAAAGATCAAAGTTTTTCGGTACGAAAAAAAGCAATCCTTAAAGAAATGCACCATCCATAAATCTTCGAGCTGTCTCCAGCCTTCCCAAAACGTCTTGTACCTCCGTCTCAACACAACCGCCGATATTTGTGCAACGAAAATCGGCCCACCTCACCGAGCGTACACAAGATTCGAAACCCGGACGTGACGTCACGTAGCGCCGCACAAGTTTCGCTCGGTTGTCACGTCTTCAGAGCCTAAGCCTCTCACCTTCGTTAATGTTCGCTTTCATTAGGGAGCCACATGTGCCGTGCCGGCTGAAGACCCGGTAGCGGATCGTTAAAATCGCGGAAATCCGTCCACGTGTCTACGTCATATTTGCCAGGTTTTGAGGGGCAAGGGAGAAAGGATTAGGGAACGAGTTCGAAACTATCCTGCTATGAATTAAGTAATTGAGCTGAAGCTCTTCGCGTCTCTGCTGTGGAAAACGTGACAGTTGGCGACACTGATTATGTTGCGAGTACGTCAGATTTCATAAGAGCAGAGGCGTCCACTTTTTTTTTTCGTGCATGGTTGCACTGATGGCTAAAAGCGTTGAAGCTTCAAGAGAAGAACTACACACCTGATTCCCCGATCAATGCTTTGTGCAGCCCAATGTGACATTTTTAGACGAATTTCCAAATATTCAAACTCAATATGTATCAGATTTTCCAATCATCATTCCTTCACTATCGAAAGCCACATCAAAACTGAACCAAGATACGAGGATATATTGAAAAATTCTTAGCCGACTATAGAACTAAACAAAATTTCAATGTCAAAATATTTTATTAATCAACATATTCTCCTCTTGATTGAATACATTTATTACAGCGAACCTGCAACGTCTCTAGACCTTACAAAAAAAATGTTTCTTCTTGCACTGCAAACCAGTCCTCCACATCTTTTATTACCTCCTCGTTGGAAGAAAATTTACGACGTTTTAACCTTTTTTTCAGTTGAGGAAAGAGATGATAGTCGGACGGAGCCAAATCTGATGAATGAGGGGGGTGTTCTAGTAATTCTAACCCTAAATCACGAATTTTTTGCATGGCAACATGAGATTTGTGTACTGGGGCGTTGTCCTGTAAAAACAAAACACCTTTGGATAGCTTTCCGCGTCTTTTCTCTTTAATTTTTTCCCGTAGAGTGGTCAGTAATGTCGAATTGTAATCTCCAGTTATTGTTCTACCCTTATCCAAAAAATCAATCATGATTACTCCATGGCAATACCAAAAAACTGATGCAAGAACTTTTTCAGCAGATTTTTGGACACGAAACTTCTTAGGTCTTGGAGAACCAGAACTCATTCCACCGATTGTTGCTTTTTTACTGGATCGTAGAAATGTACCCAAGTCCCATCCATTGTAACAATTCGGTTTAAGAAGTCTACATCGTTTTCAAATCGAGCACAGATCGAACGCGATGCTTCTACCCTTGCACGCTTTTGGTCAACATTCAAACATTTGGGGATCCATTTTGCAGAAATTTTTCTCATGTCCAAATTGACGTGAACTATATGATGAACGCGTTCGTATGAAATCTTCAGTGCTTCAGATATCCGTTTTAGCCCAATTCGACGGTCTGATAAAATCATGTCATGATATTTTCGGGGACTGACACAGAAACTGACCTTCCCTTTCGGTCATCATCTTCAATGGAAAATTTACCTCTTTTGAAGCTTGCAGTCCAATTTTTCACGGTTGCATACGAAGGACATTGATCACCAAGGGTATTGAGCATATCTTCGTAAATCTGCTTACCTCTTGACCCTTTTAAATACAGGTACTTGATGATGGCTCGATACTGCAATTTTTCGATTTTTACAATTTCGGTGGACATCTTTTTTTTAAATTTATTGCGTAACTCTGTTTTACTTTTTTGACGTCGAACTCTACACTGACACTTCTAATAAGTTATCGTTCGTTGATATGGTATCGCAATATTCTGTTTAATCATGGAACTGGTCTAGGCTAACTAGATATCAATACATCCTCGTATGTGTTATTGTGGAATCTCAACCAAGCATAGAAGATAGTGATGATTGGCAGGTCATATTTTCCACGCGATACGTTTCCAAGGGATCGATTAATCTTCCTCAACGTAATACAGATCTTTTTCTTCTTAATTGCGACCTATCACTATGACACCCGCAGACCGAAGTATTTTCCAGGCCGTAATCTAATTAATCTCGCTCTCCAATTCGGTTGACATAATTCGATTCTTCTCATCCACCTTATCCCATTTCCTCCTCGACGACCGCATCCACGAGAACTAACCCTATTTTTCCCAATTTTCCGACGAAACAGCAACAACACCGATCATCGTCTAACAAGGTCATTGAACCCCCGTCTACCTCCCTCTCCACCCTCGCGATATATTTAATGAACACTACACGATCCGGGGAAAACGTAGGCGACGCCATCTATCAACCTCCCGCGTCATTAATCATCTAGTTCTGGAGAAGGATGTTCCGCGCTTCCGGAAAGGACATTTTAATGGATTTTTGGGCGTATATCGTGATGGGCCATCTTCGGGTCCGAAATTGGATGCTCACATGTACAGTCGTCCACGTAATGATCTCGTACACCGCCGCAACGGCGGGAGATGCATCTTCCGCGGAAACGATCGTTCTGGACCATCATCAGTCTTCCGGAGTTGAATGGGGGATGTTTGCCGGCGTAGATTGCCGTTTGATGAGGTCTCTCCAGAACGTGGAGGTTCGGACCGGATCGGTATTTTGTGTGGAGATGTTTTGGGACGATTTAACTGCGATTTGGAGTTGATTCCTGAAAGGAGGACGAGTTGTTTTGCCAGGATCTTTTATTTTTTCAGACCGTTATTCCCAAATAACACTTTTCTGTCTCCGCTTGAGACCGCACTTCCCAAACACCGCTCCCGAGTCAACTGAGAACCTTCCGTTTAAGGCTTCTCCAGCTACTCTCAACTTCCGAACCGTATCCCGAGTCAACTGAAAACCTTCCCGTTTGAGGCTTCTCCAGCCATGATGCAATTCATATCAAACTTTCGTGTACTGCCACGTTGCAAATCCCATGATTTCAGCCTCGAATTTGCTGCTGTCGTCTGCATCTAGGGCCACCAATTTCGTGGAACGATTTTCTGATATCGGAACCTTGACCCGAAAATCAATAATTTCAATCGATGATAGAGTGTCTCATATTAGATCTACGCTATAGATCTTCAGAGTATATCTGGCCTCGTCATATTATGATGGTAGTTCATAGGAGACGCAAAATTCAAATTGCTCAAATAGTTTTCCTGGAAGTGGTGCCATTTTTCCCGTCTAGTTTGTTGGATCATTCCAATCACTTATGGTTTCAGGCTTAAGAAAAAAACTCATATCCCTTCAACTGGCAAGGAATCAGCTTTTCCTCTTCTCCTGACGCTGGAATGACATGAAACTCTTAATAACTAATGTTTGTTGCTTTCCAAAGCAAAGAACTATAGCTGAATCTAATATACAAGCATTTGGTCCTTTTGGCGCAGCTTCACTGCCAGAAACCATTCTAATGGATTTCTCCAGTCACTTTCCAATATTTCCTAGGCACAACGATCAGTTGCGTAAATCTCTGCATGTGAAATTGTAGCAAATCTCCCCAGACTGGGTTTTGTGTCTTTGGATTCCAACTCTACTCGACTTTAGGAGTAGTCGACGAACTGGAAGAGTCTCTGTAGCAGAAGATCCCTTGAACTTTCCTAATCTACCATGCTCGTATAACGCACCAAGGTCAACTGTATGGGCGCCAATTGTATCACAGATCCGGTCAGCTCTTGATCTTTAGAGATGGTCAATGGTGTTTTAGCACTGTGCAGTCGTGGGTAGCAAGCATAAGTCTTTCCAAAGAGATAGAACGCAGAAGCTTTACCAGAATTGATATGAAACCTTTAAGGTTCATATTCACTCTCAGTAGATTATGTCAGTGTATCGAAATCTGATTTGGGAAAGTCCCTAATTGAAGGCACATAGAAAGAGACGTGGCAGAAACTGTCGTCAGAGAGTTTTCCATCGATAAAGCTGGTCCAGAAGGATCTCATATGAAAACTAACCACCGATCGCATTTTTCGACCAGATCCCCACAGGAACCTTTCGATCGACCCGTTCCCAGATCGCACCTGTCTGTTTTCAGCCGCCAATCCATCACGCATCGCCGACCGCCCGCTCCCGACCGCCTCCGCGTCTCGTTGATAAGCCACCCCCGCGGAATTAATTATTCGTGCGGATTCCTAGAAGCCCGCCGCGTCATCGCCACTCACGTGTTCAACGGTCGGCGCTTCGTCGATTGAAGGCAATCCTGACCGGGCGGCACGTCCTTTTGATGTTTCATTTCCATTTCGGTATCGGTCCCCTCCGCATCAGGGAAATAAAAAGGGGGAGGCTGATCTGATGCTCGAGTTCGTTCGCGCGGAGGCTGAATTATCCGCTGCGATGCGGTCGGTTTGAGGTGTTTCGGTTGTGTTTTTCCGGGGGAAGAAGCGTTGAGGAGTTAGGGTCCGACTGCGGCTTCTTTGCTCTCACCACTGCACGTCTTTTTAGCATTTCTAGTTATTTGTTGGTCTGATTCTTCACTAGATGTCGCCTTGGTGTAGTTTCTGCTCATGGCTACCTTTAGTATTGATGATTTCGTGATGATTTCTTAGGCCTATACCACTAAGCTCCTGAAACTGTCACGGTGATGGTAGGTCTGCTGACAGGGCCCTGTCAGACAGGACAGTGTCGTCTCAGGAAGCATCTGGTGGAAATGGGTTTATCGGACACTGAAGAGTGTAGATTCTGTGAATGCCTTGCCATTGCAATCCAAAGGAAAGAATCCCTTGAGCAAGAGACTTGCAGGAGTGAGGAACTAACCTCGTTGAAACCATCCCAGATATTGGATTTCATTAGATCTCTGGAACTGGAAGGCAAACTGTGAAGTGCGTGGTGATAACAGCACTGTTAGGGGGCACAATAGACCTTAAGGTCGCCGTGAACTGTGACCCCTTTCTATCTATAACTGAGGTTCATGTATCAGGCGTTCCATAAAAGTGGGAAGACCAGGTTGAAAGCTTCCATATCCAATTTGCGCAGCCTTTATCCAAAATTTCTTCCTACGTTTCGGTGGAAACCAGTAATTTGAGGAGGTGGATCGTACTTTCTATCCCAAATCTCGCTTTCGGGTTACTCAACGAAACGCTTTTCCACGAACTGATCGAAATCCGCGCAGAGACAATGGAAAAGAAAAGCATTATGTTCGCAATCGAATCCATTCTTTCGAAATCTCCTCATTTTCTCCGGCAAGGTGGATTGAACAACGCTCAGAGCCTCGCCGTCTCCTGGCTCTTCCATTCGTTGCATCCAGACTATGCTTTTACCGGCGATATGAACGTTTCTCCCCGGCAGTATTGCCTTTCATTACTTTCGCCTATCGCCCTTAGATCGCGGAAACAGAGGATGAAAAGTCGTAAGATTTTCCAGTCGAATCCGCGACCGATATTTCACGTCGGGCCTTATCGCCTTGCCTGCTACATATTGAATACACGGCGGTGTGAGGACGTAACATCGAGATGGGATTCTAGATACGGTCAGTTCAGCTGCGACTCGTGAAGGGGAAAAAAAAATTGGGTCTGTTTTGGTGTGGAAACTGTTGGAAGATTCAGTGTCTATACAGGGTCCTGCAATAGTGCGTTCTTCTTCCATAGCTGCCGAACCAGACATCTCAGAGATTTCGTTGGAAAGTAGACCTCTTGTACCTTCATTTCTGCATCTCAGGAAATTATTTTCTGATATATTGGGTGTCCCCGATTAATGTTATTCAACAAATGGATGATATATCTGAACTTTCTCCTGCCTACAAGCTGCCACTGTACCTGAATATGGATTCTTCGACGTCGTCATCACAATATGTGCGGCATTTCCCCAATTTTCCACAAGCCTTCAATCAATTCCTGCTTTCTTCGACGTTATCTTGATGCGCGAGGGTGAATAGCGAAAGTCAATCGTTTTAAGTCGATTTTCCTTATCGGTCTAGGTGAATTGACAACCATTATGGGTCGACAGCGTTGTGTCATCGCTGGTTTAGCAGCAAAGAAGGCACGTTTGATACGGCGTGAAAAAAGATTCAAGCCATCGATAGATCCCTTCATTCATTCTCTAACGAAGCCAGTCACAAGTTTTCTTACGTGTTTTCCTCATACTTTCGGATCTGTAGAAGCCATTTTTCTCACGGAACAGATTCACTTAATGCAAATACGTGGTTTGAATTGTGCAGGCGAGTGCTTTGTTTGGATTCGAAACTGACTTGCGAGCTGGCCAATAGTAATGGGCTGTGCCGATTCTGGCTCAGCTCGATTCTTGAGAACTGTAGACCACAGAGTCGATGAGTGTGGGTCAACCACTGTTGTCTGGATCGTCTTCGTTACCGACAAAGTCCGTTCGCAGTATCAAGTTGAAATAAAATACGATTTCTTAATATACTTGTCATCGTAAAACGAGAAATGGCCAGTAGAGCCTTCCGAAACTTCGAATATCGTGACTCATGGCCGTTTTTCTCCATCTCTAGATGAGGAAATATACACACTTCATATATCACTCCTTAAGAGCCCTAAGGGCTGAAATAGGGTGGGAGTGTATAGCCCTTAGGGGGAGTACATCATCCAATTTTTTACTATAAAGAATTCCGAGAGGGGGACGACGTGACTCTGATGACTTGAAATAGCGCTCTCCCCGGTCTACCGAAGATGTAAATGTAATTTTTTTTCGTTTTCAATGGGGGGGTGTCAGAGAAGAGATATGGAGTCGCGATTCTCGACGTTAAACGGCCCGAAACAGATGATTAAGCGGTGAAGATGCTCATATGAACGTTCCATCATCGGATTCAGATTCGAATTCGAACCTAACACTCGCCTGCACAACCCCAGTTAAAAGTAAGTGAAGTAGGTAAGACAGCATAATGGGCTTGTCAGAAACTGCGTCAAATTTTTAGAAGAAATGGCCAGTTTTCACCATTTTTTTCATTTATATTGCATTAATTTCGAACTTGACAAATGACGAAGCTTTCTTTATGTTAAATATTACAGTACACCAAACGCTTTCAGGACAAAATAACATAGGTATTTCAGCTGAATGAACTGTATCTACCGGATAACACCGAGACCATTCATCCCAGTCTCCATCATCAAACAAAGAGCCAGGATTTGTCTTAACATATTCATAAGAAAATATTAATCTGCTGCTACTAAAGGCAATCTTAACCTACTCTTGCTGATCCGATGTGGAGGTTCCTCCAATCCCTAAAGGACGATTCATAAGTGGAAAAGGCAAACGTGAGCTGAAGACTCGATAAACGTACTTAGTTTCAAATTCTACAACTGATATGATTGCAATCAAATCAAAAAAAGAGAAAAAGAGACAAATCCCTAGGGCATCCTTCAAAGTCAACAATGAAGAAGAAAATGTTCCTAGCAACATTCGAGATGATGACGACGACTGTCCATCCATCTATTGTTGACCTTTTTTCCCGATTTAGATCGGGAAAAAACCAGTCTTCTGCAGGTTTAGCCCTGGAAAAAACTGGTTACGATGCATGCATTGGTTCCATTGCACTCACGCATCTTGTGCTGATGTTCCTAAAAGAACCAAGCGTTTCATTGGTGAACTTTGTCAGTAGTTTTGTAAGTATAAAACTACAGTTTCCTGTTGCCGGTATGTCCTTTTGTCCATAGCATGCGGACAAAAAGAATTTTGTTTATACCAATTCATCTGAGAATATTTAATTTTTGCTACTTTTATTTCATAAAGGTTGATTAGATTTCATAAAGAAAGGACCAAAGATAGGTGCAGAATATGACATAACTGCAATTCACTACTAACAAGTGATGCCTCTGAAATAAAACCCTATGTCATTTTGTACGTTCTTCTCTTACTCGAGGCCAGAAGTCAAGAAGATATATCTCTCAAGCCAGCTTCAACTGTGAGTACCTTTCTTTCAATGTTTGCTTTGTGTTACATAATCTCATCTCATACTCCCATAGAAGAATTGCTCCCAGAGATCTCCACGTATATTCAACAGAGACCTTCCGATAATTTCTTCCGGACCACCGCGTTCATCATTTTCAGCAACCACCGCCACAAATCGTAAATCCGGATCCTTTCCCGGGTAGTTTAATCACGGCAACCACAGGTATTCCTCCGGATTTATCATCATCTCGGTAACGTCCCGGAGTGAATTATTCTCCGGATACATTTCGAAGGCGTTACCCTTGAACGCTGGGGTGTAGGTACTCTTGCATGGCCCTAAGGGCGACCATCATCCATCTGGGTCCGAGCAGAGGCATGTGGACCGGGGTCCTATCCGGATTTATTGGCTATCGGGAACGGGAGTAGAAAAACAGAAGGGATGAATGTCCATCAATCACCGAGTGTTGTGGGGGTGGAGATCAGGGGGAGGCAGAGATTTTTATGGCTTCTGGGAGATGACGGGGTTTTCGAGGATTATTGGGGGCGTTTGGTGTGTCTGTATGAGATGGGGAGATGTAAATCTTCGATAATGTCGGAAATCTGTCGGTTACAAAGAAGCTTTTCGTTACAGGCTGTTTATTTGTTGCATCGCGATACCTTGGAATGCTCCAGGCTAGTCGGAAATAAGTGCAGTTTCAAAGAGCTGTTTACAATCAAAACATAGATAGGGTCGCACAGAGCCGCGAGCAAAACTAAACTACTGACCCAAAAAACTAACGAAGGCCTGACCTAAAAGTCGACCGTTTCATCCGGGTCGTTAGTCAGTGGCAGCGGGAATTGCGAACGAAATTAATTCGACTCTCATCACGTCTACAGAGACAATTTTTCGAATCTCCTCGCTAACTAATAGACGGCAGCAGCGTGTCCGGTTTGTATAAATCATTATGCTGCACTGTCCCAGATGGCCATTATCGCACATAAAGTATCCGGGTCCCTGCTATTTATCTAGCTTGTAGAAATAACTAGGGGCAGTCTCCGATTTTGCCCGCTTTATCCAGGAAAAATAGGACCTTGTTAGATTCTAGTAGGACACGTGACTAGGAGAAGTTCTCAATCGGAATTCTTCTTTTCCATTATTACGAGGATGTATTGATATCTAGTTAGCCTAGACCAGTTCCATGCGGAAACAAAATATTGCGATACCATATCAACGAACAATAACTTATTAGAAGTGTCAGTGTAGAGTTCGACGTCAAAAAAGTAAACCAGAGTTACGCAATAAATTAAAAAAAAAAGATGTCCACCGAAATTTTAGAAATCGAAAAATTGTAGTATCGAGCCATCATCAAGTACCTGTATTTGAAAGGGTTAAAATGTAAGCAGATTAACGAAGATATGCTTAATACCCTTGGTGATCAATGTCCTTCGTATGAGACCGTGAAAAATTGGACTGCAAGCTTCAAAAGGGGTAAATTTTCCATGGAAGATTATGACCGATCGGGAAGGCCAGTTTCTATGTCAGTCCCCGAAAATATCGATGCAGTTCATGACATGATTTCATCAAACCGTCGAATTGGGCTAAAACGGATATCTAAAGCACTGAAGATTTCATACGAACGCGTTCATCATATAGTTCACGTCAATTTGGACATGAAAAAAATTTCTGCAAAATGGATCCCCAAATGTTTGAATGTTGACCAAAAGCGTGCAAGGGTATAGAAGCATCGCGTTCGATCTGTGCTCGATTTGAAAACGATGTAGACTTCTTAAACCGAATTGTTACTATGGATGAGTCTTGGATACATTTCTACGATCCAGAAACAAAGCAACAATCGATGGAATGGCGACACTCTGGTTCTCCAAGACCTAAGAAGTTTCGTGTCCAAAATTCTGCTGGAAAAGTTCTTGCTTCAGTTTTTTGGGATTGTCATGGAGTAATCATGATTGATTTTCTGGAAAAGGGTAGAACAATAACTGGAGATTACTATTCGACATTACTGACCACTCTACTGGAAAAAATTAGAGAAAAGACGCGGAAAGCTATCCAAAGGTGTTTTGTTTTCACAGGACAACGCCCCAGTACACAAATCTCATGTAGCCATGCAAAAAATTCGTGATGTAGGGTTAGAATTACTAGAACACCCCCCTTATTCACCAGATTTGGCTCCGTCCGACTATCATCTCTTTCCTCAACTGAAAAATGTTTAAAAAGTCGTAAATTTTCTTCTAACGAGGAGGTAATAAAAGCTGTGGAGGACTGGTTTGCAGAGCAAGAAGAAACATTTTTTTTTGAAAGGTCTAGAGACGTTGCAGGTTCGCTGTAATAAATGTTCTCAATTAATGGGAGAATATGTTGAGTTATAAAATATTTTGACATTGAAATTTTGAAATAATTATTTTTAAATTGGCTTCAATCTCAATTTAAATGTGTTTATTTCAATTTTAAGTTCTATCACTCTGAAAAAAACACCCCTAAATCTTGTTGATTTAGGTACTTAGTCCACTGCACTTCGCCTGCACGCAAAGGGTGTTTCTAAATCGACACTAGTTGGTTTCAACTCAGAGGGTTTTGCCGAGAAGTCCTTCTTCCCATGGAAGAGATTGCTAGTGGTCTTAGTAATTCTTGAAGGGTTAGATTTGAATCGAGAATCCGAATATTTTGAAACAAAACTTCCCAAGTTGGAATCAACTCATGTCAGGATCATCAGCTATATCTCAAACAATTCAGCTAGACTGCAATGAACAAAGCAGAAACTTCGACCAACTGGAAACCTCAACATCCCAGCAGTTCTCCCACAATCAACTCCACGACAATCAGCTCCAACGAGCCGTCATCAAAAGCTACGTCCTATGAATGTTTCATCAATCCAGAAGATACCCCCAAAGTTTCCTCTTTACAGCGCGCCATCAAAAACTTTCCTCGCATAATACATCCTCCAGATAAGCAACAGATACCGGCGCCCTATAAATCCGCCAACCTACAGGAAATCACACGATATAAACCTCCCCCCAATTACACGTTTATTAAAAACGCGGGGGCGGCAGTACCGGCCCCCGCAACACGTCAAATTCAGATTACGCGAACCCCCACAAACGCATCAATCGGAACTACCGGCAGCGATGAGCTCATTCCAGCCGGCGAATATTAATTTCGCATTCATTTCTCCGAAAAAGCTTATCAAAGCGCGGCGCCTACGCGCGCGCAGCTTTCGCATCCGGCGGCAGTTTCCAAACTGCATCCCCAGCGCTCCGACAGTCCGTCAACCGCCCCCGACCGGGTAACAGTCACGCGTGAAGATTCAGAGCGGCGATGTGAGCCAAAGATACGAGTGCACCCCGGAAAATGCCAGTTTTCGTCGACACTTAGACCGATGATGTGACCTTGTGCGATGTCGCACTTCCTGGTGCTAGTTTTCGCGCTTGTTTGGACGCTGGTGAGATGCAGCTGTCCGGCAACGTGCAACTGCAAGAAATACCCTCTGGACGTCACCCAGACCGACTTCTACACCGTGGCTACCTGCGATAGCATCCCTAGGAACGTCTCCGAAGACTTCGGGGACAAACTGAAAGAGCTGACCTTCCTCAACTTCAACGAGACCACCCTAGACGATCTGCCATCCCTCGTCGCCTACAATTTAACCAATCTTCGAAGGTTGTCCCTCAGAAACTCTTCAATAACTCTCGACAACTTCACCATCCCGATCAACATCACCCATTTGGACCTTTCCGGCAACGATTTAGACGCCTGGATAGACCAAGAAGAAGACAACGTGATTCGCATCTTGGACATCTCGTGCAACCGGATCACTTCGCTCCAGAACTACACCTTCAGGACTTTCGGCAGTTTGGAAGTGCTAAACATAAGTTTCAATCATATTTCAGTGCTTGAGTCCCAAACGTTCTTCGGCCTACCTAACTTGAAGTGCTTGGACTTATCGGGTAACTCGATAGTCTCACTTACGCAAACTGTGTTTCTCCCAGTGTTATCACTACAATACCTCAACTTGAGCAAAAATGACCTAGACGTTCTGAACGAAATATCCTTCAAAGGACTCAATAAACTCCAACAGTTGGATTTATCTTGGAACAATCTGAAAAGGTTGGACCCTGGAAGTTTGGAGTTGCCCAACTTGACCAGGTTGCTTCTGGAAGGTAACAGCAACCTTGGAAAATCAAGAGATGCTACCATTCTGGTAGGGACAGGAAGAAAGCTATTAACAGTCGACGTTTCCAATACCGGACTCCAACAGGTGCCTCCCAGTCTGACACCCTCAATACGATCGTTGAAGCTGCTTGGCAACAATATAAGAAATATAAATTGTGGAGACTTGGATTCTTATCCTCTTCTGCAAATACTGGATTTCTCCTCCAACGCTGTCGATTTCATAGAAGAGGACGCGTTGGGAAGACAGGACTCCTTGACGATTCTGATTTTGAGCGACAATAAAATAAAGGAGTTACCCAAGAGCTTGCCGGAGAGACTGGAGGTCTTGAAAATGGAGCGAAACGAGTTGGAACAGATAACGGAAGGCGACCTGCAGGGATTGACGAAGTTGGAAGTGCTGCTCCTCAACGACAATAAAATTAGAATAATTGGAGCAAGGGCTTTCTCCCAGCTGACGTCGCTGGTTACGCTCGATCTCTCCCGCAACCCCGTCAAGATCCTCCAGCCGGGTTGTCTCCAAGGACCCGTCTATCTGCAAGTCCTCCGGCTGTCCGGGATAGATCTAATTTCTCCGGCTAAAGACGTGTCGTTTCCCCTTTCGGCGCCCGAGCGTTTAATAACTCTGGACCTATCGGAGAGTCCGGGATTAGCCAGGCAATTCCTGTCCGACGTAGCCGTGCTGGCCGCCTCCAAACAGCTCCAGGAATTAGATTTGTCGTACACGGACTCGGACGAGATACGATCGGACCTTCTTCATTATCTGCCCCAGCTGAGGAGCCTGCCTCTGGAGGGCAACAAATTGAATTGCTCGCATCTACGATGGTTGGGGGTCTGGATGAGGAGGCAGGACGACAGGCGGCATCGGGACGTAGCTTGCGCCAGTCCTGCTGACCTCTGGGCGATACCGCTCGTTGATTTGCCTGAGGAAGAAGACGAGGCTTCGAAACCTCTTCCAACCACTGCTTTGAGTTCGAATTTAGCGGGGAAGAAAGAGAAGAAGGAACGATACCTGAAAACGACGTTGGACTCGTCCAGCGTGACAACTGAAAAAGTTGATAAGGCGAAGTCCGCGCTGGGGATAAAAACGGATGTTTCCCTCACAACTGCTCGTGAACTCTCATCCACGACACCAAGCAAGAACGGCATTAATTCAGAGCAGAACACAAACAGCATACCTCATCAAAGAGGGAACATCATGACTGGAATAATTTCTAAATCCTCCTACAGAACAGTAACGGAAGCTCCAAATCCAGTCGTGCCAAGCAGAAGGACGATAAATTCCCCAGTTAAATCCAGATCTTCCTACACTAGAGTAAACGACGTAAAATCTTTCCAGGACACTCATTCACATCGGGAAAAATCAACAACCCTCTTCGTGGACGTGGTGCCGAATACCGTCAGACACTGGAATGGTAAAGCGGACGAGTTATACTCAGAAGAAAAGGACTCCAGTAACTCTTACCATCCAGGTATGATAATTTTGTTTATAGGCGTCTTAGTAGGGTGCGTGATGGTAGCGATGTTCGCGAGTAAATTTAAGCGTCAACGACACGTGGTCAGAGAAGATAGGGATATAGAAGTGACCAGCATTCCGAGCATTACGGAACTGTGGTGACATATACGAGACGTTGAGGAAGACCGAACTGTACTCTACAACACCACGGAAATGTCTTGAGATATACCTGTACAGTTGTGATAAAATTTTGTACATTGGAGATTCTTTCGAATCCCGGACTTGTAAAAATTGTAAGAAATATAACGTGAAGAGAGTGAGCCACTAGTTTATTTTTTTTAATATGAATAAATCGGATAATAATGACATTCGGGGAATGTGCACTTCAACATGATATATCGATAAGACCATTTCGAGTTTATTTTGTGTACTTAAGGAACCGTTTTTGTGATTTTTGCTACTGACTGTAAATAAATGTCTATATTTATATTGTTTATCTGCCAAACTTACTCAATGTTATGTGACCATTTGAATTTAGAACAAATATATGGAAAAAGCGGTATCGCCTTTTTATTCTGAATCAAACACCTTGTTTTCCCATTCAAATTCATTTTCTACAATCAAGAAAGGGTACAAGATTAAGATTAATCTTGTATAGCACAAATCAGTGACAAATATCCCAAGTCAATTCCTTGGAAACTCAGATTTTGGATTGGTCTAATTTTTACTCAAGACTTTTTGATCTGAGGGACTGAGCATGGGTGAATGATGAATTTTAGTCGCTGTTCAAATAATCATGTAATGAAAGCAATGTCCAGTAGTTTCCCCAAAAATTCAGATTTTGTAAAATTAAAATTCAACTCGAGAATATTCAATAGGGAGAATATGGATTTTTGGGTAAACTGCTGAGAATAATCGGATTTTTTGTTGTTTTTACTAATAATCATTCAAACTATGACTAAAATTCATTATTCACCCGAGCTCAGTCTCTCAGATCAAAAAGTCCCGAGTGAAAATTAGACCAATACAAAATCTGAATAATCTCGAGTCGAATTTTAATGTTACAAAATCTGAATTTTTCGGTGAACTGCTGGGAAAAATCGGATTTTTTTGATGTTTTTACTTATAATTATTCAAACTATGACTAAAATTTATCATTCAACCGAGCTCAGTCTCTCAGATCAAAAAGTCCCGAGTGAAAATTAGACCAATACAAAATCTGAATAATCTCGAGTCCAATTTTAATGTTACAAAATCTGAATTTTTCGGTGAACTGCTGGGAACTATCGGATTTTTTGATGTTTTTACTAATATGTATTCGAACTGTGACTAAAATTCATCATTCAACCGAGCTCAGTCTCTCAGATCAAAAAGTCCCGAGTGAAAATTAGACCAATACAAAATCTGAATAATCTCGAGTCGAATTTTAATGTTACGAAATCTGAATTTTTCGGTGAATTGCTGGGAATAATCGGATTTTTTGATGTTTATACTTATAATCATTCAAACTATGACTAAAATTCATTATTCACCCGAGCTCAGTCTCTCAGATCAAAAAGTCCCCAGTGAAAATTAGACCACTACTAAATCTGAATAATCTCGAGTCGAATTTTAATGTTACAAAATCTGAATTTTTCGGTAAATTGCTGGGAATAATCGCATTTTTTTTATGTCTTCACTAATAATCATTCGAAATATAACTAAAAGTCATCATTAACCCGAGCTCAGTTTCTCAGAATATTCAACAGGGAGAATCCAGCTTCTGCGAATGAATAATCCATATAGACATGAGAATCATTAATTTTTGTGGAATCATAATCCATCTATCCCAAGTCGATTTTTGGAAAACTCAGAATTTGTACTGTTTCAATTTTTACTCGAGACTTTTTGATCTGAGGGGCTGAGCTTGGGTGAACGATGAATTTTAGTCGCAATTTAAATAATTATGAATGAAAGCGTAATTATTTTTCTTTTTAACCTGTGGAGAAAACAATTCGAAAAACTGAAGAGCAATTTTTTAAACCTACAGAAAATTAGGCAAAGGTGAGTCTACAGTTTTTATTTCTGAAAATTTCTTCAGATATAATGGAAAAATAAAAGGAATCTCATTTCACCACACTTAGTGACCAAGTCACTTTAAAAGATTGGCTACTGATTACACATTGTGGAGAGACCAAATGATTGTAATGAGAATTATTGCAGCAACATTGGAACAGGAAATTCAACAGGAGGGATATATAAACATTGTTAGCTCATTCGAAGGAATTTCCCAAGTATTGAGACTAATTTCTAACGATTCTAGAGATAATAATAATTAAGAATAATCATTGAGCTTCAAGAAACGATAAAATCATAAACAACAAACAGGAAAAACATTCATGTCGATATTTCGTCATCTCCCTTTCGATTGAAAAGTTTATAGATTGTTTACTTTCTTTTAAATTAATTAGCAGAAAGTTTTTCATAAAAATCTTCAAACGTGCCGAATAGCAACAGATCTTTGCCGACCGAATTCTTTGATTTTACTCCTGAGAATGAACTTCAACTGTTCACTAATTAAAGACACGCTCAATCAAATCCCATCGGAGTTATAAAGTTACCTTTGAATCATACACCCTGCCGGACTTCTGATATCAGGTTATGAGACCAGACACATCAATCAGACAATTTTCATTCCTAATTAGAAGAGAAGGCATAGATGGCCTCCCCGTTTCGGGTTTTTCCATTAATTAATCGGCTCTAACCCGATCTGGCCGTTACCTGGCACCGCGAGGGGGGACGGAAAATGAATTATGACTCGCAGACGTCATTCGATCTGTCAAAACCGGTCGCATCGACGTCCCCCGGCTTTGTTATAACGGCGGTACGGATCAACGCTAGGTCTTCGGGGGTTCGCCTTGATGTATGATGATTGGGACGGTATTAGGGGTTGGAAATTGTCGGAGGGTGTGTATCGGGTCCAGGGGATGATGCATCATCGGGTTTAGAGAATCTGAAGATCCCGTCTTGTCGTTTTCGATCATTATTGGAAGGTCGAGGAGTTAGGGTCGGGTCAAAAACGTCCGATGTGATGAATATTCAATGGGGCAGGTGGAGATGTTGAACAGGACTCCGGAATACGATCGAAGAGAAGGCTTAGGTAGTATTTTGGACAATAATTATAAGTTACAGATGAACGAAACGAAGATAACCTTCCTTCGCTGTTTACATCGTGATTATCAATCAATAGCTTCTCCATTACTCCATCCATCGCAATCAAGATTCAGCTGTTCCTGTGTCTAGCGTTTCTAGTGCAAGAGCACGTGGACAACATACATCGCTGAATTTACGAGGATATATTGACAAATTCTTAGCCTGCTATAGAACCAAACAAAATTTCAATGTCAAAATATTTTATTACTCAACATATTCTCTTCTTAATTGAATTACATCGAACCTGCAACTTCTCTAGACCTTAAAAAAAAATGTTTCTTCTTGCTCTGCAAACCAGTCCTCCACAGCTTTCATTACCTCCTCGTTGGAAGAAAATTTACGACCTTTTAAACTTTTTTCCAGTTGAGGAAAGAGATGATAGTCGGACGGAGCCAAATCTGGTGAATAAGGGGTGTTGTTCTAGTAATTCTAACCCTAAATCACGAATTTTTTGCATGGCAACATGAGATTTGTGTAATGGGGCGTTGTCCTGTAAAAACAAAACACCTTTGGATAGCTTTCCGCGTCTTTTCCTTTTAATTTTTCCCGTAGAGTGGTCAGTAATGTCGAATAGTAATCTCCAGTTATTGTTCTACCCTTATTCAAAAAATCGATCATGATTACTCCATAGCAATCCCAAAAGACTGAAGCAAGAACTTTTCCAGCAGATTTTTGGACACGAAACTTCCTAGGTCTTGGAGAACCAGAGTGTCGCCATTCCATCGATTGTTGCTTTGTTTCTGGATCGTAGAAATGTACCCAAGTCTCATCCATAGTGACAATTCGGTTTAAGAAGTCTACATCGTTTTCAAATCGAGCACAGATCGAACGCGATGCTTCTACCCTTGCACACTTTTGGTCAACATTCAAACATTTGGGGATCCATTTTGCAGAAATTCTTCTCGTGTCCAAATTGACGTGAACTATATGATGAACGCGTTCGTATGAAATCTTCAGTGCTTCAGATATCCGTTTTAGCCCAATTCGACGGTTTGATAGAATCATGTCATAAACTGCATCGATATTTTCGGGGACTGACACAGAAACTGGCCTTCCCGATCGGTCATCATCTTCAATGAAAAATTTACCTCTTTTGAAGCTTGCAGTCCAATTTTTCACGGTCGCATACGAAGGACATTGATCACTAAGGGTATTAAGCATATCTTCGTAAATCTGCTCACCTCTTTACCCTTTTAAATACAGGTACTTGATGATGGCTCGATACTCCAATTTTTCGATTTCTACAATTTCGGTGGACATCTTCTTTTTTAAATTTATTGCGTAACTCTGGTTTACTTTTTTGATGTCGAACTCTACACTGACACTTCTAATAAGTTATTGTTCGTTGATATGGTATCGCAATATTTTGTTTATGCATGGAACTGGTCTAGGCTAAGTAGATATCAATACATCCCCGTATCTCGAACTTTTTTGGAGATAAAGCAAATAATTTAGTCAAACACAGAGCCAGAGTCGAAGAAATTTATGAATGTAAAATTCTTTTGGAGCAATGAGTGCAATGTTTCATTGAATGTTATATACTCTGGCCCACGGCACCGATTCTCCATTCAAAAAGTGCCTTTCATTTTTCCAAGTTCACGCCCTCAATTTTCCACCTGAAAGCTTGAATTTTTTTAAATTCTCCTGGAATTTCATACAGTTCTATGCGTTTTCACACTTTCTGGAAGTCTTTTCAGTATTTCCATCATTTTTTGCAATAATTAAGCGCCTATACAAATGGATTTTTTTTTTAATATAAAGAATTGATTTGTCGAGGACACTCGACTAAAAAAAATTGATGAACAACCGCCGAAAAACGATTATAAAGTCAATTTTTATAGACTCTCAAATTCAACCCGATTTTATCATGCGATAAAATATTTTTTCGAAAAGAAGAAATTGGAGTGCCCTCCAGACATCTTTTACCTTCAATTAAAAAAAAATCAAGATTTTAGGCGGAAAATTGAGGGCGTGAACTCGTCGGCCAGAGTACAATGTCTCCTTAAGTCTTGAGAGCTTTAAACTTTAATTGTGAAAAAGTAAAATGATGTTGATATCTTTTGCAGGGATATTTTCTGTAACGATTGGAGACAAATCTGCAGAAGATTTGATCCCCAACATTTCTGATTGCTTCAGGACAACGGAAATGTTTACCAGGCACAAAACCATGTACTGTATCCAGACGTGGGAGGGATGCGCCTAGAGAAATTCATGTACAGAAACCACCGTTCCACATTTCGCCACCCTGCTCATCAAGCCAGAGCACCCGTGTTGATTTTGCTCCCGTGTCGCTCGCCCGCTCTCCGTTACCGCTCGTGAGATCCAATTTCCGAACAAATCCAAATTATCAATTAACAAACGGGTCTCACAGCCCTCTAATCTACGACGAATTGCGTTTCTACGGTCGGGCGCACACGATCCTCAGATATCGCAACCGAGCAAAACGCGCCACCCGAATATCTGAGAAGCAACACGATAATTCCAACGATTTTCGCCGAGTACACAAGCGTCGAAATATCGACGCTCCCTCATCGTGAGACGATGAGAGATTGTTCACGTTTGATGAATAAGCAATATCTTTAAGAGCACCATTGATATCGGTGAAAAATTCTGCTGACCTCAAACCGATTTCCCAAAAAAAAGCTGACATTGGAGTATTCGATTGAGGCATTGATATTGTGAGAGAACACAGCATGGAAGAATGATACATCGTTGGGCTCTCACCCATAACCCAAGTGTTGGATCGATGCCATTTTAAAAGAATGTGATAAGCTTGACCCCAATAACTATAGCCCCTACAGTCTTGTCCCTATAATCAGCAAAATTTGCCAGAGACTTATTCATGAAGGGCTACTCATATGCTTCCTTATATGCAGACTTTACTTATTTGTCATTGTATTCGCAAAGCTTTCTTCATGTTAAATATAATTTTTGTGTTAATTCGATATATTTCTAGTTTTGTAACGCTTTATGGACAAAATGACATATATAGAGAACGGACCAAATAACATAGGTATTTCAGCTGAATGAACTGTATCTACCGGATAACACCGAGACCATTCATCCCAGTCTCCACCAGCAAACAAAGAGCCAGGACTTGTCTTAACATAATCATAACAAAATATTCTTCTGCGGCTAATGAAGGCAATGCATCTTAACCTACTCTTGCTGATCCTATGAGGACGATTCTAAGTGGACAAGGCAAACGTGAGCCGAAGACTTGATAAACGTACTTACGTTTCAACTTCTACACCTGATATGATTGCAATCAAATCAAAAAATGAGCCCATACCTCCTCCAAAGAAAAGGAGACAAGTCCTTAGGGCATTATTCCAAGAGGACAATAAAGAAGAAAATGTTCCTAGCAACTTTCGAAATGATGAAGACGACTGTCCATCTGTCTATTGTTATGACCTTTTTTCCCGATATAGATCGGGAAAAAAACAGTCTTCTCCAAGATTAGCCCTGGAAAAGACTGGTTACGATGCATGCATTGGTTGCATTTGGCTCACGCATCTTGTGCTGATGTTCCTAGAAGAACCAAGCGTTCCATTGGTGAACATTGTCAGTAGTTTTGTACCTATAAGTAGAAAACGACAGTTGCCTGTTGCCGGTATGTCATTTTGTTCATAGCATGCAGACAAACTGAATTTCGTTTATCCCAATTTATCTGAGAATATTTTATTCTTTGGTACTTTTATTTCATAAAGGTTGATTAGATTTTATGAAGAAAGGACCAAAAATCGAAGGTGTAGAATATGACATTACTGTAATTGACTACTAATAAGTTATGCCTCTGAAATAAAACCCTTCGTCATTTTGTACGTACTTTCCCTATCCCTTTCTCATTGAGATACAAATGATTCTTGGTTCTAGCAGTCCCAAATCTCGAGGGATTTAAAGAATGATCCAACCTGACAGATTCCTCCCTTTCAGTTTTTTCCTACTCCAACAATTCTTTTTATAGGGACATTTGCCTTAACCACAGAAAGGTTGGTGCTTCCTTTTCTGGCTACTGTGTTAGCCTCTTCGCCTTCTTCGATTCCTGAGTGACCAGAAGCCCCAACTTAAGAGACCTTGTTGTTTTTGCCTACTTCATCAAGTTATCAAGAAGGGACCAGGAGCTCTGACTAAAGAGTCCTTGTTGGAGGTTAGACTAAGGTAGGTACCAGAAAGTCGGAGTGGAGGGGATCTAGTCCAACTGTAGCCATACCTAGTGGCATTTGAAGGCCGTAGGGCTCAATGTTCATACCAGAATCCTCAGATCTTCTACATTTTCAAGTGGTCAATGATGTAAATGGAAATCATCATTGCCTCAGTTTGTTCCTTAGACAAGATGGCGTCAGGAACCGTAGAACTCATCAATCCCCGTCCACACCAAGTATTATAAATCCCTGCCAGGCTTCATGAACCCTAAGACGCTTCAAACCGCAAAATCTAGCGAGCTAAAGCAGAGCCTACACGACGAACAGCCTTCGCATGTTGTTCTAAATCACCAATTCCATTAAGTGCCGATGTTTTTGTTTATCCCGACGTTAATACCTTCGGCTTAACCCCCTCAGGCATTATTCGGCGAGTTCTTGGGAGATACAGACTAGTCTACGTGTTTACAGATCTTATCCCCAAACACAACATACCCAGTTTATGGCAATTCGTATAATGTGTATGCTAATACGCCCGCCGCGCCAGGCATCATCCGCCCGGGCGTTATTACCCAGGAAGAGCGGAAACGAATGGACCTCCAGGGGGGGGGAAGACGGCGGCGGGGACAATCGCGGGAAGAGGGCCACCGTGCCAACTTTGGCGTTGAATCGATGGTCTGCAGAGAGGTCACATGTTCTCCTGGTCGCGACTCCCTGGGGATCTCACGTCTTCGCCTCAGACGAGACGTGATTACAATGTATGATCCAGGTATGCGCCCCGGAAGCCCTTTTCATTTTCGTCAGCCGGTCCTGGCCTCGGTGAGGATCGATCGTATTCGATGGAAATATGTGGGTTTTTGTGGGTTTTACGCTCCAGCTGGAAACAACATCGAAGATGTCTATTCGATTGTATTCCGGTGAATCCAGTTATTGCGTCAACCATTTTCCTGTCCATTGTCCCAAGAAACACGAGGTTTTTTCGTGATAACATTCACAATATTGAGTAATTGCCCCTGTGCATTCGATTAACGTATAGCACTTTCGTATTGTCTATTGATAGTTTCAATAGGGACTTTTCCACGAAATATCATCTGCAACTTTATGCCCAGCAGCGGATTATCTTTCCAATTCTTTTCTAGGTACATTTTGCCATAAAAAAAAAATCGATCAGTGCTACTCTCAAGTTGCGGAAAGGCATATTTTAGAAGATAGAATTTTTGAAATTTGCATAAACTATACAGGGTCTTTCACGAGGAACCTCACCCATATTTATACGGGAAACTACTGAACGTATTTTCATGAAATTCAGCACTTATAAGTATTTCACGATGCTGATGAAATCTAAAATATTTTCAAGGCATGAGCACCTCCGGTTTTTCCGGAAATGACGTCAACTTCCGTTTTTCAAATTAGAACACCATTTTTTTATTGCAGAAATAGATTCCTTAGGAAATTTCAAGTTATTTTGATGTAACATTTTTCAGTTTTGGTTGGAAAATTCGAAAAAAAAATCGAAAATAGAGCTCCGCTGAAACAAGAATAACTTCGAGGTTTTTGGATGGAAAATTTTCATTTTTGAGATTTTTCAAGATGTAAGATTGATGTATCCACTTTAAAAATCGAAATCGCGATTCATGATACAGGGGGTGAAAAAATCGCTTTCAAAGTTAGGGATGACAAAATCGTGAAAAATCAATTTTTTCAAATTAGAACCCCATTTTTTTATGGCAGATATTGAATCTACGTTAAAAAATAATGTGAGTGTATGCATCACATCCTTGCCCTAAAGTGGATATTTTCTGAGTTAATATCCATTATTTTTTAACGTAGATTCAATCTCTGCCATAAAAAATGGGGTTCTAATTTGAAAAAATTGATTTTTCACGATTTTGTCATCCCTAACTTTGAAAGCGGTTTTTTCACCCCCTGTATCATGAATCGCGATTTTGATTTTTAAAGTGGATACATCAATCTTACATCTTGAAAAATCCCAAAAATGAAAATTTTCCATCCAAAAACCTCGAAGTTATTCTTGTATCAGCGGAGCTCTATTTTCGATTTTTTTTTCGAATTTTACCGCTCAGAGAGAATTTTCCAACCAAAACTGAAAAATGTTACATCAAAATAACTTGAAATTTTCTAAGGAATCTATTTCTGCAATAAAAAAATGGTGTTCTAATTTGAAAAACCGGAGGTGCTCATGCCTTGAAAATATTTTAGATTTCATCAGCATCGTGAAATACTCATAAGTGCTGAATTTCATGAAAATACGTTCAGTAGTTTCCCGTATAAATATGGGTGAGGTTCCTCGTGAAAGACCCTGTATTCATAGTGTGTAGTTCAATTTTATTTGAGTTGAAATTGTCAAAATATAATCTTCTGAACGGGAAAAAGATAGGACTAGTGGACTATATATGTACGTAGAATTTAATCGAAACCCAACACGAATGAAAGGATAAATGTACCCAAAATAACAGTATCAATATTGTCTTACCTATATCAGCAAAACGGTCAACCGGATCCTGTCGATGACTCCTAATCCAATGTACAGAGTGATCGAGCTCGACAAACGAACATGGAATGAAGCGGACGTGAAAATCCGTTGCTAAAAATGTCAAATTGTGCACACTTATCCTTGCGTGGTATTATAAAATAACCACGACACTGGTAACAGTCTTTTTGTTCGAAATAATTCGCACAAAGTATTCAATTGAAAGTAATTCGATGAAATCAAAATCACTGAAACTGTGAACCACAGGAAAAACTGAAATTTTCCGAATTCACGTTAGGAGGAAACAGAGAATTAGAAATTATCGGTAGCAGAAGTATTAACGATTCAGTAAATCAATGAATTGTATGAATTATGAAAATGAAACAAATATGTACCATGTGATGCGATCCACAGCTGACGAGTTATTATCGCAGCTACATAAATGACACTCCATATGGGAATTCCCCAGTATGGAGAAATCAATTTGAAGTGAATAAGAATTTTGAAAATTCAGAAAAACTTATTTGAACCGTTCACTTGGCGTGAACACATAGAATATTGTTTTTGACATATTATTTACCCAACTATTATCGTCTCTTCGAATTATTATAACAACAGGGGCGGTGATGAAGATATTTTTAGGATGGGAAGGGTATACAGGGTGTCCCGTAAAGACCACGTCAAACGAAAACGGAAAGTAGATCAGAATGTGCTCTACCTGATGTGAAAAAATCGTTCATATGAAAGTCTCACAGTTTTCGAGATATTTGATGTTTTATGAAAATGTTGAATTTTTACACTTAAAATGCTTTCTCTCTCGCGGAAGCTAGAATTGAATACTTTTTGAATCAGTTTTTTCCGTAAATATTCTTGAATGGTTACTTCAATTTATGCAATGAAAATTAGCACAAAATATTATACAGGGATTCTGAAAAACAAAATTAAAATTCATGTTTTGAAGGAAGTGTTTTTTTGTACTGAATTCTATCTGACGTGGTATAAAAAAAAGACACTAGACCTTTTCTGCATATTACGTTGAAAAGTTGCCCATTTTGTGAGGATTCCGAAAAGGTGAAATACAGGTGGATAACCTTCTTCACGAAAAAAGATATTTGAATGTTTATCGAAAATGGAGCATTTCTGTGAAAAACTGATTTTGTCACCTTTTCCACAAATCCTCTCATTTTGCAGATTCTGCTGTAACATATTGAATAATTCTCTTGAAAAATGTCAGTTAGTCCTTAAATTACTTATAAAGTGAAATAATTCATTAATTGCAATGGTATAATGTAATAACGCACAGGACCTTCAACATCAACAAATCTATTGTGAAGCAACTTTATAAAAATATCAATAATAAAAATTCAGGATTCTTATTAGAGCAAATGACCACCCCCTTCGCTAATGCATGCATTGCATCTATTGAGAAATGACCTTTTCAAACCATACAAACTTCTCCCCGCTATTTTGGCTGCTGAAATACGAATGCGGTCCCTTAGTTTTGCATCATCTCTTACGGGATTCGAATAAATTTCATTTTTTAAAAAACCTAAGTAAAAAAATCCAGAAAATTTAAGTCTGGTGAACGGGGAGGCCACAAAATTTCACCGCCCCTTCCGATCCACCGGTGAGGATATGTTTGGTTTAAATATTCCCCAACATGACGACTGTAGTATGCTGGGCACCCGTCGTGTTGAAACCATAGATTACGTCGCATTTCCAGTGGTATATCTTCTAAGAGTAAGGGTACACTGTTCCTTAGAAAATTCAAATACAAGGCAAGATCCCCAATATCGATTTAAGGTTTATGGACTGGAATATACGATGGAAAAATATTCGGTCCGACAGAATTGCCGCAATCATTAAACGGCACCAACTATTTGAATTTTCTAAGGAACAGTGTACCCTTACTCTTAGAAGATATACCACTGGAAATGCGACGTAATCTATGGTTTCAACACGACGGGTGCCCAGCACACTACAGTCGTCCTGTTAGGAAATACTTAAACCAAACATATCCTCACCGGTGGATCGGAAGGGGCGGTGAAATTTTGTGGCCTCCCCGTTCACCAGACTTAAATTCTCTGGATTTTTTTTCACTGGGGTTTTTCAAAAAATGAAATTTATTCGAATCCCGTAAGAGATGATGCAAAACCAAGGGACCGCATTCGTATTTCAGCAGCCAAAATAGCGGGGAGAAGTTGGTATGGTTTGAAAAGGTCATTTCTCAATAGATGCAGGGCATGTATTAGCGAAGGGGGTGGTCATTTGCTCTAATAAGAATCCTGAATTTTTATTATTGATATTTTTATAAAGTTGCTTCACAATAGATTTGTTGATGTTGAAGGTCCTGTGCGTTATTACATTATACCATTGCAATTAATGAATTATTTCACTTTATAAGTAATTTAAGGACTAACTGACATTTTTCAAGAGAATTATTCAATATGTTACAGCAGAATCTGCAAAATGAGAGGATTTGTGGAAAAGGTGACAAAATCAGTTTTTCACAGAAATGCTCCATTTTCGATAAACATTCAAATATCTTTTTTCGTGAAGAAGGTTATCCACCTGTATTTCACCTTTTCGGAATCCTCACAAAATGGGCAACTTTTCAACGTAATATGCAGAAAAGGTCTAGTGTCTTTTTTTCATACCACGTCAGATAGAATTCAGTACAAAAAAACACTTCCTTCAAAACATGAATTTTAATTTTGTTTTTCAGAATCCCTGTATAATATTTTGTGCTAATTTTCATTGCATAAATTGAAGTAACCATTCAAGAATATTTACGGAAAAAACTGATTCAAAAAGTATTCAATTCTAGCTTCCGCGAGAGAGGAAGCATTTTAAGTGTAAAAATTCAACATTTTCATAAAACATCAAATATCTCGAAATCTGTGAGACTTTCATATAAACGATTTTTTCACATCAGGTAGAGCACATTCTGATCTACTTTCCGTTTTCGTTTGACGTGGTCTTTACGGGACACCCTGTATGAAAAATAATGCTGCAAAATGGTGAATGCGCGAGGCACCGCAGGTATACAAGTATACAGATTTCTGTTGATTGGGCCGGACTCCTCATTAAAACAAGACACGTGGGCGATCAGCGCGGTTGTAAATCTCCTGATATGGAATAGTTTCGAAAACGACAACATTCACGTCGAGATTCCTATATCGCACTGAACGCTACCCCAAAAAGAGCCTCCGGCTTTTGATCGGTGAAACAGATAAAATCCATAACGACGACAAACGGTAAAACGGGTACCCCTCGGGACTTGTTTGTTCGTCGAGATGGCCAGTCGGCTACGAATTATTATCTCGCAACCCGAACGTTTCATCCCCGTCGCGTCCCCTAATTTTCTTTCATAACTCCGGGATTTTCGTTTTCGGGACTTCCATCAGATTTCAATAAGATCCATCCGCGGGGACCGCCGGAAAAACGAACGGGAGGGGAGGGGCGGTTGCTCATTATCGGGGCGATTCAATTAAAAGTTCTCAAACTGGAAAGGAAGACCTCAATTGTTTTCAGATAGAGTGCTTTCACATGCTGAGCGATCCTTCACGAACAGCGAGACAGATGAATCGGTTATTTCGTTGTAGATGAATCTGCTCGTGTATTATTTCTAGTCCTTGTATCTTTATTTTTTTCTTTTTCTTCTTCTGTCTTTTCCAATTTTTCATGTGCTTCGATATCTGTTTGTATTTTCATTTTTCTTACAGAGTTCTTTGTTGTAGATTTCTTGCTGTTTTATTTATTGGATCCCATGTCCAAGTTGTCTCTTCCCTGATTCAATTAAAAAACTCGAAGGACCAATGTTATCGATTCTATCTATATTTCTTTTCTATTATGCGAATAATATCGAATTCTAATAGAACTGTGAGAACTATCAATAATCTCTCTTCTTCTGTTCCACAGCAACATACATCAAGAATATACAGGGTGAGTCTTTGACTTGTACATATATTTTAACAGTAGATTCCTCTCATCAAACGAAACACTTTTTTCCCATACCATTTTTCAAAATTCGGTTTCGTTTGGAAGATACAGGGTGTCGAAAATCCACGAAAAAAACACCTATTCATATCTTCGGAACCGTTATTTCAAATGAACTGAATTTTGGTTGATACTTTACTCTATTCATGGTGCATATTCCTCAATCGAAACTTATTCAATATCTCTCCTAGTTTGAAAGTTACAGGGTGGTCGACTCATAAATTCATGCAAAAACACTATCAAATCACTTGAAAAGGATAAACGGTTCATATTTTCGAAAGAATCAAACATTTTAGTGAATAAAAGTATTCCTATATTTTTTCAATAAAACGCGTCGTTTTCGAGTTATTCCTAAATGAATACGAAGAAATTTGAGGAAAAAATCATGAATTTCATAAAAAATCTGAATGCTCCCCTGGATTAAATATCATCGAATATTGTTTCTTCTCTGGTCTCTTAACAAATTAACAATGTTGTCAATGTTTATCAACATAGAAGCATGAAATTACACAGTTTATAAGAAGTTTCTATTGAAAATTTATTGATACCCGTCCTCCAGGAAAATCTATCTTCTTAACGATATCCTATTGGAATTTTTAATCGACCCACACTGCCTTCACAACTTCACATCACATTAATCACCTGTTTGCTTTATTCTCTGCAAGTAAATAAATAAATCGAATCCATGTAGAAAGGTTATCGCGGCGTCGTTCATTGTATCACAGAGTACAGACTGGATTGTGATGAGACTCTGGAGTCTGGAGACACAGAACAACGGCTTGTCTTGCGTGGCGGCTACATCGCAGGCGGCAGCGCACCGCGACTGAAATTTAGATTGGCGAGAATCAGAACTACTCGTTTGGCATTTCCAAAGAGCAATGCGTAGAAGCCTTTAGCGAAAAGTAAACAAAACTAGTGCCTCTGCTATAGTTCTTCCGTTAACGATAGGGGATGACGGCTTTCTTGAGTTCGCCTATCCCATTGTTAATGAGAAAATCGGCAATCTGGCATCGTCTTCTCTAGAATTCTGTGATTATCACAGAGGAGATGGATAAGGTTAGGTCATTGACCTCGAATCATAAGACTTTGATTAATGGAGTTAGGATAGGTTAGTGAGAAACTGATTTTTATAAGATAGTTTCAGGGTATTGAGGCAAATATGAACAAATTATTAGTGTTTACAAACTAATCTTCAGGAAAATCGAAGAAGGAACTTATTTTGGTGTGAGAAATATGGCATTTCAATTGCAGAAATGATGGAACAAAACTAAGCGTTTTTGTTAGGAAATATCGTGTTTGTAACATTCTTATTCAATTAAGGTTAGTGCTTGAGTATTTTCTAAATGTATCACCCAGAATATCTAATAATCACATCAATTTCAATTGAAAAATATGAACTTTGAGGTGTTTGTAGAGAATAATATCAGGCACGCATTTAGCACAATTTTTTTTTCAATGGCTATATCTCTTTAACAGAGCCGAATTCGGAAAAATGGAAAATGAAAAAAAGGTTTCTTTAGGCCTCATGAATCTACAGTTAAAATATATGTACAAGTCAAAGACTCAGCCTGTATACAGTAATTTTACAGTTCAATAATCATTTCGAATAAAATTCAATAACAGTCTCCAAAAGCTGTCTCTTATAGGTTATGGGCCAATAACTGGAGTTAATGCTTCCTTTCTAGTGACGGTGTTAGTCTCTTCATTTCCTTTGATTCCTGAGTGACCAGGAACCCATTCTGAAGAGACCTCCTTGTCCTTGCCTGCTTCATTAAGGCACTCCCATATCGGCTTTAGGTCAATGACATGGGCTTTGATAGCAGCCTGACTATCAGAATGTATCACTCAGCCCCACCCTCCATAGTTTCTTTCCAGGTTTACGTCTTACAGGCAGAATTCATGCAATCGAAAGACGCGTAAACACAAACCCAAAAAACTCTTCAGACGTCCGTTATATTCAACAGAAAGAAGACACCGAACTAAAATAGCACGTACTCGAAATAGAATCCAAAGGAAAACTTTCTCGTGCGCCGCAAATGAACCTGACATCAATAGGGATTGGTTTTATACGAGTCCTACCTACGCCCAAACTTCTCGAACGCAGCTTTCATAAGCGATTCTTGGGGCTCGGTTCGGCACCGAGTTAGCAGCGACTTCTCCTGGCCCTCCTTATCTCCGGCAAGCATCCATACATTATTCCGGGGGTTGTTAAAAGTTCTGCAGGGTTTCGTCCCGCATCCAGGTGAGTTCGAGGAGGTCGTTAAGGGTGGGACGACGATCTCTCGAAGTGGATTCGCGGAATGCCTTCGTTCGATCGTTTGATTGGTTTTTTATTTATTCTTCTATTGAACTTTGTTTATTTGACGGCTTCGACATCGTCTTAAGCCGATTCCAACTTTGTTCTTTACCTGTCCGTTTCTTTGCCTATAAGGCAGTTTATTTTTCATCGTCTTATACTTTCTATTTGTTTTTTCTATCTTATTTATGTTTGTCTACCTGTTTGTTTAAGAGTTGATTTATTTTCTTGACTCGTTCCATCCTCTCCTCTGTCTCATTGCATTTTCTTATCTCCTCCAGTTCGTATCGAAATATTACACATACATGGAGGAAATGTCATCTCCTCAAGATGGCCGAAGCAGGCGATCCCGAAACCGGAAATTTTTTTGCGTAGAATCATTTCCGCCGCATTTCCGAACTCCCATTTTCACAGACCGATTCACTTTCATCATTTTTCAATTATCAATCGCCGGGAGGTCGCAGCCCGCGGCACGGTAACTCTGGAAAATTTTATGTTTTGATCCAGTCGCTCGAGACTCGTTTCCGTCGTCCAAACGACCGGGAGTGATTCGAACTTAATCCCGGTTTATGAACGGCGCCTGAAAAGAGGTGGATTTGCCGATAGGAAGCGAGCTTCGAGTCGATCGAAGATCTGGGATGAAAATCATAGAAGAGAGGCGAATGGCGCTTGGATACGGACTGACGGAGAAATTGTGTTAGTTAGATTTTATAGACTGTATGTTTTTAAAATACGAAGATTCCTGGAAAGGACCAAGACAGGTGGATGAACTTTTCTTTTCTTTCTTTTCTTTTTCTTTCTCTTTCTTTTATTCTTATTTTTTTTTCGCTATTGATTTGCATTAGGATATGTACACACTTCATGCCACCAGGGTCTGTAATTGGCTGTATGTACAATTCATCGAAAGGTTGGTAAACTTGCTGAATAAAATTCAGCAAGAACTGGCTTCGTTCATTCCATCTCTTCAATAGGACAATATTGCTATAATCCCTTCGGCGCAAACTCAACCAAGCCCTTCTTTTATGCTAACTCAATAAATACCGATAACTCAGTACAAAGACTGCGGGACCTACTGCATATTAAAATTTTGCGGTCGCTTATAAATATATAGAAACTCCCAAGATTAGCTTAATGCTCTTCCGACCTAAATAACGAAATCAGCGCCTCGTAACGATTCTCTGGCTTCTCCGTAGCCATCGCGAATATAACACAATTCTCTTGAATATTGAACAGCCGTTTCAGAATTTCAGCTGTCTAAGACCCGCAGTGACTTTGTTCCTCAGCAATAGGTTTATACACGACAGATTTTAATTGCAACACTAGGCTTCTTGACATAGCACTTGAAGATAACCAATCAGAATAAGGGAGGTCAAGTACTAGAAAAAGATTGATTCAGAAAAAAAACGATATTATAACACAAAGATGTAAAACGAAAGATGGAAGCAATACTAGACAACAGCAGGAGAAGGAATTCTGGACTGCAAAATGAACAAGAGAAACTGGAACTTTATTTTTATCGAAAGAGAGTTCTGGTGTTGTATCTGTTGCTAGAATTTTGCTCAAAGGCAAGTTGTTGTCTATATTCGAAACAGGGTTGAAGATGAGCAGGAAAAAACAGGGAAACGACAAGGCAAAACGAAGTAGCAATAGTGGACAACAACAGATGGGAGAATTCTAGACAGCAAAATAAAAAAGAAAGCTGGAACTTTATGTTTATCGAAGGAGAGTTCTGGTGCTGTATCTGTTGCTAGAATATTGCCAAAAGGCCACTTTTAGTCTATATTAGAACTTTTAGTCTATATTATTAAAATGGATATTTTCTGAGTTAATATCCACTTTAGGGCAAGGGTGTGATGCATACACTCACATTATTTTTTAACGTAAATTCAATATCTGCCATAAAAAAATGGGGTTCTAATTCGAAAAAAATTGATTTTTCACGATTTTGTCATCCCTAACTTTGAAAGCGATTTTTCACCCCCTGTATCATGAATCGCGATTTCGATTTTTAAAGTGGATACATCAATCTTACATCTTGAAAAATCCCAAAAATGAAAATTTTCCATCCAAAAACCTCGAAGTTATTCTTGTTTAAGCGGAGCTCTATTTTCGATTTTTTTTTCGAATTTTCCCGCTCAGAGAGAATTTTCCAACCAAAACTGAAAAATGTTACATCAAAATAACTTGAAATTTTCTAAGGAATCTATTTCTGCAATAAAAAAATGGTGTTCTAATTTGAAAAACGGAAGTTGACGTCATTTCCGGAAAAACCGGAGGTGCTCATGCCTTGAAAATATTTTAGATTTCATCAGCATCGTGAAATACTTATAAGTGCTGAATTTCATGAAAATACGTTCAGTAGTTTCCCGTATAAATATGTGTGAGGTTCCTCGTGAAAGACCCTGTATATTAGAACCAGGGTTGAAGATGAGCAGGATTTAGGGAGGACAAAAACTTAGAGAGACTGATTCACAAAGAAAAACAGGAAAACGACAAAGCAAAACGAAGAAGTAAAACGAAAGATTGACGCAATAAAGGACAACAACAGATGTAAGAATTCTAGATTGCGAAATTAGAGAAGCTGGAACTTTATTTTTATCGAAGGATTGTTCTGGTGTTGAATCTGTTGCTAAAATATTGATCGAGGGAAACTTTCAGTCTATATTAGAACCAGGGTTGAAGATGAGCAAGAATTACGCAGGATAAAAGCTTGAAGAAGTTGAACGAAAGACAATAGAGAAAGAAAAAGCAGAAAGCAGCAGTCGAAGAATTCGAGACTGCACATAAAACGAAAAAAATGGAATCCTATTTTCACTGAAGGCTGGTTATGTCGTTCCAGAACTACTGCTCTAGTAATATTGAACTTGTGAGGCCACCCTTCGCAAATCGACAATAAATTCGACGTTATTGAAAAGCGATCAACCAGCCCACTTCTGCCAATCCTCATTTCCTTTACAACGTGCCCCGCCAGTCGATGATAAATTATTGCGCTTTATTATGTACTAACTGGGGTAAACGTTCAGTAATTTATGTATGAGCTTGACGGATCTCCTATGGGGCGGAACTCGTAACCGTCCATAAGAATGATGCACGTTGCTTCGGGAAACAAAAAACAAGAAATTTAGGTCGAAACCTGCCTAAAATAATTCAACTGATTGGCAGCTTACAACGTTTTCCAATAAGCATGCGGTCCCAGTTCAAATAATACATGTAAATCTGGTGGAAATTAGACAAAGACTCCAAGACAGCTTCCGACATTCGTGAAATAGTTCCCTGACAAGTCCAGAAGCGGAAAAACTGCTGCGCCTGCCAACCGCCCGGCAGGAAATGCGAAATAGCATCCGCAGCAGGTTAGCTACCCCTATTAAATATTACTCACCCCTCCATACAAACACTTCACGCTCTGTTGACACACGCCAGACGTCAAACAGAGCTCTGCGAGGCTCTTGAATGGGATCTGCTTGTTTGGGATATGCCGAAAACAACAGGTTCGTGGTTCGCTGCCGGTTTTTCCTTCCGTGCAACAAAAAGCAGAAGAATGAATCCCTGATTTAGTTTCGCAGTCGATGACTGGAACTCTGCTCTTTCATTTTTTGAAGAAACTTAATTGGAAGTTAAAGTCTTCAATGCTCATCGCGATTTTTATATCATCGAGTTTGTTCCTGTTGTTTGACAACTGTGATATGTTTAGAGCTCATTCTGAACCATTTCACTATATCAGATGCCCCAATGCTGCAAATGAAGCTGGCAGTCAGGCACATACAGGTTTGGAAACATTAGTAGGAAACACACCCAATTCAGCGTTAAACGAGAGGATGCTTATTGTCTAATGGCAATGTTTCCAACTTATATTTCCAAACCTGTATAAGATAATCCTTTCAAGCCCTTCGAAAGGGGCTCCATCAAAAATCACGTCCGTGAAAAAACCGTCAAGCGTCCGAGAAGAATCGGCGGAACGTATCGAAGTTTACTTTGCGGTAAAGGCGGACTTTTTCCCATACTTTAACCGAATTCAATCGGTACGAACGTTTGTGCATGCATCGCGAACCGCCGAAGCCGCAACAAAAGAAATCGAATTACCGGCGACCCCACGACGAGGAAAAACGGGGGGAAATATCCGCGCGGAAATCGAAAGCTCGGGAAATTCGAGTGCCACCGTATAGACCTACTTAGGGAGTCGGGCCGGTCCCCGAAGTGACTGCCGCCACGTAGGCGGCAGCCCCCACCGGGGGCAGCCCACGACTCTCCATTTGCCGTAAATTCTTTTCGTCGAGAATTTCATCGCAGGAATATTTGAGGGCGAGGAGATGACCTTGAGAGGGTTTTTTCCGAGTCTTGACGATTTTTCGGTCCAGTGATAACTTCTGAAGAAGCTAGTTGTTTCGTACCTAGGAGGATGAGGAAGGCCTAGGAGGCCTAGGAGGAGGAGTGAAGTCACTCTCAACAAACAATAAAATGCATTTTTTCTTGTTACCTCAACTTAGGTAGCAAGTAAGAAACGATAATACAAGTAATTATGTCAATCAGTTCAATGAATATGTATATGGAAATCGACGGAGTCGACACAATTTATTCTTTATCCATTAATTGTACCTAAGACCTTCTGAAAACAGTGTCGTCTAAATTTAAACATTGTGAATAATAACATTGAATGTGGTTTCTTTGATTTACAGGTAAAATCAACATTCTTGTATGTAATTGTATTTTTGTATAAAATAATAAATTCTTTGATTTACAGAGAAACAATTCTTGTATTATCCTGACCTACAAAAGGAACTTGATGAATCCAAAATCAATCTAATAAAACATTATATGTACACAATCATGAACTCGACCTTCTATATGAAAATCTATAGCAAGGAAGAATAATGATCTATCTTCTATATGAAAATTTATAGCAAGGGAGCAAAGTGTTGTTGTGAATTACAAAAAATAACTAATTACTTATTGACAACTGGTAATTGACCGACAGTTATAAAACTCTACTTTTACTTTACTGATCGACGATTACGAACTCAACCTTCTATATGAGAATGTATAGCAAGGAGGAATTATGAAATGTACCTTCTATATGAAAATGTATAGCAAGGTGTTATGATTACTGATACTAAAACTTTACTGACTGATTGTCTCTGTAACATAGGTTTTTGAAGACAAGCTGGAAAATAAAATAGGTTAATTTCCTCGGAATAAAAGTGGGAAAGATCAACAATCGAACAACGCCTCGCCAAGCAAACAAAATGCTGTCCTTTGCCATTTTCGACTATAGTGGAAAAAACAACCCACTTCTTGAATCTACAGACCAATGAGAGAAATCTTAGACGATTCGCTACTCTCTCCTGACATGTATTTCCCAGATGTAACTTTAACTGCAATAAACGTCACATATATTTAATTTTATGAGCTTTCACTGTGAACTGAAAGAACGTTCCTAGGACATGGTTATTGTCACTAAAAAACCGGATGAATCTTCTAAACTTGTCCCAAATTCTTGTGTTGAGAACCTTTTCCATAGCTGACCTTAAATCGGTCGACAAGGGTATTTTCAAAAAAAGAACGAGAATTGTAACTAAAGGCATACGGAACAATATTGCAGTTCAAGGGTTCGATCCCATATGGTTAAAGCAATTTATCTATACAACATTTTCAAATGCCTTTTTCTGGTGGACAAGGATATGGCATTTATGTTATCCAGATGTTGCTAAGTGAGACGAAACACTTGAATTGCAGAATGGGTGCAACGTCTGTGATTAAGAATGAGAGACATAATTAAGGGCGAGCAGACAATTTTTCGAAATTTTGAAAAAGATACACATCGAGCGGGAATCGAACTTGCGTCTCGCTGTTCTCCGGAAGGGTTACTCTACCTCTAAGCTACCGCATTTAAGGTGAACTTCATTGTATTGAATTCCGAGAAAGGCTTCATATACTGCATTCACTTTTATAAAGTACTAGATGGCCCGGCGAACTTTGTTTCGCCTAAATGATACCTACTCACGGTGGATTTCACAAATCGTAATTACCATCGCCATCTAGTGGCGATAATATTGAATATAGTACCTTCACGACTACGCTACAGTGTCGAGATAAGAGCCAAAGATATTCTACAATCTCTTTGATAAGAGCCATTAACCGTAGCGACACCTAGTGGCCTTATTCAAAAGGAGGAAAACATTTCCTACATAAACAAATTTTTCATAGAATTTTTCAGAGTTTTAATGTATTTTATAATAACCAGGCCGTAGACGAATCCATAAATGAAGTTTCATAACAAACAGCCCATCCGATCTCGAGTTATAAACGGTGTAACCAACAACTTTGTTTTATATATTATAGATACCGGTTGGCCATTGTGAGTCATCTGTGTTACTACGCCAAGGCTAATCGTAAAAACGACTAGAGGACTAGAGCTCTAAAAGAACCACACGCCGGACTGGCGTTCCTCACATAGCCCCCCGCGAGATTGCGGAGGAAATGAACGTTTGAAAAAAATTCAATTATTCCGCGAAAATGAGCGCATTTAGGTTAATTAAGGCAATATTCGGGGCAACCAGCAATGGACGTTATTAAAACGAAACAGGGATTCGGTCGGATTTTTGCGGCACGAAGGACGATCAGAGGCGAGGGCTGTTTAAAGTGAGGGTAGACCGAAGAACATAAAAACTGGATGGGGTGTAATAGCGGCTCGTTGATTAAAAGAAACACCGATTTTAATTGGGTTCAATTTAACGTGGAAAAGAGTCCGGTTTTAAAGGGAAGCTTATCATTTCGTCTTTTTTCCGGTTGTATGGCAATGATTCCATTTGGAAACATCTACATACAGGGTCCTCTTTCATGTAGAATGTTGGAAATTATTAATGAACCAGATAAGGCACTGGTAATTTATTGATCTCACGAAGTTACTATTATGTAGGATGTTATTCCCATTAAATGTTAATAGTTGTTAAATTTCTCTGTTATTTTAGAATTTCGTGTATGGAACGCTTTATATTGTGCCCAAGATAAGCGTGACACTTTTACTTTGCATTTGATGACTTCCATGTGTAAGCTTTAGAGTCCTGAATGTGAAACCTTCATCTTTTGTTGAAAAGAAGTGCAATATGAGATTAAGCAGTTGTATCATTTCGTAGAATGAGATAAATGGACTTATTTAGGCACAAGTGGTTCTTTGTAGCTTTTCATTATGCACCTGGCTCATTTCATTGGCTTCAGTCGTACAAGAAGTAACACCTCTTTTCTCAAATGCAAATTGGGTTCGGAACCGGGAATAAACATTTATGGCATAATTGGTGTAGTGAGGTCAGTCAATTGTGAGTAGGGAAGTCAGTTGGGTGCACGGTTGACAGTCAGCCAGGGTATAGGTAGAGTTTTGACAGAGGTAGTTATTGCCATTTGAGACAGAATTAGATCTTCAAGACGGTACCATATCGGCGATAAAAGATCAATTCATTTGTTAGACGGAAAGACGTTTTTATCTTGCTTTTACTTTGCATTTGATGGCTTCCATGTGTGAGCTTTCGAGTCCTGAAAGTGAAACCTTTATCTTAAGTTGAAAGGAAGTGCAATATGAGATTTAGCAGGTAGCTGAATCACCCGAAACATCCAAACGTGTTTTCTTCCACCAAACATCGTAGACGACGTCGTCAATCGAACGGGGGACCCGTCCTCCCCTCGCCCCTCTCTCCCCTTCCGATTGTTCACAGTTCATTTTATTATTTCAGGAGAAACATTGTTATTTCGCAGAGTTCGACAGGCAGACGATTGGATTGCTTCCTTCCTGGACCGGCTGTGCGAGCCCGTGTGTTATTGAAATTCGGGAAAAGTATTCCCGCCGTAATAGACCGAGGGGGGCGGCTCTCAGCGCCGCTGGAGACACACGAGCGGCGTACGAGGTAGAGACGGGGAAGATGAGTTTGAACTTTCGACTTTGTCGCATTAGCGGGAGATCTACCCCCGGCTTCGGGAGGAAGGGGGGTGGCTGGGATTGCGTGTGTCAGGTGGAAGTGGGACGATCTGGCTTTGGAATCTTCGGAGATCGGGGGTTGTGTTTATGTTTGTTTATGGGTTGTTTGGGGGGATGATTGCTGATTGATGCTTGTTGATTTTGCAAATGAATTCCGACGGTTTCTTCTTTGTTTTTGGGTTACACAGTCGATTTCTGGCCAGAGTAGTCATTACCTACCATTACCCTACCAAGCAACTACAGACCTATCGCTCTGTTATCTATTATTTCAAAGGTCATGGAAAAAGCCATCAACTTCGAGCTCATGAAACATCTGGAACACTCAGGAATTATCAACGATAGACAATATGGTTTCGGTCATCATAGATCCACTGGTGACTTGCTCGCTTACGTCTCACATATATGGCAACTATCTATCGAGAAATATGGTGAAACCATAGCCGTAGCACTGGATATCTCCAAGGCATTCGATCGAGTCTGGCATCAGGGACTCCTCGCCAAGCTTCCATCTTATGGCGTGCCCCCAAAGCTATGTTCTCTGCTAGCTAGTTTTCTCTCAAACAGATCTCTCCATGTAGTGGTCGATGGAGTTTCATCTGACTCTCTACCCATAAATGCTGGTGTTCCGCAGGGATCAATTCTGGCTCCAACACTATTTCTACTTCACATCAACGATTTGCTGGAAGAAACTTCGTGTCCAGTGCACAGCTTCGCGGATGATAGTACCCTCCATACCGCCTTTTCTTCTAGGGCTCCAATACCAGCCCGCCAAATCAAAAACGAACGAGGAAGAAATGTTTACAACATAAATATGGACTTGGCAACAATTCTTGAATGGGGATCTAATAACTTGGTAGAATTCAACGCAAACAAAACACAAGCATGTCTTTTCTCTAGAAAAGCCGATCTTACTGTACCCAGCATAAAATTGTCGGGAGTGACCATACCATTGAAGTCATCCATTTCGATGCTTGGCATTACTGTCGGCAGTAACCTTTCCTGGGAGAATCACGTGAGATCCATTGCTAAAAGTGCATCCCAAAAACTTGGTTTTCTGTTTCGTGCCAGGAGCTATTTCACCTCAGGTTAGCTGCTTATGATCTATAAGGCACAGATTCGACCTGTCCTGGAATACTGTTCCCATATTTGGAGTGCTGCACCTAAACACACCCTAAAACTCTGGGATTCCGTACAAAAAAGGGCAATTCGTCTCGTTGATGATGCCTCGCTTACAAGCTCGCTCACTTCTCAGGAACACCGTAGAAAAGTGGGCGATCTGTCTCTATTTTATAGATATTTCTATGGGCGATGCTCTTCTGAATTATCAGCAATCGTTCCCCCTCTGGCAGTCTCTTCCAGACTAACCCGTCAAGTTATGTCTTCACATGGCTTCGTGGTAACTTTGGAGACCTGCAGAACATCTCTCTTCAAAGACTCGTTCATCCAACGAACAGCGAGGCTTTGGAACACATTGCCTAGGGAGGTGTTCCCCGAGGCATATAACCTCCAGAAATTCAAGAAGAACACCAATTCCTACCTGCTTGCCCTTGGTTCTCACGATGTTCTCTGAACATTACAGGATATTCCTTTTCGTGAAAACCACAACATAAAAAAAAAACTCACACCGCTACGCCTCGGTGGGTTGATTTTTCGCCATATCCGATACACGCCGCGTCGTCGACGCGTTGCCAGCGATTGGTTTTTCGCAGAGAACGTCTCCCGGGAGGATTGTTGATGTGCGGGGGCCTCCGTTCGGCTTCGATTCGGATAAATTACCGTAGATAAAAGTCGATGTCACGTTCGAATTTCATACAACGCGCGCGCCCGGCGAATTAACGACGGCGACTTATAAATTGCGAATTATGCCGTTTTGTGGGCGTCTCTCCGCGTTATTGATGAGGCCGGCTCGGTCGTGAAATTGCTGATACGGGAGACGTCGAATGCGGTAACGGTCGCCGGAGAGAATATTCGCGTTGGTACGGCGATTTGGCATGTGGCAACCCAGCTTCTTACGCCAGAACGGAGAGAAGAATCGCACGTTGGGCGCCAATTGTGCCAAGAGCTTTTGACACTAACTGCACGTTGTTGAAACCTGTATCGTTTCCTTTTTATTAATTGCGTAGTTTCAACTCGTCAAATGTCAAAAAATGACAGCATCAAAAGTGACATCTACCAAAACAGCGGGCTGTTCAAAATAACACCTCTTTTCGGAAAACCCTTTATACAGGGTGGGGCAGAAAAACCTATCCGATTTCAAAACGTTATAAAATTAAAACCACTCAGCTTGTCAAAAAGTTTTTTTTATTAACATATCGCAAATTTTATGCCATTTTTAAATTTAAGTTTTGAAAAGCACATCACTCAAATGTCGTCCTTGGGAGCGGATACACTTATTTAGGCGCTCGCGGTAGCTTTCCATGACTTTCACCGTCATTTCCACAGGAATTTCTTCAATTGCCCGAGCAATTTCCCTTCGTAAAGCAAGAAGGGTCCTTGGTCGATGCTGGTAAACCTTCGATTTGAGGTAACCCCGAATTCTGCCTGTTTACGGCGCCACAAAGGTGAAAATGGGCTTCGTCCGTGAAGAGCACAACATCGTCGTTTGGCAGTTCTCGGAGATCGCGACACAGGTTCGTACGGGTTTCAAAATCCCTTTCACTTAATTTCTGTGCAACAACCATTTTGTAGGGATGCATTTTGAGGTCCCGGTGCAAAATTCGCCGAATACTGCGGTTGGAAATCCCCAAAGCGAGCGAATGTTTTCGCGCCGAACGACGCGGGGAACGTTCAATCGCGGCTCTCACATTGGCCACGTTTTCAGGTCCTGTTGCTGTCCTGGGACGTCCAGGCGACTTCTTTTTCAATGCTGAACTCGTCTGTCTAAAATTTGACACCCACACTTTAATCGTAGCGTGATGTGGAACAGGATCATGACGCCCGAGTCCGAAATGAATTCGAAAAGCACGTTGTGTAGCAATTATCGAACCGCCGCATTCGATAAACCGCTCAATAACAAAAGCACGATGTTCACCAGACCAAGGCATGTTGACTACTGACAAATGGCATAAAACCAGCTTTCTAACGGTTTTTACCCCACTACTCTACCTGCTCTCTCTTCTGAGAAAAAGGGATTTGAAATCGGATAGGTTCTTCTGCCCCACCCTGTATCAGTATAAATGCCATTATATTCCGATTGGTCTGAAACTGACCCTAACCATCACGTATTTCTCCTGAAACAACGCCACCAGAAATTACAAGCCTAATCCTGCGCGACGTAAATGAAACGCGGAGAAAATAGCCGTGCGGGAATTAATTTTTACGGCACCCTAAATAAAAACCGACTACTGCATTTTTACGGTTCGGTCTGGGTCGGAAAATTCGTCTGCGAAATCCCGTTTGATGAATTGTTTACAGCCGATTTTATTATTTTAAAATCCCCGTTATTTTATAGCAATACAGCGCTAGAGATATGGCCACTTACAATGTAATGGTCGCGTTGTAGAATGAAGACGCCGTGGCCAGGGACGGATTGGGGGGAAATTGAACCATGGGATTCCTTAGGGGTGGATACAGATAAGCTATTCATACTACATAGACTAAAAATTTCGAAAGGATTCGAAGCAAATAGAAAATGATATCATTCATAATATTGATGATATTGATTGATGTAAATTAATTATTCAAAAAATATTCTGTACTTTAGTATCAAAATGTAGGTTTTTCAGTTCGTTTGTCGAGCTCGATCAATCTTTACACTGGAATAGGAGTCATCGACAGGATCCTGTTGACTGTTTTGCTGATATAGGTAAGACTATACAGGGTCTTTCACGAGGAACCTCACCCATATTTATACGAGAAACTACTGAACGTATTTTCATGAAATTCAGCACTTATAAGTATTTCACGATGCTGATGAAATCTAAAATATTTTCAAGGCATGAGCACCTCCGGTTTTTCCGGAAATGACGTCAACTTCCGTTTTTCAAATTAGAACACCATTTTTTTATTGCAGAAATAGATTCCTTAGAAAATTTCAAGTTATTTTGATGTAACATTTTTCAGTTTTGGTTGGAAAATTCGCTCTGAGCGGGAAAATTCGAAAAAAAATTGAAAATAGAGCTCCGCTGAAACAAGAATAACTTCGAGGTTTTTGGATGGAAAATTTTCATTTTTGGGATTTTTCAAGATGTAAGATTGATGTATGCACTTTAAAAATCGAAATCGCACCCTTGCCCTAAAGTGGATATTAACTCAGAAAATATCTATTTTAGGGCAAGGGTGTGATGCATACACTCACATTATTTTTTAACGTAGATTCAATATCTGGCATAAAAAAATGGGGTTCTAATTTGAAAAAATTGATTTTTCACGATTTTGTCATCCCTAACTTGGAAAGCGATTTTTTCACCCCCTGTATCATGAATCGCGATTTCGATTTTTGAAGTGGATACATCAATCTTACATCTTGAAAAATCCCAAAAATGAAAATTTTCCATCTAAAAACCTCGAAGTTATTCTTGTTTCAGCGGAGCTCTATTTTCGATTTTTTTTTCGAAATTTCCCGCTCAGAGAGAATTTTCCAACCAAAACTGAAAAATGTCACATCAAAATAACTTGAAATTTTCTAAGGAATCTATTTCTGCAATAAAAAAATGGTGTTCTAATTTGAAAAACGGAAGTTGACGTCATTTCCGGAAAAACCCGAGGTGCTCATGCCTTGAAAATATTTTAGATTTCATCAGCATCGTGAAATACTTATAAGTGCTGAATTTCATGAAAATACGTTCAGTAGTTTCCCGTATAAATATGGGTGAGGTTCCTCGTGAAAGACCCTGTATTTCTTCTGTTATTTTGGGTACATTTTTCCTCTCATTTGTGTTGGGTTTCAATTAATTTAACATACATATACAGTCCACTAGCCTTATTTTCATATTCTTTCGGAAGATAATATTTCGAAAAATTAAACTTAAATAATATTGAACCACACTTCAGTTGGTTAACTGAAACTCTACGTTGATCAGCATTGACCAAAGTATCTCCATGCCAAATACGAGTTCTTCCAAAATTTATTTTCGGTGGAAAAGGAACAAGAAGTGTGACCCCCTAAAATCACTCCATTTCTCATTACAAGGACAACTGGAAGGATCCAACGATATCATTTAAAAGAAAAAAAATACGTGTACATGAAGAATAATTCTCGCAAACAATTTGACAATTTCCCGGACTACAAAGTATCATTTCGAGCACAGATCCGACTCTGGCGCCGCTCGCGGCAGTTCCCATAACTAACATTTGGCGTGGCGTCCTGCTTGCAACCCACACCCGCGTTAGACTGGCAATAAAATGAGTGAGAAATAATAGGGGTCATAAAGCGGGGCCTTAAAAAAAAGGCACCCGACTTGAAAGTGTGATTTATGGTCGGTTTGAGACGTGGCCCCCTTTGCCTGCCCCACCGGAACGGCTTCATTTCATTCCGCCGGGTCGCTTTCCGTCCGGGACCTCTTGAGCGGGCTATGACGGGCGTATTTTTTATCGTTCCTCATCGGAACCGTGAAGTTCGATTGTGCGTTGTAAGAGGAATTCGGCGATTTCAGGGCTCATGAGAGGGAATTCGACGGAATGGTCTATAATTTTTATTCTCCAGCTTTCATTTTTATTCTTGCACTTAACTGCTGAGATGTTGGAAGTGCGACGTTTCGGAAAGCGGCAATTTTTATATTCGCAATATGGAATATGAGAATTTGCATAATTCAGAGCGACGATAAAAGTTATGGCAAAGGTTGGAAGGACTTGATACAGTCCAATCTCTTAGGGTACTGTCAAGTATTTATATTACGCCAAAGAGCAAAGCTCAAAGTATCTCTGCAAGTTTGAGCCAGTTTGAGGATCGATAACACCCAAATCTCGAGTGGTGTGAGCTTGTGAACAACTCGTAAAATATGAAAATTCGTGAATTATGAGGGCTGTGTGGCCGAGTTTGGTATCAAAATGTAGGTTTTCGAGGTCGCTCTATTCAATAAAAGACTTTCCAGAACCCTAACTAGCATAGTTTAGATTTTCATCTGTCAAATGGCATTTTTTCAAAAAATCGGAATTTCAAACCGTCATAGCTCCCGTTTCTTTGGTCACAACCACATTTGGCTTGTATATTGTTAATCAGCTTTGTCCAAAGTATCTCTTCAAACAATAAAATCGACATCGAAAATCCCAACTTTTTGGGTCAAAAATGCATAAGGGGTAAGACCCCCTAAAAACACCATATTTGCCATCAACACGAATTCCCTGGAAAGTCTAACAGTGTTATTCAATCGATAATGTCTTCAACCCATTCGAATCTTTCAGAATACCCAATTTGGTGATCCATATCACCCATACTTTGAGTGCTATGAGCTTCGGAACAAAACTCGAAAATGAAATATGGAAAAAATTAAAACGAAATAATTCATTAGTTATGAGGGCTACATGGACGATTTTGGTATCAAAATGTAGGTTTTCGAGGTCGCTCTATTCAATAAAAGACTTTCCAGAGCCCTAACTAGCATAGTTTAGATTTTCACCTGTCAAATGGCATTTTTTCAAAAAATCGGAATTTCAAACCGTCATAGCTTCCGTTTCTTTGGTCACAACCACATGTGGCTTGTATATTGTTAATCAGCTTTGTCCAAAGTATCTCTTCAAACAATAAAATCTACTTCGAAAATCCCAACTTTTTGGGTCAAAAATGCATAAGGGGTAAGACCCCCTAAAAACACCATATTTGCCATCAACACGAATTCCCTGGAAAATCTAACAGTGTGATTCAATCGATTATGTCTTCAACCCATTCGAATCTTTCAGAATACCCAATTTGGTGATCCATATCACCCATACTTTGAGTGCTATGAGCTTCGGAACAAAACTCGAAAATGAAATATGGAAAAAATTAAAACGAAATAATTCATTAGTTATGAGGGCTACATGGACGATTTTGGTATCAAAATGTAGGTTTTCGAGGTCGCTCTATTCAATAAAAGACTTTCCAGAACCCTAACTAGCATAGTTTAGATTTTCATCTGTCAAATGGCATTTTTTCAAAAAATCGGAATTTCAAACCGTCATAGCTCCCGTTTCTTTGGTCACAACCACATGTGGCTTGTACATATATTGTTAATCAGCTTTGTCCAAAGTATCTCTTCAAACAATAAAATCGACATCGAAAATCCCAACTTTTTGGGTCAAAAATGCATAAGGGGTAAGACCCCCTAAAAACACCATATTTGCCATCAACACGAATTCCCTGGAAAGTCTAACAGTGTTATTCAATCGATAATGTCTTCAACCCATTCGAATCTTTCAGAATACCCAATTCGGTGATCCATATCACCCATACTTTGAGTGCTATGAGCTTCGGAACAAAACTCGAAAATGAAATATGGAAAAAATTAAAACGAAATAATTCATTAGTTATGAGGGCTACATGGACGATTTTGGTATCAAAATGTAGGTTTTCGGGGTTGCTCTATTCAATAAAAAACTTTCCAGAGCCCTAACTAGCATAGTTTAGATTTTCACCTGTCAAATGGCATTTTTTCAAAAAATCGGAATTTCAAACCGTCATAGCTCCCGTTTCTTTGGTCACAACCACATGTGGCTTGTATATTGTTAATCAGCTTTGTCCAAAGTATCTCTTCAAACAATAAAATCGACATCGAAAATCCCAACTTTTTGGGTCAAAAATGCATAAGGGGTAAGACCCCCTAAAAACACCATATTTGCCATCAACACGAATTCCCTGGAAAATCTAACAGTGTGATTCAATCGATTATGTCTTCAACCCATTCGAATCTTTCAGAATACCCAATTTGGTGATCCATATCACCCATACTTGGAGTGCTATGAGCTTCGGAACAAAACTCGAAAATGAAATATGGAAAAAATTAAAACGAAATAATTCATTAGTTATGAGGGCTACATTGACGATTTTGGTATCAAAATGTAGGTTTTCGGGGTTGCTCTATTCAATAAAAAACTTTCCAGAGCCCTAACTAGCATAGTTTAGATTTTCACCTGTCAAATGGCATTTTTTCAAAAAATCGGAATTTCAAACCGTCATAGCTCCCGTTTCTTTGGTCACAACCACATGTGGCTTGTATATTGTTAATCAGCTTTGTCCAAAGTATCTCTTCAAACAATAAAATCGACATCGAAAATCCCAACTTTTTGGGTCGAAAATGCATAAGGGGTTACACCCCCTAAAAACACCATATTTGCCATCAACACGAATTCCCTGGAAAGTCTAACAGTGTTATTCAATCGATAATGTCTTCAACCCATTCGAATCTTTCAGAATACCCAATTTGGTGATCCATATCACCCATACTTTGAGTGCTATGAGCTTCGGAACAAAACTCGAAAATGAAATATGGAAAAAATTAAAACGAAATAATTCATTAGTTATGAGGGCTACATGGACGATTTTGGTATCAAAATGTAGGTTTTCGGGGTTGCTCTATTCAATAAAAAACTTTCCAGAGCCCTAACTAGCATAGTTTAGATTTTCATCTGTCAAATGGCATTTTTTCAAAAAATCGGAATTTCAAACCGTCATAGCTCCCGTTTCTTTGGTCACAACCACATGTGGCTTGTATATTGTTAATCAGCTTTGTCCAAAGTATCTCTTCAAACAATAAAATCGACATCGAAAATCCCAACTTTTTGGGTCAAAAATGCATAAGGGGTAAGACCCCCTAAAAACACCATATTTGCCATCAACACGAATTCCCTGGAAAGTCTAACAGTGTTATTCAATCGATAATGTCTTCAACCCATTCGAATCTTTCAGAATACCCAATTTGGTGATCCATATCACCCATACTTTGAGTGCTATGAGCTTCGGAACAAAACTCGAAAATGAAATATGGAAAAAATTAAAACGAAATAATTCATTAGTTATGAGGGCTACATGGACGATTTTGGTATCAAAATGTAGGTTTTCGGGGTTGCTCTATTCAATAAAAAACTTTCCAGAGCCCTAACTAGCATAGTTTAGATTTTCACCTGTCAAATGGCATTTTTTCAAAAAATCGGAATTTCAAACCGTCATAGCTCCCGTTTCTTTGGTCACAACCACATGTGGCTTGTATATTGTTAATCAGCTTTGTCCAAAGTATCTCTTCAAACAATAAAATCGACATCGAAAATCCCAACTTTTTGGGTCGAAAATGCATAAGGGGTTACACCCCCTAAAAACACCATATTTGCCATCAACACGAATTCCCTGGAAAGTCCAACAGTGTTATTCAATCGATAATGTCTTCAACCCATTCGAATCTTTCAGAATACCCAATTTGGTGATCCATATCACCCATACTTTGAGTGCTATGAGCTTCGGAACAAAACTCGAAAATGAAATATGGAAAAAATTAAAACGAAATAATTCATTAGTTATGAGGGCTACATGGACGATTTTGGTATCAAAATGTAGGTTTTCGAGGTGGCTCTATTCAATAAAAGACTTTCCAGAGCCCTAACTAGAAAAGTTTAGATTTTCACCTGTCAAATGGCATTTTTTCAAAAAATCGGAATTTCAAACCGTCATAGCTTCCGTTTCATTGGTCACAACCACATGTGGCTTGTATATTGTTAATCAGCTTTGTCCAAAGTATCTCTTCAAACAATAAAATCGACATCGAAAATCCCAACTTTTTGGGTCAAAAATGCATAAGGGGTAAGACCCCCTAAAAACACCATATTTGCCATCAACACGAATTCCCTGGAGAGTCTAACAGTGTTATTCAATCGATAATGTCTTCAACCCATTCGAATCTTTCAGAATACCCAATTTGGTGATCCATATCACCCATACTTTGAGTGCTATGAGCTTCGGAACAAAACTCGAAAATGAAATATGGAAAAAATTAAAACGAAATAATTCATTAGTTATGAGGGCTACATGGACGATTTTGGTATCAAAATGTAGGTTTTTGAGGTCGGTCTATTCAATAAAAGACTTTCCAGAGCCCTAACTAGCAAAGTTCAGATTTTCACCTGTCAAATGGCATTTTTTTTTTAAATCGGAATTTCAAACCGTCATAGCTTCCGTTTCATTGGTCACAACCATATGTGGCTTGTATATTGTTGATCAGCTTCGTCCAAAGTATCTCTTCAAACAATAAAATCGACATCGAAAATCCCAACTTTTTGGGTCAAAAATGCATAAGGGGTAAGACCCCCTAAAAACACCATATTTGCCATCAACATGAATTCCCTGGAAAATCTAACAGTGTTATTCAATCGATAATGTCTTCAACCCATTCGAATCTTTCAGAATACCCAATTTGGTGATCCATATCACCCATACTTTGAGTGCTATGAGCTTCGGAACAAAACTCGAAAATGAAATATGGAAAAAATTAAAACGAAATAATTCATTAGTTATGAGGGCTACATGGAGGATTTTGGTATCAAAATGTAGGTTTTCGAGGTCGCTCTATTCAATAAAAGACTTTCCAGATCCCTAACTAGCATAGTTTAGATTTTCACCTGTCAAATGGCATTTTTTCAAAAAATCGGAATTTCAAACCGTCATAGCTCCCGTTTCTTTGGTCACAACCACATGTGGCTTGTATATTGTTAATCAGCTTTGTCCAAAGTATCTCTTCAAACAATAAAATCGACATCGAAAATCCCAACTTTTTGGTCAAAAATGCATAAGGGGTTACACCCCCTAAAAACACCATATTTGCCATCAACACGAATTCCCTGGAGAGTCTAACAGTGTTATTCAATCGATAATGTCTTCAACCCATTCGAATCTTTCAGAATACCCAATTTGGTGATCCATATCACCCATACTTTGAGTGCTATGAGCTTCGGAACAAAACTCGAAAATGAAATATGGAAAAAATTAAAACGAAATAATTCATTAGTTATGAGGGCTACATGGACGATTTTGGTATCAAAATGTAGGTTTTTGAGGTCGCTCTATTCAATAAAAGACTTTCCAGAGCCCTAACTAGCAAAGTTCAGATTTTCACCTGTCAAATGGCATTTTTTTTAAAAATCGGAATTTCAAACCGTCATAGCTTCCGTTTCATTGGTCACAACCATATGTGGCTTGTATATTGTTGATCAGCTTCGTCCAAAGTATCTCTTCAAACAATAAAATCGACATCGAAAATCCCAACTTTTTGGGTCAAAAATGCATAAGGGGTAAGACCCCCTAAAAACACCATATTTGCCATCAACACGAATTCCCTGGAAAATCTAACAGTGTTATTCAATCGATAATGTCTTCAACCCATTCGAATCTTTCAGAATACCCAATTTGGTGATCCATATCACCCATACTTTGAGTGCTATGAGCTTCGGAACAAAACTCGAAAATGAAATATGGAAAAAACTAAAACGAAATAATTCATTAGTTATGAGGGCTACATGGACGATTTTGGTATCAAAATATAGGTTTTCGAGGTCGCTCTATTCAATAAAAGACTTTCCAGAGCCCTAACTAGCAAAGTTTAGATTTTCACCTGTCAAATGGCATTTTTTCAAAAAATCGGAATTTCAAACCGTCATAGCTTCCGTTTCTTTGGTCACAACCACATGTTGCTTGTATATTGTTAATCAGCTTTGTCCAAAGTATCTCTTCAAACAATAAAATCGACTTCGAAAATCCCAACTTTTTGGGTCAAAAATGCATAAGGGGTAAGACCCCCTAAAAACACCATATTTGCCATCAAAACGAATTCTCTGGAAAATCTAACAGTGTTATTCAATCGATAATGTCTTCCACCCATTCGAATCTTTCAGAATACCCAATTTGGTGATCCATATCACCCATACTTGGAGTGCTATGAGCTTCGGAACAAAACTCGAAAATGAAATATGGAAAAAATTAAAACGAAATAATTCATTAGTTATGAGGGCTACATGGACGATTTTGGTATCAAAATGTAGGTTTTCGAGGTCGCTCTATTCAATAAAAGACTTTCCAGAGCCCTAACTAGCAAAGTTTAGATTTTCACCTGTCAAATTGTTACAGGTTCGAAATCGTTTTTCGATCCACGAAAGCAATATTTTAGTAGCTCACCCGTAAAACATGACTTTCTATGTGCGGCATACATACTTACTGGGGATTTTGAATTCTGCGTAGATAGCGGGGTGAAAGTCCTGTCAGAAATTAATCAATTGAGATACGTGTGTCAACTCAAAAAGGTAGAAATTGATGTTAATGAATTTATTGGATTTATTGTTATCAATCAGCGGGGCTGGATTCTTACTTTTGGAGTAATAAACGTTTTTACCATTTTGGATAAGTCGCAGACTTACTTTTTGGATAGGTCACGGACCTTTTTGGAATTTTGGTGGTAAAATAACCGTCGCTGACGGGATTCAAACGCACGTCACACGAAGCCATTTAACATCCGTGTATCACACAGGTAAATGAAGGACTCTTTCGCTTTTACGCCGATTATATTTGAAATTTCCCCTTTAAAGGCTTTTTAGGTCACGGATTAATCCACGGACCTTGTTTCGAGTACCAACCTTGAGGTAAGGACTTTTGGAGTGGTTACGCTCAGATTTGGGCCCCCACGGAGTCCATTCGGCTAACCGACGAGATCACAATCTACGTGAGCCTTCGACGGACTATTCAGGCTGAGTACTATAAGACTATATACTCAAAATTGGTTACACTTTTATTCCTTGTTCTCAATTTAAAGACCATTTCAATTTACATATGTATATATTATTTGTGAATGAATGCTAGCAGTCATAAACCCTTTTTGACCTTATTTATATACTTTGAAACCGTATATAACGTATAGCATAGGTCATTCTTATACGAATATCCCCTCCATTATCATTAAAATCATCCTAAATAGTTTCTCGAAGTATTATTGTTTGATGGTTTTCCCCTTATCTTTTATTTTCAAGAGTTTGAGTATTTAAAAGAAAAACCATCTGGCGCCCGCAAAATTGTTGTTAATTAATCAACCCACTCCCTTCTCCACTGCAGCTCAAGTCGCGTGCTGTACTCTTGAAAATAAAATCAATTTGTATGCCAATTTCGAGAAACGGATTAGAAACCAAATTTACAGGTTGCAAAATGGCATTTTTTCAAAAAAATCGGAATTTCAAACCGTCATAGCTTCCGTTTCTTTGGCCACAACCACATGTGGCTTGTATATTGTTAATCAGCTTTGTCCAAAGTATCTCTTCAAACAATAAAATCGACTTCGAAAATCCCAACTTTTTGGGTCAAAAATGCATAAGGGGTAAGACCCCCTAAAAACACCATATTTGCCATCAACACGAATTCCCTGGAAAATCTAACAGTGTGATTCAATCGATAATGTCTTCAACCCATTCGAATCTTTCAGAATACCCAATTTGGTGATCCATATCACCCATACTTGGAGTGCTATGAGCTTCGGAACAAAACTCGAAAATGAAATATGGAAAAAATAACGAAATAATTCAGTTCAGAGCGCTAACTATCATAGTTCAGATTTTCACCAGTCAAATGGTCTTTTTTTCAAAAATGGCAATTTCAAACTGTCAGAGCCAGGCAGAACGTCGAACAGAAAATCTTGTCCAGTTCAATGTTTCCTCTCTCAAGACCCCAAACCCCACGTAGCCGGAGTAAAATTAAAGTAAAGAACCCAGATTGTGAAACCGCTGTGTCTCTTATGGCACTGGTCATCTTGCGACTCTGACCCGACTCAGATCATCAACATTATGCAGATCTTTCGATCCCGGCCAGCAATTTTTTACTCCAGCCCGCCGTTCGCTGCAGCGAAAACCGTTTCCTGCCATGTTTACCAAACGGAAACGATCTCGAAACCCGAAATAAACCCCGACTCTGGTCCTCTGGTATCGTTATCGAATCAAGACAGATTCGATATTCCAATTCCAGCGCCCACTCATGAACTTCAGACGGGGGATAATCAACCGGGTATTGTTTGAGCTTCGTCGTCGACGTCCTCGGTGCCATCTGGAATTCCCGAACACAATCCGGGATTTCTTCGTCGTTCGAAAAATTCAAAAGCGTAATAAATTTCCCTTCGTCGAGTCACGAAGTGCCCGGGATATCGAAGGAAGTCGGGAGGAAATTGACGGGCGACGTTCTGAGGCAATTTTCCACCGGATGAAAATCTGACGACTTTGAGAGCTTCGCCTCGCGAGGCTCGGCTTACGAGGGCGACGTAATTGCTAATAACATGTTATTACCGAAGGGATATCTGGGGCGGTGCTGGGTTTCGATCTAAAATACAAAAAAACCTCGGCCGAAAGTGAATGAATATTTGTTGCTAATAGAATCCTTAATGAGAGGATTTCCAGTACCTCAAAATATGCACTTTTCTTCACATGATGTAATTAAGGGCAGTTTATAACCCATTTGTAACCATTTATTCACTCTGAATTTTGAAGAACTGATTAATTATGCGATATTGAAAATGTGATTTCAACACGCGTGAATTCAAAAGTCCCTCTGCTGTGACGTCAGTGGCTCAATTTGTGATATGATTGGTTGAAGTTTGTGATGGAGGAGAAAAAGCCCAGAGTAACTGAGAGACACGCCGCTGTTGTCGAGTCTTTGTAAAATCTCTGAATTTATTCATAAATATATTCAGTAATCGTATTATATTTGATGTGATCACTATAATGTTTTGAAACATCGTCATATAACAACTTAATCTTCATTAAACTTGATGTAATACTCATTCTCTGAAAATACTAATACTGATGTGACAACCACGCCTACAAATAAAAATAAAAATATAACCTTCTTATTTGTCAGTATTCGACATTTTTTCCTTTCACGACTTTTGGCGTGAGTACGAACGGCAAATTTGAATTGGACCAAAAATCGATTTATAAGAATAAATAAAGCGAAAGTAAGTACTAATACACTTTTTTACACTTGATAACGAAGTTTTTTTAGGTATCTGGCCGTTTAGAAAGATTTCAAACGAAATTCCGGTCCCCCAGAAGTTGGGTTAGTTTCGGTATCGTTTTTGGTGCTCAAAATTTATTTGCAATGTGTAAATGGACAAAAAAGGCTTCCTTATACGATCTCCTAACGAAAGCGACCGGAAAATATGGTTCAGGTAGGATTTTCGAGGAATTATGAGGAAAGAACTTGCAGAATGAAATTGCACGATTTTCGTAAGTAAACGGGTTTTCACGTTTCAGAAAAAAAACACATCGAAAAAGCTAAAAAAAGAAGAAATATTGCATTCAACGATAGGTGAATTCAAATTCCGATGAATTGAAATGTGTCACTGGAGCTTTCATTCCTATCAATCCTTTGCCGAAAGTAGAAATAGGCTATATTGAACCAGAATACATCGGTTTTTTCCATATTCCAGGAGTTTGTGTCTTATTTTAGAACAGGTGAATGATAAATGTGAAGCATATGTTTGACCTATTTCATTTTATTTGTACAAACCTACTGTGGTGGTAATGTATGAATATTTTTTAAACTATTAAATTACTATACAGTCAGAATATTTTACTCCTTCTTCATAAGATCAAATGAATGAAATGTATATCTATAAAGCTTTCAGGCTTATTAATTTATATTGCATTGAAATTATTAGTTTCTCTGTAAACAAATTTGTTAATTTAATTATTATGTTTATTTTCTTTGTGATGAATGAATAAAACTGTTATTTATTTGAAATAAAGAAATATTAGAAATAGAAATGTTATGCACCCTCACAATCATATCACATACAATATCATGATGAAAACAAAGCACATCGATAAATCTTTACAGTCATAAATCCAAAAACTCCTTTTTATGTAGAATATTGTTCACAATTTTCTGTTGTGTTCTCCAAAATGAAATATACATTCTGAGAAATACGCTAAGAATGTAGAAAGGGCAACATAGTGTTGACTTGGAACATACAAATATTTTGAAAAACGTCATAACTTCGATACAGAGTGGAATGTGTCAAATTTCCAAGGCCAGAGTTGTGATTTTATAATTTTGAATGGAGTATATGTAGGACTTTTTTTTAATTTCTGCTGAATGTTTCTGCAGTCGAGTTCTTTTTGTTATTCCTTCAATGATTTCTTTATTCAAAACCACGTTAGGCGTTTACTGAATTGACTGTCAAAAACCCAAATTAAGTCCCAAATATACTCTTGACTGACGACTCTAGGCCCTAGGGACGCAAGATTTAGTAAATTTCTGGGCTAGAATTGAAGGTGAATTTCTAATTGGGCCTTTGGAGGAAACCAATGATGAAAAACCACCTACATCACTCAAAATCCCTAAAAAAATTGCGGCTATCCTTCTAACCGCCCTGTAGAAAAAACCGACCATTGCACTCCATCCAAAGGGGCCCTAACGATCACGCTCAGCAACCCCCCACACTCATCTCTAATAACGGAGGTTTCGAAGGCCACCATTCCTCACCCCACAAAGACCGACATAGATGATGAAGATTCCTTTGATGGCGTTTTCAATCAAAGAAAAGACCGGACCCGCGAAATATCACTCGGAGGAATTTTCCCGACCGAATCATTTTTTCCACCGCCCCGAGTTCACCCTTCCGGACCGGTGAAAAATTGGAGCCGCGCCTTCCGAAGATCGAAGCGAGGCGAGATAATGGTCCTTCCTATCTTTTTCCCGAGTATACGATACTCATTAATTACGAACGCGGCGTTTTCATAACTATCGCTGTTAAAACCCGAACGACACCCTTGTGGATTCGCTCCAGTCGCTTTACGTCCGGTTCACCCCTTTACGGTCGCGAAAAAAGGGTAGTAATGGGTCGGTCGAGACGATCCCAGGATCTGACAAGCCGGGACTAGATCGAACGGTCGTAAAACGATGTACAGCATTTTATTGAGTGCCTTCGGGAGAATCTATGAGGAATTTTCTCGGAATAAAATGGAATATTCATTTCGATTCGGCTATAAAACCATCATCCAATACTCGCTAACGATTTGAACACCGAAGAAGCACAATTCTTCAAATAACAAACCTCAAATTATCACTGGAATTGAAGCAACTACATTATTTGTATTTTTATGTTCGACTGCTTCATAAACACTTGATTCATGAATATGTTTAGCGTCCATAATTGACTACTTTATTGGACACCACTTCATTGAACACCACTTTATTGGACACCACTTTATTGGACAACACTTTATTGGACACCACTTTATTGGACATCACTTTATTGGACATCACTTTATTGGACACCACTTTATTCGACACCACTTTATTGGACGCAACTGTCAGTCTTCTCTCGATTTTTCAATTTTTTTCGTTTCACACCATTTGTTATAGGCCGCATACAAATTTTCATAAGCACTTTTAGTGAGCAGGACTGTTTGTATGCATTCTTTATAAATAAAGACCGTTTATTATTATTCTTATTATTATTCTTTGGCACTTGCGCTTTTCTCTCCCGAACTATCCATTTTTTGGATTATTATGACGTTTATCACAAAATTAACGAAGTAATCAACTTTGTTCAGTGAGGTTGCTAATGTCACTGATTGTTACTAAGGTAAGAAAAGCGAAAGCACACTCAATATTTCTTCGTAATAAAGCGACGAATATTTATTAATTGCCATTTCAAAAAATTAAATTTCTGCATTGCAGTCAAACATAAAGCTTTGTATGCAACTCGTACATAATTAGGCTTATGGACTTGCCCAAATTATTGGCCTCGCTCGCTTTGCTCGCTCTGCCATAAACTTTTGGACTCGTCCATAAAGACCTAACTTATGTACTTGTTACATAAATAGCTATTATGTTTTCTCACGTTCTTTCATTGTTTTATGCATTTATGTTTCGTTCTCTGTGTTGTATCGGCAGCACACAATTATTGCATTGTGGATTGTTGATTATTAAATTGAAAAACATAAACTCAGTCCAACTGAGGGACCCCTCTAACCGACAGCAAAGAAACCAGAAATACACCGTCACATTGGTAAGGCCATTTAAGATCAGTATTCCACAGACCTTCTGTATTGTTATTTTGGAACTTGTGAATAATCTTATTCTTATACAAATACAGGTCAATTCTGACGGACGCCTTGCTCTCATATGTCATTTTCGACGAGAGTGGGAAGAGTAAAAGCGTTTTCGCATCTACCAACAAATGAGAGAATATTTGGGCGGATTGTGCTTGCACATTTGGAGTCGCTAATCTGAGTTATAGTAACCTTGACGTACTCGATGGAATAACTAATATTAAGGCACTACTTCACTGACCTCCTAAATCGGCCAGAAAGATGTCTTTCAGGGCTGTGAACTCTTCTTCTGGCGACATTCCTCTGCTTCCGAAACAGTCATTTTCTGGCCATACGTCTCTGAAAAAAAAAAATTAACGTGGAGATGTATTCGACAGGAGAAAGTTCTTTTAAAAAAAGATCTAACTTTTTACCAGCATTTAATGCAGAATAAATTTCTATTACAATGAGTCCTGAGATTATTCTTAATTACAAATGTGCTTAAATATTCCTCATTAGTTGAAATTAACTTGCAAATATCGATTTTGTGACTGTGGGATGAAAGAAAACGAGTGATAAATAACAATTTCAAAATATATTTTTATCAAATTATTTCCGTCATAATCTCGTACAAGAGATAGAAAGTTGTGAATAGATAATAATGATAATAGGACTTCATTGAAATTACTTCCATTTTCATAAAACAAAGAAACAAAAAAGTATATAATAAATTCATGAAATGAAGTAAAAACAAACTCAGGGCGGAGTTCAGATGGCATGGAAAGATACCTCTGATCTTCCACTCCAACCCTGATTAAAAAATACCATTAAATTGATATATTCAAAAAAATCAAATAACCCATTACAATGTGAAAGCATAAGCACATCAAGAGATTAACAACCGAACTAAATAATAAGATCATCTAAGGCTTAGCAGACGTCGAAATAATCTATGTATTTGTATAGCTAAGTATTTTCATCCATAATGATATAGATATAGCTTTATCACGATGAAAAGGGCATGTTTCCTCTAAACATTTTGATAAATACGACCTCTATGTAGAAAGGACAACCTGACAGGAAAATGACTATAACCTAACATTTTCAAAATATACACGGTGAAATGTGTCAGAATGCGATGGCCAACCGGGATACTGCATAAAAGTCAATGGAGTATATATTTCAGTGAGTCAGTTCATTCACATGACCCCTCCATATTTGTGCATACGCCGTTCACAGTCTCCACTATCTGAGCCAGTCACGGAACTCAGGTACTTGGATCATTCTGCTTCCAACGTCAACGTCAACACATTCAGAGATGGAAAGTTTCTGGCAAAAGTTTCAACCGAAACAGGATGCACCTCGCAATTCCGATATTTCAATCCCTACATTCCATCCGATGCAATTTAATCAAAACGCCATCAACGTCCCTCAACCGTACATTATTTATTCAGTCTGCACACACATTTCCAACTTCGAAATCTGCTTGTTCAGGCAATGTTCGTGTTTACCCCAACTTCCATTATTATTCTTACCGTTCCGCCCGTCCCTAAGCTCCCCCAGCTACGTACCGCACTGTCCGCAAAGCGGCGCAGGTAAGCAACCCTCCCGTCTCCCCCTCCACCCCCCTGGCTTACGAAAATTCCGGGCGCGAAGCCAGAACTTCTAATCCTTCCCCAAATCCGGGCAAACAGTTCGCGGCAAAGTTGGCTGGGAAGTCGCTAAGATTTCGGGAAATTTACCACCTCTTATTACTCGGCCAAATAAATAACAGACACGCTACACCGCAGGCATCTGAAATATTCTGATTTACATACTAAATTAACCGGAGTATAATTTGCCGGGGGAGAAGTTAAGATAAACAGTGACATGGAAGTTGTTCTGGCGGAAGAGGTGCAGAAGGGCGGGGGAGGGGGTCTGGTCTTGGGGGGGTCTGGGGAGTTGGCGAATTACATTGTCTGTCGAGGTACGCGGTAATTGAATGGAGGACCGGTTTCGGGAGAAATGTGTCTTAAAACATTTTCACATATTCCTCCATCTTGAAACCCATATAGTGTAATCTGATCTATTACGAGATAACAGCATCGAAGTTTTCTCCCACCATTTCCTAACGGAATTCCTTTCCTGGTCATACCAGACAAGACACCAGCTGACTGACAGAAGTATCTCCTCTTACGATAACAGCAGAAACCACGAGTCTTCAACCCAAAAAACACAGACACAGACACAAACACACCCCCACACACACTCACAAACTAACACACTCACACACACTCTCACGAACTAACACAGGCGCAAACACACACACACTCTCACAAAATAACACAGACACAAACACACACACACTCACAAACTAACACACTCACGCACACACTCTAACGAACTAACACAGGCACAAAAACACACCCACAGACTCTCACAAACTAACACAGACACACACACACACACACACACAAAACACGCACACACTTACAAACTAACACACTCACTAACACACGCACACACTCTCACGAACTAACACAGGCACAAACACGTACACACCCCCCCATACACTCACAGACTAACACACACGCACAAACTAACACAACACACGCACACACACTTTTTATGTTGTGGTTTTCACGAAAAGGAATATCCTGTAATGTTCAGAGAACATCGTGAGAACCAAGGGCAAGCAGGTAGGAATTGGTGTTCTTCTTGAATTTCTGGAGGTTATATGCCTCGGGGAACACCTCCCTAGGCAATGTGTTCCAAAGCCTCGCTGTTCGTTGGATGAACGAGTCTTTGAAGAGAGATGTTCTGCAGGTCTCCAAAGTTTCCACGAAGGGGTGTGAAGACTTAACTTGATGGGTTAGTCTGGAAGAGACTGCCAGAGGGGGAACGATTGCTGATAATTCAGAAGAGCATCGCCCATGGAAATATCTATAAAATAGAGACAGATCGCCCACTTTTCTACGGTGTTCCAGAGAAGTGAGCGAGCTTGTAAGCGAGGCATCACCGACGAGACGAATTGCCCTTTTTTGTACGGAATCCAAGAGTTTTAGGGTGTGTTTAGGTGCAGCACTCCAAATATGGGAACAGTATTCCAGGACAGGTCGAATCTGTGCCTTATAGATCATAAGCAGCTGACCTGAGGTGAAATAGCTTCTGGCAAGAAACAGAAAACCAAGTTTTTGGGATGCACTTTTAGCAATGGATCTCACGTGATTCTCCCAGGAAAGGTTACTGCCGACAGTAATGCCAAGCATCGAAATGGATGACTTCAATGGTATGGTCACTCTCGACAATTTTATGCTGGGCACAGTAAGATCGGCTTTTGTAGAGAAAAGACATGCTTGTGTTTTGTTTGCACAAACTTTAACAACACAAGCACACACACACAACGTATAACAGTTATCAAAACCTTTCAATCTACGATAAAATTCAGTCTTCCTTCAACCTAAAATTGACCTATTCAAGCATAAAAAGAATGATAGATTGCAGGAAGCGCACATTTTACCACTCTCACAAATTAACACACAAAACATTCAAATTAACATACACACACACACACACACACAACACACGCACCAACTAACACAACACACGCACACACTCTGATAGAAAACCTGTCGATATCAACAGTTTCTCTCTGGAGGTCAATCAATTAAGTATAGATATACGAATTTACTAGCCAAAGCTACTGAAACTTGCTGCTTTTTTAATCTGACTGACAATACTTCACATTAACTATTATGACATGAACAACGATTATAAATACATCTATTTCAAACTAAGCACAGAGTGATATACAACAGATTCTCACAAACTAACACACACACACACACATACACACACACACACACGCACACAACACATTCAAACTAACACACACAACACACGCACAAACCTACACAGCACACGCATACAAGCTAACACAGACACAAACACACACACAACCCCACACAATCATACACTCTCACAAACTAACACACGCACAAACTAACACAACACACGCACACACACAACGTATAGCAGTTATCAAAACCTTTCAAACTACGATGAAATTCAGTCTCCCTTAAACCTGAAATTGACCTATTCAAGCATAAAAGGAATAATGTACTATCATCGACGAGAGTCTGAATTGGGAGCAAAACATCGATACCATTTGTTCAAAACTAAACAAGCATTATTTTGCGATGAACAATCTCAGATCCTGTTTGAGCGAAAAGGGATTAATTACCATTTACTATGCCTTAGTATATTCAACTATGAGCTACAACATTTTGGTGTATGGTCTAGCTTGTTCCAGTAACAGAATTTTCCTGGCCCAAAAGAGAATTATACGGTTAATGTTCGGGCTTGACTTTCGCGAGACTTGCCGAACTACATTCAAAACAAAACAAATATTGACATTCACTGGTATTTTTTTATATAAAATTCTTACTTTCATCTACAAAAATAAAATCAATTTTCAAAAAAATGGTGATTTCCATAATTATTCCACAAGACACAGAAATGCATTCAGACTTGAACAAATAAATTATTCTAGTTATAGAAAGTCACCATATTACGCTGGAATGCAATTTTTCAATCATCTACCCGATGATATTAAAAACATATGTACATTGAATAAATTCAAAGCTGAATTGAAATTGTTTTTAACAAATAGTGTATTTTATAACATTCAGGAATTTTTGTTGATTCGGAAAAACTGTTGAATTCCTTTTTAATTTTTTGTGGGGATTTATTTTATGTTACAATAGTTATAGTTTGTACAATAGTTTACAGTTATCAGTTCAGTAAAACTGTTGAATTCCTGTTCAATATTCATTTTTTTGTGGGTAAATCATAATTGTGAAAATTTATTTTTTGTTACAATAATTATAGTTTATGATGACGTGTCAATCCAAATGTAATTGTTGGTATTTTGATCAATAAATTATCTATCTATCTATCTATCTATAAGAGATTGTAGAAAGGGCACATGCATGTTTAAATCAAAACGTTCCTAAGGGATCTCCGCAGGTCGGAAAACAAAAAAACCGTCCCGTCTTCCATCCTCAATACCTGCGACATCAATCGCGACTCGTCCCATATTTCCCAACCCAACCCCTTGAAATATTGGCCCGCTCCCCCATAACTCATAACATCAAATCAACGGACGTCTTTTCGGGATACCCACTCGATTTTTTCGGCGATCTTTGAAGTCTCTCACGTCGAGCCCACTCACGGCACGCAGAAAAGGAAACGTTCCAATTCCGAAATTAAAGCAGTCTCTCCTCGAGATCTCTCAAAGCGCCGTTACATTGCGTAATTAAATTAAGTAGGCTGGCGGTGCGGGCGAGAGGAGCTCCGCGCGTATTTCAGCAGGAAAACAGGTCCTGGCAAAACTTGGAATAATTGGAATTTAATTATTTATTCCCCGGGAAAGTTATGGCGAAATGATTTTCGATACGTTCTCGGGAGCTTCGCGGAACGTGAATCAACGTAGGTAGCGAGCTCGTTATGGCAGGATTTGCGAAGTTGCAGGTAGAATAGGATGCCGTTCCCGATCCGTGTTCACTTTCAGGAATACGAGGATGTACCTATTGATATATAGAAAACATCTTTGGATAGCTTTCCGCGTCTTTTCTCTTCAATTTTTTCCCGTAGAGTGGTCAGTAATGTCGAATTGTAATCTTCAGTTATTGTTCTACCCTTATCCAAAATTTCAATCATGATTACTCCATGGCAATCCCAAAAAACTGAAGCAAGAACTTTTCCAGCAGATTGTTGGACACGAAACTTCTTAGGTCTTGGAGAACCAGAGTATCGTCATTCCATCGATTGTTGCTTTGTTTCTGGATCGTAGAAATGTACCCAAGTCTCATCCATAGTTACAATTCGGTTTAAGAAGTCTACATCGTTTTCAAATCGAGCACAGATCGAACGCGATGCTTCTACCCTTGCACGCTTTTGGTCAACATTCAAACATTTGGGGATCCATTTTGCAGAAATTTTTTTCATGTCCAAATTGACGTGAACTATATGATGAACGCGTTCGTATGAAATCTTCACTGCTTCAGATATCCGTTTTAGCCCAATTCGACGGTCTGATAAAATCATGTCATGAACTGCATCGATATTTTCGGGGACTGACACAGAAACTGGCCTTCCCGATCGATCATCATCTTCAATGGAAAATTTACCCCATTTGAAGCTTGCAATCCAATTTTTCACGGTCGCATACGAAGGACATTGATCACCAAGGGAATTGAGCATATCTTCGTAAATCTGCTTTCCTCTTAACCCTTTCAAATACAGGTACTTGATGATGGCTCGATACTCCAATTTTTCGATATTTACAATTTCGGTGGACATCTTTTTTTTTTAATTTATTGCGTAACTCTGGTTTAGTTTTTTGGCGTCGAACTCTACACTGACACTTCTTATAAGTTATTGTTCGTTGATATGGTATCGCAATATTTTGTTTATGCATGGAACCGGTCTAGGCTAACTAGATATCAATATATCTAACAGCCAGTGCTCTCTTAAAACAATCCGAATTTGAATAATGAATAATGTGATCCAGGAAATACTGAATTTCTTCGTGAATTATCTTCAGCCCACAGAAACGAGATTACCAAGACATGAGACTGCCGAGGTATTGTTATAATTAGATGTTTGAGACCTAAATTCATCTTAACTTTGTCGCGAAAGTTAACCGACGCTTAATTAACTTTGAGGGTCGACCTTATAAGCGAAGGAGGTTGATAAAAGGGTTGAGGAAGCAGTTTAGAGGTAGGGAGATTTCTCGAATGCAGCTATTTCTTGGATGGATTATCTTGATGGTCCCCGCCACATCGTGCAAATGAGGGGAATGATTAAAAATTAAACTCTAACCGAATATTACTCAGTTACTCGACAACTTACTCACTTATTAGAACTGAAACTTTCGACCCCTTTTTACATCCAAGGCTATTATTACTTTAAATTAACTCAAAACTGGTTGGTCTCGTTTGAGAGAGGTGATTCTAGGTTCTAGACGTCCATTAAGAGGAGTTCCATTAACACGTGACCATAAGCGTCAAAGACTGGAATGGGCAAGGCAACATATCAATTGGAACGATCAATGGCGTAGTGTCCTTTTCACTGATGAATCCAGATATGGACGATTTTCAGATTCTCGAAGAATAAGGGTATGGACAATCCCACGCATACCCCGTAATCGTCGCTATGTCCAAGTCCATCCATTCCGAGGGGGTAGCGTTATGGTATGGGCCGGGATATGTTTCAACGGGCGCACAGATCTACACATTTGTCCTGGGAATATGACCGCCTCAAACTATAGAGAGCAAGTCATTGACAATGTTGTGCCAAATTTTCACGCTGCTATTGGTGAAACTTTTCAATTTCTAGACGATAACGCTAGACCGCACCGTGCAGCCATAGTTGAGAATGCGCGCGAGGAGCTTGGTATTCCACATTTACCAATACCTCCGCACTCACCAGATTTGAATTGCATAGAACATGCATAGGATATGCTCCTTAAGAAGATTAGATAATCATCAACCTACCCCAGAATCCTTGAATGATCTGAGAGAGCTTCTGCCCCGTTTATGGAACCAAATTCCTCAAGAAATGTTAAACAACCTCGTGTGTAGTATGCAAAGAAGATGTCAAGCTGTTATTGATGCCCGTGGTGGCCATACATTGTATTGATAATCTTAAAATGCTTGAATTCTCTGGGAATAAAATTTCGTTACTCGATCTGTGCTCGATTTGAAAACGATGCAGATTTCTTGAACCGAATTTTTACTATGGGTGAGACTTGGGTACATTTCTACGATCCAGAAACAAAGCAACAATCGATGGAATGGCGACACTCTGGTTCTCCAAGACCTAAGAAGTTTCGTGTCCAAAAATCTGCTGGAAAAGTTCTTGCTTCAGTTTTTTGGGATTGCCATGGAGTAATCATGATTGATTTTTTAGATAAGGGTAGAACAATAACTGGAGATTACTATTCGACATTACCGACCACTCTACGGGAAAAATGTAACGAGAAAAGTCGCGGAAAGCTATCCAAAGGTGTTTTGTTTTTACAGGACAACGCTCCAGTACACAAATCTCATGTTGGCATGCAAAAAATTCGTGATTTAGGGTTAGAATTACTAGAACATCCCCCTTATTCACCAGATTTGGCTCCGTCCGACTATCATCTCTTTCCTCAACTGAAAAAAAGTTTAAAAGGTCGTAAATTTTCTTCCAACGAGGAGGTAATAAAAACTGTGGAGGACTGGTTTGCAGAGCAAAAAGAAAATTTTTTTTAAAGGGCTAGAGACGTTGCAGGTTCGCTGTAATAAATGTATTCAATTAAGAGGAGAATATGTTGAGTAATAAAATATTTTGACATTGAAATTTTGTTTGGTTCTACAGTAGGCTAAGAATTTTTCAATATATCCTCGTACCTTATTGAATTTTCCTAATAAACTGAAAGATGTCATACAGTTGTTGAAAAAGAAGAAAAGAAAGGAAAAGAAGAAAAGGAAGAAAAATAAAACAAAATTCAAGACGGGAGAGTCAGACTAGTCGACGTTCAAACAGCCACAGAAAGATACAGACGACCAGTTTCCAAATTATGTAGACTTAGTTAACACTTTTGGGGTGAAGAATGTTATATATTTTATTTGAAATGATAAATGTACTCTTACTGTATATATTTTTGATGTATGTTGACATAGAAGGGAAATAAAAGGGATTATTGATAGTTCTGACAGAAAATGGACTTTCTACTAGAATATAATATTATTCACATAATAGAAAAGAAATATAGATAGAATCTATAACCCAAGGAATCCTTGTCCAACTTCAAACAACGAGAAAAATCAGAAATAAAATAATAAACAACGAATAAAACCATCAAACCTCATTATTCTCTGATATTAAAGAAAATAAAACTCAGTAGTCCAAATTCCTACTTCCCTGCAGCCACCATCGATCGAACTACCACTCTCAAATTCAGTCTAAAGTTCTCGAGGACCACAATTAAAAGTTCCAGCATTCTCCATCAAAACCCGACCGTAAAAATTCACCTACCTCGCACAATTAATAATAATTCTCCCCCGACCGGCACCGGTGCAGTTTTTCATCGTTCCCGGGAAAACTGCGGGCGCCAAGTTTCCCCCACTGACCCGATCCCGCAGGAGCGACGTCCGAGCAACTTGCACCATGAAAACTAATTCGCCGAAGCGGGACGTCGTATCACTATTAGCGCCGTCATTAAAATAGACAAATTGGGACTTAATTCCTCCTCGGGGTTCAAAAGTTGAACCCGCCGGCTTCGACTGGATTTATAGGGAAACTTTTGAAGTTCTTAATAAGGAAGAACACCGAGGAATCCTCATATACAACGGCACTATTAAGTTAATAATATCGGGAATATGGCGCTGGAAGTTGGGTATATTAACCTAGTTTTATGCGTTCCACTGAGCGATATTTCTCTTCTTCTTCCTCGGATACGTACGACTTTAGGAGTTGTTTAGGAGTAACAGTTGGTTAACGTTGTACATTTAGTACATTATACGTTCCGGTTCGGAGATTTCGCGTTCGAAACTTGGTAACGAGCTTAATCTTCGAATATGGTTCATATTCCGTGCCGGCAGTTCCATCTGCGCTAGGATTCCTCATACAGATGGACACTCATTCAACCACAAACGTTTTTCAGAGGTTTTTGATCGGGAAAACGTAACACTACAGCGTCTACAGGCGAGTAGACAACGCTTCAAGCTGCTACGCGCTCTCCTAGGAACACTTACGCTACCGGCCGCTAGATGGAGTTCCTTTTCGATAAATACTCATAACAAGATTATCTCAAAGGATATTTTGAAGAATAAATCAATTTTTTGTACAACTGCTATTAAAAGTGACACTTTTAATGACAGCGAACAATGTTAAAATTGATTGTTTACGTGGAAGCGTGTTAAAAATATTTTTTACATTAGTGTTAAAAATATTTTTAGCACTCCATTTTCTTATGATGAAATCAGATGAAAAAAATTCAGTAATTGCAAATTTTTAATATCAATATTTAACAATCATTACTTATGAACATTAATATTAATCGTATAACTAGAATAATTACTAACATTATTGCCCTGTGACGTTAGGGAGCTTCACAACACATTATTAGAATCCTCAGCACCATCAGTACTCGTATAAACCGGAAGTACAATATTGGATGATGATGATCCAGAATCTCTTGAGGTTGGGAGAATTTTTTCAGCAATGACATTTCTATACGCAATGGAATGATCAACATAGCCCTCGGCTACCGTCGTAGACTTCCATCCACCAGGTTTTTTTATATCCGTAATATTTGCTCCTTATTCTGCTAGCAATGAAGCGGAGGATCTTCGAAAACAGTGTCCTGTATATTGCTTTGGTTCTGGCAGTTTGAGGAATTCGGCAACAATAGATGGAATTTTCCCAAATGTAGTGATACCAACTGGCAGTGCATTTATTATTCATGTATTTCAGGAAAAAAACGACGATGTTCGATGACAGAAGGACGCAGTCCAAAGTACTTATGAAAATAGTCAACATACTTCCCAATAAATACTGAAAGAACGACTGACTTTCGTTTTTGTGTTTGGAAGTTGTATAACCAATGATTTATTTTTTATTTCGATGTCTTCCACAGATAAATTACACAATTCTTCACGCCGACAGGCTCCAAATAATCCGAAAATAGTTGCAACCTTAACCATCAAGTATTTCTGATCTGGTGCCTCATTTATAAACTTTTCAACTTCTTCACGAGTGAGAATTTTCGATTTTTTGGGACGATATCCTTCACTTTTCCGTTTTAAATATGATATTACCTTAAAATATTTACTAACATCTACACCATTTTTAACAAGAGCGCTTGACTTTATCATTGAAAATTTGCTCCACAAAGTTGATGAACTCCATATTTTTGATTTTTCTTCTAAGTATGCCAGGAAACAGGTTCACTGAAGTTCCCTTCTACATTTTTCAATTTACACCAGGCCAGGAAATTTTTATATGCAATATCGTACTGCTGAACAGATTTTTTAGGTAGGAGTTCCAGATTTGCTCTTCTTGCAGACTCTTCAATATCCACAGGAACAACCAAATCGTCACTTTTATTAATAATTGGACTCTCGACAAACATATTAAGCAGTTAAAAGCCCAAGACGAAAATTGGACAGGAACGAAATAGATGCATAGAATACCTGGTGTTGGGACTGATTAGATTTTTAGTAAATCCCCAATGGAAGAAAAACCAGCACATTAAGATATAATTTTTTTTCAATGATCTTACACGCAAGGATATTAACTACAGAACGACACATAAGTTACATAATTTGAGAGTTATTGCTATTTGAACATGATTCTTATGAAAATTGATAAAATAAAATAGAAACTCAGTACTGTACTTTTGATCATCTTTAATGATTGAACTAACAAATTTATCATAAAAAATGCTCAAAATGGCCGCATTTGCTTTGTAGAAAGGAAGTGGCCCTTATGACTACTTGTCTTGTAGCAACAAAAAAAAAAACAGTTTAGGGCGCTCGCTTGACGGTCATATTCGAACAACAATAACTCTCAAACTATGTAACTTACAGAAATGATTTGGGTGTCGTTTTGTAGCTGATATCTTTGCGTATTAGTTCATTAAAAAAAATTATACTCCAATGTGCTAATTTTTGTACTATTGAGGATTCACTAAAAAATTCTGTGAAATTTTTGACTAAAATTTTTTTATTTAATTATTTTATGACATTTTGGAGTTTAATGTCTTCATATTGTTCAACTCCAATGAGAAGTGGTAGTATTATCTTTCAAAAAACATTTTTTTTACATCTGTAGGACTTTTATTTAAGTCCAAAGAGATCGACATCATTTGAAAGGGTCGACTAACATAAAATGGTAATTTAAAATGGCGGCTTTTCCAAAAATAAGGGGTCAACCCCCCAATAATGGCGTTTTTGTCGATAAAATTAGGTATATTCGATGCCCTCAAATTATCATGCCCATGAAACATAATGGCGACTATACAGAGGATCGAAATCACTCTCCAAACAATTCGTTCGCCTTTTCCAGAGCCATTTCCCCCAATTCCATTTCCCAGCATGAAGAGGCGTCAGAGGCACGCTCGACGAATTCAACTGTCTTCAAAAGTTCCCCCTGCCGCTAATGCATACATAAAAAGCGTTTTCTCGGCTAAAATGACAGCCGGAAGCAACAAATCAAGAAATCATTTCGCCCCCTTAGTCGGCAAACGCGACACTCACCTGGCGGCACGCAATAGGCCGATCGCGTTCTCGTATTCGCCGCTTCTCAATTGCTTCTGGATCTTAATCATCGTTTCTGATCTGAAAGAAGGAGAAAAAAGTGAGTTTTCGGTGTTAATCTAGAAGGGAACGGGGAATTTATGCATTGGCAACTTTAGAACTGGTTATTTTTATTCATACTTGATATGACAAAGTTGATATTCGAATGGACTTCAGTGTTTAACCCACTCTCTAAGACTCTGTGGTCTAAAGTTCTCAAGAGCAGAGCTAAAGCCAGAATCGGCACGAAAAAGCACTCGCCTAAAAAAACTTAGTGTACAGAGTACAGTGTTTCCATAAAGGTTTATTCGTAAGCAGATACATATATCTCTCAAGACAGCGTCAACCGTTGGTACCTTTCAGTGTTTACTTTGTGGCAGGGGAAATACGTACAGAATGACATCATAACTTGGGTTTGGAGGTATCAAATGCGGAACTGCCTACCATATCACACGACCCGAGAGGGTTCTATTAACCTCTGAAAACTCGCAAGCGCTACTTCAGTTCATTCTGTTGTTATGAGTGATAACAGGAATCAATAGGTCTCGAGTTTTTTCATTGAGCCAAATTTTTAGAAGAAAAGGCCAGTTTTCACAATTTTTTTCATTTATATTGCATTCATTTCAAACTTTTCTTATTTGTCATTGTATTCACGAAGCTTTTTTATGTAATACCTATATACTTTTTGTAATAATTCGATATATTTCTAGTTTTATAACGCTTTATGGACAAATGACATATACAGAGAACGGACAAAATGACATAGGTATTTCAGCTAAATTAACCGTATCTACCGGACAACACCGAGACCATTCATTCCAGGCTCCATCAGCAAACAAAGAGCCGATACTTGTCTGAACATATTCATAACAAAATATTCATCTGCGGCTAATAAAGGCAATGCATCTTAACCTACTCTTGCTGATCCTATAAGGAGATTCCTCCAATCCCAAGGACGATTCATAAGTGGACAAGTCAAACGTCAGCCGAAGACTCGATAAACCGATAAACGTACTTGGTTTCAACTTCTACACCTAATATGATTGCAATCAAATAAAAAAATGAGCCCATACCTCCACCAAAGAAAAGGAGAAATGTCCCTAGGGCATAACTTAAAGAAGACAATGAAGAAGAAAATGTTCCTAGCAACTTTCGAGATGATGAAGACGACTGTCCATCTGTCTAATGTTACGACCTTTTTTCCCGATTCAGATCGGGAAAAAAACAGTCTTTTCCAGGATTAGCCCTGGGAGACTGGTTACGATGCATGCATTGGTTGCATTGGGCTCACGCATCTTGTGCTGATGTTCCTAGAAGATCCAAGCGTTTCATTGGTGAACTTTGTCAGTAGTTTTGTAACTATAAGAAGAAATCTACAGTTGCCTGTTGCCGGTATGTCATTTTGTCCATGGCATGCAGACATAGGTGTAGAATATGACATTACTGTAATTCACTACTAACAAGTTATGCCTCTGCAATAAAACCTTATGTCATTTTGTACGTACTTCCCCTATATTATTCAACATCAATCCATTCTTCTCTCAAATAGAGCACATTCTATATGACTTTTACAAATTTTTGTCTCTTCATTTAATGCTTTTTTAACGGTCTTTTGACTATACCGTTTTTATTTGCAGTTCTCTGCTTTCAATGGAGTTGGAGGTGGGTAGTCATGCAGCATTTACAACGTGGCATTTTGGAATTGCCCGATAAGGACTGAACGAGAATAAATTCGCTATCACAAAAACGCCTATACCTCTGGAGCCAATTGAGAAAAAATCAAAATTTGATCATGGTTAGCTTTGTTATGAACGTCAGAAACATGTGGAACATTTACTTCATAGATATTCCAATTCTCTGTCGCAAAATGTTAAGCGAAGTGAAAACACGAGAATTTATAGTGAAACTTTTTCAAAATAATCAAAAATGGAGCTTCAAAAGAATCGCAAAAGAGGCTCGCGTTCGTCCGGAAACGGTATCAAGAGTTGTTAAGCGCTTCAACGAAGATCTTACAATTAACCGCAAGGAAGGAAAAAGGGGTTTCATAGCCCAAAAAAAGTGAAGAAAGCCATCAGCCTTTTTCAGAAGAATCCTAACCTTTCAGGACGGAAAGTGGCCCAAATAGTGGGTTGTTCGCAGTCAACCGTTCAGAAAATCAAGTCGAGTTGTGGGCTTAGAACATACAAAGTGCAGAAAGTGCCAGACAGGAACGCTGTGAAGAATCAAGAAGCGAAATCAAGAGCAAAGAAATTAAAAAAAGATTTCTCGAAAAATTTTTCCTGTTGCGTGATGGACGACGAAACCTATGTCTTGGCTGATTTCTCGCAACTTCCTGGTCAGGAATTTTATACTGCAGATTCTCGTGGAAATGTTGACAATTCCGCGTGAAGAAACAAGCAAAGTTTCTTAAAAAACTCCTGGTTTGGCAAGCAATTTGCACTTGTGGGAAAAGGAGCAAATTTTTCGTTGGCCAAGGCTCTGTTGACTCGAAGATATACATCGAGGAATGCTTGAAGAAGCGACTTTTACCATTTTTACGTGAGCACGATGCGTCAACAATCTTTTGGTCAGATTTAGCTTCATGCCACTACAGCAAGGCCTCCAAGGAATGGTACGAAGCTAATGAGGTGGTTTTTGTCCCCAAAGAGGCCAATCCACCAAATTGCCCAGAACTCAGGCCAATCGAAAGATATTGGGCCCTGGTGAAAAGAGAATTGAAGACTAAGAAATCAACGAAAACATTAGCGGAATTCAAGCAAAAGTGGAAGACAGCATCCCAGAAAGTGACTGAGAACACTATAAGAAGCATGATGGGAAGAATTCCAGAACAAATCCATGAATTTTGTAAAAAATAGATTTGGTTTTTTTATTGTAAAAACAGTTTTCATTAGAATTAGAATATGATTCGAAAATGAGTTTGATTTTCGAAATCGGTCCAGTGGTTCAAAAGATATAAGCGTTTTTGTGATAGCGAATTTATTCTCGTTCAGTCCTTATACCCTACTTCCCACTACGAATCGTATACCGTACGTTATTGGCAAAACTTATAATATGGTCTTTCCGAAAATTACACTCCATCTTTCGAATCCAGTACCATACATCCTAGAACATCCCAGACGCCGTCTTCCTATTTTAAAATCCGCAATAACTTATGGAAATCTCATATCCGATAGCGTATGCCGCTCCAGGTACACGGTTCCCTGCACCTTCATCAATTACTTTTTCGCGTAGCTCTATTACCGGGAAATGATGCAGACGGAGAAGACAATTGCTCTCCCGTGGCTCTATGCTCTCGGTATACCGTGCCAAAGCAACAAGAAGAAGATGCGGCGCAGCTGCGTGATCAATGGCGATAATATCGTTTTCATAGACATAAATCGGGAAAGCCGCGGATATATTCGAGGTGCAGCCGCTTTCGGGATCGACACACAGAGTTACTTTGTCGTTACGTTTTATTGACGGCGCTCCGACCACTTCAAAGGCGGTTTCTGGTATGATCCGGATGAAGGAGGATTCAACAGCGAAATTCAGCTACGGAGGTTCCCTAATCTTATGTATGCGTCATTCGAAATCGATAGGGACGTCACAGAGATTCACCACCCTTTATGAATAAAAAAAAAATTCGCCGAATTACAGCGGTATTTCATTGACCTAGGATGACGAATTACGTCCCAAAATACAAGGAATGCATGCAACCTAAGTATTTAAGGAGCTCAAGAAACCGAAGTATTTTCGCCTAATTACATAAAGTACATGAAACTTTAATAAGATGATGAATTTTTGGCGAATATTTCTTTATGCATGCAATATCATCGAAGAGAAATTCATTTTTCGCCGAATTACAGCGATTTTTTATGGAACCAAGAAGGAGAATTACAAGCAAATATTTCTCCCTTGAATGAAATCTCTTCTCGCCGAATTACAGTGATTATTCCATTGTACTAATTATCAGAAACGCCAGTAACTTGAATATGCAAGGAACGCATGAAACCAAAATATTGAAGGAGCTGAATAAACCTAAGTATTTTCGCCTAATCACATAAAGTACATAAAACGTCAATAAGATAATGAATCATTGGCGAATACTCTTTATGCATGCAATATCCTGGAAGAGAAATTCATTTTTCGCCGAATTACAGCGATTGTTTATTGAACCAAGAAGGAGAATTACAAACAAATATTTCTCCTTAGAATGAAATATCTTCTAGCCGAATTACATCGATTATTCCATTGTACTAGTATCAGAAACGCCAGTAACTTGAATATGCAAGGAACGCATGAAACCAAAATATTGAAGGAGCTCAATAAACCTAAGTATTTTCGCCTAATTACATAAAGTACATAAAACTTTAATAAGACAATGAATATTTGGCGAATATTTCTTTATGCATGCAATATCATCGAAGAGAAATTCATTTTTCGCCGAATTACAGCGATTTTTTATTGAACCAAGAAGGAGAATTACAAGCAAATATTCCTTGAATAAAATCTCTTCTCGCCGAATTACAGCGATTATTCCATTGTACTTGTATGAGAAACGCCAGTAACTTGAATATGCAAGGAACGCATGAAACCTTAGTATTCGAGAAACTTAAAAACCCAACTATTTTTGGCCTAATCACAGTACATAGAACTCTACTGAGATAATCAATGGCGAAAATTTCGTTATGCGTGCCATCTCATTTTCGACGAATTACAGCGTTTTTTTCCATACAAATATGATGGAGAATTACAATCTGAAACTTTTCTCATAGATGGAATTCAAGTATGAGGAACACTCAAGTGTACAGCTATACATTTTTCGCCGAATTACAAAAATCGCTCTACTGTAATAAGATGAAGAGTTACAAGCCAATATTCTCCACATGCATGAATTGCCTTCTTGACAGAAATTCATTTCTCGCTGAATTACAACGATTATTTATTAAACTAAAATAGAGAATTATATAAAAATATTCTCCTCTTGCATGAAATGTGAATACGTAATAAATGCATGAAACCGTAAAAGAAACAATGTGTTTTCGCTGAATTACATCAATCCTGGAATTAAAAAGTATTTCTTATGCATAGGACCTGTTTATTTGGATTGCATGACTTCTACGCATGAGCAATACATTTGTCGCCGAATTACAACGATAATAATGCATGTACTATGCCACTATGGTGAAGAATTGGAAGCGAGTACTAGTATGAGCAATACATTTTGCTCTGAAATACAGCGATTTCAGATTTAACAATCAAGGATCCCTTGCGATATTACAGTTTTCGCCGAATTACAAAATTCGTCGAATTCCTGAGATTTAATGAGGAATTTCTAGTAAATATTTCGTGACGAGACCTCATGTATAAATAATGCGTTTTTGAGCCTAATTAAAACGACAACATTACTGTGAGAACTAGGTCGCCGAATTACGAAAATTCCACGGACGAAATTCACAGCGAACATATCTAGACCTCAAACAGTTCACGCCCCAATAAGTTCATCCTTTCCACTGCGGTTCCATTTAAGTGAACCGGGCAAACTCGAGGAATCGAGGGACAGCATGGCGAATTCAGAGACGGAATTCAGAAAGCAGTAGACTTGGCCTACTCAGTCAGTAACAATCCGCGCCGATCCCCCTTAAGCGTGTCGACAATAAAACGTAATTGGTCTGGGATCCTGTACCCATTACGCCATATAATACAATAAGAACAGATGGGAAATTATAGTTCGCTGCTTTGCCCTCAGATTCTCGTAACACGTTTTCTATTCCAGAAGACCTAACTCGGACAAAGCCCCGCTGCATACATAAATTTTAATGAAATTCAGAAGCGAATAGCAGCTGTCTATATAGGTCTTTTGATGCGAATTCACTGAATAACAGCTGTAAATCCCGAGAAGTATTACTAGCATAAATTTCTTTCATTATGAATATCTCGAGATAGTTCATCCTGAGGATTGAGAGAAAGAAATTTTAATTTTTTAGTAATTAGTATCTTGAGGATTTGTGGTAGCTAGTTTTTTTAAGATTGAGGGATTCCAATAAAGGGTACTCGAGGTACTACATCCCAATTTCACAGAGATAAAAAGATAGAAATGGATATTAACTGATTATAATTTGAAATAACAACTTTTCTTCGATACTAAAATAAGAGAAACACTGTTACTGTTATTTTTCAATAAATAGACAAACTTCTATACATTCCATCCCCGAATCTACTGATAGTATCTCTTCGAGACAAAGCACACCCCTCACAAACAACGCGACAGAAACTTCGTTCGAAACTTTGTTTTTGAAGTCCGTACGAAAATAAAGAGCGCAAAAATAAAAACAAACTGAAAGAGCGGAATCCAGATTGATCCCGAATTATATTTACAGACGCGCCTTATTGGGTTTTCGGCGAACTGAATTTTCGCACGCGCGAACAGATCGCGAATTACACGGATGGAAGTTTACAAGGGCCTCATACATGACGAAGACGGAGAGATGAGTCGGTCCCTTTGATGTGAGCGTAATGCGAACGGATTCGAAAATCTGATTTTCCGAATATGTATCTATATATTTATGAGGCCTTTTTTCATCGGGGAAATCAGACGGGGCGCGTTCGCGTATACGGTGGGAAAATTCGCGTTTGGAGGTTAGAGAGGCGAGGGGGAAGATGCGTAGGGGTAGGGGATAGGGTGGTGGAAATGATTGATGCTTTCGATGTTTCGGGGAATTTTCATGGGTGAAGGGATATCTGGGTTACGTTAATCTGAAACATGCAGATTCAACGATTTTCCAGTGGCATTATTATTATTATTATTGGTGAAGTACGTACAGAATGAAATTGGGTTTTATTTCAGAGGCATAACTTGTTAGTGGTGAATTACAGTAATGTCATATTCTATACCTATGATCTTTGGTCCTTTTTTGATAAAATATAATCAACCTTCATGAAAAAATGTACCAAAAATAAAATATTCTTAGATAAATTGTAATAAACGAAATTCATTTTGTCTGCATGCTATGGACAAAATAACATACCGGCAACAGGCAACTGTAGTTTTCTACTTATGGTTACAAAACTACTGACAAAGTTTAGCAATGAAACGCTTGGTACTTCTAGGAACATCAGCACAAGATGCGTGAGCCCAATGCAATCAATGCATGCATCGTAACCAGTCTTTTCCAGGGCTAATCCTGGAGAAGACTGGTTTTTTCCCGATCTAAATCGAGAAAAAAGGTCATAACAATAGACAGATGGACAGTTGCCTTTATCATCGCGAAAGTTGCTATAAACATTTTCTTCTTCATTGTCTTCTTTAAATAATGCCCTAGGGACTTGTTTTTTTTTTCTTTGGAGGTATGGGCTCATTTTTTTATTTTATTGCAAACATATAAGGTGCATAAGTTGAAACTAAGTACGTTTATCGAGCAAGAGTAGGTGAAGATGCATTGCCTTTATCATCCGCAGATGAATATTTTGTCATGAATATGTTGAGACAAGTCCTGGCTCTTTGTTTGCTGATGGAGCCTGGGATGAATGGTCTCGGTGTTATCCGGTATATATGGTAAATTCAGCTGAAATACCTATGTCATTTTATCCGTTCACTGAATATGTCATTTTGTCCTCAAAGCGTTATAAAACTAGAAATACAGGGTGAGTCTTTGACTTGCACATATATTTTAACAGTAGATTCCTTTCATCAAACGAAACACTTTTTTCCTATACCATTTTTCAAAATTCGGTTTGGTTTTGAAGATACAGGGTGTCGAAAATCCATGAAAAAAACACCTTTCTGTTTATATCTTCGGAACCGTTTTTTCGAATGAACTGAATTTTGGTTGAGTTTTTACTCTATTCATGGTGCATATTCCTCAATCGAAACCTATTCAATATCTCTACTAGTATAAAAGTTACAGGGTAGTCGACTCATCAATACACGCTAAAACACCATAAAACCACTTTAAAAAAAGATAAACGGTTCATATTTTCGAAAGAATCAATCATTTAAGAAACTAAAAGTATTCTTATTTTTTTTCAATAAAACCCGTCGTTTTCGAGTTATTTCCAATTTTACCCGGAGAAATTTGAAGAAATTAATTTCTAGAATAATCTTAATGCGTTTCTGAATTAAATATCATCGAATATCATTCCTTCTCTGGTCTTCAAACGAGTTTACAATTTTATAACAATATTTATCAACTTTGTCGAGATATTTTATAATAATATAATCTCACAAATGTGGGAGATAAAATTGAACACCAAGAAGGATATAACACGCACAGTTTCTGTTGATAATTCATAGTTACCGGTCCATATTGAAGTTAAATGTCGATGAAACACAAAATTCGAATATGAATGATGAATCTCGATACAAACTACTTATTGAATCGAAATTAATGAAAAATAAAATGAAACCTTATAATCTGTGTCGATGTTTCTATCTAAGCAATATCCTTTTGGAATTTTATAAACTCTATACGGTTAAGATTATATTAATTCACTTCACATAATAATCACATTAGAACAATAATTCACTGAATGTATTCAGAACTTCACATAATGTTTACAGTTTGTTCAGAGATTCTGGTTTGTTACTGTTTATAGTTGGCCTCCAGATAACCAATCTTTCATTGAGTTTTCCTCTTTCGATTCGAAAATTTGCATCACGGCCAGAATATCTGGGAAAAAAGTTTTTTGCAAAATACTTCAATATCGCCTAAAGAATCGAAATTCCACCCACGTATGACTCAATTATTCCTCTTTCCGATCGTATAAAAATTTTCTCACTGTATCAACAAACAAAAGTTCTTAACACGTACTGAATCAACTCGCAAAGAGATCACCCACCATCCTCATCACATACCTTTGCTTCTCGAAGGTCCAAAAATCGACCAAAATCGAGATGGACCCAGAATCGTACATAATTACACGTTTTTTTCTTTTGATACACCACATATTCATTACGCTCCGAGCAACTTTTTCATTTCAACGCTTTTTCGTCCTTTACATCCACCGGATACGAACTGTTTTTCTAATTAAAACTCAGGTCGTTGATCAAAAAGGGGTCGTTACAATATTTCGACGTGTGTGATCCCGGGATTGAACCAGGCTACTCCACAGGGAGAGCCGGGATTTGAATTAGGTATCTAGCAGTCGGTTTTGTAAGTTCTTCATTTCGCTTCGGTGCTGAATAGGTTTTATGTTTCGAAACGAGATTCTCGGTGGCGAATGTGATAGAATTCGAGATGACGGGGAGGACACGAAAATCTGAAAGGCTCTGGTTTGTTATTTTCCATATATATAAAACAAAGTTGTTGGTTACACCATTTATAACTCGAGATCGGATGGACTGTTTGTTATGAAACTTCATTTATGGATTCGTCTACGGCCTAGTTATTATAAAATACATTAAAACTCTGAAAAATTCGATGAAAAATTTGTTTATGTAGGAAATGCTTTTCCTCCTTTTGAATAAGGCCACTAGGTGTCGCTACGGTTAATGGCTCTTATCTAGACACTGAAGCGCAGTCGTGAAGGTACTATATTTGATATTATCACCATGGTGATGGTAATTACGATTTAAGAAATCCACCGTAAGTAGGTATCATTTAGGCGTAACAAAGTTCGCCGGGCCAGCTAGTTTTTCATGAAAATTCGCATTCAGAATTAGCGAGATCTAGAACAAGTCCAAGTTTGCTGAAAAATTTAAAAAGTAGAAAATACCCACTTCTGCTCATCTATCGGAACGTCGGAAGTAGCATCGAACGGTACGACATCTGTCGGGATGTTGCCACTCTCAAGAACCGTGGCGACGTATTGCGAGGCCTCGTCCCACTTGATCTCCAGACTTACTTCGGGCGGGATTTCCTGCGCCGGTCCTAAAAATACAAAATTACTCAAATTTCAAAAGATTTGACGGAAATGACTGATAATTCCGTTCCGATTCCGAATCGATCATCAACCACTTGGGCAAATCCCAACTTGCCAAGAAAACCGATTAACGGTCGAACCTATCTCTAACGCCTCCGGCTCGTGCATGCGAAATTAAATCATTTGTCATATTAACGTCTTCTCGGATGGTCATTAAAAGTTTCTCGCGTCGACGGCTCCCGAAATCCGTCAATGATAAACGAGCCTCACTTCGCCGTCTTCACGTCCGCGAATCTTTCTCCAAGTTTGTGCCGGTCGGTCTCAGCCGAAATACGATAAAATTGCGTCCCCCCAGGATGGCACGTACGGGAAATACGTTAAAGTTACGCTTCCTACCTCGTCGTCCGGCTAGCAATAATTTATGGTCGACTAAAAGTTACTCCCTGTGGCCTGTGTAAATTTGTATGTGGATGTTGTAAAGAAAGAAAACATCACACTTGGCGCCCAACGCCAATCGATTCCAAGCTTCATGAAATAATTGTAAGTGATGTTCTTCGGCTAATCCGTGTAAACCAACCCAACGTTCATTTACCTCATTAAATCCCGTATTCAAGCGACCTGTATGGGTCACAGTAATTCCAATCTATTACTTTCCACTCACCGCTTTTCTTCTTCCTCTTCTTCTTGGACTTGTTCCTCGTCTGCACCATAACGGCGCCATCCTTGCAGAAGGCCTCGAAAGACCTCAGGAAAATGTGTTGGGTCTCAATCAGATCCTTCAAGTACTGATCGGACATTTTCAGCTCGTCGTAGGTTAAGAGTAGGGTGAGCACCAGCTCCCTGTACTCCAGCACGTAGAAGATGTTGCTCTTGATGACCTTGCTGGAATCGCGAACCGTGCCGTCTGGCGATTTATCCATGAAGCAGAGGGTCATCAACAGTTCCCTGTAGGCGAGGAGGGCGATGTGAAGTCGACGAGACCAGGCCCTCAGTTTCTTCTTGTCGCTCTGGATCATGTCGAAGAAGGTCTCCATCTGCTGCTGGACGTAGTGGAAGGTTTGGACCGAGACCGTTTCACTGAAAAAAAGTTATTCCTTCTTTCGTCAATGACATACATTTTGAGGAATCACAGCATGTTATTGAATTGTATATAAGGAATTCTCTATCCGTAGTATACAGCGTGAATTTTTGACTTGTACATATATTTTAACTGTAGATTCCTCTCATCAAACGAAACACTTTTTTCTATACCATTTTTCAAAATTTGGTTTGGTTTCGAAGATACAGGGTGTCGAAAATCCATGAAAAAAACACTTTTCTGTTTATATCTTCGGAACCGTTATTTCGAATGAACTGAATTTTGGTTGAGTTTTTACTCTATTCATGGTGCATATTCCTCAATCAAAACTTATTCAATATCTCTACTAGTATAAAAGTTACAGGGCAGTCGACTCGTCAATACACGCTAAAACCACTTTAAAAAGTAAAACGGTTCATATTTTCGAAAGAATCAATCATTTAAGAAACTAAAAGTATTCTTATTTTTTTTCAATGAAACGCGTCGTTTTCGAGTTATTTCCAATTTTACCCGGAGAAATTTGACGAAAAAATTTAATTAATTTAATTTAATTTCAAGAATAATCTGAATGCGTCTCTGAATTAAATATCATCGAATATTATTCCTTCTCTGGTCTTTAAACGAGTTTACAATGTTGTCACAATAGTTAACAACTTTGTCGAGATATTTTAATAATAAAATCCCACAAATGTGGGAGATAAAATTGAACACCAAGGAGGATTTAACACGCACCGTTTATATTGAAAATTCATAGTTACAGGTCCACATTGAAGTTGAATGTCGATAAAATACAAAATTCGGATATGAATGATGAATCTCGATACAAACTATTTATTAAATTGAAATTAATGAAAACTAAAATGATACCTTATAATCTGTGTCGATGTTTCTATCTAAACAATATCCTCTTGGAATTTTATAAACTCGACACGGTTAAGATTATATTAATTCACTTCACATAATGAATCACATTAGAACAATAATTCACTGAATGTATTCAGAACTTCACATAATGTTTACAGTTTGTTCAGAGACTCTGGTTTGTTATTGTTTATAGTTGGCCTCCACATAACCAATCTTTTGGTTTTCGCTCTACGCATGCGTAGTAAAATTTGGCGGCAAAGTCTATTTATGATGGAAACGGCAGAATTCATAGATATTTATACCACGGTACACAAGTGTATCGTGATTTATACTATGTTTCGTAACAAAACCTTAACCTCAATGAAAATATCAGCAAGCTGACAACATCTTCTTGAAATTTCTGTGCAAACATTCACAGAATGGATACAAAATAGATAAGGTTAGGTAATAAATTCTGATGATCTGAATGAAAATTCTTTCTTCATGATATTGTTTGGGAATTTCGAGGAAAATATGAACAAGTTATTAGTGTTTACAAACTAATCTGCAGAAAAATCGAAGAAGGAACTTATTTTGGTGTGAGAAATGTGGCTTTTTAGTTGCAGATATAATCCGATGAAAGTAACTGTTTTTGTTGAAATTATCGTGTTTGCAAAATTTTTATTCCATTAGGGTTAGTACTTGAGTATTCCCTAAATGTATAAACTCAATTTCTATCGAGAAATATGAACTTTGCATCAATTCCAGAAGATCATTTCAGAGGCGTAGTCAGCCCAATTTTTTTTTCAAATGGCTATATCTTTTTAACAGAGCCGAATTCGGAAAAATGGAAAATGAAAAAAAAGGTTTCTTTTGACCTCAAGAATCTTCAGTTAAAATATATGTACAAGTCAAAGACTCACCCTTTATAGTTCAACTACTTTTACAGAGTGGTCGATATTCGAATCGAATGAACAAAAGTCCGCCAAAAAGGAAAACGAATATGTCTGCGATCGCGAGGTCTCGAAAATGGCCAGCGGCCTGTTCATTTGAATAATTGCAGCAGAACAGCTCGAATATACCGTAATTGAAAATTCGTAATAACGGATGACGTTCATTTGATTAACGAAGCAGGCGTTTCATAGGAGCAACGAATACGATTATTTATCAATGTTGCGTTATTCGAACTAGATAACCTGACACAACAATGTTAATTCGCCATTATAATTTGCAGTTAATTTTCCCAGTATTTCCACGTTTCGCGGACGGATTCAGTTATGCGTGTGGTACCACTGATACCTTGACATATCGAGCGAAAGTTGGTAACAGGCAAAATTGCTAATAAAACGTGAAAATTCATCGTTTCATTCCATGCTACAGATGCTCACACATCAAGAATCAACCGACTTTAATTTTTACTCAGGTGCTCTTTTAGAACTACTCGCGTTGGAACTACAAGCATCGGTGACATATGACCTACCTGACCAATTTGACCTCGAACTTGTAGGCCCTGTTGAATTCCATAAAGAACCTTATGGCCCAAAGGTAATACGAGGCGTCGTGAGTATGAGACTTGGCCCGTACCAGCTGGTCCTTAACGTGGTACATGAGGGTATTGTAGGCGCCGTTTAAGAACTCGACGCAAAACTCCTTGAGAAACAGACGTATAGAGAAGGCTGAACGTCTCTCTGTCGTTTCCAAGTGTACAGGAAGCCTATTCCTAGGAGTTCTAGGCTTCTGTTTGTCCGCGTCGAAACTGAGGGCGTCTAGTCGACTCAAAGGCTTGTGGTAGATCAGGTCGTTATCGCTGATCGATTTCATGGATTTGACCACGAAGGTACCGCCGAACCTCGAATGCCTAAAACGGAACGGTTAAAAGGACGACAAGGTATGAAGAGAAGCAGTCTGACCTAGCCCCGCTGTAAATCTTGGCCTTCTGCTGCTTCTTTATAGCCTCCTTGTGCCGCATCGCCAGCAATTCGGCCTCGTCCTTCACTTTCTCCGCGTGATTCCTGTGCAGTTCCGTTTTGCCCAGTTCCGTCGGGTTCTGCTCTTTCAGCAGATGCGACAGGATCTCCAGAACGTGCATGTGGTAAGTCGTCTCGTTCTCTGAAGACGACACGTAGAGCAGGATGTCCAGGATGCCGGACTGGTGCATCGCCCACAACACCTGTAACAGGACGGTTTGTGCGTGCGGTTCGAATGGGTTCAGGGGGTGTTTTTCTCTAGGGAGTGTTTCTCTCTAAGGAGTGTTTTTCTGAGGAAGGTTTTTTTTAGGCAGTGTTTTTCTCCAAGGCCTAATTTTTTCTAGGGACTGAATGTTTTTCTCTAGGAAGTGCTTTTCTCTAAGGATTTTTTCTCTAGGGAGTGCTTTTCTCTAAGGAGTGTTTCCCCTAGAAAGTGTTTCTCTCTAGGGTCTGTTCATCTCTGAGAAGTGTTCCTCTTTAAGAGGCGTTCCTCTCTGAGGAGTGATTTTTTCTAGGAAGTGAGTGTTGGGAGTGCTTTTCTCTAAGGAGTGTTTCTCTCTAGGGAGTGTTTTTCTCAGAGAATTGTTTTTACCTAGGGAGTTTTTTGCCTAGGGATTGTTTTTTTTAAGGAGTGTTCTTCTCTAGGGGGTATTTTTCTCACCTGATCGTGGGTGTTTGCATCGTTGTCTGGCCTTCTTTCTAGCGTACGATCGGCGGGTACGTAAAGTATGTTTCTGATCAACACCAGTATACGTTCGATTATAAGACTGGTCTCGTCTGTACGCTCTGACTGGTCCTGAAACAAAATGTATGCTCATCAAGCCTGATCTATATAATTACATTATGGGTTATAGTTCTGGGATTTGTGAACATAAATCATTGAGAACTGTTTGAACCCTTTTTCAAGACTGCCGAGGATGCCGTCGCAATGAGAGAAGACGTTTCTATGCTCCGTTTAATTTCCATCAGACCCAACTTTGTGGGCTACTTGTTGAAAGTAACTTCCTAACTAAGTTATGACGTACGTCGACGGGGGGCGCCTTGGTAATTAATTCAGTTGCTTTGGGACCGACCTGCCCTTTTTTCTAGACAGCGTCCGGGCTGTGTTGGCTGAGAAAGTTTTCTATTTTAATTGGACCGTCCGTCCAGTTTAGACGTTATGAACTCCCGAACGGAGTGTCGTTAGGGGGAATTTTTTGGGGGTAATGAAGTATTCATGGTTGCCTTCCTTGCGGAAACGGGGAACTGAAGGGTTGAAGGGGAAAAACGAACCGTGAATGGCCGCGTAATCTGATCGCTACGGCAAAAAATTAGGTTGGGCGGAACCACTCGTGCATCCACTCGTTCGTTACTTCAGTTTTATGGAAATGACAGGTTTTAGCTTAATGGCGTGTTGCGCTCCGATTGCGAAGGTCGTCAGATGACTGATGTAACTGTTCGAATCAATTTTTTGGTTCACAACATGCATGTACGCCTATTCCACGATATAATTCGATACTTTTTGCGACCAGTGTACATTAAAACCCTTCCGCTCTCCATCCAAATAGTCGGTTCGCTGCGATACACAGGAAATGGAAACATTATCCCTTGAAGTGGTCTACGGCGGCGGGTACTTCATTGTTTTGTGTTTAGGGGACCGGCCCCAGCCTCCCGCCGGATCAGGGATCGAATTGCGTTCACCGCGATCAGAATATTCGGAGCGCCTCAGACCTCGACGAATTTTGATTGAAAGTTGCGGTTCGAGATAGAGGGCTTGCGTTTTTGGAGCGGGCGTCTTTGAAGTTTTGTCTGCGGGAATATTCGAATTGGAGGAGACGACGAGGTTCGAACGCTGATGCGCGCTAATGAGGAAATAATGCGAACACTATGACGAGAATTTTGCCGGAATGTCTCTCCGTTGTTCTTATTGTCGGGTTGTTTCAGAAGGAGAGGAAACTTGACTACGATCTTGAGATCTGCAGATACCAAATATGCGGTGTTTGAAATGGATGTTGATTAGGAGAGAGAATCCTATTGAAGCCAGAAAGGGCTTGCAACAACTTGAATTCTTCAACATAGCCCCTTAACTGTTGTGCGAAAGTTAGTGTCATTATTTTATGAGAGCTTCATTTGTCCCTCTACCAAAAAAAGAAATCGGTTTCATTTCTTTTGTAGGTATTCAGTCAAAATTTATTGTTGCTACAAAATCTAGTAGAAAACCAAAATAGACTTCCTCTTAAACTCTACCTTCTACATGAAAATGTATAGCAAGGAAGAATTATGATCAGTTGTGATTCACAAAAACTGACTGACGATTTTGAAGAACTGATTGCTTGTCTCTGTAACATAGGGTTTAAGACAAGCTGAAAAATAAGGGAGGTTCACTTCCTCTGAGGGAGAGATCAACAATTGATTGGGTGTCAGAATCCAAAAAAGCCTCGCAAAGCCAACAAAGTGCTCTCATTTCCCATTTTTGACCATAGTGGGAAAAACAACCCATATCTTGAGTCTACATAGCAATGAGAGAATCCTTGGACTTGAGGTATTCGATATTTTGAACAATTCTTAGCCTACTAAAAACCAAACAAAATTTCAATGTCAAAATATTTTATTACTCAACATATTCTCCTTTTAATTGAATACATTTATTACAGCGAACCTGCAACGTCTCTAGACCTTTCAAAAAAAATGTTTCTTCTTGCTCTGCAAACCAGTCCTCCACAGCTTTTATTACCTCCTCGTTGGAAGAAAATTTACGACCTTTTAACCTTTTTTTCAGTTGAGGAAAGGGATGATAGTCCGACGGAGCCAAATCTGGTGAATAAGGGGGGTGTTCTAGTAATTCTAACCCTAAATCACGAATTTTTTGCATGGCAACATGAGATCTGTGTACTGGGGCGTTGTCCTGTAAAAACAAAACACCTTTGGATAGCTTTCCGCGTCTTTTCTCCTCAATTTTTTCCCGTGGAGTGGTCAGTAATGTCGAATAGTAATCTCCAGTTATTGTTCTACCCTTATCCAAAAAATCAATCATGATTACTCCATGGCAATCCCAAAAAACTGAAGCAAGATTTTTTCCAGCAGATTTTTGGACACGAAACTTCTTAGGTCTTGGAGAACCAGAGTGTCGCCATTCCACCGATTGTTGCTTTGTTTCTGGATCGTAGAAATGTACCCAAGTCTCATCCATAGTAACAATTCGGTTCAAGAAGTCTACATCGTTTTCAAATCGAGCACAGATCGAACGCGATGCTTCTACCCTCGCAAGCTTTTGGTCAACATTCAAACATTTGGGGATCCATTTTGCAGAAATTTTTCTCAAGTCCAAATTGACAGGGAGAAACTCAGATCTCTAACTTTTTATTTGCACATTGCACATTAGAAGGAAAATAACGGGATAAATAGAATTTTTGTAAATTTCAATAATTTTATCCTCTCAATAAAGTTGCCTGGAGTTTTTTCGAACTGAGATCGTTAACCTCTGGCCTAACCTCATATCTGTCATCCTGGTGACAAATCTACTGCTCAAATTCGACTAGAAAAGAATTTTCTTCACACAATACACTCGCTCCATACATCCCGAGTCGTATATCAGAATGGGGCAATTGAAAGACGACAACCTCGAGAGATTTATCAATCACGAACTCGCTTAGCATGAAAATGGAACTTTTTCTTCCATACCCTGGGTCCCAAGTTGCCTCTCGGCGTACACTCTAATGTATTTTCAATCTAATCTGGCGGGATAATCAAAAAATACTTAATGGTCCTTGTCTGGAGGGGATCATTTATTTCTTTCGGAGAATCGGAGTTAACTTGGACTTTTCTAGTCAGACTTTGCGAACTATTGATAGACTTCAGACGTCCTCCTTGATGAACAATCGTGGAGAGACAATGGAGGGCTTTGTGGGCGAGAAGAATAGGGGATGTCCGTTGATAATGAAGACAAAAGTCCTTTGGAGTTCGTTTTTCAGTCTCCGAAGGGAATGTTTGAGTTTTAACTCCCCTGATCTCTAGGTTGCTGAGAAAGCCGAAGGTGGTGACCTGGCAAACTCACATTGGGAATGTTCTGCAAGGTCTATGGTGCTCAGGGATTTGTTGAGGTCGCATAGGCGTTCCACGTGCCTTATTTACTCAACTGGTACCTTGAACAGCTTGTCTCAGCCCTTGGGTTTATTTGTCAGCCTCGAGCTGGTGATTTTATGGACTACTTGAAAACAGTAGGTGTTTCACAATATGGGGTGCCTGGTTAAAGCCAGCTATTGGAACCTTCTGTACTCAGAAACCTATTCCAAATTCTTTTTGCAGCGATTGGCTTCTTCTTTTGGTGTTCAAGCCTAGTTCCACGTAAGTTTGGAGTCAATCTGTGTGGCACCAAGTGCTTTCAGTGTTCTGAGACTTTCGGAAGAGATGACAATAGATCTACTTCTCTTTTTTATGTATATAATGTTTTATTGAATTGATTTTGGGTTCACCTAGTTCCTTTTGTAGCTCAGAATAATACAAGAATTGTTTCCCTGTAAGCCAAAGAATTTGTTATTCTATACAAAAATACAATTACATACAAGAATGTTGATTTTACCTGTAAATCAAAGAAACAACATTCAATGTTATTTATCACAATGTTAAAATTTGGATTACACTGTTTTCAGTAGGTCTTACGACTCTTACGTACAATTAATGGATAACGAATAAATTGTGTCGACTCCGTCGATTTCTACATTCATTGAACTCATTGACCTAATTACTCGCGCAAAGCCATTGAACTTGAACAAGAGACAGATAGGTATTTCTTAGATACATGTATCTTAGCGAAACAGTGATCTCGAGCTGCTTGTGTAACCGGATCATAATCCTTGATTTTTACTGTGAATCTCAACGCAATCTCGGTTCTCTAATGAGACGTTTCAAAATAAACCGTGAAAAGCTCCGATTTCAATTTCCATTTCCTCGAATGTACTCGCTACATCTGGAAACCTCAGAATACGGGAAGCCCGGAAATCTGCATAGAAATAGGGAATTACCTTCCCGGTCAGAAGACGCAAGGAGCTAATTTGCCTTTGTGCGACTTCTTCACTACCAACAATTAACTCCGCTCAAGGTATGCAGCAATTAATTCTAAAATTGGCCGCATAAACTGAGACATTCCGGGCGGATAACGAGGCCTTCTTCGAAGCCCGGAAAATCTCCAGGAATGCAACCGGTGAATTACTTTCAGAGCGGGCTTCTTCGGCGGGAGAAACTATAATAAAAAGCGATCGTCCTTTCGACGTTGTCTCTCATGAAACTGCCGCAGTTGTCGTAACTTCATGCAGATTTTATGTCACGAGATAATTTCGACGTGGTTTTTGCCGATTATGGGAAGTTTGTGTGAATGGCGAAGCTGAGGGAGTGATGAATTTTTTTGGGGAGAGGAGGCGTCGTAGAAGGGTAGATTGCGTCATCATTTCTGATAGAATTTTCAGTTCTTTCATCAAAAGTGTCCTGATTTCGCAATGAGAAATTTGTTTTTTATGTGTTTATCCGCTAGTCTTTATGTTTTAGACATGTTCTTTCTTGCTCACTTTCTGCTTATCAAGAGGTAAATGGGAAATAAGTATTGAGTGTAATGTATCGAATTTGTGAAATAAAATAATTTTCATTTAAAATGTTAATTTTTGTAAAAAATCTGAAAGCACTTAATATTTCCGAAAAAGTTGAAGATAGGTATAGGACATTGTACATGAATTATGTCTAGAATTTTCTGAAGAATTCAAAAAATAAATAATATACAGGGGGTTGCATTTGAAATAAGAAAGTTGGTATTGGCCACGGTCGCATGGAACACCCTATATAATATTATTTTCTTGAAAAATATGCGCATTTAAAATTACAAATCGACATGTCCGAGCGTTTTTCCTAACACACCCTCATTTATTCGTTATCGAATTTATTCCATTTGACTGTAACACTCTGTATATATCGCGCCGATTCCTTTCGCGTAAAGTCTGGAGGCGTCTAGAAATGGAAGACTCGGAGGAACCTTCCACCGCGTTTAGAATATTCTCGATCACGGTAGCGCTGAATGCACAGGGTCGCACTCGTCACCGCATATTTTATTACTCAAAAGTAACCCTAATCTCTGGATGAAAGTGATGGAAGTGGGGAGGTAAAGCGATTCTATCGATAACGGCGTGCATTCTGGCGAAGAATTGCATGATTCACGCTCTCATTTGTGAGAAACGACCAGTACCACAGAAATATAATAAATTTATTATATTTATTTATTTATTTATTATTTATTATATTTCTGTGACCAGTACAGACCTCTTAACCCCACCTATCGGCGGCTAAAATATCGGATTATAAATCGGACGTGTTTACCGGTCGTTCGAAAACGCAGATCCCCCCCGTTTTCGGATTTATAACCCGTACCTTCGGAAGTATCAGATTTTCCATGGAAATTTACGGCGACCGAACCGCGTCGATCCGGAAAAAAGTTTTTTCATACACTTACTTATCGGCAGTTCGGCTTTTTATTGTTGTTCGCCGATAAATATCCAGTTTGCCGGCTTCCATTAACAGAGGGGCCGGCAGTTAATCCTTGGGGGGAATAAAGGGACGTTTCCTATTTAAAACACGTGAAAAAGGGCGATTACGGGAAAAAGGGGGAGGGGGGACTCTATTCATCCGATATTCGGGAATTTCCACATACGAAAAAACGTGACCTGCGGGCGGAAATGAATAATTCAGTGGGGGAAAAGGAAGTAGTGGAAAAAGTGTTAATTCAGAGAGGCACGACACGAAGGTCCCGATAAATCAGGTCTACACCTAGAGCTGCGATTTTGAAATGGAAATAAACAGGATCTTGAGAAACTCATTATATTTTGGACAAGCAGGCCGTCCCAGCTTCGCCCGGGTAGAAATTTGTTTCATGCGGCGGTTTCATCTTCAACACTTCAACCTGCCATATCTTTTGATGTACTCGTTGTAATTGTATGATGTGAAGGGCAATTTCGTTCTGAATTGAATACTGGGGATAAATAACGTTGGATGAGTATCAATACTCAATTCATAAAAACACACTCCCAAATAGTGCATAATTTTGGAAAACATCTGATTACCATAAACAAGTAATAGCAAGTCAATCTTGAGAGATAGATACATCGCGGACTTTTTTGTAGAACTATTCTAGAGGTACATTTCCGTCATACATTGTATCCACGTGAGTCTTACGGTTTTTGCAGCGCACGTGAAAGTAGCTGATTATGACTGATTTTTTTGTAATTATGAAAGTTATGGTAGGTATCCTCAATTTTTTCGGGTGAAAAGTATAGCCTATGTCAATCAGGGATTATGTGGCTTTCTAAGGGTGAAGGAATTTCTGAAATCGGTCCAGTAGTTTTCGAGCCTAGTCGTATCAAACACACAAAAATACAAATCTTTCCTCTTTATAATACACACAACCAAACTTATATGGAATCACCCTGTTATTTGGAAAAAACGAATTTTAATGAAAAAAAAGTCGCTGAAAAGTGAAGAGCAGTTTTCCCAAAACAAGTTTATTATAAAAATAATATAAATTATTAAAAGATTATTTTTATAATAGAACAGAAAATTAAAAGTGTAAATTTTTCTAAAAATAATTTTTATGTAACTGAGAATTGAACAACAAATAAAACGATTTGAACAAATCAATAATCAGTATCACCACCCCTGGCATTGATACAAGCTTGAATTCGACGAGGCATGCTTTCTATTAAGTTGTTAATTTCTTCTTCTGTAACATTTGCCCATTCCTCTAAAGCCGCTTGTATAAGTTGCTGTGCGTTGCCAGGATTATTTTGACGAGCTCTAATTTTTCTTTTGATCCTATCCCACAAGTGCTCGATAGGATTAAGGTCCGGTGATCAAGACGGCCACTCTAAAACAGTCACACCTTCTGTTTCGAAAAAAATTTTTGCAACTCTGCTGGTATGTGGAGGTGCATTATCCTGCATAAATAGGAAATAATCTCCAAAAGCACCTCGCCAGAGCCTCACTACAGGTTGTAGCACTAGATCAACATACCTAGGCCCTGTCAGAGATTGTCTAATGGGAATTAAAGGAGTTTTCTCACCAAACATAATTCCGCCCCAAAACATTACAGTACCTCCTTTGTATTTAGGGATCGGTCTTGCAGCTTGGAGCCTAGCTTGCCTCCCTCTACCTCTTAAAATGCGAACACGCCGGTCGTCTGATCGTATGCCAATTCTGGTCTCATCCGAAAATAAGACATTTTTCCAATCTTCAATAGTCCAATTTTCATGCTCTAAACACCAATTAAAATGGTCAACTTTATTTTGCCTTGATAGTTCTGGAACTCTTAACGCTCTTCTCTCGAATAATTCCCGAGCGCGAAGTCTTTTTCTGATAGTTTCGACAGAAACACTAACACCTGTAGCTTGCAAAAATTGCCTTTGAAGCTCTGAATGAGATACTGCGGGATTTCTTCTTGCTGTTTGGGCTAAAAAGCGATCCTGCCTTTCTGTAGTTACTCTTCCACGACTTCTTCTCGGCCTATTCTTTAGGGTTCCTAACTCCAGAAACCTTGCATAGGTTTTTGAAACAACCCCTTGTGTAACCCCCACCGTTCTTGCAATCTGTCTTTGTGACATACCTTGTTCTGCCATAGTAATAATTCTTCCTCTCTGGACTTCCGATAACCCCACATAAGGCATTTTTTTCAAAACTTCGCAAAAAAACAAAATTTATATTTTGTTTTTCACTGCGACGTTCGAACGAAATGGTAAAATCGACACTGCAAAGCCAAATCTCATCAAGTGCTTATGAACCTAACTGTTTTTGTGAGTAAACACATGCACTTTTTATTTGCTTCTGACGAAAAAGATATCAAAATAATATTTCATCTTAATACTGGGAGATTCCATATAAGTTTGGTTGTGTGTATTAAGTATACATCAAATTTTAATTATAGGTGCGCAACTCACCGTTTGTCAATAGATGGCTCCAGCAGTAACTTCTGGTAAATTTTGACACATCCACAACGTCATGAACCAAGCTCAGACATAATACTCCATTAACTTTTACAAAGTATCCCGGTTGGCCATGATTTAGGTTTATCAAAGTCTTTTACTTAAAACTGAGGCAGGTTGGCACTCGTGAAAGTCAAATAATTCTGAGAGATGTTGCCAATGCTATTTTCTATTTTCTCAGTGTAAATGAGTAATTTATATCTTTGCGCCCAATTATGTCTTGTACACAACTCGACAACTGCGCAAAAGGATGTGAAGTATATCTCTACACATCCGCCCTGATGTAAATTCTGGGACAACCTGTACACAATACGGTATTCCAGTGTTGCGTTGCCATATATTAAATTCGAGAATGAAAATGGGGAAGGCTATGATGCTTCTCTTGTGGCGACTCACTATCCACAGCGTGTGTAGAATTCTACATACGCTTGAGGGAGTGCTCAGGAGAGGGCGCCACCTAAAAGCGAACCGGGGTACCTTAGGCACCGCCCACAATATCCAATCTGATGAGTCCTTTGAGTAATCTATAGCAAGAATTCGGCATAGCCACTCCTTAGGGCTCCTCAGACTTCTCGGTGATTGAGAAAGTCCCAAACTGCCATCATTCATAATCGAAAAGTTCCGCCGCCGTAAATAACGGCCATACATCGGCGATGGCTCGAAGATACGGGGGCATAAATCGAAAAAGGGCCGACGTATCCGACCCGTTCGAAAATGTTGCATCGACTGACATAGTTCGATTTATCGACGTTAACTATCGAATGGACCGGTCGGCATAATGGAGGTTTAATGCCCCTAACTGCCCGATATCTCAATTCAATAAAACACCGGTCTAATCTGCCGCCCGCCCCGTACCGCCATTCGCAATGAATTATTGACGCCCGCGTGCATCGTAATGGCTACGACGACTGTTTTTTCGACGGCGAATATTCGCAATTCGCGAAATTGGCCTGATCGAAGTTACGGCGCCATTACCGTGAAATTGGAACAGGATCGTGTATGAGTCGATGTACTGCACATGCAGCTGTGTAAAAAGCACTAATAAGAGGCTCTTTTCGCACTCAAATTCGTGAATGACAACAGCGATGTCCAAACCATCTTTTAAACCAAAAATATCGTGAAAAAGAACAATGTTTCATCTACCCATACGGAGTTTGACATCAAACTACACCATATGAGGTTGAACGTCAAAAAACGAAAAGAATTGAGAATAAACAAATTAAAAGATTAATCCATTTGAGATGCTAACATGAGATAACAAGGCTTAAGCTGAATACAGACTATTCTGACGTGACGTGTTTACATGTGGGCCCACGTCAAAATTGTGCGCGATATAAAAATCCATAAAAATGCAACACATCGTTCTGTGCGTTCACGTTCATATTAGGCCAATGTGAGCACTGCACGGTCCTGACGTGACGTGAAATCACGTCACGTCAGAATAGTCTGTATTCACCTTTAGAGTAATCTCATAATCCCAATATAAACTGCTCCACATGTGTTAGGGATATTGACTTGAATTGCAAAAAAATATAGTTAAAATAAGATTTTTGTGATGAAAATTCATATTAATATGATTTCAAGTTGCAAATTAATTTTAGCCTGTAAGTCTGCAGCGTATACAGGTGGTTAAGAAAAATCGAGTAAAATAACGAAATTTTATTCCCAGAGAATTCAAGCATTTTAAGACTATCAATACCATGTATGGCCTCCACGGGCATCAATAACAGCTTGACATCTTCTTTGCATACTACACACGAGGTTGTTGAACATTTCTTGAGGAATTTGGTTCCATAAACGGGGCAGAAGCTCTCTCAGATCATTTAAGGATTCTGGGGTAGGTTGATGATTATCTAATCTTCTTTGGAGCATATCCCATGCATGTTCTATGCAATTCAAACCTGGTGAATGCGAAGGTATTGGTAAATGTGGAATACCAAGCTCCTCGCGCGCATTCTCATCTATGGCTGCACGGTGCGGTCTAGCGTTGTCGTCTAGAAATTGAGAAGTTTCACCAATAGCAGCGTGAAAATTTGGCACAACATTGTCAATGACATGCTCCCTATAGTGTAAGGCGATCATATTCCCAGGACAAATGTGTAGATCTGTGCGCCCGGCCCATACCATAACACTACCCCCTCGGAATGGATGGACTTCTTGGACATAGCGACGATTACGGGGTATGCGTGAGATTGTCCTTACCCTTATTCTTCGAGAATATGAAAATCGTCCATATCTGGATTCATCAGTGAAAAGGACACTACGCCATTGATCGTTCCAATTGATATGTTGCCTTGCCCATTCCAGTCTTTGACGCTTATGGTCACGTGTTAATGGAACTCCACTTAATGGACGTCTAGAACCTAGATTCACATCTCTCAAACGTCGTCTGATGGTTTCGATGGAAACTTGGACCCCATTTGCATTTTGAAGAGTATTCCGTAGCATTCTACACGTAGATGTAGCGTTTCTTCTCGCCGAAACGGTGATGAAACGATCCTGAGCAGGTGTTGTTTTTCGTCGCCCACCAAGCCTTGGTCTTTCCAACACGGAACCTGTCTCCCTGAACCTATTCCAAAGTCGAGATATCACACTTTGGCTGACTTGGAGCCTTTCCGCTACAACAACCTGAGTTAGGCCACCCTGTAGCATTCCGATAGCCCTATTAGCCTCAGTGTTTGTTAATTTACGTCTTGGAATTTTCAGAAAACTCGTTTCAAATCGAAGCCGTTGACTTCATTTCAAAATAAGAACAATCATGAAGCATAATGCAAAGAACCAAACTTCAGAAAAATGCGACCAGATTGACGAAATGTCTCATACTGATTTTTATTGGATCGATTCAAGTTGTTATTGAGTTTTAAATGATTTTACAGCGATTTTCTCGAAGATTACATACTTTTAAAAACGATTGAATACGATATCCCTAACTCTTGTGGAGCAGTTTATATTCTTTGAGGCTTTAGTACCTTTCATAGCCACGACCAGTAAAGCGCTACCTACCTTTTCTCGAAGAAATGAAGATAGTTTTATCAAATTTCTCATGACTAGATAATTCCTTAAATCACAGAAAGGTGAAATATGGTATGGAGGCTAAAATAACCACATAAACAACAAGAAAATTAAGAAATGCCCCCCATAGTTTATGGTGCAGGCTGTAAGTTGGATATGAAAGCTTCTTTTTTCATTGAATGCATCATTGAAATAAAAAGAAAAATAGACGATAAGATTCGTTATCGAGCTAAAAATTAATTGGATAATACCAATGGCGTAACCGCTCTTTGTTTTCTAATTCATTTATGTATTATTGTTTTATATTGCGCAGTAAAATTAAGAACATTTCATAACAAGGGGAATTCTTTCACCAAGTTGCATGATATTGTTTAATTTACTTTATTATATGAAGTTGATAATATTTTATTATACTTTCCATTGAAAGATATCCAATAGTTCTTTTGAGAATAACTGGCTCTTAGGAATTAGACCCAAATTCAAACTTGACTCAGTCTTGAAGCTCTCCTCTGATTTTATCTTTTCCAACTATACCTATCTACCAACAAAAATTGAAAAAAAAAGTCATCAAAATCAGATGTGCAGTTCGGAGAGAGCCAACTCTGACATTAGGGACAAATTCAGTGACCAGAATTCTTCAGAGGAGTTCAGGAAGAGAAAGAACAAAAGTAACGTTAAAAAAGTTTATTGACACAGAAAAAAATTACATTTTAACGGTAACAGAATGATTACAAAAACCTTCATACAAATGTATTTCGTTGAGCAAAATTTACATATGTTTCAAAATAATTGCGAAAACTGATAATACATTACTAAAACATGATAAAGTACATCACACGTAAAAATATAATCAATATCTGTAACCTAAACGTGAGGCATGTATACATATACTCCATTCACTTTTATAATGTATCCTGGTTAGCCATGGAATTCTGACATATTTCACCGTGTATATTTTGAAAATGTTAGGTTATGGTCATTTTCCTGTCAGTTGAATAAGCAGTGAACTCTATACTACATAGGTAGTATAGAGTTCAGTGGATAAACCTAAATCATATCCAACGTCCATTCATTATGTAAGTGGTGTATGTAAGGTGAGAATAAATAAATAAATAAATAAATTATAAAAGTGAATTCAGTATTTACAATTAGGCGATCCAACGACCTGTCAAATATTTTTGAGGTTAGCACTGGTGGTCAAACAATTAGGCAACCCAACAATCTGTCAAAATATTTTGAGGTTAACAAGTGGTTTAGATTGCCTAATTGAGTGTACAGATCCAACTGAACATATTTTCATTCAAACATTCTCTGTAATATCATCTTCTATGAGTACATTTCTAATTCTACATTATCCATGTAGAATTAGAAAACTTCTTAAATTTCCATACCTCTCACAGAACAGCTGACGACCTGCTCGAGAGTATAAATGATGACCTCGTTTGTCTTGTATTCAACGTCATCAAACAGATTAGGAGCTCGCAATCTACATGGCGACACGAACCTAATATTTCCCCCAGCCGTGTTTTCGTGAGATGAGCCAAGAAGAATGATTAAACAAAATATCCTACGCCAAAGGGGAACGCTAGAGGAGGGAATCAAGGAAGACCAGGGGCTGCGAATCCGTATCCTGTTGCTAGAAATTTGAGATTTCATTCTTCTTTCCATTTCTCTCCATGGGGGTCAAACTAAATCTCTCGTCGCCAGTTAAGGATATTGATTTTTTTCAGAAGACGATGTGGGTGGTTACAGTTCAAACGGCAACCAATTTCCTACCTTTCTGATCATTTCCATTGATTTCAAACGAAGGCCAATGGGTGGTTGATTTACTAAGTGTATTTTTGCGAGTTTCTTTTGGGTTTGTGATGGATCTTCATCGAGCTTAGCCTCTAATTTTCCATCCATAAACTTTGGTGGCGCTACGAGTCGTTCATAGTCTTCAAAATCGTAATTGCCACTTTCAAACTGGACAAACCACTGGAGCATCGTCACCATAAACTTCCACTGAAGACGATGACTTTTCGCTGCTTTTTTCTCAATATTGAATACTTACAACAGATAAATTGTTTATTCAAGTAACTAGTGATCGGTAATCAGCAATAAACATCGTTAGTTTCAGTAAAAGTCAAGTAAAACTTTAAAATCTACATTTTATATCAAAGAGTGCACAAAAATTAACACCACTATTTATAGGTCGTTCCGTTTAGTTTGAATTCCAAATCATCCACCATCAATTTTGCGATGGAAAATCACAAGTTGACTGTAGTGCTGTAACTTTCCTAGAAGCCCCTCCACCACTGTCGAAATCTAATAAAGAAAAAGAAGGTAGCTCGTTTAGCGTGACGCGCTACTCCCAATTATAATTAGATGTTCCCATCTAATTTGCACGAAAATATCCAACGGGAGCTGACGTCCTTAAAACGGCAATTTAGCTTCCTCATCGTCTGACGGTAGCAGAACATTTTATGCTCGATATTTCGATGTTGCCGCGGAAAATGCTCGGGTAACTCGATTTCCCTACTCGAGGACCCACTCATCAATATTGAAAAAGGGTTTTGGCGGTATCGTGTTTATTGTTTACCCAGCACTTTTTGTTTCGATGGCTGATTCCATGTTTTTTTGGATCCATAGGTCCTTGAATTGAATCTGGTTGATTCAATCAATGGATAAGGGCAATAAGGGTTCAAACAATGAATATAGAGGGGAGAAGGGTCACTAGTCACTTCTTGAAAGTGTCAATTTTGACCATTCTACCCCAGCGGGTAGTTTTCATCATTTTTCCTTAAATATTGCTCGTAAAATGAATAGTTTTCAAAATACTCTGCATTCCGTGTTCTGTACGGAGACTAGCGAATGAAAATTACTCAATTATCCATTTTAACTTCACCAAAGCATGGAATGCAGAGCATTTCAAAAATTATTCATTTCAGACATAACATGTCTTCAGAAAAATGGAGGCTACCCACTAGTGTATCAAACAGACAAATACATTCAGGACATGCCATTTAAATAAATGGACTTTTTGACATTTAAAAAAAAAAGCAGTATCTTTCGGACCAACTGTAGAGTGATCCGTAAAACTGCAGAAGACTTGCAAACTCATTTATCTCGAAGAGTTTTCAAGAAATCATGTCTAGAATCTCACCCTATCTAAAACGATTTCTACATCAAATTGATAATGTTTTTTTTCAATTAACATAACACAATAAAACTGTTTCAAGCCGTTCTTGAAGAATGATGAGAAATTCCTAAGAAAATAATTGGCTATCTCATGAAAAGCATGCCCAACAGCTTTGTGCTCGCATTTAGGCACAAAAGAGTTCGCATTTTTCTGATTCTTCAGATGAAAATGAGATATTTTGCTTCCGATATTATACAAAGGAATTTCATGTCCATTTTTTAAATAAAATTAGTTCAAATGTACCATATTTTGAGATAACAAGACAAATTCAGTATAAATACTCTTTATGTTAAAACTGGGTCAAGACAAACAAGTTTATGTGAAATTTAAATGTCCAAGATTGATTCCGAAGCTGTTCTCGATAAAATAGAAGATTTTTGAAACATCTAAATTCTTCTCTCTTGTTTTTTACTTTACGCAAAAAACCCAAAAGAAGTAGAAATTCCTTGGAGAATAAATAGATATAAACGTACACTCTAAATAATCCTGATATATCTTCAACTTTTCAAATTTTCCAATAATTCAATGTTGCGCTGTGACGAATACTGAAGTTGAACAAAAACTGAAAAAGATCACAAAATGATCAGGACCTACACAAGAATCGTCCTAATAAACGTTTTGAGAAAGAATAACTCACTTTTTCAAGGATGGTGCTAAGACGAGAGCTCAAAACCGACCATAAACCATCATCGGCAAAAGACAATTTGTAGCTTTGCAGATGATCCTCAATCTGCATGTAATAATTTCTCACATTTTTATCGGTTGGAATTTCTTCATTCCAGAGAATCAAAGGTGGTGTAGTCAAATTCACTAGTAATCTGCAAGAGAATTTAACTTTGAGAACGGTATATCAGTAATACTATACTGAAAAATTATTGACACCTCATTCATGCTGAAAGATTTAGAATTTAAGAGCCATTTTGAATGAAATTTCGCGAACTATCTGGAAACTCTGTTTTTTTCTGAATATTCGTGTATAGAAGAAATTTGAGTCCTGCGTAAAGGAACTTTTCTCACATCTGAATAAATTTGAATGTATTTTATGCTCTGCAGATAAATCACAGAATTGTCAGATCATACCTGAGAAGAACATCGAATAATTCGGTCTGCTCCCAGTAGGACTTCAGGAGAGGCAATAAATCAGCCTCAAGAACCTTAGACTCTCCCAGCTGTCTCCTTATATCATGATTTTCATCGTCTCTCCTCAGATAACGGATTAAATCCTTCACAGTTTCCAAGGTATTTTCATCTGCGTAATACTTTTTCGTTCTTTCGTCGTAGTATCCTAAAGCGTTACAGGTCGCAGACAATTCAGCAGAGACTAAAGACATTTTCTTTGGGGCACAAGACGATACAAATTGGTTTTAATTAAGACCGGTAACCAAGTTTATTCCTAGGCGGTTGAAATGAAACAATTTTCGGGCAAGTTGAGCCGTAAACAACGACGATGAGAGCACAGTTTCAAAACTTCCAAAGTTGACTTGATTAATAATAAAACTTTTCAGTTTTGCGAAGTCCCGAACACAGAGTTTCACGATTCAAAAAACTCGCGGATACATAAAGGAATTAGGTGTAGGAAAATAAGTAGCGCTTTTCACTCAACACCATTATAATATCAATATGTTGTTCTCGTCGCTATAAAACTTAACATAACAATGGCAAGTTTACCCGAAACAAAACAACAAATTTGAAAGTTTTGTGAGGTTAGGAAGTTCGCGCTCATTTCGCTGTCAGCGTATTCGCTTTATTTGAGCTACTTTCGGTGTGACGCTGGGACTACAAAGAGTTGTTCCTACGTTCTCGAAGTTGGTGAATAATTTTCTTTGTGAAAATTCATTCTTCGACGAAATTATAGGAGCTACGACAATTATTGCTACCGCAAGCAGCTTTCATATTATGAGGAAGTTGTTGATTGTTGAATGCAAAAAGATTATGGAAAACTATCATGTTTGCACCAAAGTAGTTTGATCTGTGTGCAGTTTGCACCAACACAATCGAATCTTACTACATTTCATTCGAATTTTTGTATGAAATTTGTAGCAAATTCTTAACTGTAGCCAATTTAGTGAATCGAAAGTATATAAATGCGCGTGATTCTGGGGAAGCACGATTTCTTAACCGATAAAATACGATTGGTGAATCTCATTTGGCAAAACGGAAATGAGTATTTGAAAATTGGCCGTCTCTAGCATAACCCCCCGGAAATGATCTCGAATAAGGAAACCTTCGAACCCCAATTCGAAATCAAATCCAAAATCATAGGATTGGAAATTAAAATTTCCGCCATTTTACTGCGATGAGGGGTTGACGACGGGGGTTGGGCCAATGTTCATCAACATGAATGGAACGGAATAATTCGCGATTTTTTTCAAAACTGATTAAAATGTGCCGAATTTCAAACGATTTGCGGAAAAATAGTACATATGTTTACCTCGTAGGAAAAGCCACATTCCTGGACTCTGTGTTGCTATCTTCACAATCGTCCAGGAATGTAAGGCTTTTCCTACCCGGTTAACAAATTTAACAATGTACTATTTCGAACAGGAAACTGACAATTTTCATCTGTGAATAGTATGTAGACACATCACAAAAAAACTACAGCACTTTAACGATTACATATTTATTTTTGATTATTTATAGTTCTTCCACAACTGAATCCAAATTCAATAGTCCGTATTACCATCTCTCCTTCCAATCAACAGGCCAGGACTTTTGATGGTGTGTATGTATCTTAAAATTTATTGGGAAAATTGTTCATGAGAGAGAGAGAGACCCTTATTCGGTAAATTAATCTCCCTGCAGCTAATTCACAGCTCCAGGCCTTGGCAATCGCCGATAGAACCAACCAGTCACGTGCAATTCTCTGAGAAGTGTGAAAGACGTAGATAACATCCCCTGGACCAAAGTTCGCCTAGTTATCGATCCCCAGTGGCAGTGTGTCAGTGAAGTTACGCTCTCCTTAATCTGATCGGGTGAATTGGCCAAGATATGGGTTTTCCAAATCGTGCCATCTCCTAAATGAACCCTTTCTAAGGACGAGAGAACGATTTTCGAATCGAATTATGTCCACACTTCCCTCAAGAATCGTTAACATATACAAGTTCCACTGTCTGCCATATTTTTGGTAGCCAAATCGTTCAATTTTCGAAACATTGAGAATGTTTCGAATAAGTGTGAGGACTGAACGAGAATAAATTTGCTATCACAAAAACGCCTAATATCTCTTGAACAAATTGAGAAAAAATCAAAATTTGATCATAGTTAGCTTTGTTATGAACGTCAGAAACATGTGGAACATTTACTTCATAGATATTCCAATTCTCTGTCGCAAAATGTCAAGCGGAGTGAAAACACGAGAATTTATAGTGAAACTTTTTCAAAATAGTCATAAATGGAGCTTCAAAAGAATCGCTTTCGTCCGGAAACGATATCAATAAGAGTTGTTAAGCGCTTCAACGAAGATGAGGAAAAAGGGGCTTCATCATAGCCCAAAAAAGTGAAGAAAGCCATCAGCCTTTTTCAGAAGAATCTTAACCTTTCAGGAAAGTGGCCCAAATAGTGGGTTGTTCGCAGTCAACCGTTCAGAAAATCAAGTCGAGTTGTGGGCTTAGAACATAGAAAGTGCAGAAAGTGCCAGACAGGAACGCTGTGAAGAATCAAGAAGAGAAATCAAGAGCAAAGAAATTAAAAAAATATTTCTTGAAAAATTTTTCCTGTTGCGTGATGGACGACGAAACCTATGTCTTGGCTGATTTCTCGCAACTTCCTGGTCAGGAATTTCATACTGCAGATTCTCGTGGAAATGTTGTCGAACAATTTCGCGTGAAGAAACAAGCAAAGTTTCCTAAAAAATTTCTGGTTTGGCAAGCAATTTGCACTTGTGGGCATAGGAGCAAATTTTTCGTTGGCCAAGGCTCTGTTGTCTCGAAGATATACATCGAGGAATGCTTGAAGAAGCGACTTTCACCATTTTTACGTGAGCACGATGTGTCAACAATCTTTTGGCCAGATTTAGCTTCATTCCACTATAGCAAGGCCACCAAGGAATGGTACGAAGCTAATCGACAGCACCCTTACCTAGAGTGGTGTGAGATCGTGAACAGAACTCGAAAATGAAAAATCGCAAAATATAAAGTGGAATATTTCATTACCTATGGGGGCTACATGGGTGATTCTGGTATCGAAATGTAGGTTTTCGAGGCCGCTCCATTCAATAAAAAACAATTCAAAGCCCTTACTATCACCGTTTAGATTTTGACCTGTCAAATGGCATTTTTTGAAGAAATCGGAAATTTCAAACTGTCATAACTGCCGTCCCTCTCATCTCCGCCAATAGTTATTTATATTATGTTGATCAGCGTAGTCCCAAGTACCTCTGTGCAGAATATGAGCGATTTGAAAAATTTCAAATTTTGGATGAAAAATGACAAAGGGGTATGACCCCCTAAAAACACCATGTTTGTCTATAAAAAATATATTTGGGGAGGATCTCACGTTATTATTGAATCTGGAAGTTGTACTGCCCATTTGAATCTTCAATAATAGCAATTCTGCGGACCGACAGCACCCTTACCTAGAGTGGTGTGAGCTCGTGAACAGAACTCGAAACTGAAAAATCGAAAAATAAAAAGTTAGATATTTCATTATCTATGGGGGCTACATGGGTGATTCTGGTATCAAAATGTAGGTTTTCGAGGCCGCTCCATTAAAAAAAAAACAATTCAAAGCCCTAACTATCACCGTTTAGATTTTGACCTGTCAAATGGCATTTTTTGAAAAAATCGGAAATTTCAAACTGTCATAACTGCCGTCCCTCTCGTCTCCGCCAATAGTTATATATATCATGTTGATCAGCATAGTCCCAATTGTACCTCTGTGCAGAATATGAGCGATTTGAAAAATTTCAAATTTTGGATGAAAAATGACAAAGGGGTATGACCCCCTAAAAACACCATGTTTGTCAATAAAAAATATATTTGGGGAGGATCTCACGTTATTATTGAATCTGGAAGTTGTAATGCCCATTTGAATCTTCAATAATAGCAATTCTGCGGACCGACAGCACCCTTACCTAGAGTGGTGTGAGCTCGTGAACAGAACTCGAAACTGAAAAATCGAAAAATAAAAAGTTAAATATTTCATTATCTATGGGGGCTACATGGGTGATTCTGGTATCAAAATGTAGGTTTTCGAGGCCGCTCCATTCAATAAAAAACAATTCAAAGCCCTTTCTATCACCGTTTAGATTTTGACCTGTCAGATGGCATTTTTTGAAAAAATCGGAAATTTCAAACTGTCATAACTGCCGTCCCTCTCGTCTCCGCCAATAGTTATTTATATCATGTTGATCAGCATAGTCCCAAGTACCTCTGTGCAGAATATGAGCGATTTGAAAAATTTCAAATTTTGGATGAAAAATGACAAAGGGGTATGACCCCCTAAAAACACCATGTTTGTCAATAAAAAATATATTTGGGGAGGATCTCACGTTATTATTGAATCTGGAAGTTGTAATGCCCATTTGAATCTTCAATAATAGCAATTCTGCGGACCGACAGCACCCTTACCTAGAGTGGTGTGAGCTCGTGAACAGAACTCGAAACTGAAAAATCGAAAAATAAAAAGTTGAATATTTCATTATCTATGGGGGCTACATGGGTGATTCTGGTATCAAAATGTAGGTTTTCGAGGCCGCTCCATTCAATAAAAAACAATTCGAAGCCCTAACTATCACCGTTTAGATTTTGACCTGTCAAATGGTATTTTTTGAAAAAATCGGAAATTTCAAACTGTCATAACTGCCGTCCCTCTCGTCTCCTCCAATAGTTATTTATATCATGTTGATCAGCATAGTCCCACGTACCTCTGTGCAGAATATGAGCGATTTGAAAAATTTCAAATTTTGGATGAAAAATGACAAAGGGGTATGACCCCCTAAAAACAGCATGTTTGTCAATAAAAAATATATTTGGGGAGGATCTCGCGTTATTATTGAATCTGGAAGTTGTACTGCCCATTTGAATCTTCAATAATAGCAATTCTGCGGACCGACAGCACCCTTACCTAGAGTGGTGTGAGCTCGTGAACAGAACTCGAAACTGAAAAATCGAAAAATAAAAAGTTAAATATTTCATTATCTATGGGGGCTACATGGGTGATTCTGGTATCAAAATGTAGGTTTTCGAGGCCGCTCCATTCAATAAAAAACAATTCAAAGCCCTTACTATCACCGTTTAGATTTTGACCTGTCAAATGGCATTTTTTGAAAAAATCGGAAATTTCAAACTGTCATAACTGCTGTCCCTCTCGTCTCCGCCAATAGTTATTAATATCATGTTGATCAGCATAGTCCCAAGTACCTCTGTGCAGAATGAGCGATTTGAAAAATTTCAAATTTTGGATGAAAAATGACAAAGGGGTATGACCCCCTAAAAACACCATGTTTGTCAATAAAAAAAATATTTGGGGCGGATCTCGCGTTATTATTGAATATGGAAGTTGTACTGCCCATTTGAATCTTCAATAATAGCAATTCTGCGGACCGACAGCACCCTTACCTAGAGTGGTGTGAGCTCGTGAACAGAACTCGAAACTGAAAAATCGAAAAATAAAAAGTTAAATATTTCATTATCTATGGGGGCTACATGGGTGATTCTGGTATCAAAATGTAGGTTTTCGAGGCCGCTCCATTCAATAAAAAACAATTCAAAGCCCTTACTATCACCGTTTAGATTTTGACCTGTCAAATGGCATTTTTTGAAAAAATCGGAAATTTCAAACTGTCATAACTGCCGTCCCTCTCGTCTCCGCCAATAGTTATTTATATCATGTTGATCAGCATAGTCCCAAGTACCTCTGTGCAGAATATGAGCGATTTGAAAAATTTCAAATTTTGGATGAAAAATGACAAAGGGGTATGACCCCCTAAAAACAGCATGTTTGTCAATAAAAAATATATTTGGGGAGGATCTCGCGTTATTATTGAATCTGGAAGTTGTACTGCCCATTTGAATCTTCAATAATAGCAATTCTGCGGACCGACAGCACCCTTACTTAGAGTGGTGTGAGCTCGTGAACAGGACTCGAAACTGAAAAATCGAAAAATAAAAAGTTAAATATTTCATTATCTATGGGGGCTACATGGGTGATTCTGGTATCAAAATGTAGGTTTTCGAGGCCGCTCCATTCAATAAAAAACAATTCAAAGCCCTTTCTATCACCGTTTAGATTTATACCTGTCAAATGCATTTTTTGAAAAAATCGGAAATTTCAAACTGTCATAACTGCCGTCATTCTCGTCTCCGCCAATAGTTATTTATATCATGTTGATCGGCATAGTCCCAAGTACCTCTGTGCAGAATATGAGCGATTTGAAAAATTTCAAATTTTGGATGAAAAATGACAAAGGGGTATGACCCCCTAAAAACACCATGTTTGTCAATAAAAAATATATTTGGGGAGGATCTCACGTTATTATTGAATCTGGAAGTTGTACTGCCCATTTGAATCTTCAATAATAGCAATTCTGCGGACCGACAGCACCCTTACCTAGAGTGGTGTGAGCTCGTGAACAGAACTCGAAACTGAAAAATCGAAAAATAAAAAGTTAAATATTTCATTATCTATGGGGGCTACATGGGTGATTCTGGTATCAAAATGTAGGTTTTCGAGGCCGCTCCATTCAATAAAAAACAATTCAAAGCCCTTACTATCACCGTTTAGATTTTGACCTGTCAAATGGCATTTTTTGAAAAAATCGGAAATTTCAAACTGTCATAACTGCCGTCACTCTCGTCTCCGCCAATAGTTATTTATATCATGTTGATCAGCATAGTCCCAAGTACCTCTGTGCAGAATATGAGCGATTTGAAAAATTTCAAATTTTGGATGAAAAATGACAAAGGGGTATGACCCCCTAAAAACACCATGTTTGTCAATAAAAAAAATATTTGGGGCGGATCTCGCGTTATTATTGAATATGGAAGTTGTACTGCCCATTTGAATCTTCAATAATAGCAATTCTGCGGACCGACAGCACCCTTACTTAGAGTGGTGTGAGCTCGTGAACAGGACTCGAAACTGAAAAATCGAAAAATAAAAAGTTAAATATTTCATTATCTATGGGGGCTACATGGGTGATTCTGGTATCAAAATGTAGGTTTTCGAGGCCGCTCCATTCAATAAAAAACAATTCAAAGCCCTTTCTATCACCGTTTAGATTTATACCTGTCAAATGCATTTTTTGAAAAAATCGGAAATTTCAAACTGTCATAACTGCCGTCATTCTCGTCTCCGCCAATAGTTATTTATATCATGTTGATCGGCATAGTCCCAAGTACCTCTGTGCAGAATATGAGCGATTTGAAAAATTTCAAATTTTGGATGAAAAATGACAAAGGGGTATGACCCCCTAAAAACACCATGTTTGTCAATAAAAAATATATTTGGGGAGGATCTCACGTTATTATTGAATCTGGAAGTTGTACTGCCCATTTGAATCTTCAATAATAGCAATTCTGCGGACCGACAGCACCCTTACCTAGAGTGGTGTGAGCTCGTGAACAGAACTCGAAACTGAAAAATCGAAAAATAAAAAGTTAAATATTTCATTATCTATGGGGGCTACATGGGTGATTCTGGTATCAAAATGTAGGTTTTCGAGGCCGCTCCATTCAATAAAAAACAATTCAAAGCCCTTACTATCACCATTTAGATTTTGACCTGTCAAATGCCATTTTTTGAAAAAATCGGAAATTTCAAACTGTCATAACTGCCGTCCCTCTCGTCTCCGCCAATAGTTATTTATATCATGTTGATCAGCATAGTCCCAAGTACCTCTGTGCAGAATATGAGCGATTCAAAAAATTTCAAATTTTGGATGAAAAATGACAAAGGGGTATGACCCCCTAAAAACACCATGTTTGTCAATAAAAAATATATTTAGGGAGGATCTCACGTAATTATTGAATCTGGAAGTTGTACTGCCCATTTGAATCTTCAATAATAGCAATTCTGCGGACCGACAGCACTCTCACCTAGAGTGGTGTGAGCTCGTGAACAGAACTCGAAAATGAAAAATCGAAAAATAAAAAGTTAAATATTTCATTATCTATGGGGGCTACATGGGTGATTCTGGTATCAAAATGTAGGTTTTCGAGGCCGCTCCATTCAATAAAAAACAATTCAAAGCCCTCATTATCACCGTTTAGATTTTGACCTGTCGAATGGCATTTTTTGAAAAAATCGGAAATTTCAAACTGTCATAACTGCCGTCCCTCTCATCTCCGCCAATAGTTATTTATAATATTATGTTGATCAGCATAGTCCCAAGTACCTCTGTGCAGAATATGAGCGATTCAAAAAATTTCAAATTTTGGATGAAAAATGACAAAGGGGTATGACCCCCTAAAAACACCATGTTTGTCAATAAAAAATATATTTAGGGAGGATCTCACGTTATTATTGAATCTGGAAGTTGTACTGCCCATTTGAATCTTCAATAATAGCAATTCTGCTGACCGACAGCAATGAGGTGGTTTTTGTCCCCAAAGAGGCCAATCCACCCACTTGCCCTGAATTTAGGCCAATCGAAAGATATTGGGCTCTGGTAAAAAGAGAATTGAAGAAGACTAAGAAATCAACGAAAACATTAGCAGAATTCAAGCAAAAGTGGAAGACAGCATCCCAGAAAGTGACTGAGAACACTATAAGAAGCATGGCAAGAATTCCAGAAAAAATCGATGAATGTTTTGGTTTTGTTATTTTAAAAACAGTTTTCATTAGAATTAGAAGATGATTCGAAAATGAGTTTGATTTTCGTGGATCAAAAGATATAAGCGTTTTTGTGATAGCGAATTTATTCTCGTTCAGTCCCTATTCGTTGAGTATTCATATAATAGGCGAACACTCAAAGGTACAATCTGAAACTCTCAACTGGAGCTCAACATCGAGAGTTGATACCAGATAAGCACACGTACACTGAGGACCTACACAGGCTTGAAACTTAAACTTGAAGAAATCCGTTCTAATCCCGTTCCTGATGCTAATGCCGTTTTTATTATGATAAGTTTGTTGGCAAAACCAACTTCCTTGAATTTTAATGAAACGCCGAAAGAGAACAGGCCGATCAATGGAACAAATTGCCTCACCATCTGACACTGACAACGCGATTAGTTACGTGGAGCTGGTTATGAGAAAAAAGTAGGGCGAAGATAGGAAATATTTTCAGATTGATGCTTCAAATGTTGGAACCAAAGACCGCACTTTTTCTATGACAAATTTTGTTAGGAATGTCAAAATTCCCTAGCGATTTGCGGAAATAGTACATTGTTTACCGGGTAGGAAAAGCGTAACATTCCTGGACGATTGTGAAAATTGCTAAGTCGAGGCGCAAGCCGAGACTTTTCTATGACCAATTTTGACTGGAATGTCAAAATTTCCTAGCGATTTGCGGAAAACTCATAGAACTTATAGTGCATGGAATGCTATTACCAGATCGAAAAGTGGGTAAACATCTCAAGTTGGAGGAATCTCTAAATTTCCATGTTCCCATGGATACGACCTGTCACACCGAACAGAAACACAGAAATGTTTGCCGAAATGCCAAGTGAATCGGATCTTGACGATTAAATTCATAGTATTTCTGTGTTTCTATTCTGTATGACAAGTCGTAACCATGGCAACATGGAAATTTCAGTATTCCTCCAACTGGAGATGTTTATCCACTTTTTCAAGCTGAGCAGCAAGGCTAATGGCATTCCATGTACTATAAGTTCTATGGGAAAACTTCATTTACGTTTACAAATTTTCAATTTTACGAAATCAAAAAATGTTATATGCGGCAGCGACGATCTACTTATCGGACAATCCAACCTAATCCCTACATCCATCAGCCGATTCCTCCCATCCAAAGGCTCTGAATCTAAAATCCACCTCTTGATCCGCGCTTAGGCTCTATTAAATTTTCCTGGCTGTGCCTCGACGACAGTATCAAAGGAACAATCGCAATAAACTGGATGAAATCCAGCCGACAGAGGGTGTTGACAGGTCCGGAATAATCAAACCCAGGAATAGCGTACGACTTGCTTTTCCGTTTTCTTATCTTCAATAGGCAGCGACGAGTATAAGGGTTGCAAGGGGTGGCCTTGTATCCTTTCATGTTGGTTTTGCGGATTGGTCTTTGATCTGGGAGGCTTCATCACTGGTGTTATCAGTTTTTGAAGCGAGAGATTAAAAATGTTGGTTTTGCCTTCTTACAGGAGAAGTCCTAACATTTACTTATGCATGCTCTACACCATACTAATGAATGGTAGCTTTATAGTCTTTGCATGTCTTATTGCAATAATTTTTATGCAGCCTTTTGCTCGCGCTCCCTTAGCTGTCTAATGAGGTGATAGGATCTTTGTATCAAAAACACCATATTTGTCATCACCAAGGGATTCCTGGCAAATTTAAAGTCGTTTTTCGATCTGGAGGATCTACTACCCAATATAATCATGCAGAATACCCATGAAGCTGATCAGTACCGCCTATACTTTGAGTGCTCTGAGCATCTGAACAAAACTCGAAAATGAAATATGGAAAAAATAAAACAATACATATTCGACTGTAACAAAGGCCTATAAAGACATGTTTGGTATCAAAATATAGGTTTTCGAGGACGCTGAATTGAATAAAAACCAATTCAAGTCGCTATCTATCATAGTTTAGATTTTCACCTGTCAAATGGCATTTTTTCAGAAATCGAAATTTCAAATCGTCATAGCTCCCGCTACTGTGATCCTATCCACGATTCTTTTGTATATTGTTAATCAGCATTGTCCAGAGTATCTCTGAGCATAATAAAATCGATATCGAAAATTTCAACTTTTTGGGAGAAAAATGCCAAAGGGGTAAGACCCCCCAAAAACACCATATTTGTCATCACCAAGGAATCCCTGGCGAATCCAAAGTCGTTTTTCGATCTTGAGGATCTACTACCCATTCGACTCATGCAGAATACCCATGAAGCTGATCAGTATCGCCTATACTTTGAGTGCTCTGAGCGTCTGAACAAAACTCGAAAATGAAATATGGAAAAAATAAAACAATACAAATTCGACTGTAACAAGGCCTATATAGACATGTTTGGTATCAAAATATAGGTTTTCGAGGACGCTGAATTCAATAAAAACAAATTCAAGTCGCTATCTATCATAGTTTAGATTTTCACCTGTCAAATGGCATTTTTTTCAAAAATCGAAATTTCAAATCGCCATAGCTCCCGCTCCTGTCATCCTATCCACGATTCTTTTGTATATTGATAATCAGCATTGTCCAGAGTATCTCTGAGCATAATGAAATCGATATCGAAAATCTCAACTTTTTTGGTGAAAAATGCTTAGAGACCCCCCAAAAACACCATATTTGTCATCACCAAGGAATCCCTGGCGAATCCAAAGTCGTTTTTCGAACGTGAAGATCTACTACCGATTCAAATCATGCAGAATACCCATATATCTGATCAGTATCGCCTATACTTTGAGTGCTCTGAGCGTCTGAACAAAACTCGAAAATGAAATATTGAAAAAATAAAACAGTACAAATTCGACTGTTACAAGGCCTATCCTATATAGAAATGTTTGGTATCAAAATATAGGTTTTCGAGGACGCTTTCATCAACACTTTTGGATAGTTCTCTAGAAATCAATTTTAACGAGCACTGAACTTTCCAACGACATCTTCAATCGAACCAGAAAACAAAGAGAACAAAAAATTCCTCAGAAATATCCACTATTAGTTTCCGTCCTCTATTTTCATTCCTATCCACTCATTTCGCCAATATATATCTCAAACATCGTTCGTCTCATCCACTTGGAAACTTTCGGAGGGTCTGCTCAACCGATCTCCAGGGGACCATGGCGCTCTTGATTTTCTTTTATCATTTCCGCGCAACCATGTGAACGCTGCATCACTGCACTCCAGTTGCCGACGAAAGAAAACAATAATTTCCGGAAAAGTGCCCTTCAACCGGTCTGAAAGTGGAGGAAAGTGGAAATAATGGGTGGGCAGTGGGAGGATGTAATCATCTTTTCGATCTGATTCCTACTCCTATGGATTTTATTGCTCTTTGGAGTATGTCGCGGGGGGAGTTGGAGGAGGCCTTTGTTTTTTACGAGATGCTGGTTGGAAATATTGGTTCGGGCGGTAGAAATGAAGTTTCATTTCATGTTTTGAGGAATAAATGACAGTTTTCCTTGTGAGTGTGCTCAAAAAGTAAGGCTTTCTTACCAATACTGTAGTAAGCAGTCAATAGTAAAGATTCACAGCTGCCTTCTGCCTTCATAACAAGCCATGAAATGGTCCATGTTCAGGATCGAGTGGGACTCTTTCATAAAAGTCTTCAAGCTCTTTTGTACTGAATTTTTGAAGACATTCGGTTGTTCTTGTTGCAAAACAAAGCAATGATATTTATTTTTCCTTTTTCATAGTTCTGATTTGACCAAGTTTTCCTACTATGTTTTCTAACGATGTATGAGATTGCTCTGTTGTTCTAAGGATTCTCAAAGCCAATCTGGCATTGGCAAAATTTGGAGATTCAGGATTGAGGTATTCTACCCACGTTATGCTAATGAGTGTATGATCTGGCTTCCTTAGAGGTTGACATCTTCACTTTCCAGAATAAAACTTCAGAAAAGGGGTGGATCAATTGAAAAAATGCTACGAAAATGCATTGTACTCAGACGAATACATACTAAGAAATAAATTTCTTTCGACCCTTGATTCATGTTTTTTCAGTTTTAAAGTAGTCTAGTATTCATTATGTGCTCTCATATGCCCATATGATGTTTCATGGTTGCTCTGAGCGTCTGAACAAAACTCGAAAATGAAATATGGAAAAACTAAAACGATAAAAATTCGACTGTAACAAGGCCTATATAGACATGTTTGGTATCAAAATATAGGTTTTCGAGAACGCTGAATTCAATAAAAACAAATTCAAGTCGCTATTTATCATGGTTTAGATTTTCACCTGTCAAATGGCATTTTTTCAAAAATCGAAATTTCAAATCGTCATAGCTCCCGCTCCTGTGATCCTATTCACGATTCTCTTGTATATTGTTAATCAGCATTGTCCAGAGTATCTCTGAGCATAATAATATCGATATCGAAAATTTCAACTTTTTGGGTGAAAAATGCCAAAGGGGTAAGACCCCCCAAAAACACCATATTTGTCATCACCAAGGCATCCCTGGCGAATCCAAAGTCGTTTTTCGAGCGTGAAGATCTACTAAACATTCGAATCATGCAGAATACCCATACGGCTGATCAGTATCGCCTCTACTTTGAGTGCTCTGAGCGTCTGAACAAAACTCGAAAATGAAATATGGAAAAAATAAAACAATACAAATTCCACTGTAACAAGGCCTATATAGACATGTTTGGTATCAAAATATAGGTTTTCGAGGACGCTGAATTCAATAAAAACAACTTCGAGTCGCTATCTATTATAGTTTAGATTTTCACCTGTCGAATGGCATTTTTTCAAAAATCGAAATTTCAAATCGTCATAGCTCCCGCTCCTGTGATCCTATCCAAGATTCTTCTGTATATTGTTACTCAGCATTGTCCAGAGTATCTCTGAGCATAATAAAATCGATATCGAAAATTTCAACTTTTTGGGTGAAAAATGCCAAAGGGGTAAGACCCCCCAAAAACACCATATTTGTCATCACCAAGGAATCCCTGGCGAATCCAAAGTCGTTTTTCGAGCGTGAAGATCTACTACCCATTCGAATCATGCAGAATACCCATACGGCTGATCTCTATCGCCTATACTTTGAGTGCTCTGAGCGTCTGAACAAAACTAGAAAATGAAATATGGAAAAAATAAAACAATGCAAATTCGACTGTAACAAGGCCTTTATAGACATGTTTGGTATCAAAATATAGGTTTTCGAGGACGCTGAATTCAATAAAAACAAATTCGAGTCGCTATCTATGATAGTTTAGATTTTCACCAGTCAAATAGCATTTTTTTCAAAAATCGAAATTTCAAATCGTCATAGCTCCCGCTCCTATCATCCTATCCACGATTCTTTTATATATTGTTAATCAGCATTGTCCAGAGTATCTCTGAAGATAATGATTCGAAAATCTCAACTTATTGAGAGAAAAATGTCAAAGGGGTAAGACCCCCCAAAAACACCATATTTGTCATCACCATGGAATCCCTGGCGAATGCAAAGTCGTTTTTCGATTGTGACGATCTACTACCCATTCGAATAATGCAGAATACCCATATATCTGATCAGTATCGCCTATACTTTGAGTGCTCCGACTCATGGACCTCACATCATTCATACACTCTTTCCGAAAGCTCTCAATAAATCACCAACCAAGGATGAACATAAATTCACGTCCCACAATATTTTCGCTCGGCAGAATCTGCATCAGCCCAGACATGCAAGTTCCCCTGAAAAACTACATTATAATAGTGAACGTGAGTTCAACCGTATCTTCAGTGCTTCAGCCCTCTTCCTCACCGGAAGATCAGACTCTTATGCTCCTTCAACCATTTTAATCCAATGACTCAGCCAGAATTCAATCGTCCTCGGATCAACCGACATATTTGCACCAAAGCCACAATCCGGGCGAGTGCATATGTTGGCAAAAAGCCTGGGGGAAATCCATTAACGGGGGTGGCCAAGTCGATGGGGCGTTTCTATATATCTTCCCCAAGACGTGAATTACAGGGATTCTATGTTAACACAAACTTATTCCTATTTTCATGATCTTGTCATCCGTTTGAACGATTTATTGGGGCTGGGGGAAGAGTGTGTTGCGGAAACTCGGGATAAGTATGGCGTAAATAAGGGTGGAATACGAAATAGGGGTTTTCCCGTCGATATGTAGTGTGCTGACGATTGAGGATGTCGACTGGGGAATGAGGTTGGAGATGAAGGTACAAAATACGAATTCAGGTTGTGTATTCAGATGGGTAAGCTTCGCTCACAGGACTCATCAGATTGGCTAGTGTAAGCTAATGACGCAGGTTTTGGAGTAAAATGCTACACACGCAATGGACCGTGAGACGCCGTTCTGAATAATTTCTGAGGAACGTTGAGAAAGGTGAATCTCTTTTCCTTGCATTGAGTTCCTCGGCATTGTCTATTTAGTTCCTATTATGGAATTTTCTAAATTTCGACCACAAATGAATACGGAAAGTTCCAAATCTGTCGTCGAATATGTGGTAGATATACCAAAGAATACCGGCCTGTAGACTCCATTGCAGTGTACCAACAATTCCAGCTAAACTCACATTTCAGAATTGTCTCTTACCAAAATCATACATCAAATAAAGTGAGGATACGAAACGAAGAGGGAGATGACATTTAATTAAGGAAATGATCAATGAACAAAGGAGATAGATGCCGTTGTACCAGAATTCGAGCTGGAGGATATTGGATTTGGATGTTGGAGATAAATCGTTGGGGAAGCAGTTCACGATGGAGACAATAGTTTACTCTGGGATGAGCAGGAATTTATCGTATGCACATGAGGCGTAATGTCGTATATATACAAGGGTTACCCTAGGAAGTTTCTCTCTGTGGTGTTAGCGTTTATTCGAAATAAAACTGTCTGTAGGAAGCTAAGATAAAAAATATGATGTTCCTCAAACACCAAAATATTCGATCCTATCGAATTTTTCCTTTGACCAGTTGAAATATGGACCACATCAATGAAAACAAATGATTGTCTGTTTCATCTCCGAAATCGATGACTTGTCAAACGTATACTTTACGAATTGTTATTCATTTAAGTAGGCATAATACACTTCTCCACAAGAGTTAGGGATATCCTATTCAATCGTTTTTAAAAGTATGTAATCTTCGAGAAAATCGCTGTGGAATCATTTAAAATACAAAAACAACTTGAATCGATCCAATTAAAATCAGTATGAGACATTTCGTCAATCGGGTCGCCTTTTTTCTGAAGTTTGGTTCTTTGCATATGCTTCATGAATGTTCTTATTTTGAAATGAAGCCAGTTTATCAACGGCTTCGATTTGAAACGAGTTTTCTGAAAATGCCAAGACGTAAATTAACAAACGCTGAGGCTAATAGGGCTATCGAAATGCTACAGGGTGGCCTAACACAGGTTGTTGTAGCGGAAAGGCTCCAAGTCAGCCAAAGTGTGATATCTCGACTTTGGAATAGGTTCAGGGAGACAGGTCCAAGTTGTAAAGACCAAGGCTTGGTGGGCGATGAAATTCAACAACTGCTCAGGATCGTTTCATCACCGTTTCGGCGAGAAGAAACCCTACATCTACGTGTAGAATGCTACGGAATACTCTTCAAAATGCAAATGGGGTCCAAGTTTCCATCAAAACCATCAGACGACGTTCGAGAGAGGTGAATCAAGGTTCTATCTAGAAGTCCATTCAGAGGAGTTTCATTAAAACGTGACCATAAGCGTCAAAGACTGGAATGGACAAGGCAACATATCAATTGCAACGATCGAAGGCGTAGTGTCCTTTTCACTGATGAATCCAGATATGGACGATTTTCAGATTCTCGAAGAATAAGGGTATGGACAATCCCACGCATCCCCGTAATCGTCGCTATGTCCAAGAAGTCCATCCATTCCGAGGGGGTAGTGTTATGGTATGGGCCGGGATATGTTTCAACGGGCGCACAGATCTACACATTTGTCCTGGGAATATGACCGCCTTACACCATAGGGAGCATGTCATTGACAATGTTGTGCCAAATTTTCACGCTGCTATTGGTGAAACTTTTCAACTTCTAGACGATAACGCACCGTGCAGCCATAGTTGAGAATGCGCGCGAGGAGCTTTGTATTTCACATTTACCAATACCTGCGCACTCACCAGATTTGAATTGCATAGAACATGCATGGGATGCGCTCCAAAGAAGATTAGATAATCATCAACCTACCCCAGAATCCTTAAATGATCTGAGAGAGCTTCTGCCCCGTTTAAGGAACCAAATTCCTCTAGAAATGTTCAAAAACCTCGTGTGTAGTATGCAAAGAAGATGTCAAGCTGTTATTGATGCCCGTGAAGGCCATACATTGCATTGATAGTCTTAAAATGCTTGAATTCTCTGGGAATAAAATTTCGTTATTTTACTCGATTTTTCTTAACCACCTTGTATACGCTGCAGACCTATAGGCTAGAATTAATTTGCAACTTGAAATCATATGAATATGAATTTTCATCACAAAAATCTTATTTTAACTATATTTTTTTGCAATTTGAGTCAATATCCCAAACTCATGTGGAGCAGTTTATATTGAAGCATCAATTTGATTTTTAATGGTTTCCTCGCCTAATGAGTGGTGATCTTCCATTATTCCCATCGGAATACATTGTTTTATAGCCGATATCATCGATAGACACAATAACTTCCGACATATACCAGGGATTAGCTAATCTCAGATGTCAATACAATAAATATAAATCCTCTTTCTTATCTTCATCTCTTGAATATTTTTTATTTTGTTTGTTTATTCCCTCATCTGTATTGAGTAATGGTATGGGTCTTATTGATATTCGGTTCCATTCCATTTTAAATATAAAGATGTTCAATTTGGTAGACAGAAAATAGAAAAATAAATGGGGGCAACAAGTGACTTCGGAAAAACCATTCGAAGATATTCTTGGGGGATGTGACGGTTTTTTATCATTTGGACTTTTGTCAGTGCTATGTCTTTAAATTTTAAATTCCTTTTGTTGATGTAATGATTCGTCTTTTCATCAGCTTGTTTTTTGCTTCAGGAATATCTTTGAAATTTTCTTTGAACATGAAAAATTCATCAATTCATTCAGCATTGAATCTTTTTCAATAGTCTTTGAGGTCGCCAACAAATAATATCAAATTTCAGATATTAACAAAGCGAACACAAAATTTTATCATATTTCGTACCTACCAGTAGGATAACACAATCGTGCACATGCAAAGAAAGAAATAAAAGCTCATTTTATCAGGACTCTGCAATCGTATACTTCTTTGTACCTTTCATATTCCAATGACGATTGATTTCACCTTTCTACGAAAATCGACTTATCATAATTTTAGAATACAATGAAACCTCCAGAGTCTGATAAGGCGAATTCATAAATAGAAGTAGAATAGTGAGATCAGTCAGTGAACTTGCAAACGTCTCTAAAATGAGTCCGTTAATCTTGATTTTTCTAGTTTGTTTTGCGAGTATTCAGTGTTGTCATGTAAGGAGAGAATCCAATGATGTAGTGACCGAAGGGCCCACCAGTGATGTCAAATCGAAAGATCCTCTTTACCTCACGCCTTACATTGAGCAGGGTTTCATAGAAGAAGGGCGAAAGGCTGCTGAAGTAAATTCAGAAATTTTTTTGAACACCACCTCTTACAGTGGATTTTTCACTGTTAACTACACCTACAACAAAAATCTGTTCGGGTGGTTCTTTCCCTCAAAAAACGTCAACGATCCTGTCATGTTATGGCTCCAAGGCGGTCCTGGATTAACCTCAATGTTTGGGCTGTTTGCAGAAATGGGTCCTTTCAAAATAGAAAATGACACTCTGGTTCCTAGAAAAACAGCATGGACCAACACGCATAGTATTCTGTACATCGACAATCCTGTAGGTACCGGATACAGCTTCACCGATAAAGAAGGTTTGGCCCGTGATGAAGCGCAGATTGGTGAAGAGATGTTTGAGGCTTTAAGACAGTTCTTCTTGCTTTTCCCAGAAATCCGTCAAAACGACTTTTATGTAGCTGGGGAATCGTACGCTGGAAAATACGTTCCAGTGGTTGCCCACACTGTATACAAGAAGAATGAGAAGCTCCCAGACTCCCTGAAGATAAACTTGAAAGGGGTTGTGATTGGAAATGGGTGGTTGGACCCAGTGAACCAGATAAATATCGGTGAATACGCTTTCCAACTTGGTCTAGTGGACTTGAACACCAGAAGAATAATGGATGAGTGTAGGGACCAAGCTATCGTCCTTCTGCGACAAGGGAAGTTAGTTGAATCCACTCTAGTACAACGGAAAATATCTCATGCTTTGAAGATCGCCAGTGGCTACGAAAACATGTACAATTACCTTTATCCAGGAAAACAAGAGGTCGAAACCATAATGACTAACTTCGTCCAGAAGAACGAGGTGAGGTTCTCCATACACGTAGGGAACTTAACGTTCAATCCTGACGAACCTGTGGACACGGCTTTACTTGGAGACGTGATGGTATCAGTGGCCGATAAATTGATAGATCTGTTGGCCAATTTCAGAGTCTTGATTTATAGCGGTCAATTGGATTTAGCTGTTCCGTATCCAACAACTGTCAATTATTTGTTAAATTTGAAATTCGATTCCGCTGAAGAATACAGGGTAGCAACCAGGGATATTTGGTACAGGCATGGCGAGATCGCTGGGTACTTGAAGAAGGCTGGGAATTTGACTGAAGTTTTGGTTCTCAAGGCTGGACATTTGGTGCCTTCAGATCAACCTGATGTGGCTTACGCACTGATTAATGCTTTCACGAGAAACGAGAATATTTTGATGTCAGATCAGAAAAATATCCCTGAATGAAAATTTGTATGTATCTCTCTAATTATGTACATGAAATAAAGGTTCTTTATTCTTTGTGATTTAACTTTGCCTTCATAAAGATCTTATAGGATAATGATAATGATCAGATTTATTGTGAGCTTCAAGTTAACAAGTTCACTGATGAGGTGGATGAGTAATGTAATCATCCATCAATGTAAAACCTTTTCTAGAATTCAAGAAAGAATATTTTGTTCATCTCTGCTCTTCAGAATCATAATTAGAGGAAACGAAATCGTTTTAGGGAAATAATGAGTGCTCGAATGAACAAGAGAAGCGTTTCAATGTGGAGGGTTCGAAAATAGAAAAATGAAGTGAAATATAAGGTTCAACGTTGAAAGCGAACGAAAAACTGTTGAGAACGCAAAAATAAATTCTGGTAAGATTCCGGAAATACTGAAACTTTCATCCATCTCCCTGGAAATTGCATATCGTAATTTTAAATTGGATTCCGTGAAGCTCTGAATAATTTATTTAATGTCGGTATCCCATTCACTCAAACGAAAGGGGAAGAAGAAGAAAGCAATGGAGTTTCCCTTCTCGATTTTGAACAGTTGAAAACGAGCTACTGCTGCGGAAAGATTCGGAAAAATGCGGTTGTCACAAACTTGTCGAGAAGTTCATGCAGATCTGACCGATGCCGATGGTGGAAAAATTTGGGGTTTCCAGTTACATGAGTAAAAACATCAAAAAAATCCGATTATTCCCAGCAGTTTACCCAAAAATTCAGATTTTGTAACATTGAAATTCGACTCGAGATTATTCAGAATTTGTATTGGTCTGATTTTCACTCGGGACTTTTTGATCTGAGAGACTGAGCTCGGTTGAATGATGAATTTTAGTCATAGTTTGAATAATTATAGGTAAAAACATCAAAAAAATTCGATTGTTCCCAGCACTGTACCCAAAAATTCAGATTTTGTAAAATTAAAATTCGACTCGAGATTATTCAGATTTTGTATTGGTCTGATTTTCACTCGAGACTTTTTGATCTGAGAGACTGAGCTCGGTTGAATAATGAATTTTATTCATAGTTTGAATAATCATTAGTAAAAATATCAAAAAAATCCGATTATTCCCAGCAGTTTACCAAAAATTCAGATTTTGTAACATTGAAATTTGACTCGAGATTATTCAGAATTTGTATTGGTCTGATTTTCACTCGGGACTTTTTGATCTGAGAGACTGAGCTCGGTTCAATGATGAATTTTAGTCATAGTTCGAATAAATATAAGTAAAAACATCAAAAAAATCCGATTATTCCCAGCAGTTTACCCAAAAATTCAGATTTTGTAACATTGAAATTCGACTCGAGATTATTCAGAATGTGTATTGTTCTAATTTTCACTCGGGACTTTTTGATCTGAGAGACTGAGCTCGAGTGAATGAGGAATTTCAGTAATGGTTTGAATAATTATAAGTAAAAATATCAAAAAAATACGATTATTCCCAGCAGTTTACCAAAAATTCAGATTTTGTAACATTGAAATTCGACTCGAGATTATTCAGAATGTGTATTGGTCTAATTTTCACTCGGGACTTTTTGATCTGAGAGACTGAGCTCGGGTGAATGAGGAATTTCAGTAATGGTTTGAATAATTATAAGTAAAAACATCAAAAAAATACGATTATTCCCAGCAGTTTACCCAGAAATTCAGATTTTGTAAATTGAAATTCGACTCGAGATTATTCAGATTTTGTATTGGTCTAATTTTCACTCGGGACTTTTTGATCTGAGAGACTGAGCTCGGTTGAATGATAAATTTTAGTCATAGTTTGAATAATTATTAGTAAAAACATAAAAAAATCCGATTATTTCCAGCAGTTGACTCCAAAAATTCAGATTTTGTAACATTGAAATTCGACTCGAGATTATTCAGATTTTGTAGTGGTCAGTGAAAACTGATTAACTTCGAATACACGTGTATTCTCCTGAACAAAAAACATATTTGCTGGTTTATCGTTTTCATTTGAGTGATAAGATGGTGAAGATTCCACACACAAAAAATTGTCACATTCAACAAGTTGAAAGTTGATAGGGGGGGCTAAGACTTTTGACGATGTGTGGAAATCCTTACAATCGAACTAACTCATCAATAAGTGAAACTTGGCCTTCATATTGTGCAGAATTCATATTTCCCCGAAAGAAAAATCCCATTCAGTAAAACCCCTCAATCTTAAAAAAGTCTGCAGAAATCCAATCAGTAAATGTCGGAAATCTTAAAGCGACTCTGTCAACTGGCGAAGCCACATTCCGCTTCTTATCTGCCCCGTTTCCAGAAAGCCAGAATATCAGCAGAATGATCGGTCAATTTGCTATGAAAGGAAGAATCTGGGAAAAGTCGAGCAAAAATGAAATCCGGGAATCACAGTTGACTCGTCCTGATACCTCCTCATTAGCTGAATGGGGCTACATCATGCGGATATTTCTTTGTTGGATTCGAAAAGTTGATCCGATTTATTCGATACTCGGCCCGCTCCACGACGGCATTTCTGACAGATACGTCCTGAGGGAGATTCCTCATCGAGTTTTAGTTATATCTTTCCGACAGAGCCTCATTCGGAAAAAATGAAATGAGAAAAGATTCTTCTGAACTCGAAAGTCGTGTAATGTCGATGAGGCAGCATCAAACGCGGTCTTTCAAATGATATCGATTCCTTCGAACATAAACGTCCTACTGATGTGAAAAAAATGTTTTTCGGAAGATGATACTACCACCTTTCATTGAAGTAGAAGAATATGAAAACATTTAACTCAAAAATGTCATAAAAAAATTCTTAAAGAAAAATTTGTCAAAAAATTTACTGAATTTTTTAGTGAATCCTCAAAAGTACAAAAAATAGCACATTGAAGTATGATTTTTTTTCAATGAACTAACACGCAAGGATATCAGCTACAAAACCACACCCACATCATTTCTGTAAGTTATATAATTTGAGAGTTATTGCTGTTTGAACATGAACATGACGAAAATGGATAAAATAAAATAAAAACTCAGTACTGTACTTTTGTTCATTTGTAATGATCAAACTAACAAATTTATCATAAAAATTGCTCAAAATGCCACCTCTGCTTTGTAGACAGGCAGTGGCCCTTATGACGACTTGTCTTGTGGCCCTAGAAATCAATGCAGTGTCTGCTCTCTCGTAGTGGTCTTATTCGAACAATAATAACTCCCAAGTTATGTAACTTACAGCAAAGATCCGGGTGTCGTTTTGTAGCTGATATCCTTGCGTATTAGTTCGTTGAGGAAAATTATACTTCAATGTCCTAGTTTTTGTACTATTGAGGATTTACTGATAAATTCAGTAAATTTTTTGACTGAAATTTTTTTAAGAATTTTTTTGTGACATTTTTGAGTAGAATGTTTTCATATGGTTCTACTTTAATAAAAGGTGGTAGTATTATCTTTCAAAAAACATTTTTTTCACGTCTGTAGGACCTTTATGTCCAAATAAATCGGTATCATTTGAAAGGGTCAACTAAAATAAAAAAAATAATTCAAAATGGCGGCTATTCCAGAAATAGGGGGGTTGACCCCCCAATGTGGGTGTTTTTGTCGATAAAATTAGGTATATTTGACGACCTTAAATTATCGCTAAGTCATGCCCAAACACACTGTATAGGTACCTGCGGTGCCTCGCGCATTCACCATTTTGCAGCATTATTCTTTCATTACCTTTCCCTCCCAAAAAAACATTATCACCGCCACTGTTGTTATAATAATTTAAATGGGTGTTTTTGTCGATAAAATTAGGTATATTTGATGCTCTTAAATTATCGCTAACTCATGCCAAAACACACGGTATGTGCAGGAGATAGAATTCAAGAATAAAATGAAAAACATTGCACGTTCTTGTAAATGAAATATTCATTGGCAACCCATAGCGAAACACTCACTCAACCGCCAGTCTAGACAAATAAATGTCACTTCCCCTCTGTATAGACTCTTCGATCCCACGCGTTTTACACAAACAAGATAACCAGCAGTTGCACTAGCCGGAAAAATACACAGGGTGTCCAAAATCCCAAAGATTCCACAAATTTAGGCATAGTTGAAAAAGATACAAAGTTCATTCTCCTATATCTTCGTTTATTTCGAACTAGCGACCCGCCTCGGCTTCGCACGCATGCAATGCAATCCTTATAAACAACGGTAGTGCCGGCGCCGCTCCGCTATGTCCCTGCATTTTAAATCTGTAATATCTTCGGAAATATTCATTTAAATCACATGCTGTAAAGGGCCATATTGATCTATATTGAATGGACAATGTATTTAAGGTACTTAATTGCATAAGGATTAATGCTGTATTGCTTAAAATAACTTCCTAAATAAGCCATTTTTTCCCGTAAAATGTAAAGGATAAAAAATGGTTATTGTGGGTTATCCTTATAAGATAGACATATACCATCGCGGACTTTTTTTGTTGACCTTTTTTAGGAGTACAATACCGACTACATTATTTTGATTTATCTCGTGGGGTTCAGTCAGCGTTTGCAATGTAAGCGCAAAAAATTTGTTCATTTACGACATCACATTAGAAACCTGTAAATTTATCAGTGTTTCTCTACAATTTTATGCATGTATCATACATAGAAACCTTCCTCTTGAATCACTTCATGAATTAGAAAAAAGCGTTTCAAAATCCGTTACGTAGTTTTGAAGATTTAAGCATACATAGGGACAGACAGCGAAAGTGACTTTGTTTTATACTATGTAATGTAATGATGAATTCAATTGACCATATTCATAAGCTATCGGTTGCAGCTTTTTGAGCGTTCTTGGGTTGGCAGCAATAATAATAATATGTCATCACTGTCATTACTGATTTGAAATAAGCCCGCCAATTCACTAACATTTAGGTTTCATTATATTCTTTATAAAATTTAGGTATACACAAGATGTACTTACACCTTTTTAGCATCCATTTTTACCAAAAATTGTTTTCGCTCTATCAAATTTCAAAATAAATAGCACGTTCAAAACTTCAAAAATTGTAAACAATCAAAGACAATTGACATTAATGAGGTTTGACATTGAACATTGACATTGATGACACATTGGTACCAACCCAAAGATGCTCAAAAAGCTGCAACCGAATACCGATAGCTAATGAATATGGTCAATATTGGTGAAGAGATGCCTTCGCTTCTGGTTGTTGGAGAAGCTTTCAAACAAACTGTTAGATGTATTCTACTCGATACAAAGTACAAGTTAGAATTAGAAATTACGCATGCGTTAGAATCTAGTGGGATGACGAGCTAAAGCGGGCGTATAAGGAAGTCAGAACTTAAACACGAGAATATCTATGAAAAATAGAATAGAATAGATACGATAGGTTGTATTTCAAAACTAAAACAACTGGAACAATTCGTCGCAAGTTATGTTAATCTTGAAATATATGGACTGGGACTTGGCCCAACTTCTCTCTTGCTACATTGAACTCTTCCCAACTATTCGCTGCTGGCACATTCGAAAGCCATCTACCAACATTCAAGAACTCACCGTCGCTCGCCTAAGAAAACGAATGAATAAATTTCCGTTGCAACTTTCTCGAAAGTCTCTCGACTCGAATCAGAACCTAAAACCTCGCTCTCGGCCACTTGATCCACCTAATGCCGTTTCCCACTGCATCCTTCTTACCCATTTCTGGAATTGTTATTGTGTTTCGTCGCAGTGACGAGTATGCAGATGCCACCGGAGCGGAAGTTAAATCGACGTCGATTTCTGAAGATGAAGTCGTTTTCTCAGCTCTCGCTGCTGGTATTGCAACTGTTTCCTGCTTCCTATCTTGTAATATTTGCCATATGGCGTCTACATGTCATTGCGCTGTCGATATTAGAGGAATGGAAGGAAGTATTAGGCGCCTGGGGGTTGCTTGTCGACGAATGCGATTGACTCGTCAATTTGGAAAGGAAAATGGGGTGTCCAATTATCTCTAATTGAAAATGAAGGCTAGAGACTTCTCAGAGATACTTTCAAGCCCCGACTCTTCAAAAACGGTTCTTCCATCACTAATAGTTCATGAAATATACTAAGCCAACAATTCTCGACCATTTGATGGTCGAATTGCATTTGATAAAGACCCTCGCTGTCATTTAAGAAGGAGCATCCAGCCGCACCTTAACGCCGATGCTGTGGATCATGACAGAACCATAGATCTACGAACAGATAACGTTATCACCATAGGCAACCATAAAAATAATCTAAGATATTGAGTATTGCCTGCACAGTCCCCAAACGGTAGAAATAACAGTTTTAAATTAGTATTTCCTTCCTAAACTACATCAAATTGTTTCGTAAGATGCAATAAAGCACTCTTCATCATTTTCTCCCAAATTTCAGGCCGTGCGCATTAATTCCAGCCCTCAGTTTCGAGCTCGAACGAACAACCAACATCTCTAAAATTGCCGACTAATCTCGCGAATGAAACAAAACAGCTTTCCCTCTCTTTGAGTAGAAAGAGACGGTGGCAAGGCGGCACCGTCTTGTCATTTGTATTAGTAATTAGAACGGGATGGTAATTACACGTAGCTGACGCCAGATGATAGTGACATGGTGGATGCTATTCTTGTTCACTCGACGAAGACAACCAATTAGATATCGTTGGTGCTTCTGCTGCTGCGAGGGCGGACAATGTCGGCTGAATTTTCGATATGAGGTTGTCTCGAAAAGCCACAGCAGGTCAGAGAGACGAAAATTTATCGTGCTTCCTGCTAGGGTGTGTTTTTGACGTTATGGCAGCAATATTTGAAATGATAGAAGTCTTACTAGCTGTCAGTAGAGTTGAGTATAGTAAAACGTTGGATTTTCCTGTTCCCATCATGAGTTTACTAAGGACTGAACGAGAATAAATTCGCTATCACAAAAACGCTTATATCTATTGAACCACTGGACCGATTTCGAAAATCAAACTCATTTTCGAATTACCTTCTAATTCTAATGAAAACTTTGGGGACAAAAACCACCTCATTAGCTTCGTACCATTCCTTGGTGGCCTTGCTGTAGTGACATAAAGCTAAATCTGGCCAAAAGATTGTTGACACATCGTGCTCACGTAAAAGTGGTGAAAGTCGCTTCTTCAAGCATTCCTCGATGTATATCTTCGAGTCAACAGAGCCTTGGACAACGAAAAATTTGCTCCTTGTCCCACAAGTGCAAATTGCTTGCCAAACCAGGAATTTTTTAGGAAACTGCTTGTTTCTTCACGCGAAATTGTTCGTCAACATTTCCACGAGAATCTGCAGTATAAAATTCCTGACCAGGAAGTTGCGAGAAATCAGCCAAGACATAGGTTTCGTTGTCCATCACGAAACAGGAAAAATTTTTCAAGAAATCTTTTTTTAATTTCTTTGGTCTTGATTTCGCTTCTTGATTCTTTACAGCGTTCCTGTCTGGCACTTTCTGCACTTTGTATGTTCTAAGCCTACAACTCGACTCGATTTTCTGAACGGTTGACTGCGAACAACCCACTATTTGGGCCACTTTCCGTCCTGAAAGGTAAGGATTCTTCTGAAAAAGGCTGATGGCCTTCTTCACTTTTTTTGGGCTATGAAACCCCTTTTTCCTCCCGGTTCCTTCCTTGCGGTTAATCGTAAGATCTTCGTTGAAGCGCTTAACATCTCTTGATACCGTTTCCGGACGAACGCGAGCCTCTTTTGCGATTCTTTTGAAGCTCCATTTTTGATTGTTTTGAAAGTTTCACTTAAAATTCTCGTGTTTTCACTTCGCTTGACATTTTGCGACAGAGAATTGGAATATCTATGAAGTAAATGTTCCACATATTTCTGACGTTCATAACAAAGCTAACTATGATCAAATTTTGATTTTTTCTCAATTGGTTCAAGAGATTTAGGCGTTTTTGTGATAGCGAATTTATTCTCGTTCAGTCCTTAGAGTATCAAAATTTCATGGTGAACCGGCGACTTCTTCGGCTATTATTCATACAACAGTCATGCACGATCCAGAGAAATGACCTTAACATCTACAAATACGATATTCCATCGTTACAATCAAGAGAACAATTTTTCCAATGTACGAGAGAAATATCAAGTTTCCTTTTGCGCGACAAAAAGCAATCCACTCATGTCCTCATCCAGATGAAACTCTTCCAGATCGAGATCATCTCCGTTCCTTTTGTGGAATCATCAGATATTTTTTCCATTATTCAAATAGAAGAGGGGCCTTTCCCATTATTCCAACACGAAGAGAAACGCTGAAAAATGGTTTTGTATAATGTATATCGCTTTCCTTTTACCATTCCCCCGGTGATCCCGATACACATTTGTCTCTTACACGCATGAATTCTCCAACGTAGTAGGCCATATTCCAGATGGTAATGAGGTGTGAATGTTTAATGCCGCAGATCCAGATCCGCAAGAACGTCTTTGAAGTAGCGGCAGCAGATGTATCCGTATGTCATATGCATAATGGAATATTGTGGCAACAAGGCTTTTTCGATGCGAAACACACGAGAGCTTGAGGAGACAAATGTTCTTTATTGAAGGGTACAAATCGATTGCGAATCTGAAAGGGCAAGCTTCAGATATCAATAAAAGAACATGCGGAGTTTGTCCCAATAAAAAAACTATGGCACAGCCTTCTCTACTTCGGTGTCCCCACTGGAATCATTCAGTTCTTTATGAATTTGAAAAATCTATGTTCCACGGTTCAGTAATCATTTTTTTTACGTTTTATTAACGTTGAAATCGTCACTATTACGAAACGTTTCCTAAACGTGCTTCTTCATTCATTAAGAACTAGAAAACGTTAATTAAACGTTTAACATCACACTATTCAAGCGCCTGAAGATTACAGCAAACTGAGAGATCTATATTCTACGTTTCAGTAATCATTTTCATTCACGTTCTATTAACGTTACAGTTGCCACTATCATGAAACGTTTCCTAAAAGTACTTATTCAACGTATATTTATTAATCACCATTAAACGTTACAAAAACGTTCAATATCGCACTATTCAACAGCCTGAAAGTCCAGCAAACTGAGAAATCTATATTCCACGGTTCAGTAATCATTTTCATTCACGTTTTCCACTATTATGAAACGTTTCCTAAACGTGCTTCTTCATTCATTAAGATCTAGAAAACGTTAATTAAACGTTTAATTATTCAAGCACCTGAAGATTCCAGCAGACTGAGAAATCTATATTCTACGTTTCAGTAATTATTTTCATTAACGTTCTATTAACGTTGCAGTTGCCACTATCATGAAACGTTTCCTAAACGTACTTCTTCAACGTATATTTATTAATCACTATTTGTTTGATATCACCCTATTCAACAGCCTGAAAGTCCAGCTAACTGAGAAATCTATATTCCACGGTTCAGTAATCATGTTCATTTACGTTTTATTAACGTTGCAATCGCCACTATTACGAAACGTGCTTCTTCATTCATTAAGAACTAGAGAACGTTAATTTAACGTTTAATATCACACTATTCAACCGCCTGAAGATTCCAGCAGACCGAGGAATCTATATTCTACGTTTCAGTTATTATTTCCATTCACGTATCATTAAAGTTACAATTTCCATCATTATGAAACGTTTTCTAAACGTACTTCATACGTATATTCATTATATTTAACGTTAAGTTAACTATTCAACAGCCTGAAGTTGCCAACAAACTGAAAAATCCATATTCTACGTTTCAGTAATTATTTTCATTTACGTTTCATCAAGGTTGCAGTAGCCACCATTAAGAAACGTGTCCTCATCGTGCTTCTCCAACGTACATTCATTAAGAACTTTTAAACGTTTCATAAACGTTCAATATGACACTATTCAACAAACACTATGGAACCTGCTTCAATTGCAATTTTGAAACGTCTTCGGAACGTTTCGAGGTGGTAATGGCAGATACGTTCCTTACATCCAGTTGAAGAGACGTTCTACGTTTCAATCTGGTATAATTTGTGCGAATAAAGAACGTTGATGAATCATAAAAGATGGGTTACGTTGAAACCGAAGTATAACGGGATATTTCAATGGAATTCTCGTTATATCAAGGTTGAATGAACGTATAAAAGTAACGTTACTTGAAAATCGAAAAGAAAACGTATTTCTTGACGACTTTTCAACGTTCTTTCAACGAGTTACTTGAAAATACGATGTTTTTTTCTACGTATGTATGTTTATTCGAATAAGAGAAATATTAACTGACATTCAATGCAACAAACAGGTCGGCTGTGAAGTCCTTTTAAATAAAAAAGGATTGTAAACAAACAGGAATTGCCGTAAACATGAGGAATTTAGTTTACCCAGATCAGATCAATAGCAAACTTCAGTTTTATTCGATGTTCCCTCTGCTTATAACTACGTAGTTATTGGAAATATTGCTTATTCGTTTGCATTCGTGTTTATTCTGCTTTCCATGGCTGACATATCGTATTTGTCTTGTACACAAATCAGTCGCAGAAAGGAAATATCATTATTTTCCAATAAAGCAATCGTTACTGGTTTGAAGGAAAACTCTTTGCCTACGTGGCATGATCAATAGAAGCTAGTGGTTTGAAAATAAACAGCTTTTCAGGCCACTTGGGTCTGTTGATGAAATTATTATCTTCGGTGGGAGATAGAACCATGAAGTGTCTCCCGCAAAATTCATAAATTAATAAGTTGAGCACCGAATTTCCTGATTTATACTTGAACTGGAAGTCAGCATTTCCACTCCCAGCCATTATTCATCAATTTTCGCGACCGATGCGTCGCCAAAACCGGGAGATAAGCGGATGAAGACGTAATTGCAAGCAGCAACTTTTTTCCAGGACCCAGGCGAGAGGGATGGCTAGCTTTCAGTTTATACTGCGACCTAACTCGTGACTGGCCTTCTTGATTGCGAGATCACGTTTCGACTGCGAACGAAGCGATCTGTCGATAAAAATTACAAGTCGTCTCTTTTCTCCACGGATGGTTGCCATTACTAATTCACTTTCTGTCTGTGATTCCGAATGTCGTCCCTTTCTTTCGGTGTTTGTGTGACGGATGGGTTTTGAGGGCGAGAGAAGATATTCTTTCGGAACAACAATCCTAATCATAGAAGTTTTTGCGTTTTAAACATCGTTTTAAGAATATTCTTTAGCTATTTTGGCTGAAATGTTGCAATACATTGTAAACTTATGATTGACCCAAGAAATATCCCACCAGATTGTGTCCACTCTCTTCCCAAAATTAATTCCTGGTCACGGCACCACTTTAGCTCTCCGAGCGTAATACAAGGACATGATGTTTATATCTTCCGCCAAACATAGACATGTGTTTCATGTAAAAGATAGGTACAATGATAGAACATAATGTTTGATCTATATGAGGTGATTTCTTCCAAAGAATAAATGGAACCACTAATATTTAACGAAAGTGGGAGAATGAGGTGCTTCAATGAAGAAGAGGAAGTTATCCTTCGTCCCTATTCCATTGATGTTGATTTTATCGCCAGATCGAAGATATTTTCATTTCATCTGCCATCTACCGACAACCATTCCGTCAAAGAATGCGGATCATTTTTCCGACTCGAACATGAAATGTATGCGGAAAATATTTCAGAATTCCAACAATCGAGAAAGCGACGAAATATTTGGCCCGTCTCTCTATACGTCCGCTGGGAAAATCCATTTAAAATAACGGAATACATCGAGACGTGTTTTTTCTCTTTTGTCGATTTGAGTTTGTTGATGCAGAAAATATTACATTGAAAAGCTTCCATCTCTGTTGGTATCCAGGGATTCATCCATCCAGCTCTAATTTGAATAAGTCCCTTGGTCCAACTTTTTACTTTGTTCCCAGATATTATTTTTCTGGGAATGGAAGAATTCAATGAATATTAAGGACGCGATTAGGGCGATTCCAAGCTGTTCTTTATTGTTTGAGTGGGAAGAAGGATCATTTTCTGGAGCTCTTGGCGACTGAAAGAGGCAGTAGCGGAAAATGCCAATTTATTCATTCTGAATTTCAGTGTATTTTTGAGGTATCCAAAGATGCTATATGATATGAATACACTCATCGTCAAAAGTCTCAACTTGTTGAATGTATCATGACAATTTTTTGCGTGTTAAATCTTCACGAACTTATATTTTCTGCTCTATTAGATCTTATTCAACTATAGAGCCAAGGGTTTTTGATTCATACACTGGATTGAGTTCGTTTTTTCCCACTTTATGAACAGATTCGAACCAACTTCCAAATAGACCAATGAAACTATCCGCATGAGTTACTCATTAGAGTATTTGTTTCAGTTATTTTCCTCTAGAAGACTGCCTTTGTTTACAATCGAAATAAACTGCTCCACATGAGTTAGGGATATTGACTTAAATTGCAAAAAAATATAGTTAAAATAAGATTTTTGTGATGAAAATTCATATCAATATGATTTCAAGTTGCAAATTAATTTCAGCCTGTAGGTCTGCGGCGTATACAGGGTGGTTACGAAAAATCGAGTAAAATAACAATCAAATCCAAGCATTTTAAGACAATCAATACAATGTATGGCCTCCAGGGGCATCAATAACAGCTTGACATCTTCTTTGCATACTACACACGAGGTTGTTGAACATTTCTTGAGGAATTTGGTTCCATAAACGGGGCAGAAGCTCTCTCAGATCATTTAAGGATTCTGGGGTAGGTTGATGATTATCTAATCTTCTTTGGAGCATATCCCATGCATGTTCTATGCAATTCAAATCTGGTGAGTGTGTAGGTATTGGTAAATGTGGAATACCAAGCTCCTCGCACGCATTCTCAACTATGGCTGCACGGTGCGGTCTAGCGTTATCGTCTAGAAATTGAAAAGTTTCACCATTAGCAGCGTGAAAATTTGGCATAACATTGTCGATGACATGCTCGCTATAGTGTGAGGCGGTCATATTCTCAGGACAAATGTGTAGATCTGTGCACCCGTTGAAACATATCCCGGCCCATACCATAACACTACCCCCTAGGAATGGATGGACTTCTTGGACATAGCGACCATTACGGGGTATGCGTGGGATTGTCCAAACCCTTATTATTCGAGAATCTGAAAATCGTCCATATCTGGATGCATCAGTGAAAAGGACACTACGCCATTGATCGTTCCAATTGATATGTTGCCTTGTCCATTCCAGTCTTTGATGCTTATGGTCACATGTTAACGGAACTCCTCTTAATGGACGTCTAGAACCTAGATTCACCTCTCTCAAACGTCGTCTGATGGTTTCGATGGAAACTTGGACCCCATCTGCATTTTGAAGAGTATTCCGTAGCATTCTACACGTAGATGTAGGGTTTCTTCTCGCCGAAACGGTGATGAAACGATCCTGAACAGGTGTTGTTTTTCGTCGCCCACCAAGCCTTGGTCTTTCCAACACGGAACCTGTCTCCCTGAACCTATTCCAAAGTCGAGATATCACACTTTGACTGACTTGCAGCCTTTCCGCTACAACAACCTGAGTTGGACCACCTGTAGCATTCCGATAGCCCTATTAGCCTCAGCGTTAGTTAATTTACGTCTTGGCATTTTCAGAAAACTCGTTTCAAATCGGAGCCGTTGATAAACTGACTTCATTTCAAAATAATAACATTCATGAAGCATATGCAAAGAACCAATAAAAAGGCGACCTAATTATCGAAATGTCTCATACTGATTTTTATTGGATCGATTAAAGTTGTTTTTGAGTTTTAAATGATTTCACAGCGATTTTCTAGAAGATTACATACTTTTAAAAACGATTTAATTTAATATCCCTAACTCTTGTGGAGCAGTATATTTTATTACTTTTGAGAGTATTTTATCAGATTAAACTTTTATATTGTCAACGTTGATATTCATTATAGTTCTAAGCGATTGATGAACTGTAGACCACATAGTCGAAGAGAGTGTTCAAACCACTGATTTGCGGATCTTCTAAACTACGAACAAAATCCATACGCAGTATCAATAACTGCGAGGTGAATAAAACAATGATGATTCCGAATGATTTATTACAATGTTTATGATACCAACGATATACAAATAATGATGCAAATATGCACAATTAATAACTAAATAATTTCCTGTATAAATACTGAATTAATCACAATCATATTTTAACTCAATCTCGCATATTGAACAATCATTTAGGGTAGAGTTTGTCGTATGGGACATTATTTGCCAATACCCTGAAAATTAAATCCTCTATCAGGCTAGTAATGACCTTTTCGATTACTGGCCTCAGGTCCTCAAACAGTTTATCGACGTTGTCCTGGATTACCTCGTTTGTGGCTTTTGCTGAAAAAGCGATCATCAAGCACAACAGTCTGACGAGTTATGTGGAATAATTGCAATCGTACCAGGAAGTTCAGTCTAATTTCTTGAAAAGTGCTCAGTGACAGTGACAGTGACAGTGACAGTGACAGCCTAATCAGCCTCAAATTTTAAACACTCTTTTTTCGTAACTTACTCAGTTGTTCGTTGTTGTCGAAAAGACCATAGAGTGTTGCTTTGGGTTGGCCGACCACAATGCTGCTGTTTGTGTAGACCGGTTTCGTGAACTCCACGCCTTTCTTTCTCACTATTTCGATTGCTTGGAAGACGGTGATATTGGAGTCGCCTATAAAGGAAATAACATAAAGGAATGTGAAGATTTACTATCGTTAAAGAATTCTTACCTATTCCAGCTTTGAAATCTCCTTTGCCAACGATGGGGGCTCCCAAAACGGTACCTTTTACGTCATATTTACCTTCTAGATTCAGTTCAGCAATGGAGGCTTTACAGTTGAATTGCAGTTCAGGTACATCAAAGCTGAAACATGTCCACCTTAAGTTTATATTTTGGTAAGGGGGTTACATATCCCACTGCAACCTCAAGATCCAATATGAATTTCTAATTGTGTTCCCCTTAAAATTTTCCAATCTCCTAATCGAACACCTTCTATGATACTTACTCAAACTGGGAAAACTTGTAGTTTGACAGACCGTGGATGATAATGTCGTTCAGCTTCGCCTTGAAATTCAAAAGATTGCTGCCTTGTTCAAGACTGACTTCGGGTAGGGTGAACGGATCTATTGGGGGTACATTCAATTCAGGGACTCCTTTGATCAGGTAAGGCCTCACCTGATCTGTGGCTTTCAGAAGGCACTCGTTGATCTTCGGATCAGATCGGTGACATTTAGGGAAATATTTGGCTGAAAAAATTCGAAATCAATAATGATCAAAATATTTTGAGTCTTCTGAACACGCAGCAGAAAACTGTCAATAATTTTTGGATCGTATTAGTGTGCTATTCCTATGAGCATGATCTGGTCTTGTGGGAATCTAAATGGCCTAACAACTAAACAAGAATTGATGGAAGAAAAACTTTTGAGTTGAAAATGAAACAGAAGTAACATTTGTTTCTAGTGGTGCTGAGAATGTGTAGCTTATTTTTCTCAATTTACGTGATAAATCAGATATAACTCACGTAAATCTTTTCCAACACCTTCAACTCTACTTGAGAAGACTACCATCAAACAACCAGCTAAAAGACATTTCGAGAACCTCATGGTCTTCAACTTATCACAACCTAAACACCGAATGCACCTTATCATCGAACACTCGTCATTTATACCTCCATAATATTTCTCCAAGAACACATTGCCCAACCTTTAATTTGAAAGATACCTTCATAATGTCAAAAGCGATAGATAACATCTGACAAGAGGTATGTGTAATTTTTTTTAACTAATTCGACCATTTGTGAAACTCGTTGTTTATTAAGTAAACAATTGAAGATCATTAATTATTTATGTATATCGTTCTTGTTCTCCACACAGATATTTCGATTATTTGAATACGTTGAATATTCATCAATCCATTCAGGTATCAATTCATGCGGATGCTGCTTTTATTGCAGCTCTCAGATATTATTCCTGCAATATTCGATTATACGTTGTTGTGGCAATCCGATGCGGTGTGAAGAAACCATAATATTTGCGTTTGCAAGAATTGCATCCCATATTCCCATAGCAAATCAATTCTGGTTGGATATTTTCTCTGTCATTAAATTTTTTCCATCAGAAATGGTTATGGAACGAATCGCTCGAATGCTGAAGGTTGCCATTGATTCAGTTAATGGAAATATAGGAATCTGTTTGTAGTTTTGTTACACTAGGTATTTCAAATAAAGCTGGTTGTTTTAACACCAGACATCGTTGAAATAGATTGATAATTTGTGAGCCTTCTTAGCTCCTGCAGAGCAGTTCAGTTTGCCATTATTAAAAATTTCCTTATTGGGAAATCCGTAATAAGAAAGCGAACAAGTGTGTGGATAAGCTTAGCAATATTTCGAAGAATTCTCTGGGCTCGCCCACAAAGTAACAAACATGTGAATCCCGGACTTAAGGAGTGAAACTCTGAAGCCGATCCTTTTAATAAACTTCCCCATTGATAAAAAAATCTTTATCCTCGAAAATCCCAGGATTTCTGTATAACTCCTCTATTATTGCCAAAATATCCCAAATGAATTCTAACAAGGTCCCAGAAAGGACATTTCCAGACGTCGACGAAGGGTATAATTCCTTTGAAAAGAAAACATATAGAAGTTTCCATCGAAAGGACGCCACTACGAGGGTAGAATTACAGCAGGGTCAGTAGAGCAGGCTCCAAATTTCCAACAAAAGGATATACTCGCATTTTGGGGCTCAGGAGGGATCTAAGTCTGCCATCGACATCTCCTATCACACCCCTTTCTCCCCGCACCCCGCCTCAGGCCTGACCGTGTCCAGATAACATCATAAATCTGTGCGGGATGCTGGACCAGATCCAACGATGACCGTTATGTTCGGAGGGCGTATCCCTGTGGATTTATTTTTATTGAATTGGCCTTTGAATTTGTTCGGAATAAAGAAGGCAGAAGGAGCTAGCTCGACTTAGAAGGCAGAAGGAATATCAGGTAAACAGGCCCAGATATTTTCCAGTAGGGGAAATACGTACAAAATGACAAAGACATCATAACTTGAGTTTGGAGGTATCAAATGCGGAACTGCCTACCAAATCATACGAACCGAGTGGCTTCTATTAACCTCTGAAAACTCGCAAGCTCTACTCAAGTTCATTCGGTCTTTATGAGTGATGACAGAAATCAATAGGTCACAGGTTTTTTTCATTGCGCCAAATTTTTAGAAGATTTGGCTAGTTTTCACCATTTTTCTTTTATATTGCATTCATTTCAAACTTTCCTTATTTGTCATTGTATTCGCAAAGCTTTTTTATGTAGAATATACTCCTTGTGTATCAATTCGAGATATCTCTAGTTTTCTGAAGCTTTATGGACAAAATGCCATATTCATTGAACGGATAAAATGACATAAGGCTTTTCAACTGAATTAACCTTACCGGACAACACCGAGTCCATTCATCCCAGGCTCCATCAGCAAACAAAGAGCCAGGCCTTGTCTCAACATATTTATAACAAAATATTCATCTGCGGCTAATAAAGGCAATGCATCTTAACCTACTCTTGCTGATCCTATGAGGAGGTTCCTCCAATCCCACGATTCATAAGTGGACAAGGCAAACGAGAGATGAAGACTCGATAAACGTACCTAGTTTCAAAATCTACACCTGATATGATTGCAATCAAATCAAAAAAATGAGCCCATCCTCCTCCAAAGAAAAAGAGACAAGTCTCTAGGGCGTTATTCAAAGAAGACAATGAAGAAGAAAATGTTCCTAGCAACATTCGAGATGATGAAGACGACTGTCCATCTGTCTATTGTTATGACCTTTTTTCCTGATTTAGAGCGGGAAAAAATCACTCTTCTCCAGGATTAGCCTTGGAAAAGCTACGATGCATGAATTGGTTGCATCGGGCTCACGCATCTTGTGCTGATGTTCCTAGAAGAACCAAACGTTTCAGTAGTTTTGTAACTATAAGTAGAAAACTACAGTTGCCTATTGCCGGTATGTCATTCTGTCCATAGCATGCGAACAAAATGAATTTCGTTTATCCCAATTTATCTGAGAATATTTTATTTTTTGGTACTTTTATTTCATAAAGGTTGATTAGATTTTATAAAGAAAGTACCAAAGATCATAGGTGTAGAATATGACGTTACTGTAATTCACTACTAACAAGTTATGCCTCTGAAATAAAACCCTATGTCATTTTGCACGTACTTTCACTACAATATAGCAACTATATCAACGTTTTTGCAAAATATCGACGATTCCTTTTAGGTGTCACCTCAGCATTTTCAACCGTGTAGAAACAATACAGAGTAAGCCTTCTGATTTTCCTAAGATATGAGGCAGCCTCATACCTAATATCTGCAGAATAATCAGCGATTCCCAAATACGAAACAAAGGGACCTTGTTCAAACGAATAAAGGATTAGATACGAACTGACAAACTGAGAATACGCCAAGGATTCCGTATAGTAATTATTTGGAGATCTAGCGGGTCAGATTATGAGAGCTTATCGCTGTATCATTAATGGAATAATTAAAGTTGGTAAATAATGAATTCTCCAAGTGGTAATTAATTTAGTGTATTTGCTCCATGCCGTATTGCCATGAATAAATATCGAGGTCTGGCTGCAGAATTTAATATTGGGTAATTCCCAATTTCCAACCCATTGCCTGAGAGGTTGAGCCATTCGTGAGGCTGGATTCTCAGGAATTTAATGAATATGAATGTGGTCGCACATTTCCAGATTGATTCGAGGCAAAACTTCATCAGTTCGAATAGGAATACCGGAAATATACTGCTCCACAAGAGTTAGGGATATCGTATTCAATCGTTTTTAAAAGTATGTAATCTCCGAGGAAATCGCTGTCAAATCATTTAAAACTCAATAACAACTTGAATCGATCCAATAAAAATCAGTATGAGACATTTCGTCAATCTGGTCGCCTTTTTTCTGAAGTTTGGTTCTTTGCATATGCTTCATGAATGTTCTTATTTTGAAATCAACGGCTTCGATTTGAAACGAGTTTTCTGAAAATGCCAAGACGTAAATTAACAAACGCTGAGGCTAATAGGGCTATCGGAATGCTACAGGGTGGCCTAACTCAGGTTTTTGTAGCGGAAAGGCTCCAAGTCAGCCAAAGTGCGATATCTCGACTTAGGAATAGGTTCAGGGAGACAGGTTTCGTGTTGGAAAGACCAAGGTGGGCGACGAAAAACAACACCTGCTCAGGATCGTTTCATCACCGTTTCGGCGAGAAGAAACCCCACATCTACGTGTAGAATGCTACGGAATACTCTTCAAAATGCAGATGGGGTGCAAGTTTCCATCGAAACCATCAGACGACGTTTGAGAGAGGTGGATCTAGGTTCTAGACGTCCATTAAGAGGAGTTTCATTAACACGTGACCATAAGCGTCAAAGACTGAAATGGGCAAGGCAACATATCAATTGGAACGATCAATGGCGTAGTGTCCTTTTCACTGATGAATCCAGATAGGGACGATTTTCAGATTCTCGAAGAATAAGGGTATGGACAATCCCACGCATACCCCGTAATCGTCGCCATGTCCAAGAAGTCCATCCCTTCCGAGGGGGTAGTGTTATGGTATGGGCCGGAATATGTTTCAACGGACGCACAGATCTATACATTTTTCCTGGGAATATGACCGCCTTACATTATAGGGAGCATGTCATTGACAATGTTGTGCCAAATTTTCACACTGCTATTGGTGAAACTTTTCAATTTCTAGACGATAACGCTAGACCGCACCGTGCAGCCATAGTTGAGAATGCGTGCGAAGAGCTTGGTATTCTACATTTACCAATACCTCCACACTCGCCAGATTTGAATTGCATAGAACATGCATGGGATATGGTCCAAAGAAGATTAGATAGTCATCAACCTATCCCAGAATCCTTAAATGATCTGAGACAGCTTCTGCCCCGTTTATAGAACCAAATTCCTCAAGAAATGTTCAACAACCTCGTGTGTAGTATGCAAAGAAGATGTCAAGCTGTTATTGATGACCGTGGAGGCCATACATTGTGTTGATAGTCTTAAATGCTTGAATTCTCTGGGAATAAAATTTCGTTATTTTACTCGATTTTTCTTAACCACCCTGTATACCCTGCAGACCTACAGGCTAAAATTAATTTGCAACTTGAAATCATATTATTATGAATTTTCATCACAAAAATCTCATTTTAACTAAATTTTTTTGCAATTTAAGTCAATATCCCTAATTCATGTGGAGCAGTTTAGTTCAACTATATACACTCAGCAAAAAACTGAGTATCGAGAAAATTCAATATTCCACCCATGGAACCCACGACGGCTAATAATTCACAGCTGTCATTCGGCGCAATTGTTTCAGAACGTGTGATGTGCCACGTGACGCGGCTCGCGATGGAATCACTCCATTATCCGCCGCAATAACCCCATTTCCCACACGAGAGGGTCCATTTTCCATCTTTTGACATTACCATCACGAAGGAATGCTCGAAGGTGTTCCGTTATCTGGTCGCTGGGCTTCCGCATCCAGTGCAATTTCCCGCTCCGGTCAGCGTGAAGGTAATAACGCGGGTAAACGGCAGAATATTAAATAGTTCGGAGGAGCGCGAAGCGCAACTGCCAGACCGACGCGATCGGTGGGCATTCGCATCGGGATATTGGCGTCCGTTTTTGAATCGCGATCAAATCTCACTCGATTGCGTAAAAATAAAGATCGTCTCTAAACAACGCTTTATTTTTCCTCATCAGAAATGCATGGAGGCACAAACCCCTCTAGGCTAGAACGAATATGCATCGAATAACAGGTGTTATTGTCACTATATGGACGAATAGCCCTGATAGCTCTATTCGAAGCTCCGCTATCTGTAGCAATGAACACATAGCCGTTGGCTGGACCCTATAGACCTGATATATCAGTAATTACATTTTACATGCTAATTGGGAAATAAATTAGACTTCAATCAACCCTTTTTGTGTTCCCCGGATGCAAAATTTGGAAATCATGGTCGATTGACTGGAAGGGTTGTCGCATAAATTTGAGATAGCAATCGGCTTTTGTATTTTAGAGAGAAAACTACATGCTGTCCATAAAATATATGGATTATAATGACGACAATGTTTCAACATATTTGAACTGGGGTCGCTATCTCGCTATGGCTCAGTTAGCCTTCAGAAAACTGCGGCCACATAGGTACGAGGATATATTGAAAAATTCTTAGCCTACTATGAAACCAAACAAAATTTCAATGTCCAAATATTTTATTACTCAACATATTCTCCTCTTGATTGAATACATTTATTACAGCGAACCTGCAACGTCTCTACACCTTCAAAAAAAATGTTTCTTCTTGCTCTGCAAACCAGTCCTCCACAGCTTTTATTACCTCCTCGTTGGAAGAAAATTTAAGGCCTCTTAAACTTTTTTTCAGTTGGGGAAAGAGATGATAGTCTGACGGAGCAAAATCAGGTGAATAAGGGGGGTGTTCTAGTAATTCTAACCCTAAATCACGAATTTTTTGCATGGCAACATGAGATTTGTGTACTGGGGCGTTGTCCTGTAACAACAAAACACCTTTGGATAGCTTTCCGCGTCTTTTCTCTTCAAATTTTTCCCGTAGAGTGGTCGGTAATGTCGAATAGTAATCTCCAGTTATTGTTGTACCCTTTTCCAAAAAATCAATCATGATTACTCCATGGAAATCCCAAAAAACTGAAGCAAGAATATTTCCAGCAGATTTTTGGACACGAAACTTTTTAGGTCTTGGAGAACCAGAGTGTCGCCATTCCATCGATTGTTGCTTTGTTTCTGGACCGTAGAAATGTACCCAAGTCTCATCAATAGTAACAATTCGGTTAAAGAAGTCTACATCGTTTTCAAATCGAGCACAGATCGAACGCGATGCTTCTACCCTTGCACGCTTTTGGTCAACATTCAAACATTTGGGGATCCATTTTGCAGAAATTTTTCTCATGTCCAAATTGACGTGATCTATTTGATGAACGCGTTCGTATGAAATCTTCAGTGCTTCAGATATCCGTTTCAGCCCAATTCGACGGTCTGATAAAATCATATCATGAACTGCATCGATATTTTCGGGGACTGACACAGAAACTGGCCTTTCCGATCGGTCATCATCTTCAATGGAAAATTTACCTCTTTTGAAGCTTGCAGTCCAATTTTTCACGGTCGCATACGAAGGACATTGATCACCAAGGGTATTAAGCATATCTTTGTAAATCTGCATACCTCTTAACCCTTTCAAATACAGGTACTTGATGATGGCTCGATACTCCAATTTTTCGATTTTTACAATTTCGGTGGACATCTTTTTTTCTAAATTTATTGCCTAACTCTGGTTTACTTTTTTGACGTCGAACTCTACACTGACACTTCTATTATTCGTTATTGTTCGTTGATATGGTATCGGAATATTTTGTTTATGCATGGAACTGGTCTAGGCTAACTAGATATCAATACATCCTCGTATCTTGTTTTCTACCATTCCAGATAGGAGTTTCCCGTGATGCTATAAGTTTCGACATAAGAAATTCTCTCGAAGGAACATTAAAATTTTACGAAATAACTATTCAGCTTCCACATTTGCTCAGTTTCTGTTTCCAAATGAGCAAAAAGAGGATCCTTTGAAGCACTTATTAATTATACTTTTCAATTCAAACCGAGAGAAAGATTCGTTCCGAGAATATACAGCCGTCCTGATTCAATTAAATGCTGCCGAGCTTTACGCCGCGCAAAATTGAAATTATGAGCGGAATAAAAAAATACCTACTCGACTATTTTGGCCATCTGTGTGCCTGGAAACTAACGAAGGCAATGCGGATCTTCCAACTGTGAGCAATTTCCATGATAACCAGGCACCGTTCCAGATAAATATGCGTTCATTTGGCCAAATTAATACATCTGCCGTTTCACAGCCTTGTGTGAATGTGGACTTTTTGGTTCTTGATGCAGATCGGCATTCTTCCAAAGTTTGAGCAATAATTGTCGATTTTTTGGTACGAAATTTCATCTTTTTATGATTTGAATTCTTATTATCTTTCGTCCGTAACTTGAATTTTAATCGAGCATACCTTTGAATAACGTTTTTGGTGGATGGATGTATCGCATTTGATCGTTCTTGGATTACCTTACAGTTCTATTGAATAGAGATTCAATTATTACAAACAGAAAAGGGGTAAATGATCAAAATTTGGGAGAAAAATCGTGAAAGCTTTTTCATGTAAACACTTTTTGGTACTTAAATATGGTGGTCGTTTTTTGCAAATCATACAACAAACCAGCTGTACGAGGAGATTCAAAGTCGATGTTTAGTTGCTGTTGAAATGCCTAGAGCACGTGTACGCGGAATTTATCGCCAGCTAAGTGAATTCGAAAGATGTCGAATTATTGGTCTATGGGAGGCGGGGTTGTCATTTCAAAAAATCGCTAACCGTACGAACAGAAATCCAACTACTGTTCTGAGATGTTGACAAGCGTGGTTTGATAATGCCCAAAATCGAAGAAATGTAGGCACTGGACGACGAAGGGGCATCAATGAAATTCAAGATCGACTTCTAAGACTTATGGCCATTAGAGACCGATTTGCAACAACTCGATCTTTGGCTGATGAGTGGTTAGGAGAACAAGGTCATTCTGTAACTGTCCGAACGGTTTACCGCCGAATAAGGTCTTTTGGACTGCAGCATTATCGACCCCATCTTGTGTTACCTTCGACAGTTGAGCATCGCCGGCAACGATTACAGTGGGACAGAGAGCGACAACATTGGAATTTGAAATGGCATCAGGTCGTCTTTTCTGATGAATCTCGATTCTCCTTGGGTGCACATGATGGCCGAAGAAGGGTTAGACGACGTCGAGGAGAAAGACGTGAACCTCAGTTTGATGTTGAGCGTCATGTACACCGGACAGTAGGCGTTATGGTATGGGGTGCTATTGCACATGCGAGTAGGTCACCTTGAGTCTGTATTCGAGGTGACATGACAGCGCTGCGTGACCTTCAAGAAATAGTGGAGCCATATGTTCTCCCTTACCTTAACCGGCGTGAGAATCCAATATTTCAGCAAGATAATGCTCGACCTCATATTGCCAGAGTTAGTTTAAACTTTTTTGAAGCGACCCATGTGAATCTTTTGCCTTGGCCGCCCAGATCCCCCGATCTTTCGCCCATAGAACATGTCTGGGACATCATGGGTAGAAGGCTTGGAAATTTACCCCAGCCCCCATGGACTTTGGCGGCTGTGAGACATGAAGTACAGGTAGCTTGGGATAGTATCCCTCAAGAAGAAATAGACCATCTTATTGATTCAATGCCAAGACGTCTTGAGGAACGTATACAGGGTCTTTCACGAGGAACCTCACCCATATTTATACGGGAAACTACTGAACGTATTTTCATGAAATTCAGCACTTATAAGTATTTCACGATGCTGATAAAATCTAAAATATTTTCAAGGCATGAGCACCTCCGGTTTTTCCGGAAATGACGTCAACTTCCGTTTTTCAAATTAGAACACCATTTTTTTATTGCAGAAATAGATTCCTTAGAAAAATTCAAGTTATTTTGATGTAACATTTTTCAGTTTTGGTTGGAAAATTCTCTCTGAGCGGGAAAATTCGAAAAAAAAATCTAAAATAGAGCTCCGCTGAAACAAGAATAACTTCGAGGTTTTTGAATGGAAAATTTTCATTTTCGGGATTTTTCAAGATATAAGATTGATGTATCCACTTTGAAAATCGAAGTCGCGATTCATGATACAGGGGGTGAAAAAATCGCTTTCAAAGTTAGGGATGACAAAATTGTGAAAAATCAATTTTTTCAAATTAGAACCCCATAATGGATATTTTCTGAGTTAATATCCACTTTAGGGCAAGGGTGTGATGCATACACTCACATTATTTTTTAACGTAGATTCAATATCTGCCATAAAAAAATGGGGTTCTAATTTGAAAAAATAGATTTTTCACGATTTTGTCATCCCTAACTTTGAAAGCGATTTTTTCACCCCCTGTATTTCGATTTCGATTTTAAAAGTGGATACATCAATCTTACATCTTGAAAAATCCCAAAAATGAAAATTTTCCATTCAAAAACCTCGAAGTTATTCTTGTTTCAGCGGAGCTCTATTTTCGATTTTTTTTTTCGAATTTTCCCGCTCGGAGAGAATTTTCCAACCAAAACTGAAAAATGTTACATCAAAATAACTTGAAATTTTCTAAGGAATCTATTTCTGCAATGAAAAAATGGTGTTCTAATTTGAAAAACGGAAGTTGACGTCATTTCCGGAAAAACCGGAGATGCTCATGCCTTGAAAATATTTTAGATTTCATCAGCATCGTGAAATACTTATAAGTGCTGAATGTCATGAAAATACGTTCAGTAGTTTCCCGTATAAATATGGGTGAGGTTCCTCGTGAAAGACCCTGTAGATAACTGCGGTGGATAAACACATTATTAACAAATTTATTTAAAAAAATTGTAAACCCTTCGTTTTTAGAAGCAGTCAGACTTTTCAATACAGGTTCCTATTACTCTACTCAACTCTTCATAGAAGACTTGCAAACTACTCAAAACAAAGTTTTTTGTTGTATGGGAAGAAACTTCCAAAGCTCATACTCTTGAACGGGCAACTCTGAGACTCTCATTTCTCATCCACTCACCTAATCGAATCCAAGATGGGAGCGAATGCAAAACTTAAATTTCCACTCCTGCCATTTCTCGAAGATTCAGCATACCTTTTTAATCTTCCACTAATTAGATCGAACAGAAGAGGCGTTTAGTTTCACTAACAGAAGTTTCCGTTTTATTGGAAACTTTGATCGAGTTTGTTGAGCTCGAACGGCATTTTATTGAGGCGATGGAATTTGCCCGCTCTCTTCGAATATCAGACAGGTGCCGTTCGTTGTTGTGTTTCAGTTGGAACGATGAATATAAAACTTGCGAAATCCAATCTGCGAATTGAATTCAAAAACTGCAAGGTTCGTATTGAATAAGAGCAGTCCGATGAGATTTCTTTCGGCAGCTTCTGTGATTGTTTATATCTCCTTCTCGTAAAGATACAGTTCAATGTTTTGGTGGTAGTTGGAACTGTCTCCAAAATAACTCATTGTCCATACTCACTCTTCAGCAGCAGACCCTTTGCCTATCGGTACTCGTATCTGACGAAGGAGAAGGTAAGACTGCAGGCTTTGACTAAGACAAGGAGTCGATTATTTCCCAAACTACGCATCACAGGAGAATTCTAATAACAGATTCGATCTACGTGTCCGTATTAGTGAATGAAATGACCCGGGTCGATATACTCCGAAGAAAAAAATTTTCGATACGACTTAGAAAAATTTCGAGATCGAATGAACTAAGATCTCTGCATGGGAACCAGAACAATTAATCATCTGTCAGCAAGGGACACGTTGCAAGGAGAACGTCAATATTTATTTCTCCCTCGGAAGCGATGGCCACAGTCACCTTGCGGTGTTAACAAGATAAACAGCACGAACTGCAGTCTGCAAGCGAAGCATCAGACATAATTCTGAGTTAAGAGCTCTGAGACACGGTCAGAATGCTCACAAACACCTGATGGTGAATTATGAATATGTAAAGGGTGTGAATTATGTAGAGGATGAAACGACGAAAGGGTTCAGTAGCATTTTCCAAACTCGAATTATTCAATGATGCAATGGGATAATCAGAATTTTTAGATCGAAAATCTTGTAGTGGTAGCACAAGACTGAAAGAGTTTGTGATATCCGGAATAGATAGAGCTGAGTTTCAACTTCAACTATCTGCTTTGGATGTGCTGTACTTCTCAGTATACAGTTTCTCAGTGTTTCCGCTGTTCGGAGTAGTGCCAACAACAAATTGAAACAAACCGGAAGTGAAAAGTTTCCCCAGCATGCGGATCTGATGAAGTCAGGTTCAGCCATCTTGTTCCTGCAGTTGTATCGGTATTTCGAATTGATTTGCTATCGAAAATATTGTACGGGAGCCAGGATGCGATTGGTCTTTATTTTTATCAAGAATCAGCAGCGGATTTTTTCCCCAATTTTTTTTTAGGTACATTTTGCCTTAAAAATCGATCGGTGCTACCCTCAAGTTGCGGAAAGCTATATTTCAGAAGTTATGAATTTTTGAAATTTGCACAAAATTCTGTGAAATCTGACCCATCGAAATGCTATTCTGAGAGGTCCTAGCTATACTCCATTCACTTTCATTTAATCACATAGGAAGTCATGGTTTCGTTTTCAGGAGTTGGTGCACCTGATGAAAAGTCTGTGCGCGTACAGAAAATATCGTTAATGACAAAACGACGTTGACAGTTCCTTTGTTTACATCAAAGTAAAAGTATCAAAGATATTCCACATTTTGTTAGTTCGAATCGATCGGCGATTTTGGGGCGAAATATCGATAGGAAATCGCCTATTTTTCCGTTCTCCGTCGACCAGAAGAAGTTTCCCGTCGATATGAGAAATTTTGTGCAAGTGTCATTTTTTCCTTTCACGACTTTTGGCGTGAGTACGAACGGCAAATTTAAATTGGACCAAAAATCGATTTATAAGCATAAATAAAGCGAAAGTAAGTACTAATCGACCTTTTTACACTTGATAACGAAGTTTTTTTTAGGTATCTGGCCGTTTAGAAAGATTTAAAAGGAGATTCCGGTCCCCCAGAAGTTTGGTTAGTTTCGGTATCGTTTTTGGTGCTCAAAATTTATTTGGAATGTGTAAATGGACAAAAAAGGCTTCTTTATACGTTCTCCTAACGAAAGCGACCAGAAAATATGGTTCAGCTAGGATTTTAGAGGAATTATGAGGAAAGAACTTGCAGAATGAAATTGCACGATTTTCGTAAGTACCTAAACGGGTTCTGGATGGCCATCATCGGTCTCTAAATCATTATTGTTGATCGTTTTCACGTTTCAGGAAAAAAAACACGTCGAAAAAGTTGAAGAAATATGACTATATTGTATTCAACGGTAGTTGAATTCAGATTCCGATGAATTGAAATGTGTCACTGGAGCTTTCATTCCTATCAATCCTTTGCCGAAAGTAGAAATAGGCTATAGTGAACCAGAATACATCGGTTTTTTCCATATTCCATGAGTTTGTGTCTTATTTTAGAACAGGTGAATGATAAATGTGAAGCATATGTTTGACCTATTCCATTTTATTTGTACAAACCTACTGTGGTAGTAATGTATGAAAATTTTTTAAACTAATAAATTACTATACAGTCAGAATATTTTACTCCTTGTTCATAAGATCAAATAAATGAAATGTCGTCAAGTCTTGAACTTTCAGTTCAAGAGGATATTAAACATTCTCAAGCATGCATATGAAAATTATGTGAAAGCAATGCAATTTTTTTCCATGGCGAAAAATAATATATTTCAACAGTGATCCCTTGTACTTTTCGTGCAAATAACTAGAAAAGGAATCCTTTCTATCAATTCATATAAACGTTATCTAATTATTTTCGTCCATCATATCTTTTCCAATTCATTCACATTCTGAGAAATACGCTAAGAATGTAGAAAGGGCAACATAGTGATGACTTGGAACATAAAAATATTTTGAAAAACGTCATAACTTCGATACAGAGTGGAATGTGTCAAATTTCCAAGGCCAGAGTTGTGATTTTATAATTGTGAATGGAGTATAGCTAAGTGAATGATATTTTATTTATAAAGTCCATGAAGTCAATGAAATAGGAACTGATGTGTGAAGATTGGAAGTTCTTGAACCTCAGTAGACATATAGATGGAGAAGAAGGTCCCGTACCTCCTCGTCCACTGCAAATCGCCTTTGCCTCAGTAGAGCAGGGCATTCTCCTGCCGTTTCCTTCATCCTGCTGATTGTGCATGATGTCCGATAACGAATAGCGAAGCAAATGGCGCAGTGTATTTGTTTTCTTTCCGCTCGCAAATACGTCCACATCGGAACTGCCTGGGTTTTTATCATCAAGTTCGGAAATAAATTGTACCATAGCTCATTGACGTTCAGAGTGAATTGCAGGATGGGCGGATGAAAGGAGAAAACATGTAGGAAGTTCTGCTCGGGCAATCAGCGAGCGGCAGTCTTGTTTTTATTCCTATCTCGTTACGGGAAAAAGACCCCGTTTGATTTGGAATAGCAATAAGATGCTCCGCCAATATTGAGTGGGATGTTGTTGGAGATAGGTGTATGAATTCTGAAGGAAACCTTCTCCAATATTCCGTAGACACGGAGTCAATTTGCAAATTACCTCGTCTTTCGAAGAAATGAAGAAATTCGAGGACAAAGAGCCGGTGTCGATTTCTGGTGGTCTTTTTGGTTATTGGAGCTACATAATCAGCTTTCGATATCACAGAACTTCTACATAATAAAGTTGAGTTCGAATGCACATAGAGGTTCATCGCCTTTGAACGAATTAAAGCTGCTTCAAGTTGTAGTTCCTTCTCCAGTTCATAGAGGCGCTGTTGTGTGTCAGAGAATCGAAATTTTTCACCCTCGCATCTGGCGGTGAGTAGCTGAACCATAAAGCACTAATTCCTGAGCGGACTGGGCACCAATGCGTGATTTATTAATTATTGTAATTCAAATGATCTCTATGATCTTCCTTTCACACCGTTCGTATCGAATACAGGGTGAGTCTTTGACTTGTACATATGTTTTAACCTTAGACAAAGGTTAAAACATATATGGTCTGAGGTTTTAACTGAAGATTCTTGAGGTCAAAAGAAATCTTTTTTACATTTTCCATTTATCCGAATTCGGCTCTGTTCAAAAGATATAGCCATTTAAAAAAAATTGGGCTAATTACGTCTCTGATATAATTCTCTGGAATTGATGCAAAGTTCATATTTCTCGATTGAAAGTGAGTTGATACATGTAGGGAATACTCAAGTACTAACCTTATTGGAATAAAAATGTTGCAAACACGATAATTTCAACAAAAACAGTTAGTTTCATCGGATTATAACTGCAACTGAAAAGCCACATTTATCCCACCAAAATGAGTTCCTTCTTCGATTTTTCTGCAGATTAGTTTGTAAACACTAATAACTTGTTCATATTTTCCTCGAAATTCCCAAACAATATCATGAAAAAAGACTTTTCATTCAGATTTATTATTAAACAACCTAACCTGATCTAATTTGTATGGATTCTGTGAATGTTTGCACAGAAATTTCAAGAAGATGTTGTCAGCTTGCTGATATTTTTATTGAGGTTGAGGATTTTTTACGAAACATAGTATAAATCACTATACACTTGTGTACCGTGGTATAAATATCTATGAATTCTGCCGTTTCCATCATAAATCGACTTTGCCGCAAAATTTTACCACACATGCGTAGAGCGAAAACCGAAGAAGGATTGGTTATCTGGAGGCCAACTATATAAACAATAACAAACCAGAGTCTCTGAACAAACTGTAAACATTTTGTGAAGTTCTGAATAGATTCAGTGAATTATTGTAATAATGTGATTATTATGTGAAGTGAATTAATATAATCTTAACCGTGTCGAGTTTATAAAATTCCAAGAGGATATTGTTTAGATAGAAACATCGACACAGATTATATGGTATCATTTTATTTTTCATTAATTTCAATTTAATAAGTAGTTTGTATCGAGTTCATCATTCATATCCTAATTTTGTATTTCATCGACATTTAACTTCAATAATATGGACCGGTAACTATGAATTTTCAATAGAAACTGTGCGTGTTAAATCCTCCTTGGTGTTCAATTTTATCTCCCACATTTGTGGGATTTTATTATTAAAATATATCGACAAAGTTGATAAATATTGTGACAACATTGTAAACAAGTTTAAAGACCAGAGAAGGAATAATATTCGATGATATTTAATTCAGAGACGCATTCAGATTATTCTTGAAATTGATGATTTCTCCGGGTAAAATTGGAAATAACTCGAAAACGACGCGTTTTATTGAAAAAAATAAGAACACTTTTAGTTTCTTAAATGATTGATTCTTTCGAAAATATGAGCCGTTTATCTTTTTAAAGTGGTTTTATGGTGTTTTAGCGTGTATTGATGAGTCGACTACCCTGTAACTTTTATACTAGTAGAGATATTGAATAGGGTTCGATTGAGGAATATGCACCATGAATAGAGTAAAAACTCAACCAAAATTCAAAACCGAATTTTGAAAAATGGTATAGGAAAAAAGTGTTTCCTTTGATGAGAGGAATCTACAGTTAAAATATATGTACAAGTCAAAGACTCACCCTGTACCTATATAATTTGGACGAATCCAACCCTGCCTATGATTGAAAGTACTGGAGGGAATAAATATCCTACAGATTTCTGTAAATGAATAGCTAACAAAATGGACCAGACTGTCCCGGTAGATTAAAGTTCTTTCAAAAGTTACTACGTGCCGCCCCTTTAGGCCAAAAATTTGAGCTTCAATTCGTTCAACTGCGTTGTTTCTCTAGGTATAGTTAAACTCAATGATAATAACTAATATACAGCATTTCAATGGTAGAGAAGAAGCTCCTTTCATTTTCTACTGGAACTGCCCAAAACGCTTTCGTTATCAAAGCCATAGAACTTTTCCCTCATACCTCGTCGCCAATCTGTAGCGATCCGACTGTAATTTCGGAGTTTATAACTCGAAATTTCCATTCATCAAACTAAACATCCATTATTTCCGCGTAAACCCGACAAATTGAACCGGGAAAACCGGGGCTTGCGTTTCCACGGATAATCTCGAGAAAAAACACCATAACCCACAACTGCGCATCCATGGATCCTTTCATCGGGCCGTCGCTTTGCCACAACGCCGCACAAAAGAATCAATTAATTTAAATTTCCGTCCGACTGGAGCTCCGGGAACGCTGCTAAACAAAGGAGGAAAAATATTTAAGCCGATATAATTAAAATCTTTCCTTCCGGGAAATTCGAACGATAAATGATTCAGTGCTATTGATGTTCTCGTGGAAAAACGTTGATTTCCATGGAGATGCGCTCCGCCCGTTCTTTTATCGCGAATTGTTCAGCGTATTTTAAATGGATTTATACGCGCCTTTATGGCATCGTTTTCCGATGCTCCAAACCACCAGATTTCCAAATGAATACTTCCTCCAACCCCGTACACCGTTTGCTTCGAGCATCTGATGAGTCCTATGAACGGAGCCGGGACGGAACGTGAACACATCCCTATTGCTGACCCAAGCAGAGAAAAAAATGTTAAGTATTAATCGCTTTTCAATATCAAACATATTGCAGTTGAAATAGAGGAAAATACCCATCTCATTTCCAGCACATAGATTGTATATTTCTTGAGAAACCTAGGGGGTCAAAAATTTTGACGACGTGTGAATGTTTGGAATGCAAAGCAATACTTTTTATGAGAAAAAAATGTCAACTCTTCATCTCGCTTATCCTCTTGGGGTCCATAGAAATCTCGAAGAATATTCGACATTCATACAGCGAGAGCATCAGCAAACCCAGTCGTATAACTTCAGATAACAGAAACATACCATCTGAACTACATGAAATCTATACGAACCATAAAATGTTTAAAGGGTCACACAAGGCCTCGAGATATCTAACGAAGATATACGTCTGTGCGGTAGCATAAAAAATTCCGGGGTTCCACATATTTCAACATAATACGATATCGCACATAAAAAGAGCACTGTTAGACTTATCGCGGTCATATTTTTCTGCAAGCGTACAAAAGGGTAGACTCATGCAATATGGATGAAGGCGTAAGTGAAATAGAAAAAAGCGCCAGAATTTTTTCACTCAGGTAGATGGTTCCCTACTTATCATTCCTATTTTACTGGAGGGTAAAATACGAAAAAGCATTGGTTGACTTAAGAAACGACATTTGAATATGAGTTACACTTTCGAATAGAGGTTTGAAAGGTTTTTGTGGGCGGAACTTGCTCGAATTTGATCTGTGTAACAGGACTTGGGAGATTTAGTGCGTGATTTTGTATACACACATCGTTTAAAGTCTTGTTCCCCCTAGGTTTCTCAGAAATAAACAATCTATGTTCTAGAAATGGGATGAATATTTTCCTCTATTTCAACAGCAATATATTCGATAGAAATTCTTCGTTTGTTATTCTTTGCTTCGTGCAGAATGAAAAAGTAGTTATTTATGGTATGAGTGTTGAAAGTGACGTTTTATTTTGTGAGTGAAAAAGTTTTTGAAATGAGCGGAGCGAATTGAACAATTTGACGAACAAAATGAAATCACTTTTAACACAAATACCATACAATGTTTTTTGTACAAATGCCCCATTCTGATAATGAAATGGGCGAATTTGCAATGACAATAAACTTCAAAATGCATTTTAATATTCAAATAATCAAAAGGTTGTTGTGAATTGCAAATGTTGCCAACGTTATAATTACTAACAAATGAGAAAAGACGCTGTCATTTGAATTTCGTTCCTGTCCAATTTTCGTCTTGGGTTTTTAACTGCTTAATATGATTGTCGAGAGTCCAATTATTAATAAAAGTGACGATTTGGTTGTTCCTGTGGATATTGAAGACTCTGCAAAAAGAGCAAATCTGGAACTCCTACCTAAAAAATCTGTTCAGCAGTACGATATTGCATATAACAATTTCCAGGCCTGGTGTAAATTGAAAAATGTAGAAGGGAACTTCAGTGAACATGTTTTCCTGGCATACTTAGAAGAAAAATCAAAAATATGGAGTTCATCAACTTTGTGGAGCAAATTTTCAGTGATAAAGTCAAGCGTACCTTGTTAAAAATGGTGTGGATATTAGTGAATATTTTAAGGTAATAGCAAATTTAAAACGGATAAGTGAAGGATATCGTCCCAAAAAATCGAAAATTCTCACTCGTGAACAAGTTGAAAAGTTCATAAATGAGGCACCAGATGAGAAATACTTGATGGTCAAGGTTGCAACTATTTTCGGATTATTTGGAGCCTGTCGGCGTGGAGAATTGTGTAATTTATGAGTGGAAGACATCGAAATAACAAATAAATCATTGGTTATACAATTTCCAAACACAAAAACGAAAGTAAGTCGTTCTTTCAGTATTATTGGGAAGTATGTTGACTATTTTCATAAGTACTTTGCACTGTGCCCTTCTGTCATCAAACATCGTCGTTTTTTCCTGAAATACATGAATAATAAATGCACTGCCAATCCAGTTGGTATCAATACATTTGGGAAAATTCCATCTATTGTTGCCGAATTCCTCAAACTGCCAGAACCAAATCAATATACAGGACACTGTTTTCGAAGATCCTCCGCTTCATTGCTAGCAGAATCAGGAGCAAATATTACGGATATAAAAAAACATGGTAGATGGAAGTCTACGACGGTAGCCGAGGACTATGTTGATCATTACATCGCATATAGAAATGTCATTGCTGAAAAAATTCTCCCAACCCCAACAGATTTTGGATCATCATCATCCAATATTGTACTTCCGGTTTCTACAAGTACTGATGGTGCTGAGGATTCTAATAATGTGTTGCGATGTTGCGAAGCTCCCTAACGTCACAGGGCATTAATGTTAGTAATTGTTCTAGGTTAACGATTAATATTAATGTTCATAAGTAATGATTGTTAAATATTGATAATAAAAATCTGCAATTGCTGAATTTTTTTCATCTGATTTCATCATAAGAAAATGGAGTGCTAAAAATATTTTCAACACTAATGTAAAAAATATTTGTAACACGCTTCCACGTAAACAATCGATTTTAACATTGTTTGGTGTCATTAAAAGAGTCAATTTTAATGGCAGTTTTACAAAAAAATTTTAATTGATCGATTATTTATTTCTGATTCATTATAGTTTTTCCAGAACTGAATCCAAATTCAATATAATCACAACTCTGGCCTTGGAAATTTGACATTTGACACAAAATATTTTTATGTTGCAAGTAAACACTATGTTGCCCTTTCTACATTCTTAGCGTATTTCACAGAATGTATATTTCATTTTGGAGAACACAACAGAAAATTGTGAACAATATTCTACATATAAAGGAGTTTTTGGATTTATGATTGTAAAGATTTATCGATGTGCTTTGTTTTCATCATGATATTGTATGTGACATGATTGTGAGGGTGCATAACATTTCTAACATTTCTAATATTCCTTTATTTCAAATAAATAACAGTTCTATTCATTCATCACAAAGAAAATAAATATAATAACTAAATTAACGAATTTGTTTACAGAGAAACAAATAATTTCAATTCAATAGTACCTAATTGAGTTTTGGTTATTTTTGGTTATAAATTAATAAGCAAGAATGCCCATTCCTGAAAGCTTTATAGATATACATTTCATTTATTGGATCTTATGAACAAGGAGTAAAATATTCTGACTGTATAGTAATTTATTAGTTTAAAAAATATTCATACATTACTACCACAGTAGGTTTGTACAAATAAAATGGAATAGGTCAAACATATGCTTCACATTTATCATTCACTTGTTCTAAAATAAGACACAAACTCCTGGAATATGGAAAAAACCGATGTATTTCTTCTTTTTTTCAGCTTTTTCGACGGCCAGATACCTAAAAAAAACTTCGTTATCAAGTGTAAAAAGGTCGATTAGTACTTACTTTCGCTTTATTTATGCTTATAAATCGATTTTTCAATTCAAAATTGCCGTTCGTACACACGCCAAAAGTCGTGAAAGAAAAAATTGACACTTGCACGAAATTTCTCATATCGACGGGAAACTTCTTCTGGACGACGAAGAACGAAAAAATAGGCGATTTCCTATAGATATTTCGCCCCAAAATCGCCGATCGATACGAACTAACAAAATGTGGAATATCTTTGATACTTTTACTTTGACGTAAACAAAGGAACTGGCAACGTCGTTTTGTCATTAACGATATTTTCTGTACGCGCACAGACTTTTCATCAGGTGCACCAACTCCTGAAAACGAAACCATGACCTCCTATGTGATTAAATAAAAGTGAGTGGAGTATACTTTGTCGTATCCATTGCCTTACCAATGTTTTCATTAATGGAGAATTCCATTTGCTCAGCATGATTTAATTAGGAATTTTGGGAGGGATGAATTTGATAGAAGTGTAACCATCGCTCACGACGAGCAAACATTCCACTCTAATACAATTTACCCTAATCTATGCTCACAGCTTACTTCTAACTCATCAACGTTGAAAACGTCTCGATTATTTACGAATTCCTCTGCACATAATATCATCGTCAGTTTTACGCCCTCTGCTTTACGCCCGCTCGTAAAAGTTTAACTGATTAGCTAAGCAGTTTACGTCACTGACGTTACTTCTGAGTACTCAATAAATTCTGTTTATTGAAATCAGGAAAGCTGTCTGAGAAGTTGGGAAAGGTACATGATTGTAGCGAGCCTAATTTCGCGTTTTGACAAGAACTTGATACGGTTGCAGTTCGACGTTGCCAAAACGCATAACGATCACAGAATTCGGTTCTGCAAAACCTTCCCAGGCTTCCCAGATGAACTCCTCATGAAGTTTGTTAAACATTTTTCTTAAATTTCCCGAGCAAGCGGGAAAATATCCTTCTCAGATGTAATTTATGGTCGGAAAGTGTTAAAGGCTTCTTGCCTGAATGGGCCGCTAATTGCTAGAGAGTTTGCTCGGGCAGGGAAGGTGATGAATAGCCAATTCCAACACGCCTTCGCTTGTTAAACGATGTGACTTCCACAGAAATATAAAATGAAAAAGGAATGGGGGTAATTTTTCAACGCAGTGATTTAATACACTGGCGGATTTGAGTAGAAATCATAATTCTACTATCTCAAGCCAATTTCCTGAGAACATTAGATTTTGCACTGTTCTAATTTTTACTCGAGACTTTTTGATTTGAGGGAGTGGGACTCAGTGAGCAATAATAGCAATAACAGAAATCACAATTCTGCGCTGAAACGGAAAACCTCTCCCTCTGGCAGAATATGGTGGGCATAGAATTCGAAGGATTTGGAAGAGAAAGACAAATTGAAACAATATAAGAGTCGTGACGATCTTCGTAACCTGTCTCCATTAAACTCCATGAAGTCATGCTTCACCTTTCCCCCAACAATGTCTATAGTCTGTTCAAATATAAGAAGGAGCTTTGTAAACAAATAGAATCGTCTGGTTTGCGTACAATAAAGCTGCTATTGGTCAAACGGTGATAACAACGCTCTCTTCGACCGCTCTAAGAGACTACCAGGATCGTACTCGGACTGTGGATGGTACTGTATAGAAATGATTCAATAATTTGAGTCAGCAATTCCCACATTAGAACTTTTTTCCTCAGAAACTCTAGTGCAGAATTCCTGTTATGATTTGCAACTGTCATAAACATATTCGACGTACCCTATTTTTTATTTTGTTTTGTTTTTATATTATTATCTACTAAATAATTTCTTTTTCGGATGCTCGAGATTGCGGCAAGGTAATTCCAGGAAACACCAGAGTTTTAGAGATTTGAGTCGGAATCTTGCAAGATTCCGACAAAGTAATTCCAGGAAATACCAGATTTGGGTCCTTTTCCCTAATGGGTGAAAGCCATCTTAATTTGCTTTAATATCGAAGTTTTCAATTGACAAGACTCGTAAAAGATCTCTGTTCAAATTTATAATGGTCATTTACTTGTAATATCCGAAATATATTTAGTTTCGGTCCATAATTTCATATTATTTTGTACGGAACTCTTTGTCAGTTGCTCAAGATTCCGACAAGGTGATTCCGAGAAACACCAGGTTTGGATCCTTTCTCTTAATGGATTAAAGCCACTTGATTCGCATAAATATCGAGGTTTTCAATTGACAAGACCAGTTAAAATACCTAGAGCTACTGTGAAGGTCTAGCTGTTCAAAGTGTTTATAGATTTTGTTGCGAAAAGTGTAATGTGTTAGAAAGTCTTTTGGCAAAGTGTATATAGTGTTTATAGAACAATGTCGAATCCGGAAACGGATACTGCATCTGAGGGTGATATGTGGGGACCACCACGAAAAAGGTCCAAAAGGTCGCATTTCTCTGCTGAAGAGAAAGAGATAATTTTTCGAAAAGAATTGAAAGAACATCCTGATTTATCGAAGAGACTTAATAGGAATTGTTTCAAAATCCTCAGGGATGAATGATTCAGCTGTATTCAGAATTCTCAGAGAATATGAAGAAAATAAAACATTGACGCCACATAAGAGGAGAGCCCAGTCGTTAAAAATAATCGATTCGGTTGACGATTTCGATATGAACCTTATCAGAAGAATTGTCAACGGTTTTTTTTCAGAATAAAATCCCAACGATTTCTAAAGTTCTAGAAATCCTGAATGATGACGACAGTTTGCCAAATTCCAAAAGAACAACGTTCTATAAATTATTGAAAAAAATGGAATTCAAGTTCAGTTAAAACTGAACGATTGTGTGAAATCTCCTCGATTCGACTCTGGACGGAAAGAAACTTTACGAAGGCCCTCCTACCGCTGCGCCAAACATGTTATTATTGCTCCTTCTTAAATTTGAACAAGAGTATTATAGTGAGAAGATATTTTATTTATTTCCCCTTTGGAATCGAACGAGCGATGTAATAAATTCAGGTATACACTCTTGGATGCAATTTCGGTCAGAAACACGGTATTAGGAAGCGACATTATGTTGTTTATACATTCTGGGTCTCGAATCTCTCGACGTGTATTATTCATTTCTATTCACTGAACACACATCCTGTGGTCGGAAAGCCATCGGATACACAGAGAAAACTTTTCATTTTCCCGACTTACATCACCTACAAGAATCGAGAAGCAGGGAAGATTTACTGCCTTCGCATCGAGGATCTGAGACTCCACGGAACAATGGATACGGTTGAAATATTCGACAAAATCCATATTTTCACAACAGACTCCATCGAATGAATTTTTCTTTGAAAATTCATATCTCCGAAATGAAAGCTAGTTTGGGGATGGTTTTTTCACCGAAATACGTGCTCTTAAATGCTTCATCAATGTTCCATATTTCGCTAGAATTTCATCATGGTGGCTTGAACACAGACATAGTTACAAATTTTCAAAATTTCAAGAATTGAACAAAAAACATTTTTTTTCTAGATAATTTTTTTTTCTCCTAATCGGCAGATGTTCCTTTCATTTTTTTTTTCTGAAGAACAATTAATGTTTCATATTGTCCCAAGATTTCATTCCTGTAGCTTGAACACTGACACAGAAACGAATTTTCGAAGTTTGGGAATTGAACGAAAAAAATTTTTTTTTCTAGATTTCATTTTTTTTCTCCTGATCTGAGCTTTGCAGATGTTTTTTATATTTTTTGTCTGATTGGAAATTGATGCTTTATATTGTCCCAAAATGTCATCCCTTTAGCTCAACCACAGACAAAGATGCAAATTTTCAAAGTTTAGGAATTGAACAAAAATTTTTTTCTCTAAATTTAATTCTTTTTCTGTCGATCTCAGCTTTGCAGACGACTCACGTTATTTTTTTCTGAAGAGAAATTAATACCCTATATTGCTCTTGAATTTTACCCCTGTAGCTGAACCACAGATATAGTTACGAATTTGGTTTAGGAATAGGACAAAGAAAAAAATGATGAAACAAACATTCATCATTATGAGCACTCTGTATAAAGTACATCTATGTGAACTCGGAGGGCTTTAGAATTCCGATTTAGAAATGAATAATACCGCCATTGAGGGATCGATTGATGTCGGTTCAGCATGAGAGACGGAACAACGAAGGTGATCCAACCTGATTTTCCATATCATCGGTTCTAATGCTGCGTTTGAAGGATTAAACCCTTGATCTATGTCCTAATCCGGCATGGTAATAGAGCAAGGATTTGCATTCACACGCTCGAAACGTGTAATTTGAGGTTGATGTCGATTCATAGAATAGAATGGAAGCAGGGGGTATTCAATCGAAGTTGAGTATAAACATCGTCTTATCTTCCCTTACAGAATGATTTGTATACCTCTAGATATTCAACCCTGAGTATGTCCTCGGCAGTATCCAAAGGACTACAAATCAGCATTTTACCGTAGATGAGTTTTAATTCTGACACAAATTATTTCAAAAGATTACGAAAGTTCCTAGGGACTAGGGAGATCGCATTGTACATAATTGTTAAATATTTCTGTCGTTCCTGAATGTGACCAAGATAAACGTGACACTTTTGGCTTTGCATTTGATGACGTCCATCTGTAAGCTTTCGGGTCCGAATGTGCAACATTTATCTTATAATTGAAATGAATCCACAAGTGCAATATGAGATTTAGCAGTTGTACCATTTCTTAGAATAAGATAAATAGACCAATTCAGGCTCAAGTGTTTCTTTGTAGCTTCTCATCCCTGGGTGACCTCGGGCCACCAGAGTGGGATAATTTATGATGCTTAAAAATGCACTTGGCACTTGCTTATTTCATAGGCTTAAGTCATACAAGAAGTAACACCTTTTTCCTCCAATGCAAATTGAGGGCGGAACCAAGAATTGACGTTAAGGGTATAATTGGGGTAAGAGTTCAGTTGACAGTGGGGTACGGAGTTGGGAGTTGAGTACAGAGTTCCTACAAGAGTCGGTAGAGAGTTAAGACGGAGGTAGTTATTGCCAGTAGAGACGGAATTAGATCTTCAAGACGGTACCATATTGGCGTTACAAGATCAATTCATTTGTTCGGTGTAAAGACGTTTTCTCTCTCACGAAGTTCAGTAAATGCCGATAAATCGTAACTGAACGTATGTTTGTCAAAAGTAATTAGTGTAGGACGTAGGTACGAGGATGTACATATATTGTATTGATATCCAGTTAGCCTAGACCCCTTCCATGCATAAACGAAATATTGCGATACCATATCAACGAAAAATAACTTATTAGAAGTGTCAGTGTAGAGTCGTCAAAAAAGTAAACCAGAGTTACGCAATAAATTAAAAAAATAGATGTCCACCGAAATTGTAAAAATCGAAAAATTGGAGTATCGAGCCATCATCAAGTACCTGTATATAAAAGAGTTAAGAGGTAAGCAGATTTACGAAGACATGTTTAATACCCTTGGTGATCAATGTCCTTCGTATGCGACCGTGAAAAATTGGACTGCAAGTTTCAAAAGAGCTAAATTTTCCATTGAAGATGATGACCGATCGGAAAGGCCAGTTTCTGTGTCAGTCCCCGAAAATATCAATGCAGTTCATGACATGATGTTATCAGACCTTCGAATTGGGCTAAAACGGATATCTGAAGCACTGAAGATTTCATACGAACGCGTTCATCATATAGTTCACGTCAATTTGGACATGAGAAAAATTTCTGCAAAATAGAACCCCAAATGTTTAAATGTTGACCAAAAGAGTGCAAGGGTAGAAGAGCATCGCGTTCGATCTGTGCTCGATTTGAAAACGATATAGACTTCTTAAACCGAATTGGTACTATGAATGAGACTTGGGTACATTTCTACGATCCAGAAACAAAGCAACAATCGATGGAATGGCGACAATCTGGTTCTCCAAGACCTAAGAAGTTTCGTGTCCAAAAATCTGCTGGAAAAGTTCTTGCTTCAATTTTTTGGGATTGCCATGGAGTAATCATGATTGATTTTTTGGATAAGGATAGAACAATAACTGTAGATTACTATTCGACATTACTGACCACTCTACGGGAAATAATTAAAGAGAAAAGACGCGGAAAGTTATCCAAAGGTGTTTTGTTTTTACGGGACAACGCCCCAGTACACAAATCTCATGTTGCCATGCAAAAAATTCGTGATTTAGGGTCAGAATTACTAGAACACCACCCTTATTCACCAGATTTGGCTCCGTCCGACTATCATCTCTTTCCTCAACTGAAAAAAAGTTTAAAAGGTCGTAAATTTTCTTCCAACGAGGAGGTAACAAAAGCTGTGGAGGACTGGTTTGCAGAGCAAGGAGAAACATTTTTTTTGAAAGGTCTAGAGACGTTGCAGGTTCGCTGCAATAAATGTGTTCAATTAAGAGGAGAATATGTTGAGTAATAAAATATTTTGACATTGAAATTTTGTTTGGTTCTATAGTAGGCTAAGAATTTTTCCATATATCCTCGTATAATTTACAAGTGTAGATTATTGTGTAGAATTAACTCTGTAAATAAACTGTATATAGACAGTTTTATTGATTCTTGAGAGAAGTGCAGGAAGACGATAGACGTAAAATATAGGTTTGGTAGACGACCGAAAATAAACCTACATAATGATAACGAGTGATGATAACTCAAATGGTTCGAACAACTGATTGTGAAGAACAATGCTGAGCAAACCAGATAAAGTGTTTGAAAAGCACATTTTCCTCGTAACCATTGAGACTGAAGAATGTTTGTTTTCATTGCGTTGTTTAGCATTCCGGCAACGTCAGACGAAGGCTGTAGTCTATCGCAGAGCGTGGAAGCATAAAAATGACTGCACATAAAGCCGGCCGATGCTGCGTTCCAGTAATGACGCGCGTGCTCAGCAAAAACGTCACTCCGCATACGAATCAGGAAATATTTCTCGTAAATATTTCCCGGAAACGAAGCAGATAAGAATGGGAAATAGGATGGATTTTCACCGGCTTTTCTGATTCTCACATGGACTGAGGCTTGCCGAGGCGTTTTTTCTATGAGAGCGTTGCATAACGAGGAATATCGGCAAAAACGTGGGGTCGTTGGGCGAATTGATTCAGATCTTGGAGATTTCGCAAAGGTACAGAGGGGGAAGAGTCATTTTCAGCTTTTTCTATCGTCGTGCAAGGAGAACCTAGCATTAGTCAAGGGGAAATAGCAATCTGTGCTTTTTGGCGGAATATAGGGAGCATAGAAGATGAGAGTTTATTCTGGGCTCCGTGGTTAGAGTCTAAATGTCTTAAAATATTTTCTGAGCAAAATGCAGATGAGTTCAAAGGTTTTAGAGTTCAGACAACCCATGAGGAAGAAGCTAAATTTGGCGTAATCAAAGATCCTCCTGGCTAATCTAACAGGACTATTTCTTGTGATGAAGTTGTTGGTATGGCACATTGCGCCGTCCTTTTAGATCCAAAATTCCTTCCATTCATAAGTGGACAAGAAAATCGTTTAACATATCCTGATCACGAACTATTTCTAGATAGTTATTCCTTCTGAATCTAAAACTCTCCTATCTCTATCATCATTTCAAGCAACACCTTGCCGAGCAATTTCCTCAACTCATTCCCATCCAAAATATGCCCCGTCAGCTTATTCTGAGCTGCAGAGCCCTGAGCGTTGTATAAATAAAACTTTTATGTCCGATATAAAAGGGGGAAGATGATGACAGTCGTTACACATAATATTGAAAAATTCGGTATTTATTGAACTTCGGAATCAGACGCCTCTTCCGGTAGGAAAAGTTGTAAAATGAAATATCAGTTGAACGTGTAATAACTACGAGCGAAACGGAGATAAATTTTAAATTAGTCCATAAAATTTGTCTTCAAGAATTATATTCACTTTGAGAGATACTCCGGAAATGAAGAGGTACTTGCTGAAGATCTTCCTCATTTGCTTTGTTAGGAAGTTATTTTAGGTAGGTTTGCGCTCTTATCGATTTTTTTTTACTGGGAAAAGAATTGCTTTAAAAAAACATTAAGTTGCGAATTGGCGGAGGCGTTGGGAACTTCGAAGTTGCTTCAATTCCTTCTCATATCTCCATTCTCCTGCATACAGGATCTCAAATACAATTTTCAGTATCCTATATAAAAAGTCGAAGAATCTTCAAATACAGAAGTAGAAACAATTATTTTTCATTGATCGATATTATTAGTTTCCTCCTCACAAATGAATTTCTTCAAATAAAACACTCTTTATAGGTTAAATAATACTTATAGTTATAATTAGCATAGAGAGATAATATCTTCATACCCTTGCTCATATTGTTTCATTTTCTAATAATTATTATCTACGAGGATATATCATAGAACTATAACTATAATTTATGGGACATATTGATAAATTCTTAGCCTACTATACAGGGTCTTTCACGAGGAACCTCACCCATATTTATACGGGAAACTACTGAACGTATTTTCATGAAATTCAGCACTTATAAGTATTTCACGATGCTGATGAAATCTAAAATATTATCAAGGCTGAGCACCTCCGGTTTTTCCGGAAATGACGTCAACTTCCGTTTTTCGAATTAGAACACCATTTTTTTATTGCAGAAATAGATTCCTTAGAAAATTTTAAGTAATTTTGATGTAACATTTTTCAGTTTTGGTTGGAAAATTCTCTCTGAGCGGGAAAATTCGAAAAAAAAAATCGAAAATAGAGCTCCGCTGAAACAAGAATAACTTCCAGGTTTTTGGATGGAAAATTTTCATTTTTGGGATTTTTCAAGATGTAAGATTGATGTATCCACTTTGAAAATCGAAATCGCGTTTCATGATACAGGGGGTGAAAAAATCGCTTTCAAACTTAGGGATGACAAAATCGTGAAAAATCAATTTTTTCGAATTAGAACCCCATTTTTTTATGGCAGATATTGAATCTACGTTAAATAATAATGTGAGTGTATGCATCACACCCTTGCCCTAAAATGGATATTTTTTTAGTTAATATTCACTTTAGGGCAAGGGTGTGATGCATACACTCACATTATTTTTTAACGTAGATTCAATATCTGCCATAAAAAAATGGGGTTCTAATTTGAAAAAGTTGATTTTTCACGATTTTGTCATCCCTAACTTTGAAAGCGAATTTTTCACCCCCTGTATCATGAATCGCGATTTCGATTTTCGAAGTGGATACATCAATCTTACATCTTGAAAAATCCCAAAAATGAAAATATTCCATCCAAAAACCTCGAAGTTATTCTTGTTTCAGCGGAGCTCTATTTTCGATTTTTTTTTCGAATTTTCCCGCTCAGAGAGAATTTTCCAACCAAAACTGAAAAATGTTACATCAAAATAACTTGAAATTTTCTAAGGGATCTATTCCTGCAATAAAAAAATGGTGTTCTAATTTGAAAAACGGAAGTTGACGTCATTTCCGGAAAAACCGGAGGTGCTCATGCCTTGAAAATATTTTAGATTTCATCAGCATCGTGAAATACTTATAATTGCTGAATTTCATGAAAATACGTTCAGTAGTTTCCCGTATAAATATGGGTGAGGTTCCTCGTGGAAGACCCTGTAGAACCACACAAAATTTCAATGTCAAAATATTTTATTACTCAACATATTCTCCTCTTAATCGAATACATTCATTACAGCGAACCTGCAACGACTCTAGACCTTTAAAAAAAAATTTTTCTTCTTGCTCTGCAAACCAGTCCTCCACAACTTTTAATACCTCCTCGTTTGAAGAAAATTTACGACCATTTAAACTTTTTTCAGTTGAGGAAAGAGATGATAGTTGGACGGAGCCGAATCTGGTGAATAAGGGGGGTGTTCTAGTAATTCTAACCCTAAATCACAATTTTTCTGCATGGCAACATGAGATTTGTGTACTAGGGCTTTGTCCTGTAAAAACAAAACACCTTTGGATAGCTTTCAGCGTCTTTTCTCTTTAATTTTTTCCGTAGAGTGGTCAGTAATGTCGAATAGTAATCCGCAGTTATTTTTCTACCCTTATCCAAAAAATCAATCCCAAACAACTGAAGCAACAACTTTTCCAGCAGATTTTTGGACACGAAACTTCTTAGGACTTGGAGAACCAGAGTGCCGCCATTCCATCGATTGTTGCTTTGTTTCTGGATCGTAGAAATGTACGTCTCATCCATAGTACCTAACAATTCGTTTTAAGAAGTCTAAATCGTTTTCAAATCGAGCAAAGATCGAACGATGCTTCTACCCTTGCACGCTTTTGGTCAACATTCAAACATTTGGGGATCCATTTTGCAGAAATTTTTCTCATGTCCAAGTTGACGTGAACTATAAGACGAACGCGTTCGTATGAAATCTTCAGTGCTTCAGATATCCGTTTTAGCCCAATTCGACGGTCTGATAAAATCATGTCATGAACTGCAACGATATTTTCGGGGACTGACACAGAAACTGGCCTTCCCGATCGGTCATCATCTTCAATGGAAAATTTACCTCTTTCGAAGCTTGCAGTCCAGTTTTTCACGGTCGCATACGAAGGACATTGATCACCAAGGGTATTAAGCATATTTTCGTAAATCTGCTTACCTCTTGACCCTTTCAAATACAGGTACTTGATGATGGCTCGATACTCCAATTTTTCGATTTTTACAATTTCGGTGGATATCTTTTTTTTTTTATTTTTTGCCTAACTCTGGTTTACTTTTTCTACTTCAAACTCTACACTGTCACTTCTAATAAGTTATTGATCGTTGATATCGTATCGCCATATTTTTTTATGCATGGAACTGGTCTAGGCTAACTAGATATCAATACATCCTCGTACTTGATTGCGTTGCAAATTGGTGGAGGTTCCGGTACCGAATCAGAAGCTCCTATTCACTAAAGCCAGATCTGTATATGAGAGGAAACTACGTATATTTTTTGAAAACAGGATGGTGAATACAGTTCAAAGTCTTCATTATCAAAAGTCAAAAAATCTTTAAATACAGAAGTGGCAACATAATTCTTCATCTGAGTTTTGTCCTTCACATTGAAAACTTTTTCGAAATAAATATGCTCCAATACTTTATAATGCGAAGTTCAATCATGTGAAAGGTTCAGATATCTTCGAATCTAATATTCTTCATCGTTCTAAACTACCCCCAAACGTTGGTTTGCTTGGAAACAATAAATTTCCATCTTTAAACTTTATTGATAGAGGAGAACTGCAGCTCAATATTGGAACTGGATATAAACCTCTTCCAGATCAAGTCAGTTCAGTGAAGTTTTCCTGCAGAAGTAGGGAATTTTAGTGTTGTTTTTGTATGTATCAATCAATCTCGGCAAATGGCCCCAGGACTCTGAGCTTGTTATTTTGGCTTAGCAGTCCACTCTATCTTCGAAAACGTTTCGAATGATAATGCCAACCGTCTTATGTAGGCCGATCCAGTACTGGCATACAGATTTTGAGGGATTCAACTAAGAATCCATTTCATTTTGAAATTCGAAAATCGAAAATCATCAAACTGGCACATTCTGGACATAAGAATGTGCAAAAATGAGTTGTATTTTGGTAGCTCTCACCGTTGTACTTGAATAAAGTTTTCGGTAGCTTTCCTGAGGCATCGACCCGAAATAAATCAAGCCCTACACTGGAGAATGCAGACAACCGAATTCTCATTTATCAAATTCGATTGACCGGGTTTCCCATCCACGACTGTTGAGCTAATCAGGTCTGTTCAACTTCCGGATTTTATTTCGGTATGAAAATGGGAGGTTTTATCTGGATCGAAATCAGCTGGGGGCAGATGTTGAAAACGAACCGAAGCATCATGCATCAGAAATATTCGTATTTTTCATTCAGTCATTAAAGCCAGAAGTTCTTCTCTCAATCAAGATGGGAATTCGGCCAGCTTCTCCGATTAGATTTAGATACCCTTCGAAAAAACATTCCTAATCTCATCTAGAATCCCAAAGATCCCATCTAGAACAATTCTGAACAACAATCAAGGAACAATATCGTGTAAACGACTCAATCCGACAAATGACTCCATAAATATTCCGGGAATATAAATTTCTCTTTCATATTTCGCGAAATATACGACTTCATTTAGAGCCATCCAGCTTCGTTTCCTTTAATTTACGTCGGAACAAGAACAATTCGAGATAAATCTCCGGCGCTTCGTCCAAAAAATCGTAAATTTCTTGGCTGAATTAGTACAAAAATGTCTCAGGCTAAATGCAAGAGAGCCTCCTTAAATATTATCAAGTTTACGTCCGGTTGATTTCGACAGTGAAGAAGCTTAATTTCCTTCAACTATGAATTCCCGCTCCGCTTTTTCCAGGCAAAAAACTATTTGGTCCCTTGATGCAAATTTTATTATTAACGGGTGAATGCACTAAGTTTATGAAAGATTCCTTCTGAGGAGATTAAACAAGGGAATGCTCAATTTCCACATTCCTCCAAAAACTTGGGTCCCATTGAAATCCAAAGAAATAAGCCTTATTACAAGAACTTCATTCTACTGTGTTCTGAAGAAGAATAAATCAACTCAAACTGATATTAAATATGGCGGAAGGGGTTTGGTGAACTCAAGGAGTCAAGGAGTATACTTCTGAAGATTTGGTGGTAGATAGAGGTGTTCCACAGGGAAGCATTCTATGACCGTTTATGTTTATACTCTACGTAAATGATTTACCAGTTTTCTTGAGAACTTAGCTTCTGATCCACGAACACTTATGACACTAATGTTGTGGTTTCTCAGCCATCTTGACGGTATAGAACGTACTGTTGACTGGCCCAAAGGTTTGTGACTTCTGGCCCAAAGAGTTAACCTTTGAAATCATGTTCAATTTGATTCAGAACCATTTACCTCTTTACTCTTCCTCAAATACTCAATGAACAATGAATTATCAACTTAAGACACAGTCAAAACTATGATCTATAAGAAAATCCCTAAAAGTCGCCACAAAACAGAAATGTAGAAAAAAACAAACCATCTATACTCCATTCACAATTATAAAATCAAAACTCTGGCCTCTGGACACATTCCACTCTGTATCGAAGTTATGACGTTTTTCAAAATATTTTTATGTTCCAAGTCAACACTATGTTGCCCTTTCTACATTCTTAGCGTATTTCTCAGAATGTATATTTCATTTTGGAGAACACAACAGAAAATTGTGAACAATATTCTACATGTAAAGGAGTTTTTGGATTTATGATTGTAAAGATTTATCGATGTACTTTGGTTTCATTATGATATTGTATGTGATATGATTGTGAGGGTGCGTAACATTTCTATTTCTAATATTTCTTTATTTCAAATAAATAACAGTTTTATTCATTCATCACAAAGAAAATAAACATAATAACTAAATTAACGAATTTGTTTACAGAGAAACTAATAATTTCAATTCAATTGTAATTGAGTTTTGGTTATAAATTAATGAGCAAGAATGTCAATTCCTGAAAGCTTTATAGATATACATTTCATTTATTTGATCTTATGAACAAGGAGTAAAATATTCTGACTGTATAGTAATTTATTAGTTCAACAAATATTCATAAATTACTACCGCACAGTAGGTTTGTACAATTAAAATGGAATAGGTCAAACATATGCTTCACATTTATCATTCACCTGTTCTAAAATAATACATAAACTACTGGAATATGGAAAAAACCGATGTACCTATTCTGGTTCAATATAGCCTATTTCTACTTTCGGCAAAGGATTGATAGGAATGAAAGCTCCAGTGACACATTTCAATTAATCGGAATCTGAATTCAACTAGGTACCATGAATGCAATATAGTCATATTTCTTCTTTTTTTCAGCTTTTTCGATAGGTTTTTTTTCTGAAACGTGAAAACGATCAACAATAATCATTTAGAGACCGATGATGGCCATCCAGAACCCGTTTACTTACGAAAATCGTGCAATTTCATTCTGCAAGTTCTTTCCTCATAATTCCTCGAAAATTCTACCTGAACCATATTTTCCGGTCGCTTTCGTTAGAAGATCGTATAAGGAAGCCTTTTTTGTCCATTTACACATTCCAAATAAATTTTGAGCACCAAAAACGATACCGAAACTAACCAAATTTTTGGGGAACCGGAATTTTGTTTGAAATCTTTCTAAACGGCCAGATACCTAAAAAAACTTCGTTATCAAGTGTAAAAAGGTCGATTAGTACTTACTTTCGCTTTATTTATGCTTATAAACCGATTTTTGGTCCAATTCAAATTTGCCGTTCGTACTCACGCCAAAAGTCGTGAAAGGAAAAAATGAAACTTGCACGAAACTCCTTCTGGACGACGAAGAACGGAAAAATAGGCGATTTCCTATCGATATTTCGCCCCAAAATCGCTGATCGATTCGAACTAACAAAATGTGGAAAATCTTTGATACTTTTACTCTGATGTAAACAAAAAAACTGGCATCGTCGTTTTGTCATTAACGATATTTTCTGTACGCGCACAGACTTTTCATCAGGTGCACCAACTCCTGAAAACGAAACCATGACTTCCTATGTGATTAAATAAAAGTGAATGGAGTATAGTAGAAATAATTCAATTTATTTGACAGTAGCAGTTGGCATCCCTAGATCCCACAGGATAAAGTTCCCCTATATGTTCCATCAGATCAACGACGTAATATTGCAAATTACCCCTGTTTCTTCCAGGTCGAATCAGTGGCACCTCGTTCCAATACAACGAATCAGCACCCCTCACCAAGGTGCACGGAATGCAGACCTTGTCACACAGAGCCTTGAACAACAAAGAACGCTCGCAATGGAACCCTATCTTCAAAAAACCTATAGGTATAATATTGCTCAACAACTTCTTCTTCAATGATTCTACGTGCAACCTAAAGCTGTGCAGTTTTTGGGGATGAGAATAGTCTCTTCTAGGTCCACAGAGTTGGGCATCGACGAATATAGCTATAACCTTCACTTGATCCTCAACGTTCAAGTCTTTAGACAGATGTTTCCTCATGTACAGTATATAATCTAAGAGGTATGGATCACAAGCGAACTTGAAAGGATCGAAATCCTGGATTTTCGACATCTGTTGGCTGTTCCTCTTGGTCACCTTCATCTGGCGCTTATTCAAGCTCGAGAACGACCCAACTTGGTCGAACTTCTCCACTCTGTAGTCCACCAAATAGATGGTCTTCCTGGTGCACATGTACTGGGACTCCAAAACCTCCAAGCATGGAAACGGAAAGTCCCAAGGCTGATTGATCAGGTAAAACCTGTTCTTGAATCTGTCGGACACTTCCAGTTTGCCAGTTTCGAAGAATTTCAGTGGGAGAAACAAGGAGTATAGGAGATTTAAGCATCTCGATACCAATGGAACGTCTTCTTTGATTTCTCTAGGGAAGTTCTTCAAGACCAAAACCAGATTCTGGTTGAGGAACATTTCACCCATTCTTCTATAAACCAGGTTGTTGTGGATGAAAATTAGGATGTTCTTGAATAAAACCTTGCTTTTCGACGATTTGAGTAGAGTTATCATCATTTCTGTGCCTCCCATATTGATGAAATTGTCTCTGAATGCTTTGTGGTTTATACAGAAAGTCATGATCTCTAAACACAACAAGTTGGTTTCCTCGTGGTCAAACTGAAAGCCTTTTATGATGGTGGTGAAGAATTCGTTCGTAAGGACTCCTTGTTGCCTTGAAGGCGTCGCTATTATCAATATGACCATTTCTAGAATCTGCTTGTATGTTTTAGGAGGTATATGGTCTAAGCCTGCATGGAAGTATTTGACGATGACCTCAATTCCTCTGTAAGCTTCCAGGAGATTCATTGTTCTGCTGTTACGTTTACAGAAATTATAAATAGTTTCTACTGCTACTTCATTGTACATAGTGGGAGTACTGTCGACCAAGTCCATAAGTCTCAAGACTTCTCTTATGACCACTGGCGTCAACATTTTGTCGCAGCAGTAGCGATGAGTGGTCAGATTCGAAATAGCACTGCAAGCCAACGAAAAAACGTTTTTGTCTTTGCTTCTCAAGAGATACAAAATAGAATCTTCCACTGAAAGATCGAAAAGCATTTGTTTCATAGAAGGGATGTTGGATATTTTCTCCAAGATGATGGCTGATGGTAGGAGATAAACGCCTGAACAGTACTTGGACCATTTGCAGAACTCTAAAAACTCCAAGCTCTCCACGAAGTAGCTGCTTGTGATGGGGTTTTGCATGCAGTTTGCGATTATTTCGAAGGTTATTGGAAAATAAACAGCTCTGGTTGGTTCTTGGAGGATTCGAAAGAGGTTCTCGACCAGCTGGCATTCTTGCATAAGCTGCATAATCTGGTCTATACTGACGTAAGTTAGTCTTTTGAAGATCTCAAGGATCCATTTGGTCATCACGGAATCGAACTCTTTCATCCTTTCTATAAGGATGTAAGGATCGAACGCCTTGTCAGTGGAAAGGATTGAGATAGCTGTTGGAGCGTCTAGAAGGTTATAGAAGAGTTCCAAGACATTTGCAAGCAGCACAGGGTTCGTTGACGACCTTATAAGGTGGAATATAGGGGTGTATAGGTCACTTCTGAAGATCAGCAACACGATCCTTGTAGATTTGGCCATTTTGGCTAGGATTCCTGCGCAGAACTCTTTGGTTGGGGCGTCTGGATTATCGATGAACATGTCGTTTATTTCCAGGAGAACATCGTCGTACTTTTCGTTGTCCAATTCGTATACAGCGTCATTTTTGGTGAGTAAGATCGAAACTAGTCTCAAACTGAGCCGGATGATTGGAATCGGCTTTTTGAGAAGGGCTAAGAGTTTGGGAAGGATACCTTTCTTTTGGAGGTGCGTCAAATTTTCATCCTTCAAGTCCGCGTATTTGGATAAGAAAAGGAGAGCTTCTGTAACTACGCTGATCTCGGGGCTTTCGAGTATGGTTATTGATGTTTCTACTTCCTTAGAAATGTAGGTTTTTTCTTTTGGAATATCACGTTTCTTTTCGATGGTCGTCTCGCTTTTTCTCTTCTTCGAATTGTTCATTTCGAGTGAATAAAGTTTATTGGAAATCAAGAAAAGTTAAATTTATATCAACTTCAATTGACATTTCATGCAAAGGCTAACTTCAAATTTGAGTTTGAGGGCATAGATGGACATCAATAGTTGTATTCGAGACTTAGGAGGCACATCGAAGAAACTATTTAAAGAAGGTTATTTCTTTAGAATGTATTGAAGATATGAAGATCCTCAGTGTAATGTCAAGAGTGAAAGAGTCTGTAATGACAAGCTGGAGACTTTTTCAAGTGGGTTGTTTCTTTGTAACCCAAGCAGAGGAATTGAAATTGAGTTCGACTAAGCAAATACACATCATTTTTCTCCTTAAAATCCTTTGTGCCCCAATAATTCTCATATTTGTGCCTTCCTCAGACGTATAAAAAATCTCTTTTCATCAAGAATAATTAACTATTCGTTAGCACGAGTTTCAGATAAGGGTTTACGTCTTCCTACCCTCAGAACTGTATATCTTCGCCACAAGTTCATTGCCGAAGTTCCTTGCTGCCTTCAGGGTGGGATCTTGGAAATTCTACTCGGGCATCGTGGATGTTGTTCTCACATTCCGCTAATTCTCAGGTAGTCGAGGGACTTCCAGGGCGGCCTAAAATTATGGCCCGTGCCCCAGAATTGAATTGGATCGTGATCGGGTTCCATATTTTCGATAAAATGAAGCCGCGACCATGCCCTGGAGGTATCCAGAGAGTCCTGCGGTTTTCCTAGATCGCCAACTTTATCTTGGTCAGGTTGCACGTTCAAAGAACATCGATAAAAGCAAAGTTGATATACAGGGTCATGCAATTAAACAGCTCCTTCTGGGTGTTGCAGTTTCTTTGTCAATCAGAATATATATCTAATCAAGATCAATGTCCATGTTTATCATTTATTTATTGACGTGATGAGCAAGCATAATTGAGTTTGCCGAGAATTATCATAAACCGAGCTTGGCGAGCTTACTCTACCCCACTTCATGGAACTTCAGAAACTTAATCGCCTATCAACCGTCAACGACAAACTCCAGGTCACTGAATTAATTACCTCTGTGGTCGGGATGTCATTTCGCAAACTGCTACATCACATTTCCATTAAACGAGCTATTTATTATGGACCGAAGAAGAGGATGAAGCTCTAGACTCTAGAGTCTAGATACTGGTACGGTTGCATCCGTTGAGTTATCAAGGATTTTTTACTATTCGAATTACAGGAACTCCAAAATCCACATTCTTGTAGGGCTTTTTCGTAAGGGGACCTGGTACGCTTCCGAGCTCGCGAGCTCCCTTCGAAAATTCGGCTTTTTATTTCCATGATATCTCAGTTCGTATGCGGCGTAGACCAACAATTTTTTTTTAATTAAAGCTTAATGATTTCTCTAGAATGTGTATTACTCGCTTTTCTGTTTTTCTTCGTATATTAGGTAAAAAACCTGGTGAGCTGTAATTTCATGGAAATCTGGACGAACGATTTTATTTCCATGATATCTCTGTCAATTCTAGGGATAAATGTATGAAATTTTCAGTTTACATGCAGAATAATATTTTCCAGAATGTGTATTGATCAGTTTTTTTGTTTATTGCTCCCTCAATTTTTAAATGAATTATAAAGTAGGAACTTTATTGGTCGATATATCAACCAGGTTTTTTTCCTAATATACGCAGAAAAACTGAAAAGCGAATAATACACATTCTGCAAAATATTATTCCGCATGTATACTGAAAATTTCATAAATTTATCCCAAGAATTGACAGTGATATCATGGAAATGAAATCGTTTGTCCAGATTTCCATGAAATTACAGTTCGCCATGTCTTTTTCCTAACAAACGAAGAAAAACAGGAAAGCGAGTAATACACATTCTAGAGAAATGATTAAGATTTAATTAAAAAAAAAATTGTTGGTCTACGCCGCATACGAACTGAGATATCATGGAAATAAAAAGCCCAATTTTTGGAGGGAGCTCGCGAGCTCGGACGTGTATGAGGTCCCCTTAAAGGCCCTTCATACTAAATTCGGTTATTCTCAGTTGTGCTCAGTCGATGGAGAAGTTAAATTTCGAGGCATATCTGGGACACCCTATATACGGTACAATTTGGAGGCGATTAAAGAAGAAATTGATACCAATCTTTTCAATTTCTCGTCTTCTCGAACTCCCTGAGAGACGTTAAAAAAGAGAATCAGTGTCCGTCCGACCAAAAATGGTCTACAATAGAAGGGTGGCCCGGAATGCCAGTATATCATGCATGTTTGGCCGGGTCCCCATGGTATTATCATTGTACCCGGCCATGTGCATTGTCCTATTAGCAACTGGGCGGAAGTGATAACAACCACTTTATTACGGAGATATGAATCCAGAATAATTCGCACCCACCCGTTATTTTACATCGTCGTGCAAAATGGCGCTATTCGCGGATCGTATATCACGCTGGGGGCAGGTCCGTATTGAGGAAGCACAGGTTGACATGTACCGCAAGTATACAGGGTCTTTCACGAGGAACCTCACCCATAGCCATATTTATACGGGAAACTACTGAACGTATTTTCATGAAATTCAGCACTTATAAATATTTCACGATGCTGATGAAATCTAAAATATTTTCAAGGCATGAGCACCTCCGGTTTTTCCGGAAATGACATCAACTTCCGTTTTTCGAATTAGAACACCATTTTTTTATTGCAGAAATAGATTCCCTAGAAAATTTCAAGTTATTTTGATGTAACATTTTTCAGTTTTGGTTGGAAAATTCTCTCTGAGCGGGAAAATTTGAAAAAAAATCGAAAATAGAGCTCCGCTGAAACAAGAATAACTTCGAGGTTTTTGGATGGAAAATTTTCATTTTTGGGATTTTTCAAGATGTAAGATTGATGTATCCACTTTAAAAATCGAAATCGCGATTCATGATACAGGGGATGAAAAAATCGCTTTCAAAGTTAGGGATGACAAAATCGTGAAAAATCAATTTTTTCAAATTAGAACCCCATTTTTTTATGGCAGATATTGAATCTACGTTAAGAAATAATGTGAGTGTATGCATCACACCCTTGCCCTAAAGTGGATATTAACTCAGATAATATCCATTTATATATATACACCCCCCTTATTCAGCAGATTTGGCTCCGTCCGACTATCATCTCTTTCCCCAACTAAAAAAAAGTTTAAGTGGTCGTAAATTTTCTTCCAACGGGAGGTAATGAAAGCTTTGAAGGACTGGTTTGCAGAGCAAGAAGAAACGTTTTTTTTTTAATTTCCCCCCATCAACATCTAGGGACTCCATTGCCCTCTGTTTCTATCCTTTGGCTTCAGCGTGAAACTTTCAGCACGCTTTCATCATCGATTATGCCCAAAAACTCATTGTATATTCATCCGATGCACGACAAGCCAATTTGTACAAATCAAACTGGAGTTCCATCAACCATTCCGTTTATATCTTCAATCATGCTGCCTCATTATCCAATTCATATCCGCTAAATGGGTTTGATGGATATTATTCGGCCATTAATCAAATACATCAATTCTCCAAGCGCTCAACTTTCACATTATCACTTCCTCTGTTCCAAGAGCAAACAACGAAGGGGTTATCCACGCTCCGAAACTTGTACATACAGCGGCTCTATTACAACTTCCAACTCTGGAGAACGATTGGCAGAATTAGTTGGGTATCAGATATCGCTCTGAAGATGTCAAAATGGGTATTAAGGCGATCAGTCACGTTGCTTCGGCTAGCAAACTTTGATTGATCTAATTATAGGAAATTGATACCTCTTGATGAGATCTTTCAGATATGGAAGGCCAAGAGTTCTGGGAAGTTCGTTGATTGGAATCAAATAAAGATGGGAAGTAATTGGATTTTATCCCTGTATCGATAACTGCTCTGATCAATACATTTGTGGTTCATGGAAATCGTCAAATTCTTTGTGGGATTGAAGAATATCTGAATAATGAAAAAATAGCTTCCTCAAGAAATAACAATAGAATTTAGGGGAAATACGTACATCATAACTTGAGTTTGGAGGTATCAAATGCAGAATTGCCTGCCATATCAAACGACCCGAGGGGGTTCTATTATCCTCTGAAAACTAGCAAGCGCTACTTTTGTTGATTCGGTCGTTTTGAGTGATAACAGAAATCAATAGGTCACGAGTTTTTTTTCATTGCGCCAAATTTTCAGAAGAAATGACCAGTTTTCACCATTTTTTCCATTTATATTGCATACATTTCAAAAAGCTTTTTTATGTTAAATATACTTCTTGTATTAATTCGATATATTTCTAGTTTTATAAAGCTTTATGGACAAAATGACATATACAATGAAGGGACAAAATGACATAGGTATTTCAGCTGAATTAACCGTATCTACCGGACAACACCGAGATCATTCATCTCAGGCTCCATCAGCAAACAAAGAACCAGGATTTGTCTTAACATATTCATAAAAAATTATTCATCTGTAGCTAATAAAGGCAATGCATCTTTACCTACTCTTGCTGATCCATTGAGGTGGTTCCTCCAATCCATAAAGGACGATTCATAAGTGGACAAGGTAAACGTGAGCCGAAGATTCGATAAACGTACTTAGTTTCAACTTCTACCCCTAATATTATTGCAATCAAATCGAAAAATGAGCCCATACCTCCTCCAAAGAAAAGGGGAGAAGGCCCTAGGGCATTATTTAAAGAAGACAATGAAAAAGAAAATGTTCCTAGCAACTTTCGAGATGATGAAGACGACTGTCTATCTGTCTATTGTTCTGCCTTTTTTTCCTGATTTAGAGCGGGAAAAAAACAGTCTTGTCCAGGATTATCTCTGGAAAAGACTGGTTAAGATGCATGCATTGGTTGCATTGGGCTCAAGCATTTTTTGCTGATGTTCCTAGAAGAACCAAAGGGTTTGATTGATGAACTTTGTCAGTAGTTTTGTAACTATAAGTAGAAAACTACAGTTGCTTGTTGACGGTATGTCATTTTGTCCATAGCATGCGGAAAAATGAATTTCGTTCATCTGAATTTATCTAAAAATATTTTATTTCTTGGTAATTTTATTTCATAAATGTTGATTAGATTTTATGAAAAAAGGACCAAAGATCATAGGTGTAGAATATGAGATGACTGTAATTCACTACTAACAAGTTATGCCTCTAAAATAAAACCCTATGTCATTTTGTACTTCCCCTACAACTTAGGCATTCATCACCATAAAAATTAGACACTGAGGTTGTAAAATCCCCACCCATTTCATTATCGACAGAGTGATCCAATAAAAATAACTTCCAGCGAATATGTCAACGTCGAATGTAAGCCCCCAAAAGAACCATAATCCACATTTTAAGTTCACGCCAGTGGCGCATCTATCGTTTCGAAACTATCAGTTGTGCAAGTAAATAGGTCAATAAAAAAGGATCAACTGAATTTACGTTATCCAGTCAGCTTTTATGTTGGCTCCGTCATCAATTTTTCCCTCTATATAGGGGAAATACGTACAAAATGACATATATGGACAAAATGACATAGGCATCATAACTTGAGTTCGGAGGTATGAAATGCGGAACTGCCTACCACATTACACGACCCGAGTGGCTTCAATTAACCTCTGAAAATTAGCAAGAGCTACTCTGGTTCATTCGGTCGTTATGAGTGATAACAGAAATCAATAGGTCACGAGTTTTTTTTCATTGCGCCAAATTTTAAGAATAAATGCCCAGTTTTCACCATTTTTTTCACTCAAATTGCATTCAATTCAAACTTTACTTATTTGTCATTGTATTCACGGAGCTTTTTGTATGTTGAATATACTTTTTGTATTAATTCGATACATTTCTAGTTTTATAACGCTATATGGACAAAATGACATATACAGTGAACGGACAAAATGACATAGGTATTTCAGCTGAATTAACCGTATCTACCGGACAAAACCAAGACAATCCATCTCAGGCTCCATCAGCAAACAAAGAATCAGGACTTGTCTTAACATATTCATAACAAAATCTTCATCTCCGGCTAATAAAGGCAATGCATCTTAACTCTTGCTGATCCTATGAGGATGTTTCTCCAATCCCTAAAGGACAATTCATAAGTGAACAAAGCAAACGTGAGCCGAGGACTCGACAAACGTACTTAGTTTCAACTTCTACACCTAATAAGATTGCAATCAAATCAAAAAAGAGCCTATGCCTCCTCCAAAAACAAGGAGACAAGTCCCTAGGCCTAGGGTATTATTCAAAGAAGACAATGAAGAAGAAAATGTTCCTAGCAACTTTCGAGATAATGAAGACGACTGTCCAGTGTCCATGTCCATCTATCTATTGTTATGAGACCTTTTTTCCCGATTTAGATCTTCTCCAGGATTAGCCCTGAAGAAGACTGGTTACGGTGCATGTATGCTTGCATTGGGCTCACGCATCTTGTGCTGATGTTACTAGAAGAACCAAGCGTTTCATTTGTGAACTTTGTCAGTAGTTTTGTAACTATAAGTAGAAAAATACAGTTGCCTATTGCCGGTATGTCATTTTGTCCATAGCATGCGAACAAAATGAATTTCGTTTATCCCAATTTATCTGAGAATATTTTGTTTCTTGGTACTTTTATTTCATAAAGGTTGATTAGATTTTATAAAGAAATGACCAAAGATCATAGGTGTAGAATATGACATTACTGTGATTCACTACTAACAAGTTATGCCTCTGAAATAAAACCCTATGTCATTTTGTACGTACTTCCCCTACCTACATAGTAGAGAACCGTTGTGTAAGATTAAGGGGTAAAAGAATGTCCTATTCTTTCGTCTGACTTTTATAACTTGCCTGCAGACAGCATTGAAAGAAGGTTGCATTGAAAGTGCAGTAGAGTAGAAGATATCGATAGGGAGTATTTATTCTTGCATGCATGAATAGGTGGTCCTGAATAACTTTGAATATTCTGAGGTCATATACTCAGAGACAGTTGCTGCATAAGAACTGAACGAGAATAAATTCGCTATCACAAAAACGCATATATCTTTTGAACCACTGGACCGATTTCGAATCATCTTCTAATTCTAATGAAAACTGTTTTCACAAAAAAAAACAAACTATTTTTTACAAAATTCATGGATTTTTTCTGGAATTCTTCCCATCGTGCTTCTCATAGTGTTCTCAGTCACTTTCTGGGATGCTGTCTTCCACTTTTGCTTGAATTCCGCTAATGTTTTCGTTGATTTCTTAGTCTTCTTGCTTCTTCAATTCTCTTTTTATCAGGGCCCAACATCTTGTGATTGGCCTGAGTTCTGGGCAATTTGGTGGATTGGCCTCTTTGGGGACAAAAACCACCTCATTAGCTTCGTACCATTCCTTGGTGGCCTTGCTGTAGTGGCATGAAGCTAAATCTGGCCAAAAGATTGTTGACACATCGTACTAACGGTAAAAATGGTGAAAGTCGCTTCTTCAAGCATTCCTCGATGTATATCTTCGAGTCAACAGAGCCTTGGCCAACGAAAAATTTGCTTCTTTTCCCACAAGTGCAAATTGCTTGCCAAACCAGGAATTTTTTGAGAAACTTTGCTTGTTTCTTCACGCGAAATTGTTTGTCAACATTTCCACGAGAATCTGCAGTATAAAATTCCTGACCAGGAAGTTGCGAGAAATCAGCCAAGACATAGGTTTCGTCGTCCATCACGCAACAGGAAAAATTTTCCAAGAAATCTTTTTTAATTTATTTGCTCTTGATTTCGCTTCTTGATTCTTCACAGCGTTCCTGTCTGGCACTTTTTGCACCTTGTATGTTCTAAGACCACAATTCGACTTGATTTTCTGAACGGTTGACTGCGAACAACCCACTATTTGGGCCACTTTCCGTCCTGAAAGGTTAGGATTCTTCTGAAAAATGCTGATGGCTTTCTTCATGTTTTTTGGGCTATGAAACCCCATTTTCCTCCAGGTTTCTTCCTTGCGGTTAATTGTAAGATCTTCGTTGAAGCTAACTATGATCAAATTTTGATTTTTTCTCAATTGGTTCGAGAGATATAGGCGTTTTTGTGATAGCGAATTTATTCTCGTTCAGTCCTTAGCATTAGATAGGTATACAACTCATAGTCTATAATTGAAGCGAACTTTCCAACACTTGACCAGCCTATTCAATATTTAATCCGAAGATTATACGTCGAATGTGAGAAGAAAAGTATCCAGAAAAGGCAATATATAATTGAACACTGTTCAGAATTCTATATATGTCACCGTTGAATACGTCATGAGTTCATGAGCAAATATGAGCTCGAACCACTCAACAGAAGAAATTTCATGTGAGTGGTTCGAATATTACGAATTGTAGAAAATAGACTTCTACATTTCCCACTCATAAATACGAAGTCAAGAATTGGCTGCTGAATCCGAAACAATGAAGAACTCCTCTTTTTTTTCGCTGATCCATATCGTCATCTTGCTGAGTGGTTTCAACACCCTCTGGTACAAGGAAGGATGGAAGGCGAAGCTATTGAAGCTCTATTGCATTATATCCAGAATCCTATTCATCATACAGTTGATTCTGGTCGATCTTCACTTAAAAGACTTTTCAGATATGGCAAATTGGAAAGAAATGTTATTTTTTGTGGCAAGTTCTCTTACAGCCAACATGTCGTTGTACAAATCGTTTCTATTCGATTCGACCGCCATGAAGAACTTGATTAAAGAAGCGTTTGTCCATGACAGCAAGGTACAAATGGCCAATGAGAAAGTGAAGAAAGATTTGGAGGAACATGGGAACATTTGTCGTAAATTTGTGACATTCTATATTGTATGTGCCTTCGGCATTCTTTTTAGTTTGTACGCAGGAGGTATAACTCTTTACGTTATATCTTTGAGTTGCGATCCCTATGTGGAAGAATGCAACAGACAGTTGCCTTGGCCATCCATCTCTATCTTCAGTTTGGAGAAGGATTATGGAATATCCTTGATTGCTAACGCGGTCGGTGGGTACAACTAAGCTAGCTTACAGCAAGAGGTTTATTAAGGGACATAATCTTTGATCCAATGATGGATTTTGCAAAATTCCGACATTTTATAGATATATGATTTTGGCCAAGTTTGGCTCATCATATATTCATGGAGAAAGATTATGATCCATCTTGAAATTTGGAAAGGAAAATTGGGGTTGCAAACGTTTCCAGATAGGTGTCACTAGTTGTTAGATAATACTTCGAAGATATCAATCTCTGTTCTTTTTCAGTATTCAGAAGCATTCCAATGTTATTTTCATTTCAGGTATGACTTATCTAGGTGCTGCAGTTCTGGTATCCAATATAACATTATCATCCCTTTGTATGTTCCCAACTTTCAAACTGAAACATTTGCAGCACGTTCTGAAGAATTTCCAATACTATGGAGAAATTTTGAGCAAATCCGAAAATATTCCTATCAGAGATGGGGAATATTTCGTCATAAGAGATTGTGTGAAAGAGCACCAGAAGATTTTAAGGTGAAAATTGGCGTAGGTCTCCGAATACTATCGATATTGATATAAAATGATAATTCCAGTGATTTTAAGAAGCTTAAAAGCTCCACCCAAATCTTATTTCTGATGGATTTCATCACTCATGCCATGCAAACTGCGCCTTATTTGGTTATACTGATGGTGAGTGTGTACGCTTTCATTTTGACTACTGGAAATTTTTCAAAGAACATATTCCTATTTTGAATCGGTTTGTTCAATTGGGACATAACAATTTTGTATTTGTGAAGGGACACGCTTAAATCCATATACAGGGTCCTGCAATAGTGCGTTCTTCTTCCATAGCTGCCGAACCAGACATCTCAGAGATTTCGTTGGAAAGTAGGTCTCTTGTACCTTCATGTCAGCATCTCAGGAAATTGTTTTCTGATATACAGGGTGTCCCCGATGAATGTTATTCACCAAATGGATGATTTTTTTTAAGGATCACCCCATATATTTTCACATATTTTCAATGACCTTCATTACCTCTTTCATGACGCAAAATCTTAGGGACATTTTTCCAACAGTTCAGATCTTATTCGAAGAAAACTGCAAAAAGGTGAGGGAAAAGCAGTTCAGTAAAAGTCTTCTGACGATTTCCAGAAGCGATAGTAACATGAATTTGAACTAAAAGTTTTTTAATTGAAGAATTTGCCTTGACATGGTTCCTAAACGGACACCCTGTCATATACAGGGTGTCCGTTATTAAGGTCCAAATATGGAGAACCTAAAATTATTACATATTTCTCGATATTTTCAAATAGAACACCCTGTATTATTATTATGTAAAAAATTGAGAACCTTACATTTTCTCAGAAGTAACCTCAGGATTATTTCAACTCCCGCATCCAGCAGACACGAAAAATGATATCGCAACTGAAAATTTTATTCAAATAATAACATAATAAAAATTAACGGACATTCAGAAGAGGTCAAACAATGAAATAAAACTAAATGAATAATTATTGACGAACTTCAAAACATTCCCAGAATCATATTTCCTGAGCATCATCATAAAAATGATATATCTTTTTCGTACAAGCAATTCATATTGATCACGTATTCAACCAATCATATCAGTTTTTATCGGCTTTCCAAAAAAAAAATATTGATCAAGTTATTGCTACTTAGAGCTCAAAGATACTTTCGAATACGGTGAATCCGTATGAATTTTTTGAAAAAATAGGATGGTTGATATGATTTTCATGTTAGGGCAGTGCCACAGAACCTGTTTTTTAAGGAAGTCGAACTTATGCTGCCCAATATCCCGATAGGAAACAAAAATTCATACTGATTTACTGTATTCGAAAGTATCTTTGAGCTCTAGTAGCAATAACTTTATCAACATTTTCTTTGGAAAGCCGATAAGAACTGATATAATAGGTTGAATACGTTATCAATATGTATTGCTTGTACGGAAAAGAAATATCATTTTTATGATGATGCTCAGGAAATATGATTCTGGGAAGGTTTTGAAGTTTGTCAATAATTATTCATTTAGTTTTATTTCATTGTTTGACCTCTTCTGAATGTCCGTTAGTTTCATTATGTTATTATTTGAATGAAATTTTCATTTGCGATATCATTTTTCGTGTCTGCTGGATGCGGGGGTTGAGATAATCCTAAGGTTACTTCTGATAAAATGTAAGGTATTCAATTGTCTACATTATTGTGGAAGAAATATAGGGTGTTCTATTTGGAAAAATCGAGAAATGATAATTTTAAGTTCTCCATATTTGGACTTTAATAACGGACACCCTGTATATGACAGGTTGATCGTTTAGGAACCATGTCGAGGCAAATCCTTCAATTAAAACTTTTAGTTTAAATTCATGTTACTATCGCTTCTGGAAATCGTCAGAAGACTTTTACTGAACTGCTGTTCCCTCACCTTTTTGCTGTTTTCTTCGAATAAGATCTGAACTGTTGGAAAAATGTCCCTAAGATTTTGCGTCATGAGAGAGGTAATGAAGGTAATTGAAAATATGTGAAAATATATGGGGTGATCCATTAAAAAAATCATCCATTTGTTGAATAACATTCATCGGGAACACCCTGTATATCAGAAAATAATTTCCCGAGATGCAGAAATGAAGGTACAAGAGGTCTACTTTCCAACGAAATCTCTGAGATGTCTGGTTCGGCAGCTATGGAGGAAGAACGCACTATTGCAGGACCCTGTATACGAAAGCTCGGAGATCAGAGTAATCGGGTTCAAAAAACAGTTCTGATGGGGGGCTCAATAGTCTTTGAAGTCGCAGTGAAATCTAACCTCCTCATCAAACTATAAACTAAAGCTTCAAAAGCAGCAAAATCAATCGATTTCACGCTCAAAAACAACAGCAGTGAAATGTGGGCTGTGCCTACTGTGAACACGAATGAAGAAAAATTGGTACACACCTACAGTCCATAATTTACGTGACTTTTCCTTCAGTTTACGACCAACCTAATCAATATTTCAACCAAAGATTATACGTGATATGAAAAACAACCAGAAGGGCAATATATAATTGAACAATGTTCAGAATTCTATATATCACAGTTATATACGTCATGGGTTTGTGTAAATTTTACATGTAACACTTCCTGGGTGTTGGTTACACTGAGTGACTGACCATTGTAACGAGCTTGAGCCACGATTGAGAAATCTTATATGAGTGTGGACCAGAAGGTATAGAATCTTAAACTTTTCCATAGTTGAAAATAAGATTTCAAACAGGTAGGAAGTCCTCACTACATTATTGTCTTTTAAAATCCAATATCAAAACTTCTCTTCGCAGCAATGAAGAGCTCCAGATTCTTTTCCCTAATACATTTCGCAATCTTGGTGAGCGGCTTCAACACCCTCTGGTATAACGAGGGATGGAAGGGGAAGATGCTGAAGATCTACTGCATAATATGCAGACTCATATTCATCATGCAATTGATTCTAGTGGACCTTTGCCTCAAAGACGTTGCAGATATGGCAAACTGGAAAGAATTAGTATTTTTCGTCGCAAGCTCACTGACAGCAAACTTGTCCTTATACAAATCGTTTCTATTCGATTCGACTGCCATGAAGAACTTGATTAAGGAAGCATTTGTCCATGACAGTATGGTACAAATGGCCGATGAGAAAGTGAAGAAAGATTTGGAGGACCACGGAAACATTTGTCGACAATTTTTGATAATCTATCTTGTCAGTTTTTTCGGCATTCTTTTCAGTTTGTACGCTGGTGGTATTACTCTCTACGTCATTTCTTTGAGTTGCGATCCAGTTCTGGAAGAGTGCAACAGGCAGTTGCCTTGGCCATCCATATCTATCTTCAGTTTGGAGAACGATTATGGAAGATCTTTGATTGCTAACGCGGTCGGTGGGTAGAACCAAAATAGCTTGAAAAGAGGTCCATTCCGTTGCATTATCGCTTCATATTAGGTTACTTGTTGTATTCAATGATGAGTTGAGATATGTTTTGCTGATACCAACTATTGGATAAGTAGCGGGTATTTTTTTGAGAATTATAATTTTCGACCGGAATAACACTGATAAGTTCTATCACTATAAGGACTGAACCAGAATAAACTCGCTATCACAAAAACGCCTATATCTCTTGAACCAATCGAGAAAAAATCAAAATTTGATCATAGTTAGCTTTGTTATGAACGTCAGAAACATGTGGAACATTTACTCCATAGATATTCCAATTCTCTGTCGCAAAATGTCAAGCGAAGTGAAATCACGAGAATTTATAGTGAAACTTTTTCAAATTAATCAAAAATGGAGCTTCAAAAGAATCGCAAAAGAGGCTCGCGTTCGTCCGGAAACGGTATCAAGAGTTGTTAAGCGCTTCAACGAAGATATTACAATTAACCGCAAGGAAGGAATAGGGAGGAAAAAGGAGTTTCATAGCCCAAAAAAAGTGAAGAAAGCCATCAGCCTTTTTCAGAAGAATCCTAACCTTTCAGGACGGAAAGTGGCCCAAATAGTGGGTTGTTCGCAGTCAACCATTCAGAAAATCAAGTCGAGTTGTGGGCTTAGAACATACAAAGTGCAGAAAGTGCCTGACAGGGACGCTGTGAAGAATCAAGAAGCGAAATCAAGAGCAAAGAAATTAAAAAAAGATTTCTTGAAAAATTTTTCCTGTTGCGTGATGGACGACGAAACCTATGTCTTGGCTGATTTCTCTCAACTTCCTGGTCAGGAATTTTATACTGCAGATTCTCGTGGAAATGTTGACGAACAATTTCGCGTGAAGAAACAAGCAAAGTTTCCTAAAAAATTCCTGGTTTGGCAAGCAATTTGCACTTGTGGGAAAAGGAGCAAATTTTTCGTTGGCCAAGGCTCTGTTGACTCGAAGATATACATCGAGGAATGAATTGAAGAAGCGACTTTTACCATTTTTACGTGAGCACGATGTGTCAACAATCTTTTGGCCAGATTTAGCTTTATGCCACTACAGCAAGGCCACCAAGGAATTGTACGAAGCTAATGAGGTGTTTTTTGTCCCCAAAGAGGCCAATCCAGGCCCGCCGCTAGCTGTCTGAGCGCCCGCGTGCAAATACTGTTATGCCGCCCCCAATAGGGCGCTACATCAGAGAGCAATTCGGGGGGGGGGGGGGGGGGGGGGGGTAGTGGCAAGTTTTAGCGAGGGACCTGAACTGATCTTGAGAGCGGGTAAAGGAGGGGGGGGGTGTTAGATCGTTTCCATTCGAAGATTTAGTGTGAAAAACTCTTTCCTGGGGAGGTTAATTACCCCCACTACACCCCCCCCGTAAATACTCACCTGCGCTACATATGCTGAGTCTTCTCTAGAAAGAGTTCCCTCATTATGGTGGGAAAAAAATAAAAAACCTATTGAATTATTGTTATTATACATATTCTATTATATTATTGTTATTTTTATTTATAAAATTGAAAAATCATATAGATACACACTCAAATATTTATCTAAAAACATTTCACTCTTCTCGCTTTTATATTTGCGAAATCTTCTATAATCTTAGTCATATCCAATCTATCCAAAATTTGGTGTTCAATTGAAATTACATATAGCTAAATTACTTAATCTGTGTTGGAGCATAGTGGATCTTAAATAATTCTTGATAATTTTTAATTTTGAAAAAGATCTTTCTCCAGATGCAACTGAAACCGGCAATGTTAGTAGTGTTCTTAGTGCTATTGTTATATTCGGAAATGTAGAAATTAAGTCATTTGTCAAAAATATATTGTAACAGTGATTGTGGATCCTTCGATTAGAGTTCTGCAAAATGCGATTTTAGTGCAATAATTTCATTAAACAAATCAATACCGTCAATGTCTGATTCATTAGTAGCATCATCTTTAAGCTTCAGATTCACTATTAACAAAATAATTGGAATTTAATTTTGATCGTTACTGTTCATACACCACGGAACTGTTCGAATCGAATCATAGACAAGAGACAAGTTTCAATTTCGAATGCAAAATGCAACTGATCCTAGGGGGTGTATATTCCGACAAAGACCTTCATTCTGTTTTTATCTTTATTTTCGTAATTCTCTCTTCAAAATCACGTATCTACCTAAACTCGGCTAGTAGAAAGGGCGCAATTTGGTAACAGAGGGTTTTTTATGACATGCAATAATTGGCATAAACGATACGGCGACACTGAAAATATTCAAAACTACTACTACTACCTGGTTGTAATATTGGGAAAAAGAACATCTGCAAATTTTTCTCGTAGAATATTCAACAAAATCAAGATGCCGTAGGAACTTTCTGAATCGATGTTTCTTTCAGAAAATTTTTCCCGAGGGCGCAATTCGAAGTTCCGGGAGGGCAATTTATCGGAATATGTGAATTTTTCGATCTTGAAGTTTTATGCCATAACTGGATCTGGGCGCTCTCAGTATTTCGCCGGGGGGGCACCTGCGGAACTTCGGGGGGCGGCAGTGCCCCTCCCGGAAATATACCTGAAAGAAACACTGCAGTGAATTCACTGAATTCCGTGGATATACGGAAATTATCGATGTTGGCCGCCTGTCCTCCCAATCCTTCAGAGAAAAAGTCTCTCTAAGGGGGATGGGGAGACCTTGCCGCCCCCAATGTTGAACGGAGTTGGAGAAATTTCAAAGCAGTTGGCAAAGTTTCGATCGCATATGGCAAAATTTCTATGTTTCTATGACAGTTGGCAAAATTTTAAAGCAGTTGGAGTTGGACAACCGCCCCCCCCTCTTTTTTTCTCCCCCCCCCCCCCCGCTTACCACGTTGTTCGCCCCCTCCAAAAAAAATTTCAATTTCACTGGATTTGCCGCCCCCCTGGACGTGCCGCCCTTGTGCCGGGCACGCCTTGCACGCCCGCTTACGGCGGGCCTGGGCCAATCCACCAAATTGCCCAGAACTTAGGCCAATCGAAAGATATTGGGCCCTGGTAAAAGGAGAATTGAAGAAGACTAAGTAATCAACGAAAACTTTAGCGGAATTCAAGCAAAAGTGGAAGACAGCATCCCAGAAAGTGACTGAGAACTCTATAAGAAGCATGATGGGAAGAATTCCAGAAAAAATCCATGAATTTTGTGAAAAATAGTTTTGGTTTTTTTGTCGTAAAAACAGTTTTTATAAGAATCAGAAGATGATTCGAAAATGAGTTTGATTTTCGAAATCGGTCCAGTGGTTCAAAAGATATAAGCCTTTCTGTGATAGCGAATTTAGTCTCGTTCAGTCCTTAAAAGAAAACAATCGATACTTTGGGCACAGTCCGCTTAAATTTCTGTACCTAATAAAAATCAAGGTTTCAAATTTCTGCATCAGGTGTCACTAGTTCTCATATAAAACTTCATAACTCGGATCCTCGATCTCTTACTTTATTCGAATCCTATCCTAGAAAGAATGGGGAATCTCTTGAATTTGTTCTTTTCCAGGTTTCAGATTCTATCTCCATATCCTTTTCTCTTTCAGGTATGACATTTCTAGGTTTTGCCGTTTTGGCGTCCAATGTAACATTGTCATCACTATGCATTTTCCCAACTTTCAAACTAAAGCATTTGCAACACGTTCTCAAAAATTTTCAATACTATGGTGAAATTTTGAGCGAATCCGAAAATATCCCGATCAGAGATGGGGAATATTTCGTTATTCGAGATTGTATAATAGAACATCAGAAAATTTTAGGGTGAATATTACATCAAAGAATTTGCACAATAATTTTTTTTATAATAATAATTATAGCGACTTCGAAAAACTGAAAGGCTCCACTCAAACGTTATTTCTGATTGATTTCATCACTCATGCCTTGCAAACTACGCCATATCTGGCTATATTGATGGTGAGTGAGATTTTATTGTAGTAGTACCGTAGTACCCATGTTTCGCTACTGGGTGGCGCCCTCTGTGGACAGTTCGATCAAATACAAATTAGTTATGTCCTTATTGAACACCCCTTCGCTTGCTTTTCACATGATTACCTACCCTTTGTAGGCCTCAGATGGTACCATAGATTATTTGATCACGATGACAGCGTCCTGTTTAGCTTTCGTTGTCTTCGAGTTATTCATGATTTACTGGTTTGCTCAAGGAGTTATTGACGAGGTACCTATATGTTCTTGGTATTTCGAATTTCTCAAGTATCAGGAGTGTTTTTCAGAGTATTAATGTAGGCACCAGTATCAGTCTATCGAATTGGTATGAGGCAGATGTTAAGACTTTAAAATTGATGCAATTATTGATGCTTCGTTCTAACCGTCATCTGGCATTGAGAGTTGGGCTGTTTTATGATATGGAATTGGGTGTTTTTTTGAAAGTAAGTCTTATAAAGAATTTGAAGCGATTTCACTCTGATTTTTGTTTTCAGATTTGTAAAATGATGTATTCAGTGCTGACCGTATTCAAAAGGAATATGTGAGGTCTTCTAACACACACTGTAGTCAATAGAATCAAATTGATGACTACTTAAAATTGTGAAATGTTCTCTCGAGTTTCAAACACCCTGTAGCTTACGCTTATTTGAAATATGTTGCACTTCACAAAGTAGGAATATATGGAAACAAGTTTGAATTTTATGTGCTCCCATTTTTTGTCGACAAGTGTACCTTGTCCTTCTCTTTGAAGATATGAAGATATAGAGCAATGCTGTTGCTACCTCAAGCGTCAAGGACTTTCAATATGATTCCCTCAAATGAAGAAGATTCATTCGCAAATATTGAACAACCTGTCGAATCGAGCCATAATCTGAAATATATTTTCCTTCTTGCTTCTTGGGCAAATAAAGTATGATCTGTATTCGACAGATATTTCTGAACATGTTATCCAATAGTAAATATTTTCAGATGCAACAATCTTTTCGTAATCCGAAACGATAACTTATCAGTGATTTTTTCAATTTCATTCATAGGATACCTACTCATCAATTTTATCTGAATTCTAAAATGGTGCTATTGAAGTTTTTATTGCTGAATTGATATCAAATTAATCTAGTGGAATGGTTTTTTCATTGAACAACTCCACTTCGTTATCCAATAAACCATTAAGAAAAGCTTTAAGCTATACAGGGTGGCCAAATGATTGGCGTCAAAAAGAGAAAACAGGTCCCTTGTGTCATGTGCTATTCGAATCCCCATGTATGTTATGCGATTTTTCAAGGTTTTCGAGTTAGGAATTCGTTATGAACTTTGAGAATTTTCGACTTGACCATCTTAAAAAAGATATTAAAAAAAAAGTACAAGACTTCTCTGTGAAATTTTTCTGTAACTCAATCTCCATGAATTGTACTTTTATACATAAAATAACCAGATTCGTATCTTTGATAAAAATTATGGAAATGTTGGTCTCAAGTGAAAAAGTTACGTGAATTGGATTATGATCTGAATTTTCGAATCAAAATTAAAAATGTATAAAGGCTAATTCACGGTTTCTTAGAATGCTTAAAAACTGCGCTCAACCGTCAGCTTTTAGAATCATTGATAAAAAATGGTTCTTTACACTCTACTTTTGCTAGAATTAGCCTTCAAAGTCATCGAGGTGGAAAAAATCAAAGAACAAGACATTTACTACAAAATTATTTTGCCATTTTAAGATTTTTCTGATCAAGTTATGATAGAAAATGCTGAAAATTAATGAAAATTAGCTTTAGATGTTGGTCAATAAAAGACCTTAATCGCATCGGTTTTTTCGTTTGGTTAATTTAAGAGAAGCGGAACGTGTCCTAAGGAAGAACAGGGCAGGTTTTATGCGATTAAAAGATAATTTTCTAAGAAGGTGTAGAATGTGTATTGAGGCTGGAGGTGTGGCCAATTTGAAAACCTACTGTAAATTTTATAAATAAATTTTTTTTTATTTACATTATGATGTGTGATTTATTGCCAAACCTTTTTCTTTTTTTTGTCTAGAACTTTTCTTGACCAACATTTAAAGCTAATTTTCATTAATTTTCAGCATTTTCTATTATAACTGGATCAGAAAAATCTTAAAATGGCAAAAAATAATTTTGTAGTAAATCTCTAGTTCTTTGATTATTCCACCTCGATGACTTTGAAGGCTAATTCTAGCAAAAGTAGAGTGTTCAGTACCATTTTTCATCAATAATTCTAAAAGCTGACTGTTGATCGCAGTTTTTTAGCATTCTTAGTAACCATGAATTAGCCTTTTTACATTTTTAATTTTGATTCGAAAATTGATATCATAATCCAATTCACGTTACCTTTTAACTTGAGTCCAACATTTCCATAATTTTTATCGAAGTTACGAATCCGGTTATTATTTTATGTATAAAAGTACCTACCCATAGATTGTTCGTAAAAGAACATCAGCGCAGTTGTTAGATTTGAACAGACAACAACTTGACATAGTAATCAACAATGTTTTCACAGATTTCCTACACTCAGATATACCCCTTTAAATAGTTTGTGAAGTCACAATCATCATTCAAAGAAATCAATAAAATTCACAAGTTAATTAAAAAAATAAAAACAGCAAAAACTTCATTATAATAATCAGGGTGAAACCATAAAACGAAACAACGTGATAAACTAATAAAAGTAAGAAACACCGAAGAAACAACAGCATTTGCATATCAAAAAAATTGTTTATATCAAATCCATCATTTCGAATTGTATCAATAAATTCTCAGAAAATCCTCACTTTAAACGTTATCATAGATAGGATATTGAGTAGGTATGGATACTCCTTCAAATTTATTTTAATTTATCTGATGATTAAGAACTTACACTTTGTCCTCTGGCTTCCACAAATCAGACTACATCGATTACATTTTTTTTATCGGTGATTTATCAATTCGGAAAATGCATCCTATATAAGGCAGTCTCCATAATTGTTGCGCTAGGTCTTCTGAAAACGCCAACGTGAAAATTACAAAATGGTGCAAATTACTGGCAAATACGAGCTGGTGAAGAGTGAGAACTTCAGTGCTTACCTCATTGGCATTGGTAAGTTGTATGGTTTTATTCCTATCTTTATTTTTAGCTGATACTTTTCTCACTCTGAATTTCAATACTGACGTCAATTGTTAAATGCATTGACATTTGACCAAATCGAAATTTTATTTTAGACTAAGTATCTTGTGAACATGGCATATAGCTAGATACTGTCGTACCTAGAATTATTCTGAGATTTCCTCACTATCTCATTCATTTCTTTCCTCTTGGAATCCATTTACTGAAAATTATCTTAAAGAAACCATTTCGTGATCAGGTTCACCCGAAGATAAGGCCCAGGAAGCTGAAAAGCTCAAGCCAATCTACGACATCAAGCATGAAGGCGACAAGATCTGCGTGGACATAAATCTGATGCCCGACAAGCACATGGAGTACATCTTGAACAAGGAAATTGACGAAAAATTACCTTATGGATTTACTGTGAAGGTAAGTTGCAAAGTTGCACGGATGAAGTTTTTCGAAAAGAAACTATTAATGCAAAATTTCGAGTTTCAATATGTCGCTTGTTACATCAGCTGTGAGGCTTGAGGCACCGTCTTGTCGAAATTACATATCATTAAAGTCTAAGCCCAGGAAGATATTCTTCACCTTGATTGTATACAATTGCCTATTCTTTCTATTCCAGACTACAACCGTATTGAAGGACGATGACACCATCGTCATGACCTCCAAAACACCCAAAGGAAGAACTGGAACTAGAACTTACAAATTCAGTGGAAACGAAGTGACCATTGTGAGTATTCGCGAAATACAATTATTTTTAAATCGGTCAACTTAAAGATACTACAAACATATTCTTTATGTATTTTGATACTCTTTTTGAAGCGTTTTTGTACTTGTTATTTCACTTTGATTTTTTTTCATTTTATTCTTTTTTCAACTGAAATTTTTTTTTTCAGGTCTACAAAGATGATGACCCAAAATGTCCAGTGGCAACTCGTGTATTCAAAAGGCTGTGAAAATAATATGTTTTGATGAATTCTCAATAAAAATATTTTAGGCTTAAAAGTTTCTCATTTTATTCCTTTGGTCCCTACTCCATGAATGAGATTTATGTAGAAGTTACGTCACTCCAAAGTCGATCAATTTTTCGCCAATTTTCCACTCAAGGTCGAATATTTCCCTAACCAAATATTTCTCGAAATCTCAATCTACATCGAATTAATAAATGGTGAAATTTCTTATCGATAGGCCAGATTTGAATTTTTGCGAAAAATCCTTTTTTTAATTTTTTTCATTTGTAGCATGACGTTGTACTTCTTTTAATATATGTTTATATTACAATGGACAATCTACCCTAACTCGGTTGAATGAATGCTTAATGCCCTTAATGGTATGAGTCAAAGACTCATCCTGTACACTTCATTCAGGAAACCCAGCTCCCTCGAGAATTCTCAACATTACTCAAATAGAATTCGAATTATTTTCCTTTTCGCTGAGAAAGAACAATCCTATCAAAACACACAATGGCGGCTGTATAATGTGATAGCACGAAATCCTCATACCGGCTCCAGTAGATATGAAGTCCCTATAGAAGAGACTGAGACTCTAGAAAATCTTCCTGAGTTGGCGCAAATGAAGTGCCCTCTTTGTTCGAATCAGTCCGGATACAATTTCTGCGTTTGAAGATCATTCCTTTATTCTCGTCAAATTGGAAATATTCTACTCCACTTGTTCATTATCCCGAGGGAGATATTCCAGGAATTTTCTTTGCTCATTCTCTGCATGCTCAGTGAATACGTAACTCTCATTTATCGACAGTTTATTCGAAGGCAAAATGACACAAAAGACTTTTTCGAAGAAGGATCTATCCTCGATACAGAAATAGTCTGAATGCCACCCTGTCGACTAAATAACTCCAGTTCCTCAACGAGGTCTATCTATTCCCAATAAGAATTGCAAATACCGATTTCGAAGTCAATATTATGTAAAGTGGAGAAATCGAATGAAATGAATGTGTATGTTCCTATATGCAAGCGCACTCAAAGAGGAATTTTCCATTTCCACCATTGCCTCGAGAATTCCACCACTAAATGGGGAGAAGAAGATTACTCCCCCAAGAATCTAACCTCAAAATACTGGAATATGCTTCTGCAATATTCCATGATGTGTGTCTGATCATGTTCGCAAACTTTCTCAGATTACGAATAAGAAAAGGTAAAGAAAAGGAAAACTCTGCATAGCCAAATTTATTATTATAAAAAAATTACATATTTATATCAATGAGAAGGTTTGATTGATCAACAGTGCAGTCTCTGGACTCTTAACGATACTTGTATGGTCTCCATCTATAATGTGAACAGCAAGGGTACGTTTTGAAGCCTGAAAAAAATTGAATTATCATTTAAGTTCAGTCATGAGAAAGATTAAAAAGAATTAAAAAGAAGTTTGAACCAAAAACTTACTGCAAGTAGATCACATCCATCATGTTTACTACAACCTGTAGGTCTCAACAGGTAAATTTCCCCAGACAGACTCTCTTCCGGTCTTCTATACGAAATAATATCCTTCAGCTTATCTCTCAGATTGGTGAGAGCTTTCTTCGCAGCTGCCTTATCGTGCAACCTTCCTGTATACTCCTGCAAGGCTAAAGCTACCCTTGATTCCCAATCTCCGATCTTACTCAATTTTTCGATGAGCTGAAAACGTAATTTTATTATATGAAATTTTAAAAAAATACTTGATCGAACTCACCGAAGCCTCGTTGATTTTGAAGTACCTGGTGATCAAATTCAATTCGACGTTCGTGGCAGTCTCTCCCAGGTGCATCAACGCCATCTGCAAAGTTTTCGGCGCACCGTCTATGAGGTAAATGTGAATGCTGGCCTTCTGCTGGTCCAATATCCTGGCTATTTCCATAGCCAAAGCGCCTCCCCAGGACACTCCCACAAGGGTGTATGGGCCCTTGGGCCATATTTCCCTCATGCGTGCCACGAAGTCATTTGCTAGCTCCGTGATGCTTTGGGTCTGCTGAGAATACACAGCGCAATAAGTGGGGTACAAGAGTTCCAACGCAAGATCTCTAACTCTGGAGTTATCAGTGAGTCCTGGAATAACGAATATGGGAGCCAATTCCCTGATCTTCCTGGGTCCCAGGGTAGGCAACTGGATGAAGTCTGGTTTTCTGGGCGCCTTCGTATATTGCTCAGTCAATTCCTCAATAGACGACGGAAGGATGTAGTCCAGCTCTGAAATCGATCACGTTAAAAAATTTTCAAATCCCCATAAACTCCTTACTCTTGAACAGGACAGCAGCAGTTTCTTGGTTGACGTCCTCCACCTTGTCGTCCTTGATCATGATGTTCTTCACCCTGAAGGACAGGATGGTGTCCAAGCTGTGGAGGGCAACATTGAAGTCCAAACCTTTGTCGTATTGAATGTTGTAAGTGTTGAATCCAGCCTCGGCTCTGGCTTGAGCCAGACCAGCACCGCTGTTGATGAAGTTGACGAAGAGAGCTTTCGGAGCTGTTGTACGCAACGAATGGTCGATGTACTGTACCGTTCTGTTGTCGTGAGACTTCGAAAGGTTGGTCTTGCTTGGCAGCAGGAAGACCATGTGGATGGAGCCTGAATAGGGATTAATCTCACATTAGACCAGATGCTTTAAGGTTTAGCTTCTTAGTTTTGGACGTGGACGTATCTGTTTTTATTTTCTGGATCTATATCTGCCAGCATGTCAACCTTACCTAGAGAATAAACTTCTGAGAGTAGTTCAGCTGCACCTTCTCTGGAATGTGGTTTGGTTTGCGTCAATATGATCTCGGCACCAAAGTATGATAAAAGAAGGGACAAACGCCTGTTGATGTGGGACTGTTGGGGTTTGGAATCTGAAGCAACGATGATCCTTCTGGCACCTCTAAGAATCAACCATTCAGCCAGATCAGTCCAAGCCTCAGCACTTCCTCCTGAAACACATCGTGAGATGTGAAAGGGATATTTAAAACTTTTATAGGACCTCACCGTAGATCAAATAGGAGCTCTTGGCATCGCAGATGAATTGGTCGGTCTTCTTAACGTTGAATTTGTTCATTTCCAGGATATTGCTCAATTTGATGACGGTTTTTCCGATATTTCCATTGTTGCGCAAGTTGCTGAAAAGGAGGAGTTTTGGATTCATAACATCGAGGAAATTGAAGGTGTCAAAAAACCGTCAAAACTCACTTCAGAATCAATTTCACGTCTTGATGGTCCACTACTTTTCTGTGCAGAGGTCTGACAGCCAAGTCTTCCATACCCTTCTGGACGTAATCTCTGATCTCCTTCTTGACGCTCTCATCCTCGTTGACCAGCTCGTTGAAGTCGACGACGTAGAACGACACGTTTCTCAAGAACACGAACATACCGATGGCGTTATTCTCTTCAACGTCGTACTTTCCATACTGGATGAATCTTCCGTAGTCGGCCAAGCAGCCCATGGAGGCCTGCAGAAGAGGACCTGAGAGGCAGTTCATGACTACATCAGCTCCTGCTCCTCCAGTAGCTGTCAAAAGGGCAGGTTCGAAAGTGGAGTCGTTGCTGGTCAGGATGTGGCGGTCATTCAACTGGAAAAGGAGTATATGCATAGATTTTGTCCACATACTATGTAACCTTCAACTTACGAATTTGAACTGCTTCTTCAGGTAAGCCCTCTGCAGTTCATTCGACACTGTTGTGTAAATATGGCAACCTTGAGTCGAGGCAATGCAGATGGAAGCCATTCCAATACTGGTGCAACCTCCGTGGATAAGAACTGTGTTACCAGGTGTCAGATCAGCCTTGTACTTCAGAGCATAGTAGGCCTAAATTACGAGAAAAAGTCGTGAATTCGAACTGTAGCATTTCAACACCTAAGACTTACACATGAGAACGCATTGGGTACTGTGGTACCGTCCTGGATGGTCCATTCCTCTGGTATGTCCCAACAGAAGATGGGATCTGGTACCAGTTTGAAAGTATCAGGATCTATCCTCGCCAAACCCATAACTCTGCTTCCAGAACTAGTAACACCAGAGTAATCGATGTTCCCAAGCTGCACAGGCTTGTAACCTTGAGGAGCTATGGTCTCATCTACTGGATTAACGCTCAGATATTGAATGGTCTTATTGTTGATGACGTTGGAAGTCAATGAGAGATTCTGCAATATGTTGTCTTTGAAACTGACGGGAACTGGTAGGTAAGTTCCGAAAACGTTGTCCTTGAGAACGGACAGACTGATCCCGTACTTGTAGATGTTTTGGTACATCGCGTCCTTCACATTTATGTCGCTGGATCTCTTGTCGAAGTTGAAGAAACAGAACACTTTGCTCAAATTGGGCACAGAGCGAAGTTCTTGAACGAAATTCACGAGTCCCTCTACTGGCATCACAGTGGACACCAAGAGGACTCCATCTGGATTAGAACCAGCTGCAGATGTCAATTCGTTGACCCAAGTTACGGAACCTCTGGAGAAGTCTTTGGTGCTTAGAGTTTCTCCCTTCACCAAGACGATGGTTGGCGCCTTTTGTGGAACCTACAAGTCGACCATGAAGTACTAAGGTTTGTTGAAGTAAAAATGGATGAGTACCTTTTTGAGGATAGAGTAGCTGCATCCAGCAACATTCCATTGCCCTATTTCGACCAATTGGTTGTTGGAAAGGATATCTTTGCTCGTTTTAACCAGAACGAAACCATTACTGGCTGCAGTGATTTGTGCCAGTTCGTCGTTGAGATAGTCGTTGTAGATGAAGAGAGAAGGGTATGCTTGTTGGATCATGACGTCTTTGAAGTTTGAGGCCTTTGCTACGTTTGGCTGTAAATGAATGGAGTTAGTGACGGTTTTATGTCGAAGTGGTTCGATTTTCTTACATTGTAATGTTTGAAGTGTTCCAAAACAATCTTCAATGGTTCAGATATGGAATTTTTACGGTTTTCAGTTTCAATCTCGGTTATCATCACTGTTGCTACACCTTCTAAACCACTGTAGCTCTCTATGGCGAGGTACAATGAAGCGTTGAGGACATCCTCCATTTCCTAAAATAATTTTTGTATATTACTCATCACCTTACTTTGAATTCGGGAAATATTTACAGTTTGTGAGTTGGACAGTGGGAAGAACTCGATTGAATCGTAAGATATTTCTCTTTGCCTTCTCGGAATGGATGTGGATTCTATACCAACAACTTGAATTCCTTTCGTTGCCAATATTTGGGTGGAGTAGTTGTAGTGTACTTCCAAGTCTATCGGAGGAGAATGCATTTAGACCCTTTCCAATTTCGATATGATTTCGTTATACGTACCACACTTATCCTCTGGAAGATCACTTTGAGACAGTGCGATCTTTTGAATGGTTCTTGGCACTTGAATATCCTGGTTACGTTCCCCAGCTTGGAGAAGGTATTGCTGGAAGATACCTTCCAAGAACATGGGCCACTTTCCATTCCACTGCAGAGTACCGACGGAACCTGTAACCAAAAGCTTTACTTCGATCACCAAATACAATTTTTAAGTTTAACTGACCTTCCTCCGTGATCTTAAGATTCTTGATGGTCTTGAAGGGTCCAGAATACTTGTATCCACGATGCTGGAATTCGTTGTACACATCATTTCCAGACAATTGGACGTACTCATCGTTGAGTTGAATCTCGGTATCTTCGTGCATGAATTTGTCGGTGGAAAGAGGGAAAGTCATTTTTCCAGTAACCATGATTTCTCCATCTGCCAGCACTTCGAAGGAACCACTTCCTTTCTGGATCATAGCGTGCATGGCAACGCCACCTGCGAAAGGAAAATGCGTTTTAGGTACCCAAGGGATTTCGATCGATTTGTTTCAATATTTACCCATTTTTGGAATGTTGAGGCAGCTTCTGAAGTGGAGGTTCTCGAAGACTACTTCTTGATGCCCAGTGCTTATACTGGAGATGATTTGCGCTACGATGTTCTAAATATGAGAAGATGCATATTGTTTTAGCTCAGATATAAAAGATCAGAAGAAGACATGAATAAATTTGGTACCCAGTCTTCGAATATTTCTTACCAAATAGGCGCTGGACGGAAGAATAACCTCATCTTCAAGCTGGTGGCCCACAAACTCCCTGAACTCTTCAGTGTTAAGAGAAACATCAATATTCCTCACACCATACAACAAAGAATTAATCTTGTCCTCCAAACCAGTTCTCCAGGTTTCAGTATGTTCCCAGTGGGCCAAGTTGGACAGACTAGGGGTTCCTCGACTGACAGGGTACTCAATTTTAGGATACAACTGTTGAATGTTCAAATCCAAACCAGACAAGTACAACCTATCAGAAGCATCAATGAAAAATACGTATCGAAAGTTAAGTGTTAATTCTTACTTTCCAAGACTGTTGAATAAGAATTCCACTCCACTCTTGGTACCACGATGAGTCAAAGGAACGTTGGTGCATCCAGGTTTCAGTGATCTCTTCAGAATGGCCTGTAGAAGACCGTGGGGAGCTATCTCGATGAGGACCGAATCTTTGGGTATGTGATGCAAACCTTCCTCGAACAACACAGAACTGAGCAGATTGTTGGTGTGGTATTCAGCAGAGGAATGCTTGGCTAAGTCTGATCCCCAGTTTTCTTCCAAGTTGGATGTACTTATCCACTTGGTAGATCTCGCAACGGGTGTTGGTATGACTTTATTGAGGTAATTCAGAAGGAGTGGAGCTGCAGGTTTAATGTATCTGCTGTGGTAAGCGATGTTCGATACGTTTACAAGTCTGGCGAAGATGCCATCGTCTTGAAGCTGCTTGACGAATTTTTCCATGTCCTCTGTCGGTCCAGAGATCGTTGAACTGTCGGGACCATTGTGACAGGCTACTTCTATTGTTTCTGGACATCTGTCCTTGATCTGGTTGTAACCCAAACCTGTGAAACAAATGGATAAGGTTATACAGAACAAGTTTGTTGTGTGGCTTCTCTAGATCCTAGATCTTCTTCAATTGATGAATAATCTTCTGCATTCTTACCTATGGCAGCCATCATTCCCGGAACCAACTCAGCTTCCAAAGACGCTTTTCCTCTGGAATAAGCACACAATATCATCTGTTCAGCTGATACACATCCATCTGCGTATGCACATGCCAATTCACCGACAGAATGTCCAATAATACCATCAGGGACGATACCAAGAGAGTGGATGACGTCTGTGAGACCAATCTGAAAAAAATTAGTGTAACTGAGGAAAACTTATCCAAATTAAATTTCCAGTTTACCTGAATTGCTGCAATTCCAATGAATGAGTTCAGAATATTGTCATAAATCTTTTTGTCTGGATTAGTGATGATGGAGATCAAGTCAATTCCTTTCTTCAATAGGACTTTTTGGCATTTCTGGATTGCCTCGTTGAAGACTGGAATCTTCATCAAGTCGCTGGCCATGCCAGGCCATTGACTACCCATACCGGAGTACACAAACCATATTGGGCGTTTGTTACCCAAATGAGTCTGTGGAATGAGATAGTAGTTTGCGAGTTGAATAAGAGGTATTGAGATTTAACTCACTTCAGATTCACTTTTAGATTCTTCACCACCTTGAAGGGAGTAACCACGGTGAAGATGTCCTAAAATTGGTTTGGAATATACCCCTTGTACTAGAGACACATACTCGTCGCTGATATCTTCACGTGTTTTGAACTGAGAACAGAAGAAGAGGTCAAATTGAATTAAAGTAAGGAGAAAAAGTGATTTCTGTAGTGGAAAATTCTAATCCTTTTCCTGATGTGAACAGAAGTTACATTAAAGGTACTTACTACTTCCAAAATGTCCTTGATGCCATCTTCGGTTCTGGTGGAAGCCAAAAGCAGCCTTGGCAGATTGTTAATCTTAGCTGGGAGCTTCTTAGGATTAGCTTTCAGCAAAATATGTCCATAGTAAGAGTCCAAACCGATAGCGTTCACTGCCACGTATTTGGGATCAAATTTCCTGTTCTCAGAAACGACTTGAATAGAACCGTTCACTAGGGCTGGGATTTCAGGATTTGGTTTGGAATATTGGATGGTAGCTGGGATAGTTTCAGTTTCCATGGCTATAAGAGATTTACAGACACTGAACATAGCGGCTGAGGCTTCACTGTGTCCAGTGTTTGGCTTCACACTTCCGATCAACAGAGGAGTTTTACGGTTCTTGCAGAACACCCTTTCCAAAGCAGTGACCTCTTTCTTATCCGTTTCCTACAAGATTATCATTGAGTAGGTTGGAGAAAGTACTTTGTTTTGATCGCTTACTTTGATGGCTGATCCGTAAGCTTCCACGAACTCAACATCCTTTGGATCAACTTTAGCTTTCTCGTAGAAATCTTCGAGGAACTCAGTTAGATTGTCGACGTCAATGTCTAACAATTTTCCTTCACGTTGACCGTCGAATCTGGTAGCTACGTGGATGATTTCAGCGTAAGATCTCTTGGCTTCTTTGGCTCTTTGAACGAAGAAGACTACCACACCGTCACTCCTGGCATAACCAGTGGCTGGAAAAAGTTGGTTGAAGAAAAGAATATGAGCGTATTAGACAGATGTACCTTCTGCGTCGAAAGATTTGTTACTTCCGTCTGGAGATAACAAACCCATATCGCTGTACAAGAACTGGAACTCAGAGTTCAAAGCCAAATTGGCAGTACCAACAATGCAGGCTTCGCATTGTCCAGTTTTGATGGCATCGAAAGCGATACGGAGGATTTCGATACCGCTGACCCAGTTGCTGTCATACGCCACACTAGGACCTTTAAAGGTAATGGTGACAATATCTGGCATTAAATATAAGTGGCAAAGTTTCGTTACCTTTCAAGTTCAACCAGTAGGAAACCCTATTTGGCATCATAGCCCTAGAATGACCAGTAACACCAAATCCACTCACTACAGACTCCAAGAACAAGTTGTCGTTTTCTCCAACGGTAGAGCCCATAAAGCAACCGATTCTGCGACCTCTGATGTCGGCAGGGTTGACACCTGGAAGAATTTGGATGTGCGTGATTTGGTTTAGGGATGTAAAGGGAAGACATACCTGCGTCAAGAAGTGCTTCGAAGGTTCTTTCGAGAACGAGACGCTGCATGGGGTCCATGTAGGTACATTGCTGGCGATGGATACCGAAGTAGGCATTGTCGAAATTTCCTACCTCAATTTTTCCTATCACGTTGGTACATCCACGTTCACCTGAGGGGTTCATGAAAAATGTTAAAAATTTATAAACCTAATTAGAAGTTCAAAATGAGATGGTCTTTGTTGTAAAGTATATTTGAATAAGCTTTGATCCCTTATTGATTAACTTCGGAAAATGTATTTACAGGGCAGTCCATTTAACAGTCGAAAAAAATTGAGGGAAAGTTTTCGAAAATTTTAAATATGTGTGCTTTTATTTGATAATTTTTTCTGATGTTACTCTTCAACTGACCGTATTTCCAACGATGTTCCAGAAGAACCTCATTGTCCAGAAGACGCTGTTTTAATTCCTCGATATTGCTTGCTTTGGGGAACACGCCACCAACTCCAGAAATTACGACTTCAAACTCGTTTGACGCCATTGTAGCTGAAAAATTCATTCACACCATATTTTTTCATATGTAAATTGGATGTATTTCCTGTTCAATAAAGGTTCAGATATTTATTATGGTTTTTATTCACCAAAACATATCCGAAAAGAGTTGGAAAACTTCTAAAAATGAAATCGGAGGCTGTATAATTTGAGCAATAAAGTTAAATTTATAAAAATCTTCTTTATTCCATTCATAATTTCTATTAATCGGATTCAAATACACCAATGGAGCTCTCGAAGAAAATCATCATCTAATTCCGAAAAAAATTCGGAAATTCAATAAATTCAAAGTTTTATTGAAGACACTCACGCTATCTATATGAAAAGTCGTGAACTACTTGTGATGATCTTGATTGGTGGTAGTTTCCTTATTTTCAATTGATCCAGGGCAACTCGTAATACATTGACAACGTAACATAAGTTGCACACAGTTTGGCAAACTTAACATTACCCTAACATTACGGATACCTTCTGGTATTCCTGTACTCTTGATACAAAATTCGATTGAGAAGCACAAACGAGGAAAGCAAAATCTATGTTGATTTAATTGACACCTCTTTCTTCCGTTTGGATTTTTAGCAACAATAGCAAAATATTAGGAAGCCTTCTTCAATGCTGAATGCAATAAAAGATTTGTACTAGTGATATTGAGTTTCGTCGTCCAATGTTTAACAGATTAAAGGGAGTGTTCAAAAGAATTTTTGTTCAAGAATTTCAATAGATTCCTCTCAAACCATAATGAATAGAAAAGGCATTGAAAAATTTTGAAGGTATATATCACAATTCAATTTCTTCAGATTCCACTTACCTGATTGAGCTCAGGTATCCAAAAATCTCACAGCCTGAATCAGCGAACACAACTGGACAATCCAATAGATTCTCCGACTTTTTTTATAATTTCTACCTAAGCTCATTCATTTATTCATGAGACAAAAAGGATATTGCGATCTTTAGGGTCAACATAACAATATCCTATTTAACTATACGAGTTGGAGAATTTGAAGTAAATTCTGTCAATAACCTTTTTTCTCGTTAATGGTCAAGGTGATGTTTATTCAATAGTTGAATTATAAAGCACACCTAAACCCCATGCAGGGAAATGACTTCGAATAAATCAATCTACGGAGTGTACCATGGAAAATTAAACCTATGGGCATTGTGGGTGTTTCAATTAAGCCTTTACAGGGCAGGTTCACTTCACATTGAAGAGCGAAGAATTAATTTTTGAAATTAAATTTTTCAATATGTTGTGTATGAAATGATCACTCAGAATTTCATCAGAATCGTTTGTTTGAAACTAATAGCAACGAATTGAACAATGCTTCTCATTGCTACCATTTTATTTGTTATTTTTTTTTTCAAGAAAATGAAATGAATAATTTTTATTCAGATTTCGTTTTGTAGATTCACATTTAATTTTTTGTGTGATAGTGTACCATTTCTTTTCATCAAGTTGTACCTTTCTGGGTAATTTTTGAATTTCGATAAAAAAGCTTTAAGCAGAAGAAAATGCAAATTCTTAGTGACACTAATAGAATATTCATTCCATGCAGCAATGTACGCACTCCAAAACAATGGACGAATATCTAAACCCACTTCTTTTCCATATTTCACTGAACATGTGAGTTTCTATATCTCCCGAGTACTGAATTAACAACTTTGTTGTTGACCTTCGCATTACCAACTTTTCTGGAGAAAATGGAATGATTTCCAAACATGATCATTATTACAAATTACAGACAAACGAGAAGATTTTAGGTAAAATCATAAAAAAAACTTTAGTTTGAAGAAATATATTTTAATGCAATTGACATCCATGTATAAGGTTTTCAAATTCTTCAAGGTTTGGTAATAAAACTACGTTTACAGATTTCAACAATTCTTTTTATTTGGCCCTAAACATAGAACGACAAACTATAATATCAACAGACATGTTTCAATAATAATAAATATCAAAATAAACTCAGCGCTGTTACTCAATTTTCAGAGAACACTTCAATGATACGATCATTATTGAGCAATAAATTAAATTAAATTAATATCGATATGTTGACATGATATGAACGATAATCAAACTCAGACTATTCGAGTAACAGCATGCAACTACTCTATAATACAACAAATACATAGTCGTGTTGTGTTTAATGAGCAAAAAGCAGTATGAGTTGCCTTACATATAGATAGATAATAATTAATTTCTATTTTCAGGACCTCAAGTCCATATGGCACTATCGTTTTAAACAGATAAGAAAGCTTCTTACAATAAATTCTATGATAAAGACACAAATGTTCTAGGAGAAACACACCGAAATTTTATTGCCAGAGCTTTTTATAATATGGTAGGTACACCATGAAAAATTGACTTTAGCATAACAGCAAGAGTACTCTAGGGTCTATTTCTCCTAGAAATAAGGATAAATATTTTCGGTATGACATTTCAATATTTGTTGCAATAAAAACGTGAACAAATACAGCAACTTCAAAAAATATCGAAAATATTCATCACCTCGAAAAAGTTGCCATTCTGTATTATAAAAAGTGCCACATTACATTCAGTTTTAAAGGAATAATTTTAATCGATCATAGTTATGTGCTGGCAAAATTTTGAGTTTTGCAAAAAAGTCTTAGATAGATAACTACTTAGAAATATTATATTGCAAAAAAATACTGTTGGATTCTGAAACTGGATTCCACAATATTCTACCTAATTCACAATCTTCTAATTATTTTTATGACCCTGTTTCTTTAAAGGCTATAAATTATATTTATATATATATAAATCTTCATTTCACTTTACTTGATTGTTGTAATTTTGTTCCGTTTCAGGGCACGATAATACGGCTAGCATGTTGTTGGTTCGATATTTCATTTCAAATCCGTATTTTCCCAATCAGAAAAAATATAAAATCAATTTTGGTTCAATCGAAATCGAATTTATACTTTTTACATGAAGTTACTCAATGTTAAAACTGAAAATCAAATTGGGGAGAGACATGTCTTTACTATTTATTCTTAATGAACGAATAAAGCCATCACAACACGACACTATTCGCTAGCCGACATTAAGGCCCCACTATACTATAAATCACTAAGCAATTAATTCAACAATTTAATATTCCTCTTTTGGGATGCTGCTATTATCCGATAGAAGCATTTAACCGTTTCAAAATGAAATAACTATCGTTAATACTAAACTCTATTCAAAATTATACGAATACGATTTTCTGTATATACTATGAATACAGTCGAAAATTTGGCACATAAATATGAAAATTTCATAATTTTTATCAAAGAACACCCAATAACATCGAGAGGGATAACAATAGATTGTCCCCGTTATAGTCAATTGTTAATTTTCAACAAAGATAAACGAGTACTACATAAATAAGTTGGAAAAAGACTAGATTATATCACTAATAACTTTTCATATTCACATTTTTTACGGCTTTACCAAGACTCAAAGCAAAGTCTAATCGAAGCAGTATCTCGCTAAAACTATTTCTCCATTTGATCAAGCATTTTGAATTCTAAACATACAACTAACACTTCAATTCCTTTTTATTTCGAAGAACTACAAACATATTATTGGAGACAGAACCCGCTTTTGCTTTTCGTCTTGGTCATACTGCATTCAGTAAAAAACAATCCAATTAGAGACTTCCAAAGAATCACTTTGTCGTATCAATGAATCTGATTATTTAACTTGGCCCTTTTTTTGAAAGATCTGTTTTCATTGAAGTTTACACATCGTACTCGAGAAATGTTTCAATTTGAAACTAACTTTATCGACAGTTCTGACGAACTGTTTCAGTTTATAAACTTGAGGGCCCGCATGTATTAAGGATTTTTGGGTATCAGTGACTCTAAATCAGATGAAACTCATCAGTTTTATGTTTTTTTTTCACAAGTGCAGTTCCCACTTGAAGTGATCACAGTAACTATCTTATATTAACAAACGAACCTTTTATCATTCAAGAGATCTCATCTATGCCAATATCATGAAGATAAAATTGTTCAGACGCAGTTCCAAGCTACCGAAGGCATAAAAATAATCAAGAGGCGAAATAAGTTTGGTCTTTCTCAAGATTAAAACACCATGTACAAAAATTTTCAACAAATTTAGATTTCAGATAAATAGATTACATTGTCAAGTCATACTTATGAATCTGTTAGGTGAAACACCCTATATAAAGTCAATTCAATTGGCACAAAATTTGAGACTCCAACTTACAATTCTTTGGCACAATAACCTCTTGATCTGAGGAGTTTGCTGAAGGCAACTATCATATTATTGAAGTCAAAGATTAGTAAAAATAAATAATTATTGCATGGCAGCATTATTGCTCTTTGAATTGAGCATCTTTTGAGCAGACTACCGAAAGAGTTCTAGATAATTACTCTCTGAAGACCATAATTCAACATTTATAAATATTGATTTTATCATCAATAAGGTATTCTTCAAATTTTAGTTTCACTTTAACATATTATATGTCTCACTGGCCACTTGGAACGCTCCCATATGGTAGGGAAAATGAGTACTAAAACGGTTGAAATGAGCAACTCAGCGACTACTTCGGCTGGGTAATTTGGCACTGATCAATTAAATATATGGAAGTTTAATTCGAACGTTGAAGACAAACAGCCACAGCCTGAAGAATCTGATATCGCTTGAACAATGGATTTGGCCCAGCTCACCCATAATCGACCAGACAAAAAAACTGGTTAACAATTTTTATCATCATTAAGAAAAATATGACTATTCAACGATTCTACTTGCTTAATACGAATGAGAAATTGCTTTTCAATTTATTGCCCAATTCTCCAATTTGTTCAGAGTTTAAACGGAAAACGTCTTTAAATTGAGAAAAGGCACTTCCTAGTATACTATTAAAAAGATCTTTTCCAGTTTTATAAGGAAAACTTCAGAATTGCTGATATGCTTTAAAACTGAAACCGAGATTTTATATTGCACTTAATGACTAGTTTAAAAAATGATTACGCATTGACTTAGATATGACTGATGAGTTGAATTTCCGTAGGTTTTTCTTGCCAATCATCACTACCAGATCGAAATTTCATACAATCGTCCAACTCAATCCAGTTTGCAGTTTGATGAATTCAAAATATAATAGAATATCTTTTTGATATGACTTACTGGTTAGGACAATAAATTAAGAAGCTTCTAATTCTTATAATATATACAATTCCAAAGTCTAATCAAACAATAATAGAAATAACATAATAATACTGCAACAATGTCCTAAGCTAATGTCTTTTTTTTCAGTTGCAATATAATTATATCAAGAAACACAACACACTTACCTGTGATTGTATCTAAATATATTCATATAAATATGATATATAAAAAATTAAAAATAACAAATCTTTGGCTTGTTCCCCTTTACCAATCTTTTAAGTTTAAATAACCATCATAATAATTAATGACAATCGTATTGTCAAAATTTGTAAGAATCTCACAGTTATAAATTCTCTTATTTTGGCATCTTCGATGCCATCATTGTTATTGGGGATATGTAAATGGCACCCAGTCGTTTGGATGCCAATACCAGTCCAGTTAATGTATCGGTGCTTTCACGATATGGTTGGGTGCAATGTAATGATACCCTGGAAGTGGCAAACCTGCTGTCTCCATGGATATCCTGAGGGAAAAATAGAAGTAAAATAAAATCTGAGGAGATTGACTTGCTGAAATTCTACGTTTCTTTAGCTGGTCGTCATGTGGAAAACTTGGAGGTAGAAAACTTTGAGGACATGGGAACAAAGTGTTCTTGGAATGGCTGATGGTACTGCAGAGTTAGGAAAGGTTTGGCAAGCTTCAGCTCATCGTAATTCAAATGCTTGTTAACATAACGAAGAGGCACTAGTATCATTTCTGGTTGCTACTTCATTGAATCGTTCAAAGGTATTATAATTATATAATGCTGTTCTGCACAAATTCCAAATAAAGAATATCACGCATATTTTTGATTAGGATCCCCAAATAATTTCTTCCTCGCATATTTTATTATCATTCAAATTGATTCTTGAAAAATTGACATTATTGAGAATTTCATTCTTTTAAAAATAACTCTGATATTTTCTAATCAATGTTAATATTCAATAAGATTCACTTCACCTCAAATAATATACACTTTCAATGAAGAATGATTGAAAAGTTCATTGGAAAATCTAAATTGCACACGAAATGCAATTTACTGTGTATAAATGATTATTCATGAAGTTAAAACTCATTCTCATAGTCTGGACTTAGCTGTCGTTATTACTATTTCATTTATGCATATTCATTTCAAAAACACTTTGCCCCATGCTTCATTGACGTAGGCTTGCAGATACGAATTTAGATACTGGAAATATTTCAGATCAATTTACAATAATTCGCTTAGAGCTGAATTTTGGTATAAGTCTTTTGAACACAATGTCCGAACACTATTATAAGTAACATAATTATTCACAATTATTTGTAGGAACCACTATATACTACTTATTATAGTGTACCAATATTCAGCTCTAGGCGAAATATAAAGCCGAACTGATACCAGATATTCTTGGAATATGCCATGAATATACGTTTTGGCACATTCGAATATTGTATGAATGGGAATTAAATAATATCCTAGGAATATTCGTATAAACCTCAGGAGGATATTCATGGAATCTACCAATTAAGGAAGAATTTATGTTGACAATTGAACGAAATACACATTTTTAATTTGATACAGTCACAATCTGTTTATTGCGGTCCACAAATATTTTGAAATTTCATTTTCAACGTATACGTACACATTCCTTCCATGAATATACCACATGAGATATTCCTGGAATATTATAAGCTGAACATTCCAGGAATATTATATGAAGAATATTCGAGGGATTTCCCAAGAATCTTATGAATATTCTGGGGACATTCTATAGAAAATATTCATTTTGGAATATTCCCAGCATATTAATCTAGGATTATGTCTGGAATATGCTGCCTGGGATAAAGATATTCTATGAATATTCAGAATATACCCATCACATTTTGCACGTTCAGGGGATATTCTATGAATATCTGGTGCTGTCTGGATCATTAGCGAATATTGATATAAAAATATCAATCTAATTCGGTATGAATTCGAAATAAAATTAATTGCTGATTCTGTACTAAGAATTCTATATCCCGAAAAGTTGAAAGCTGATTAGGTTGTGAGGAAAATGGTTGGTGATATCTTACCAGGAAACGTCTCTCTTCACTGGAAAGGATGATGGACTTCTCTGTGTTAGCAGGCTTAGAGGAGTTGGGCTTAGATAAAATGTCTCTTGGAATGAAACTTAACCATTTATAAGATGGGAAAAGGATTTTAATAAATCTGGAGATGCAGTCATACAATTAAGAGAAAAAAAGTGCAAAAATCAGGATAAAAACAAGCTGTTCATTACTCATTCTAAGCGATGTTGATGGTGTTAGTGTTAAAAAAAAAGATGTGAAATGAATTATAAAAGTGATTAAAGTTATGATGATATTAAATGGGAGAATATAAAAATAAATTTCATCTCTGTAACTAGTTCCAAAATTGTGTGACCAGAGTAATGCTATATTTGGGAGTCTTTATAATGTGGCAAACTCAATAATTGTCAGTGATTTTCTTTTTCGTAGGTAGAAAAAACTTCGTTCGATGTTGAAGAAATAAAACATGAATAAAGAGTCAATCAAACACTCAATCTGTATTGTGTAAATCTTACAATAAATCTAATTATAAAACATCTATATAATTTCTAATTTTAATGAAAGCCACATTGAATATCAATATACAAAACACTATGTTCGATAATAATCGAAATCTAACCTAATTTATTTGAATAATCGTAAAGCAGCTCCGGTTTTGTACAATCATTAAAAAAATAATGAAAATACCTAAAGATAAGCTTCGTATATTCTGAAAGGGTGTACAAATGGAACTTGAGATGCCGAAAAGAATATGCAATACAAGTTAAATCATGATCTCCGCTGTTAGCATTCCAGAAAGGAGTGAATCATGTTGAATGTTTCAGATTTGGTATCGTTTGATTACGTAAGTTAATAATCTCAATGAAAATGTTGAGATGTAGATTAAATTTTGTTTAAACATCACTAAATGTTGGAGTACTGTAATAAATCATAAATTTAATTATGCCCGGTATCTTCAAAACATAACCTTTTCCTGTCTCGACTATCAAAGTCTCGCTAGAACAAAATGGACGATCCAGTATAGATGCTACCATGAATAATTAGGCATTTAATGCACTCTAATATGAATAAAATGATTTAGAAAGAATTGAAGAAAGTTAAATAGAATAATTGGATACATACCGAAAATATGACAACCAAAGAAGGCAGGTCAAGTCGGGGATTCGCTTACTTACCTATGAGCCTTCAATTTTATTAATTAATTTGATAACTTAAACTTTTGATTGTCACTTTTTTGTGAATATCTTGGAAAAATTCCGCTTTTTATTCACTTTTATTTATAATCAATACCATTTCCTGTTCAAACGTAAGAAAAAAACAAAACTTTAAAGACACATTTATTCACTTTCAGTATATTGAGCAGAAGATTCAACAATTTGGAAAATCATCGAAAATCTAAATACTGTCAAAAATAATCAGAAGTTTGTATACAATTAATTTTCATCATTCACTACCAAATCTGATTTCATCATGAAAACACACACCTTTTCGAAAAAAATTAACAAAAATACGGATCATCTCATCCATCAACAATGGATTTAACGGAATTGACAATCAACAAAAAATAATATTGTTCCCTTCTTTTACAACACTTAAAACTACAGAGATTGTAAAGCAGCATAAAAATTTATGCATCAGATTAGACAACAATGATTTTGTCATCGTTTTCAATGTTTTATTTAATTTTTTCGAAACTAAAAATTATAATATATACAATTATGCTTTATTATTATTAAGAATCGGAAAAAAAAGATTGATGTTCGATATGATTAAGTATATAGTAGATCGATTTCTAATTTTGCCATATTGCTGACTTCATCGATATAAATTGGATAACTACTGTATATGATAAAGAAAAAATAATTGTATAAACTAATCATACCAAATAAATTTGTATCTTTGGGATATTGAAAAAATTATAAAACAAAATAATTAAAGTCTTCTTAGGACCCGATAAGAGGAGTAGCAGGATGCAGAATAGAAAAAGAATCGGAACGTTCTTCGTTTTGGATTGTGGTTAGCATTTTTTTCAATAAGGATTGAATTTTCTGTCGTTCTTGACTTTGGATCCTTCTGATTGGCCACTGCCACCAGGGGAGCGGAGTCTGGGAGTGTAATTCTTGTGGGATCGATGAACCCCTGTGGTCTGTACGGGAGGAGCTCCGGTTTGGCTGCCCAAAAGCTCCGTGAGGCCGCCCAGAGCACTGAGACTACTCAGAGCGTTGAGGGCCCCAGGTTTGGTGAGCAATTGGGCGAGAGGGATTGCACTGGCCAAGGGAGAGGCAGCGGTGGAGGACTGGCTTGTTCCGCCAGTGCTGGGAGAAGAGTTTTGGGCCTCAAGGTTAGCTTTCTGCAGTTCAACACTAGGGAAATAACATAGAAACAAGGATTGTAGTATGAGACAGTGAACAGAGGTCGGAGGAGAGTGAAAGGCAAGCGCGCTTAACGTGACGGCCACATTAGAAAGGCCACGTTCGGTTTTTGACCGTTCAGGACTCTCACACTGCTTCAAGAACGTCCTGATACGGTTTCGCACGAACTTTGGCGTTTCTACTGTGTCTACATCACCAGCGGTTACCTTCGTGGATTGTCAAATGTTGAAAGTTTTTCATCGGTCAATTCTGAAACTTTAGCACTATTCGCCTCTTTTGCGCATATTCGAATGATACAAATATGGATCATACATCTGTTATTGAGAGTCAAGTCGAATCTTCAACTGAGTTGTACGCATGCGTTGACTGAAAATTAAAAAATGACTGGAAACGTGGAGGTTATGTATGTTCCGATAAGATAAGTAATGTTCATTCTCAATCAATAAAACAAGTTATCAGGAATCTTTTTCAACTTTTCTGTACTTGCGCCGATCTCGATTTTTGCCAAAGCCCAGCTTAAATTTTCGCTCACTGAATATCTACAGGGTCCTGCAATAGTGCGAAAATCTTCCATAGCTGCCGAACCAGACATCTCAGAGATTTCGTTGGAAGGTAGACCTCTTGTAGCTTCATTTCTGCATCTCAGGAAATTGTTTTCTGATATACAGGATGTCCGCGATAAATGTTATTCAGCAATGATTTATTTAATGACCTTCATTACCTCTTTCATGACGCAAAATATTAGAGACATTTTTCCAACGGTACAGATCTTATTCGAAGAAAACTGCAAAAAGGTGAGGGAAAAGCAGTTCAGTAAAAGTCTTCTGACGATTTCCAGAAGCGATGGTAATATGAATTCGATCCAAAGGTTTTTCAATTGAAGGATTTGCCTCGACACGATTCCTAAACGATCAACCTGTCATATATAGGGTGTCCGTTATTAAGGTCCAAATATTTATAAATATATATTATAATTATATTATAATAAGTATTTCAAATTATTATTTCTTGATTTTTTCAAATGTAATACCCTGTATTTTTTGCACAATAATGTAGATTGTAGACAATTGACAACCTCACATTTTCTCAGAAGTAACCTTAGGAATATTTTCACTCCCGCATCCAGCAGACACGAAAAATGATATCGCAACTGAAAATTTTATTCAAATAATAACATAATAACAACTAACGGACATTCAAAAGAGGTCAAACAATGAAATAAAACTAAATGAATAATTATTGACAAACTTAAAAACCTTCCCAGAATCATACTTCCTGAGCATCATCATAAAAATGATATTCCTTTTCCGTACAAGCAATACCCTATTGATCACCTATTCAATCAATTATGTATATCAGTTTTTATCGGCTTTCCAAAAAAAATATTAATCAAGATATTGCTACTAGAGCTTTCAAACTTTCAAATACAGTGAATCAGTATGAATTCTTGGAAAAAATGGGATGAATGTTTCCTATCGGGATATTGGGCAGCATAAGTTCGACTTCCTAAAAAAACAGGTTCTGTGTCACTGCTCTAACATGAAAATCATATCAACCATACCATTTTTTCCAAAAATTAATATTGATTCATGTATTCGAAAGTATCTTTGAGCTCTCAGTAGCAATAACTTGATTAATATTTTTTTCGGAAAGCCGATAGAAACTGATATAATAGGTTGAATACGTGATCAATATGTATTGCTTGTACGGAAAAGAAATTCATCATTTTTATGATGATGCTCAGGAAGTATGATTCTGGGAAGGTTTTGAAGTTTGTCAATAATTATTCATTTAGTTTTATTTCATTGTTTAACCTCTTTTGAATGTCCGTCAGTTTTTATTATGTTATTATTTGAATAAAATTTTCAGTTCCGATATCATTTTTCGTGTCTGCTGGATGCGGTAGTTAAAATAATCCTAAGGTTACTTCTGAGAACATGTAAGGTATTCAATTGTCAGAGTTGCTTTTCCCTCACCATTTTGCAGTTTTCTTCAAATAAGATCTGTACCGTTGGAAAAATGTCTCTAATATTTTGCGTCATGAAAGAGGTTATGAAGGTTATTGAAAATATGTGAGAATATATGGGGTGATCCATTAAAGAAATCATGCATTTGTTGAATAACATTTATCGGGGACACCTTGTATATCAGAAAATAATTTCCTGAGATGCAGAAATGGAGGTACAAGAGGTCTACTTTCCAACGAAATCTCTGAGATGTCTGGTTCGGCAGCTATTGTAGATTTTCGCACTATTGCAGAACCCTGTATATTGGTATTATTAGAAATATGGTTTTATGTCAAATGTCAAAACACGACAATTCAAGTGGGAACTCTAATTTTAAAATTTGATTCGATATTTCACTTGACACATTGAGGGCGCCAATTAATAAGTCTACCAGTGTTCTTCTGATCGGTTTTTGGATGATTCGAGTAATGTTACAATTTTATTTAAGTTTTTCACGATTGATTTTCGTTTCATTAATTGAAATGTGCGTTTCACTAGTTTTTCCGGTTGAAATATAGAAGACGATTTCGCGAGATATTAATCTTTTTTTAATTTTCTATTTCTGGGAATTGGGTTTCGTTGGAAAGGAACATAACCAAATGTACCTATGAACTCTTGTAATTTTATCTTTTTGGTTTTAATGTTACCGAGTATTTTTCTCTGAATTGAAAAAAAACTTTCAACAATTGATATATTAAATTCCGGCAAAAGTTCTATCAGTGACACTAGCGAATTTACTGAGAATTTGTATTTAAATTTCTGCAAAATTAGCTTTATTCCAAAACTAGATGAACCACGTTTCTAAATTTGTTTTTGAAATCCGAATCACTGATAAAACATGAGACTATGTTGTGGAGGGAGTTATCACTGGAAGAGAAAAAAGGATTAAAATCTCATCGTAATTTCATCCAAAACGAAAATAAATTATTAAATTAAAGGTTAAGAAGAGTTGGATGAACTTAGATGTGACCAAGCTATGGATCAATTGATGTGCTATTGACATTGCAAAAAGCATTGAAAGGTTTGAATGGAACAAAAGGATTTCAACAAAATAGGATTCCAAGAACACATCAAATGATTAAACGGGTATATCCACCTTTATTTAAATACTCTAACAATATATCGACAATACAATAAAATAAAACAATGCAAACAAAAACAAATGTAAAAAACTGATAACGACTTTATCTGAGTTAAATCACACGAAAACCAAATAACTCAACGCATTCCCACGACAGGATATGACCGCACCAACTACTGTCAATCAACAGTCAGTCATCAAAACTCAACGAGTCAATCTAAAGGAATACCGAGGAACTTTCAGAGGTAAATGGGACTTCCAAACCTTCATCGTCGCCTGCAAACTAAAAAATTAGAAACTTACCTCATGTTGATGAGATACTGGGCGAGCGCTACGGCGTCCGGATTTCCGGAAATGGTTATCGTCCTGTCCGTCACGCCGCTTTCGCGGTCGTCGCAATTGGAGATGCGGATCATGGCGCCGGAAATCTGCCTGATCTCCGCGATCTTGGTGCCGCCCTTGCCGATGATGCAGCCGATCAGCTCGTTCGGCACGGTCATCTCGTGCGTCTGCTGATTCGCGTTCTGCTGATTCCGGGAGCTGGCCGTTCTCAGTTGCGAACCCGCCAGCGCGGCCAGAGCTGAAAACGGCGTGTCTGATGACGAAACGACATTAATACACGAGCACCCGGTATGTTACAGAAAGAAAATACACGATGCGATTGAGAAGTAGCGGACGCGGTTTTTTCTGTTAGGTTGGTAGAGGCTTAACTGACGTCTATGTCAAATATTTTTTGAGGTTAATGATGGTGGTCAAACAATGGGAACTAAGCTTGGATCATGTAGATATTAAAAACGTTTATTTGTTAGAAAAACTGTTTTATGGGGAAATTTTTTTGATATGTTCAGTCAATCTTTTTGTAAAATACTGAGATATCACAAAATGTGATTTGTCGTATGACTCATTAGTTCAAACAGAAAATCACCCGGTATGTTACAGAAAGAAAATACAAGCTGCGATTGAAAAGTAACAACGCGGTTTTTTCTCTCAAGTTGGTAGACGCTTAATTGACGTCTATGTCGAATATTTTTAGAGGTTAATGCTGGTGGTCAAACAAAGGGAATTTGTCTTTGATCATTGGGAACGTTTATTTGCTTGAAAAATTGTTTTATGTGGATATAATCAGTCAATCTCGTTCTCAGGAATATCAAACCAGTGAAAATTATTTCAATTTAGTGCATTATCATTAAAAATGCCGTAAATCAGAAGGATTACAAGGCACACACAGCGGGTGTTCCAAAATATTGCTGAAAATTCTCTTGAATTTGAAAAATTTGCTCATCAGACTTTGGCACATATTTACGACATTTTTTTAATAAAAATGCACTTAATTTGAATCATTTCAACTGATTTGGTATTCTTGAGAGTAAGACTGACTGAACATATCAAAAGAATGTTCCCATACACAATTTTTCAAGCAAATTAACGTTTTCAATATCCACATGAACAGAGCTAAATTCCCATCGTTTGACCACCAACACTAACCTCAAAATATCTTTGACAGGTCGTTGGACTGCCTGATTTGTTCGGCACAGTTTCTGTGTTTTGTCGCGTTTTGAAATGTACGATTCTGTTGATCGTTGTTTGTTCGAAATTTTGTGTTGCATTTTCATCATGAATAAATTCCTTGTGTAAAATACTGAGAGATCGGTGGATTCAAAGGTATTTCGAACTTTGAGAAGCAGCAAATTCGCGAAAATTCAATTCGACAAGTCCTAAACGAAACAAAAACACCTGGAGATCAATGAAGAACTGAATATACCTGCAGGATTCAATCCACCTGTGTTCGCTGGGGCCAATCCACCCAAACCCAAAGCTGCTAGACCAGCTAGGGGACTTTTTCCAAGTGCTGCGATCTGAAAAAAGTTTACTCATATTGGTTTCGGAGCATCATTTCCCATTCTTCGCACATACTCCCTCGAGAAAACGCCATCAAGAAGCTATTCGATCACAATTTTCGGGAAGAATGTTGAAGTTTTGTAGGATTTTACAGTTAAATACATGCTTTGGTCGTTGATTAAGCTTCTTAGAAATTCAAACATGCCGAACGATTCCCCATCAGCATGTTTTGATCTTGAGTGTTCATTTTTGGAAGCAATTGATAGAAAACCCAATAATTTGGTTGAAACCAATGATATAGATTCTAGATACAGTTCGATAGAAATTCGAATCAAGAGAAAACCTTATTTTATTTAGTCAGGATATTTTTGTAGCTAGGGGAGAAAACTTTGAGCATGCTGCGATAATGAACCTCCTCCCAATGAGAGACTGTGAATACAGCTTCCCCAGTTCAAGAAAAACTGATAAATTTCTTCCTACTCTAAAGTACATCTTCTGAAAGTTGATTAATTATTAATCGTAACTGATGGATTGCCTAATGAAGAATTAAATAATCGATGCCTTAAGTCTCACTCTTCCATCTCCGATATTTAAAAATTCTTCGACCTGGTGAATTTTCAATACAATCAACGATGTGCATCAGTTTCAATCTGGAAGTTTCCAGGAAATTATAATGCAAGAATTCCCCATTTTACAAATTTATAGCTTGAGTTCTTTCCTAGAACGTTTTCAGCATCAATTTACATCACTGAAGGTATCTTCAATACAGAATTTGCAGATTTTTTCAAATTTTATTATACAGAATGCCGATAAAAATGAAAATAAACTGCTTCACATGAGTTAGGGATATCGACTTAAATTGCAAAAAATTTAGTTAAAATAAGATTTTTGTGATGAAAATTCATATTAATATGATTTCGAGTTGCGAATTAATGTTCTACGCAATTCAAATCTGGTGAGTGCGGAGGTATTGGTAAATGTGGAATACCAAGCTCCTCGCGCGCATTCTCAACTATGGCTGCACGGTGCGGTCTAGCGTTATCGTCTAGAAATTGGAAAGTTTCACCAATAGCAGCGTGAAAATTTGGCACAACATTGTCAATGACATGCTCCCTATAGTGTAAGGCGGTCATATTCCCAGGACAAATGTGTAGATCTGTGCGCCCGTTGAAACATATCCCGGCCCATACCATAACACTACCCCCTCGGAATGGATGGACTTCTTGGACATAGCGACGATTACGGGGTATGCGTGGGATTGTCAATACCCTTATTCTTCGAGAATCTGAAAATCGTCCATATCTGGATTCATCAGTGAAAAGGACGCTACGCCATTGATCGTTCCAATTGATATGTTGCCTTGCCCATTCCAGTCTTTGACGCTTATGGTCACGTGTTAATGGAACTCCTCTTAATGGACGTCTAGAACCTAGATTCACCTCTCTCAAACGTCGTCTGATGGTTTCGATGGAAACTTGGACCCCATCTGCATTTTGAAGAGTATTCGGGAGCATTCTACACGTAGATGTAGGGTTTCTTCTCGCCGAAACGGTAATGAAACGATCCTGGTGTTGTTTTTCGTCGCCCACCAAGCCTTGGTCTTTTCAACACGGAACCTGTCTCCCTGCACCTATTCCAAAGTCGAGATATCACACTTTGGCTGACTTGGAGCCTTTCCGCTACAACAACCTGAGTTAGGCCACCCTGTAGCATTCCGATAGCCCTATTAGCCTCAGCGTTTGTTAATTTACGTCTTGGCAGAAAACTCGTTTCAAATCGCAGCCGTTGATAAACTGACTTCATTTCAAAATGAGAACATTCATGAAGCATATGCAAAGGACCAACCTTCAGAAAAAAGGCGACCAGATTGACGAAATGTCTCATACTGATTTTAATTGGATCGATTCAAGTTGTTATTGAGTTTTAAATGATTTTACAGCGATTGTCTCGAAGATTTACTTTTAAAAACGATTGAATACGATATCCCTAACTCTTGTGGAGCAGTATATTCCAGATCAATCGTCGATGCCACAGTCTCTCGAGTCAAGGTCATAAATCGCTAGAGGGCATGCTTGTGCATCACATACTAACACACGTTCTAAAAAACCACTAGGGGGTGATCATATTAAAATATACTGGGAGTTTTCAAAGGCGATTCTTCACTCCCTACAGGAGATAGAACTCATTAAAACCATCCATTTCACCAAGAATTGCCCATATGAAACTTTCAAGATGGCGACGATATTAGACTTCAAAGTTGACGTCTATTCGATGAATTAAGAACTCCGGGCCTGAATTCCACTCGAAATACGCGATCCAGTAGATACAAGTCGCGCATTCTCCGAACTATTCGAGCACAGAGGTTAATTGTTGGTGAAATGGCGACGAGTTCCATCACCCGTTAAAAAAGGTTCGCCTTCGAAAACGGCCCGTATACGGAGGGAATCGGGGGCCACCATAACCTAAAACTTACATCTGGCAACAGATGGCCGGGCGGTAGAGCTGCCTGCAAATGCACGTTCTTAAGCGGCTCGAGGGACACGAGGGGAGCGGTGACCGGTGCCACCGCGCCGGTAAAGGGATGGCCCATAGCGGTCATGTGAGGAGTAAGTAGAGGAGTCATTACAGAATTACTTACGTCTGTGTGGGCGGGTACGGCGTAGTTGCCTTGGATGGTATAGGCCTGACCGCCGGCCAGGATCACGGGGCCACCGACTTGGGGTTTGGGGCGGTAGGGTATGGTTGCTCCTTTGGGAGGGGACTGAAACAAAAGACGAAACATTCACAATATGTTGGAGGCTCGTATACGCACATCAAACTTATACAGAATCGTCATTTGGAGCTATAGTCCGTTCAAATATAAGAAGGAGCTTTGCAAACAAACATAATCGTCTGGTTTGCGCACAATAAAGCTCCTATTGGTCAAACGGTGATAACGACGCTCTCTTCGACCGCCCTAAGAGACTGCCAGGATCGTACTCGGACTGTGGATGGTACTGGATAGAAATGATTCAATAATTTGAGTCAGCAATTCCCACATTAGAACTTTTTTTCCTCAGAAACTCTAGTGCAAAATTTCTGTTATGATTTGCAACTGACATAAACATTCCATATCCGACGTACCCTATTCTTTTTTGTTTTTATATTATTATCTACTAAATAATTTCTTTTTCGGATGCTCGAGATTGCGGCAAGGTAATTCCAGGAAACGCCAGAGTTTTAGAGATTTGGGTCAGAATCTTGCAAGATTCCGACAAAGTAATTCCGGAAAACACCAGATTTGGGTCCTTTTCCTTAATGGGTGAAAGCCATCTTGATTTGCATAAATATCGAAGTTTCCAATTGACAAGACTCGAAAAAGATCTCTGTACTTTATAATGGTCATTTACTTGTAATATCCGAAATATATTTAGTTTCGGTCCATAATTTTATATTATTTTGTACGAAACTCTTTATCGGCTGCTCAAGATTCCGACAAGGTAATTCCGGGAAACACCAGGTTTGGGTCCTTTCCCTTAATGGATTAAAGCCATCTTGATTTGCATAAATATCGAAGTTTTCAATTGACAAGACCAGTTAAAATACCTAGAGCTACTGTGAAGGTCTAGCTGTTCAAACTGTTTATAGATTTTGTTGTGAAAAGTGTATTGTGTTGGAAAATCTTTTGACAAAGTGTATATAGTGTTATAGAACAATGTCGAATTCGGAAACGGATACTGCATCTGAGGGTGATATGTGGGGACCACCACGAAAAAGGTCCAAAAGGTCGCATTTCTCTGCTGAAGAGAAAGATAATTTTGAACATTTTTCGAAAAGAATTGGAAGAACATCCTGATTTATCGAAAAGAGACTTAGTAGGAATTGTTTCAAGATCCTCAGGGGTGAGTGATTCAGCTGTATTCAGAATTCTCAGAGAATACGAAGAGAATAAAACATTGACGCCACCTAAGAGGAGAGCCCAGTCGTTAAAAATAATCGATTCGGTTGACGATTTCGATATGAACCTTATCAGAAGAATCGTCCACGGTTTTTTTTTCCGGAATAAAATTCCAACGATTTCTAAAGTTCTAGAAATCATGAATGATGATGACAGTTTGCCAAATTTCAAAAGAACAACGTTCTATAAATTATTGAAAAAAATGGAATTCAAGTTCAGTTAAAACTGAACGATTGTGTGAAATCTCCTCGATTCGACTCTGGACGGAAAGAAACTTTACGAAGGCCCTCCTACAGCTGCGCCAAACTAGTTATTATTGCTCCTTCTTACATTTGAACAGAGTATAGATCAATTTAGCAAAGATCAGAAACGAAGGTTTCCTCACAATTCTGAGCGATTCTACATGTATAAGTCTGTTGGTGCTTAATCTGCAAAAGCAACAAACGCCCGATCCAGGTTTTCCTGTAAAAAATCCAAAGTGGCCACTCACCTCGAGCATTACTGTACATATGTGATATATACACTGGGTGATGGCTTCTCCCGTTCCGGATATAGTCACCGCCCTCTCTGTAGAATTGGGCAGCATCTCTGAGGCCACCTGGATGGACGCCCCAGTCACCTCTCTTATCTGTTTGATCTTCGATCCGCCTTTGCCGATCAGAGATCCGCACTGGCTGGCGGGCACGATCAGCCTGAGGGTTATGGGAGGCCTGGGCACTCCGCTACCACCGCTGTTCACTTCCTGAAACTGGGAACACCACTGAGGGATCCCACCATACATACGACACATTAACAAAATGCAACATATACGCACTAAAGGGGGATTATTGTACGTTTACTAACAGCCATGTGTGGTACAACTAAACTACTCATTCCTTGGTCTAAAATTGGTGCAGCTCAAAAGCATTTCCTTCGGATTTTCAACTTCTTTACGTTTTTCTTAAATAGCGACTTAATTTCGAAGAGTCTCCGCTTGTAAGTCTCGCACCTGATGGATGAAAAAAGGGGTTAGATTGCTTGATTATTGACAGGTACTTCCCAAGGGAGTCTGTGAAAGCTTTCAGTAAACATCTTCGTGGCACAACAAATAATATACAAAAGTGATTCGTCTTGTCCGAAAGAAATATAGATCACTCTTCAATTTTCATCAACAAACTCCAAATTATCATCGGTTCTATTTTAAATAAGCCAAAGCTGTGGAGACTCGATAGCTCAATGTGTAAAAAGGATACGACAGCAGCTTCTATTGGTGCAAGGAAATAATAAAACTAAGTGTAAGCATATGGTTGCAATAATCTCTACATACCTCTTCGAATTTTTTGCAAATAAGGGTAAATGCTTTGAAAATGGCTCCAGTAGATCCTGTGACTGTGACGATCCTCTCGGGACAAGATCCATCTGATATATTTATTTTGGCTCCGGACTGAAAAAGAGGAAAGCAAGAATTTCAAATATAGGCATAATCGCCATTACAGAAATGTTAGTTTTGGTACACAAGGCGATTCTCATAAAACTGAGTGCTCAGGATAACTATACAGGGTAGTCTATTGAAAAAGAAAACAGAGTTTTTTGGCTAAAAAATAGAATGAAAGAGCAATACTATGAAGATTCAAATAATTCTTGGTTCTTGCGATTGTTAGTAATTCTACCTGAAAAACACAAGAGTGGAAGTCTAACGATAGTGTTAAATTGGTTCTTGTCCCATATACTCCATAGCCGGCCCCTATCTTGGTTTTAGAACCATATGAATACCATTTAATGGTATTTACTGTGAGATTTTTGGTACTGTATTCCTTTTCTCCTGTACATCTTCAACATTTATAGATTTTGCAGAGAGTAAAGATCAATAGATGAAATGATGGACTCTGATACCTCTCATATCATTCCAATCGATTTAGCCATGAAAACAAACTGTACCTACAGACCGACCAAAGTCCTTGACCCTCTTCAAATAAAGCCGAAATCCAAACATCGACTCCCCCCATATAAAGAACTTCCTGGAAAAAATAGGGGGATACGACATTTTCCACTTCCTAAAGTCCTCAAGTTCTTCCATAGAACACGCCGAAAAGTTTAATTCGGAAAATTGCGTCAAGTTTGCCTTTTTTCGGCGTTCATTTCATGAGTGGTCGACATCAAAGAATCCGACGACGTTCGAGGACCATTTAACGTGGAAGCGGGTCCAGGAATCGGGCGTTTCCATCAAGTTTTTCCGACCATAGATCGACGGAGCGTATGAGGGAAATTAACTAAAATTCCTCGACCACCTATGTACTATATCGTGAAAGGTCTTTCATGACCAGAGGACTAGACCCCTTCGAATATGTTAGGTCGAGAGCAACCTTTAGCATTTTTTCAAATTCGGCTTTGTTGAGGAGATATAGCCTCAAGGGAATCCAGTATGAAATTCTGAGAACTGTAGGCCTTTTGTTGTTCACTCTGAATGGAATATTACGAGGATGAATTGATATCTAGTTAGCCTAGACCAGTTCCATGCATAAACAAAATATTGCGATACCATATCAACGAACAATAACTTATTAGAAGTGTCAGTGTACAGTTCGACGTCAAAAAACTAAACCAGAGTTACGCAATAAATTTAAAAAAAAGATGTCCACCGAAATTGTAAAAATCGAAAAATTGGAGTATCGAGCCATAATCAAGTGCCTGTATTCAAAAGGGTTTAGAGGTGAGCAGATTTAAGAAGATATGCTTAAGTTTCTGCGTCAGTCCCCGAAAATATCGATGCAGTTCATGACATGATTTTATCAGACCGTCGAATTGGGCTTAAACGGATATCTGAAGCACTGTAGATTTCATACGAACACGTTCATCATATGGTTCACGTCAATTTGGACATGAGAAAAATTTCTGCAAAATGGATCCCCAAATGTTTGAATGTTGACCAAAAGCGTGCAAGGGTAGAAGCATCGCGTTCGATCTGTGCTCGATTTGAAAACGATGTAGACTTCTTAAACCGAGTTGTTACTATGGATGAGACTTGGGTACATTTCTACGATCCAGAAACAAAGCAACAATCGATGGAATGGCGACACTCTGGTTCTCCAAGACCTAAGAAGTTTCGTGTCCAAAAATCTGCTGGAAAAGTTCTTGCTTCAGTTTTTTGGGATTGCCATGGAGTAATCATGATTGATTTTTTGGATTAGGGTAGAACAATAACTGGAGATTACTATTCGACATTACTGACCACTCTACGAGAAAAATTAATGAGAGAAGACGTGGAAAGCTATCCAAAGGTGTTTTTTTTTACAGGACAACGCCCCAGTACACAAATCTCATGTTGCCATGCAAAAAATTCGTGATTTAGGGTTAGAATTACTAGAACACCCCCTTTATTCACCAGATTTGGCTGTGGAGGACTGGTTTGCAGAGCAAGAAGAAACATTTTTTTTGAAAGGTCTAGAGACGTTGCAGGTTCGCTGTAATAAATGTATTCAATTAAGAGGAGAATATGTTGAGTAATAAAATATTTTGACATTGAAATTTTGTTTGGTTCTATAGTAGGCTAAGAATTTTTCAATATATCCTCGTAAGTACTTGTATATTTTTTGGGTGATAAAAACAATAAAGTTATATTATTATTGAAAAAAAAACCTGGCTTAAGTTTTTGGTATCAATGTAAACACCTCAATTCGATGAGATGAACCTACACTTTGAAAATGTACAAGTCAAAGAAGCACCCAGTATAAGGAAGTTATCAACTCCCCTATTGTAAAATCAACTTACCTCGGCCCTGAAACTGTTCACGATCTCTCCTTTTTTCCCGATAATGCTTCCCACTTCCTGAAACAAAATTACGGATTAATCTTTAGAGAGAACCAATACACCTTCGATTTTCGCCCTTCTCGCAGAAAACTTTCCGTTTGCGGAAAAGTTCATACCCCACGGGTATATTAGGTCTTCGGTATTATATTTCAATGTGCGTCTTTGCTAATATGATGCATGGCACCGATGCGGTCGTTTTCCGGAAAAATAACATCAGTCTTTTCGATTGGATACACGAGGGGTTAGGGTCCGTGAGCTTTCGGATGCTGGGGATGTTTCGTGCTCTTTCTGCGAGTGTATTGCGAATATTTAACGGCTCATGGGTGCTGCGGTTTCTTTTATTTTTCTTAGACTCTCATTTAACGGACGGCAGTTTTTATGGGGGTTAAACTTACCAATAACTCGGGAAAACTCTTCAAGACAGAACACATTATTCACTAATTCTTCGATTTATAGCTTTTATGGCTAAATCATATCAGGAAGCGCCCCATTTTGTTGGAACCAAAAATTTTGTAATAACTAAAATGTAGGTTTTGTTGGGTTAAGGCTTGTAGAGTCAGGCCTTGGGAGGTTAGAGTTCTGGGAACCTTCTCCACATGGAATGTTTTCGGTGGGATTCGTACATCAATAAAAGGATAAGGGTATTTCGCAAAATTTCAATTCACAGGAAACTTTCAAGCACGGTAGCTTTGTTTGCGTCTCCACAAATCGAGTACTCGTTACCATTCTGTAATTTTGCAAACTCTACAGCTCCCGTTCGAAATCGTTTACACGTTTTCGCACTCTGCTACCTACGCGAACCGGAGGAATGGCATTGTCCTGCATATTGGCCGGAGGTCAATTCTGGCTCTGGTGCTTTCTATGTAGGATGGTGTAGGGGTGTATTGTTCGTTACGTGGGGGTTGAAATTGAATATACCTGTTCGTGCGAGTATCATCGAGCGGAAAAATTCAGCCGGATATTGTAATGTTCCAGAATTACACATTCATGAAAATATTCCATGTCTACTGCTCCACAAGGGTTAGGGATATCGTATTCAATCGTTTTTAAAAGTACATATGTAATCTTCGAGAAACTCGAATCGATCCAATAAAAATCAGTATGAGACATTTCGTCAATCTGGTCGCTTTTTTTCTGAAGTTTGGTTCTTTGCATATGCTTCATGAATGTCCTTATTTTGAAATGAAGTCAGTTTATCAACGGCTTCGATTTGAAACGAGTTTTCTGAAAATGCCAAGACGTAAATTAACAAACGCTGAGGCTAATAGGGCTATCGGAATGCTACAGGGTGGCCTAACACAGGTTGTTGTAGCGGAAAGGCTCCAAGTCAGCCAAAGTGTGATATCTCGACTTTGGAATAGGTTCAGGGAGACAGGTTCCGTGTTGGAAAGACCAAGGCTTGGTGGGCGACGAAAAACAACACCTGCTCAGGATCGTTTCATCACCGTTTCGGCGAGAAGAAACCCTACATCTACGTGTAGAATGCTACGGAATACTCTTCAAAATGCAGATGGGGTCCAAGTTTCCATCGAAACCATCAGACGACGTTTGAGAGAGGTGAATCTAGGTTCTAGACGTCCATTAAGAGGAGTTCCATTAACACGTGACCATAAGCCTCAAGTCCTAGAATGGGCAAGGTAACATATCAATTGGAACGATCAATGGCGTAGTGTCCTTTTCACTGATGAATTCAGATATGGACGATTTTCAGATTCTCGAAGAATGAGGGTATGGACAATCCCACGCATACCCCGTAATCGTCGCTATGTACAAGAAGTCCATGCATTCCGAGGGGGTAGTGTTATGGTATGGACCGGGATATGTTTCAACAGGCGCTACACATTTGTCCTGGAAATATGACCGCCTTACACTATAGGGAGCATGTCATTGACAATGTTGTGCCAAATTTTTCACGCTGCTATTGGTGAAACTTTTCAATTTCTAGACGATAACGCTAAACCGCACCGTGCAGCCATGGTTGAGAATGCGCGAGGAGCTTGGTATTCCACTTTAACCAATACCTCCGCACTCACCAGATTTGAATTGCATAGAACATGCATGGGATATGCTCCAACAAAGATTAGATAATCATCAACCTACCCCAGAATCCTTAAATTATCTGAGAGAGCTTCTGCCCCGTTTATGGAACCAAATTCCTCAAGAAATGTTCAACAACCTCGTGTGTAGTATGCAAAGAAGATGTCAAGCTGTTATTGATGCCCGTGGAGGCCATACATTGTATTGATAGTCTCGAAATGCTTGAATTCTTTGGGAATAAAATTTCGTTATTTTACTCGATTTTTCTTAACCACCCTGTATACGCTGCAGACCTACAGGCTAAAATTAATTTGCAACTTGAAATCATATTAATATGAATTTTCATCACAAAAATCTTATTTTAACTATATTTTTTTGCAATTTAAGTCAATATCCCTTACTCATGTGGAGCAGTTTATTCAAGAGCGAATCATAGACTCAACGTTACCCAATATACGATAAAACGACTGCCCTTTCTCTCTATAATCCCCTCTACTTCAACGTTGCCATCTTCAGCAATTCGAACAACTCTAAATACTGGCCCATAGTTTATTTTACAAGAAATCTCATCAAAATCCCACCACTCTGATCTAATTAAATGCCCTGAATGACTCTTTGAGCAGTTCATGTCTCAATCAACAATAATAACGCACTTAAATTCGAGAAAGAATCCAACCATCGAACTATGTTAGAAGCGAGGAGGTTATAAAAATAATGAAGATGTCAAATATGGCTAAGCCACAGCCATAAAGCACCATTTCGTTGACATTTCATTTCGAAAATTGAAATCTTGGAGCACAATTATTCTCATTTGTTACCAAAAAGCACCAAGAAGTAAAATTTTCTTCCCAGATTTCGATATAAAATGCCAACAAAAGGGTGCTATAGGGCTTGGTATAGCTCCAATATCCCCTCCACTTGGGTCCAATTTCATTTGCCGATGTCATCTTCATTTTTCTTCTTAACTTCTCGGTTGGAAGAGACTGAAGAAAACGAAAGCACTTTACAAAATATAACTTCTTGAATGATTGTTTTTTCGAGAACAAACGCCATCTTGTTTATTCAAAACCTAACCTTAAATTTATCCTTCATTATGAGTTCTGTTATTGAATTGAGGATCTATATTGTTTTTATTAATTTTAGAGCAAAACAAGTATTATATTGAATCTTCCTCACAATTCTCATCAGGTCAAGCATCTCTACTACGTTTTTTTGTGTATGTATGAGTTTGATCTAACATTTCAGGGGTTTATAGCCTTTTCAGCCTACCAACCTGGTAATAAAAATACTTTATCTGCAATAGGCAACGCTATGCATTTATAATCGAGTTCTCAAAAAGAAAACCATGGAGATATAAAATATAACTCATCTCATTGATAATGGTGACTCACTTTGTATTGCTGTAACACACACGAGCATTCAGTGTACTCGGAGCTTAAGCGACAATTTATTATAAATAGCTTCCTAGACTATAGAAGATGTCGCTAGCGCACGCGACAATTTTTTTTGCGCCAACCAAGTGCGGTGCTATTTACGTCCTTGTTTTGGGTATTTCAGGATGTGAATAAACTCTAGTAACGTAGCGAACGTCGCTAGACGATGCGAATTTATTAGTTATTTGGGTTGGGCAATAAGGTCCTCGGTGATTCGGACGCAACGAGGTCAAGTACAATATCAGAACGCCATTAAGACAACGAGACGAAATAAGGCCGCTGAATATCGACGCTGTTAGTGTCAGCCTTGCAAAAGATGAGACAATGGGGTCAGAACATAATCGAATCACATCAAAGGATGCGCATTCCATGATTTTTGACAGAGCGTTTGTATCTTACACCATAGAAAGAGGAGACACAGCATCTCGCAGCCAAAATTTAGTCAGTTTTTAATGAGTGGGACGAAGATAGCATTAAAGATAGCAATATCATTTTATATTGCCGTGGCATCATTGCAGAATCTAACTTTGAAAGGTCCAGTGGCGTAGTGTTATCGGTATTGAAGAATGGAAATAAAATTACAAGTGAATCAACTCTTTTTGACGAATTCACACAATGTTCCGAACATCAGAACAGATTCTGAGTTAGGTAAACAGAGTCAGGGCCCAGATTTTCTAAGTGGAAAATGACCTGACGAAGAACCGTTTTGTAGGTTTCATAATTCTCTACAAAAGTTCCCTGGACTGTTATACGAGGATGTATTGATATCTAGTTAGCCTAGACCAGTTCCATGCATAAAAAAAAATATGGCGATACCATATCAACGATCAATAACTTATTGGAAGTGGCAGTGTAGAGATCGACGTCAAAAAAGTAAACCAGAGTTACGTAATAAATTAAAAATAAAAGATGTCCACCGAAATTGTAAAAATCGAAACATTGGAGTATCCAGCCATCATCAAGTACCTGTATTTAAAAGGGTTAAGAGGTTGAGATTTACGAAGATATGCTTGATACCCTTGGTGATCAATGTCCTTCGTATGAGACCGTGAAAAATTGGACTGAAAGCTTCAAAAGAGGTAAATTTTCCATTGAAGATGATCGGGAAGGCCAGTTTCTGTGTCAGTCCCCGAAAATATCGATGCAGTTCATGACATGATTTTATCAGACCGTCGAATTGGGCTAAAACGGATATCTGAAGCACTGAAGATTTCACACGAACGCATTCATCATATAGTTCATGTCAATTTGGACATGAGAAAAAATTTCTGCAAAATGGATCACCAAATGTTGACCAAAAGCGTGCAAGGGTAGAAGCATCGCGTTCGATCTGTGCTCGATTTGAAAACGATGTTGACTTCTTAAACCAAATTGTTACTATGGATGAGACTTGGGTACATTTCTACGATCCAGGAACAAAGCAACAATCGATGGAATGGCGACACTCTGGTTCTCCAAGACCTAAGAAGTTTCGTGTCCAAAAATCTGCTGGAAAAGTTCTTGCTTCAGTTTTTTGGGATTCCAATGGAGTTATCATGATTGATTTTTTGGATAAGGGTAGAACAATAACTGGAGATTACTATTCGACATTACTGAGCACTCTACGGGAAAAAATTAAAGAGAAAAGACGCGGAAAGCTATCCAAAAGTGTTTTGTTTTTACAGGACAACGCCCCAGTACACAAATCTCATGTTGCCATGCAAAATATTCGTGATTTAGGTTTAGAATTACTAGAACACCCCCCTTATTCACCAGATTCGGCTCCGTCCGACTATCATCTCTTTCCTCAACTGAAAAAAAGTTTAAAAGGTCGTAAATTTTCTTCCAACAATGAGGTAATAAAAGCTGTGGAGGACTGGTTTGCAGAGCAAGAAGAAACATTATTTTTGAAAGGTCTAGAGACGTTGCAGGTTCGCTGTAATAAATGTATTCAATTAAGAGGAGAATATGTTGAGTAATAAAATATTTTGACATTGAAATTTTGTTTGGTTATATGGTAGGCTAAGAATTTTTCAATATATCCTCGTACGATTCCTTCGAAGCCTTTCAAGATATTTGTTAAAAACCAAAAGTGGTCATTACATTATTTCTTGTTTTAAAACAGCCCATAAATTTTATGGGGAGGATATCAGTGTTTTATTCACCAACAATCTTATGACAGGATATTTGCGTCTTTATTCGAGTGTGAAAAGAACCTCATCGACTGGTTATTACCTACGAAAAATGTTGACACAGTTCCCAAAGAGTGCTGTAGCGTTTTCAATTCATTTTAAACCTTCGAAAAGAAAAATTCCCAACAAAACCTCCCGGCTCAAGAACCCGGCTTGTTTTTCATATTCCTTCCGCCAATCCCACGTTTCTTATGCACAAACCTTAGCAACAAAACGCCGCCGAATCGAACCGAATGGAAATTCATTATTTATTCTCGCTCATTCTTCCGGCAAGGCCGGGCCTTATTCCCCCATAAAAGGCCGAAATTACATCACCCCCCGGTCCCCTGAAAAATTCACGAGATACGGGAAATAGGCGTCCGCCCTATCCTGGAACCGCTCCCGGCGAAAGTAAACTTCTCCGTTACGGCCCTGCGAGGGGACGCCTCTGGCGACAACCCGTTCCCGCGTCTTGGCGAGTTCGGAAACCTTTTCACGAAATCGGAGAGGAAGAAATATGGGAGAACGTTACTTATGGGATTAAAATATCTTTTCAGAAACCTTACTGCAATAACCCTATTTGTATAATTATGTTACCGTTGTTCTTAAGTCGATCGCCGAATTCTGTTACGGTGATTTGAGGAAAATCGAGTTTTCCCGCGGCAAAGGAAAGCGGAATTGGCATAAAACTTCGTCAACACAACTATTGACCAACAATAACATCATCAAAGCACAAACATAGCAATTTGTAATTACTACCCCTAATTATGTTGGGACACGCTGTATGAGGTTCTCAATACTTCCAACAACACCGTCCTGGCACAAGCAAAAAGAGTTCACTTAATTTCCAAGTGCATTTTCTATAAATCAAGTGACTTAAAGTCAATGCAAGCCCATTACATCGTTGATAGCAGCTCGTAAAATCGGTTCGATTAATCGCATATTTTTCTGCTTAATCGTGCCGTTTTGGCACACGTGTACGCTTCCCAGACTGGGCTTTTTCAGGAATCAAATCTATAATTAAACCGGTTTTAATTGGCATCGCAACAATATCTCGCTAATGAACAAGACGCCGAATGTAAGAAATGACGAAATTGAGTTTCGATCGTTTGTAATTCCTGATACAACTCGAGGTATTTCGACGATTTGATCGGGCTCCAAACTTGGTGCCTAGACCATACAGGATGGCCTCATAAAGATTAATTTTACAAATACAGCGAATATTATGAAATTAAACTCTATATGCAAATTTCAAAGTTCCAGACAACAAAACTTTCAGCAAAAGGTAGATCCACTTTTCGATCCTTCCTCTGAGAAATTTGATTATGGCGATAATTTGGCATTTGCCTTTCGTAGCTCTGATAAAACTTCAAATACAGATTTCCTAAAAAATCATTTTCTGGAGCGGCATTTTTGCCCAAGTCGCAAGAAAACCAAAATGTCTCATTTTTATTCGCACAATCAACAAAAATACAAAACATTGAAATTAAGTTTCTAAAATACAATTCTGAATCATAATTTCACACCTAAATATCCTAGAATAATACTATATCGAGCAAATGTTCTTTGCGACATTGTTTTTGCAGGTAGCGCAGTAAGATACGATAACTCTGAAGGATTCGTTCACATTTGTAAAATATCAAAATGATTTTGGAATTTTGGTACTAGACGTTCATCAATTGGTTCCATTCATTCCTCTTCTGCTTGCCGAATAGGAAACGATGTTGAAGTGGCCATTCATATGTCCAAATATTGAGGATATTACATTCTTAATTCATCAACCATTTTCAACCATTTCTTCAACTTAGTTTTTGTAATTAAATTCAACAGATAATACACCTATTTCTCATCTCTATATTAAAAGAATTAACAAATACAGGCTTTCACGGAGTGCCTTAAACAATTTTCATCAATACAGCCGTTCAAATGCAATAGAAAGTAACGATAGACAATTTCATTCTTTTCAAAATGTATCAAGCGAAACATAAAAAAAAGAAGTTCCTATAAACCTTTCCAGTTAGGTCAAGTCATTTCATAATTAAAAATCCTGGAATAACCATTTAAGTTCAAGATTTGTGTTTAGAGATCATTCATTTAAAAAATTTATAATTGTAATCTTCAGAACAGGTTCAAACCACAGAAAAAACAAAACTGTTTATGTCAGTGACAATTTGGCATTCTAGATTCCAGTCGTATTCTTTGGAAATTTCTCCAGATGATAATGATCTTCGATCCACACTTTTGCATCGCATAAAACCCAAATATTTCGATTCGCACATTTCAAAATGCTTTCATATAACTAATAGTCCATAATCTGGCAAAATACAGATAAAAAAATTCAGAAATTCCTGAAACTACATGACTTTAAGAAGTAATAGTGAAAATCCATACCTTTCCTTGCATAATGAGCCGAATTGTGAGTGTGACATTGGGTTCATCTTTTGATGGCATATCCAAATCCATTTTGTGTTATTGAGCAAAAGGTCAGGGCAGAGGGGGGAAGAATTTTAGTGATCTGGAAATAAAATGAAATTATTCAAACAAAGAAATGCAGTGCACTAGAAATGTTGTTAGTTGGTCAATATGAAACAGAAACATGGAATTATTTTCAGTATGAACTATCTGAAAACACAAAAGCTCAAATTACCTCCTCAATCGTCAATACACAAAAATATTATTGAAATCAGTAAAATCACATTGAGTAAACTTGAAAGAATGATTATCAAACATAACCTTCGAAATGAGCTTTTGTCACAGACACAGAATTCAATACACTCGGTGCTATGTTCCGTTTATGTACTCACATGATTATGTTATTTAAATAATTAGTAAACCCGGAAATAAACCAACCCGGTTTTGTTTGAGTCTGCAGATTTACCACTTCCAGGACGAAATCAAACAATCACAGTTTTCAGTCTCTTTCTAATCCTTACAAACTGTACCGACGCAGTAATCGGCATTTTAAAAGCACTGTCATGCGGACCATAGAATCGCCGCAAATATACAGAAGCGGCGTGGAGAACGTGCTTAAGCCACAGGGGCGTATTCAGGCCCTGTACACATTTCATGCAAGTTTCTTCATTCATTCATATCCTGGCTTTTTCAAGGATAATTGTATAACGGAGTTTTATGCAGAGCATAATGGTCATAAGTGTTGCTTTGAGAAATGAATGCCGCTCTTTAATAAAATATTTCGAATTTTTTTGAATAAAATCTTGTTCATCGGATGTGGTCACATTACGTCCTTCGGATAACATCACTCGAAAATTGATCCAGCGATTTTAAATTTATCTACATTTCCGGCACTGGTTGCTACAGATTCGTGAAAATATATCAAATTTGTCTTGAATATCTTCAAAAGTTTCGGTATAATGAAGAATATATGAACGATTTCTGAAAATTTCAATGCCCGGTATCTTTGAAAAGAAGCGTTTATGGGCCTGTATCAATATGAAATTTTATTCTTAAAATAGGGTTTCCTATCTATTATTGAAGTCTTTCTTGTGCAAAGCGGAATACCCTGTATTTTGCATTTTATTTTAATATGTCGTGTTCATCGGATGATGTCACAATATGTCCATCGGATATCATCACTCGATATTTTGTCGATCTTGAAATTCTGAATGAATATAATGAAAACAACTTTTGGCAATTATGTCAAAACTTTGAAATCTTGTCGAGAAAACCGTGAATCTAACTGTGGACGATCTTACGGCCGCTATTGGCGCCCATATTCTGAAAACTCCCCTTGAATACGGCCGCCTAAGTATGTACACTTATTTTCTCGTAAAAACACCCCTCGGAAACTCAAGTTCCCCGACTGGCCGAACTTACCGATTAACTGTCACCTCTAATAACTTCCAACAAGCCATTTAACATAAACGGCAACTCCCAACCGCCGTCCGTCTTACGCTTAATTCATACCGCCCGGGCGTAAGCGACGTCGCCCGACGCGCAGCTGTTTTTCCGTCGTAAACCCCCGCGGGAGAATTATTACCGCCAATACTTTTCTATTAGGGCGTTAAGCGCCCGTTTCGAATTATAGCACGGCTTCAGAATACGCCGCTATAAAAATATTACGACGGACTAATACCTGGCTCTAATTTAATTTGGGAATGTCAGAATTTCGCCGTGCGGGTGGTAGCAATTTTGGCTGGAGAGACGGGACCCCCAGAATGAGAAATTCTCCTTAATATATTTCAGTAATCCGCATATTAAAGTCGAAAAATGCGCTTCTTTATGGCGCCGGAGAATGATTTCGGAGAATGTGGAATATTTAATATTGAGATACTGTGAGCCAGTTGATGAATATTCCCAGGAACGGAAGGGATTTGTTTTTGGGGAACCAGTGACCTTTCGGGCGCGTTCTGTACCGAGGGGTTGAGGGGAAAACAATGGGAATTCAGGTATATTACATCTGCGGCAAAACCTCTTCATATAAAGCCCGTACCTTGTTTCAACAGCGGAATATCACATTTTGGAAGTTGTCATATCACAAACTGTCGTTTTCTGACAGATTACAACCGAAATCCATAAATTGGATGCGGATCAACAAAGTTTTTAGACAGCTCCTTCTGTTACACAATGAATGAACAACAACCGTATTATTTTTCATGCGACAACGGGATACGCCGGGACTTACCAGGCATGGAAATTTCATTTCGGTGTTGTTTTTCCGCCCGATTTTCCTACACTCCGATATCGAATTCTACGGGCACGTGTAGCGGATATACCTACTATTTACTAGGTTTTCTACCGAGAACGAAACAGCTATTTCTGCGGAAAGAGCAAATTTACGTAGCTTTCAGAGGAAACGATTACGCGAGGATCGAAGGAGGAATTGGATCTGACAGATCGTACAAGGATTTCAATCCGTGGAGGATGTAGGATTTGATGTATTTCTAGTAGTTAAGTATATCTCATATACAGGGTGAGTCTTTGACTTGTACATATATTTTAACTGTAAATTCCTCTCATCAAATGAAACACTTTTTTCTCATACCCTTTTTCAGAATTCGGTTTGGTTTCGAAGATACAGGGTGTCGAAAATCCATGAAAAAAACACTTTTCTGTTTATATCTTCGGAACCGTTATTTCGAATGAACTGAATTTTGGTTGAGTTTTTACTCTATTCATGGTGCATATTCCTCAATCAAAACCTATTCAATATCTCTACTAGTATAAGAGTTACAGGGTAGTCGACTCATCAATACACGCTAAAACACCATAAATCCACTAAAAAGATAAACGGTTCATATTTTCGAAAGAATCAATCATTTAAGAAACTAAAATTTATCCTATTTTTTTCAATAAAACGCGTCGTTTTCGACTTATTTCCAATTTTACCCAGAGAAATTTGACGAAAAAATCATTAATTTCAAGAATAATCTGAATGCGTCTCTGAATTAAATATCATCGAATATTATTCCTTCTCTGGTCTTCAAACGAGTTTACAATGTTGTCACAATATTTTTCAACTTTGTCGAGATATTTTAATAATAAAATCCCACAAATGTGGGAGATAAAATTTAACACCAAGGAGGATTTAACACGCACAGTTTCTATTGAAAATTCATAGTTACAGGTCCATATTGAAGTTTAATGTCGATGAATAATACAAAATTCGGATATGAATTGATGAATCTCGATACAAACTACCTACTTATTAAATTGAAATTAATGAAAAATAAAATGATACCTTATAATCTGTGTCGATATCTAAACAATATCCTCTTGGAATTCTATAAACTCGACACGGTTAAGATGATATTAATTCACTTCACATAATAATCACATTAGAACAATAATTCACTGAATGTATTCAGAACTTCACATGATGTTTACAGTTTGTTCAGAGACTCTGGTTTGTTATTGTTTATAGTTGGCCTCCAGATAACCAATACGTCGGTTTTCGCTCTACGCATGCGTGGTAAAATTTGGCGGCAAACTCGATTTATGATGGAAACGGCAGAATTCATGGATATTTATACCACGGTACACAAGTGTATCGTGATTTATACTATGTTTCGTTACAAATCCTTAACCTCAATGAAAATATCAGCAAGCTGACAACATCTTCTTGAAATTTCTGTGCAAACATTCACAGAATCGATACAAAATAGATCAGGTTAGGTTGTTTGATAATAAATTCTGATGATCTGAATGAAAAGTCTTTCTTCATGAGATTGTTTGGGAATTTGGAGGAAAATATGAACAAGTTATTAGTGTTTACAGACTAATCTGCAGAAAAATCGAGGAAGGAACTTATATTGTTGGGATAAATGTGGCTTTTTAGTTGCAGATATAATCCTATGAAACTAACTGTTTTTGTTGAAATTATCGTGTTTGCAACATTTTTATTCGAATAAGGTTAGTACTTGAGTATTCCCTAAATGTATCAACTCAATTTCTATCGAGAAATATTGCATCAATTCCAGAAGATCATTTCAGGGGCGTAGTCAGCCTAATTTTTTTTCAAATGGCTATATCTCTTTAACAGAGCCGAATTCGGAAAAATGGAAAATCTAAAAAAGGTTTCTTTTGACCTCAAGAATCTTCAGTTGAAATATTTGTACATTTCAAAGACTCACCCTGTATGATGTTCTCGGTTGTTCCCCTTTAGTTAATTATTTTAATTATCTGCACATACTCAAATAGTCCTCAGAATGCGTAGCCAAGGAAACGACGCTGTCACGAATTGAATATGAATCGTAATTTAATGAAAGGACCTTCTTTATCCGTAACTCCTTTGCTACCGTTGCGCAAGTAATGGGTCTTCATAATCTCCAAATGACGCTTCCCCCCACACGCCAAAAAGGAGAAATCCTATTTCCCATGTCGAAAAGATCCGGAAAGGAAAAATCTAAAGAAGACGGACTTCCAATCCCATCATGCAACTCATCAGCGTAATTGATTCAGCGGGATGAAGGCATCCGGATCGATATCCCTAAATCCCCAGATCAGATGGCAATTAAACTTGTAATTCGTTACCGATTCCATCAACAGAAAATACGAACAACTTTTCCTCCGTCTGATGCGGGGCCCGTAAGCTCCACGCACCGGCGTGGAGCTTGAGCCTATACCTCGAACTTTAATAAACGCGGTGTGCATCGGACAGCCGGCTATTTCTACGGCTTTGTGCGGCGAATTTCGGTTCCTTGCTAATCGCGATAGTAAGTTACGAACTAATTATCGGTCTTTAAATTGAAATTTTCCGTTGAGAACAATCTTGCAACGGGGCTGTTGAAGTTTTAGGCGAGAGGAGCGGAATTAGGGGATGAAGCGGGGAGGATCGATAAGTGGCGACGAGGAAAAATTTGAAAACTGCACGCTTATTCACCGGTGTTGGATAAGACTCCGTTTTAAGCTGCCACTTTTGATCCAAGAAAGGTTGTATCCCCAATAAAGTTACAAATATGAAAGAGCCGATTTAATACTGTGCCAACGTTTTGTCGACAATGTTCGAGGGCATATTCAGGGATGAAAACAGCCAAGACATCTGAAGGCAAGAAAAACGGATTAACCTCGTTCTTAAATATACTGATCCACAAGAGTTAGGGATATCGTATTCAATCGCTTTTAAAAGTATGTAATCTTCGAGAAAATCGCTGTAAAATCATTTAAAACTCAAAAACAACTTGAATCGATCCAATAAAAATCAGTATGAGACATTTCGTCAATCTGGTCGCCTTTTTTCTGAAGTTTGGTTCTTTGCATTTGCTTCATGAATGTTCTTATTTTGAAATGAAGTCAGTTTATCAACACCTTCGATTTGAAACGAGTTTTCTGAAAATGCCAAGACGTAAATTAACAAACGCTGAGGTTAATAGGGCTATCTGAATGCTACAGGGTGGCCTAACTCAGGTTGTTGTAGCGGAAAGGCTCCAAGTCAGCCAAAGTGTGATATCTCGACTTTGGAATAGGTTCAGGGAGACAGGTTCCGTGTTGGAAAGACCAAGGCTTGGTAGGCGACGAAAAACAACACTTGCTCTGGATCGTTTCATCACCGTTTCGGCGAGAAGAAACCCTACATCTACGTGTAGAATGCTACGGAATACTCTTCAAAATGCAGATGGGGTCCAAGTTTCCATCGAAACCATCAGACGACGTTTGAGAGAGGTGAATCTAGGTTCTAGACGTCCATTAAGAGGAGTTCCATTAACACGTGACCATAAGCGTCAAAGACTGGAATGACAAGGCAACATATCAATTGGAACGATCAATGGCGTAGTATCCTTTGCACTGATGAATCCAGATATGGACGATTTTCAGATTCTCGAAGAATAAGGGTATGGACAATCCCACGCATACCCCGTAATCGTCGCTATGTCCAAGAAGTCCATCCATTCTGAGGGGGTAGTGGTATGGGCCGGGATATGTTTCAACGGGCGCACAGATCTACACATTTGTCCTGGGAATATGACCGCCTTACACTATAGGGAGCATGTCATTGAAAATGTTGTGCCAAATTTTCACGCTGCTATTGGTGAAACTTTTCAATTTCTAGACGATAACGCTAGACCGCACCGTGCAGCCATAGTTGAGAATGCGCTCGAGGAGCTTGGTATTCCACATTTACCAATACCTCCGCACTCACCAGATTTGAATTGCATAGAACATGCATGGGATATGGTCCAAAGAAGATGAGATAATCATCAACCTACCCCAGAATCCTTAAATGGCTTAAATGATCTGAGAGAGTTTCTGCCCCGTTTATGGTACCAAATTCCTCAAGAAATGTTCAACAACCTCGTGTGTAGTATGCAAAGAAGATGTCAAGCTGTTATTGCCGTGGAGGCCATACATTGTATTGATAGTCTTAAAATGTTTGAATTCTCTGGGAATAAAATTTCGTTAATTTACTCGATTTTTCTTAACCACCCTGTATACGCTGCAGACCTACAGGCTAAAATTAATTTTGCAACTTGAAATCATATTAATATGAATTTTCATCACAAAAATCTTATTTTATCTATATTTTTTTGCAATTTAAGTCAATATCCCTTACTCATGTGGAGCAGTTTATATGGAACACAGCTACTTGTCAGAGAAGATCCATATTGATCTGAGCAGAAAAATTACCGTATTCTGTTCGGCGTGTTTGGACGGGCCAGTCACAGTTTCAAGTATCCACAAACTCAGTTCACTCAAAAAAAGAAAAAATGAAGTTCGATAAAGAGTTTGGCCTCCTCGAGCATTAACCACACTCTGCCAACGTGTGTGAATATAAACCTGTAAAGACAGTATCAAAGGTGTGGTATAGTGATCTATCCCGATAGTCAAGCTGTTACCAAAGCACTTCTATGTCATCGTTTCAAATCTGATATGGTAGTGACGAAGGAAGTAGGCAAGAACAATAACAAGATCTCTTTAGTCTGGGTTCCTGGTCACTCAGTAATCGAAGGAAATGAAGGGGCTAACACCCTAGCACAAACGCCACCTACTGGCCTAGAACCTTTCTGTGATATAGGAAAATTTTTTGGAGAAACAGGAATCCGAAAGAAAAACACTGCAGGATCCACAAACTTCAAAACTGCAGGATCCAAAAAGGATCTGGATCTTAGTAAGAAGCTACAGCTCCCCACTGGCTTTCAGGACACTGTCGCTTGAGAAAGCATCTGATGTGAATGGGTACAACAGAAACTGCTTCGCTGAGATACTGTAGAGGAGGAAACCCTCACACCTGGTTACAGCGTGCCTCGCCCTTGCAAATCAACAGAATGCTTTGGACTTGGAGATTGCAGAAGGAATGAGGACTTGACTTCCTTGAAGCCCTTCCTTATACTGGAGAATGGAGCTGTAGAGCTACTGGGCGAGCTGTAGATGACGCCGTGGAGAGGAAAGCTCTGATTCAGAGCACAATGATTTTGTTTATACTGATAACTCCTAGGTCTCCCGAGGAGTCCCCTCAGAAGCTTGTAGCTTGTACAAGTTAGGAGAATCAGTTGGGTTCTGTGTAGGCTTTGTTACTGTGTCCTTACGCCAGCTTAGGCACAGCACTGCTCATTTTTGACCCAACAGTCACTGGTGGCCAACTAGAAATTTCTTTCCTAGCCTCGGGATCGAACTCGAATTTGCAGGGTCCGAGACAAACGCCTTCACCACTAGGCTAGGGGTACTCATACGCAATAGATCCCAAAGTAGCAGTGCACTGTAACTATCATTCAAAGTGCAAACTGCCAATATCGATGAGCTCGCAAAACAGGCTGTACATCGAGTTTCAGCCTGCATACGTTCCGCACCATAAAGTATTCATCTCGCTTCCACAGTCGACAGCGGCGTATCAATCCGAACTCATAGGTTACTTATCGCGCGTAGAGGAAATAACGAACCCGTACCCTCTTCCAGCGCTCCCATCGCCCCATTCAGCTCCATTATTAAAAAGGTATTGTCTAGCATCGCCTATCAAATGTACGCGTTCCCAGTCCCCATTGAAATTGATATTTCAAAAGACGGAACAACACATCCTCGGTCGCCGGATCGTGCTGTAACATTTAGAGCCCCGGTGACAACGCTGACAGCGGTGACATGCTTTCAGGCTCCATCCCGTCCTCGGAAATCCCCCGGATTCGGGAAAACCCCGCCCGACGTCTGTATTATTTATACTTTCGACTGTCACGACGTTTTCGGATTTGGTGCGAAATAGGTAATTGCGTTACGGCTCACTCTATATATTATTTAGGTTTTCCATTAAGTTGGAGCTCGGACGGGTGCAAATCGCGCGACGCGTCATGCCGGATGAAATTTTCATGCGGGTGCCTTGACAGTTGGAGAAGTCCTGTCATATTCTTGACTGGGGCTGAAGTTTTCCCGTTCAAGTTGCGAGATATGTGGATATTATGTGGCGAGGAGAAGTTGGTCTGGGTGATGGAGCATTGTATCTATTTTCCAGGGGATTGCTTCTAAATAAAATTCTCTGCATTACACAAACAGCAGCCAGATATGGAGCAAGGCTGAATTTTCAGAACATTATGAGGAGAGCTGCATGGCAGCTTTCTCCAACACCCCAAGCCTGAAGCAGATTGACTAAAGGAGGTCGCCCTACTTAGAATGAAACCTAAGATTATTTATCCTACAGTTTTGTACCCACAACATTGTGAAGGCTCTCAATCCTGTGGTGATAAAAGTGATTTGACACAGTGCCATGTCGAACCGAGTTTATCACCCCCATAATTCAGAAGATACCTACCTGCACAATGTAACAATGGCATTCCTGGACTTGACCTTCAACATTCTCTATCGTCAAAGAAATTCCCAAATTGTATTAACCAAAAACCTCTAAAGAATAATAAGAATATCATTCTTTTCAGGTAGAAAAGGGACTAGAAAGTTTTGGGAGGCGCAAGTCCACGGTCCCATTGGGTAGGTGTATAAATAAGAAAGGTAGATCTAGGCAGTTATTACTTAAAAGTTAGGAGTTAGCTAGTTATCGACAACAGTCGAGACATTTGTGACTAGAGCAGGTCTTCACATAAATAAAGTTATTTCTTCGTTTTCACATGTGTTTTAATGTTTCCCGTAAACGCAATCACCTCAATACTGTGCGAAGAAAATGCCTACGAGGTAAATACTAAATAGTCACACTGAACTCAAATAAAAAGCTTGGATATCTCTGCAAGTACCTATACCATGAAGATTGTAATATCTCACATTGCGATCTTAAGGTACATTGTGCACAACTGTGGAGCTGTCCTCCAGTTCCAGAGCTCTCCAGCAGAGACCCTCCAGTTCCAGCGATGGCTCTGAGGATTATACAGCTTTCACTCAAAACATTAAAGCCTTGGCTTGTAATAGTAACCAGATGAATGTTTAGATCTTATGGTACTAGAGTACCTAGGATACCTTTTGGGACCATCCAAACCTGGAGGACTACGCCGAAGTGTTTCTCCCATGGTTTCCTCCTTAATCTGAGACTCTTCTTGTAGTGTAGCATTTTCCCATACCACAGGTTCATGGCCAATAAATAGAGCTCGTGTTCCTTTAATTGCAAGAAGAGTATGAACATCCTTTCCTTTGATTTCTAAATGACATAGTATCCTGTTATTCTCTTCCCTTGTTCATTTAGTTTTCCTCGCCTCTTCCTACTTCGTAGGGTAGTGGAGTGTTTTTGATGCTTATTCTCCTGATCTTTTGGTCACTGGAAAGGTTGCTGATGAGATGTACTCTGCCATGATCTCGAAAGCAATAGTTGAGCAAGTTCTCATAGCTCTAAGAATGCACACATATTCCTTGAATTAGTAGTTGTGTTTTCCTCTTTCTGTTATGATTGGCTTCAGCTTCAGCCCCAACAAGTCTTCTGCATGACCACAGAGACTACGTTGCTTTACTAGTGGTGATCTCGACATGCTTATTCCATAGGAGTTAGCTGTCCAGAGTTATTCCTAAATATTCAAATGCAGATCATGTTATCTCCATCCAGAAAGACGAATTTAATAACTGGAAGTTCTCTTTGATATTGTCAACAATTCCTAGGCCCTCTTGTACTAAATCGAAGATGGTGACATGCCACTGTTTTCATCTCGCCATCTCTATCGAAACAACGGACCTGATATGGATCAACGGCAAACTACCGATCCAAAGACCCAAACGATACAAAGCTTTATCCGAACGTCAAACAGCCAATCCTTCTGTCGACAGAGTGTCAGTCTTTGTATTAGGATCAACAGAAACTTGCAGATTGACATAGGTAAGCATTCGCTTTATTAAACCGATGGAATTCAATTGCGGATTTTGATTGCCGAGCATCGAACTTGTCTCTGCATGCGATTTCGTTTGAAGTACAGTTAATTAAATGTCCGAACCGATATTCCTGTTCCTGTATTGATTCCGTGTGAACGACGGGAATTCAGCCGATGGTCCAATGCAGGCTGGAGGGATTTGGGACGTAATTCGTCATTCGTAGCAGCAGGCGATGAGAGTTTCGCAGGACTACAAGGGCGGAACGAAATCTCGCCAGTACATGAATCTTTATGGCTAGATCATATCGCCAAGATGTCCAAAAGGGCCGTTCACCTGGGCTGTGTCAGTAAGAGCAGTTTTTTGGGAGACAGGAGCTCCTGAGGGCTCAGTTTTATGGCCAATGCACCTCTTGATCCATATAAGCCAGAAGTGGCCAAACCTTCAATCGGGATGATCTTTGGCAAGAAGATGAAGAGCTTGCAGTATCTATGTGGTAGTTGCCTGACCATCTCAACGTTCAAATGAGATTCTTTAGAGGCTGTGAATATATTTCACAAAGTGATACAGCATCTGGAATGTTATCTGTATGAATCTAGATCACGCCAAGATATCCAAAAGGATCGATCACCTGGACTGTGTCAGTGAGAGCAGTTGTTTTCGGAGACAGGAGTTCCTGAGGGCTCAGTTTTATGACCAACGCACCTCTTGATCCATATAAGCCAGAGGTGGCCAAACCTTCAATCGGGATCAGCAGGATGATCTTTGGCATGAAGATGAAGAGCTTTGGAGCTTGTAGTATCTAGTATCTATGTGGTAGTTGCCTGACCATCTCAACGTTCAAATGAGATTCTTTAGAGGCTGTCAATATATTTCACAAAGTGATACAGCATCTGGAATGTTATCTGTATGAATCTAGATCACGCCAAGATATCCAAAAGGATCGATCACCTGGACTGTGTCAGTAAGAGCCGTTGTTTTCGGAGACAGGAGTTCCTGAGGGCTCAGTTTTATGATCAACGCACCTTTTGATCCATATAAGCCAGAGGTGGTCAAACCTTCAATCACGATCAGCAGGTTGATCTTTGACATGAAGATGAAGAGCTTTGGAGCTTGAAGTATCTATGTGGCAGTTGCCTGACCTTCTCAACGTTCAAATGAGATTCTTTAGAGGCTGTGAATCTATTTCACAAAGTGATACAGCACCTGGAATGTTATCTGTATGAATCTAGATCACGCCAAGATTCTTTAGAGGCTGTGAATATATTTCACAAAGTGATACAGCATCTGGAATCTTATCTGTATGAATCTAGATCACGCCAAGATATCCAAAAGGATCGATCACCTGGACTGTGTCAGTGAGAGCAGTTGTTTTCGGAGACAGGAGTTCCTGAGGGCTCAGTTTTATGACCAACTTGATCCATATAAGCCAGAGGTGGTCAAATCTTCAATCGGGATCAGCAGGATGATCTTTGGCATGAAGGTGAAGAGCTTTGGAGCTTGCAGTATCTATGTGGCAGTTGCCTGACCTTCTCAAAAGAGGCTGTGAATATATTTCACAGCTTCTCGAATGTAATCCATTCGAGATCCGTTTCGAGGCCTGCTCGGAACTTTCTGAACGATCCAGCAGAGCAGCATCCATCTTCTCCCGTCCCATCTCGTTAGCAGCTTGACTGTGGGTATGGCTGACATCGCGTGCAATTCCACAATGTCTTCCCCGTCCACCAGAGGCCGCCAGGCTCGCCTGTTGGTTTCCGATGCCATAACTCACAACCCTGCGATTTTCACGTGTTCGGAGGAACAATACCCCATCTAAGAATACGGGTCCTACCTGCAGGTCCCGGCGTGAATTATGTACCAGGATGGCGCGTTCGATCGACCTCCGGCTTTCAAATATTCAAGCGGTTCGTCCGCCGCATTATGAACTACATGAATCAAAACACCATCATTCGTTTCAATTTGCCGGAGGGTAAGGTTTTGTTCGCTGATGAAGATAAAATGTTTCCTTTCGGCTCACGGATCGTATTCTTCTTCTTTCGTGAACGGGCTGGGCGGAACCGGAGAACAATTGGGACGGGGACGGTATGGCGTGTTTAAGACTTCGGATGAGCCGAACGAAGTGGAGTTTTTGCTGAATTGGGAGTTTGCTTTTATGAAAGGGTTGAATGGTGGAGTTTTCAGAAAACTGAATTTGAAATGCTGTCTTTCTCAACCTCCCACGGAACATCTCGTGTATATTGCGCCATAAGCTCGATTTCCAAAAGAAATGGAGCCTTTCCTTGTAAAGATACAGACCCAAATAAGGAAACCCGGAGGCTCTCCATCAATAAAAATTATTATAACCCTTAAAGGTCACTTTCATAAGGCTTTCAATAAGGACAATGAACGTTAAGTAGGTTCACACAGGATCAGGTACAAAAAAAATGTAGGTTTGGGTTCATCGAAACACACCAAAATTACAGAGAAGATGTCGTAAGGCAAAACGTTTCTTTTCGGTCTTCAAGTAACGTTACTTTTACACGATGAATCAACGTTATTTTTCCGTTGTAAACATTGTTATCGTAACGAAAATATCACTGGAATATCACTTGATAGTTCGGTTTAAACGTAACCCTTCTTTTACGATTCTTCAACGTTTTTTATGGGTTTACATTCTTCCAGATTTGAACGTTTAAATCCGGTATTTAGTTAACGCTGATATTATTGGTTCAATCAACGTTGAATAATAATATTGTTATATGGATAATACTACACAATACATATATTTAACATTTCTTTAATTGGATAAAAGAAAGGTTTTACTTTTACTATGACTCAGCTTTTTTGAACCATCGTGGAAGGTTCTGAAGACGTTTCAGAATTGCGAATAAAGCAGGTTGGATAAATACTGAAAATGAAGCTTTTCAATGGTTTCCGGGATCACTTTCATCTTCGAAACTCTATGAATTCCTGCTTCAGGTTGTCGAACAGTGTCATATGCGACGTTTATTATACGTATCTTAATTATTCATGAGTAAACGTTGAAAAGACCCTATTAGACGTGAAATACAGATTTTTCAGTTGGCTGAAAACTTCAGGTGTTTGAATGGTATTATATTACACGTTCAAGCCACGTTCATTTAACGTTTCATCTTTCTTATTGAATTAAGGTGGAGAATTGCGATAAGGAAACGTTTCATAATGGCAGACAAAAATACTGAAACGTATAGTAATATAACTTTGTATATTCCTCAATGAATATTCGTTGAAGAAGCTCGACAAGGAAACGTTTCATAATGGTGGCAACTGCAACGATAAGAAAACGTAGAATAAAATAACACCTGAAACATGGAAATTAAAAACTTGAGGTTGCATTAACGTTTATCGAACGTAGAATCGATCTTAAAGCTACATTGTGCACCAGTGTAGAGCTGTGCTCCAGTTCCAGAGCTCTCCAGCACAACCTTCCTGGACCTGCGATGACTTCAAGGATTTTACAGCTCTTACTCAAAACATTAAAGCCTTGGCTTGTAATAGTAACCAGGTGAATGTTTAGATCTCATGGTACTAGAGTTCCTAGGATACCTTTTGGGACCATCCAAACCTGGAGTACTCCGCCGAAGTGTTTCTCTCATGGTTTCATCCTTAATCTGTGACTCTTCTTGTAGTGTAGCCTTTTCCCATACCAAAGGTTCATGACCAATAAATTGAGCTCGTGTTCCTTTAATTGCAAGAAGAGTATAGACATCCTTTCCTTTGATTTCTAATTTCTAAATGACATGGTATCCCTTATTGAATTAAGGTGGGGAATTGCGATAAGGAAACGTTTCATAATGGTAGACAAAAATACTGAAACGTATAGTAATATAACTTTGTATATTCCTCAATGAATATTCGTTGAAGAAGCTCGACAAGGAAACGTTTCATAATGGTGGCAACTGCAACGATAAGAAAACGTAGAATAAAATAACACCTGAAACATGGAACATAGAAACTTGAGGTTGCATTAACGTTTATCGAACGTAGAATCAACGGTTGACTTTCGGTTTCAAAAGTAACGTTACAAAATTCAACGAGTAACGTTCAATCAAAGAAGCCACATGCAACGTGCATTATACGTGAGTATGTTTACTGGGAATCCCAAATCTAGAATTCCTCTAATACCCTAAGGAGCCTAAGGTATCGTTGATCTAATCGGAATATATCAATTATCTCCGACCGCTAGGTTTCAATGGGATGAGCAGCAGTCAGGTATTTATTGATTAGTGGTAATTGCCGATAGACAAATAATGTTTGTGTCTCTCACAGATATTTGCTAAGGACCGATTCAGTATTCAAACAACTCGATTCAGTTCATTAATTGTGATCGCATATTGAATGAGACCGAACTATTTGCCCAAACGCGACATTACAAATACGTTCATCGTTCTATGAAGCTGGGTCTACATCACACTCATGGAGAAACCAGAGGAAACTAGGGAAAAAACCGTTTTTTTTGCTCATTCCAGCTGGAATTTTTCCAGGGTTATATCCAAGAAAGTACCGACATATTTCAAGCAGTAACTTGTTGAATCCCTGTATTATACCAGCGAAACTATAAAAACTTATCTTTTCCTCGAATAAATTTCAATTAAGTTGTCCTACCCCAGTGGGGCTCACCCCACCAAGATGGTATAATATCAACAGTTTAATTAAACACTTTTCTTATCTTTTCTCTAATGAATTCCGTCCAAGAGATTACAATTTTTGTTTTTTTTTTCGCTCGTTCGCTGACTGGGAGTTTCACCGAGTTCCTCCAAGTTTATGATGTTCATTATCTACGTTTAATCTTCACCGGAGTGTTTGGTAGAGTCATCTGAATCTGCTTTAGTTCGAAGCGACTTCTGGTATTCTTGCCCGAATTTATATCAGGAATGAGGCTTGAAGTGGATGGGAATAAATCATATTCTGGCTGTATCGGTCATTCTGTTTATATTTCAATTGATATAAAATTGTATCACAGGAAACTGCAAGGATTACTTTGTAAATGGTGTCCTCTGGGATTACCATTTTTGAGGAGCAGGTGGATTGGACGGGTTGTACATTAGTCATGGCCCGCCAGATCCCTAGACTTAAATAGTTTGGATTTCGTTTTATTCTCACTGGATCTTTATGACAATTTCGCTTTTTTGAGGATTTCGTGAGAATAGTTCCAATTTTTTTCTTCAAATCGGTAGCAGATACGACGAAACTACAAGAGGCCATAAAGTTAACCATAAAAATAAAGCTTCTTCCTACAATTTCTCAAACTAACGGTGGGAAAAACAGGAGAAAATGTTCCAGAAAAATATCACCCTGTCGATTTTCAATCGAAATTGACATATCACAGGGTGTAAACACGTTTTCATCAACTGTACTACTTTTCTATTTTCCTCTCGTCCAAAAATTTAGCAGTCGATACTAAACCAATTTCCAATTTTTTCCTTCAAATCGGTAGCAGATAAGACGAAACTACAAGAGACCATAAATTTCAGTATAACAATAAAGATTCTTCCTACAATTTTTCAAACTAACGGTTGCTTACTAAAAAAAAGTTCTGGAGAAAAACAGGGGACAGTGTTTCATAAAAATATCATTCTGTAGATTTGTAATCTGAATTGGCATATCACATGTTATAAACACGCTTTCATAAACTGTACTTCTTGTCTATTTTTCCTTACGACGAATTTTGCGATCGATGCTAAACCAACGTGTCTAAATAAAAAAATGTCACTTGTGGTGATTACCGACCCCTTCACCAATTTGTAACAACGACTTTGCCAAATGAAATATTTATGAAATATTCATAGAATAATTGCCAATATTTCGTGAATATTTCAATGGAATATTTGGGAAAAGATGGAAGGCTAGAGGTTTTCTAACATTTAAATATTCCATGAACAATTTCAGAAGATTAGAGTATAACATTTCCAAAAAAAATTATCTTCAATATTTCGAACGCTGAAATACATGGTGTTCAAATTTTTTCCTTCAAAACGGTAGCAGATACGACGAAACTACAAGAGACCATAAATTTCAGTATAACAATTAAGATTCTTCCTACAATTTTTCAAAGTTCCAGTGGCTCACCGAAAAAAGTTCTGGAGGAAAACATGGGACAGCGTTTCATAAAAATATCACTTTGTGGATTTGTGATCTGAATTGGCATATCACATGGTGTAAACACGCTTTCATTAACTGTACTCCTTTTCTATTTTTCTCTACGACGAATTTTGCGGTCGATACTGAACCAACGTGTCTAAATAAAAAAATTCCCTGGTGGTGATAACCGGCCCCTTCAGCAATTTGTAACAACGACTTGGCCAAATGAAATATTTATGAAATATTCATAGAATAATTGCCTATATTTCGTGAATATTTCAATGGAACATTTAGGAAAAGATGGAAGGCAAGAGGTTTTCTCACATTGGAATATTCCATGAACAATTTCAGAAGATTATAGTATAACATTTCCAAAAAAATTATCTTCAATATTTCGAACGCTGAAATACATGTTGTTCAAATTTTTTCTTTCAAATCGGTAGCAGATACGACGAAACTTCAGGAGACCATAAATTTCAGTATAACAATAAAGATTCTTCCTACAATTTTTCAAAGTTCCAGTGGCTCACCGAAAAAATTTCTGGAGGAAAACAGGGGACAGTGTTTCAGAAAAATATCACTCTGTACGTGGATTTGTGATCTGAATTGGCATATCACATGGTGTAAACACGCTTTCATAAACTGTACTTCTTATCTATTTTTCTCTAAGACAGATTTTGCGGTCGACACTAAACCAACGTGTCTAAATAAAAAAAATTCACTTGTGGTGATTACCGACCCCTTCACCAATTTGTGACAACGACTTTGCCAAATGAAATATTTATGAAATATTCATAGAATAATTGCCTATATTTCGTGAATATTTCAATGGAACATTTAGGAAAAGATGGAAGGCAAGAGGTTTTCTCACATTGGAATATTCCATGAACAATTTCAGAAGATTATAGTATAACATTTCCAAAAAAATTATCTTCAATATTTCGAACGCTGAAATACATGTTGTTCCAATTTTTTCCTTCAAATCGGTAGCAGATACGACTAAACTTCAGGAGACCATAAATTTCAGTATAACAATAAAGATTCTTCCTACAATTTTTCAAAGTTCCAGTGGCTCACCGAAAAAAGTTCTGGAGGAAAACAGGGGACAGTGTTTCAGAAAAATATCACTCTGTGGATTTGTGATCTGAATTGGCATATCACATGGTGTAAACACGCTTTCATTAACTGTACTTCTGGTCTATTTTTCTCTACGACGAATTTTGCGGTCGATACTAAACCAACGTGTCTAAATAAAAAATTTCCCTTGTGGTGATAACCGGCCCCTTCAGCAATTTGTAACAACGACTTGGCCAAATGAAATATTTACGAAATATTCATGGAATAATTGCCAATATTTCGTGAATATTTCAATGGAACATTTAGGAAAATATGGAAGGCAAGAAGTTTTCTCACACTGGAATATTCCATGAATAATTTCAGAAGATTACAGTATAACATTTCCACAAAAAATTATCTTCAATATTTCGAACGCTGAAATACATGGTGTTCCAATTTTTTCCTTCAAATCGGTAGCAGATACGACGAAACTACAAGAGACCATAAATTTCAGTATAACAATAAAGATTCTTCCTACAATTTTTCAAAGTTCCAGTGGCTCACCGAAAAAAGTTCTGGAGGAAAACAGGGGACAGTGTTTCAGAAAAATATCACTCTGTGGATTTGTGATATGAATTGGCATATTACATGTTATAAACACGCTTTCATAAACTGTACTATTCTACAATTTTTCAAAGTTCCAGTGGCTCACCGGCCACTGGAACTGTAACAACGACTTTGCTGAATGAAATATTTATGAAATATTCATAGAATTATTGCCAATATTTCGTAAATATTTCAATGGAATATTTGGGGAAAGCAGGTACGACAAAACTACTGAAGAACATATAATTTAGGTTAACAACAAAGTTTCTTTCTACAATTTTTCAAACTAGCAGTGGCTCAATAAAAAAAGTCTTGAAGGAAAACAGGGGACAGTGTTCCAATTCAGGAGCATCCTGTATAAATTCATTGCATAGCCGATTCTCTCGCAGTCAGTGAAACCACCCTCAAACTTACTAACCCAGTCCGAAGGTTCTCTAATACCCTTTCCATCCGAACACTCAAAAATGCATGACCCTCATTTCTCTCGGCAAAAATTCCGAAGAAAACTCGAATAACATCCTTCTACCGATAACGATCATGGTCCCGTAACTGCACCGATCCCCCCCGCGCCCGATTCCTGCCGATCTGTTGTCCTGTAAATAATCAGCGAGCTCCTTGAGTGGATCGTTCGTAGCCCGAAGGGAGGAATGCTTTAATTTTTCAGCAAAAATTCTCGAACTCCTCGTGCCCGAGTCGAGTGGCGTGGAGTGCCGTTACGGAGGTTCAGCGGGGGGAAAAACTGCTCGTCGGCATATTTTCGCGCGCTTTACGGGCGACAGGGTGGCACAGATTGTGGCAGTTTCTATTATTAAAATGTCCACCTTGTTATTTTCGGAGAGAGACGGACTTTTCCCTTTAGTTGTTCGCGATACAGGGGTGGTCATATGAGGGTGTGAGGTTGAAAGGGGTGGACAGGGAAATATCCGGTCCAGAAAGTTTGTAATTCCAGGAAACACTTCGGAAAATGAAAACTAACACTAAAAAATCATAATTAACAATTCTGCAAGAACGATTTCCGAGAGAATCACACACAATCTCTGCCGCTGCATAAAATATAGGGGAAGTACGAACAAAATGACAGGGTTTTATTTCAGAGGCATAACTTCTTAGTTGTGAATTACAGTAATGTCATATTCTACAGTCTACACCTTTGATCTTTGATCCTTTCTTCATAAAATCTAATCAACCTTTATGAAATAAAAGTATCAAAAAATAAAATATTCTGAGATAAATTGGGATAAACGAAATTCGTTTTCTCAGCATGCTATGGACAAAATGACATACCGGCAACATGCAACTGTAGTTATCTACTTTTAGTTACAAAACTAATGACAAAGTTCACCAATGAAATGCTTGGTTCTTCTAGGAACATCAGCACAAGATGCGTGAGCGCAATGCAAACAATGCATGCATCGTAACCAGTCTTTTCCAGGGCTAATCCTGGAGAAGACTTGTTTTTTCCCGATTTAAATCGGGAAAAAAGGTCATAACGATAGACAGATGGACAGTCGTCTTCATCATCTCGAAAGTTGCTAACAACATTTTCTTCTTTATTGTCTTCTTCAAATAATGCCCCAGGGACTTGCCTCCTTTTCTTTGGAGGAGGTATGGGCTCATTTTTTGATTTGATTGCAATCATATTAAGTGTAAACTAAGTACGTTTATCGAGTCTTCGGCTCACGTTTGCCTAGTCCACTTATGAATCGTCCTTTAGGGATTGGAGGAACCTCCTCATAGGATCAGCAAGAGTAGGTTAAGATGCATTGGCTTTATTAGCCGCAGATGAATATTTTGTTATGAATCTGGGACGTTAAGAATTGTTGGTGTTTGATTCTAGCACGAATGTGAAGGTTCACATAGAGCAACTCATAGACCATATTATACCTTCGTTGTATGCTGCTTTTGGACCAAATTTTTCAGTTTAGTGATGAAGTTACTGTATTGTTGAATAGTGTCCCCACTAGTTTAGTCAAAGTTAGTCTCGGAATGAAAAACGTCCCTCTAAATACTCAGAGAAAGAAACCAGGTCAACCTTATTTGAGTATCTGGCCACTCCGGGAGAGCAGGCTGTGAAGCTGCAGACTGGCCAAGAAAGGAGGTCAATCCCCTTCACCAGAGCCATTTTGTGGCTTTCCAGCAAGTCATCAAGAGATGTGAACTGAACAATCAATGGTCAAAGACAGGCCAAGTCATTTCTCTCCTACTCGACGAGCTGGACTAAAGAGGTTCTCTCACTCAGTAAACTGGAACTGAGGAAACTGACAGACGCACTCACTGGACACTGTCCTGTGAGATATTATATGAAAGACACTTCTGTCAAGAAGTCCCTGAGACGGCCAAGCCTTTGCTATTCGATTGAGAAGCTGTTCACCGAAAAGGTTACCACACCTTGGCTTTTGGTTTTCAAGGCTGGGACAAGTGATGGATGTAGCCCCGAGGATGGTGATGAAGTTCATTGAGATACTTTAGACACAAGAGATCTCTAGGTCGAGGTGTATGAGAGTTCGTGTTAAGGGGACCTGGTACACGTCCGAGCTCGCAAGCTCCCATCAAAAAATTTGCTTTTTATTTCCATGATATCTCAGTTCGTATACGACGTAGACCAAAAATTTTTTCTTCAAATTGAAGCTTAATCATTTCTCTAGAATGTGTATTACTCGCTTTTTTGTTTTTCTCCATATATTAGGAAAAAACCTGATGAGCTGTAATTTCATGAAAATCTGGACAAACGATTTTATTTCCATGATATCTCTGTCAATTTTCGGGATAAATGTATGAAATTCCCAGTTTACATGCGGAACAATATTTTCCAGAATGTGTACTGATCAGTTTTTTGTTTATTGCCCCCTCAATTTTCAAATGAGTTATAAAGTAGGAACTTTATTGGTCATATTTTCAACCAGGTTTTTTTCCTAATATATGCAGAAAAAGGGACAAGCGAATAATACACATTCTGCAAAATATTATTCCGCATGTATACTGAAAAATTCATACATTTATCCCGAAAATTAACGGAGATATCATGGAAATAAAATCGTTTGTCCAGATTTTCATGAAATTACAGGTCACCAGGTTTTTTTCCTAATATACGAAGAAAAACAGAAAAGCGAGTAATGCACATCCTAGAGAAATGACTAAGCTTTAATTTAAACAAAATATTGTTGGTCTACGCCGCATACGAACTGAGATATCATGGAAATCAAAAACCCCATTTTTTAGCTAACCAAGAACTTCAGGTCGAAAAAATCGTAGGGACTTATTCTTGGGGCCGGTCCGCCCCCTCATCCAGACATTAGAAGAAACACGATTATTATCGTGTAAGGCAGGCGCACATTTAGTTCGGTTATGGTGCGCTCCCATAGTCGTGCTGCGGATTATTGATTTATGCGAGTCCGATAAGAGAACTTCCGCCGGCTCTTTCGCTCGAACAACCTTTGTTTACCTAAACGGCTCTCTTTCTATCGTCTCAGCCGGGATGGTGTGCTCTCCGAATCAGATTCCTCCAATAATAATCGGATGATTGCTCTGGATTCTCCCGAGAGGGTGACAGGAATCGAGAAAGTATTGAAAATGGGGATTTCGATCGGGAAGACTCTTCAGTCTGGGCTGTAATTGGCATGATGGTACTGCTGAATGTGAAAGGGGCTTAAGCATACGTCTCAGAACGTGTCGTTTCTTCTACACCGAGTTATCACCAAACTGGTATCTGATTGTATAAAAAATATAAGTTATTGTCGACATTTTTTACGAAGCTAAGTTGTCTCAATGCAATTCCACGTATCATACAATCCCAAAAGTGCTTCCGAGCACTTTTGCGGATTACTAAGCACTAAGCCCTGAGCCAATGTTGTACGAATTCATTTTTACATCAATAAAATCTTAAATCAACATTTCCTCACATGACAGTAACATCCCAAAACTGTTTGGATTGCAATTACAGAGAAATGATAATGACGAAACTTGATCATTATGAAAGGAAAATTGAAAGGTCTATGTGTATTATGTTAAATGGTAATTTGTGCGTTGAAACTTAATATCAATAGAAAAAGCAAAAGCCACGATTAAGATTTTTCCACGTTTTCATCTGACCAAAGAGTCTTATATAGACAACATCAAAACGTTACACAGTTCCAATTTTGATACTTCTTCGTTATTTGTCACGCAACAATGTTTTGCAACTGGATTGCTCCTGACAATTCAGTGCAAGAATTGACAAAGGAACATTTCCATTTTTCCTTGAATTTTTTATTCAATTTTGTTTCAAGACTGGGAGTTTTCAGAAAGGAGAGTAAACTCGAAAAAATTCAGTATATTTATGAATATTATCAAACAGAGAGATCCAGGAGCGAATAGCATTTTTCTCTTTCATTACCAATAAGAATTCATTATACATACAAGGTGGGCTCTTCAAAACGAAACAGACGAGATAACGGGCGGAATAAACTTATTTCGAAAAAATGCTCGGACACGTCGATTTTTGTTTCGAGGGGGACAACTTTTAAGGTCAAATTCACAACTATATCGCTTCAACCCTTGGTGTTAGAACACCAACCCCTAAATTTTGAATATAAAAGATAGGGTGGGTGATACCTCATTTGAAAGGTCCTTTTATCCTGAATTCAGGATATTGATTTTTTCTTCATTTGATTCTTGATATATAACAAACATGGTATTGTCGTCAAGCAAGCTGTCTGAATCAATCGAATTTATTATTCATTAATTCTGTAGATTTGATGAAAATCCATAACTGCCATACACCAGACATCAAAATACAAAGTTATAGTATATTGTTCAATGAGCGGTAATGTAAGTCATAACACACGCAGATGAATTTTGCAGCCCGAGCCGTCAGGCGAGGGGTGTAATTCATCAAGTGTGTGTACGATATCACATTAGAAGCCTGTAAATTCATCAGTGTTTCTCTACAATATTATGCATGTATCACACAAAGAGGGATCTACGAATTTGAGACACCCAGTACAGGTGTGGCCCTGCAAACCCCGTAATCTGAATTTATGGCTGCTTCACCCCTTCTCGTCATTAATTGAATCTAGAGCAGGGTTTGTGTCCGAATTAATGGAAGGGAAGAGTGAGAGATCGGACAACTCGGCGTATAATCAAAAATAACCTCTCTCCAGCCGGCTCCCTCGGGCACAACGACTGTCGGTTCGGAACGCATGAATCGAACCTAAAATATTCTCCCACTAATTGTATTAACCAGGTATACGAACTGAAAACCCGTGAAAATCCCCCTCATTTAGACAGTTCCACCGTCCATCAGCAGATAATTTCGATGTAAACAAGGTAACTTCGAGTGATCGGGAAATCGTTTTGGGTATCGATGAACTTTGGCTTCAATTTGCACTCGATGAACGAGGTTTCCGTTCAACAGCTGAGACGCCGAAGAAACAGAATATCTAGGACAACTAGGCCTGACGTGAACTATATTTTAATCATCGGGAAGATTTGCAATGTTTTCAGATCTGTTATAACTCTTGTGCTGAAATTCAAAGAGGAATGATTCAATTTGGTAATTTAAAGGAGTCTTCAGAACCATACATTAATCCATTCCTCAAAAGAAGGGGTTCAATAATGGATGAAAATCAGAGAGGAAGAGGAAATATTGAGTGATTATGAAACGAAAATGTGAAAGAAAAGGAAAGAATAAAAGATTCATGTAGTCGCTGCAAAATGGTGCAGGAGCCGGTCAACAAGAAATTATCCCAAATAGTTCCAATCCCATCCCCACATCCAATGACGGATCCAAGTGGTCCCGAATTCCCAAATACAGCAACCCATAACCCTAACAAGGTTCTCGGGACAGCCTCTTATGAATGATGTATCAAAGTACCGGAAAACCACCCCGCCACTCGCAGCCACCCGTTCTTTCATCTTCACACCATCGGCTGGAACGTGAGCGCGAGCACAAAAAAAAAGGCACAAAGAAAACTTAATGCACAACAATTTAAAGCATTAATCCACCTTGTTGCCCGAGTTGTTGAATGCGTGCAACACGATTCTGGTGAACGTGGCTAGAATCCAGATGGAAATCGATTCCTTAGGTTGAGAACGAACGGTTTTCCGGTGAAAATGAGACGACGAATCGGCCGTTTGAGATCTCGGATTTGGCAGTTTAAAATCTGAACGAAATCTATCGAGGAATGGTCTCGAGAAACTGTAAATTTCCTGCGAAAACGTGTTCGTGAAAATGTCTTCATTTATGTTCTGACCTGCGCTACAACTTGTAGCTTTTCCTGATTTCTAGGCCCAAATAGTTCATGAACAGATTCCTTACAAGCTAACAGACGATAATGAAAATTATGCCTCTTCTGGATGTTTGGACATTGACACTTTTATGATGAATGCCTCTTGAAAAAACTTTCAGTTAATCTCAAGTTCCTGCTCCTCAAAAAGAAATATCGAAATTTAAAACATTGTTGCCATGCTAAAAATAATCATCTCTGGGCACTTTGATCTAGAAAAACGTCACAGCAAATTGAACAAAAGTAAACCGTGCCCTGAAAGTCCTGGACTATGAAATTCTTTCAGCTTCTGCTTGTTCATTTCAAAAGAACAATTCGAATATCACTAAGAGCAATGAGTGTGAAACTGTCATCTTGTGAAGCTCCCGAGTACAGTTGTAATTTGCAGGCGTTAATTAAAGAAAGAAGAGGAATTCTAGGTGTGAATTAATAGGGAGGGATGACTTGGGGGGCGACGACGTGGTGGATTGCCTGAAGGTCTCGATAAGAGTTCATTATTCGGTTTGTTCCAGAGACTTTTTTTAAACAGGGTGAGTCTTTGACTTCTACATATATTTTAACTGAAGATTCCTCTCATCAAACGGAACACTTTTGTCTCATACCATTTTTCAAATTTCGGTTTGGTTTCGAAGATACAGGGTGTGGAAAATTCATGAAAAAACACTTTTCTGTTTATATCTTCGGAATCGTTATTTCGAATGAACTGAATTTTGGTTGAGTTTTTACTCTATTCATGCATATTCCTCAGTCGAAACCTATCCAATATCTCCACTAGGATAAAAGTTACAGGATAGTCGACTCATCAATACACGCTAAAACACCATAAAACCACTTTAGAAAGATAAACGGTTCATATTTTCGAAAAAATCAATCATTTAAGAAACTGAAAGCATTCTTATTTTTTTTTCAATATAACGCGTCGTTTTTGAGTTATTTCCAATTTTACCCGGAGAAAGGACCCCGCACGAATTGAATGGGAAATGGATCCCAGTCGAATTGGCTGAAATTTGGATATGTTGCAGTTTATGTCTTTCTGATCAATAGTCTCCATGAGCCCGAGACGTAAAAATGGACAGTTTTTTCGGTATCGCAGGTCGAAAGTTGCAACTAGTGCACGCAATCAAAAATGAATTCCCATCTATTAGGTACTTTGGGCGACGGCATGCATATGTGGCATGAAATTAAAATATGTATTTAAATACATAACATAATACAATACATAATACAATACCCCTGCAGGGTTTGAATTTTCTTGTTGTGTTCTGTTTCCGGCATCTATCACTGTTTGAATTAGTAAGGGTAGCGAATAGCCTGATAATGTGCGTAATAGATGGGAATTCATTTTTGATTGCGTGCACTAGTCGCAACTTTCGACCTTCGATACCGAAAAAACTGTCCATTTTTAGATGTCAGGCCTATGAAGACTATTGATCAGAAAAGTATAAACTACAACATATCCAAATTTCAGCCAATTCGACTGGGATCCATTTCCCATTCAATTTGTGCGGGGTCCTTTGACGAAAAAATCATTAATTTCAAGAATAATCTGAATGCGTCTCTGAATTAAATATCATCGAATATTATTCCTTCTCTGGTCTTTAAATGTTGTCACAATATTTATCAACTTTGCCGAGATATTTAAATAATAAAATCCCACAAATGTGGGAGATAAAATTGAACACCAAGGAGGATTTAACACGCACAGTTTCTATTGAAAATTTATAGTTACCGGTCCATATTCAAGTTAAATGTCGATTCAATACAAAATTCGGATATGAATGATGAATCTCGATACAAACTACTTATTAAATTGAAATTAATGAAAACTGAAATGATACCTTATAATCTGTGTCGATGTTTTCATCTAAACAATATCCTCCTGGAATTTTATAAACTCGACACGGTTAAGATTATAATAATTCACAGAATGGATACAAAATAGATTAGGTTAGGTTGTTCAATAATAAATTCTGATGATCTGAATTAAAAGTCTTCTTTCATGATATTGTTTGGGAATTTCGTGGAAAATATGAACAAGTAGTGTTCACAAACTAATCTGCAGAAAAATCGAAGAAGGAACTTATTTTGATGTGAGAAATGTGGGTTGCAGATATAATCCGATGAAACTAACTGTTTTTGTTGAAATCATCGTGTTTGCAACATTTTTATTTCAATAAGGTTAGTACTTGAGGATTCCCTAAATGTATAAACTCAATTTCTATCGAGAAATATGAACTTTGCATCAATTCCAGAAGATCATTTCAGAGGCGTAGTCAGCCCAATTTTTTTTTCAAATGGCTATATCTTTTTAACAAAGCCGAATTCGAAAAAATGGAAAATAAAAAAAAGGTTTCTTTTGACCTCAAGAATCTCCAGTTAAAATATATGTACACTTATACTGTGGCCCAGCGTTGATTCAAGACCTCAAAGATGGATTTCGTGAGGCATTCGAGGACATAGGGCAGCCACTTTGCGATTTGGTCATGGATAATTTCATGAAAAGTATCTGGTCCTGTTGTCGTGATGGTCATTCGGTTATTTTCCATCATTAACGGCATACCTTCTTCTTTAGAATGAAATAAACATTTCATCATTCGCCAGAATATAATGGCATTTTTCTTCGAGTCTCAAAACATCACCTCTTATTGGAAAACCCTTTATGTGCTTCTGCAGATCTTCTTCGGGGACATTGATGGGCGTCAATCGTCGACTTAGGGAGAGAACGGCATAAGCTCCGGATTCTTGTTCCCGTCACTGAACACTCTGTTTCAACATCCACTCCAAACCTACTCCACCCCACACGGGAGCTAACAATATTACATTATTCACAAGATACAAAAGTACATAATAGCCTACATATAGAAAACGACGGAGACAGGTTCCCCATTGTCCTTCGCAGCTCCTGGGGGCTTATAAAGCATTCGCGTACTAAAAGCATGACGTCCTCGGCGATTTTCTGGGCCTGTTTCCTTAAAAATATCAATTTCAATAGGATGTTCCGTATGCGCCCAATAAGAAAAAAAGATCGTCTGAAAAGCGCGACGCTTTCGTTCGGTCGGATACCTGTACAGTTGATACGAATGATAGAAGGGCCTTTTGAAAGGGGCTTTTCAGCAGAAAATTTACGATTGTGGTAACTGGATTTCCCAGTCAGGTTCTCTGACGCTTTTAGTACGCGAAGAATGATGAACTGAATGGAGGATGGCTGGAAAATTCCGGGGAACATGGAAAAAAATGCGAATTCATTCCACCAGATACTTTATTTGTGCCCTTCAGTCTTTACCTTAAATAGTAAAGATCGAAATTTGTCAGCAGAATTGATTGTTTATTCATGGACCAGAATAAAAACTCGACTCGTATATGAAAATAATTTTAAAGCTTTTTTATTTTCCTTACACAGACCACTCGAGTTCAGAGTGGGGCCATCCGTAAATTTGTAGTTTGAAAATCTTTCTCACTGTTGAATGCAAAGAAATGATTGAGTTTTTGAAAAATTTCGATTTTTGGGGGTCATACTCCTTGAACACTTTTCACCCAAAAGTTGAGAATTTGAAAATCGCTCAATTTTTGCTCAGAGATACGTTGAGATTTACTGATCAACAAAATTTAGACAAATATTGGATATGAAAAGAGGTATGGCAACTATGAAAGTTTGAAAGGACCCCGCACACTTACTTAGGTCCAGTGAATTTTCCCCATTTTTACATATTATATTTACATCAACCTTAAGAACAATATATCAGATTTTCAAGAAGGTCTTACATCCGGTTTGTTCTATAGGGCGTTCCAAAATTGAGGCTACGGAAAAACGAATCTTCAAATTTTGATGATAATTTTTCTAATTTTCAGAATTTCATCATGATGCCTTGGGTTCTGAATAACAAGATATCACAGATATCCAAACACCGCCCACCACGTTAAGTTTCGTTATACAGGCTGTTCCATGAAGCTATATAAGTAACTGAATGTAACTTTGTTAGTGACTTTGGGACCACTCTGAGTTTTTCAAAATATGATACCATGATGTATGTCCACTTCTGTAGGAAGTTTCATTAATGTACAAAGAACAGTTCCAAAATTATTCAGGTTTAAATTCGGATTTCATACAATTTTTTTTAAAACTTATCTGTAGTTGAGATTGCTGTCAAGGAATATAGGTTTTCATCCAGTATAATTATTATGATAGGTATTGACGGTCGGTCCAAAGGTGTTTTTTTTTCAGGAATGTACAGGATGGACATAATTCAGTGTCACTAATCTCCTCATTTCGCTATCTCAAAATCTGTTAATATAGAAAAACAGTATTATCATTCCAGGTTGTTGTATCTTTGAGCACTCTAAGGATGCATATTTTTCAAAATATTCCTACCATAAAAGTATGTCGACCTTTGTGAAAAATTTCACTCGTGTATAAATAATTAAAATATTGTTGCCTAATCATTCAGGTTTTAGTTCAATATACACCATTACTTGAAATAATCATTATCAACAATTTACATAAAAATGTATTAGCACAAAATATGAAATTTATTAATTCCAATCTTAAAATAGGGTTATTAACACGACTGATTAAACAATTGAAAGATTTAACAGTTGAAAGACTGAAGATTTTAGCTTTATATTTGTTACACCACTATATAATCTAGGACAGTTACTAAAAAAAGTCATGGAATAATCACTCCTGCATTCAAGATATAATTCAAGAGTTGAGTAGAGGGGTACTTAATATTTCGCATAATTATGTCGTATCCAAGAAACCAGAGTATCTACGCTTGTTATGTGAGAACATGTCCCCAGGGTTCTGGCTCCAGTAATGGTGTATATTGAACTAAAACCTGAATGATTTGGCAACAATCTTTTGATTATTTATACACGAGTGAAATTTTTCACAAAGGTCGACATACTTTCATGGCATAATATTCAAAAAAATATGTATCCTTAGAGTGCTCAAAGATACAACAACCTGGAATGATAATACTGTTTTTCTATATAAACAGATTTTGAGATAGCGAAATGAGGAGATTAGTGACACCCAATTTTGTCCATCCTGTACATTCCTGAAAAAAAAACACCTTTGGACCGACCGTCAATACCTATCATAATAATTATACTGGATGAAAACCTATATTCCTTGACATCAGCAATCTCAACTACAGATAAGTTTTAAAGAAAAATTGTATGAAATTCGAATTTAAACCTGAATAATTTTACAACTGTTCTTTGTACATTGATGAAACTTCCTACAGAAGTGGACATACATCATGGTATCATATTTTGAAAAACCCAGGGTGGTCCCAAAGTCACTAACAAAGTTACATTCAGTTACTTATATAGCTTCATGGAACAGCCTGTATAACGAAACTTAACGTGGTGGGCGGTGTTCGGATATCTGTGATATCTTGTTATTCAGAACCCAAGGCATCATGATGAAATTCTGAAAATTAGAAGAATTATCATCAAAATTTGAAGATTCGTTTTTCCGTAGCTGTAATTTTGGAACGCCCTATAGAACAAACCGGATGTAAGACCTTCGTGAAAATCTGAAATATTGCTCTTAAGGTTGATATAAATGTAATATGTGAAAATGGGGAAAATTCACTGGACCCGCTTTTCCTAAGTATAAGTGTGCGGGGTCCTTTCCAATTTTTCGAAAAATCCCTTTGACAGGTGAAAATCCAAACCATGCTATTTAGGGCTCTGGAATTATTTTTATTCGATTCAGCGACCTTGAAAACCTACATTTTGATACCAAAGTCGACCCAACTAAGTAATAAATTCTTCAGTTTTCTTTTTTTCGATATCTCATTTCCTAGTTTTCTTCATAAGCTCAGGATAGCGCTGCGATATAGCTTCCTTTTCTATAGATTGATTTTTTATTGAATCCGTAGATTACGGTTCTGCGTGACAGAATTTTCTTCTAGTGGATACCGCCCAAACGAACTCGATTTTCCATCACCATTTTCCCATTGTTTCAAATTGAAACTCATCAGTTCCGATCGCTCTCTCTCCCTCGGCTTTTAACCCTACGCTCCTCCATTTCAAATTACGGCCATTTGAATCGAAATCCTCCTAGGGATGCTCAACAAACAGTAAACATCGGTATCTTACATCGACGCGTCGATGAAATTTGCTCGAGATGAGTCTCCATGTTTTCCATCACAATATCGAAAAATATACACTTTTACATCGCAGGAATCCCGTAGATACATTGATATCAATTGATGTTTTGGTAACAGTTAGAGTTCAGTATCTACGTGAGGAAAAAACTGAAAGAACTGGCCTCAACAAGAAGGGAAAGTCAACATACCAATGTAGTTGCAGAATGGTGGATACGCCGGTTAGAGTCAATTCAACAGGGTACGGCTTAAATAGCGCCTAAACTGTACCGTGTAGAAAAAAAATTACATGGTATGGTTGTAAGGTTGACAAAAACCTGAAAACTAAAAATAATTTCACATCTACAGGCTGCGTCAAAAAAAAGTTATGGAAAAATGGAGATTTTTTTCGAATGGAACACCCTATATTTCATGGCATAATTCTTTCGAGGACAACAAGAGCTTCACACTTGTACCTCAATTCTTAAATTTCATCACAGCTTTGTCACATTATTCGAATTTTTAAGGTATTTTTAGTGTTTTGAGGGGTTCATCAAAATTCTTATAGCAACCGCTGTATTCAATCTAGATGAACGAAATTTTTACATTATTTAGCTTAAGGTATCAGCTTCATCATTCGGAAACATCTGAAGTTTTTTTTAATACAGTGTTTAATATAAATTTACCAATATGCGATAACTCGATTTTTTCAAATGGAACATCCTGTAATGTCTACATTTTTTACAAAGTGAGTCCCATACTTAAAACGCTCTTTTGAGATATTTCATATTCTTTGAAAAAACGATGTCAATAAAAGCGCATTATTTATGGAAAAAATTAGTGTGATCTCATGAACTGAGCTGAATTTTTCTCTTGAGAAACTTTTCGGAATGATCCATTCCTGTAAGATTTCTCTTGAGTGCTTCTCTTTCAGTTTATTCTTTCTCCAAAAACTCTTTCTCGTAGCTGCATTTGCCTATACCATAGAAAGCTTCTGGGCCAGTAAGAGGCTTTTGTGCTTCCTTCTTGGCTAGGGTGTAAGTCTCTTCGTTTACTTTCATTCCTGAGTGACCAGGAATTCAGACTGAGAAGACCTTGTTGTCCTTGCCTACTTCATCAAGTTTCTTCCGTCACTCCCATATCAGCTCTGAGTCGATGACAAAGTCCATAGATGTTGTGTTCGATGAAATATTTTTCCTACTTTTTTTTTCGATGCGACCCATCGACGCCAGTTCTCATTGGACATCCCTGCTCGAGACGCGGTGGAAAGTGAAGTGAACCTAGATTACAGGGTCGCGAAGAAGAATAGCCCCATCGTCGATATAAATTACGGTATACCGGCACGTCGTCGAGCGTAACTGATAGGTCACTTCGGTAGTTCGATTGATTGCGATACGATTTGCACTGATCTTCGGCTGCGGGCGATTTGGACGCGCGTCTGTCCGACCATCCGGAAAGGGGCCAATAATGGAGTTTCTCCAGACGACGATTCGTATCGTGCCCGAGACGGAGGATGGAGAATTGGGCCTGTGTTTCGGGTACTGGGGGTGTTTGGATTCGAAATTTTGGGGTTTTTGGAGGGATGGGGAATTTTTTTGGGTTTATAGTTGACTAGCGACCCGGACCGGATTCGCACGGATGTAATGCAATCCTTATAAACAACGGTAGAGTGTTTATTTACGACATCACATTAAAAACCTGTAAATCCATTAGTGTTTCACTACAATATTATCCATGTATTATACAAGGTATAATTCAGGCGCTATTTCAGCCGTACGCCTTGCTGAAGCACCCTGTGTATAGTATCCAAAATTATGTGGCCACATAAAAACAGTAGGTGCCAAATAAATGAGAATTTTCTAATATTTCACGGTTTATTGAAAATGAAAATTGAAAATGATTTTCTCTTTAATCTGTTTCTAGATTTCAGTAGGATCAAATTGTTCTTCACTATATAAAATCGAATTTTCATTATGCCAAAACACGTTTCATCCGAGCATCTTACCCACAGAGTTCTTGGTAGGCTTCATGCTGATGAAGACCATTTCCTAACTCTTTTGGTGAAGAAAAAAAATGATTTTGCATGCCCACTATATGCCAAAAACATGTTGAACTATTGAAACTTCATATTGTTTTCGTATTTATATTGTTTTTTATTTGTATTTAATTGTTGAGTTTCTGAAGTTTTTCATAATTTATTCACTGGTCATGTAGAAGGCCTAACAAGGTACCAAGAAGCAGGCCCGGATCTACGATGTTTTCTGACCGGGGCAAAAATTCATGATTGCGCCCCCCCCCATTTGTTTAATATGGACATATATGAATTCATAGAAAAAACAAAAATAAATAATACAAATGAATAATGAAAATAAAAACTAATAATAAGGAAAATATCACAAGGAAAGAAATTGAACTTTTTTCTTCACATAGCATCACGCTGCGTGATTTTCTTTCCACGAACGCATCTATCAGCTCTTCGAAATCTGTTTCAGAAGCAGTTTTGTATTCTATAGCAAAGATCGAGAGGCCATAGAGACTTTTCTGACTAATTAAGGAACGCAAATAATTTTTTATTATTTTCAATTTGCTGAAACTGCTTTCACATTTTGCAGACGTGGTAGGCAATGTGCACTATATTATCTATAATGTCAGCTATACTGACATTATAGGGAAAGCATCTTTCAGATCTTGCCTGTGAAAAATTTGTAGCAGGTCTAATGAAGTCGATCTTCCACTTATTTCAGGAACCAACATTTTGAAAACCGCTAGTTCCTAACAAAAATCAACTGCATTCAAGTCTCTTCAATATTTTTGCGCTAAAAGGGTCCCATTTTCTGCAGATCCTCTTTTTGCTTGTTTAAAAGGGCATGGCCATTGAGGAATGAGAAATTCGTATGCAGACTCTCTGCGCTTTCTAATCTTTTTTTGATTTCTAACAATAATCTGTCGAAAACAACCTTAATTTTCTCGGAGAATAAACCAACTAGATCCGTTCTTGACTCATTATTGCACATTTCGTCAACCTGCTTTTTCTTCTTGGAAACACGTTTATTTCTAAGAATTGCCTCCACATCCAATTCTTCTGAAAGAAGTCTAACTTCCGAGATCCAGTTTTCAATAAGTTTTTCTGTCATTCCTTGCAAGATCTTCATAAGACCTTGCATGAACGATAATGAACGTGAAATAACTATATCTCCTTTCTGAATTTCCACGTTGACCATATTGATCTCTCGCAGAATATTATCCCAAATTGTTAGGTTCAGTATGAATCTAAAATCCATCACAGCATGAAGCAAATGAATAGCTTCATACTTGTATTCTGCGACTAGTGAGTATTCTTTGATTTCTTCCACAGCCTTCACAACTCCCGGTAAATTATTGAGCAAGGCATTAACAGCTTGATGTTTAGTCCATCTAGTTTGGCTACTTCCTTTAAAATTTGTTTTCGTCCACTTTTCCATAATTGTTCATCGTGTGGTTGAACTAACAAAAAAAACAATACAGTTTTTGTACAACACCAAATAAATTTACTGCTCCTGAACATGATAAAGACGAATGGACAACCACAAGATTCAGAGAGTGTAGAATTCTGGATTGGACTCCTTTATATATATGCCAGCTTGTCAACTTCCAAGGAGTCAATAAAACTTTCCTTTATTTTTAGTATTATAAGTCTTTGCCTTTATCTCATATCCAGACTACGTTCTCTTTAAATATCGTATAACCTGGTTCATTTGTTCTGTGAGAGATACATCTGGGGTACAGTCGAACATAATAGTGAAATACTTGGCCTCCTTGATCTCATTAATAATGCTATTTCGAACTTTGGTGGTCATTAAATCGATAATTTCATTTTGCATATTTTTGGGAAGATAGGATGTTTGTCTTTTTTTTTGAGTGGTCAAGATGGCACTTCAGAGTCGAGTCATATTTTATAATAATATTTTTTTCCGAGAAAATAAAAAATAAAAAATATTTCACCTCTGGTTGTTTTTAGCGCCCCCTTAAGCTGGCGCCCAGGGCAAGCGCCCCACTTACCCCACTCTAGATCCGGGCCTGCCTAGAAGTTGTGTAGGGGTAGTTAAATATGGCTTTTGTTGATTTCTTCATTCTTCAAATGAATTTCAACTTTTCGCACGCTCTTACAGGTCAAATCCGTTAAAAGTATGTACAAAACGACAAACTGCTAAATATAGTTGAACCCTTAGACCATCTAATTATTTATGCTTGGACCATATTCAGTGAAACGTCAGCCATGGAAAAACTCAAAGGGCTATTTAATCAGACTTTTTGTGACCTCTCTTTGCCAATATTTTCCATTTTCCGATGATGATATCGAATCTTTCATCGTCTAAGATCTTATTCATTTCCTTCCCGAATGTAATGGACGCTCGTACAATATCAATTCCATTTCGCTGGGGATTATAAGGACGCTAAAATACAACTAGGGCAGACGACAACGCTTTTAAGCAACCGGGGAGTTCAAAGGGACATGTCGGTCTGGAGTAATTACCAATTTGACGGCAGAAATCAGGGGACGAAAGTGACTGGAGGTGCTTACCAGCGTTCTGAATTTTTTATGTAACTTTTTTAATACGTCACACTGTGTTCTTTGAAAGCACGAATTTTCTGACTCTAAAACCCCTGTCAAAACCAAATCTTTATACTCCGGAGCCTCTCGAAGGTCGAAACATTTCAAGCAGGACCGAATTTCGGTCTCTTTTCATGATCGTCCTCGACTAGAAAGAGAACATAAAGTTTCTCACAATAAAATCGGATCCAGATGGAGTGTTTGCCGTTAAATTCCAGGGAAATGAATAATTTTCCCTGGGGGAGCGTCGAGAGGGAGTTTCCTTGAATCGCTGCAAATACCTGTCGTTAAAGGGACCGTAAAAGAGAGCAGACTTCAGTGCGATGGAGTTTTAGAGTTCACTCCGGAATCATCGCGAAATATGCAGATGCAGTTTCGTTAATGACCAATCTTCGACTTGAAGGGGTGGTTTATTTTTATTCACTCTCGAATTGAGATCATAATAGGAAGAACACTGCTCCACAAAAGTTAAGGAAGCTAACTCACTATTTCGCCCATTTCTCTATGAGTCTCTTCTAGCCTTGATCAATTTCTCTTGTAGTTGAAGCTGATCAAGCACACAAGCGCGTTCAATAAGATAGATAAACCTATAACTTATGGAGGAAATGCTTAACAGAGACCAAATACAGAATGAGTTTTCCTTCGACATTGTAGTGAAAAAGCCGAAGAACATTTCTGAGCGAATCCTGGATAAAGGTTTCAACTCCAACAACCTAACTTCGGGTCATTTCAATTGTGACTCCTGTCAAACCTGACTCCATGTTGCCTCCCGTAAGCCCCTTAAAAGCCGACAAGAGCTATCTCAACCTCTCCAAACAGATCTCGTTGCCTTGTCAACAACCAACTAAGCCTTTATTGTCTTCACTACGCCATTAAACGCATCTATATCAGATACCCGGCATTCCCCAACACCCCAAAGTGTCACCCGTCGTCTCGATTGTTATTAAAATTCGTTTCCGTCTACCTCGCAAACATTTCTGGCATCCGAGCGTCCTGCTGCCTGTTCTTCTGAATGCTGTCTCGTTGAAGCTGAAATGTTTAGATAACTGCCTTCAGCTCGAGAAGTGAATTAGAAATCTTTGTCTTGGAGCACATTGTCGCCCGAGAATGCGAATTCAAATTCAAATAACCAAATTATAAAGGGTAATGCATTGTGTTGATTAAGTTGATGGAGGAGCGTAAGTGCCAGGACTGCCAGGAAGGACTCAGGAGCAGGGAGAGCATCGATAGAGATGGATGGCTCTTCTTTGACTACTTCCAGGGCTATGACCTTCCACAACATAAATCATCGCAAAACTTCCATGCCAGTCTTCCAAACTTAAGGACTGAACGAGAATAAATTCGCTATCACAAAAACGCTTATATCTTTTGAACCACTGGACCGATTTCGAGAATCAAACTCATTTTCGAATCATTTTCCATGATTCTAATGAAAACTATTTTTTACAAAATTCGTGGATTTTTTCTGGAATTCTTCCCATCATGCTTCTTATACTGTTCTCAGTCACTTTCTGGGATGTTGTCTTCCACTTTTGCTTGAATTCCGCTAATGTTTTCGTTGATTTCTTAGTCTTCTTCAATTTTCTTTTTACCAGGGCCCAATATTTTTCGATTGGCCTGAGTTCTGGGCAATTCGGTGGATTGGCCTCTTTGGGGACAAAAACCACCTCATTAGCTTCGTACCATTCCATTGCTGTAGTGGCATGAAGCTAAATCTGGCCAAACGATTGTTGACACATCGTGCTCACGTAAAAATGGTAAAAGTCGCTTCTTCAAGCATTCCTCGATGTATATCTTCGAGTCAACAGAGCCTTGGCCTACGAAAAATTTGCTACTTTTCCCACAAGTGCAAATTGCTTGCCAAACAGGAATTTTTTAGGAAACTCTGCTTGTTTCTTCACGCGAAATTGTTCGTCAACATTTCCACGAGAATCTGCAGTATAAAATTCCTGACCAGGAAGTTGCGAGAAATCAGCCAAGACATAGGTTTCGTCGTCCATCACGCAACAGGAAAACTTTTTCAAGAAATCTTTTTTTAATTTCTTTGCTCTTGATTTCGCTTCTTGATTCTTCACAGCGTTCCTGTCTGGCACTTTCTGCACTTTGTATGATCTTATCCCACAACTCGACTTGATTTTCTGAACGGTTGACTGCGGACAACCCACTATTTGGGCCACTTTCCGTCCTGAAAGGTTAGGATTCTTCTGAAAAAGGCTGATGGCTATCTTCACTTTTTTTGGGCTATGAAACCCCTTTTTGCTCCCGGTTCCTTCCTTGCGGTTAATTGTAAGATCTTCGTTGAAGCGCTTAATAACTCTTGATACCGTTTCCGGACGAACGCGAGCCTCTTTTGCGATTCTTTTGAAGCTCCATTTTTGATTATTTTGAAAAAGTTTCACTATAAATTCTCGTGTTTTCACTTCGCTTGACATTTTGCGACAGAGAATCGGAATATCTATGAAGTAAATGTTCCACAATGTTTCTGGCGTTCATAACAAAGCTAACTATGAACAAATTTTGATTTTTTCAAGAGATAAAGCCTTTTTTGTGATAGTGAATTTATTCTCGTTCAGTCCTCATTTCAAAAATTCAAAGTATCCTTGATCTAACAGTCCATACTTCCAAATACCCATAACTCCCAGAGTAGCATTGATGTCGACAGAAGAGAAGCAAACTGACGAAGAGAGACTCGAATGAATCCGAAAGACATCATGGCATGGCATTCATGATGAAGTTTCACAGTTTAACGTTGAGGCCTTGCGTCCGGGACAAATGAAGTACTTCTTTTGAAGGCTGCCCAACACCACAATAAACAGCGCTCTGTCAAAGCTTCAGAAAGCACTGGAGTTATTTAAGGAGGATTTTGAGGACTGCATCTGTTATACTTGTGGAGGATACCAATCGGAAAAAATGAACAACTTAAAAACCGATTTCTTAAATTTTCTCTCTCTGCGTGTTATTTTACGAAATCCCAGATGCTTATGTTAATTCCTTCTAGGTTGTGGGGGAAGAGGAAGAGAGTCACGAACGATGGACAGGATTTGCTGTCTGTTTGTCGAGTCTTAGTTATAAATTGAATTTTTTTCGGATAGACGCTCACCCCAAACGTTGGGGATTTGAGGTTGATTGTACGGGAGATGAGTTTTCTCATTCTTGGATTTGGTATTTCTGACGGGCTTGTGGAGTAGAGACAGCAGCGGGTTCATTTTTTGTTATTTGGATGAATTTTCGCGTTTTTCAGTGGAATTGGGAATATTGCATCAATTTGGTTATGAAAATTGGGTAAAACATCTTTTGATGATATTTTGAGTGAGACGAGAACTGGAACTTTGTGAATTTCAGGGGAGGCACAGCTCCTTTCCTAAATGGTGTTTCAAATTGCGCGTTTTTTCAAGAATAAATCATTACATAGAATAAAACAAAGTCGCTTTCGCTGTCTGTCCCTATGTATGCTTAAGGTTTTTTTAATAGATAAAGTGATTCAAGAGGAAGCTTTATATAAAATCAAAGATACCACCACAGATTTGCACCAACTATCCTAGCTTGTGTGCTACTCTGTGAACAAGTAGATGACCATCTTCCTGATCGTCTCGAATAGAGCTTCAGACAGCTCATCTGATAGATCCAGCACAGTTTCAGACAGCTCCAATACAGCTTCAGACAGCTCAGCTGAGAGGTCCAGCACAGCTTCAGACAACTCCAGCATAGCCTCAGACTGAGTTCGATCTCCAAACCATTAGATAGCATGAAAGGTTAACATTGATATGTTTTATTGAAAACACCAAAACTTTAGACACCCACAGTACATCTACAACAGTAAATATGCAGGCAGCTCCAACACAGCTTCAGGCAGCTCTAACATAGCCTCAGACAACTAAGTCGATCTCCAAACAATTAGATAGCGTAAAAGGTTAACATTGATACATTTTATTGAAAACACCAAAACTTAAGCATTAGTTCAGCATCAACAGCTCCAACATATTCCCAGACAAATTGGTCGATTTCTTAAAGATTAGGTAGCATAGATGATTAACATTAATATGTTTCATTGAACACACCAAAACTTCAGACAGCTCAGCTTCAACATAGCCTCAGACAACTCAGTCGATTTCAAAACGATCAGATATCATAGAGGATCAACATTAATGTGTTTTATTGAATACACCAAAACTTCAGGCAGCTCCAACACAGCTTCAGACAGCTCCAAGTAAAACTATTCTTGGTCTCATTTACGCAAAGACTTTCGGGAAATTATTAGCAAGCTAATTGAAGAATTGTACAATAAAAGAGGTCTGGAAGTTTACGTTAGGAAACAGTCGTATCGTTGTATTGAAGTGTCCAAACTCCACTATAAACTTTTTCCAACATCCCCATTGGCGTACGGCAATTGAACATTTATATTTCAAAGTTCATAATCCATAAATTCTAATTGGACTCCCAACATGGGACAGAAATGACGACCCCATCAAAAATTCAGCGACAAACTCGGAACATAAAGCACTCCACATGATTGCATCCCTTAATTTCCATTTTCATTAAATCACGCCCCCCGGTCCTCCAACAGCCAATGAGACAAGGCTATCACCTCCGTTATTTAAACTTTTCCAACTAAACGCAGTTTCAATTTTCCGAGATCGAAGATAAAAATTAGGCGTGAAGGTAACGCGTTTCCAAGTTTTTTCGAGTTGAGAACGAATCTTATATTGATTCGGGGATGATTGAGAGAAATGAAATGGAAGGGAATTTTTCAGTCGCAGACAGTTAGGAAATGAATGATTTTTATCAGGCCCTGCTGGCGGTCGTTTTTATATTTTTCTATCAGACAGGAAGATAGGGACTCCTTTGTGATGAGGAACGGGGAGTTGAATCTTTTAAGGGTTGCTACGAGTTGGTCGGGGCAATTATGATGTGAACTCATTGTCCAGAGCTTTATTAATACTTCGCGGAGTTTGCTATTCTACAAAATTTCGTCTCAGCGAACCAAGAATTAAAATTGAATCATTTTTGTGGGATGAAAAAAAGCTTTGAATTAGGTAGCTTTGGTGAGATAGAACAGTGCGAAGTAGAGAGGCACGAGAAGAGCTAGTCGAATGTAAACTTCATCTGGGTTTTAATCGACATAAAACGTAGGAAGTACCTCATAATAGAGTTTGACATGTACTCACTTCTGGAAAGAAGCAGATACTGGAGGGTTTTTGGAAGTGATTCAACTCAGATACGTTCGAGCATTCAGAATTCGAGCAGTGAAAAATTCGATTGGAATTGAAGTCATCGAATGAAAAGTTACAATAACCTTTAAACTAATTTCAAACTTACATTTTTTGTGTTAGAAGAAGAACGTCGATTCTAGGTTCCAAGGATTCAATCTGAAAAAAAAACTTAAATTTATTTCAATTTCGAGTATTTGAATATAGAAAAGTTATTATACATATAGGTAAAGAAATATAAAAAATGGAAAACTTTTGTGAGACAATACTACGTTGAAGAAAAACTTCATTTGAATTTTTGGGAAAATTTCTTGAAATAATCGTAATTTGCTTTTGTCAATATCTATCAAGTATATTCTCATTGGTATGTTGACTTTCCCTTCTTGTTGTGGCCAGTTCTTTCAGTTTTTTCCTCACGTAGATACTAAACTCTAACTGTTACCAACACATCAATTGACATCTATGTTTCACCAAATAGAATTTAAAATTTAATCAGCTCCTTCTGGGTGTAGCAGTTTCTTTGTCATTTAGTATATGTTATCAACTTTAGATACTGTAATATTTGAATTTCAACTCGAAAATAAGGACTGAACGAGAATAAATTCACTATCACAAAAACGCTTATATATTTTGAAACACTGGACCGATTTCGAAAATCAAACTCATTTTCGAATCATCTTCTAATTCTTATGAAAACTGTTTTACAATAAAAAAACCAAAACTATTTTTTACAAAATTCATGGATTTTTTCTGGAATTCTTCCCATCATGCTTCTTATAGTGTTCTCAGTCACTTTCTGGGATGCTGTCTTCCACTTTTGCTTGTATTCCGCTAATGTTTTCGTTGATTTCTTAGTCTTCTTCAATTCTCTTTTTACCAGGGCCCAATATCTTTCGATTGGCCTGAGTTCTGGGAAATTTGGTGGATAGGCCTCTTTGGGGACAAAAACCACCTCATTAGCTTCGTACCATTCCTTTGTGGCCTTGCTGTAGTGGCATGAAGCAAAATCTGGCCAAAAGATTGTTGACACATCGTGCTCACGTAAAAATGGTAAAAGTCGCTTCTTCAAGCATTCCTCGATGTATATCTTCGAGTCAACGGAGCCTTGGCCAACGAAAAATTTGCTCCTTTTTCCACAAGTGCAAATTGCTTGCCAAACAGGAATTTTTTAGGAAACTTTGCTTGTTTCGTCACGCGAAATTGTTCATCAACATTTCCACGAGAATCTGCAGTATAAAATTCCTGACCAGGAAGTTGCGAGAAATCAGCCAAGACATAGGTTTCGTCGTCCATCACGCAACAGGAAAAATGTTTCAAGAAATCTTTTTTTAATTTCTTTGCTCTTGATTTCTTTTCTTGATTCTTCACAGCGTTCCTGTCTGGCACTTTCTTTGTTCTAAGCCCACAACTCGACTTGATTTTCTGAACGGTTGACTGCGAACAACCCACTATTTGGGCCACTTTCCGTCCTGAAAGATTAGGATTCTTCTGAAAAAGGCTGATGGCTCTCTTCACTTTTTTTGGGCTATGAAACCCCTTTTTTCTCCCGGTTCCTTCCTTGCGGTTAATTGTAAGATCTTCGTTAAAGCGCTTAACAACTCTTGATACCGTTTCCGGACGAACGCGAGCCTCTTTTGCGATTCTTTTGAAGCTCCATTTTTGATTATTTTGAAAAAGTTTCACTATAAATTCTAGTGTTTTCACTTCGCTTGACATTTTGCGACAGAGAATTGGAATATCTAAGTATGTTCCACATGTTTCTGACGTTCATAACAAAGCTAACTATGAACTAATTTTGATTTTTTTCAAGAGATATTCCTGACCAGGAAGTTGCGAGAAATCAGCCAAGACAAGGTTTCGTCGTCCATCACGCAACAGGAAAAATTTTTCAAGAAATCTCTTTTTAATTTCTTTGCTCTTGATTTCGCTTCTTGACTCTTCACAGCTTTCCTGTCTGGCACTTTCTGCACTTTGTATGTTTTAAGCCCACAACTCGACTTGATTTTCTGAACGGTTGACTGCGAACAACCCACTATTTGGGCCACTTTCCGTCCTGAAAGGTTAGGATTCTTCTGAAAAAGGCTGATGGCTTTCTTCACTTTTTTTGGGCTATGAAACCCCTTTTTCCTCCCGGTTCCTTCCTTGCGGTTAATTGTTAGATCTTCGTTGAAGCGCTTAACAACTCTTGATACCGTTTCTGGACGAACGCGAGCCTCTTTTGCGATTCTTTTGAAGCTCCATTTTTGATTATTTTGAAAAAGTTTCACTATAAATTCTAGTGTTTTCACTTCGCTTGACATTTTGCGACAGAGAATTGGAATATCAGAAGTAAATGTTCCACATGTTTCTGACGTTCATAACAAAGCTAACTATGATCAAATTTTGATTTTTTCTCAATTGGTTCAAGAGATATTTATAGGCAGGCGTTTCTGTGATAGCGAATTTATTCTCGTTCAATCCTTATCAGACAGGAACGACTCCAATGATATTATCAATATGGATAGTAGTATCATTGATATCGGTAAAAATTATCTGAAGCATTTTCTGAAATTAACATTTAGAATTTATGTGAAAGCCCGTTAGCGACAACAGGTAGACTAATTTACTATTTTACCGATCTATCAATTTATCTGTGGAAATCCGCTGTGAAAATATGAACTCGAAATAGCCATTTATCAATAAATATTTAGCAATTGGTCAACCAGCCCCTGCCCATACGGTCGGATCGATAGACCAGGTATTCACTATTCAAACGAAACGAAGGGGAGGGGGAGGGGTTAAAGCCGGAATCTGCATATGATGGACGTTGTGTATGTATGTCGACTCAAATATTGACCATCAGACCATCCTACGCTACAGCTTCCACGCGGTAACGTTGTGGAAATATTTGCAGGAAAATTGGGTTCGATTCTGTTTGATTGAAGAGACTGCAATGATCGTGTTTAAGGGCAGTGGTTTAGGAAACGTCTGGAAAAGGGACGGATTCCAAGTTTAATGAATATAGAGCATATTTGTCGTTTATAGTGGCGGAACCAGGGAAGGGGGTTGAACACTTCCTCATCCTCTTCAAAATTGCTCATTTGCGTATTCACTGACATCCTCCAAACCGAAGATCAAAAGGCCCACACCACGAAATGCAATTTCATTTTGACGACTTGTTTTAACAAGATGAAGCAAGAGTACATTAATCAAACCAAATTATGAATATTTCAAATTATTCACGTTATTTTTCTCTGGATCATCGTCTGATTCCTATTGCTCCGAAATCGTATTTTCGTTTTTATTTATACTTGGTACCACACTGTGAATGGACTTCGTCTATAACGAAAAAGATCCAGACCTCACTGCTTAACCCACTGTCTTCGACCATTCTTTCAGTGTTTACTTTGTGGTCTATTTTTCCATTCTTACATTTTTTTTTATTTCGTATTGATAAGAATTTGTTAATCAGCACAGAGAGCTCTATGTACTCTTCTAAAAATGTCAAGGAATCGGAGCTATACCATCAACTGGGTGGAAATTTGACTGACTCCACACCTGACACCATTCAAATACTGGTCAACTGTGATAAAATTTTGGAGAGGAATAACTCTGATTTGACAGAAGGTAGAAGCCATGTTGTTCTGACTTTTCTGTTCAGTAAGCATTGACAAATTATCATGAAAAGACTCAGGCCACAACAACGTTTACAAATTGTTGAAATTTATTTCAAAATCAGTGTTCTGATCGTCAAACTTATACAGGGTCTTTCACGAGGAACCTCACCCATATTTATACGGGAAACTACTGAACGTATTTTCATGAAATTCAGCACTTATAAGTATTTCACGATGCTGATGAAATCTAAAATATTTTCAAGGCATGAGCACCTCCGGTTTTTCCGGAAATGACGTCAACTTCCGTTTTTCAAATTAGAACACCATTTTTTTATTGCAGAAATAGATTCCTTAGAAAATTTCAAGTTATTTTGATGTAACATTTTTCAGTTTTGGTTGGAAAATTCTCTCTGAGCGGGAAAATTCGAAAAAAAAATCGAAAATAGAGCCAAGCTGAAACAAGAATAACTTCGAGGTTTTTGGATGGAAAATTTTCATTTTTGGGATTTTTCAAGATGTAAGATTGATGTATCCACTTTAAAAATCGAAATCGCGATTCATGATACAGGGGGTGAAAAAATCGCTTTCAAAGTTAGGGATGACAAAATCGTGAAAAATCAATTTTTTCAAATTAGAACCCCATTTTTTTATGGCAGATATTGAATCTACGTTAAAAAATAATGTGAGTGTATGCATCACACCCTTGCCCTAAAGTGGATATTTTCTGAGTTATTCACAAAAAACTGTTTTTCGTCTTGAATTTTCAGCTATTTCTTTTCCCTTCACGCCAAAAAGATGAAATTTTCAGGAACTGTTACTTAAACCATGTTTTAGATTTTACTACCCTAATATGCAAGAGAAAAAAGTTACAGGTTGTTCCTAAATAGATGGCGAATTTGGATTCGAATTTGTATCGGAAACCTCTTTATTTCAACTAATCGGCCATCGGTTTTCTCTCCAGTGATAAATAAATAATTCCTTATGAACCATATGCAAAAACTTACCATGTTTTACATTCTTTTTTTTTTAATGATAGATATCATTAATTACATCTGCCAAATTCCTCTTTATTCAGTAGCATTTTGTGTTTACTATTAATTTGGTGATAATTCGTATTAAGTTTTGAAACTCAATTTGGTTTTTAAACACTTTTGCAGATCTCTTCCTCCCGATGAAATAAGAAGAGCAACGCACGAAGCATTCCTGAGACGTATAAATAAATGTCTAGAAATTAACGGTCAAAACTTTGAGCATCTTCTCTAGTTATAACTGCGAGAGTTTGCCATGGTTCTCCTAATAGTAACTTGAAGTCGGTTTCAGGAAGGGGTGAAAAATCTGCAGCATGGTTCAAATAACAGTTCCTGAAAATTTCATCTTTTTAGCGTGAAGGGAAAAGAAATAGCTGAAAATTCAAGACGAAAAACAGTTTTTTGTGAATAACTCAGAAATAATCCATTTTAGGGCAAGGGTGTGATGCATACACTCACATTATTTTTTAACGTAGATTCAATATCTGCCATAAAAAAATGGGGTTCTAATTTGAAAAACGGAAGTTGACGTCATTTCCGGAAAAACCGGAGGTGCTCATGCCTTGAAAATATTTTAGATTTCATCAGCATCGTGAAATACTTATAAGTGCTGAATTTCATGAAAATACGTTCAGTAGTTTCCCGTATGAATATGGGTGAGGTTCCTCGTGAAAGACCCTGTATAAAAATTCTGCAGAATATAGATTAATCCCATCCGTTTCCAAGCAGCCACATTTTTTTCAGTTTCGTGGAAATCGAATGCGAATCGACTGTCACTCGTAAATTGGGAGATTTTTCGGCGTGACGTTTTCAGACCGCGATTAATCGGAAAATGAGTGAGACCAGGTGGGCAACAAGGCTGCTAGATCTCCACCTGTTCCGGAACGGAATTAGAGGATTGCGACTGCGGCAGTTCTGGTACGGAGTGTTCCAACAAATTGTCAATTTAAATTAATGATTTATGGTCGTGGAGCTAATCGTTTCGTAATAAATGATTCAGTGGCGTCGGGAGGGGTTCCTTGTCTTCCGAGAAGAGGGAGCGGAGAAGACAGGCGGTTAAAGTGAACGAAATTCGGTAAGAAGTTTATGAGGCTGGCACTTATGATGGGTATTAAGGACCTTTCACTTTGAGGGATCTGAGGACCTGGTTCTGGAAGGATGATGGTGAATGCTGCGGTCTCGGAAATTATGAAGACTCGAACGAAGCATAGTTCATTTAAAAGACACCAAATAATCACCCGGTATATACAGGGTGTTTCTGAATTGGAGGTACAAACGATGAGAAGAGATTCCTTGCCAAGTTTCAAGAAAAAAAGTTCTATAATCATGAAACCGCAAACGTCTTGTTATCGAGATACAGGGTGTTGAAGTTCAGTGTGCAATATTCACCGACGTGAGATCAAGATCATGAGTTTCGAAAAGTGAAGTCCGTCTGTTCATTTAGAAGTTTTTCTGTCGGGTAGTTTCGAATGAATTATTACAAAGAAACTGACTATTCTGTCCATTATTTTTCAGTAAAATCACTGGATTCTTGATTTCCGTACAACAAAATAGCATAACTGTATCTTCCAATCATGTTTATATACGTTTTTTTTTATGTTGTGATTTTCACGAAAAGGAATATCCTGTAATGTTCAGAGAACATCGTGAGAACCAAGGGCAAGCAGGTGTTCTTCTTGAATTTCTGGAGGTTATATGTCTCGGGGAACACCTCCCTAGGCAATGTGTTCAAAATCCTCGCTGTTCGTTGGATGAACGTGTCTTTGAAGAGAGATGTTCTGCAGGTTTCCAAAGTTACCACGAAGGGGTGTGAAGACTTAATTTGACGGGTTAGTCTGGAAGAGACTGCCAGAGGGGGAACGATTGCTGATAATTCAGAAGAGCATCGCCCATGGAAACATCTATAAAATAGAGACAGATCGCCCACTTTTCTACGGTTTTCCAGAGAAGTGAGCGAGCTTGGAAGCGATGCATCACCGACTAGACGAATTGCCCTTTTCTGTACGGAATCCAAGAGTTTTAGGGTGTGTTTAGGTGCAGCACTCCAAATATGGGAACAGTATTCCAGGACAGGTCGAATCTGTGCCTTACAGATCATAAGCAGGTGACCTGAGGTGAAATAGCTCCTGGCACGAAACAGAAAACCAAGTTTTTGGGATGCACTTTAAGCAATGGATCTCACGTGATTCTCCCAGGAAAGGTTACTGCCGACAGTAATGCCAGGCATCGAAATGGATGACTTCAATGGTATGGTCACTCCCGACAATTTTATGCTGGGCACAGTAAGATCGGCTTTTCTAGAGAAAAGACATGCTTGTGTTTTGTTTGCGTTGAATTCTACCAAGTTATTAGATCCCCATTCAAGAATTGTTGCCAAGTCCATATTTATGTTGTTAACATTTCTTCCTCGTTCGTTTCTGATTTGGCGGGCTGGTATTGGAGCCCTAGAAGAAAAGGCGGTATGGAGGGTATTATCATCCGCGAAGCTATGCACTGGACACGAAGTTGCTTCCAGCAAATCGTTGATGTGAAGTAGAAATAGTGTTGGAGCCAGAATTGATCCCTGCGGAACACCAGCATTTATGGGTAGAAAGTCAGATGAAACACCATCGACCACTACATGGAGAGATCTGTTTGAGAGAAAACTAGCTAGCAGAGAACATAGCTTTGGGGGCACGCCATAAGATGGAAGCTTGGCGTGAAATATTTCCAGTATTAACAGAGAAAAAAGTTTCTTCAACGTTCGCCAGGTCTTTGGAATTATTGAATTTACATAATATTCTCTCAAATTTATTATTTTCCCAAAGTAAATAAACATTTTTATAAATACGTAATTACTACGACTTCTATGTAGAGAGGACAACGTTGCTTAGTTATCCGACAGAAAAATGACCATAACCTAATATTTTCAAAATATACACGGTGAAATGTATCAGAATGTCATGGACAACGGGGATATTAAAAAACTAATTTTCCGCCCGATGAAAAACCGCCATGTCCATCCCGCATTATACACTTTTTCCATTTTGAGGCGAGCAAACGCCAGGTTCCCCCTCAAATCGCTACGGCCCTCCTACGCCTCACTAACGACGTAATTTGAGCCGAAACTTTCAGCTTATGACCCAGATTTAAAAGTCTAAAACTTTTGGACTCGGGAGCATGTAACCGAGGGATTTAGCCAGATTTAAATTCACTTACGGGCAGGATAAATATGCATTTTGTTTCGAACACTTCATGAGCTAAATGGAATAACGGGACTTTACAGGATACTGCTTAATTTCGCTGCTGAATATGCATGAAACTATGCGATCTGCTGCTATAGTTGTTGGCTTGGGTACACAAGAGATATGGGGGCGAAGAGTGTGTACATTCATGAGTTGTTCTGTTATTTGACATGGAACTTGTTTTCGAGTTTGAAGAGGACTTGACTGATATGACGCCGTGAGTGGGTGCGACCGAGAAATGGGCCTTAGCCGTTACCTAGTGGGTATCCAGGACCGGTTCCTACCCATATGAATGGTTCTTAGACAGCCAACTCTGCTTTTGATCCACAGGGCCTACAAATCTCATCTGCTGACTTTCCCAGACGGTAAATATGAGGTTGGTACCGACAATGCCTAGTCAGCAGACCTACCATCACTGGAAGCTCATCTCGTGACAGCTTTAGGAGCCTACTGGTCGGTGAAATCATCATCAATTTCTTGGACTGAGTAGTTATAGTAATAGTGACAAAGGGGTTACAGTCCACTGCCACCTTGAGGTCTATTGTGTCCCCTAACAAAGCTGTTATCATCGCACCCCTACAGCTCGCTCTCCAGTTCCAGAGATTTGATGAAATCCAGTATCTGGGACGGCTTCAACGAGGATAACTCCCCACTCCTACAAGTTTCTTGTCCAAAGCACTCTTTCCTTTGGCTTGCAATGGCATAGCATTCCGTAACCAGGTGAATAGGAGTTTCTTCCACCTCCTCACAGAATCTACAATCGTCAGTGTCCGATAAAACCATCCTCAACAGATGCTTCTTTAGGCGACCTTTTCCTTTGAGGAAGCCAGTGAGTAGGTGAAGTTAGTTTTTACTGAGATCCAGATATTTTTTGGAACTAGCAGTTTCAAAGTTCAGGAGGAACTTTTTGGAGTGACCCATTCCTGGGAGATTCCGCCAGAGTTTTTCTCTTTCGGTTTTCTCCTTCACCATAGACTACTTCTTTTAGGTGCATTTTTCTATACCAAATAAGGGTTGTGGGCCAGTGAGTGGCGTTTGTGCGCTCTTTCTGACCAGTGTATTGGCCTCTTCGTTTCCTACGATTCCCGAATGACCAGGAACCCAGATTCGGAAGACCTAATTCTTCTTGCCTACCTCATTGAGTTTGTTTCGGCACTCCCAAATCAGCTTTGAGTCAATGACGTAGGAGCTCAGTGCTTTACTAGCAGCTTGACTATCTGTATGAATAGCTATATCGCACTTTTGATAGTTTCTTTCTAGATTTATATCTAGACATCTTCCGATTGCAAGTATTTCCGTTTGAAGGACGCTTGTACAGGAGCTTAACGATTGTGCACACTTGGTACTTGTCCCGTAAATCCCAGCGCCAGCTCCTGTAGCGGTTTTAGAACCATCTGTATACCATTTTATTGTATTTTCTTTGAGATTATAGTCGGTGTATTCCCTTTCCCAATCCTCTTTTTTGCTTAGCATTGTACTGGAGTTCTTCCCAGTGCTTACTTTCTTTTTCATTACATCACTAGGAAGGATTGCAGATGAGGCATAGTCATTCAGAGGAGACCAAACTCTCTGATTCCTGATTCTCTCATGGCCTGTTCCTTCTTTAGATATTCTGAGGATGGCTTCATGGGCTACCCTATCAATCATTAGATGTAGAGGTGTGAGGTCTGTGATGATCTCAAGCGTGATAGTTTGGCACCTTCTCATAGCTTCCGTGATGCACACACCGGCCAGCCTTTGTACACCGTCGAGCATTTTCCTCGTACTTACCTGACTTGTCTCAGCAAACCAGGCTACTGCCCCATATGTGACTATAGGTCTTACAATCATGACGTTCATCCATCGCAGTATTTTTGGGTTACAACCCCAATTCCTGCTTCGACTGGGTAAGTCCAGGCAGTTTTTCCTGAGGGTTATTCTGTTTTCACACTCCCATTGTTGGAGCACTGCCTGATATTGATCTTTTCTCAGCCCACAGAAAGGCTCAAGTACAGCAGGTGTTGACCTTGATGCACCTTTCGCAAGCTCATCAGCTTTTTTATTTCCTTCAATCCAAGGACCTCAAAGTGGTCTGGCTGTCCATGGTAATGAAGATATGCCCCCTTTGAGGTTTTAAAGATACTCCTGGGTGCATGCGTAAACAGCCAGTATCTCTTCGGTAACCACCTGGCTATCCAGTCGCTTCGCTTCGGATAGGAAATAATTCAGATATTTGACTTAAGATATTATTTTCAAATCTTCAAACTTGTTTTATTCAGGCTTGTTTGAGTACGAAGTCGATAAAAACTCTCAGTCTCTGTACGAAACTCATTTCTCGTCTACCTTCAATATGAATTCCTGACGTCGACTCAATAGGATACCTAACCGATCATTCGTAGTTCTGAACATCAATTCAACATTCAAAAAACTCGTAACTCCTGCGAACCAGAAAATATTCACATCTGAGGAAACCAATAAGCCTCCCGCTCCACTACACAATTCAGGAACGTGTCATGTATCGGATGGGAGTGGAATCAGGAGAAGGAAAATAGAAATTTTCCACTCCATCGCGTTTTCTTTCTCTACCGTCTCTCTTGAGTTTCGGGCTCGACGCGAAAAGTGCCGCGACAAGGGAGGAAAAGTAAATTCTGCCAAAACAACATTTTGTTTTGAGCGAACCGTTCTTGCTTTTGTGCCCGAAAGGAGTTGGTCCTTTGTGATGTCTTATTGGGTACAAATAAATTATCAAAAATGCCACCCTTGTCTTTTGAATGGGTAGATGTCAGAAACGTTTGTGGGAGTTACTTCAAAGTTGGGGAATGTATATTAATTTAGTATGTGGAATTTTCCTGACAGTTTACGATACAAAGGCAATTCCAAGGGATACAAGCAACTTGCCTCATGATCTTTCCAACGTTTCATGAGAGTTATTATACCATTTGATCACGAGTGTAAGAAGGTACGAAATCCCAGATCAGACTACAAAGTTTCGAATGCGTTGATCAAGCGGAAAAGAGCCATCAATTGAGATTCTCTGTATGCTGTGATTACACCCATCAACCAGACTCGAACAGCCTAATAACATCCTGCTGGTCCATTCTTGTTTTCTCAGCAAACGATATAAGCTAGTTTCGAAGTCGCTCCGTGTAAGTGGGAAGTTGGAACAAAGTTTCTAGATGAAGAGGATTCGCCACAACTCGACTAAGATGTTTCAGATGTGGAAAATACTCCCAGCATAAACCCCAAAGTTCTTTTATTGAATTGGGCGTTGAAAAATTAGAAGTGCTTATCGGTTTTGGTTTTTTCTATGAAATATGTTTTACGATTTTTAGTGTTTATCAATTTATTATAAGAGTGCACTGCAACAACATCTGGACAAAATATATACTGCTCCACAAGAGTTAGGGATATCGTATTTAAAAGTGAGTAATCTTCGAGAAAATCGCTGTAAAATCATTTAAAACTCAATAACAACTTGAATCGATCCAATAAAAATCAGTATGAGACATTTCGTCAATCTGGTCGCCTTTTTTCTGAAGTTTGGTTCTTTGCATATGCTTCATGAATGTTCTTATTTTGAAATGAAGTCAGTTTATCAACGGCTTCGATTTGAAACGAGTTTTCTGAAAATGCCAAGACGTAAATTAACAAACGCTGAGGCTAATAGGGCTATCGGAATGCTACAGGGTGGCCTAACTCAGGTTGTTGTAGCGGAAAGGCTCCAAGTCAGCCAAAGTGTGATATCTCGACTTTGGAATAGGTTCAGGGAGACAGGTTCCGTGTTGGAAAGACCAAGGCTTGGTGGGCGACGAAAAACAACACCTGCTTAGGATCGTTTCATCAACGTTTCGGCGAGAAGAAACCCTACATCTACGTGTAGAATGCTACGGAATACTCTTCAAAATGCAGATGGGGTCCAAGTTTCCATCGAAACCATCAGACGACGTTTGAGAGAGGTGAATCTAGGTTCTAGACGTCCATTAAGAGGAGTTCCATTAACACGTGACCATAAGCGTCAAAGACTGGAATGGGCAAGGCAACATATCAATTGGAACGATCAATGGCGTAGTGTAGTGTCCTTTTCACTGATGAATCCGGATATGGACGATTTTCAGATTCTCGAAGAATAAGGGTATGAACAATCCCACGCATACCCCGTAATCTTCGCTATGTCCAAGAAGTCCACCCATTCCGAGGGAGTTGTGTTATGGTATGGGCCGGGATATGTTTCAACGGGCGCACAGATCTACACATTTGTCCTAGGAATATGACCGCCTTACACTATAGGGAGCATGTCATTGACAATGTTGTGCCAAATTTTCACGCTGCTATTGGTGAAACTTTTCAATTTCTAGACGAAAACGCTAGACCGTACCGTGCAGCCATAGTTGAGAATGCGCGCGAGGAGCTTGGTATTCCACATTTACCAATACCTCCGCACTCACCAGATTTGAATTGCATAGAACATGCATGGGATATGCTCCAAAGAAAATTAAATGATATCAACCTACCCCAGAATCCTTAAATGATCTGAGAGAGCTTCTGCCCCGTTTATGGAACCAAATTCCTCAACAAATGTTCAACAACCTCGTGTGAAGTATGCAAAGAAGATGTCAAGCTGTTATTGATGCCCGTGGAGGCCATACATTGTATTGATAGTCTTAAAATGCTTGAATTCTCTGGGAATAAAATTTCGTTATTTTACTCGATTTTTCTTAACCACTCTGTATACGCTGCAGACCTACAGGCTGAAATTAATTTGCAACTGAAATCATATTAATATGAATTTTCATCACATAAATCTTATTTTAACAATATTTTTTTGCAATTTAAGTCAATATCCCTAACTCATGTGGAACAGTTTATTTCCTTTTGCCATAAAATTTGAACTTTCTTGTTTCAAATTGGTTCTATAGATAAATAGATTTCAACAACATGGGTTCGATCACTTGTACTACAATATTTGTTGTTTATACCTTGGTTTACAATCTTCGTTTCTTGTTGAAACACCCTTTAGTCTGATTTATGGATCATTTATTGAAAGTGTTCTCAACCCAAGATCAGTCAGGTCCTGTGAACCTTCTCAGATTCCCAGAATGGGCTTATAAGACTAAATATATGGTGACACATTTATTTTAGGTCAAGTTCAAATTGGGAAACCCATGCCACACATCAAATGCCCGAGGATGCTCTCATTGGTCTCTTTTACTCAGAGGAAATGAACCACCCATTTATTTCTCCAGCTTGCCTTTGAAACCTTGTGTTACAGAGACAAGCAGTCAGTTGCTCAGTCAGTAGTCGATCAGTTGTCAGTTGTAAGTTAGTCGTCAGTCAACTGTTATTACACCTTGCATATTCGTTATTCACAACTGATCATTTTGCTTCCTTGCTATACATTTTCATATAGAAGGTACATTTCATAACTGTATGATGATTATACGATGACTTGTTCCATCTAAATCTGCGCATTCATGGTAGCATCAAGCACCAACATATCTGTATGTCTCTTGAAAACAGAATAACCTTCTGGAGAAACACTCCTGGACTTACTCAGTCTGAAAAATGTTCAGGAGTGTCTTAAAATGAACCACTAAGGGCACAGGTCCCAGGAATCACATTGCCAAGGATCTCTGATGACCTGGGAGTGCCTCAACACTATAAAGCTGGCCAGTGACAATAAAGTAGCGAAAACTGCTGTTGCATGATTTGACAAGTACTCAAAGGCGTCCTCTGGGTAGACACAGTCAGGAACCGTTCCTGTGCAGGAGTGATTCAATCAGTTTGAATCAGGAAAAAGTCCAGTACGAATTACTCACAACATAAGGCTAGAATCAAGGCTTTGGGACTAAAGAAAATGTGTATGCCACGTTCCATTGTGAAAACTCATGAAAAATCCCGTTCTATTTGCGGGCCGTGTGTGGAAATCGAATCCGCACATCAAAACTGGATCTTGTACATCATTACGTCATGCCTCAATCAATGAGACAGGGATAGCGCGCGCCAGTGGCCATGGCAACTAAAAATTAGAGCCGCGTGTTGCCAGGTTACCTGTGTTTCCATCCAGGTGAGAGCGTGTTGTCTGGAAAAGCCGAGCATCGTGGGTTTTGACAGGGCAGGAAGCGGGAAACGAAGTAAATACGGATACAGAAAAGGCGCATCCCGCGCGCATCCTGTAGAGATTATTGAAAAAGGAAAAAGGTCGGTTGTATAAGTGTGTTGCACGAAATGCTGCGCCTGGATATCGGTATCATTGCCGTGTTATTCAATAATGTTCCGAGCGATATTCTGCGAAAATGGGATTCCCGGAAAACTACTGGAAAATAGCGAGGCCGCTCGCCCACACGTCGCAATTTGATTTATCGGGAGCGGCATCGGGTTTCCGATTTTTCGCGAAATCAAACGTCACAGAGAGTTCATGAGGGTTGGCATTTCCAGAATATCTAAACGAATAAACACAGAACCACTCTAGAAAATAATGGTATCTATACTCCATTCACAATTATAAAATCACAACTCTGGCCTTGGAAATTTGACACATTCCACTCTGTATCGAAGTTGTGACGTTTTTCAAAATATTTTCATGTTCCAAGTCAAGACTATGTTGCCCTTTCTACATTCTCAGCGTATTTCTCAGAATGTATATTTCATTTTGGAGAACACAACAAAAAATTGTGAACAATATTCTACATGTAAAGGAGTTTTTGGATTTATGATTGTAAAGATTTATCGATGTGCTTTGTTTTCATCATGATATTGTATGTGATATGACTGTAAGGGTGCATTTCTATTTCTAATATTTCTTTATTTCAAATAAATAACAGTTTTATTCATTCATCACAAAGAAAATAAACATAATAACTAAATAAACCAATTTGTTTACAGAGAAACTAATAATTTCAATTCAATAGTAATTGAGTTTTGGTTATAAATTAATAAGCAAGAATGTCAATTCCTGAAAGCTTTATAGATATACATTTCATTTATTTGATCTTATGAACAAGGAGTAAAATATTCTGACTGTATAGTAATTTATAAGTTTAAAAAATATTCATACATTACTACCACAGTAGGTTTGTACAAATAAAATGGAATAGGTCAAACATATGCTTCACATTTATCATTCACCTGTTCTGAAATAAGACACAAACTCCTGGAATATGGAAAAAACCGATGTATTCTGGTTCAATATGGCCTATTTCTACTTTCGGCAGAGGATTGATAGGGTTGAAAGCTGCAGTGACACATTTCAATTCATCGGAATCTGAATTCAACTACCGTTGAATGTAATATAGTCATATTTCTTCTTTTTTTCAGCTTTTTCGACATGTTTTTTCTGAAACGTGAAAAAGATCAACAATAATCATTCAGAGACCGATGATGGCCATCCAGAACCCGTTTACTTACGAAAATCGTGCAATTTCATTCTGCAAGTTCTTTCCTCATAATTCCTCGAAAATCCTACCTGAACCATATTTTCTGGTCGCTTTCGTTATAAGATCGTATAAGAAAGCCTTTTTTGTCCATTTACACAATGTTTTATGTTTTTGGTGGTTATTCGATTGAAAACATGACACTTCTGTTTCTTTGGGACTTGGGCATAAACGCCACTCCAGAAAATACTTCTTCAAAATTTCTAAATCTGCAGTTAGAGTATTTTCAATAATGTTGAAATCAAAATGACGAATGGCAAGAGCAATATCATCTGCATAAATGAATTTCTCTGAGGAAGTATTAGGAATATCACTTAAATATAAATTGAAAAGAAGGGGAGATAAAACCGATCCTTGGGGAAGTCCATTATTCGAAGTCTTGAAACTACTACTGTCACCATCAATTAAAACACGAAGTCTTCTGTCCGTCAACATATTCTCGATAAGACTAACCATTTTTACTAAATGATAATGAGGAATACGTCGTGCTAGGCATGTTTGGTCCAGTGCAAGTATTCCATAATCACATAATCAACAGCATCAACCCTTCCAGCTCCAATTTCCAAGCTTTCTTTTCCAACAACCATCCTATTAATCTCAACAGCTTCGAACGAATTCCCAATAGCCTCGCCAGCCTTATCTGCAGGCCGCACTCAGCTTCCACCCATGATCCCTCAACACGACAACCAGTAATCGATGGGTCCACGCGTCATCGCCCATCGGCGACTTCGACGTCCAGCCTGGTCGTCGTACATAGACGTCACATCTCTATTCGTCGCCCTCCAATTCACGGTGCAGTTTTAATTAATGGGGTTCTGATCGATAGCGCTGCCACCTGCCCCCTCCACCTCCGAAATTGAAATTAATGGGCTCATATCGGGGAAGTGTGCGGGGGCGCCCTATTCGATACCTATTAGAGGATCCGAGTGGCGTAGGAAATCGAGTAACGAGATATCCGATTCTTCGAACGCAGATTTATGGCGTCTGTTATTGTTGTCCCCCGCGGGGACCGCCCGCGCTCGAGGACAATCCTTGGAGATTTATGGGGGCGAGTTGTAATATTTGGGGAGGTCGAGGATGCGATACTGTGTTTGTCGTGTTTTAAACGGGTTTTGGGGTCGGTTGCGACGAATAATTGGGTTAGGGGGTGCAGGTGGGGAAGGTGTTGCTAATTTGGAATTTACGCTCGGGCTTTCGGGTATTTGTCTCCATTTTCAGTTAGGTCGGGTCAGTCTCAGTCTTCTCCAAGCCATTCGACTCTCGATGAAGGGAATTTTGAGTGAATTCAAAACAGTCCGAAACGCATTCGTTACACAATTGGCGCCCAAGGTGTCTTAAAATTAACCTCAAAAGGGTGCATATTGTAATAAATTGAAATATTTTGGTTGACCAGTGTCAGTGTAGACCCTACCTAGCAACTACAGACCTATCGCTCTGTTATCTATTATTTCAAAGGTCATGAAAAAAGCCATCAACTTCGAGCTCATGAAACATCTGGAACACTCAGGAATTATCAACGATAGACAATATGATTTCCGTTATCAGAGATCCACTGGTGACTTGCTCGTTTACGTCTCACATATATGGCAGCTATCTACCGAGAAATATGGTGGAACCCTAGCCGTAGCACTAGATATCTCCAAGGCATTCGATCGAGCCTGGCATCAGGGACTACTCGCCAAGCTTCCATCTTATGGCGTGCCCCCAAAGCTATGTTCTCTACTAGCTAGTTTTCTCTCAAACAGATCTCTCCACGTAGTGTTCGATGGAGTTTCATCTGACTCTCTACCCATAAATGCTGGTGTTCCGCAGGGATCAATTCTGGCTCCAACACTATTTCTACTTCACATCAAGGATTTGCTGGAAGCAACTTCGTGTTCAGTGCGCAGCTTCGCGGATGATAGTACCCTCCATACCGCCTTTTCTCCTAGGGCTCCAATACCAGCCCGCCAAATCAAAAACGAACGAGGAAGAAATGTTAACAACATAAATATGGACTTGGCAACAATTCTCGAATGGGGATCTAATAACTTGGTAGAATTCAACGCAAACAAGACACAAGCATGTCTTTCCTTTAGAAAAGCCGATCTTACTTTGCCCAGCATAAAATTGTCGGGAGTGACCATACCATTGAAGTCATCCATTTCGATGCTTGGCATTACTGTCGGCAGTAACCTTTCCTGGGAGAATCACGTGATCTATTGCTAAAAGTGCATCCCAAAAACTTGGTTTTCGTGCCAGGAGCTATTTCACCTCAGGTCAGCTGCTTATGATCTATAAGGCACAGATTCGACCTGTCCTGGAATACTGTTCCCATATTTGGAGTGCTGCACCTAAACACACCCTAAAACTCTTGGATTCTGTACAAAAAAGGGCAATTCGTCTCGTCGGTGATGCCTCGCTTACAAGCTCACTCACTTCTCTGGAACACCGTAGAAAACTGGGCGATCTGTCTCTATTTTATAGATATTTCCATGGGCGATGCTTTTCTGAATTATCAGCAATCGTTCCCCCTCTGGCAGTCTCTTCCAGACTAACCCGTCAAGTTGAGTCTTCACACCCCTTCGTGGTAACTTTGGAGACCTGCAGAACATCTCTCTTCAAAGACTCGTTCATCCAACGAACAGCGAGGCTTTGGAACACATTGCCTAGGGAGGTGTTCCCCGAGGCATATAACCTCCAGAAATTCAAGAAGAACACCAATTCCTACCTGCTTGCCCTTGGTTCTCACGATGTTCTCTGAACATTACAGGATATTCCTTTTCGTGAAAACCACAAAATAAAAAAAAAAGACTTCTGAAATTTATATTCAGGGGTCCGAAAATTATAGAACTATAGAAGTGCTTATCGGTATGGTACAGAATGTTGGCGAAGACGATAACGGTTGAAATTATTGATTTTCGGCTCAAGTTGCACATGGGACTGAGACGATATCAGAAAATCGTTCCACGAAATCGGTTGCACTGAATGCGTACGATAGCAGAAGAACTCGAGGCTAAAATCGTGGGATTTGCAACGTGTCAGTACCCGAAAGTTTCATGGGAAACTGCGTCATCCTTTCAGAACCCATCCACGGGAGGTGGGATGAAGAAAAATCTTGAATTCGATTAGTTTGTAAAAACGAAGAAGGAAAATCTTTAATTTGATTGGTTTTTAAAACAAAACGAAGAAGGGAAATCTTTAATTTGCTTCGGAGACGAGGGCAGTAACTGGAGAAGCCTTAAACGGGAAGGTTCTCGGTTGACTCGTTTGATACGCTTTTGATACGGTTTTAAGGAAGGTTTAAGAAGTAATTGAGTTTTGAAGGTTCGGTCTCAAGCGGAGACGGAAAGAAGAAGTTGAAGGTTTTGTTTGTTTGAAATTGATTTGAATTATTTAGATTACGTCTCGTCGATAGACCGGGTGTGAAATTAATCTGTGGACGGCGAGCTAGTGACGTGTTTTGTGATTCTTTTGTTTTTCAGGATATTTTCATCATCCTTAGGATTATCTGCACGAGGAAAAGGTCAGGTATTTTTGTTTATGCTCAGCTTGTTTAAGTATTGGTAGAAAGCTGCATGCAAGGACAGAAATCTTTTAAAGTCCAGAGTCCTGAAATCTTCCACAAGTCTATCGGTATTTTGAATTGTATTGTTTTTGAGATCTCCCTTAAGTATTCGGAAATTTGAGTTGAACTAACCCTCAAGTTTTGATAATATCCTACTAACCGCTAAGACACAAACTACAGGTTGTCTCACGGCAAATGTTGCCCTGGCTTTTTCGGAGAATTTTACGATTCAATTGAAAATTTGTTTTCTTGGTCTATCTATGTAGAATGGGATTTTCTTGGATTTCATCCAGATTTCACAAAAGTTAATCCTATTTCGAAGGTTTAAAGGCTTGATTGAGAAGTTCTGGCTTGGCCTAAATCTTCTTCAGCACTTCTTGTGGAATCATGAAAATTTTCGTTCAAACATGTTGATTCATTCAAAAAATCATCTTCTTTCGAAGTCACAGGAGTCGTTTTGATTCAGTTTCAATCCAAAGGGTATGCAGTTATTCTGATATCGTACAAATTTTTTCTTGTCCATTACTTCTGAGTCAGGATAAATCAATCTCATTGAACATTCTGTATGTTATTGCTACAATTTGATCTCACTGACCGTGAAGACTAAGCAGTTTCACCAACGCATCATTTATATAATTATTGCTACAGCATGTCAAGTTCAAGAGGAAATTTAAGTCCCTTTCGATATTTGAAAAAACGCACTTTTCACCTTTTTCGTAAGTCTCGGAAAAGCCTAAGATTTCGAACAACCCTGTATGATAGGGACGTATTTCATCATACGTAAATTATACACAGAATATTGGTGCTCATAGCTTTCTAGGACTCCGATTACCGAAGTGAAAAATGATTAATTGAAGCCATGGTTTGCACAAAAAAGAAGGAAATCGATGAATTACTCGAAAACTGCTAGGAAGTTGAAAAAGAAATAGTCATGAGACTACAGCAAATCGATCGTGGCTCACCCCGTATAAATTTATAACAATCCGACTCTTCTCTACCGAGCAATGAATAACGGTTCTAAAGGATGAATCGTCCTTAACTTTGACACTGTTTGAATTGTTCCTTCTGTCAAAAACTCCATTTGAAGGGTTCCGCAAGAGCCAAAAGTGACATATCACCCTGCCGTAAGCGACGTAGTCCCATCATTCGATTCGGAAGTTTTCCCATCGAAAATTCGAGCGACAAGGCCGTTTTTCTATGCGTGGGAACCATCGCATATTCTCTTCGACGTTCCCAATTTATTCTAACTTCCGTCGTAGATTTTGTCACTGTTTTATCCGATTACCCGATTGGCAGTGTCAGAGATGACGGAGAAAGGGGGGCTGAATGGAAACCGTGAGAAAATATTTTTCCTCAATTTCCGCACTGTGGAAAAATCTGGAGGGATTAAGGGCATCGAGATGTTTTGGAACAGCACTTAGATATTATTATTTTAGAAGAGGAGTGCTTCGAGAGGAGTTCGGAAGGAAATTTCCTCCAAGGAGTTAGGGAGTTTCACATAAATATTACCTGCTGATTTCACTATTCTTGAAAGCGGATATTAGGTCATTGTCTGATGTTTTTTTAGAATGATAAAGTTGAAAGATGTAGAAGATATAAACATAATTCTCTTCATGCAACAAACACATAAAAGATTAAATAACGTACAAGTTTTAGACCCAACCTGTATACATCAGAGCTGAATCCTCCTTCAAAGTTGATCTACCTATTCCTCTTATCTGCCTTAAAAAGAAACTTAACTAGTGGTTGTATATTCTAGAGCAACGTGTTGTTTAGATTTCTAACTCCAAAAAATTCTATAGACTTCACCCTATTCGGACCCTTTTTAGAATCAATCTGTGTAAGATGTCGACTTCAGTCATTCCTGAATAGGAGACACTCGTCAAATGACATAACACCACTCCTGGCTTCCCCATTCGAAGAAAAAACTCTTTTTATCCCCATTCTTGTGCTTCCAACTCAACCCTATTCGTCGACATGTCCCGTTTCAATAGCAACACGCCGTGAGGCCTTTCAGCGATTATATAAAACGAGCGGGGGTGATTTACGGCTATCCCGAAGAGTGATTTATATCAATATTCGGATAAATGATTTATTCTGCTTTCTATGGAGCCTGTACAGCGCGCAGAGTGGTCATCTTTCTCATTTCCGGGGTAGAATGTTGCAAGATACGTGAAGATTTAGAGATCACATAAGTGTTAAGCGTACTTGATTCATTTACAATCTCCAGCTCCAGAGTCCAGACTCCAGGAAAGCTGTCCGAGATTTGTAAACAACATCAAGTAAGTGTTTACTCGTACTCGACTTCTTTACAATCTCTAACTCCAGACCACCTACAAAGGTAAGGTGTCCGAGATTTACAAACAACATCATGTAAATGTTAAACAAACTTGACTTCTTTACAATCTCCAGCTCCAGACTCCAGGAATGCTGCCCGAGATTCACAAACAACATCAAGTAAGTGTTAACCATACATGAATTCTTGACCATCTCCAACTCCAGACCATTTATACTTCTATCAACATCAAGTAAGTGCTAAGCATACTTGATTTCTTCACAATCTCCAGCTCCAGACCGTTTACACTTTACCATTTGCAAGCAACATCACGCAGGTTTTAACCATACTTGAATTTACTATAATCTCTAGCTCCAGACCGTTTATACTTCATCAACATCAAGTAAGTGTTGAGCATACTTGATTTCTTTACAATCTTCTGCGCCAGAGCGTTTACACTTTACCATTTGTAAACAACATCAAGTGAGTGTTTACTCGTACTCGACTTCTTTGCAATCTCTAGCTCCAGACCACTTACAAAGGTAAGGTGTCCGAAATCTACAAACAACATCAAGTAAATGTTAAACAAACTTGACTTCTTTACAATCTCCAGCTCCAGACTCCAGGAATGCTGCCCGAGATTCACAAACAACATCAAGTGAGTGTTAACCATACTTGATTTCTTAACCATCTCCAACTCCAGACCATTTATACTTCTATCAACATCAAGTTAGTGTTAAGCATACTCGATTTCTCCACAATTTCCAGCTCCAGAGCGTTTACACAGTTACACTTTACCATTTGCAAACAACATCACGCAGGTTTTAACCACACTTGAATTCCCTACAATATCTAGCTCCAGACCGTTTATACTTTATCAACATCAAGTGAGTGTTGATCATACTTAATTTCTTTACAATCTTCAGCACCAGAGCGTTTGCACTTTACCATTTGCAAACAACATCAAGTGAGTGTTAAGCATACTCGATTTCATTACAATCTCTAGCATCAGACACTTCATCAACATCAAGTAAGTGTTGAGCATACTCGATTTCTTTACAATCCCTAGCACCAGACCATTTACACTTTATCAACATCAAATAAGTGTCAAGCATACTCGATTTCTTTACAATGTCTAGCACCAGTAAGTGTTAAGCATACTTGATTTCTTTACAATCTCTAGCACCAGACCATTTACACTTTATCAACATCGAATAAGTGTCAAGCATAGTTGATTTCTTTACAATTTCCAGCACCAGAGCGTTTACACTTTACCATTTGCAAACAACATCACGCAGGTTTTAACCACACTTGAATTCCCTACAATATCTAGCTCCAGACCGTTTGTACTTTATCAACATCAAGTAAGTGTTAATCATACTTAATTTCTTTACAATATTCAGCACCAGAGCGTTTACACTTTAACATTTGCAAAAAAACATCAAGTGAGTGTTAAGCATACCCGATTTCATTACAATCTCTAGCATCAGACACTTCATCAACACAGAGTTAGTGTTGAGCATACTCGATTTCTGTACAATCTCTAGCACCAGACCATTTACACTTTATCATCATCAAATAAGTGTCAAGCATACTTGATTTCTTTACAATCTTCAGCCCCAGAGCGTTTACACTTCATCATTTTTTGCAAACAACTTCACGCAGGGGTTAAACATTCTCGATTTCTTCACAATCTCTAGCACCAGACCATTTACACTTTATCAACACCGAATAAGTGTTAAGCATACTTGATTTCTTAACAATCTCCAGCACCAGAGCGTTTACACTTTACCATTTGCAAACAACATAAATTGAGTGTTAAGCATACTCGATTTCTTTACAATCTCCAGCACCAGACCGTTTACACTCCATCATTTGCTAACAACATCGAGTGAGTGTTAACCGTACTTGATTTCTTTAGAAACACCAGTTTGGAAAACCGAATGATGTCGAAAATTTCGAAACAATTACGGCAATTATGGAGGGTGTAAGCGAATGGCAACACGGAAACGGAGCTGTTTTACCGCCCCACTCCTCAATTAGCATTTCAGTCTAGGGCGGATTGAGTTTCCTTCCTTAAGTGAGTATATTCCGTGAAATTTGTTAAATACCTTCGGAATATAAACGACGAAATAATGGATAAAATTTGAATTTGTAATGCCCCGTCAAACGAAATAGGGCGAAGCGGTCGGTGGTGGGGGGAGGGAGCAGTGTAAATATTAAAGAACCGAGGCTGGGTCGGTCTTTTTTCTTCTCGGTGAAAATAAATAGCGGATCAGGTAGGGCAAAAGATTGTGCCTGGTGAACCATAATCCCGCTTCATTTGCCCGGGATTCCGAAATGAATTGAGTAATTTCTTTGATGTTATGGTTCAAAATAAGGCTGACGGGTTCATCCAGCTCCGCGAAGGATCTAAGTCGGCAGTAATTGCTTCTTTAGATGGGCCCGGGTATCTTCAGTTGCGAACGGAGCAGTTTTCTGAGAAGATGAGCTTGTGATTGTTCATTTTATCTCTATAAGAACATCCGCATCGCGATAATAATATTAACAATGCATTATCTGCCATTGGAAACATTACCACCTTAAATACCATTGATTTCAACTAAAGACGCAACCCTTCAAATTACCAAAAGACATGAATCCACAAAGATGGAGAGGTTTCCATTCACAACACTAGAATCGTTTAGTTATGCCCTCATTCAGAGCTGTTATCGCCAATAGCCATCTACATCTTTCCCTCCAGCTCCAGAGCTCCAATGTACTCCAGTATCTGGGAGGGCTCCAAGGAGGCTAAGTCCTTATTCCTAAAAAAAATCTTCTCGTTCAAAGCATTCTTTGCATTGGATTGCAATGGAGGGTCACTCTGTAACCAGATGAGTTTCCTCCTATTCCCCATAGAATCTCCAATAAAAGATGCTTCCTGAGACAACAATGTCCTTAAAGAAAGCCAGTGAAGATGCAAAACTGTTCCTCACTGAGATCCTGGTACTTTTTGGATATTGCAGTCTTGAAGTTCCATAGGAACTTTTTGCAGTGATCCTTAATTGAAAGATTTCGCCAGTGTGTTTCTTATTCGGTTTCCTCTTTCTCCAAAAACTCTTTCTCAAAGGGCCATTTCCCTGCACAACAATGCTGAATGTTATTGTCCCAGATCTGTCTCGATCTTTGCTGAATTTACAGAACTAGGGCACTTTATATCATTACAGATCTTACACTTCTCTAGCAACATCGAAGGCAATGAGAGAATCAGAAGAGATACAGCCTCTTCTTTCCAGTGGTTACATCAACATGGAAATGAGCAATGAAAAAGGCTCACTACGATGCTGAGTAGGAAGAAAGACTGAGGAAAGGAATCCGTCTCTCATATCTTCAGGAGAAATACCAATGAATGGTACACTTATGCCTCAAAAACCACAACAGGTAAAGCCAGAAGAGCATTCTGGACTGGCTTCTATCAAAGCACTGAGCTATGTCTTCAGTTCAAAGATGATTTTGAAGAAAATGGTCCCTTCAGTCTGTGTTCCTGGTCCCACGAGAATCAAAGGGCTCAAATAGAATGGAAAAATGCAAAATCTTCCTTCTGCCACAGCATTTGAACCCATAAGATCCCAAACTTGGCTTGGTACTTTCGTCCACAATATATTTTGATCAAATACCACCTGTACTTATCTACTTCAATAAAAATTCTGTATGTTGCCACATTCACGAAGCGATAAAGCCATGTTGCATCTCTAAACCCTCTAGGATCGCAAGACAATGTTTTATTGCACTATTTATAGCCCCATTCTCGCGTATTACATCAATTCATCCTAAAATCACTTCCTTTGGGGACAGAATTTATGTCTCCGGATGATAAATCCGACCATTAAATGCAACCCTGCTTCTCTTCGCCGTACAGATATAATCTGGACAGCCTTCCGTTCCTTAATTGTCTATCCAGCCGGCATTCTTATCAGCACGCCTGTTGCAGGCTCTAACTGCGATAGATCGATGCAATTTTCGAAGACTGCACCGGACTACCCGTGTGTTATCTGCAACGTACATGGACGAACAGCAGCTGCAACGTAGAAACCTCAGTTACATCGACAAATTAATTATATAGCCCGTGGCTGGATGCAATAAGGTCGGCGTTTGGAACGATCCAGTTAAACCGATTGCAATTATGCGAGAGATATCAGAGCTCTTTGAACGGCCTCAAAATTAGCTGGTGGAGTCCGGGGGTGATTAGAGGATAATGCTGATTTCGAGAGATTTGGCAGAGGTTTTCGTATTCAGGGTTGGAAGCACAACCGTCTATATCGTGTTCTGAATACAGAAACTGTTCCATATCCAGAAGTCCTCCAAAGAGGTCTTTTTTTTATGTTGTGGTTTTCACGAAAAGGAATATCCTGTAATGTTCAGAGAACATCGTGAGAGCCAAGGGCAAGCAGGTAGGAATTGGTGTTCTTCTTGAATTTCTGGAGGTTATATGCCTCGGGGAACACCTCCCTAGGCAATGTGTTCCAAAGCCTCGCTGTTCGTTGGATGAAAGAGTCTTTGAAGAGAGATGTTCTGCAGGTCTCCAAAGTTACCACGAAGGGGTGTGAAGACTTAACTCGACGGGTTAGTCTGGAAGAGACTGCCAGAGGGGGAACGATTGCTGATAATTCAGAAGAGCATCGCCCATGGAAATATCTATGAAATAGAGACAGATCGCCCACTTTTCTACGGTGTTCCAGAGAAGTGAGCGAGCTTGTAAGCGAGGCATCACCGAAGAGACGAATTGCCCTTTTTTGTACGGAATCCAAGAGTTTTAGGGTATGTTTAGTTGCAGCACTCCAAATATGGAAACAGTATTCCAGGACAGGTCGAATCTGTGCCTTGCATAAGCAGCTGACCTGAAGTGAAATAGCTCCTGGCACGAAACAGAAAACCAAGTTTTTGGGATGCACTTTTAGCAATGGATCTCACGTGATTCTCCCAGGAAAGGTTACTGCCGACAGTAATGCCAAGCATCGAAATGGATGACTTCAATGGTATGGTCACTCCCGACAATTTTATGCTGGGTACAGTGAGATCGGCTTTTCTAGAGAAAAGACATGCTTGTGTTTTTTTTGCGTTGAATTCTACCAAGTTATTAGATCCCCATTCAAGAATTGTTGCCAAGTCCATATTTATGTTGTTAACATTTCTTCCTCGTTCGTTTTTGATTTGGCGGGCTGGTATTGGAGCCCTAGAAGAAAAGGCGGTATGGAGGGTACTATCATCCGCGAAGCTGTGCACTGGACATGAAGTTGCTTTCAGCAAATGTTGATGAGAAGTAGAAATAGTGTTGAAGCCAGAATTGATCCCTGCGGAACACCAGCATTTATGGGTAGAGAGTCAGATGAAACTCCATCGACCACTACATGGAGAGATCTGTTTGAGAGAAAACTAGCTAGCAGAGAACATAGCTTTGGGGGCACGCCATAAGATGGAAGCTTGGCGAGGAATCCCTGATGCCAGACTCGATCGAATGCCTTGGAGATATCCAGTGCTACGGCTAGGGTTTCACCATATTTCTCGGTAGATAGCTGCCATATATGTGAGACGTAAGCCAGCAAGTCACCAGTGGATCTCTGATAACGGAAACCATATTGTCTATCGTTGATAATTCCTGAGTGTTCCAGATGTTTCATGAGCTCGAAGTTGATGGCTTTTTCGATGAGCTTTGAAATAATAGATAACAGAGCGATAGGTCTGTAGTTGCTAGGTAGGGTCTTTTTGCCTTTTTTAGGTACTGGTTGTACTCTTGCGGTTTTCCAGTTGGATGGAAAAACACCCAATTTGTGAGAGTGGTTGAACAATTTGCAGAGGACAGGTGTTAGTTCGGGGGCACATTTTTTGAGAACAATCGGTGGGATTCCGTCGGATCCACTGGCTTTGTTGGTGTTGAGACCCAACAGAATCTTTCTGAAAGTACGTGGGCGAAAGGTTATCTCGGGCATATGGCTGTCAATAGATGTAATATTCGGGGGTTGTTTTCTAGAATGAATCTAGATAATTTATAGTTTGGTGAGGATGCTTCATTCCACTGCGAGGTCTATTATTATCCCCCACCCCATCAGAGCTGTTTCCGCAAATCACTATCTACAGCTAGCCCTCCAACTCCAAATCTACCACTAACTCCAGTATCTGAAGCTTCGAGAAGGGTGAATCCTCGTTCCTACTATGATTCTCTTGTCCAAAACATTCCTAGACAGTTTCTGAGTGACCAGGAGCCCTGACAAAAGAGACCGTGTTGTTTTTGCCTACTTCCTTAAGATCTGAGTTGCTGTTATTTCTGTCTAGAGTTGAAAAAATGTTCTCTGTGAGCTATGCTCTGGTACACATATGAAGCTTCACACCATGTGAGTCTAGATACCATTAATTTCTGTATTGTTCTGCCAAGGGAAGAAAGCCTAAGATCACCTTTCCATGGATCTTTCCAGTCAACGATTTTGTATACTTGGACCATAATGCCTCTACCTTGTACTTATTTTCCAATGAACCCAGACTTGTACTAGATAAAGTGATGTTTCAGGAGTTTATTATATATAAATTTAGTGTTCTCCTTTGTCACTTATCAGCTTTATGTGCAGCACAGTAGACTCATTTTGCTGCAAAGGGACTTCTACTACTGCAGCATGATTACTTCAATCATGGTTCAAGTAGTACCAGAACGAGCACGTTTCTGAAGTTTTGGCAACTTTCTTCAGCTTGTCTTGTCTCTATAGTTTTGCCTTCTGATCGCTCAGAAAGGTGACGCAATTGGTCAGGACTCGTAAGCTCCAAATCTTAGCCTTTTTCCTGATAATCTTGTCTGGAACTCTGCCATATTTTCGCTTTGCTACGAGATACCTTCTCCAATTTTGAGGGTGAGGATCAATAATGCCCCTGTTTAAGCGATACGTGAGATATTCAATTTCCAAGTTTGTTCTATCCCCTTCGATATCTCACAGATAAACACGAAATCTGTTCTCCGGTCTTGCCGAGATAGAAAGCACCCCTTTCATCTAAAATGGCGCCGTTCGCGATCTGAAGGAACAAATCTTCCGGAAACAATGGAAATACCAACAACGCAGTTAATGCCTGAGGATTTGAGAACGTTCTCGATCGAGTGGGAAGGAGGTGAGTCTATCGATGTGCACCGCGAAGCAAAACAGGAAAACTATGCGGCTTTTGTGGGGTGGAAATTAGACAGCAGTATCGTGGAATCGACGAAAAACTTTTGCTTTATCGAGACCGATGGATTTCCGTGCCAAAGATAGCTCGATACAATAGGGCTGATTCCGAATTGTGTCACTATCTTTGGAGATGTTAAGTATCCAGAGGCTGCTGTGTAGAGCTGATTTCGGTATGATCTAACCATGGAAGATCGCGCCAGACTTTCCTTCCTCAGAAACTCTTTTTTGCATTTTCTCTCATGACAGAAATATTCTGGGTCATTTGAAAGCTTCCGTTCTTTTTTTCTGGCAAGATCATTGGCCTCTTCGTTTGCAGATTCAAGAAATGGGTTGTTTTGCCACTAAAGTCAAAAATGGCAAATGAGAGCACAACAGATTGAATTGAATATAAGGAATGAGAGAAATCTAAACATGGTGAAGTTGGTGCCTTGAGCACGTTATAGTTTCTCGAGCATTTTCGAACATAATCTTGATTTTTGGAGGTCCGATCAAATCTCATAACTTGATCCATCAGATTATTAACCTCAAAGAGAATTGTAATTGTTCTGAGAGCAGAGGTTGAAACGAAATAAATGTTCTACGTTACTGAAAATAGTTTGATGAGAACGATTTATAATTTGGTTCAGTATGTTGGTGACATTATGGGGGCTATTTGTCAATTTCCGAGTTCTTAATTGGCCTGAACAAATTTAATATCTGGGAATCCTAGAAATTAAGACATTTAACGTCAGGAGAGACAAATGTTCCTGTAGTTACCGTTACTGTTTCAGCGTTTAGAAGGATTGACTTCGATAACAAACGGGCCAATAAAGATTGTGATATTGTTGATAGCGGCTGGAGGTGAATTCGAGAATGTTTCTTGGTTTCTCGAAAAGTTGAAATAAAAGTGACGCTTTTGAAAATTTTCAAGAGTATTTTTCTAGCGTAATGTGAAAAAAACTCTAGCAAATTTGAGAAGGAATGCAATTCCAAATAAACCTTCAAAATATATTTGAATGAGCATTTCCAGTCATTTTCAGAAAAAATATATTTCGACATATTGGATTCTCACGTAATTCGTGAATTTTTTTAAAATTTTTTCTTCATCAATTCATACCCTTAAAAAATATTGAAAACTCAAAAATAATCTACCGAATTCAAACGATCACAAGAAGATGGAAATCGTGTGACGTCAGTGGCTAGAGAGATTTTTGATTGGTTGTACTCGTCATGACTGTGATATAAAAATGACAGCATTGCCAATTCACAAAAAAAATTAGCCTGAAAAAGTCCTTGCTTTCACTTTCCTAATAATATCATAATATAATGTTGATTTTGGATGTTTTTCTTTTATCATCATGACATTTTCATTTGAACTCCATGAAGCTTCATAATATCATTCAATTTACGACCTCCTAATTGAAGATAAAGAGGATTCAAGTAAGCAGATAGGTGAGAAATTCAATTAAAAATAATTATCCCTAGTCTACACACGTAAGAATTGGTATATATATAGGCCGGTCACCTAATTTAGGAAGCATTAATAATTATTTTCATTTTAAGAAGTGCAGATTAGTGGTAAGAATAATTATGGATTTGGCAACTGTGTAAAGTCGTCAGTCGTTGACTTAACCTAGGAGTATAGAGTATAGAATACTCCCAGACTTAACTGTAAGAAACACCATTCTATAGTACGCAGAGAAGACGTCGAAATGTCGAATAATGACAAATAAGAAGATTATGTTTTTATTTATAATTTGTAGGCGTGGTTGTCACATCAGTATTTGTATTTTCAGAGAATGAGTATTATATCAACTTTAATGAAAATTAAGTTGTTATATGACGATGTTTCAAAAACATTATAGTGATCACATCAAATATAATACGATTACTGAATATATAAATAAATTCAGAGATTTTACAAAGACTTGACAACAGCGGCGTGTCTCTCAGTTACTCTGGGCTTTGTCCCCTCTTCAACCAATCATATTACAAATTGAGCCACTGACGTCACAGCAGAGGGACGTTTGAATTCACACGTGTTGAAATCACATGTTCAATATCGAATAATTAATCAGTTCTTCAAAATTCAGAGTGAATAAATGGATACAAATGTGTTATAAACTGCCCTTCATTACGTCATGTGAAGAAAAGTGCATATTTTGAGGTACTGGAAATCCCCATTGTGTGTTATTTGGGCATCATGCTGGAAAATCCATCTGCCTGATGTTATCACAGCCAAATAAAATGTGAAATTCGTGAAATAAAATGACAGAACTCGACCGATAATTGTTTTCATCGCAATGGCTTCCAACGTATCGAAATTGCGTAAAGTAATTCATCATGTTTTTCCATCGAAAAATTCCGATGAATCTCGATGTACCAGCTTCCAATTTATAGCTTGATAAAATTTCCAACAATTTTCCCCCTGTTTCCACGCTCTCATATTCATCAAACGAAATTGATGTGTCGTGAAAGTTTCTATTTATACTATATTGTAGAGATCGATCGGTTTCCAAAGTACGGACCAACATTTATTTTTCATTTCGAGTTGACAGTTTACATGATTATGTAAGGGGAAGAGCTTCGTGCCGATAGCTACAGACGGGGAAGTCTATTTTGGATCTCGATGTCCATACACCTGTTCGCCCTATTGTCGCGATTGCTACCGACTTGTTCTATTGAATTACAATCGCTAGGATCATCAATTTTCATTGAGTGTATAACCAAAAATAAAGCGACAAACGCATACGATTAAACGAATTATTTGCACAGTGGAATGTCGAATAATTCCCAGAGACGTTGCCAATGCTAATTTCTTTGTACTCTTTGTCAACTTTGTAAATGGGGTCAGTTCTTTTATGGTCTAACTGTGACACAGGATTCGTAGTAGGTACTACTACATTTTCATACTGGAGTATTTCAAGTTGTGCAAAAAGGTATTTAAATGTCTTCTGTAGGCTTATTTCTTGAGAATTTTGAAAAGTGGGGAATTCCATGTGTCCGTCGGTTGAACCTTCACAATACCTTGGAATCTACATCATGCGCCGTCCAATGATTTTGAATGAGGTGCGAACAAGTAGATATCGATAGTGGTAATTTGTGTTCAAGAGCTCAAACTTATACAGTTCAAAAGTTTCGTATTATATTGGAATAAATTCTTGAAGGAAATTCTTTTTACACCCTTTATCTAAAGAGGACAATTATTAATCTTGGCTGCGCCACTGGCTTCCACAAAGTATTCATCAGTTGTCCTTCCCTCTAATTCATCATATTATTCCCTTTGAATCCAAGATCCATAGTTTCTTTCCAAGTTGATTAATTGTGTTGGCTTGGCGTTTAATTTCCTATACGCAGTCGGGATGTTCCTACCGATTTCTTAGACATCTCTTCAGAAAGGTTAAGTTAATGACTTATGTTCCGCGGATATTAGGTGAATCCGCTTAAGGGATGCGGCAAGCCCGGAACGCAATCCTCGGAGTCATATTTAACGAACAAAAACATCTTTTCCATTCACTTCGGAATTTCTAGAGAGTTATGTTTCGAAGTTGCGTTGTTCTTGAATAATTGTCCTATTTGGGACGCCAGTAAAGATACCAAGGCTATTTATCGGAGAAATTATCATACTCAATGAGTATACTGAGTTTAGGGAAGCTTTAATGTAAAATTTGAAATTCAAAAGCTCGCTCAGACCTCTCATAAAATTATATCTTTATTTTTGCCGAAGGTATTCACATGATTGAAGAAAATGATGTGTGGAACACACTCATCGTCCCAGATTTCTCCAGTGAAGAAAATACCTATAGGGTGGCTCACAAAATCATTTTGTAGGTTTCCCAATTTTCTTCAAGAGTTTCATGTTGAATTTAGTCAGTGTCAAACCTACCATCAAGCCTACCTATCACGAGATTCCATGACGAATTCTGGTGGAGAATAGACGACGCTAGCGACGCAAGGCGTCGCGTCGTAACGGAGTTGGCTTTGTTTACTATTATCGGAACGGATTGCAACATGGCTCGCGTTTTCAGAGTGTCAATAATGGTCTAATTTATAATTAGAATGCGCCAACTGTTCTCTATTAATTACCAAGCAGAATTCGCGTTGCTTCGATGTACAGGTCCAGGTGAGGACGATGTGTTTTTTCGGGAACAGCAATGAATCCATGTTATAAATTACATTCAAGAATGGCCATAGAGAGTACGGGATCTCTTTTTATTCATTACTAGATGGCCCGGCGAACTTTGTTTCGTCTAAATGATACTATTGGCCTCATTCGAAAGAAGGCAAAGCATTTCCTTCATAAGAGAATTTTTCATCGAATTTTTCAGAGTTTTAATGTATTTAATGATAGCCAGACCCTAGACCAATCCCTAAATGAAGTATCATAACAAACAGTCCATCCGATCTCGAGTTATAAATGGTGTAACCAACAACTTTGTTTTATATATATAGATAAAGGATGCTCTGTGTCCTCAACTCCATTTGCCACGACTTAGAAGAGCTCGCAGTCGGAAGACCCCTCTATGAAGTCAATCTATCAAAGAGACCCTTCCTGAGCACAGTTCCAATCAGCCACCAACACAAGCCTCGAAGATATTGTGCTGGTAAGTCTAGATATTGACGTTTTTCTTGGACAAGTCCATCCTTCTGAAGGAGGCACCATAACGGTTCGAGGAGAAGTTGTTTTCCATGCCAGAACTGACTTATCGATACTTCCAAGGATCATGAGTTCCTAGACATTTGTTGATGAAGCTACCAAAGAAGTAGGTCCTCAATTTTACCCAGCGATTGGCAAATAATTCGTTTACTAGATGCCACATAGATCCTACCAGGCTGCTACAAAAAATCAGACCTAGCATTGTCTCCAAGATCCTTTGATCTATATCTAATGGGGCACGTTAACAAAGAACCCTTGGTAGCCAAAGACCACCGCTTAGAGATCATTTGCCACAACTTTGGCAAGAAATTGAGCAGTATATTCTCAACGACTTGGTGGAAAGCATGCAGTTGAGAAGACAGGAAGTAAATACTGCACTTGGTAATGATCAACTGAGTAGAGGAAATACGTACATCAAACTTGAGTTTGGAGGTATCAAATGCGGAACTGCATACCATATCACACGACCCGAGTGGGTTCTATTAATCTCTGGAAACTCGCAAGCGCTACTCTAGTTCATTCGGTCGTTATGAGTGATAACAGGAGTCAATAGGTCACGAGTTTTTTTTTTTTCATTGCGCCAAATTTTTAGAAAAATGTCCAGTTTTCACCATATTTTTCATTTATATGGCATTCATTTCAAACTTTACTCATTTGTCATTGCATTCACGAAGCTTTTCTTTATGTAAGAAATGTACTTTTTGTATTAATTCGATATATTTCTCGTTTCATAACGCTTTGCGGGCAAAATGACATATACATTGAACTGATAAAATGAGGTATTTCAGCTGAATTAACCGTATCTACCGGACAACACCGAGACCATTCATCCCAGGCTCCATCACCAAACAAAGAGCCAGGACTTGTCTTAACATATTCATAACAAAATATTCATGTGTGGCTAATAAAGGCAATGCATCTTAACCTACTCTTGCTGATCCTATGAGGAGGTTCCTCCAATCCCTAAAGGACGATTTATAAGTGGACAAGGCAAACGTGAGCCGAAGACTACACCTTTTCCAATTGTAATTCAGAAAACGTAAAATGTAATTCAGAAAAGCAAATTTGAATTTCAGAAAATGGAAATTGTAATTCAGAATAGTAAGTTGATACATATCATATACTATTCTGAATTACAATTTCCATTTTCTGAAATTCAAATTTGCTTTTCTGAATTACATTTTACGTTTTCTGAATTACAATTGGAAAAGGTGTAGATAAACGTACTTAGTTTCAAATTCTGCACCTTATATGTTTGCAATAAAATCGAAAAATGAGCCCATACCTCCAAAGAAAAAGAGACAAGTCCGTAGGGCATTATTTAAAGAAGACAATGAAGAAGAAAATGTTCTTAGCAACTTTCGAGAGGATGAAGACGACTGTCCATCTGTCTATTGTTACGACTTTTTTTCCTGATTTAGAGCGGGAAAAAACCAGTCTTCTCCAGGATAAGCTCTGAAAAATACTGGTTACGATTGCATTCGGCTCACGCATCTTATTCTGATGTTCCTAGAAGAACCAAGCGTTTCATTGGTGAACTTTGTCAGTAGTTTAGTAACTATAAGTAGAAAACTACAGTTTGTTGCCGGTTTGTCATTTTGTCCATAGCATGCGGACAAAATCAATTTCGTTTATCCCAATTTATCTAAGAATATTTTATTTTTTGGTAGGTACTTTTATTTCATGAAGGTTGATTAGATTTCATAAAGAAAGGACCAAAGATCATAGGTGTAGAATATGACATTACTGTAATTCACTACAAACAAGTTGAGCCTCTGAAATAAAACTCTATCTCATTTTGTACGTACTTCCCCTACCACTGAAGAACTACCATGTTCATAGTGATACCTCTGGACCTTCTACTATTCTTTAATAAAAGTTTTCACACGCATAAAGACAAATCAAAGTTTTCGATATAAAAGTAAAGCTCAACTCAGATAAGTAAAGGTTAAGCAGACTTATTCTGTCACTTTAATGGATGAACAGAATTAGTAGCTCTGGGCACTTGAAAGAAGAAGAAGAACTATTTCTTGAGTCGTTAAATTCTTGCAGCCTATACATTGGATACAAATAGTTGTTACTGATAGAAAAACAACATAAAAACTCATGGTGTAAGTTGGTTCTGCCATTTTTCACAATATCCAAACAGACTCTCACAGTAATAAGCAGTTGAACAATCTTTGTGCATCATAAACAAATAAAGATCCAACAGAACCACATGAACAAGCAATTTCGAAATCATTTTATACAAACACGACTTATAAACTGTTATTGTCCCTTGATCCGTCACATGCGGAAAAAAATGATGGCACCAAAGCGAAAAGTTTCAAAAGTGGGCATACTGAAAAAAAACACTCGAAACGGTTAAAACCCGCCGGTGTCATCCAGAAACTTACCAGGAATTGCTCGTCTACAAACGGGAAAGCGCGTTGGCAGGTAGCACACAGGTTAGAGCGCGGGGTAAGGGTTGGAAAACCGCACGAGAGCAGATCCCAAAGAGAACTGAAGCGCGCTGGCGAGATGCAAGAGCGTAGGGATGCTGCGAGTGCATTTGGACCGGCGCTATAAAGACTACCTTACGTTTTAAGGTGAGATAATTATATCTGACGCCATGCGAGAGCCCGCCCGATGTTCCTGCGGGATGAGGGGGACTTTGTTCGCGGGTATTCTGCATATTTTTTCCGGGAGAACGGTTGGATCGCTCTTTTTTCACTTAACGCTAACGCGAGACGACTTTGGGTACTTTGCCGGTGTTCTACAGGGTGTCACTTCAAAACAGAAACGGAAGTTTCGGACACGTGAATTTTTTTATGGGAGGGACATTTTTTACAAAAAAAATCATCGTAACATTTCAACCCTTTGAGAGGCAACGACAAACACTTAAATTCAAATGGGGCAGATGAGTCGTGCGATATATTGTTGAAGAGGTTTCTTCCGTCTTTATTTACGTAATATTCTACCTTGAGAAGGAACATCTCCCAACTCCTGGAGCATAAGATAATTACGAAGTTCAGACAATCGGGAAAAGATTTGTTCGGAAAAACGAGATAAGTGTCCTGAATGGGTTAATCTAACAAACACTGAATTTGAGCCCCGACAATTTCCATACAATGGTATAAAATGATCTTGGAATCAAGGAATAGTAAAAAGACTCATTGGCATACCTATGAATACGATTTCGTATGAGATAGCTGCTAAATTTGAAATGAAATAGACCAAAAAGGTACGCTAATTCTGTCTGAGCTCGAATGTGTGTGAAAAAAAAGATTGTCGTAAATTCTTCGAACGATAGGGATACTGAGCAAGTAGAACTTTATTTCTATTTCCAGAATGGACTCACATGCTTGATGCGATTGGAATTTAGATATCCGATTGGATGAAATAGGTAATGGCAATTGGATTAGGTTTACTTTAAAAAAAATAAAAATGACCTCAATTGATCAATAAAGAAATAGGTTTAGACGATTTAACGATGATATTAAAAATGGAAAAAATGCGAACCATACGAATCTACAAAAATATTCATTTTGTGGATCCTTAGCACCCATACCACGGACGGTCTGATCTTTTGAACAGAATTCGAAAATGAAATAATGAAAAAATTAAAACGAAATAATTCATTAGTTATGAGGGCTACATGGACGATTTTGATATCAAAATGTAGGTTTTCGAGGTCGCTCTATTCAATAAAAGACTTCCCAGATCCCTAACTAGCATAGTTTAGATTTTTACCTGTCAAATGGCATTTTTCAGAAAAATCGGAATTTCAAACCGCCATAGCTCCCGTTTCTTTCGTCGTATCCAAATAAGGTTTGCATATTCATAATCAGCATTGTTCAAAGTATCTATATCAAGCATGAAATCGATATCAAAAATCCCAACTTTCTGGGTCAAAAATGCATAAGGGGTAAGACCCCCTAAAAACACCATATTTGCCATCAACACGAATTCCCTGGAAAAACTAACAGTGTGATTCAATCGATAATGTCTTCAACCCATTCGAATCTTTCAGAATACCCAATTTGGTGATCCATATCACCGATACTTGGAGTGCTATGAGCTTCGGAACAAAACTCGAAAATGAAATATGGAAAAAATTAAAACGAAATAATTCATTTGTTATGAGGGCTACATGGACGATTTTGGTATCAAAATGTAGGTTTTCGAGGTCGCTCAATTCAATAAAAGACTTTCCAGAGCCCTAACTAGCATAGTTTAGATTTTCACCAGTCAAATGGCATTTTTTCAAAAAAATCGGAAGTTCAAACCGCCATAGCTCCCGTTTCTTTGGTCGTATCCAAATAAGGTTTGCATATTCATAATCAGCATAGTCCAAAGTATCTATATCAAGCATGAAATCGATATCGAAAATCCCAACTTTTTGGGTCAAAAATGCATAAGGGGTAAGACCCCCTGAAAACACCATATTTGCCATCAACACGAATTCCCTGGAAAATCTAACAGTGTGATTCAATCGATCATGTCTTCAACCCATTCGAATCTTTCAGAATACCCAATTTGGTGATCCATATCACCCATACTTTGAGTGCTATGAGCTTCGGAACAAAACTCGAAAATGAAATATGGAAAAAATTAAAACGAAATAATTCATTTGTTATGAGGGCTACATTGACGATTTTGGTATCAAAATGTAGGTTTTCGAGGTCGCTCAATTCAATAAAAGACTTTCCAGACCCCTTACTAGCATAGTTTAGATTTTCACCTGTCAAATGGCATTTTTCAGAAAAATCGGAATTTCAAACCGCCATAGCTCCCGTTTCTTTGGCCGTATCCAAATGAGGTTTGCATATTCATAATCAGCATTGTCCAAAGTATCTATATCAAGCATAAAATCGATATCGAAAATCCCAACTTTTTGGGTCAAAAATGCATAAGGGGTAAGACCCCCTAAAAACACCATATTTGCCATCAACACGAATTCCCTGGAAAAACTAACAGTGTGATTCAATCGATAATGTCTTCAACCCATTCGAATCTTTCAGAATACCCAATTTGGTGATCTATATCACCGATACTTGGAGTGCTATGAGCTTCGGAACAAAACTCGAAAATGAAATATGGAAAAAATTAAAACGAAATAATTCATTTGTTATGAGGGCTACATGGACGATTTTGGTATCAAAATGTAGGTTTTCGAGGTCGCTCAATTCAATAAAAGACTTTCCAGAGCCCTAACTAGCATAGTTTAGATTTTCACCAGTCAAATGGCATTTTTTCAAAAAAATCGGAATTTCAAACCGCCATAGCTCCCGTTTCTTTGGTCGTATCCAAATAAGGTTTGCATATTCATAATCAGCATTGTCCAAAGTATCTATATCAAGCATAAAATCGATATCGAAAATCCCAACTTTTTGGGTCAAAAATGCATAAGGGGTAAGACCCCCTAAAAACACCATATTTGCCATCAACACGAATTGCCTGGAAAATCTAACAGTGTTATTCAATCAATAATATCTGCAACCCATTCGAATCTTTCAGAATACCCAATTTGGTGATCCATATCACCCATACTTTGAGTGCTATGAGCTTCGGAACAAAACTCGAAAATGAAATATGGAAAAAATTAAAACGAAATAATTCATTAGTTATGAGGGCTACATGGACGATTTTGGTATCAAAATGTAGGTTTTCGAGGTCGCTCAATTCAATTAAAGACTTTCCAGATCCCTTACTAGCATAGTTTAGATTTTTACCTGTCAAATGGCATTCTTTCAAAAAAATCGGAATTTCAAACCGTCATAGCTCCCGTTTCTTTGGTCGTATCCAAATGAGGTTCGCATATTCATAATCAGCATTGTCCAAAGTATCTGTATCAAGCATAAAATCGATATCGAAAATCCCATTTTTTTGGGTCAAAAATGCATAAGGGGTAAGACCCCCTAAAAACACCATATTTGCCATCAACACGAATTGCCTGGAAAATCTAACAGTGTTATTCAATCGATAATGTCTTCAACTCATTCGAATCTTTCAGAATACCCAATTTGGTGATCCATATCACCCATACTTTGAGTGCTATGAGCTTCAGAACAAAACTCGGAAATGAAATATGGAAAAAATTAAAACGAAATAATTCATTAGTTATGAGGGCTACATGGACGATTTTGGTATCAAAATGTAGGTTCTCGAGGTCGCTCTATTCAATAAAAGACTTTCCAGAGCCCTAACTAGCATAGTTTAGATTTTCACCTGTCAAATGGCATTTTTTCAAAAAATCGGAATTTCAAACCGTCATAGCTCCCGTTTCTTTGGCCACAACCACATGTGGCTTGTATATTGGTAATCAGCTTTGTCCAAAGTATCTCTTTGAACCATAACATCGACTTCGAAAATCCCAACTTTTTGGGTCAAAAATGCATAAGGGGTGAGACCCCCTAAAAACACTATATTTGCCATCAACACGAATTCCCTGGAAAAACTAACAGTGTGATTCAACCGATAATGTCTTCAACCCATTCGAATCTTTCAGAATACCCAATTTGGTGATCCATATCACCGATACTTGGAGTGCTATGAGCTTCGGAACAAAACTCGAAAATGAAATATGGAAAAAATTAAAACGAAATAATTCATTTGTTATGAGGGCTACATGGACGATTTTGGTATCAAAATGTAGGTTTTCGAGATCGCTCAATTCAATAAAAGACTTTCCAGAGCCCTAACTAGCATAGTTTAGATTTTCACCAGTCAAATGGCATTTTTTCAAAAAAATCGGAATTTCAAACCGCCATAGCTCCCGTTTCTTTGGTCGTATCCAAATAAGGTTTGCATATTCATAATCAGCATTGTCCAAAGTATCTATATCAAGCATAAAATCGATATCGAAAATTCCAACTTTTTGGGTCAAAAATGCATAAGGGGTAAGACCCCCTAAAAACACCATATTTGCCATCAACACGAATTGCCTGGAAAATCTAACAGTGTTATTCAATCAATAATATCTGCAACCCATTCGAATCTTTCAGAATACCCAATTTGGTGATCCATATCACCCATACTTTGAGTGCTATGAGCTTCGGAACAAAACTCGAAAATGAAATATGGAAAAAAATTAAAACGAAATAATTCATTAGTTATGAGGGCTACATGGACGATTTTGGTATCAAAATGTAGGTTTTCGAGGTCGCTCAATTCAATTAAAGACTTTCCAGATCCCTTACTAGCATAGTTTAGATTTTTACCTGTCAAATGGCATTTTTTCAAAAAATCGCAATTTAAAACCGTCATAGCTCCCGTTTCCTTGGTCACAACCACATGTGGCTTGTAAATTTGTAATCAGGTTTGTCCAAAGTATCTCTCCAAACAATAAAATCGAATTCGAAAATCTCAACTTTTTGGGTCAAAAATGCATAAGGGGTAAGACCCCCTAAAAACACCATATTTGCCATCAACACGAATTCCCTGGGATATCTAACAGTGTTATTCAATCGATAATGTCTTCAACCCATTCGAATCTTTCAGAATACCCAATTTGGTGATCCATATCACCCATACTTGGAGTGCTATGAGCTTCGGAACAAAACTCGAAAATGAAATATGGAAAAAATTAAAACGAAATAATTCATTAGTTATGAGGGCTACATGGACGATTTTGGTATCAAAATGTAGGTTTTCGAGACCGCTCTATTCAATAAAAGACTTTCCAGAGCCCTAACTAGCATAGTTTAGATTTTCACCTGTCAAATGGCATTTTTTCAAAAAAATCGGAATTTCAAACCGCCATAGCTCCCGTTTCTTTGGTCGTATCCAAATAAGGTTTGCATATTCATAATCAACATAGTCCAAAGTATCTATATCAAGCATAAAATCGATATCGAAAATCCCAACTTTTTGGGTCAAAAATGCATAAGGGGTAAGACCCCCTAAAAACACCATATTTGCCATCAACACGAATTCCCTGGAAAATCTAACAGTGTTATTCAATCGATAATGTCTTCAACCCATTCGGTTCTTTCAGAATACCCAATTTGGTGATCCATATCACCCATACTTTGAGTGCTATGAGCTTCAGAACAAAACTCGGAAATGAAATATGGAAAAAATTAAAACGAAATAATTCATTTGTTATGAGGGCTACATGGACGATTTTGGTATCAAAATGTAGGTTTTCGAGGTCGCTCAATTCAATAAAAGACTTTCCAGAGCCCTAACTAGCATAGTTTAGATTTTCACCTGTCAAATGGCATTTTTTCAAAAAAATCGGAATTTCAAACCGCCATAGCTCCCGTTTCTTTGGTCGTATCCAAATAAGGTTTGCATATTCATAATCAGCATTGTCCAAAGTATCTATATCAAGCATAAAATCGATATCGAAAATCCCAACTTTTTGGGTCAAAAATGCATAAGGGGTAAGACCCCCTAAAAACACCATATTTGCCATCAACACGAATTGCCTGGAAAATCTAACAGTGTTATTCAATCAATAATATCTGCAACCCATTCGAATCTTTCAGAATACCCAATTTGGTGATCCATATCACCCATACTTTGAGTGCTATGAGCTTCGGAACAAAACTCGAAAATGAAATATGGAAAAAAATTAAAACGAAATAATTCATTAGTTATGAGGGCTACATGGACGATTTTGGTATCAAAATGTAGGTTTTCGAGGTCGCTCAATTCAATTAAAGACTTTCCAGATCCCTTACTAGCATAGTTTAGATTTTCACCTGTCAAATGGCATTTTTTGAAAAATTGGAAACTTCAAACTGGCATAACCCCCGCCCCTCTCCTCGTATCCTCCAGTGATTCAAGTTTTCCTAATCAGCATATCTCGATGTATCTCTGAGCAAATAATGAGCGATTTTAAAAATTTCGAATTTTGGGTGACATGGTCGACTTTGGTATCAAAATAGCATATTTTAGATTTTCACCTGTCAAATGGCTTTTTTTGAAAAAATTGGAAATATCAAACATTCATAGCTTTCGTCCCTCATGTCGTATCCACTATTTGTTTATATTCTGTTGATAGCATAGCTCAAAGTAACTCTGTGCAATATATGGGCGATGAAAAAAATCTCAAGTTCTGGGTGAACAATGATCACTAAAAACACTATTTATATCAATAAAGAAATATCTAACAATATTATCCAGAGTGGAAAACGTTCAAGCCATTCGAATCGGTAAACAACCTCAAAAAACTGCTAAAAACCTGAGAAAAATTCTTAACTCAATTCGAGGTAGTCTATATTCTTGAGCTCATCTCATTTTTCATATTCCCCACTGTAACAGCTAAGGTATTTCCTGAACGTCCCCTGTAGCAGTTTCCCTAGGACCATACCGTGCTTGCACAGGTTCACACGTGTCGTTTTATATTCGCTCGAAGAAACAGAGCGCAAATACTGAAAGGAAGCGTAAGGGATTAAAACAATTTACAGGGAAATCATGTCATGTTAATTGGGTTGAAGGGTGCGGCTTATATTTAGTCACGTATACGGGAAATCCGAGGGGAAATCCGTCAGAACTAGAACTTACCAAAGCGCCCTGTTGAATAACGTTCATTGGGACGATATAGGGTGTTCATCCTAACCGAAATCACACCGTTTGCACCCTTTGGTTGAAAGTAAACCTTTTTAATGAGGTTAGACAACGGATGCTTCGATTCGAGTGGGTTTATACCACAGGAAGGTGAAGAAAATAAACTAGTTTATATTAATCATACAGGTTTGCTTCTTTTCATATCAGCTACAAAATATATCACAGTTTTCTGTTCTGTGTACTGGCGCCTTCACCATTTTGTACGTACGTCATACACACAATCAAAGATAATTAATTAATAATAAACGCCCCTGTGATAAATATGGCGAATAACGAAAAACAGGGTCGGAATGCCTTAGTGCGAATAAAAAACTAGCAGGATAATCCCATTTCTCGATGAACCACCTTTTTTTCGTGTACCTACATATAACATTTCTGGTAACACGAAACCTGTCCAACACCCTTTAGGCGAAGTGTTGAATTGTAAATGCGAATGAAAAACGCCACGGAAAACACGAATTTTCCTCTTTTCAAATCGCCGCTGAATATATTGGGAACGTTTTCAGATTTATTATTTTCACAAAGAAGCACGCTCAGCTACTGGTCGTTGCATCTGGAAATTTTCGAATTCTTATCAACATCTACTGAAACCTCCAGCTCAGCTTCTGATGGGAGCAGTTGATCTTATCTTCAACAGTCATTTGACGAGTGACAAAGGATGTATAAGGTGTTTTTTTAAATTGAAATAAAACACAGTTAAATTCAGATTGAAGCCAATTTTTTTGTCATTTAGAAGATAATTTTATGACAATTATGTTTTAAAAATTATTTCTCTATTTCAGTATCGTAATGAGTTCATTACAGTACTAAAAACAGTACTGTAAAGAACTCATTACAGCATTGTTTTCAGTTATAATTTTCGTTTTGTGGTTGTCAACACTGGCTTCCGATCCTATCCAATTTCGTGGTACCTATTTAGAACTAAAAGAATCGTGTTGGAAAAGTGAAAAAATTTGTACTCACTAAGTTTGGGTCACGATTACGAAAATGATAAAGAGAAATCAGCAATCATTTTAGTTTTTTTGCAAAAAAAATCCCAATGTTTCCGTTTGGAAGTTGAGGTTATACGTAGTTCTATAGCTAGTTTTCTTCTATTTTCTCAATCAATACTCGTTGGAAATGTTTTATTTATCAATTTTTAAGCCATACTGCGTAACATTGACTAAGTTCACCATAATGTAGAACCTTTATATGTCCTAATTCATAAATACGTTATTCAACATACGCTAACAAAACATTATCTGAAATTCAAATAACCGAATTCTCTTCTGACCACTTCACAAGTTTTTCGTATTATTTTTCATACACGGATTAAAATTTTTAATTTATTCGCAACATTATTTCCAATTTTTCATAATTCTGGAGGTGTTGAATCGATTTCTTCAATCTTTATCATTCACGAATTCAATGCGTATTTATAAATGATTTCAAATTTTGAAACGTATACGATTCAAATGCTGTAATCTGTCAATTTTCGTAACAGTCACACCAACTGCCAAGATACAATACAAAAGTGACTAGGATGTATTATCTGAATTTTCCATTTGATTTCGACAGTTTTTAAGGAAAATTAAGAAGGGAGAAATATTGGGGAAAGGAGTCCAACACCCTGACGTTCATAAGAAATACCATTAAATGGTACACAGAGGGTCAAATAAGTGATATAGCGATCTATTCTGACAGTCACATTGCTTTCAAAACAGCACTGAACTGTTAAGGGAACCTGGTACACGTCCGAGCTCGCGAGCTCCCTTCAAAAATTGGGCTTTTTATTTCCATGATATATCCGTCAATTTTCACGATAAATGTATGAAATTTTCAGTATACATGCGGAATAATATTTTGCAGAATGTATATTATAAGCTTTTCCGTTTTTCTGCGTATATCAGGAGAAAGACCTGGTTGAAAATATGACCAATAAAGTTCCTACTTTATAATTCATTTAAATATTGAGGGGGCAATAAACAAAAAAACTGATCAATACACATTCTGGAAAATATTATTCCGCATGTAAACTGAAAGTATCATACATTCATCTCGAGAATTGACAGAGATATCATGGAAATAAAATCGTTTGTCCAGGTTTCCATGAAATTACAGATCACCAGGTTTTTTCCTAATATAAGAAAAAAACAGAAAAGCGAGTAATACACATTCTAGAGAAATGATTAAGCTTCAATTTAAAAAAAAATTGTTGGTCTACGCCGCATACGAACTGAGATATCATACAAATAAAAAGCCCAATTTTTGAAGGGAGCTCGCGAGCTCGGACGTGTACCAGGTCCCCTTAAGTCATCAGAAGATCATATGGGAGTGCCGACTGCCGAGAGAAAATAAAGGAACGCAAGAATAACAGGGTCTTTTCAGTTCTTGGCCTCGGGATTTGCAGATTTATACACTCGCTAGAAGAGGAGGCTGGTGTGGAAAATGTTCCTACAAGAAAGAGTCTCAGAAGGAGGTGACTGAAAGAGAAACACCCTGGCAGGGCTGGATCATTCCAAAAGCAGAGTCTCCTCTTCCAAAGTAATCAATCAGCAACCCCTTCCTTGACTGGACCAACAATCCAAGTGAACCAGAGCCTGCACACGCCATAATCGAGTTCCAACCCATCTAGGTGATAAGGTGAAGGACGCACTGGACAAGTATCATCGCCGATATCGCCAGCGACCGATTCTACCGTGAAAGCATCAATCCACTTCCATTTCATTTCGTCCGAGGATGCCCCGAAAGGCCAGATTATAATGAAATCCTGCCTCTCTCTTTGTAAGATAACGCAGGGGGCGGCTCGCCGCCGTCATAAGCTTTGTTATTGCGGCATCAGGATGAGTTTTCGGTCGGTTGCATTTTAATACACACGTATCGATTCTTGGATGGCACCTACATAAGGGCACGCTTGGCCGGACGTATGCCGTGGAGAGAGAGGCTTATGCAGAATGGAACGTGTTAATTGAACTGGATCAGGTCGCTTCCACAGGGGAAATACGGGATTAACCGGGGTTGAAAATGTCGGTCGACTGTTACGAGAGCGGGATGTATCGTTTTTATCGCTCGTTCGACTGGATGGAAGGGTTGATTTGATCGAGGAACACGCGTTGTCCTTTTTGCCACCTATTACCTGGATCGCGAGACGTGAGGGACGCCAGGGGAAGTGTTTTTAGGAGATGTGCCGTCGTGGTTAACCATAGTACCTTCCACCTGGCCGTGGTGGTCAAAGTTGGCAACCTTTTCACCTACAATACAATGTATGGCCTCCACGGGCATCAATAACAGTTTGACATCTTCTTTGCATACTACACACGAGTTTGTTGAACATTTCTTGAGGAATTTGGTTCCATAAACGGGACAGAAGCTCTCTCAGATCATTTAAGGATTCTGGGGTATGTTGATGATTATCTAATCTTCTTTGAAGCATATCCCATGCATGTTCTATGTAATTCAAATCTGGTGAGTGCGGAGGTATTGGTAAATGTGGAATACCAAGCTCCTCGCGCGCATTCTCAACTATGGCTGCACGGTGCGGTCTAGCGTTATCGTCTAGAAATTGAAAATTTTCACCAATAGCAGCGTGAAAATTTGGCACAACATTGTCAATGACATGCTCCCTATAATGTAAGGCGATCATATTCCCAGGACAAATGTGTAGATCTGTGCGCCCGTTGAAACATATCCCGGCCCATACCATAACACTACCCCCTCGGAATGGATGGACTTCTTGGACATAGCGACGATTACGGGGTATGCGTGGGATTGTCCATACCCTTATTCTTCGAAAATATGAAAATCGTCCATATCTGGATTCATCAGTGAAAAGGACACTACGCCATTGATCGTTCCAATTGATATGTTGCCTTGCCCATTCCAGTCTATGACGCTTATGGTCACGTGTTAATGGAACTCCTCTTAATGGACGTCTAGAACCCTAGATTCACCTCTCTCAAATGTCGTCTGATGGTTTCGATGGAAACTTGGACTCCATCTGCATTTTGAAGAGTATTCCGTAGCATTCTACACGTAGATGTAGGGTTTCTTCTCGCCAAAACGGTGATGAAACAATCCTGAGCAGGTGTTGTTTTTCGTCGCCCACCAAGCCTTGGTCTTTCCAACACGGAACCTGTCTCCCTGAACCTATTCCAAAGTCGAGATATCTCACTTTGGCTGACTTGGAGCCTTTCCGCTACAACAACCTGAGTTAGGCCACCCTGTAGCATTACGATAGCCCTATTAGCCTCAGCGTTTGTTAATTTACGTCTTGGCATTTTCAGAAAACTCGGTTTAAATCGAAGCCGTTGATAAACTGACTTCATTTCAAAATAAGAACATTCATGAAGCATATGCAAAGAACCAAACTTCAGAAAAAAGGCGACCAGATTGACGAAATGTCTCATACTGATTTTTATTGGATCGATTCAAGTTGTTATTGAGTTTTAAATGATTTTACAGCGATTTTCTCGAAGATTATATACTTTTAAAAACGTTTGAATACGATATCCCTAACTCTTGTGGAGCAGTATATTTCCATCCGCTGGATTTTGTATCTTTATTGGTTGTCCTTGATTCAGAACAGAGCTCAAACATTTTATCTACTCACTACTCTATTTCCTAATTCTGATTGTATCCAGCCTCTCTACCACGTTTTTATAAAGAGGTTTTGGCTCTTTTGGCCTTTAGGGATTCATCAACCACCAACCTACTAACTCATCATTAACTGCTACCCTGCATCAATTTATTTAGATGGTGAAAGGTTTATACCCATAAAGAATCTAGAAAAAATAATTGTTATCCTTCACAAAACAATACTTTTGAACAAAACTATATTTAGTTTGGACGGGCCAAAATTAACTGCAATTAATTCGTCTTGACAGCAAAACGTTTTACCGAGTTTGATCAACAAATGCTCCAGAGTAAAGATAGCAGTCGTTAACTCACAACCACGAGATTAATCACAATTTAATTCTGGCGCAGATTTCCGCTGCTGTTCAAACTCAGACATTGAGGTGCAAATAATATATCAGATACATAACTCGAAGCACTCTGCATAATAGACATTCCGGATTAATGTTAGAACCTAAACATACACAGAAACTCTGTCGCCAAATCTCACCATTTGTCCCATTTAATTCCAGGGCTAATCTGGACGAGAACAAGGACCAGTGATGGCCTTAATAAATTGGGACTCATCTTTTACTACATTCGTGTTTTTGGCCTTTCACCCACGTTAAACTGATTTATAGAATCGGTGGTTTTTGGGTTTGTTGCGGGGTTTTTAAATGAAGGAAATAGAGATGAAGAATGATACAGAGTAATTCGAACAGGAATATAAGTACACTGCGCAAAAAAATTAACGCACATTATGGAAATCTAAAATTTATTCTACAACTGAAGGTGTTCTCAGTGATAATTATTTTTATCAGAATTATGAATACATATGTTATCCACTTTCAACGTTTCTCTTCAATACAGATGTTTTCTCCCAGCAGGAATAAAAAAAGATGATATTATCAGATTTTGAATGTATTGGCTCCATTCTAAAATCAGTTGTTCTCGATCAATTCTAGTGATCAATAGTTTTTCTTTCGTTTGATTTTCTACACTCGATCGCTATGCAACGCGAAACACGCAATTTGACCCAAGAGGAATGTGCCCAAGCGGTAGTTTTGCGAGAAGAAGGGTGGACATACACAAGAATTGCAGAAAGGTTTGGAGTTTCCCATACAAGTGTGTCCAGAATGTTGTAGCGATTCAGGGAGACAGGTATGAATGTCCGAAGACATATAGGTATCATGTGTAATAATCGAATTATAGGTTTTGAAATGGTATATTTCATGCAAATTTCGAAAATTCATATCATCTAAAATATAGCTTTCCGCAACTTGAGATTAGCACTGATCGATTTTTTATGGCAAAATGTATCTAGAAAAAAAATTGAAAATCCGCTTCTGGGCATAAAGTGAGCATTCCTTATTAAGAATCATAAAAACTCACTCGTTTACTCATAAAATGAATAAAATACTTCATATTTATCGCCAACCAGCGACCTGCCAGATACAATTTGAGGTTCACAGTGGTTACTAACCTAACCTCACCTCACCTAACCTAACCTAACCCAACCTAACTCAAACTAAAAAAAGAAAACATTTTATTCCTCTACAAAAAATGACAATAGAATTTTCAACATGTTTCCAATTCATTAACTGTTATTTTCCAAATATTGACGGATATTCAAAAGTAATCCATTTGATGTCAGTCGAATCTGATTTTATCCATACAGTGGATAGTTTGACGGACAAAATGGTTCGATATTTGATAGCATTTCCTGTAAGTGAAACAGACCGCCACGCGGACAGACATATTCCATTATGCTGTCCTCCGTCAACGATTTATGCTGGAACGAAATCAATTCATAAATTGCATAGGGCCGATATTGAATGAGTTAAAGTTAACAATATTGTCAACTTAGTCCGAACTGAATCATATACAGTTCATAACCGAGCGCATTACGTTTTACCGAAAGTTTCGAATTCAATAGATGCATTCTCTGTGTAACCAAGTGCATGAATACCCTGAAATATATTTAGGTATATTTAAATTGAATGTTCAGCTCCACAAACATATTTTCCTTAATAAACGAATTTACGTGGGACCAATTATAATTCTGCGTTAAATGCGGGAGAGTGCATGTATCGGTGAAATTGAATTCTATTGTTTAGCTGAGCAGAACACGGAATTTTGCAATTAAAGTTGGTTTAATAACATAACCATGTGAACGAAATGGTTGACCACAAATATGGAAAATTTTGCCACAAGCAAGCCTTGTCTGCGTGGGTTAAAATCCCACCCTTGTCGCCAAAAATATTTCAAAGAATACTGCGCAAAAAAATTAACGCACATTCTGAAAATCTCAATTTTAATGAAAGTTGACTCTACATTAACTTTATAACTTATTTTGTATGTTCTTTCGGGAAGGTTTTGAACGAAACAAGACACATAAATGGAAGAAAAATGCAGGATTTCACCGAATCTTATGTGAAAGAAGAAAAATGAACAATTTTCAAAATACTGAAATGCTGATAAGTGATTTAATACTTGGTATTTCCACCCCTTGCGTTAATTACAGCTCGGCAACGACGGTTCATACTCAAAATTAGTGATCTTAAAATGTTCTGATCTAATCCTTCCCAGATTTCTCCGAGTTGGATTCCTAAGTCATTAAGAGTAGCTGGATGATTTTCTGAACTTCTCAGCCTTCTATTGAGGTTGTCCCAAACCTGCTCAATCGGATTGAGATCTGGACTTTATGCTGGCCATTCCATTCGAGAGACTTCAACCTCAATAGAAGGCTGAGAAGTTCAGAAAATCATCCAGCTACTCTTAATGAATTAGAAATCCAACTCGGAGAAATCTGGGAAGGATTAGATCAGAACATTTTAAGATCAATCATTTTGAGTATGAACCGTCGTTGCCGAGCTGTAATTAACGCAAGGGGTGAAAAAACCAAATATTAAATCACTTATCAGCATTTCAGTATTTTGAAAATTATTCATTTCTCTTCTTTCACATAAGATTCGGTGAAATCCCGAATTTTTCTTCCATTTAATGTGTCTTGTTTCGTTCAAAACCTTCCCGAGAGAACATAAAAAATAAGTTATAAAGTCGATGTAGAGTTAACTTTCATTAAAGTTGAGATTTTCAGAATGTGCGTTAATTTTTTTGCGCGGTGTATTTGTATACCTGCGGTGCCTCGCGCATTCACCATTTTGCAGCATTATTCTTTGATTTACTCTTCCTCTCCCAAAAAAACATCATCACCGCCTCTGTTGTTAAAATAATTCGAAAGGATGATAATAACTGGTTGAATTATATGTCGAACATAATATTCCATGAATACAGGGTCTTTCACGAGGAACCTCACCCTAATTTATACGGGAAACTACTGAACGTATTTTCATGAAATTCAGCACTTATGAGTATTTCACGATGCTGATGAAATCTAAAATATTCAGTAGCATAAACACAAAATGCTACTGAATAAAGAGGAATTTGGCAGATGTAATTAATGATATCTATCATTTAAAAAAAAAGAATGTAAAACATGGTAAGTTTTTGCATATGGTTCATAAGGAATTATTTATTTATCACTGGAGAGAAAACCGATGGCCGATTAGTTGAAATAAAGAGGTTTTCGATACAAATTTGAATCCAAATTCGCCATCTATTTAGGAACAACCTGTAACTTTTTTCTCTTGCATATTAGGGTAGTAAAATCTAAAACATGGTTTAAGTAACAGTTCCTGAAAATTTCATCTTTTTGGCGTGAAGGGAAAAGAAATAGCTGAAAATTCAAGACGAAAAACAGTTTTTTGTGGATAACTCAGAAAATATCCACTTTAGGGCAAGGGTGAGATGCATACACTCACATTATTTTTTAACGTAGATTCAATATCTGCCATAAAAAAATGGGGTTCTAATTTGGAAAAATTGATTTTTCACGATTTTGTCATCCCTAACTTTGAAAGCGATTTTTTCACCCCCTGTATCATGAATCGCGATTTCGATTTTTAAAGTGGATACATCAATCTTACATCTTGAAAAATCCCAAAAATGAAAATTTTCCATCCAAAAACCTCGAAGTTATTCTTGTTTCAGCGGAGCTCTATTTTCGATTTTTTTTCGAATTTTCCCGCTCAGAGAGAATTTTCCAACCAAAACTGAAAAATGTTACATCAAAATAACTTGAAATTTTCTAAGGAATCTATTTCTGCAATAAAAAAATGGTGTTCCAATTTGAAAAACGGAAGTTGACGTCATTTCCGGAAAAACCGGAGGTGCTCATGCCTTGAAAATATTTTAGATTTCATCAGCATCGTGAAATACTTATAAGTGCGGAATTTCATGAAAATACGTTCAGTAGTTTTCCGAATAAATATGGGTGAGGTTCCTCGTGAAAGACCCTGTATATCATGTGTAATAATCGAATTATAATTTTTAAAATGGTAGATTTTATGGAAATTTCAAAAACTCATATCTTTTAGAATATGGCTTTCCGAAACTTGAGAGTAGTACTGATCGATTTTTCATGGCAAAATGTACCTAGAAAAATCGGGAAGATAATCCGCTGCTGGGCATAAAGTGAACAGGAGCCGTTTGTACCTACACTTTAGGAACAGCCTGTATATCGAGTTGTGTGTCGTTCCTCGAATTATAAGCGGCATTCGTTGCATAAATTATGAGGAACCACATACATCATTTTCGCGAGTAACGCCATTTCCTTTGTCGCTACTGTTGAGCAAAACTTTCCTTGACGTCTAGAGGGAAGAAAGTCCATAAGCGAACATTTAATAAACCGGGAAAATTCACATTTTTCAACGTGACCCTTCGCGAAACCTCCCTCGACAGCTTTCAGAATCAATTTCAGCCCGAATTAAGTAATGGAATATGAATTTTCTGGAGACACGAGTGCTTGGGTCTCTTAGCCAAAACTCGATTATTATGTCTCCAACTACTCCCTCTCTCCCAAAAGTGCTAACAACGTGTATGGGGCAATTATCCTGCCCTGTGTTTTACCGACTAATTCGGTTTTCTTTCAAGTACCTACCTTTATACTGACGGGCCCCCACATAAATTCCTATAAGTACCTACAGAGGGTTCATAAGAAAATAAACTGCTCCATATGAGTTGGGGATATTGACTTAAATTGCAAAAAATATAGTTAAAATAAGATTGTTGTGATGAAAATTCATATTACCTAATATGATTTCGAGTTGCAAATTACTTTAAGCCTGTAGGTCTGCAGCGTATACAGGGTGGTTAAGAAAAATCGAGTAAAATAACGAAATTTTATTCCCAGAGAATTCAAGCATTTTAAGACTATCAATACAATGTTTGGCCTCCACGGGCATCAATAACAGCTTGACATCTTCTTTGCATACTACACACGAGGTTGTTGAACATTTCTTGAGGAATTTGGTTCCATAAACGGGGCAGAAGTTCTCTCAGATCTTTCAAGGATTCTGGGGTAGGTTGATGATTATCTAATCTTCTTTGGAGCATATCCCATCATGCATGTTCTATGCAATTCAAATCTGGTGAGTGCGGAGGTATTGGTAAATGTGGAATACCAAGCTCCTCGCGCGCATTCTCAACTATGCGGTCTAGCGTTATCGTCTAGAAATTGAAAAGTTTCACCAATAGCATCGTGAAAATTTGGCACAACATTTTCAATGACATGCTCCCTATAGTGTAAGGCGGTCATATTCCCAGGACAAATGTGTAGATCTGCGCGACCGTTGAAACATATCCCGGCCCATACCATAACACTACCCCCTCGGAATGGATGGACTTCTTGGAAATAGGGACGATTACGGGGTATGCGTGGGATTGTCCATACCCTTATTCTTCGAGAATCTGAAAATCGTCCATATCTGGATTCATCAGTGAAAAGGACACTACGCCATTGATCGTTCCAATTGATATGTTGCCTTGCCCATTCCAGTCTTTGACGCTTATGGTCACGTGTTAATGGAACTCCTCTTAATGGACGTCTAGAACCTAGATTCACCTCTCTCAAACGTCGTCTGATGGTTTCGATGGAAACTTGGACCATATCTGCATTCTGAAGAGTATATCGTAGCATTCTACACGTAGATGGAGGGTTTCTTCTCGCCGAAACGGTGATGAAACGATCCTGAGCAGGTGTTATTTTTCGTCGCCCACCAAGCCTTGGTCTTTCCAACACGGAACCTGTCTCCCTGAACCTATTCCAAAGTCGAGATATCACACTTTGGCTGACTTACAGCCTTTCCGCTACAACAACCCGAGTAAGGTCACCCTGTAGCATTCCGATAGCCCTATTAGCCTCAACGTTCGTTAATTTACGTCTTGGCATTTTCAGAAAACTCGTTTCAAATCGAAGCCGTTGATAAACTGACTTCATTTCAAAATAAGAACACTCATGAAGCATATGCAAAGAACCAAAATTCAGAAAAAAGGCGACCAGATTGACGAAATGTATCATACTGATTTTTATCGGATCGATTCAAGTTGTTATTGAGTTTTAAATGATTTTACAGCGATTTTCTCGGAGATTACATACTTTTAAGAACGATTGAATATGATATTCCCCTAACTCTTGTGGAGCAGTATATTTCATATACCTAATTTGCGATGATAAAATGTGAATTTTCCATACTAATGAATTTATTGTGAATTCCCAGATAATTTCGAAAATCTTTCCAAAGATTCGCAATCTTTTTCAAAGCCATTCACAAAATATTCAAAAAAAAATCCTGAATAGTCCTGAATAGCAAAATGTATAACATTTTAGAGGGGGGCTCAATTTGAGCATTTGCTAGATTAAACTGTTTAGGACTCTCATCTCCTCCTCTTCATCGAATTTAACATATTCGGAAAGAAGAGATGTTTTGGTAGCTGGCGTTACACAAAGAGAAGAGTGTTCTGTTGTGGACATAACCTCAAACTTCATCCATTATTTGCTCGGTGCCGTCTGAATCTTATAATAGCCCCCCAGAGTCGAGATAGGTATTATTTGTTCTCTCGCGATGCCCCCGCTGCAAATGAACAAATATGAGCCCGACAGAAGGCAATATCAAGTGAATAATACACGCTGGAAGTTCTCCAAACAGAATAAATTGAAATAAACTCCGGTGGGGCGTGAAAAGTACGCCAGTCGAGCTCGTGGAAAGTCAGATAATTAACTTTGATCCGACAGCGAGTAAAACATTATAGGAAAATGGAAATGTGAATAATTCAATAAATAGGTCGAGTTAATTTTAACGCAGGTAGACGGCGACCGTCGTTCTTGAAGTATTCATGGTTTTATCACACATGCATTGTCCCCTGCTGACGCCGGGAGTTTTGATATGCCCCAAATTAAATATTTCGAACTGACCCGTTAAAATTGGTGGAAAAATTTGAGCTGTTGGGACTTGTAAGTGATGTAGAGAATAAAACCCGTGTACGTAGCTCAAGAACAGCCGAGAATATTGCTGCTGTAGCCGAGAGTGTTGAGGAAAACCCTTCTTTGGAATTAGGCATCCCACAAACGTCACTACACCGTATTTGGCATAAAGATTTGTGTCTTAAGGCTTATAATCTTCTTAAACTTATACAATCCAAAATTTGTGTGCTTTGAAGAATCAGAAATTCCCTGTCATATCCGCAAAAAACCACGGATACAGGACCGGAAACGATGGGAATCGGATGAATGGAAAGAACTGTCCTATCTGTTAAATAAACTACGGAAGGTCACCGATTCACCGAACATATCCAGTGAAAACAACCCTTCCACTTATGTAAATGGTGGACCGCTCTTTCAAAACCAACATAGCTCACCCAATTTCATCGAACTGTTATCCATTTTGATCCCCGATTTCTCAATGTTAAACGGACGACATTCAGTTCGGTGAATTGTATATACAGGATGTCTCAAACAAAAAAGGTCTGGCATTTCCCAATAGATCCCAGACGGCTACCAAGGGGGCTTATAAAATTGTCTTCAGTCGCAAATATCGTTTTTTGGCGTTTTCTACTAAACGGTATGTTTTATCATAAAAATGTATCCTACAAAAGTTGTAGATCATGCAATTGTCTACAAAAATGGTCCGAATGCTTTTTTTCCTAAGAATCACCATTCCTAAGATGCTACCATATTAAACAGAAATGCTGATAATATGCTTACGCCGCTATTACAGGATGTTCTTTAGGGTATATCCAATATCCAAACTTTTATCTACTCCCATAGAATAATATATCCATTATTCAACTGAATTTGATCTGTAATAGTCTCTATAAACCCATAGTGTGAGGTAATAATAACTCACGCCTATAACTCACTCTAATACAAATAGGAAAAATGTAGCTTACGAATTGAATAAAAAAAGTCGGGTTAATGGGGAACTCTATTTCAGACATCAAGGTAACGTTCTCGCCATCCATTTCTACATTTCTTTAGGTCTGAATTTCCAAAAATTGCATTCGGAAAACGTGAATTTTTGACGTTTTCTACGGGATTCGATATGGATTCGATTTTCGACCACAGAAATCGCGTTTGACAACTGTTGTCAATTTTGAAAATGCAGATTAATTCGAATTTTACTGAAGAAGTCGAAGATAAAGTATAGTGTTCAATTCGCGGTAATGGTCATAACACACTTGATGAATTACACCCAGTTAGCCTAGACCAGTTCCATGCATAAACAAAATATTGCGATACCATATCGACGAACAATAACTTATTAGAAGTGTCAGTGTAGAGTTCGACGTCAAAAAAGTAAACCAGAGTTACGCAATAAATTTAAAAAAAGATGTCCACCGAAATTGTAAAAATCAAAAAACTGCAGTATCGAGCCATCATCAAGTACCTTTATTTAAAAGGGTTAAGAGGTAAGCAGATTTACGAAGATATGCTTAATACCCTTGGTGATCAATGTCCTTCGTATGCGACCGTGAAAAATTGGACTGCAAGCTTCAAAAGAGGTAAATTTTCCATTGAAGCTGATGACAGATCGGGAAGGCCAGTTTCTGTGTCAGTCCCCGAAAATATCGATGCAATTCATGACATGATTTTATCAGACCGTCGAATTGGGCTAAAACGGATATCTGAAGCACTGAAGATTTCATACGAACGCGTTCATCATATAGTTCACGTCAATTTGGACATGAGAAAATTTTCTGCAAAATAGATCCCCAAATGTTTGAATGTTGACCAAAAGCGTGCAAGGGTAGAAGCATCGCGTTCGATCTGTGCTCGATTTGAAAACGATGTAGACTTCTTAAACCGAAATGTTACTATGGATGAGACTTGGGTACATTTCTACGATCCAGAAACAAAGCAACAATCGATGGAATGGCGACACTCTGGTTCTCCAAGACCTAAGAAGTTTCGTGTCCAAAAATCTGCTGGAAAAGTTCTTGCTTCAGTTTTTTGGGATTGCCATGGAGTAATCATGATTGATTTTTTTGGATAAGGGTAGAACAATAAGTGAAGATTACTATTCGACATTACTGACCACTCTACAGGAAAAAAAGTAAAGAGAAAAGACGCGGAAAGCTATCCAAAGGTGTTTTGTTTTTACAGGACAACGCCCCAGTACACAAATCTCATGTTGTCATGCAAAAAATTGGTGATTTAGGTTTAGAATTACTAGAATAGCCCCCTTATTCACCAAATTTGGCTCCGTCCGACTATCATCTCTTTCCTCAACTGAAAAAAAGTTTAAAAGGTCGTAAATTTTCTTCAAACGAGGAGGTAATGAAAGCTGTGGAGGACTGGTTTGCAGAGCAAGAAGAAATATTTTTTTGAAAGGTCTAGAGACGTTGCAGGTTCGCTGTAATAAATGTATTCAATTAAGAGGAGAATATGTTGAGTAATAAAATATTTTGACATTGAAATTTTGTTTGGTTCTATAGTAGGCTAAGAATTTTTCAATATAACCTCGTATGGTATGCAAGTGTCTAGAGCTGGCTGGTCTAAGAACCATTCATTTAGGGAAACCTGTCCTGGATACCCACCAGGTAACAGCCAAGGCTCCTAAGGATGTTTTATGAACACCATTGACGACCTCCTTGAGTTTCATCGAATGAGTAGGGTAGAGGACAAAAGACCTACATGGTCGCAGTTCCCGAAAGGCTAACCGAGCCATAAAGACCCCGGTTCCAATAATAATGATGATACATATACAAAAATTCAGCCCCATATGCGACGACTATTTTTATGTCGATTTCACCGGACTAACTTCATGATTTCCGTTGCTTTATAAGTAACAAGCGGCCGTCCCAGCTCCGCCCGGGTAGAAATTTGTTTCACGCGGCGGTTTCATCTTCAACACTTCAACCTGCCATATCTTTTGATGTAGGTACTCGTTGTAATTGTATGATGTGAAGGGCAAATTCGTTCTAAATTAAATACTGGGGATAAATAACATATTAGGTTGGATGAGGATCAATACCCAATTCATAAAAACACACTCCCAAATAGTGCATAATTTTGGAAAACATCTAATTACCATAAACAGGTAATAGCAAGTCAATCTTGAGAGATAGATATATGCTGCCTCGGACTTTTTTGTAGAACTATTTAAGAGGTACTTTTCCGTCATGCATTGTATCCACGTAAGTCTTACGGTTTTTGCAGCGCACGTGAAAATAGCTGATTATGGCTGATTTTTTTGTAATTATTGAAGTTATAGTAGGTATCCTTAATTTTTTCGGGTGAAAAGTATAGCCTATGTCACTCAGGGATAATGTAGCTTTCTAAGGGTGAAAAATTTCTGAAATCGGTCCAGTAGTTTTTGAGCCTAGTCGTATCAAACACACAAAAATGCAAATCTTTCCTCTTTATAATATTAGTATAGATTTTCGATTTTGAGAGAAACTCGAAAGTTCCAATTGAAAATCGTGAAAAAATAAGAAGAAATGGACCATTTGTGAACAGTCTCAGAGTCTGAAACTCCGAATTGCTCCATTTTTACCTTTCAATTCGCGATAACAAGGCGATACCTATATAGAAGGTTCAAAAACAGCAAAATCACGCTCCAGGTATTTCGCTTACCCCATCTACCTTTGTCAGCAAACCGTGCTAAAAGGGTTCACAAATATGCTTTCCCTACATCATCCGGAGGTGTATGTGTACTCCCATCCCAGCTATACACGGAGGGATTCTCCTCATTTCTTAGTTTCCGAAAATGGAATATCAGATGGCAAACAAGGCGAAAGTAGGTATATTAATTAATCTTTGCACGGGAAACAATGCTTAATCATTTACGCTTACGAGAAACTTTTAACTAGTACTCAGCGCGTTCCACCAAGAGCAAGTATGTGTGTAACTGACGTTGATTGACAGTCAGTTAGCTCGGGCAAATTGGGGAATTGTTTCGAGAACGGCGAGATCTCTTTGTAATTTATAGTCTACGACAGTGTAGACTGCGAGAGGACAGGTCAGGGGTCCTCAATGTTTTGTAGATACTCGTGAGCTTCAACTCTTTTCGAAACTACCTGTAGTTTTCTAGACGAAAATATTTCATGAAAATATCCCAAATAGGCTGGAACCGGCCCTGTCGTAGAAGCATTGCGATGTTGCCACGTTGTATTCGATAGCTTTTTATATCTGCCACGTTGCCACCGATTGGAATGGTTCTTCAGAACAACTGGCCTAACTTTGTTCATATTATTTGAATACAATGAATACCATTCATCTTCGAAAGCAGGATATCTCCCGCTGTTTTCAAGTTCCGTAAAAATCGGAAAATGCGAATGCATCACCCGAGATATCGAGAAATAGGAGAACATCCATGCGATGTTCGTACCACGGCAGGGGGCTATGGATTTTCTATTCAAACAGAATTAATAGGAGGAAATTGAATTTGGAGCCCGCTATGCATCGGTGTATCTGCGAACAAACAGAAAATGTTATTCACTTCGAATGGCAGCTGTTACGATGAGGTTTCCAATCCTCTGATGTTGGCAGAGCGATATCGATATCGTCACGGTGCCTTTTTTTTAGACGAGAAGATGAATAAAGGTTCGACTCACTGATGAAGAATCGGTGACCAAATTCAATTCTGTACGTAACTGTAATTTTCATGACAGGTTCAGATCTCGGAATGTCCCAACCGGTATCATGGACGATTTATTTGACAGCTGTCAACATATTTGAAGGAAAAATAGTGAAATTGAGCTGTAAAATAACGGTGTATTCAAAGTTATCGAGCTGTCTTTGTTGGACGATATAATGCTCGAGCCTTAGGCTAGACACGGAAATTGAATAATGTTATCCAATGTTTACTTTATTCCCTAAACTATTTAACGCAAAAGTTCGGATGGAGGTTGGACAATCCGGAGATAAACCCCACAGGCTCAGATGGTCCATTTACTTGCGTAACTTTGCTAATTTTGCTGTTTTAGTTGGTTGAAGTTCTCAGAACGAATAAATCTGTATTTATGCTCGGATCTGTTTGCTGAGATAGAATTACAGTTTCTGCGTGAATTTATGGCTTAATTGAAGGTTTGAAAGGTTTCTACAACACTGTTTCTGTGCCTTTCATAGTCAAGTCGATTTATGTGAAAGTTTAAAGGTATCAAAACTATCACCTTGAAAGTCACATTGGGATAATTCAACAGGAATAATTTCATATAGTAAACGTTACAAAAGCTAATTGTTTGATGGCGAAGAAAATATACCAAAAAAAAAAAGAGTTTCTTCATAAAATTTATCATGGAAACAAACTACAGTTTCACACTAGTGAGTTATTTATTTCTAAGTCCATATTCCGTTATAGATTGATTCGTAATTCCAAAGGAGAGTTCTGTATCCTCACAACTTTTATTCAGATCGATCGAAATATCCAACAGTTTTTCGCTCCTAGCAGTTGGACGTACAAGCATGATCAATAGAGCTCCAAACTATTTGGTTCTCAGAAGAATTAGATATTTCATCGGAAAAATAAATGCTGAAATGGTAAAACGCCATTCGACATTGTTTAAACAATGAATTTACTGTGTTGAAAAAAAAGCAACCCTCTTGAGGAAATAAAATACGGCGTTGCCAAATTGGTGTCCATGTTAGAACATCGATAGTGTCTGTTTTTATGTTAAAACAGAAATATACGTCTGACTCTGTTCTATGACTTAACCAAAATAGTCTAGTACATAACCTCAATCTGTGACATCAACCAGTTTCACTAATTTCTTTTAGGAGTTGCACGTGTTTTCGATCAATTCAACAACAAAATGACTAAAGTATCAATGAAAAGGAAGAGAACCGTAGCTGTAACTAAAGAGATCGAAAAAGATGAACCATTACCGGCTGTGAGAGTAGAGGAACCTGCCCCAAAAAAGGTAAATACTATATTATTGACATAAATATTCATACTTGATTACTAATACTTTGAATTTTCCAGGCAAAATGGATAAACAAACAAAGAGTATTAGTACTCGCAACAAGAGGGATCAACCATCGTCACAGGCATCTTATGGAAGACTTAAAAAAGTTAATGCCTCACTCTAAATCTGAAAGTAAAATGGAACGCCAGAAAACCTTATCAGTATTGAATGAAATAGCGGAGGTGAAGAATTGTGCGAAAGTTATGCTTTTTGAAGGACGTAAAAAACAAGATCTGTACATGTGGTTATCTCATGTTCCCAACGGGCCATCAGTGAAATTCTTGGTGGAGAATAGTGAGTATACACCATTGATATAGAATCCGTAGATGGAGGATAGGGAGAAATCATTGGTCCCCACATAAGAGAGAGATGAAACGGTTAGTTCCGTCATCATTGCCATATGATTGACATCAATGTTGCCGCTTCTTCCAATATTGAGAAATGAAAGAGCCTACCAGTCGAAATCGGCTAATTTGAAGATATTTCCGTTACAACGGCAACACTGACGTCTTCCAATAATGACCTTGCCTACCAAAGCCTACCAAAGCATATTCTCCTCTCACTTTAATCTATGTCCCTCTCTCTCTTATGTAGGGACCGAAGCTTCAATGCTGAAATATTCGGATACCCAGTCTATATATTCTAAGTCAATGGTATACACAGATTACGTTACACAATTTCAGCACTATAATTTCAATTTTTTCTTCCAGTACACACAATGGCCGAATTGAAATTTGCAGGAAACTGCCTACGGGGTTCTAGACCTATACTTAGTTTCGACACTTCTTTCGAAAAAAAACCACACTACGCTCTATTGAAGGAATTGTTAACTCAGGTGTTCGGAGTACCAAACAAGCACCCGAAAAGTCAGCCCTTCATCGATCACGTATACGTGTTCCAGATATTGGATGAAAAAATCTGGTTTAGAAACTACCAAATTCTCTCCGAAGATGGTGCTGTATCGGAGGTGGGGCCAAGGTTCGTTTTGAACCCAGTTAAAATCTTCGGGTCCAGTTTTGGAGGCGCTCCTCTGTGGGAGAACAAATCGTACATAACCCCATCGGCTTTCAGGAGAGAGATAAAGAAAAGGAAGTGAATCTTTGTGTTTTACACTCAGAATGGGTGTTTTGTAAATACATTTATTTAATACAAAGTTTTGTATATAAGTTTTTTTTCTAATAAAAAAAATCTAAACCAATGATGTTTTTTTCTACATATACCATTTTGATGTGTTTTGACCCCCTTTTACTCACTTTTAGATGTCATACAGGTAGGTTTTGCGAGATAAAGACGAGCGAGCAATAACGATTTGATAAACCAGAATAATTGCAATAAAAAACCTTTTTCATTTCGATATATTTAATAATTTTTCACGGATACAACATTTACCGCAGTATTTCCTAAAAAACTCTAGAAAATATCGAATTGAATAAGTTGAAATCTTTCCTATGTTAGATTGGCCATTCAAAATAAGAGAAAAATACAGATGATGAAATTGTATAATATTTATAAAGGCACACCTATTACATCGAATTTTAGTAAATCTATTTATTTCGTAACATTGATTTTGTATTTTGTGAAAAGCATTCATGAGAGTTTATTGTTCTATATCAATTGCAGCTAAGATGTATTGAGTACAATGGATATTTATAAATATGTACGGCTCGATCTTCCTATATTTAATTGAAAACTTGCTTATACCCATAATAACGAAAATTAAAAGTGAATGAGCAATGAAGCATTTCAGGAGTGAAGGAATTATTAAATAATAGTCTTAGCTGTTTTTCGAGGAATTTAAATGTCTCCATCGTTTTTTCTTCAATCTGCATGTTTTAGTTTTGAAAATGAAGATCATAAATTATTGTCTTACAACACCTGAGATTTTAACGAAGTTTCAATACTGCATTTTCAGAAGCGGTAAAATTTGAACAAAGCAATTTTTATATTCAAAAATTCCTGTCCTTTTGACAAAAAAAGATATCAATTTTGAAAAAACTCCAAACTTAACCAAAGTACATTCGTCAAACAATAAACTCTCGATTAAATAGGACCTCTATTCCCACAAGCGTATAGCGATAATTCAAAAACAGGATAGTCATTATAAATCATTCGATTCTACCAAAGCAGAATCAGAGGGAAACACTCGATGCGATTATACATTTTTCTTGAATTACACTTGAGAACGCATCAATATTTCTAGAAGGTATGAGTATGTCAGAAGTAATTGTTCGATATTTTAATTTTGAATAGCGAGAGCCATTTTTTGAATCATTCTTTGATCCCTTCTGCGTGAACAGAAGTAAAAGTCGTGTTTCTTTTACATCAAAACGATCGCTAACAGTAAATTTTCAGTATGTTCATAAATAAAATTGCAAATTTTTCGAAACCCCTATTGCTATTTAAGATTCTTGAGGGGAATGCCACCCCAATCAAAGAGAAAATCCACGAATTTTTTGTCAAAAGATGTCGCTTTCCAAAGAAAATTGAACTCAACAGGCTGGACTCTATGATTGTAAAAATGTTTGAAAGTGCCTACCCTTTAAGAGGACCGTCAATAAAGGCAGCAAAATAAAATCGCTTATACAGATGATGAGAAAAAAAATAGGAATTGACCAATCAAATCGTAGCTTTTGTGACAGTTGGAAACACGATAGAGAAACAGGCGTTTTAGGCATAGAACTTATAATACTATAAGTTCTATGGTTTTAGGCCAGGCGCATTATAAAATATAACAGACTGGTATTATCGAAGAGTCTTTGGTATCAGTTCCCAAATAGAATATCCTTCAATGATTTAGTTAGCTATCTTATGTTCTTATTGTTATTCCTTATTTCATTCCGTGTATAAATGTTTCCATTTGCATAACGCACCTTTTTTATATATTCTTGCATTAATTTCAACATGATAATCCAGCATTGTTTTTTGTTTTCATTTCGAGAAATGAAAGAAGAGAATTATTCATAACTTTGCAACGTAGTGGTTGAAAACTGTTGGAAGGTACTCTCATTAATACTTCGCTTACTATCGCCAAAACATCAAGTGTTCTACCAAGAACAATGAATGATCTACAGGGCCAACATATGAAGTGATAATAAATCTGCTAAAGCACATGGAATCACATTAAAATTGGATGGAAATCCAAGAATGTGATAAATTATTGAGCATATTCGAAAATACGTTATTAGATACTTCCGATATGACCGGTGACAAAAAGAAAATAAAATAATACTGCAAAGGAATCATAAAAACATTTCGAATAATTTTCTGTACCAGAAAAAGAAAGAATTACCTTGTACGAAAGAATATCCAAAATAGAGATTTACCAGCTTCCTGATTTAGAGACACTTCATATTCCGTCCACTGTAAACTGAGTTTCAGTAAACAAAACTGACCAACACACAGACCCCTACCAGAATTGGTTTACACTTTTCACTGGGTTATTAATCGATAAAACCCTACACAAGAGCTACCAGGTATGGATGATTTGATTCTTCAAAATCTATATCATAAATTACAAAAGTAAATAAATCATCTATGAATATTGCCATAGACCCCATAATGGATGCATAGAAACCAGTTTCTATGCATAATAGATGCATAGAAACCAGTTTCTATGCATAATAAATGCATAGAAACCAGTTTTTAGATAACATAGAAACTGGTTTCCATGCATCTATGAACCCAAATGAATGTCAAATCATCCATTCACATTTCATTCGTTCCTCTGTAAAAAGAAAATCAAGCCTAATAAAAGAACTCAATAAAAAAAGGGATAACTTCTTATTCTATATTAATTCACGAAGTGGACATAATATCTGACAGCAAGTTTTAAACAAATCCAGTTGAAACAATAACAAATAATTATAAATAAAATGTGACAAAGTGGAAAATTCATTGCACCGAAAAATCTAGAATCGTAAATTATCGACCCACACAATTGCACTCTCGAACTTTATTAATTGACACCCTACATAACCTTAAATATGCAAAAAATACGGCTCTACAATTCTATAAAACTTGGACAACAAACATATTTTTATATTTTCGTGGAACAAATGGAAAATTAACTAACAACTTTCAATTTCATGATCAATGTTTAATTCGCGAAAATGTATTTGACTTATTTGAATTTTATTGCTTTTGATATATACTTTGTGCATTTTATATTTTGGACGATAGTGATTACATTCCTTTGTCTGTGAGAACAGTAAAAAACTAGTGCTTTCAACGAATCAATATGAACATCTTACTTTATGTAGATACAGCATATTAGATAAAGACAAACGTATTATTAGTCACCTTTAATAGTACATTATTATCGAAAAAAATCACACGAAACAACGATTTTATCACGCAGGGAAACTTTTCGCGATCCTCAGTTACAGGGGGAGATGAAAAAGTTTTTGTGATTGAAAGTGGCATAATCAATTCTACATAAAGCGAGATTTTCTAAAAGTACACATCAATCGGTGCTATGGAGCAAATGTTTTAATTTCACATTCATCCACTACCTAAATCAAGCGACACTTAAATTGTTATTCATGTTTGCAATTTTGAATACTATACCAGACTTTATTTCGACAAGAGTTAAGAATTCAACATTTCACACAGATGAAAAACCTAAAATTAATCGATACATCATCAACTCGGATCCTTCTAAAAATATTCAATAATAAAATCAAAGCGGATAAACATTCTTAAAATTATTCAACTACGCTATATTCTGAGAGGTAGTATCAATAAAATATAACTTTCATTAATGGCATATATTCAGTTGCCTTTAAGCACACGATTTGGACTTTTCAATACCGGAAATTTCAAAATAAAATTCTACAAATTAAACATGAAAATTATATACATGAAAGACTTAAAAATGACTAATGCAATCTTAACCTCACGAGGTAGAATGTTTCAGAAATTGTTCGAACCATAATTCTTCTACATTGAGACTTTTTTTTTAAAACTCGATAAGGATATGTATTGAAATTATTCACAAAGTGTACGTCCCTGTATATCAATCGATCGATCGAAAAAAAAAGGAGAATTAAAAGATTCTTATTGGGGTGAAATCTCCACACGATAGGCAGGTTCTGTTTTCGGACAACGATAAGGAAACAAAAATTCTAGCTCCTATAGTTGTCGAGACGCCTAAAGAATTTTGCCCACTCTATACACTTCATTTTCAGGGAAAGTCCTGAAGGTCAGTCCAAATGACAAAATCAATGCTCAAAACCGCATCGTTTCATAGTTACAGGCTGTTTTTCGAAAAGATTCCGTAACTTTTTTCTTGATGAAAATTCTTCGTTTCTCTAAAAAAATTGCTGGATGATGAAGTGCAACATTTCACAAACGTGATTAAAACCCATACTTACGATTAAACCCATAAAGATTTCAAATACACAAATAAAAAGCGAAGAATCTACAATAAAAATTATAACAGGCAAACAAGAATTTCCATTTCACCTCAATAAAGAAAAATTATTACGTAGTTTCAGAAAAAAATACTCAGACCATGTGGAATTCTGCCTCGAGCTTTCCCGTCAAAAGTGTCCAATTCGGATAATTGAGCTTGACGCTGCAGGCATTTACGCTTTTCTAATCGATCTCGATGCGGGTTTAAAATAAAAATTTCAATACATTTCATTTCCTTCACCGAAAAAACATGACTTCTGAACGAATCTACCAAAAAAAGGCAACATTTTTCTGAGAACACTCGAATAATCATTTTAAAAACAACTTGAGCGAAAATCGCCGTACTTGCGGTAGGGCTCGGCTAAAACATTGCTTCGCAAACAATTGTTAATCGTTAAAAAGCATATGGCATTAACAACAATTTCCCTTTTTCAAGGGATTGTTCTCAAAATGATCAATTCGTAAACCAAAAAATGATAACAACGGAAAAAATGGACAATTTTAAGTGAACAACAGATAAGAATATTGTCTCATCAATTCTCGAAAACAATATATTTTTAGTATTAAAAAATAAATTCGCTAAAAATTTCTTATTGATCAATATACACAATAGATTGCTATCAGTGGTAGCGTAATAGGAAACAAATTATACGGATTAACAATATTTTAACTGGCAGCAGATGGCACCAAGAGAGAAAACTAAAATTTCATTGGTAATCTGTTAAGGTTAAGACTATAGTTATTACCTTAATCTTCATTGTTAGTGAAGTAATCTGATGCATTGCCTCTGCATATTGGACAGGTTCTGTTGGACTGCAAAAGACATTCAAATCAATAAAAACCCGACGCTCTTTAAAAAAATTGCATTTAAATATATAACAAGAAAGAGGAGACTGCCATTGTTCAAACTGCATGTGTTATAAATCGACATATTTCGGTTAACCAAAAAGACTTCTGAAATCTATATTCATGGCTCCGAAAATTACTTAGTTTCTTATCGGCATGACACAGGATGTAGGCGAGACGATAACAATGCGAATTAATGATTTTCGGATCAAGTTTCCTCATGAAACTCAGCCGTTGTCAGAAAATCGTCCCACGACTTGTGGGGTCTTTGGGTGCTGACGACAACGGACGAGGCTAAGATCGTGGGACTTGCAACAATGCAAGGAAATCTTTAATTGCTTTGGAAAACGAAGAAGTGGCAGTAGCTGGAGAAGCCTTAAACGGGAAGGTTCTCAGTTGACTCGGGATCGGTGTTAGGGGTACTTCACTGTTCGGAAGTACGGTCTCAAAGGGGAAACGGAAAAAGTGCTATTCGGAGAATAGCGGAGTTAAGTTTGAATCGGAAGTTAAGAGTAACTGGAGAAGCCTTAAACGGGAAGGTTCTCAGTTGACTCGGGATTCGGTTTTGGCTCATTAGGTCGCATACTTCCGAGACTATTAATACCTAAAATGCACCGATTTCGTCGCTGACTCGCTCACTGGGCATCGTAACCTGTAGGATACTTCCGGAAGTCATAGAAAGCTGAAATTCGGTTCGTAGACTAGAATAAGCACACAAACGACGACAAAATCTGCGACTTCCTGTCGAAATACCGAAAAAATACTCACTCTGAGCCACTTGTCGATGCACTTGGCGTGGAACTCGTGGGAACAGGGCAGGACTCTGAGCAATTGACGCGCCTCGAAGTCGCACATGCAGACCACGCACGACGTCTGATCGCCCTGATGCGTGTCCGCGTTGAACTTGTAGCTGAGCAGCGACTCGATCTCCAGCTTGCCGAGCCCTCGTGGTTTGGCCTCGCCGAGACGCTCGGCCAGGTTGAGCAGAGCCTCGTAGTTCTCCGTTTCCGTGGAATCGGTGCTGCTGAGATCCGCCTGACTGAAGGGCGACATCGGCTGGTTCGAGAACATGGCCCTGGAACGAAACGAAACTCACCTTACGCTTCCGAGGGACGCTATCAAGCTGCAAAGTACTTACAGAAAGTGCAGCAAGAATCCGGGATACTGGGTGGCCATCAGGGGCGGGTTATGGTGCCACCTCGACCTCTGCGGATGGGGATGGAGTCTGGTGTGCGGTCTGTGCTGATGCTGTCTGGCCCTGGCGTGCAAGAGTTCCAGCTGCTGCCCTCTGGGTTCGGCCGAGAGGAACAGGGACGCGGGCGCCGGTACCTGAAGCGGGGAGACGTGAAGGGGCGGCGCGCCGTGTAAGTTGGTGTGGGGGTGGGCGTGGTGGTCGTTCAACAGTTCGATCTCCAACGCGTCGGGTCTCTGCGTCGAGAAAATGGACGATTGAGGTGGATTAAGCAACGATCGCATCGGTTTCGGTGAATTCGGTAAATTGTATACAGGCTGTATCGGTTTTAAACGGGGAAACTTCGATGAAACATTCTCCTGGTGGTCCTGGTTCGGGAAAATCGGTCTTATACAGGGTCGCCCACGGCCGAATGTAACATACAGGGTGAGTCTTTGACTTGTACATATATTTTAACTGTAGATTCTTCTCCTCAAACGAAACACTTTTTTCCTATACCATTTTTCAAAGTTCGGTTTGGTTTCGAAGATACAGAGTGTCGAAAATCCACGAAAAAAACACTTTTCTGTTTATATCTTCGGAACCGTTATTTCGAATAAACTGAGTTGAGTTTTTACTCTATTCATGGTGCATATTCCTCAATCGAAACCTATTCAATATCTCTCCTAGTTTAAAAGTTACAGGATAATCGACTCATCAATACACGCTAAACACCATAAAACCACTTTAAAACGATAAACGGTTCATATTTTCGAAAGAATCAATCATTTAAGAAACTAAAAGTATTCATATTTTTTTTCAATAAAATGCGTCGTTTCCGAGTTATTTCCAATTTTACCCGGAGAAACTTGACGAAAAAATCATTAATTTCAAGAATAATCTTAATGCGTCTCTGAATTAAATATCATCGAATATTATTCCTTCTCTGGTCTTCAAACGAGTTTACAAAGTTGTCACAATATTTATCAACTTTGTCGATATATTTTAATAATAAAATCCCACAAATGTGGGAGATACAATTGAACACCAAGGAGGATTTAACACGCACAGTTTCTATTGAAAATTCATAGTTACCGGTCCATATTGAAGTTAAATGTCGATGAAATATAAAATTCGGATATGATTGATGAATCTCGATACAAACTAATTATTAAATTGAAATTAATGAAAAATAAAATGATACCTTATAATCTGTGTCGATGTTTCTAACTAAACAATATCCTCTTGGAATTTTATAAACTCGACACGGTTAAGATTATATTAATTCACTTCACATAATAATCACATTAGAACAATAATTCACTGAATGTATTCAGAACTTCACATAATGTTTACAGTTTGTTCAGAGACTCTGGTTTGTTATTGTTTATAGTTGGCCTCCAGATAACCAATCCTTCGGTTTTCGCTCTACGCATGCGTGGTAAAATTTGGCGGCAGAGTCGATTTATGATGGAAACGGCAGAATTCATAGATATTTATACCAAGGTACACAAGTGTATCGTGATTTATACTGTTTCGTAAAAAATCCTTAACCTCAATGAAAATATCAGCAAGCTGAAGACATCTTCTTGAAATTTCTGTGCAAACATTCACAGAATCGATACAAATTAGATTAGGTTAAGTTGTTTAATAATAAATCTGAATAAAAAGTCTTTCTTCATGATATTTTTTGGGAATTTCGAGGAAGATATGAACAAGTTATTAGTGTTTACAAACTAATTTTCAGGAAAATCGAAGAAGGAACTTATTTTGGTGGGATAAATGTTGCTTTTCAGTTGCAGATATAATCCGATGAAACTAACTGTTTTTGTTGAAATTATCGAGTTTGCAACATTTTTATTCCAATAAGGTTAGTACTTGAGTATTCCCTAAATGTATAAACTCAATTTTTATCGAGAAATATGAACTTTGCATCAATTCCAGAAGATCATTTCAGAGGCGTAGTCAGCCCAATTTTTTTTTTCAAATGGCTATATCTTTTCAACAGAGCCCAATTCGGAAAAATGGAAAATGAAAAAAAGGTTTCTTTTGATCTCAAGAATCTTCAGTTAAAATATATGTACAAGTCAAATACTCACCCTGTATATGTTCACTTTGAAATTATTCAGTTTTCGCGTCCAAGATGCCATCCGCCGTAGGCGACGAGCTGCGTTGTCAGATCGCGTTCCGGGCTTCTCCCTAGAAAGAACGCTTGCAAAAACTCACCTGCGTGGGTATATGCGGATGCGAGAAGTGCTGATTGGAGACGGACAAAGCGTTCGACGCCGGAAAACCGCCGAAACTTTGATGTGGAAGACAATTGGGGAACTGCTGGGGTAGCAACGGGTGGGGGGCGGCGTAAACGTTGTGCATGTGGCAGTTATGCATGTGGGGCGGGGCGCCGGGCGGGGCGTTACAGAGCGATATGTGTGGCGGCGCCGGGTAACTCCAAACCGTCTCGTGGTTCAAGGGAATGGTAACTGGGACCTGAGAAAATATCGAGTTATCGTAGACACAATCAATTAAACACTGAGGATCAAAATGGAGGGGTATGTACCTGGTTAAGATCCATCACCACGGGTGACTGATGCGGATGGGCGTGGCCTACGGGCGGGGGACTTGGAAGGAAGGTTTGATGGTGATGTTGGAAATCGTTCCGTTCTCTATACCTCGGACGACGCAAAGGCGGGCTTCCCTGTAAATATAAGAGCGATTAATCGTCTTCCACCTCACCGGGATACTCCGTGTGATTTACCAACGTACCGAAATATACTGCTCCACTAGAGTTAGGGATATCGTATTCAATCGTTTTTAAAAGTATGTAATATTCGAGAAAATCGCTGTAAAATCATTTAAAACTCAATAACAACTTGAATCGATCCAATAAAAATCAGTATGAGACATTTCGTCAATCTGGTCGCCTTTTTTCTGAAGTTTGGTTCTTTGCATATGCTTCATGAATGTTCTTATTCTGAAATGAAGTCAGTTTATCAACGGCTTCGATTTGAAACGAGTTTTCTGAAAATGCCAAGACGTAAATTAACAAACGCTGAGGCTTATAGGACTATCGGAATGCTACAGGGTGGCCTAACTCAGGTTGTTGTAGCGGAAAGGCTCCAAGTCAGCCAAAGTGTGATATCTCGACTTTGGAATAGGTTCAGGGAGACAGGTTCCGTGTTGGAAAGACCAAGGCTTGGTGGGCGACGAAAAACACCTGCTCAGGATCGTTTCATCACCGTTTCGGCGAGAAGAAACCCTACATCTACGTGTAGATAACTACGGAATACTCTTCAAAATGCAGATGGGGTCCAAGTTTCCATCGAAACCATCAGACGACGTTTGAGAGAGGTGAATCTAGGTTCTAGACGTCCATTAAGAGGAGTTCCATTAACACGTGACCATAAGCGTCAAAGACTGGAATGGGCAAGGCCACATATCAATTGGAACGATCAATGGCGTAGTGTCCTTTTCACTGATGAATCCAGATATGGACGATTTTCAGATTCTCGAAGAATAAGGGTATGGACAATCCCACGCATACCCCGTAATCGTCGCGATGTCCAAGAAGTCCATCCATTCCGAGGGGGTAGTGTTATGGTATGGGCCAGGATATGTTTTAACGGGCGCACAGATCTACACATTTGTCCTGGGAATATGACCGCCTTATAATATAGGGAGCACGTCATTGACAATGTTGTGCCAAATTTTCACGCTGCTATTGGTGAATCTTTCAATTTCTAGACGATAACGCTAGACCGCACCGTGTAGCCATAGTTGAGAATGCGCGCGAGGAGCTTGGTATTCCGCATTTACCAATACCTCCGCACTCACCAGATTTGAATTGCATAGAACATGCATGGGATATGCTCCAAAGAAGATTAGATAATCATCAACCTACCCCAGAATCCTTGAATGATCTGAGAGAGCTTCTGCCCCGTTTATGGAACCAAATTCCTCAAGAAATGTTCAACAACCTCGTGTGTAGTGTGCAAAGAAGATGTCAAGCTGTTATTGATGCCCGTGGAGGCCATACATTGTATTGATAGTCTTAAAATGCTTGAATTCTCTGGGAATAAAATGTCGTTATTTTACTCGATTTTTCTTAACCACCCTGTATACGCTGCAGACCTACAGGCTTAAATTAATTCGCAACTCGAAATCATATTAATATGAATTTTCATCACAAAAATCTTATTCCAACTAATTTTTTTTGCAATTTAAGTCAATATCCCTAACTCATGTGGAGCAGTTTGAATTGTCATCGTCCCTACCTGCATGGAATGGTGAGTGGTAGCGGGAAGATGCTGTCTTGGGGAACGCCTAGGAGGCGAAGCAGGTTGCGTGTTTAACTCAATATGGTGGCCAGATCTGGACAAGCGCCTGCGCTTGCGCGACGGACTCTCGCTCTTAATACTTTCGTCGCTGGCTTGTCGGTAATACTGAGGGGAGTGCTGTTGGAAGTTGACGGGACTCACACGGATGTCTGGAAGAAATTATCGATTTTGTTCCGGATCTTTCAAGTTTCGGCAAGAATAACTTATTCGACCACCGATTCGTTCGTGAAATTCACCACGATGAAAATGTTAACCTTGATTTACGTTGACAGATCGTGCAAAAAATTTGAGGCGATATTGGCAAGTTTTCACTGTTAAGTAATATTTTCCTCAAAATTGGACCTTCTATCATGTACAGCCCCTGCTATAAAACTGGTTTAATATTCCTGAGAGTAAGATTGACTAGAAATATCGAAGAAATGTCCCCATAAAACAATTTTTCAAGCAAATAAACGGTTTAGATGAACAAAGCAAAATTCTCATTGTTTGACCACCAGCACTAACCTCAAAAAATATTTGACAGGTCGTTGGATTCATGGATTGCCTAATTATTCGTGGTCAAACAATGAGAATTTAGCTTTGTTCATGTAGACATTAAAACCGTTTATTTGCTTGAAAAATTGTTTTATGTGGACACTCTTTTGACATTCCTAGTCAAACTTTTATTCAAATTACGTAAACTTCAATGCCCAATTTACCTCCTGAAAATCATTTCCAAATTTATATCGGGAAGAACTCTACAGGTTAAAGTGAAAAAAGAAACTTCAGCTCCATTTGTGCCACAACAAGGTCTTCCACAAGGTTCACCACTCTCTCCATTGTTATATAACTTGTACTGCCATGATATATACAATCACAATCAAGAATCAGAACATCAGATTAACAAACAAGCATACATGCTGCAATTTGCTGACGACACAACCCTCATTACACATGGTACCACGATTAACAGCTGTATGGAAAAACTACAAAAACTAACAGACGTCACTGTGGCATGGATGAGACGCTGGAGAGTTCAAGCAAACCCTACGAAATCGAGACTTTTGATTTTCCATCACAAAATTAAACCCAACTCCAAAGGTATTCTGTTTGGAAATTGCACAATTACACCCACAAATATGTGTAAATATCTTGGCATCAAAGTAGATCATAAGCTCAACTTTAGAACCCACACAATAACACAAAAGAGAACAGCTATTACCCGAGCCGGACATTTTAGATCGCTTACATATAAAAATCTAGGTATCAGCACCAAAACAGCGAGCAAAATATACAAGATGATATGCAGGCCCTTGTTGGAGTATGGACACACAGTATTCTTGAACTCCCCAAAGACAACAACGAAAAACATAGAAGTTGCCGAAAGAACTTGCCTTAGAAAAATCACCAAACTGAGACACCCAAACAATCCACTCCACAACCCATCTAATCAGCTACTATATGAGTATACAGAAGTGGAACCAATACTGGGAAGACTTGAGAATCTTAGCAAAAAATTCATCACCAACCAGAATAACATAAATATTATGGATCCACTGATTCACAACTACCAAAGGACAACACCAGCGAAAGCGAAACTGCCAGCACTCCCAATCTTTGAATTCTTAAAATCTCTATAACACCTTGAAAATATAACAGATATTCTTGTAAATGAAAATGTTTTTTACTGGCAGGAAGACCTAGGTCGATAGCCGTTTGATTGTATTGATCAATAAAGTTTAGTTCTCTCTCTCTCTATTGCGAACAAAAAAATTACATACCTCTTGCATGCCTCCTTTGCATATGAGGAGGAAATTCCATCAAGTTCCTCTGATGAGCTGTATCAGGAGCAGGATTGCTCAACATACCGTTGGAACTTTCGCAGATGTGCAACGGAGGGGTGATCCTTCTTCGATCAGTGTGATTAGCCTGGTGCCTCCTGTCTCCGTAGTTGGGCAAAACCGAATGTCTCCTCTCCTGCATCGGGTGGGTGGGAAATCCATGCATTGCTTTGTGGATAACGAGGTTTCGATGAATAATTTTCGTTGAAGTCCAAAGGAATTATTTTTAACATCAATGTTTATGTCATTCACAGTTGTTGATTTGACAGAAATATCAGTTTGAGTTTAGTCTTGACAAACAACAATTGAGGATAATGACACTCAAAGAAATTTGAATTCTTCTTTTATCCCTCTTTTGTCCTTACAAAACGAAGGACACATTTGAGATCAATCGGGTTCTTTATGGCCCAAAGCTATACTCTGTTCGTGCGTTTATTTAAACTGGTAAGTTTTTGATGAAATAAGGTTCATTTGAACTACGATTTTTGGATATTTTCCCAGTAAGGAAAAAATAATGGTTTACGGCTTATCTGGACAGAATTTTTCATGTTTTGATTTCAAAACATGAAAAATTGTGTTGCATACATTTGATATTGAAATACTTACGTGGATTCTCTGGTGCGTAATGAATGTGATTATTCCTAATAGCTGGGCTGATTTGAGAAGATTTTGGGTATCCAAGAGGAAAGTTGTTTTCTTTTGGACTGCCACTGACATTGGATGATTCTCTGAAGAATAATCGAAATTTCAATGAGGAAGTAGCAATTGCAAATGGAATTTGAGTAGTAAATTCCATAGTCAAGAGTATTATGTGATAATAATGTCATTTTTATTGAGCTATGGCAAAACCTAATAACAACTGACCAAAGTTCTCCAAAACTTCAAGTGTTAAATTTAATCTCATTTCTAGAAAGAAAAATGTGTTCTTTTGGAACATTGAAATTCGCATTTTATCTAAAATTTTCAGTAGTTTTGGGTGTTTTTGATCGATAAAATTTCCAACACACACTTGGCAATGGAAATTCTGTGATGAAGGTTCATTTTAACTGAAATTGTTGGGAGAAAATTGTAAAACAAATAACTGTAACATGCGTTATTTCAAATAATAGCTTTCAGTAAAAGATGCATAATTGAATATAGAAGAAAACATGCGAACATTGGACATCCCTAAAGATAATAGTCATGGGATTTTGAAAAAAAAAGAATAAGTTCAAGGGTCCACCCGTAGTTTCCAGGGAAACTCATTCAAATCCTGTACCCACCTCCTATAATTCTTCTTCAAGAACTTGAACAACGATTCATTTCTACCTTGGAGTAACATAATTATCAATTTTTTTGTTTTGCATAACAAAATATTAACTTTTTTACTACCACCGTAAAAGCTTAACTGGTAGTTCTTTCCTTGAAACTAACGACTATGCTCTACACATTATGTTGATCAATTAATTTTGCTTCAACCAAAAAAAGGTAAGCATTCTTTCCCTATCCACTCTAGACCTCAAGCTCCGTATTTCACATTATAATTGATTGTTAGTCAATCAATGTTCCTCCATTGTTAAATATCGAATTATGGGAGAAGGGAGTCATCTTGAAGAGGAAAAAAGTCAAGAATTGTCTCAGGTTATGAAATTTTATTCAACTAATCAGCACCTACAGAAATAATTTATTACCCTTCTAATTGCGATTCAAGGAACGAAATAGGTATTACGACAAAAAAAGCAGATTTATTAGATGTGTAATTAGTAGTTAAGGATTAATTTATAAATATAGATCAGTAAAAATGAGTCATAACAATTTCATACAATGAAAAATATTTTTGGCAGTAAAGTCAAATAAGTCAGTACCTACTAGAGTCTTGCGACTAATAAGAATTCTAGTCTATTGTTGAAATAAATGAGTCACATTGATTACATATTGAAAATATTTAATTGTTTACATGCAAATAAACGACCTTGCATTTGACATTTATCTAAAATATTTATACCATCCATAATTTCAGATGCACAAATGTACTTAAGGGTTTTTCTGGTGTGTAAACTTACCCACGGTTGAAATTGCTATCATATTCTCTACCATAATCTTTGGTATAACGATTGGTCCACCTTGCATGACCATGAGAACGACTGGGATGGTTGTTTGAATGTCTACTAAATGAAGATGAGTTTCTTCTTGACTGATTATGATTATTGGGATTCATTTTCTTCATACACTGCAAAGCATATTCACAATAAAACGAAAAATGGAGAAATTCGAAGATAACCTTGTAACTTGTATACAATCACTATTGAGCAAGACTGAATTATTTCCTATCTTATTGTGGTTTTATTAGACTATTGATCCAGTTGAGATATTATGCATGACTGTCTACCTAGTGGAATAAAAACATCACGAAATGAAATAAGCCTTGAAAACTTTCATTAAACACTTGGCACAAAACAAACTCTGATATAATTTCCAAAACTATTAACTACGTAGGCTTAACTAACATCCTCCTTTCCAATAAATTTCTCCTTTTATTTTGATTACAATGAGGAGTGGAAGGCGCAAGGCCCGGTGGGAGGAAAGGAAGAAATGAAGAAGAATCCATAGTACATGACGTTTGGGAGCTGCGTTCCACCACAGTTTCATGGAAAAAGAAAACTTATTCAGAGTTTTCCTTTTCCATTTTCATTAACATTACTTCGAAACTTGAATTTTTCAAAACGTAGTAGATTCAAAAATAGCTCATTCGAAGCTTGAATGACGACTGTGGGGAAATGCTTAATCATACATCATATAAATTTATGCAGGACAGGAATGGACCTTTTTGCTGTGTTCTATCATTGTTAAGATAGATGGCGCCAGCTCTCGCAAAACGAAAAAGTTTATTTTGATTTTAGGTTATGATAATTGTAAGAAATTTGTTTGAAACAAATTGAAGACTTAATTCACTACAAGGAATGATCATGGTGCTTTCGTGTTGCGCGATAAATTGTACGACAAGATTTGGCAAAGAGGGAAATATGAAATTTCATAGGTAATCCAACATATCAAAAGACAAAATTTAGTCTGATTTTAATACTGAGTTCTCTATATTTTGTGAAGATTTCCAAAAAATCAACACTTGCGAGACAAATGGGTCACTGCTATGAGAAGAAAGGACTACAATCCAAGCGAATTCGCTGTCTTATGTGGACGTCATTTCCTTAAGACTGATTACGAAAAAAATATTAATGGAATTATTATTTTGAAGAAAGATGCAGTACCTTCAGTTTTCAATTTTTCGGTGCTTAAGACAGTCGTGCAGCGGACTCCCCGCAGAGTATTTGAGACAACACAAATACAAGGTAGGTGTATATTGAGAAAAACTAAAACTGGTAATCATTATTCTATCTATCTACTGCAGGCATTAGATTTTCAACGCCTTTGGAAGGGTCATCAGTTGTTGAACCTCAAATCATATTAGTGGATTCTAGTGAACTGAATATAATAACGTCAGGAGAATGCATGTCTAGAAAAAGGTAATATATAACGTTTCAGAATTGATCAAGGAATACTTAATTTGAAAATAAATGGTATGGAAACATACTGACACACATATTAAGGAAAAGAAACATTTGATGAAAATATTAGATTTTAAGTTTGTTGTGTACCTATCTCAAGTATCTCATATCGTGATGAACTTTAATTTTCATCGCTGCTCATTTCAAAGAAATTTATCCATGAGTGAACTACTGAACTCGCCTGATACGAATTTTCCTGTACAAATCAACTGTTGCACATCGCCGAGCATGAAATATACAAATATACTAAATTTGGTCAAACTAGATCCATTTGTAAATAACTTTTCTTCGTGTAAAATGCCCTTAATTCTATTGTTAGGCCCTGTCTACAGAGATCAGCGCAAGTGACAAGTAGAGATAAGTCGAATTTCTGTTCTATGGCATAACTGGGCATAACCTCTATTTGTTTGATTGGACAGAATTTCATTAAAATTCTTATATTGATAAAAAATTGTTATTTCAAAAGACCATGGCTTTGCGAGTTACAAATTTGTGGAGGTGCGGTAAACTAATAAATGAAAATATACAATTGATGTCAAGGTATGAAATCAAGAGAAGGTGGTTGATCATAACGATTGATTTCCCGATATTTTGTTAGGTCATTACTGACTTCCAATGTGAGATTTAACACAGCCGCGGAGAAGGAAAAATCTTCGGAAGGACAGAGCCCCCCAGTCGCCGAAGCAAAATTAAATGACTTGGATAACAAATCTATTGTTCTTGAAGAGTTGAATAAGAAAATGATGGAACTTACAGAAAAGAATAATGATTTAACGGTATTATTTTATCATTACAATATTGCGTAAGATGTTTCGGCTCTTTTATCGGAAATTGTTGACTGATTTCAATGAATTGATTTGGTTTCAAACCAAACTTGACGTAGTTTCAGGTTTTAATAGTATATTATTATGTTCAGGAGTTGTAAACAAGTAAATTGCACTGTGCAATTGGTTACAGCAGAATAATAAGAAATTTTTATTTTCTTCTTTCATTTCTGCTTCACTTACATGTGTTTCATAAAATTATCATTTAAGGATAAATATAAAAGAGCCCTTGCCGATGGGGAAAATATGAGGCAGCGTTTAACGAAACAGATAGCGGATGCTAAAATATTTGGAATCCAGAGTTTCTGTAAAGATCTGCTAGACGTAGCCGACGTTTTAGCAAAAGCCACTGAAACCGTACCAAAAAATGAACTTAATGAGCGAAATCCCCATCTTAAAACCTTATACGAGGGACTTGTTATGACAGAAGCACAAATGAAGAGTGTTTTCAAGAGATACGGTCTTGAACCTGTGAATCCTTTAAATGAGAAATTCGATCCAAACTACCATGAAGCCTTGTTCCAACAAGTGAGTTCCTATAAATTGAATTTCTTTAATAGTGTTTCGAATATTAATTTTTTCAGGAAGTAGAAGGAAAGGAAGCTGGAACTGTTGTCGTCGTGTCGAAGATTGGTTATAAACTTCACGATAGAGTGCTGAGACCAGCGCTTGTAGGTGTGTCCAAGTAGAATATTGGAAATAGTTTTGGTACTTCTTAATTTCAATTTTTGTTACTTCTATGTTGAAATAAATCTATATATACAAGTTTTGAGTGTTTTTATTGCTTATTCCTTCCATTATGTCAAACTAGTTATCGCTAGACACAGATAATGCCCTGAATGAGCGTTTTTATCGCGTTGTGGACATTTTCAAAAGGAATCCTGAATATTCAGGGTTTACAATAAGCTTCAGATAAAAAAATTTGAAAGCCGGAATCTCATTAAATTAGTTATTGAAATACCTAAACCTTTGTAGAGATGGAAATCGTTTATACCTTCAAATGAATAGTCTTAAAACAGTCGTAATAGCGATCCCTATTTTTCGAAAGGATTTTAAATCGATATTAGGCAATCCAACGTCCTGTCAAAAATTTTTTGAGGTTAGAGCTGGTGGTCAACTGTTAATATTTTTGACAGAAGGACCACTTGTGCCATCTATTGTTGAATTATTGAACCCATTGAAGTTTTCTTATTCAAAAGTAAACTGTACCATTTCCCGTACGCGAGTCGTTAAATAAGCAATGATTTTTTTGACAAAAAAACTGATCGTTCCATTCTAAATAGGAAAGGCCTACATAGTCTTCAGTCTGCGACACTTCCTTTTTGAGTAAAGAAATAAAACTGTTCTGTCCATTGAAATGTTAATTTATTTATTTAAATCACATTTTTTTGACATCTTGGAACGTTTTTGGAAGCAAAATGAGCCTTTTGTTTGAACCCTTCTTTTGATACTATAATGTGATTTTTCAAGCTCTGATGTCTGTACTTATTCAGTGATGACATCAATGCTACTTACGCATTCAAAAATATAGATAATGGCATAAGACACCGGGTAAAAATTTTGTCTTATCAATTTTCAACATAACTCCAATATTTTCCGCAAAATTGAGGCGGTTTTGGAATTTGCGAGTCTATTTTAGCACCTAATAAATTTTTACCATAAGAATGCACTATTTACATAAAGCCGAAAGTATTTCGTCTCTAGAAATTTCAAGGAACACGAAAAAGGAAAAACCGTTTCTTAATGAGTGTAAAAAATAATCATTTCTACGTAGATGGAAGTACATTTGTAAAATATACCCAGAAATATGATAATTACGAATTGTTTACTGATAATTTTCATTTATATATGACACTTCGATTCATTAGTTCTCCAGTTGTGTTTTTCCTTCGAAATAGTCCTGCAGCACCATGGGGTTCGTCAGATTGGCTGTGATATTGCTCTTGGTCCAAACTAGTGGTGAGCTTTTCAACCAAAAATTCTTCTATAAAAACTAAAATTCTTTTTCAATATTCTAGCTTTCATTTTCAGTAGCTCAGAATGAAATTGGAAATCCTAGTATAATTTCCAATTTTTCCTAGGTATTATTTGGAACAATTCATTAAATGAAATTGAATATGAATTCGCATTGAATTCAGTCTTCCTAAAAATTTTTACATACTGAACCTAAGTCCTTTTCCAGTTCATTCACATGTGGCTTGTATATTGGTAATCAGCTTTGTCCAAAGTATCTCTTCAAACAATAAAATCGACTTCGAAAATCCCAACTTTTTGGGTCAAAAATGCATAAGACCCCCTAAAAACCCCATATTTGCCATCAACACAAATTCCCTGGAAAATCTAACAGTGTTTTTCAATCGATAATGTCTTCAACCCATTCGAATCTTTCAGAATACCCAATTTGGTGATCCATATCACCCATACTTTGAGTGCTATGAGCTTCGGAACAAAACCCGAAAATGAAATATGGAAAAAATTAAAACGAAATAATTCATTTGTTATGAGGGCTACATGGACGATTTTGGTATCAAAATGTAGGTTTTCGAGGTCGCTCTATTCAATAAAAGACTTTCTAGAGCCCTAACTAGCATAGTTTAGATTTTTACCTGTCAAATGGCATTTTTTCAAAAAAATCGGAATTTCAAACCGCCATAGCTCCCGTTTCTTTGGTCGTATCCAAATAAGGTTTGCATATTCATAATCAGCATTGTCCAAACTATCTATATCAAGCATAAAATCGATATCGAAAATCCCAACTTTTTGGGTCAAAAATGCAAATGCATAAGGGGTAAGACCCCCTAAAAACACCATATTTGCCATCAACACGAATTCCCTGGAAAATCTAACAGTGTGATTCAATCGATAATGTCTTCAACCCATTCGAATCTTTCAGAATACCCAATTTGGTGATCCATATCACCCATACTTGGAGTGCTATGAGCTTCGGAACAAAACTCGAAAATGAAATATGGAAAAAATTAAAACGAAATATGTAATTCATTTGTTATGAGGGCTACATGGACGATTTTGGTATCAAAATGTAGGTTTTCGAGGGCGCTCTATTCAATTAAAGACTTTTCAGAGCCCTAACTATCATAGTTTAGATTTTCACCTGTCAAATGGCATTTTTTCAAAAAAATCGGAATTTCAAACCGTCATAGCTCCCGTTTCTTTGGTCGTATCCAAATAAGGTTTGCATATTCATAATCAGCATTGTCGAAAGTATCTATATCAAGCATAAAATCGATATCGAAAATCCCATCTTTTTGGGTCAAAAATGCATAAGGGGTAAGACCCCCTAAAAACACCATATTTGCCATCAACACGAATTCCCTGGAGAATCTAACAGTGTTATTCCATCGATAATGTCTTCAACCCATTTGAATCTTTCAGAATACCCAATTTGGTGACCCATATCACCCATACTTTGAGTGCTATGAGCTTCGGAACAAAACTCGAAAATGAAATATGGAAAAAATTAAAACGAAATAATTCATTAGTTATGAGGGCTAAATAGACGATTTTGTTATTAAAATGTAGGTTTTCGAGGGCGCTCTATTCAATTAAAGACTTTTCAGAGCCCTAACTATCATAGTTTAGATTTTCACCTGTCAAATGGCATTTTTTCAAAAAAATCGGAATTTCAAACCGTCATAGCTCCCGTTTCTTTGGTCGTATCCAAATAAGGTTTGCATATTCATAATCAGCATTGTCCAAAGTATCCATATCAAGCATAAAATCGATATCGAAAATCCCAACTTTTTGGGTCAAAAATGCATAAGGGGTAAGACCCCCTAAAAACACAATATTTGTCATCAACACGAAATCCCTGGAGAATCTAACAGTGTTATTCAATCGATAATGTCTTCAACCCATTTGAATCTTTCAGAATACCCAATTTGGTGACCCATATCACCCATACTTTGAGTGCTATGAGTTTCGGAACAAAACTCGAAAATGAAATATGGAAAAAATTAAAACGAAATAATTCATTAGTTATGAGGGCTAGATGGACGATTTTGGTATCAAAATGTAGGTTTTCTAGGTCGCTCTATTCAATTAAAGACTTTCCAGAGCCCTAACTAGCATAGTTTAGATTTTCACCTGTCAAATGGCATTTTTTCAAAAAATCGGAATTTCAAACCGTCATAGCTCCCGTTTCTTTGGTCACAACCACATGTGGTTAATAAAGCTAAGTCCTTATACTGTTCAATATTTTCGGGTAGGAATTTGAATATTGAACAAATTATTGCAGTACACTGTCAGGAAGCTGAAGACAGCTCCGATGGTATCGATCACAGGATAGTAGGTGGACAGGATGCTGTAGATGCTGCATATCCTTACCAAGTTTCTGTGCAAGAATCACAACAGCACATCTGTGGTGGGTCCATTATCGGAAACAAGTGGATTTTGACCGCTGCTCATTGTATTATTGGGTGAGTTGGTTTGTACCGAAATTTTTTTTGTTAATTTGCCAACAACTATTTCATGAGAAATATAGTCAAAGTACAGTCGAAAAATTCATTTAATTGAAAATGAACTCGAATAGGTGTTTTTCGAATGGGAACAGGCCCGTATTTCTTAATTCATTGAATAGGCTTCATTTTTAAAGTGGCCTGAAAATAAAGGCTGATAATAATTTTTTTCAGGAAACGTCCAAATCAAATATCCGTTGTTGCCGGTACCAACTCTCTAGATGGAACCGGAAAGAGATTTGACGTTCAGAGGATCTTAGGACATCGTTCCTATCGTCCACCTATCATCACTAATGATATAGCCTTATTGAAGTTGAGTGAAAAAATTGTCTTCAATGACAGGATGAAGATTATATCACTTCCAAAGACGAATACTCCAGGAGGAAAACAACTTACGTTAACTGGATGGGGAAAGACATCAGTAAATATCTATTTTAATTTTTGAGTCGGCAATGCTTATAAGAAAGGATTTTTGTCTGTTTTCAGTTCCCAGGTCAAGTGGCGAGAACTTTAAAGACCATCAACTTGACTTCTTTGAGCCACTCTGAATGTCTCGAAACTTATTCCCAAATCACGCTAGGTAATATTTGTACAAAAGGGGATAATGGTCGAGGAGCTTGTCAGGTTAGTAGCCTCTATGTTTTAAATTTCAAAAAAATGCCAAGAAAGATATGTTAAGTATTCATTCTGATTCTGTTAGGTTTCTTTCTTTGGGGTTCATTTTCATAATTGTTGTTTGTTATTTCGATTCAATTTTTTTCCAGGGTGATTCAGGTGGTCCTTTAGCTGATGGAAATACCTTGGTTGGAATTGTTTCTTTTGGAGTCCCATGTGCTGTAGGCCAACCTGATGTTTTTACTCGAGTACACAGATTTTTAAGTTGGATTGCTACTACGATAAATCGATATCCAGATTGATATAAAGGGTTAATCTGTGAGGAATAAACATTTAAAAAAAATTGAGTTTTTTTCGATTCTACCTATACAAACAGACTAAGGATGTTGTTTCCCAGCAATAGGTACACTGCGCAAAAAAATTAACGCACATTATGATGGAAATCTCAAATTTATTCTACAACTGAAGGTGTTTTCAATGATAATTATTTTTATCAGAATTATGCATGCATATGTTATCCACTTTCAACGTTTTTCTTCAATACAGATGTTTTCTCCCAGCAGGAATAAAAAAAGATGATATTATCAGATTTTGAATGTATTGGCTCCATTCTAAAACCAGTTGTTCTCGATCAATTCTAGTGATCAATAGTTTTTCTTTCGTTCGATTTTCTACACTTGATCGCTATGCAACGCGAAACACGTGCAATTTGACCCAAGAGGAATGTGCCCAAGCGGTAGTTTTGCGAGAAGAAGGGTGGACATACACAAGAATTGCAGAAAGGTTTGGAGTTTCCCATACAAGTGTTTCCAGAATGTTGCAGCGATTCAGGGAGACAGGTATGAATGTCCGAAGACCAGGACAGGGTAGACCACGGGTAACTACTGCCATTCAAGAACGTTAATTGAGAGTTTCTTCGTTGAGACAACGGTTTGCAACCGCTCGCCTCCTTCAAAATCAGCTTGAGCAAACTCATGAGGTGCAAATTAGCACTCAGACAATAAGAAATAGCCTCAGAGAATATGATTTAAGGCCTCGTGTCGCGGCAAGAGGCCCAGCTCTTACCCCAGCCCATCGAAGGGCGCGTTTGGATTTCGCGAGAGAGCATATCCATTGGGAAGAGGCCGATTGGGAAAGAGTTCTCTTCACAGATGAGTCTAGATTCTGCCTCTACCATTGTGATCGACGTTCCCTTGTATACAGACGTCCACATGGAAGATATGCTCAGTGCAATTTCCTGAATACTACTGGTTTCGGTGGAGGATCGATTAGGGTATGGGGTGGAATATCTTTGACTGCTCGCACAGACCTAGTGGTCGTTGATAATGGAGCTATGAATGCTGATAAGTATATAACGAACATTCTTGAAGAGCATGTAGTGCAATTTGCCCCATACATCGGTGAAAATGTCATTTTATGGACGATAATGCCAGACCCCATCGTACGCGCATCGTTCAGGAGTACCTTGAAGAGGTTGAAGTCTCTCGAATGGAATGGCCAGCATGAAGGCCAGATCTCAATCCGATTGAGCAGGTTTGGGACAACCTCAATAGAAGGCTGAGAAGTTCAGAAAATCATCCAGCTACTCTTAATGACTTAGGAATCCAACTCGAAGAAATCTGGGAAGGATTAGATCAGAACATTTTAAGATCACTCATTTTGAGTATGAACCGTCGTTGCCGAGCTGTAATTAACGCAAGGGGTAGAAATACCAAGTATTAAATCACTTATTAGCATTTCAGTATTTTGAAAATTGTTCATTTCTCTTCTTTCACATAAGATTCGGCGAAATCCTGAATTTTTCTTCCATTTAATGTGTCTTGTTTCGTTCAAAACCTTCCCGAGAGAACATAAAAAATAAGTTATGAAGTCAATGTATAGAGTTAACTTTCATCAAAATTGAGATTTTCAGAATGTGCGTTAATTTTTTTGCGCAGTGTATTTGTTTAAAAAAAATTTGGCACTAATGAGCGCCAAATTGTGCTAATTTTTTCCTAAGTTTGACCATATCCAAGACTTTAGACGATGTTTGCATATTTTGACCGAACTGAAAGCAGAATGAATTCGAAATTTAGGTACCACAAATCGGCATCAAACAATATTGAACAAATCCTCCCTTATCTGGACCTACTTATGGAACAATCCCTTCAACCCCTAGGATTTCTGAGTCCACTTCAGAAATCGCCAAAATATCCTCACCCCCCTCATTTCCGGTCGCAAATCGCCGCAATTAAATTCATACAAGAGCACCAATTTTCGTATCTGAACAGGGCTAAATGCGAATAATGATACTTGCATGGCAGTTGGCCGATTCGAGAACCGCCCCCAATGAATTAATCCCGCCCCTCGCCGCCACTATTTACAAATATTGTGATAAGTTAGGGCCACTTTCCTCATTCTCCGTTGATTAAAAGTGAAAGAATGATATTGTCGCGAATCCCTGTTGGGTATATCCGGTGTTCTTGAGTTAATTGTTGTGTTTTTCGTCATCGCTCAAAGGGGTGAGTAATTATTTGCGATTATTTTTAATTTTTCGATCCATAAAAAGCATATTTTATGTTCAAGTTGGTAGTATAAACTCAAGAAAAAAATTCCCTTGGTCTGTGACTACAAGGTTCATACAGGGTGTCACATTGAAAATGACACAGAGGTCTTTTCTTTTAGAAAAATCAAGATTTTGGCGAATCGCTCAGACCTTTTAATTTTTTTCATGAGGGGGACATGTTTACATAAAAACCACAACCCCGAAAAGTTTATATCTTTGTGTAGAAGTTATAGCGGGGTTCAATTTAAGCATTTGTTGGATTGAACTATTTTAGTTCCAAAGATTTCATTCAAAAAGTCCTGTATATATAAACGCATGTGAAAGTGTATTGATCTCAATGGAAAATTTTTTTTGGCGAGCAAAATAGCCATTTTCTAAGGACGGAACGAGAATAAATTCGCTATCACAAAAACGCCTATATCTCTTGAACCAATTGAGAAAAAATCAAAATTTGATCATAGTTAGCTTTGTTATGAACGTCAGAAACATGTGGAACATTTACTTCATAGATATTCCAATTCTCTGTCGCAAAATGTCGAGCGAAGTGAAAACACAAGAATTTATGGTAAAACTTTTTCAAAATAATGAAAAATGGAGCTTCAAAAGAATCGCAAAAGAGGCTCGCGTTCGTCCGGAAACGGTATCAAGAGTTGTTAAGCGGTTCAACGAAGATCTTACAATTAACCGCAAGGAAGGAACCGGGAGGAAAAAGGGTTTCATAGCCCAAAAAAAGTGAAGAAAGCCATCAGCCTTTTTCAGAAGAATCCTAACCTTTCAGGATGAAAAAGGGCCCAAATAGTGGGTTGTTCGCAGTCAACCGTTCAGAAAATCAAGTCGAGTTGTTGGTTTAGAACACACAAACTGCAGAAAGTGCCAGACAGGAACGCTGTGAAGAATCAAGAAGCGAAATCAAGAGCAAAGAAATTAAGAAAAGATTTCTTGAAAAATTTTTCCTGTTGCGTGAGTGACGACGAAACCTATGTCTTGGCTGATTTCTCGCAACTTCCTGGTCAGGAATTTTATACTGCAGATTCTCGTGAAAATGTTGACGAACAATTTCGCGTGAAGAAACAAGCAAAGTTTCCTAAAAAATTCCTGGTTTGGCAAGCGATTCGCATTTGTGGGACAAGGAGCAAATTTTTCGTTGGCCAAGGCTCTGTTGACTCGAAGATATACATCGAGGAATGCTTGAAGAAGCGACTTTTACCATTTTTACGTGAGCACGATGTGTCAACAATCTTTTGGCCAGATTTAGCTTTATGCCACTACAGCAAGGCCACCAAGGAATGGTACGAAGCTAATGAGGTGGTTTTTGTCCCCAAAGAGGCCAATCCACCAAATTGCCCAGAACTCAGGCCAATCGAAAGATATCGGGCCCTGGTAAAAAGAGAATTCAAGAAGACTAAGAAATCAACGAAAAAATTAGCGGAATTCAAGCAAAAGTGGTAGACAGCATCCCAGAAAGTGACTGAGAACACTATAAAGAAGCATGATGGGAAGAATTCCAGAAAAAATCCATGAATTTTGTAAAAAATAGTTTTGGTTTTTTTATTGTAAAAACAATTTTCATTAGAATAAGAAGATGATTCTAAAATGAGTTTGATTTTCGAAATCGGTCAAGTGGTTCAAAAGATATAGCGTTTTTGTGATAGCGAATTTATTCTCGTTCAGTCCTTATCACAAATATTCGTTTCTATTTGTCCATCTCGAAATTTAACGATGTATTAAAGACAAATACTGAATAATTGCAAGAATGCAAACTTAACACAAAATTCATTCAGGAATATTCTCAATTGTTGTAGCGCTCGTCTTCTAAACTGATGGAATCCGAAAAAACAAAGACATCTCAACCCTGCTCCCCGAGGGAATTCTTCGAAAGGCTTTACGGTCACCTGGAAGACCCGAAAACTGAAAGTCAACACCAGCAAAACTGCGAAAAATTAAGATCCGATCTCATAGCTCCGATTCCGATGATTCCAACACCTCTGCCGTTTTTCCTGAATGCTGGAAACGAGCCCCCGCCGCACTTGTCCATAGCGGCAGCTGCCGGAATTTCAGCTTTTTGTAAGTTAAAATTTCAGTAAAAATTGAATTTAGAACAGCCATCCACAGAGTAAACAGAATGCGAAAAAATCTCGTCAGAGACTCTCGAGACAAAATAAGGAGACCCTTATTTTTGGTGTTTGCCAGGAGCCCCTGTCCTTTCGGAGTTACAGCCGTCTTAATTTCGACTCTAAAATTAGTCTTTTCTTTTTTTTTTTCATAATCCGGTCATACGAAAATCACTGAATTTGGCACCCAGGAGTTTTATGATATGCGAGATCTCATAGTGCTACCTATTTTCACGATAGACCCCCTTAAAACACTTTTTACTTGGCCACAATGTCTTCGAAACCACTAAACACTAATCGCGTATTTGAATTCCTTGAAATTTTGTAAAACTTCAGATAGCCCATTTAATTGAAAAACTTTCTCAATTTTTTTCAGAGTAGAAGTAGAGATTTCCATCTGAGAGGTGTGAAGTGTGTCGAAAATGTCACTGGAAAGTTGCTCAAAACGCTCTGACACCGTCTCCTCTGGCAGTGTGTCTCATCTGGCCGCGTCTTCCCTGACTGTATCTTTTCTGATAGTGTCTTCTCTGGGAGTTCCTCCTCTAACGGTTTTTTTTTCTAACAATCTCTGAACAGTGTCTCCTCTGAACAGTGTTCCCTCTGGCAGTGTTTTTCTTTACCGTGTCTCTGGTATAGTGTCTCCTCTACTCTGGACAGTGACAGTGTCTCCTCTAACAGTGTCTCCTTTGACAGTGTCTGCTCTGGCATTGTTACCTCTGGCCCTGTTATACGTCTGTCTCGTTCCCATGTATTTTTACGAAAGTTCTATTGACTGTGAAACGTTCCCTTGAATAATTTTGGAGATATTAAAAAAAAGGACTGAACGAGAATAAATTCGCTATCACAAAAACGCTTATATCTTGTGAACCACTGGACCGATTTCGAAAATCAAACTCATTTTCGAATCATCTTCTAATTCTAATGAAAACTGTTTTTACAATAAAAAAACCAAAACTATTTTTACAAAATTCATGGATTTTATCTGGAATTCTTCCCATCATGCTTCTTATAGTGTTCTCAGTCACTTTCTGGGATGCTGTCTTCCACTTTTGCTTGAATTCCGCTAATGTTTTCGTTGATTTCTTAGTCTTCTTCAATTATCTTTTTACCAGGGCCCAATATCTTTCGATTTGCCTGAGTTCTGGGCAATTTGGTGGATTGGCCTCTTTGGGGACAAAAACCACCTCATTAGCTTCGTACCATTCCTTGGTGGCCTTGCTGTAGTGGCATGAAGCTGAATCTGGCCAAAAGATTGTTGACACATCGTGCTCACGTAAAAATGGTAAAAATCGCTTCTTCAAGCATTCCTCGTTGTATATCTTCAAGTCAACAGAGCCTTGGCCAACGAAAAATTTGCTTCTTTTCCCACAAGTGCAAATTGCTTGCCAGTCCAGGAATTTTTTAGGAAACTTTGCTTGTTTCTTCACGCGAAATTGTTCGTCAACATTTCTACGAGAATCTGCAGTATAAAATTCCTGACCAGGAAGTTGCGAGAAATCAGCCAAGACATAGGTTTCGTCGTCCATCACGCAACAGGAAAAATTTTCAAGAAATCTTTTTTTAATTTCTTTGCTCTTGATTTCGCTTCTTGATTATTCACAGCGTTCCCGTCTGCCACTTTCTGCACTTTGTATGTTCTAAGCCCACAACTCGACTTGATTTTCTGAACGGTTGACTGCGAACAACCCACTATTTGGGCCACTTTCCGTACTGAAAGGTTAGGATTCTTCTGAAAAAAGCTGATGGCTTTCTTCACTTTTTTTGGTCTATGAACCCCCTTTTTCCTCCCGGTTCCTTCCTTGCGGTTAATTGTAAGATCTTCGTTGAAGCGCTTAACAACTCTTGATACCGTTTCCGGACGAACGCGAGCCTCTTTTGCGATTCTTTTGAAGCTCCATTTTTGATTATTTTAAAAAACTTTCACTATAAATTCTCGTGTTTTCACTTCGCTTGACATTTTGCGACAGAGAATCGGAATATCTATGAAGTAAATGTTCCACATGTTTCTGACGTTCATAACAAAGCTAACTATGATCAAATTTTGATTTTTTTCTCAATTAGTTCAAGAGATATAGGCGTTTTTGTGATAACGAATTTATTCTCGTTCAGTCCTTCATTTTCTCACACTATTTCTTATTTGTTTGGGGTCCGAGTTTTTCATCTACGATCAATCCTCCACAAGATAGTGTTAAATATGAAATTACGCATTTTTTTATGTTTCTGTGGGGCTTATGCACCTACCAATAGTTTTCCTGCCCATAGCGAACACTTTCAACGAAACAATGACATTTGCGCGGACTAATCCACCATATTTCACCGATTTCATCCGAAATTTCCGTTTGGAATCCGCGATTCTCATAACAATAAACAAAAACGGTTGAACGCCTTCGGAAAACTCGTCAAATTTCAAAGCCTATTAGGAACGTGGTTGGGGATTTTCACACCGTCGCAACTTCAATGGATTTCCCATTTTCACAGTTCCGTTCCTGGAACTACAGCGTCGGGGAGGACTTAAGTCCATAACAATATGAAATGTAAAATATTATTATGATGAGATTACGGCTCGCGGTTGGACAGCTCCAAATGCGACGAGTTTATTGTGGTGGTGTCTTGGAAGGGGTGGGAGAAGACATGTGTATCCGTATTCCGTCCTCTTAATTCTTTCCCGGAAATCGTTGTCCTAGCGAAAGGACGAGATTTTCAACCCGAGGCTGCAGGGCAGGATTTTGTTATGCTCCTGTGGAAAATTACTGAATTTGGTACACAGGGGCTTTATGATATGCGAAATCTCATAGTGCTAAATATTTTATTTGTTTCTCATTTGTAAACGTCAGTTTCCAAAAACACAATATTAATCAAGAAAGTTTATTTTATCAAGTCACTAACCTGTAAAACTGACAGTTAACTTGCAAAATTTTTACAAGTTTGTAATATTATTCACATTAGAAAATTTTGTTTTATCGTCATATATGTTGAAAATCATGGCACAATTGTTATTTCCAATAACACAGATTTTTGATGATGAAAGAGTTGATACTGATGATGATGAACCATCTGTTGACTCAGAAACTGCTGAACTCGAGGACTGCAGAACATTAAATTTGTACTCTCCTTACTACCAAATAATTTGCTAGACATTTCGAGTTTTTTGTTGACCGAATCATCGACATAACTCATCGCAATTTCGGTGCTCTTCCACCCTCCTTCACGCTTTAGTGCTAAATAAAATATCTCCACCCGAATCCGCAACCATATAGTGGCTCCAGTTCTGCGAAAAGAGTGGCCGGTGTATAACTCTGGGTCTTTTGAACCTAAATATTTCGCTATTTGCTTTGGGACACCACCAATAGTGTGCTGGCCAGCATTAAGGGAAATGCACTTTCCATGTCGGTATGTCAAAAAAAATCTTAGGCTTTCTGTTCCACGAGGCCGAAGATTTACATATTTTCTGTATAACATGCAGGGCTTGAAGCTGCAGCCATCATCGGTTATGGTGAATCTTTTTGTTGTTAAATTTTTTTTTTGCCGCAATGTCATCAATAACGTATTTTCCCATATCTTCTACATCATTCATGTTTGGAGAGAATTTCGTCACATCGACAACATCAAAAAATCCCAAATATTGTTACAATTTTCGCCAGCAACCACTGGTCATCAGGAGCATGTAAAAGAAATTGTTCAGCCTCTTCTTTACTTAATACCTTGGCCTTTTTTGGCGTATAACGCTCATTTTTTCGTTTCAGAAACGCTATTACCTTAAGAAATCTGCAAATGACAACTAAACGTCATATTTTTCAATAAATTTTTTAAGGAAAACAAACCTGCGAACAGGGGCATTTTCTTTTATTTCCAAGCAGCTTTTCAGCATAGACCATTTTGCCCATAAAGTATTAGGGCTGAATCTAGCTGATAGTTGATTCAAGTAGACCAACAAAACATCTTCAGTTACCCCAATCACGCTATTTTTGTTTTGCCACTTTTGAAGTCGTCGTATTCTCGCTCGTACCTTGAAGCTGATTTTGCAGGTAATAAACTTGAAGCTACACTGCTGGCTGCCTCAATAATTTCTTTTGGTACGTTCATTTTCGCTTTCGCCAAAACAAATGTAAAGAAAAATAAACAGACATGTTCATGGCAACGCTTCCATAGCTTACGACATTTGCGACAAATTATTGAGATTTTTTTGGAATTTATCTAACCTTTTTACAAATGAGAAACAAATAAAATATAAAACAATACACGCAAGGTAACGGGTTTTACTGGCTCAAGGAAATTGGAGAAAGTAGAATTCCATACGAATCCCAAAAAAAATTTTTCGATTTTCCTTAGAAATTTATCGTTTCATGGAAAAATTGCAGGAGACAAGAAAGTTTACCAAGTGAATGGGTTTTCTTTCGGTTTAACAATTTTCAAGGAATTCAAAAAAGCGGTTAATGTTTAGTGGTGCCAAAGACATTGTGGCCCAGTAATAAGTGTCTTGAGGAGGTCCATCACAAAAATAGGCAGCACTTTGAGATTTCGCATAAATCATAAAACGTCTGTGTACCAAATTCAGTGATTTTCGTATGACCGTACTCTGAGATAAAAAGAAAAGACTATTTTAAGAGGCGATATCAAAACGGCTGTAACTCAGAAAGAGGGATAACTCAGGCAAAAACCTAATTTTGTCTAGAGAATCTGTCGCCAAATTTTGAGCCATAGTTTTTTGATTATTCGCGTTTGTTAGCAACAATTTAATTCTTGAGCCCGGTCCTGACGTTAAATTATAGCAGCATCCTCTACACCTCATCATCTATGACTTGCGTGATACTAAATCTATTAGACAATCTATTTAGCAAATTATATTGAAATGGTTTGGGAACAATCGATTGAACACAGCTAATCTGTAACAACTGGAGGGTCCAACCCCTATTTAGACAATGGGGGCTGAACAAATTGAAAATCCCATGTTAGTACTCGGTAACTGTACTGAATCATCTTAATCGATTTCGCCGGAGTACCATTGGCGGATACAGACAGTTTTTCAGGGGGGGCATGAATTTTTCAGGGGGAGCCATCAATAGATATAAATAACCAACGTTATAGGACTACTAATAAAGGGATTATTGTCCAAGTTTGAAATTTTTTAAATTTTTTTCATAGTAGGTACATATCTGCATTTCACAATTCAACTGGAATAAGGCATACAAATTAAAATTTAGGGTCCTCCCCATGTGACATTCCAATTTCGATTGCAAATCTACAGGATGATATTTTACTGGAACACTGTCCCTTGTTTTCGTCCAGAACTTTTTTTTGGTGAACCATTGTTAGTTCGAAAAATTGTTAAAAGAAGCATTTTTGTTATCAGTTGTTCTCGATCAATTCTAGTGATCAATAGTTTTTCTTTCGTTTGATTTTCTACACTCGATCGCTATGCAACGCGAAACACGCAATTTGACCCAAGAGGAATGTGCCCAAGCGGTAGTTTTGCGAGAAGAAGGGTGGACATACACAAGAATTGCAGAAAGGTTTGGAGTTTCCCATACAAGTGTGTCCAGAATGTTGCAGCGATTCAGGGAGACAGGTATGAATGTCCGAAGACCAGGACAGGGTAGACCACGGGTAACAACTGACATTCAAGAACGATTACTTGAGAGTTTCTTCGTTGAGACAACGGTTTGCAACCGCTCGCCTCCTTCAAAATCAGCTTGAACTACAGTGACTAGATGGTTATCTAGTCACTGTAGCTTGAACGAACTCATGAGGTGCAAATTAGCACTCAGACAATAAGAAATCACTGTAATTAACGCAAGGGGTGGAAATACCAAGTACCTATTAAATCACTTATCAGCATTTCAGTATTTTGAAAATTGTTCATTTCTCTTCTTTCACATAAGATTCGGTGAAATCCTGAATTTTCTTTCATTTAATGTGTCTTGTTTCGTTCAAAACCTACCCGAGAGAACATGAAAAATAAAGTCAATGTAGAGTTAATTTTCATTGAAATTGAGATTTTCAGAATGTGCGTTAATTTTTTTGCGCAGTGTATAAAGTGATTTGTGTCAATTTCGATGTCCGCCAGTGCGTTCAGCGGATCATCAGATAAACAGGAGTCAGGACCCAGTCAATCAAAACAGGGGTGTCAAATCAGGTGTAGCTACCGATCCGCCAAGAAGGACGCACGGTAATTGGACACTGCGGAAGCATTAACGTCGTTTAAATTGTCATATCGAGCTACTAAAATGCACTTAGATGATCGCTCTCTTGACCGTGCGAACCCAAACCCTTGGTCCTTCCAGGATGACATATGCGTCGTGATTGACGGAAATGAGAAGCCCCGTGAATCGCCATATGCGCCCCCCTATATACGTGAAAATTAATTGGACCTACCTGGATATTCTCACGGGCTTGGGTAACTCCAGTTGTCCTCTACTATACAGGGTGCGCCACAATTCAACGTCCAAGGAAATACAGAAACAGGAAGAAAATTCATAACTGCATATCTATCTCAACATTTCAGTGGCAAGACGAAGAAGAAAAGAAGGTCGACCAAGAAGGCAAAGAACGACGTTCACAAGCGAACAAACCCTCCGATTAGAAATAGAATACCAGAGATCTGAATACATCAGCAGAAGTAGACGCTGCGAGCTGGCAGAGTTTTTGAGGCTTTCTGAGACGCAAATCAAAATTTGGTTTCAAAACAGACGGGCCAAAGACAAAAGGATAGAGAAGGCTCATATAGACCACCATTACAGGTAAATCTTTCATGAGAATTCGCAAATTAAATTTGTAACACTCAAACTAGAGACGAAATAATGCTTTTTTCTAGAACCGAGCCTAACTAACTACTTTCCCGCATTGTTTTCGATTCGGAAAGTGTCACTTTCCGCACTAGTGCGGGAAAGTAAATATGTGTTGAATTTGGGTATAATAGTACCTTTAACATGAAATTTCTTAATCTACTTACTTAATATTTAGTTAAATATTTCAAATTATGCAGTTTCATCCATGTCAAACTAATTATTAATGCATATTTCCGTTTGAAAATTATTGCATTTTCAAAGAGAACTTGACATCCTTCAAAAATTATGACTGATGGCATACATGGACCTGTGTATGTATTTCTATGTCATGGTCTATGATTTTCCGCATAGAATATTAGAGTTGTGTAGAAGTTTTTTCCATTTTATAATACGGTTGTAGAAAAAATATTGTTCCTGTCTTGAGCGGAATAGTTATTTTCCTATCAAGGGCGGAAAGTTGTGCTTTCCCGCACTAGATTGCCGTTGCCCGAACGACGCGGAGCGGAGTTCGGGCAAGCAATCGAATGCGGGAAAGTACTTTCCGCTCAAGATAGGAGCAAAATTTTTTCTACAACCGTATTATAAAATGAAAAAAACTTCTACACAACTCGAATATTCGTTTTGACACATTAATTAAGGAGTTTGGGATTCTATGCGGAAAATCATAGACCGTGACATAGAAATAAATACACAGATCCATGTATGCCAGTCATAATTTTTGAAGGATGTCAAGTTCTCTTTGAAAATGCAATAATTTTCAAACGGAAATCTGCATTAATAATCAGTTTGACATGGATGAAACTGCATAATTTGAAATATTTAACTGAATATATAAGTAAGTAGATTAAGAGATTTCATGTTAAAGGTACTATTATACCCAAATTCAACACATATTTACTTTCCCGCACCACTAGTGCGGAAAGTGACACTTTCCGAATCGAAAACAATGCGGGAAAGTAGTTAGTTAGGCCCGGTTGTAGAAAATAGTTATTTTCCTATCAAGGGGGAAAGTACTTTTTCTATAACCGGGCCTAACTAACTACTTTCCCGCATTGTTTTCGATTCGGAAAGTGTCACTTTCCCGCACTAGTGCGGGAAAGTAAATATGTGTTGAATTTGGGTATAATAATAATGGTCAGGGCCAATTGGGGGGGGGGGGGAACGTTCCCCCAGTCCCCCCCCCCCTGGATCCGCGCCTGGTCGTTCGGGCAACGGCAATCTAGTGCGGGAAAGTACAACTTTCCCCCCTTGATAGGAAAATAACTATATTCTCATATTAACAGGTTTTTCAATCATATTTTTCAATTTATTGACAGAAAACTGTTGGGGGTTCTTCCAGGAAGCATATGCCCCATTTGCATCGAAGGACCATGTTTTCATATGAATAATAATATGCAGTTGCCCATAATACCAAGTATAGAACAAATTTCTAGGAATAGATCTTCAGAAACTTCAAATTCCATGTAATATCAATCAAAATCAAAATGAATCTAGTCCGATATTTATTTATATCAATTCGTTAAGTATATTTATAATAAAATGTATCATTAGGTGGATATTATTTATTAATAAAATTTATTGGGAGTCTTTCACAGTTTTCTTTCAGTCTATCCCCTAAAATGGATCAGCTGAAGCACTGACGCGAAGTCGACAGCTTTTGGGTGTCAAATTTTTTTGACAGCTGTCAATTTCTTGACAGCTGTCAATATTTTTGACAGCAGACGATATATAAGGTTCTGGTTGAACCGAAATTTTACATTTTGTCCAAATTAAGCTCAACTTGAGCGTAATTTGGACAAAATTTAAAATTTCGCATGCTTGCTGCTTGCATGACGTAAAGATGTAGCTCCTCTGGTATAATCAAGCAAGACTTGGTTCGAATGCGTAAAAGATATCAAATATGGACGATATTCCAACGAAATGCTTTCTGGCATGCCGTGAATGGACTAAAGAAGAATAAACCATCTTAAATCCGCCTTCGGAAAATTTTCCTCTGAAGTTATACAAATACATATCGTGTCTAACAATAATCGTCCATATATGTAACAATCTGAGAACCGAAATTGAGGCGTAACAAAGGAAAAGATTAGGACGGGAGATCGCAGATGGAGTTTCCCAGTCTTTCATCGCTTTTAAATCTTGACCGCACCGGATGCCCCTTAATTTTCCTTTTTCGTAATTTCTTATTTCCCGAGATCCTCGGTTCGAATGAACAATAAAATATACATTGCGGATATCTATATCGAACAATGGGATCATTTGCTGGAAAGACTCAAATGAAGGGAAATGAAGATGAAGCACGATCAAGCGTGAACGAGAGGGAACTATGATGATTTTCAATTCCAACATAAAAGCACGAGTTTTTTACGAGTTTTACCAGTCTATTTCCTTCAATCAATTGAAAAAATTAATAAAAATGCGTCCCCTTGTTCTTGATCGCACATTTAAAAATGTCACAGAAATTTCGAGGACTCTCTCTATGAATTTGAAACTTCAAAATTTTCTTTAGGTTATGTTTACATTTTAATTTTTTTCTAATGTGAGATGTCACTTCTAGTTCTACGTACAATAAGTCGGTCTCTCATCGACAGAAATAAACTTTATTTAAATCCAGGAGCCAAAGCAGTCACTTCTTCAATTACAACATATAGAAACGTAAGCTTCCTACCTTGTCGTCACTCAAAAAATTCACATTATGCAGTCCCTTGATTACAGATGACCTCTGAGGTCGAAAAAGCTGTAGCGGCTAAACTGGATCGGAACAAACTCACAATATTCGATAAAATCATCAGGAAAGAAATCCCTGCGGATATAATATACGAAAACGACAGACTTCTTGCTTTCAACGATGTCAACCCTCAAGCACCCGTTCACTTCTTGGTTATACCCAAGAAGAGAATAGCGCTATTGGACGATGCAGAAGAGAGTGATAAAGATGTAGGTACAGTTAAAAACAGGAAGAAATAATTGATTATCCATTTTCAGTTGCTCGGTGAGCTCATCCTCACTGCCAGCAAATTGGGTAAAGAAAGACTTCCCGAAGGGTACCGATTGGTGGTTAATAATGGTAAACATGGATGTCAATCAGTTTTCCATTTGCATGTACATGTTTTGGGGGGAAGGCAAATGAAATGGCCTCCTGGTTAAAATATTGGAACGTTGGGTTGTTATTCTCACTTGTTACCTGTTTTAGTGGATTTTATATGATTATTAAATACTTTCAAAACAGATGTGTACGTTTTTGAGTCTTTTCCTTCTAAATCCTCATAAGAATAATTAAATTTGAAGGCCCATCTCCCAAACTATTCAATTATAGTAATTATACTATCTCAAGATGAACTGAGAAAATCTCGGAAACATAAAATATCAGTTTATAAATTTTAATCAGAGCAATGAGAAGCAATTTTGCGAGGAGATAAAAAAGCGATTATCATCATCAGAAATTGATAAATTCAGAATAGTAGATGGATCCCTAACTTTCAGGCAACCATAAATACACTCCCAGTGCGTGTAAAACCTGTAAAAAATTGACAGCTGCCATAACCTCAACAAACCATCACCTGTGTTGTGACGCTCAACTCGCTGAGTTGTAAAATCTTTCTTATGGAATCTGATGATTCCAATAATTATAAAAAACCTGTGAAGCTCGCGTAGATGCACAAACAGACGTAAGTTCCAAACCAATCACGCAAATCTCCTGAACAAACAAGTCCAATATCAGTTTTCCGAACAGGTTATGTAAACAGATAAAGTAATACATAATCATTCGATTAAACATTAAGACATGACCATTAATTATGTCCCGGCGCGATAACTAAATCGCACATTTGTAGGGGGTGTTTTAGAGACTAAAGTGTTATTGACGTACGTTTCAACAATGGTAGATTTTTTTCCAACCGAACACAGCGATGAATATGATATTTATGGAAAGACGCCCCCCAGAACCAAAATTCTCCGGAAACATAGGGAGAAAAGGCAACGAGATAAAACGGGGTAATGTAGCTGAGTGTTTTAAGGATAACTCTTCAATTTCCTTCACTTTTCTCGCTTTTCTAGCACACTTAACTTAGAGCAAGCATGATAGATTTGTTCCGAACTATTTTTCATACCTATCCTTCTCAATCTTTCTGAGTGGCAGAAAAGTATGAATACTCTCTAACTGATATTCTTTGCAACGTCCAATGCAAGCCTTCATTTAAAAGAAAAGTTCAAAAAAGTGCATAGTAGAACTCAGAGTTATCAAAATCTGTATGGTGTGAGAATCTCTGTAATAGAATCCTTTGGCCCTAGGTTGATTTGTACAAATTTTGCATTGTAGGTTAAAAGTTAATGAACTCAAGATACGATAAACTACTTGCATTTGTCACCTACCTCACTTGTTTTATATTGCGAAATTAATTTGCTAACTAGTTTGGGCCCAGCGATCTACCTTTTAAGTAGATTCACCTTGTTGGTAGATCTCCCTTTGAAGATAGATTCGCATTTTGAAAAATCGAAAGCAAAAACGCAACCTCCAAACGGTCATCTATGCGTCGCGTCAAACTTTGACTGCCGTTGTCAAGAACCCTAACCTATGTGTAACTTCACCCGTGACGTCTCGAAATGTCGAGAAAATCCAACCTCCAAACGGTCATCTATGCCTCGCGTCAAACTTTGACTGCCGTTGTCAAGAACCCTAACCTATGTGTAACTTCACCCGTGACGTCTCGAAATGTCGAGAAAATCCAACCTCCAAACGGTCATCTATGCGTCGCGTCAAACTTTGACTGCCGTTGTCAAGAACCCTAACCTATGTGTAACTTCACCCGTGACGTCTCGAAATGTCGAGAAAATCCAACCTCCAAACGGTCATCTATGCGTCGCGTCAAACTTTGACTGCCGTTGTCAAGAACCCTAACCTATGTGTAACTTCACCCGTGACGTCTCGAAATGTCGAGAAAATCCAACCTCCAAACGGTCATCTATGCGTCGCGTCAAACTTTGACTGCCGTTGTCAAGAACCCTAACCTATGTGTAACTTCACCCGTGACGTCTCGAAATGTCGAGAAAATCCAACCTCCAAACGGTCATCTATGCGTCGCGTCAAACTTTGACTGCCGTTGTCAAGAACCCTAACCTATGTGTAACTTCACCCGTGACGTCTCGAAATGTCAAGAAAATCCAACCTCCAAACGGTCATCTATGCGTCGCGTCAAACTTTGACTGCCGTTGTCAAGAACCCTAACCTACAATATGTAACTTCACCCTTGACGTCTCGAAATGTCGAAAAAATCCAACCTCGAAACGGTAATCTGTGCGTCGCGTCAGACTTTGAATGCCGTTGTCAAGAACCCTAACCTAAATGTAACGTCGAAAGTCATCGGAATAACTGAAACTCTCTGTTCGGTCAAAGTTTCCGAGCCGAATCGAGAATTTTTCGGAATTTTCGAGAAACGTCACAACTTTAAGAATTTTTCGCGGAGACCCGGAGGAACGTGTCGAAAAACCCTTCAAGTCCATGTAAAATAGAGGATATGCCGCTTCGTTTGAAAAAAACTCCCGAGGTCTAGGTGCCCCCGCAAAAAATCCTTATGCCCCGCAAATCGGGTCTATCCGGCGATTTCGACCATTTTCGCGAATTTTTTTAAAATACTTCCCGGGGTCCTAAAAAAAATCCGAAAACACCCTCGCGTGGCCCCGTTCTTCCCCTTTCCGACGCACCCTTCCTCTCGCCCGTAGGGGGTCGCAAGCGACGGGGCGATCGGCTTCGCCGATCGCCTTTTAGAGCCCCCTCCCGAAACGTCAAAATTTCTATGTTTCCTTACAGAATTATTATATAGGAACAATGTTTCCTCATCAATTTAAATCTGCTGTCGGACATACTAAGACATGAAAAAGATGAGCAATCTTATTATAAACTTAAATTTGATTCTTATTGGAATTGGCCAAATCATAATTTTTCAAAAGCGATTATAGTGACGGAAATAAGTTTATGAATACAGGAATGAACAGCTGAAAATTTTAATCACACGCAATACTTTTATTCTTCCAATATTGCATGTAGATGTCATAGGAGCAAATATGAAGAAATTGTTATTACTTATGGAAAGTTTTCCCCTAGAGCTAAGCTCATCTTTGAAAGAGATGATAAAGGATCACTAAAAACAAGCAGGTCTATGATTTTCCGCATAGAATATTAGAGTTGTGTAGAAGTTTTTTCCATTTTATAATACGGTTGTAGAAAAAATATTGTTCCTGTCTTGAGCGGAATAGTTATTTTCCTATCAAGGGCGGAAAGTTGTGCTTTCCCGCACTAGATTGCCGTTGCCCGAACGACGCGGAGCGGAGTTCGGGCAAGCAATCGAATGCGGGAAAGTACTTTCCGCTCAAGATAGGAGCAAAATTTTTTCTACAACCGTATTATAAAATGAAAAAAACTTCTACACAACTCGAATATTCTCATATTAACAGGTTTTTCAATCATATTTTTCAATTTATTGACAGAAAACTGTTGGGGGTTCTTCCAGGAAGCATATGCCCCATTTGCATCGAAGGACCATGTTTTCATATGAATAATAATATGCAGTTGCCCATAATACCAAGTATAGAACAAATTTCTAGGAATAGATCTTCAGAAACTTCAAATTCCATGTAATATCAATCAAAATCAAAATGAATCTAGTCCGATATTTATTTATATCAATTCGTTAAGTATATTTATAATAAAATGTATCATTAGGTGGATATTATTTATTAATAAAATTTATTGGGAGTCTTTCACAGTTTTCTTTCAGTCTATCCCCTAAAATGGATCAGCTGAAGCACTGACGCGAAGTCGACAGCTTTTGGGTGTCAAATTTTTTTGACAGCTGTCAATTTCTTGACAGCTGTCAATATTTTTGACAGCAGACGATATATAAGGTTCTGGTTGAACCGAAATTTTACATTTTGTCCAAATTAAGCTCAACTTGAGCGTAATTTGGACAAAATTTAAAATTTCGCATGCTTGCTGCTTGCATGACGTAAAGATGTAGCTCCTCTGGTATAATCAAGCAAGACTTGGTTCGAATGCGTAAAAGATATCAAATATGGACGATATTCCAACGAAATGCTTTCTGGCATGCCGTGAATGGACTAAAGAAGAATAAACCATCTTAAATCCGCCTTCGGAAAATTTTCCTCTGAAGTTATACAAATACATATCGTGTCTAACAATAATCGTCCATATATGTCACAATCTGAGAACCGAAATTGAGGCGTAACAAAGGAAAAGATTAGGACGGGAGATCGCAGATGGAGTTTCCCAGTCTTTCATCGCTTTTAAATCTTGACCGCACCGGATGCCCCTTAATTTTCCTTTTTCGTAATTTCTTATTTCCCGAGATCCTCGGTTCGAATGAACAATAAAATATACATTGCGGATATCTATATCGAACAATGGGATCATTTGCTGGAAAGACTCAAATGAAGGGAAATGAAGATGAAGCACGATCAAGCGTGAACGAGAGGGAACTATGATGATTTTCAATTCCAACATAAAAGCACGAGTTTTTTACGAGTTTTACCAGTCTATTTCCTTCAATCAATTGAAAAAATTAATAAAAATGCGTCCCCTTGTTCTTGATCGCACATTTAAAAATGTCACAGAAATTTCGAGGACTCTCTCTATGAATTTGAAACTTCAAAATTTTCTTTAGGTTATGTTTACATTTTAATTTTTTTCTAATGTGAGATGTCACTTCTAGTTCTACGTACAATAAGTCGGTCTCTCATCGACAGAAATAAACTTTATTTAAATCCAGGAGCCAAAGCAGTCACTTCTTCAATTACAACATATAGAAACGTAAGCTTCCTACCTTGTCGTCACTCAAAAAATTCACATTATGCAGTCCCTTGATTACAGATGACCTCTGAGGTCGAAAAAGCTGTAGCGGCTAAACTGGATCGGAACAAACTCACAATATTCGATAAAATCATCAGGAAAGAAATCCCTGCGGATATAATATACGAAAACGACAGACTTCTTGCTTTCAACGATGTCAACCCTCAAGCACCCGTTCACTTCTTGGTTATACCCAAGAAGAGAATAGCGCTATTGGACGATGCAGAAGAGAGTGATAAAGATGTAGGTACAGTTAAAAACAGGAAGAAATAATTGATTATCCATTTTCAGTTGCTCGGTGAGCTCATCCTCACTGCCAGCAAATTGGGTAAAGAAAGACTTCCCGAAGGGTACCGATTGGTGGTTAATAATGGTAAACATGGATGTCAATCAGTTTTCCATTTGCATGTACATGTTTTGGGGGGAAGGCAAATGAAATGGCCTCCTGGTTAAAATATTGGAACGTTGGGTTGTTATTCTCACTTGTTACCTGTTTTAGTGGATTTTATATGATTATTAAATACTTTCAAAACAGATGTGTACGTTTTTGAGTCTTTTCCTTCTAAATCCTCATAAGAATAATTAAATTTGAAGGCCCATCTCCCAAACTATTCAATTATAGTAATTATACTATCTCAAGATGAACTGAGAAAATCTCGGAAACATAAAATATCAGTTTATAAATTTTAATCAGAGCAATGAGAAGCAATTTTGCGAGGAGATAAAAAAGCGATTATCATCATCAGAAATTGATAAATTCAGAATAGTAGATGGATCCCTAACTTTCAGGCAACCATAAATACACTCCCAGTGCGTGTAAAACCTGTAAAAAATTGACAGCTGCCATAACCTCAACAAACCATCACCTGTGTTGTGACGCTCAACTCGCTGAGTTGTAAAATCTTTCTTATGGAATCTGATGATTCCAATAATTATAAAAAACCTGTGAAGCTCGCGTAGATGCACAAACAGACGTAAGTTCCAAACCAATCACGCAAATCTCCTGAACAAACAAGTCCAATATCAGTTTTCCGAACAGGTTATGTAAACAGATAAAGTAATACATAATCATTCGATTAAACATTAAGACATGACCATTAATTATGTCCCGGCGCGATAACTAAATCGCACATTTGTAGGGGGTGTTTTAGAGACTAAAGTGTTATTGACGTACGTTTCAACAATGGTAGATTTTTTTCCAACCGAACACAGCGATGAATATGATATTTATGGAAAGACGCCCCCCAGAACCAAAATTCTCCGGAAACATAGGGAGAAAAGGCAACGAGATAAAACGGGGTAATGTAGCTGAGTGTTTTAAGGATAACTCTTCAATTTCCTTCACTTTTCTCGCTTTTCTAGCACACTTAACTTAGAGCAAGCATGATAGATTTGTTCCGAACTATTTTTCATACCTATCCTTCTCAATCTTTCTGAGTGGCAGAAAAGTATGAATACTCTCTAACTGATATTCTTTGCAACGTCCAATGCAAGCCTTCATTTAAAAGAAAAGTTCAAAAAAGTGCATAGTAGAACTCAGAGTTATCAAAATCTGTATGGTGTGAGAATCTCTGTAATAGAATCCTTTGGCCCTAGGTTGATTTGTACAAATTTTGCATTGTAGGTTAAAAGTTAATGAACTCAAGATACGATAAACTACTTGCATTTGTCACCTACCTCACTTGTTTTATATTGCGAAATTAATTTGCTAACAATGTTTCCTCATCAATTTAAATCTGCTGTCGGACATACTAAGACATGAAAAAGATGAGCAATCTTATTATAAACTTAAATTTGATTCTTATTGGAATTGGCCAAATCATAATTTTTCAAAAGCGATTATAGTGACGGAAATAAGTTTATGAATACAGGAATGAACAGCTGAAAATTTTAATCACACGCAATACTTTTATTCTTCCAATATTGCATGTAGATGTCATAGGAGCAAATATGAAGAAATTGTTATTACTTATGGAAAGTTTTCCCCTAGAGCTAAGCTCATCTTTGAAAGAGATGATAAAGGATCACTAAAAACAAGCAGGTAAAGCTTTACTGAAGACTAAAAAGGGAACTGTCCTTTGAAATTGAGGAAAAAATTTTTTTCAGTTTTTGTATTGTAAACTTTTGCTTTAATATATTTTGGAGCATTTATTTATTTACAAAGGTGTTTAAAATAGTTTTACTTCTGTTAATTAGAATAAACTTGGGTTAACAAGGTCACTAAATGATTAGCAGGGATTTCTGATCTTTTGTGATGGTAGAACAAAATAATCACAACGAATTTGTGAATAACCCATTGAATCAATGTTTATCGTATTGAATGTTCACTTGGGTTATTCAAAGCTGAATTGCTGCATCTAAGAAGTATCGGTATTTGACTTGGCCACCCTGTATATCGATTTTACATTAACATTGGTAACAAACCTTGATTGAGTAGGGACTCGATTATACTAACGTTAAACCACTAACAAACTTTTGGAATTATTTTTTTTCATTTGGAAGTGAAAAAATAACTAAGCATCAAAATTAACATCATAACAATTTTATTTATGATAAGTTAAATGGATGGAATGGTATAATGTTTCAGAAACAAACACTGTTATCAACTTGTGATCTTCTATTTTAAAGAGAGCTCAGAAACTTGACTTTTTTGGTGAATAGCTTTCAATGCCATAATGTTATGGCTAGTTCACATTGGTGAGTTGATAATGCTGAAACTGGAATGTTATTTTTCGATATGTGCCACTCTATTTTTGGATTCTCACTATTATTTGAAAGTTACCTATATTGTCTAATATTGTTTTTTCATATAAATAACAAATGGTTGAAAAGTTACAGAAGAATATTTTTTTGGGTTTCTTTAATTTTGGTTTATTTGTTTTAATGTTCTCCTTATATACCACAACAACTTAATTTTATTTATATTGCTTCATTTTACTGATTATGAGTTTCTTCATTTTACTGGTTGAGAGTATCTTCATCGTTTTTGAGATAATATATTAATAATTTATGAAAGTTGTAAAAGATGTGGAGTTTATTAGAAACCCAAAAAATGATAAATTATGAATATATTTCAGTAAATGAATGAATCTCAAAAATGATCTAAGGAAGATTAAATACAATGAAGGTGTTCCATCATTTGGGAAGAAATAGTTTTTGTGGTATTTTTGAGTAACTACATGTTGTAGAGGCTCAAAAATTGATAATATTTCAGGACCATGCCATCTCCATCAGCTAAAGGAAAGGCTTCGATCAGCAGAAGAAATACAGTTGGATACATTTACGATGAGATGATTTCAAAGGCTGAGATGACCGACTCAGACCATGGTATGTTAAATCAATTAAACTTTTTGGGAGGGAATATTATCGGTATGCAGAAGAATTTCGGAATCAGAAAAAAAATTTCGGTTCGAACGGGAATCGAACCATGCATCTTCAGATATCAGGACTACGGTTCAGACCATTAAACTATCAAAGCTACTGAAGATTTTTCCAATTTTTTCTTGTCTCTCACAGATTTGGAAAGGTACAGTCTGCACAATAGTTGATTTCGAAAAATGGTTGAAAATGTGACCATGAGTTTCGCATACCACGTGGAAATTGCTTCAATAAATTTGCATGTTATCATCGCAATTATTCATTTGGGACCTCAAATCGGTTCGAATAACTGGCACCAAGGTTTTTAGATGTATATATTCAAACCGAACTGTTTAAATATATAGATCTACATTTTGAGTAACATTCCAGGGGGAGGTGGTGAAGTAATTGGCAAAAAGATGACCAAGAGACAACTAAAGCTCCTCCGTGGCTCTGAGAGGGACCTAAAACTAGACATAGCCCGTGCTCAGGCCGTCCAAAACATGGGCATTCCCAATTTCCCCAACGAGCCCCTGACCCCCCAACCAAGCTTTCAAGTGGAATGCAACAAAAAGTTCATGTGTTTATCCGGCAGGACGGTGTTCAGCTGCAATACAAACAGGCATTCGTACGACAGCAAGTTGGAAGAAAAGAGAAAGCAAATAACCAAAGATCCTGACGATGAAGACGATAAGACGATGACCAGTAGGGTGTTGTTTCATCGGACACTGTGCATGCTGATCAAAATAGGCATCAACGACAAACAGGGGGACAGAAATCCTAAACGATGTGTGGGTATTACCATTTCATATTTTAGGAAATTTGAACTATCGGGAAGTTGATAATTCACATTAATTATGTGATTGGCTTTGCAGATAGCCCAATTGGGAATTCAAGTAGAGTCCCTATGTACTTTAATGAAGTTTGATTTTTCCCTGAGAAATCATCATAAAGGAATTTCTGTTTTATTTTCAGAAATCAATGAAGAAACATTCTGCATAGATACCTGGTGTTGGCACTGATTTGATTTTGTTCAAGACTTTCTTGTCCATAGAAAATCTGAGCTGGGGCCCTAATTTTCATTTCTCTCGAAAGGGGTCGCGCTATTGTGGATTATTCCGGAACTAGGACCCGTACTAAGTTCCAGAGTGCCGTTTTTAATCCACAATTTTTGGTCACGATTTTTTTTTTGGTTTCTATGCATTTATCATTCTGCTTTCAAATAGGTTTTCCATTTTCAAAACATCGAACGCGAGGATCGTTCCTTTCTTCTTCTCTCCAGAAAATCATAGAGAAGCTCTTTCTGTTGCTGTAACTCATTCTCCAAATTGAGGATCAGTGAAAAGTTCCACAGAGTCACTTTTTATGGGTTCACCGTTTTTTTTTATTAAAAGCAGTGATTTAGATTGTGGAATGTTTTCGTAATGCCGAAAATAAGCTCAGATAGCCCTCCCTGTCTTTAAAACAGCCGACAGTAGGCCATTTCGACATTTATATCAACGCTTTTAGTTACGCCAATAATGCGCATTACCTCATTATCTTGTGTTCTTGTACCGCCAGTTATAGGGTGAATACCGAAAATAAGCTAAGATAACCTAAAACTTTCTCTAAAACAGACGGCTGAAGGCCATTTTGGCCATTATATCGTCGGAGCAGAACTTTACTCTATGATTTATGCACTCTATCGCATAACCCTTGTTCATCTACGCCCATAATGCGCATGACCTCATTATCTTCTTCACTTACCGTCAGTTATAGTGTAAATTACGCCATTAAATTTTGGTGTGAACATTTTAAGTGTGATTTGTGTGTGAAAATTAAGTTAAAATGAGAACATCTTTGATAAGAATACCAAATGTTAGAAATCACAACTGTAAACAACATTCTACCGTGGAAAATATAAAAGATGTGAACAAAGAAAACATACAAGACATAAATAAGCAAAATGTAAGAGATACAAATAAAAGATTTTCACAAGATAATGGTACAGACACAAGAGAAGAATTGCATTTGACTATGAGAATGTTGCTGGACGAAAGTCTGGCTAGGGATAAAAGACGAGAAAAAAGAAATCGAGAATGGGTAAATATTATTTTTTTTTAAATACACGCTGGGAAGTTGAATAGGGACTCTACATTACGAATTTAATAGAATTTTGTTCAATAATAAATGGAAGCATGAACTATTCAAGAATTAAATTAATATAAAGATGATTCACGGTGCGCAGACAATTTTTTGAAATTCCGGAAAAGTTACGCCCCGAGCAGGAATCGAACCTACGTTTGCTGTTTGCCGGACAACCGTCTCGACCGCTAGACTATCGGTGTGTGTGATACTTTTCCCGGAATTCAACTAGTAATGAGGAAGTTCAAAGTGCACCAGGGGAATCATCTTTCTATTTCATAATAACAAACGTTTAAATCATATTCTTGAATTAAATTGATGTTTCAGCCCAGCAGAGAAGAACTGAGATGGCACGAATACAGAGACGTGATATGGCTGGAACTGAGAGCATATCACTCAGGTCGAACAACGGTTGAAGAAGACGAGTACCTTTGTGAAGAACGAAAAGGAATAGCGACCCTACTGGACGACTTGATGAACTACCGCTTCACACATAAAAGATGTTTCAGATACCCCAAAGAACTGCAGACTCAAAACGGTAAAAAAGAATGCTCCGGGTGTTCCTCCATAAACTGCATCGATTGTCTTGATGCTCAAACCGAAGCACTGAAAGAGATCGAGGAGTTGTCTCAACGTTTGGAGAAGGCTGAAGCTCTGTTTCCTTCAGGGAAAGCTTTCGCTGAGATGTATCCGATATATAGGAGTCCTGAGTTTGAGGGGAGGGTAGCCACGATTAGTTTATGGGTGAATCTTATTAGACTGCACAGGATAAATTTAATGTTGTTGGGTCGGTTTTTGTTCTTTCTGGATACCAAAAATTGCAAATGGAACTCGACCCCTGACAATTCGATTAGTTCTTCGTCCAACGATCCGAGTAACGATTTGAGCATGGACTTTGATTATTTGAGCAATAATTTCCTTCTTCATCTGATGAAAATGACGGAAAAAGAAGACTCCTCTCCGTATCGAAAGTATATTGAGAACGTACTTAAAACTCAGGCTTTGAAGAAAAGCTTGAATTTTATGGAAAAACTGCATGTTCAAGTGCTCAATAAGGCTTTGCTGACGCTGGAGAAACCGAAGAATGGGGACGTATTCACCAATGTAAGTTGATAAGAATTTTTTTTCTTTGCAGTACTTCGTCGCCTATTTGGATGGTAATGTTGCTGTTTCCTCGTAATGAAGAGTTTTTGTTTGGAATGATGGTAACAAAATGAAATTGAACACTTTTAATCACGAAAACGAAAAATTACGAAAATTAATACACAGGAATTCTTTCGGCTACCTCAAGGCTATCCGCAATGCTACATCCTTGAACGGAAACGACGGGCCTCTGATGATTATCGAAATAAACAAAGATTCTTACAGCGCACCTTTCCAAGAGATACCTCCACTTCATTTTCGCCCTCTCGCTCTGAGATCTCTGCAGAAATTCACTGACCGAACATCCCAAAACTGTCTCTGCTGTTTTCCCTGTGAGTCTGCAATCGTTCAGGCTTCCGGTGTGGTCGGAAATGCTCATCCTGATGTCGAACTGGACTTCGGGCTCTACGAATTCCTGGTTTTGCCCCACGGGACACGCCGAGTTCTCGCATTTTCCCGAAGTGTTGGTTAGTTTGATCAGGAATTTGCAGTGGCCACATTTTTTGCTGACCAGTCTGTTGTAACCGTCTAAATCCAATTGGGTGACCACAGCGTAAACGAGGGCTGTGAATTGAACGTTTTGAGTGGATTCTCCACCGATACTCAACTTGTTTTGTATTTGTTGGACGCTCATCACGTTTTGAATCTTATCGACTTCAGGAAGATCGAATCTTTGATTCCAAACGTTGGGAGCTTCGATCCTGGCTGTTGATGCATATCGGGCAAGGTTTTCAGCTTCTTTCCCCACTGGATTCTCGGTCAGTATAGATCTCGAACTGAAAGTTGCCACTATCGTTTTATGAAAACCAGACCAATCGATCTTTACATCCGTTACGAAAATAATGCTTTCTCTCGGTTTCCACATCGTAGCCCTGCTAATGTATTCTTTATTCCAAATGTTGAGTCGTATCCCGGGATGGGTCTGATCGAACAGTATCACATCTATCACCGGTGCCTCACTTCCATTCTTCAATTTCACGGTTCTGACGTTACTGGCGAAAGCAACAGCGCCCAAAAGATCAGCGAACGTGTCTTTGAGGGAAATTCCACCGTTGTGTAGGTCCCTGATGGGTACGAACCCTGGAGGTTTTGTAGGTAGACTCAGCAGTTCTTGGTATCGGTGGAGGTTGCTGCCTTCGTGGTGCACTATGCTGGACAGATCGTTCAAGATCAGGGAAAAAGGCGAGGTGACCTTGGGGCGAAATTGTTCTCCATGGTCGTTAAATTTTCGAATGACTATCTGCGGTCTTATTATTTCCACAACGTCGCCTATGTGAAATTTCTCGTCCACCCCGTATATGACTTCGAATTTCCCCCAGTACGTTACGTTGATGAAGTCTTGCAGGGAATCACGGAGGGTGAAGTTCAAAACCGCTCTGCTGGTTCCGGCCTGGGAAGTCTTCGAATCGACGAATTGTCTGCTCTCTTGTTTCGCGATTATTACTCCAACAATCAGAGCATTGAAAATTGTAGGTTCTAACGTGCGTAGAGTTACTTTTTGCAAGGCTATATTGTCGTTCATTTCGATTATTAATAATTATTTATCGTATTTTTAATCAGGAAAATAAATGATGCGAATTTCTGTGATTCTCATAGAATTTCGAAGCGAATCACTGAAAAAATTCAAAAAAGTCTTTGATTCCACAGAACGTCTATGGTCCGTTTATGTCTTTTTGAAATGTACAAGGGTCATTCAGAAATCATTGGACGACATTTAATTTGAATGATTTCAATAATCGAGGATATACTTGATTTGGATCAAAATTACTGGATTGATGGAGATTTATGTTAATCGTTTTGAATAAATAATGCGAAAATATAAAATAATTATGTCGCTTGAGGATTTTGAAAGAGTCGTTTTTTCAGATTTCTCTATCGAATGAGGAGAACGAACTCAGACGATATGGAGCATGGAGTCCAGAGGCTCAAGCTATCAACTTGCCGTCGTATCGTGCTGCATTTCTGTTTCTTGCTGCAGTTCCATTGGAAGTTATTCATCAGTTCATGTTACTGAGATTAGAACACAGACCTCCAAATCCGTCCGCTTTGAGTGTCCGAATACTGATGAGGTATGTTTAAATATGATAACGATCAAGTCGCTTTTATGCTAAACAATTTTTTTTTCAGAGAGTACAAGGAAGGTTTAAATATAGCGATAACCCAAAGGAATAGGGCTGAAAAGTACATTTCAGCAGTGGAACGCTCCTCAGATCTGCCAATCGATAAGTACGTGTCCAAATTGAAAAGTTTCGACCAATGCATGGAGGAGTATTTTATGGCTTACCTCGGGTATCTAGAAAAATGGGCCGTTCTAGAACACGAAACGTTTCAGAAAAACTTGCTGGAAGTGGAATGGGATTACTGCAGGGAAATAATAAAATATATGCCCCACCGACAGGAGATTTTAGAGCAGAAATTTTGCCAGATACTCAGTTCTATACTGAAGAACATCTCGAATAGATTGGTGGACCACGTCGACGAAATAGTCGGTTTGGCTCAGGACGAAGACTCTGAGACTAAGTGAGTATATTTTTAATACTGTGAGATCGCAAATATGGTAGAGATAGAAGAGGTAGAAAAAGAGAACTTTGAACACAATTTTTCATTCGAACTTTGATGAATTTCAGATCAAAATTGAGTGTAACTTCCCAAAAACATTAAAATATATCCTTTTTTTTTGTTGGTGTATTTGAAGTCGAAATATTTTCAGATATAATATTTTGGCTTTATGTCGGGAACTTCAAACTGTGCTCAACGAAGAGAGAGAAATGAGTTTAAAAGCACTTTCGTACTGTAAGAAGATATTCAAGAACAAAGTATGCATGGAAGCTGTTCTGAGTCTGAAGGTAACACAATCATCATTTTCTGCTACATTTCTTCATAGATGATTACACCAATTTTCATTTTTCAGGAGGCGATACTAAAATTTAAATGCACCGTACCAGATGTCATCGAAAAAATACAATCCATGTTCCTCATCGTCGATAGTATCGAAGACGACGTCGAAAGAATCACACTCGTGAATCGAGTTAGAGAAATTCTGATGCAAGCTTACAAGATCGGTTTCGAAGTGAGTAAAACACCCTGTAGATACCAAAAACTTCTGTGGAACATAAAATGTTCGAAATCCCATCGCTTCCAATGCATTTGTTTCCTTAAATCTTTCCAAATCTGTATAATTGAACCTGAATTCGGCCTTGAACAACTTCACTCTAATTAACCAACGGTATTTCTTCAGTTCTACAGGGAGATGACCGATTTCGTGCCAGACGAGAAGAGAAGGCAACTCGTCTTGACTTTGATGCAGTTCGCCAACTTGTGGATGAAGTTCGTGGTGGAAAAATGCGAAAGGGGTCGCGGAAGAAGGCCCCGATGGGCCATGAAGGGTTTGGAATTTTTGTGCGCCGTGGTCGAGCCCAAAAACACCCAATTCCTCACTCAGAGCGAATTCAACCAGCTCAAAACGGACATGGATCAGTGCATCTCGCACGTGATCGGTACCACGGCGCCCTCCACCCCCGATTCCGGACTCTACTCGGCTTCGCCCAGGAGTTCCAACAACAGCGGGAGGTCGAGAGGGTCCTCTCCCAGTCCGAGACCGTCCCACAGGAACAAGAGGAACAGGAGGAAGATCAGCAACGACAAGATGTCGTCCCCCTCTGAAGACTCTCTCGATTCCTTCAGTTTCGATAGCAGGTAAGTTTTTTTTTCTTTTTTTTTTTTTCAATAACCTTTGTTTTATTCTCAGGAAATTGATGGTTTCTCAATGTAGCGAAACGTCTCCGAAGACCGACGGCTGTCCTCAGGCAAGAGCCAAAGCGGCGACCGAATTCCTCGAGATGGAAGTTGACAACAAACGCAGAAGCGCAAGACTGATCGGCAAAGTGCTCAACAAGAAACCGACGAGCCTGCAGATAAGGCAGAAATACGTGAAGTTCACCTGGCAGAGGGGCATCAAGATAGGGGAGGGAAGGTTCGGAAAAGTGTACACCGCTGTCAACAACAGTACCGGGGAGATGATGGCGCTCAAAGAGATAGCGATAAACCACGGCGATAAGGTCAGCGTGATGAGGGTTTTCGACGAGATGAAAGTGTTGGAGGGGATGGGGCATAAACACCTCGTCAAGTACTACGGGACTGAGATACACAAGGTGAGTTTTTGTGATTGCCAACGTATATATTCATAGAACTTATAGAGATAATGTAAGTTCTATGGAGATATTCCATAAAATGCACGGTGGCGCCTCTATCGGATGAGATTTCCCACTCGCTCTGAACTGCGACCTTAAGAATAATCGTTACAGGACGAAATGATGATCTTCATGGAGTACTGTCAAGAAGGAACCTTAGAAAACCTCATTTATTCTAACGATTCAGGCTTGCCCGAACTGCTGGTGCGCAAATACACCTACCAGTTACTGTCCGGAGTTCACTACTTACACGAACGGGGTGTAGTACATAGGGACATCAAACCTGCGAATATCTTCATGACTGACGATTGGAACTGTTTGAAAATTGGAGATTTCGGGTGTGCTGCCAAGATCAAGTCTCACACGACAGGCGTGGATGAGCTGAAAGGACTCTTCGGAACTCTGGGTAAGGATTTTTTTCGGTTGTTTCTTTCTTCTATTTTAATTGTTTTTTGTTTACAGCTTACATGGCCCCAGAAGTGTTTTCGGGAAAGCAAGGACATGGAAGAGCTGCTGATATTTGGTCTGTTGGATGCGTAGTTGTGGAGATGGCAACAAGAAAGGTGAGATTTCGATGATTTCAGGCTTGAAGTAGTTATAGTGAAAAAGGGTTACAGTTCACTGCGACCTTAAGGTCTATTGTGCCCCCTGACTGAGCTGTTATCATCGCGCCTCCTACAGCTCGCCCTCCAGTTCCAGGCTTTGAGTAATGAATGCGCAATGTTCTCTAATAAACTGCTCCACAAGAGTTAGGGATATCGTATTCAATCGTTTTCAAAAGTATGTAATCTTCGAGAAAATCGCTGTAAAATCATTTAAAACTCAATAACAACTTGAATCGATCCAATAAAAATTAGTTGTATGAGACATTTCGTCAATCTGGTCGCCTTTTTTCTGAAGTTTGGTTCTTTGCATATGCTTCATGAACGTTCTTATTCTGAAATGAAGTCAGTTTATCAACGGCTTCGATTTGAAATGAGTTTTCTGAAAATTCCAAGATGTAAATTAACAAACGCTGAGGCTAATAGGGCTATCGGAATGCTACAGGGTGGCCTAACTCAGGTTGTTGTAGCGGAAAGGCTCCAAGTGTGATATCTCGACTTTGGAATAGGTTCAGGGAGACAGGTTCCGTGTTGGAAAGACCAGGGCTTGGTGGGCGACGAAAAACACCTGCTTAGGATCGTTTCATCACCGTTTCGGCGAGAAGAAACCCTACATCTACGTGTAGAATGCTACGGAATACTCTTCAAAATGCAGATGGGGACCAAGTTTCCATCGAAACCATCAGACGACGTTTGAGAGAGGTGAATCTAGGTTCTAGACGTCCATCAAGAGGAGTTCCATTAACACGCGACCATAAGCGTCAAAGACTGGAATGGGCAAGGCAACATATCAATTGGAACGATCAATGACGTAGTGTCCTTTTCACTGATGAATCCAGATATGGACGATTTTCAGATTCTCGAAGAATAAGGGTATGGACAATCCCACGCATACCCCGTAATCGTCGCTTTGTCCAAGAAGTCCGTCCATTCCGAGGGGGTAGTGTTATGGTAAGGGCCGGGATATGTTTCAACGGGCGCACAGATCTACACATTTGTCCTGGGAATATGACCGCCTTACACTATAGGGAGCATGTCATCAACAATGTTGTGCCAAATTTTCACGCTGCAATTGGTGAAACTTTTCAATTTCTAGACGATAACGCTAGACCGCACCGTGCAGCCATGGTTGAGAATGCGCGCGAGGAGCTTGGTATTCCACATTTACCAATACCTCCGCACTCATCAGATTTGAATTGCATAGAACATGCATGGGATATGCTCCGAAGAAGATTAGATAATCATCAACCTACCCCAGAATCCTTAAATGATCTGAGAGAGCTTCTGCCCCGTTTATGGAACCAAATTCCTCAAGAAATGTTCAACAACCTCGTGTGTAGTATGCAAAGAAGATGTCAAGCTGTTATTGATGCCCGTGGAGGCCATTCATTGTATTGATAGTCTCAAAATGCTTGAATTCTCTGGGAATAAAATTTCGTTATTTTACTTGATTTTTTTTAACCACCCTGTATACGCTGCAGACCTACAGGCTAAAATTAACTTGCAACTTGAAATCATATAAATACGAATTTTCATCACAAAAATCTTATTTTAACTATATTTTTTTTGCAATTTGAGTCAACTAACTCATGTGGAGCAGTTTATTCCAACGAGTTTGGTTGAAAGGAAAGAAAAAAATGTTGAAGTTTTTTTTTTTTTCAGAGACCCTGGTCGCAATTTGAGACGAATTACCAGATCATGTTCAAGGTGGGTATGGGTGGCATCCCTGACCTTCCGGAAAACATGATCGATGAAGGCATCGACTTTCTGGAATTGTGTTTCAAGTACAAACCGCACGTGAGGGGGACAGCTCAAGAATTGCTCAACCACGATTTCGTGAAGGTGGAGGTGGAAGAGTCTTGAGGAGCCTCAATATTACACAATGTTGAGGCGCTGTTGAAGACTTTCGGAAATTAATGACTGAACGTCATTGAATCTTTCGAAATTTTTAAACGCTTTATCAGTGAATGCTTTATGATAGTTTTATTGGAATCAAACCTGTTGCAATTTGTTCAATTTTTCGTGAATTATCGATATTCCTTCGGAATATGATGTTAAAGTCTGAATTTATTTGTTCCTGTAATTATCTTGTACTGTTTTATAGTTTTTATTTGTCTTGTACTTAATGTTGGATTCTAATGTTGTTAGATATCTAAGATTCAATGTGATAGTTTTTTATTTATACGTATGTAGTTAGAATTTATGAAAGGTATTATTATCTTACAGAAATATTTTATATAGAGTTTTAATGGAGTAATATTATTTCAGCTCAAAATAAATATTTTATATAAATTTTCGTTTTTTATTTCTTCCTATCTTGTGCTAGTTGACAACATTGACAACTTTGTTCTACAAAAAAAAGGTTTCAGGCCCAGAATTATGAACAGGATTTAAGGTTTTTACTTGTTTTATTGGTAAATGTTTGATCTATGCCTAAGAGGGACTATTTTTGGGAATATGAGCTTATAAGTCTGGAAAAATTTCGATAAATTTGATTGCAATCCTCAGGGCTCTAGAATATGAAGGAACTGATTGAGAAATAGGAAAAAATGGGACATATAAAAAAAATTATAATAAAAAAACTTGAGTGAAAATATTAGTTCTATATTATACTAAAATGGTAACTCGAAAAGTGGGTCCGGAAGAATTTTGAAATCGCAGCGATGCTGCGATATGGTGAGGAAATTTTTACACGGTCTAGAAGAGGAATAATCGATATGATGGGTGAAATTTCGATTCTCTAAGCGAAGTAGAAGTATTTAAAAAAAATTCGCGAAAATGGCGAAAAAATCCGACAAAAGGGCCATTTTAAACTCGATAAAACTTTTTTCACAGATATCCTGGCCGTGATGTAAATATACCGATCGAAAGAGGAAAAGCCAATGCAAAATAGCTTAGTATTTATATTTCCCATAATTTTCCCATTTTTTCAGGAAAATTGATCAAACTTTGACATTTCGTCAATAAAATTCTCTAGAAAAGCCGATCTTACTGTGCCCAGCATAAAATTGTCGGGAGTGACCATACCATTGAAGTCATTCATTTCGATGCTTGGCATTACTGTCGGCAGTAATCTTTCCTGGGAGAATCACGTGAGATCCATTGCTAAAAGTGCATCCCAAAAACTTGGTTTTCTGTTTCGTGCCAGGAGCTATTTCACCTCGAGTCAGCTGCTTATGATCTATAAGGCACAGATTCGACCTGTCCTGGAATACTGTTCCCATATATTTGGAGTGCTGCACCTAAATACACCCTAAAACTCTTGGATTCCGTACAAAAAAGGGCAATTCTTCTCGTCGGTGATGCCTCGCTTACAAGCTCGCTCACTTCTCTGGAACACCGTAGAAAAGTGGGCGATCTGTCTCTATTTTATAGATATTTCCATGGGCGATGCTCTTCTGAATTATCAGCAATCGTTCCCCCTCTGGCAGTTTCTTCCAGACTGACCCGTCAAGTTAAGTCTTCACACCCCTTCGTGGTAACTTTGGAGACCTGCAGAACATCTCTCTTCAAAGACTCGTTCATCCAACGAACAGCGAGGCTTTGGAACACATTGCCTAGGGAGGTGTTCCCCGAGGCATATAACCTCCAGAAATTCAAGAAGAACACCAATTCCTACCTGCTTGCCATTGGTTCTCACGATGTTCTCTGAACATTTACAGGATATTCCTTTTCGTGAAAACCACAACATAAAAAAAAATTCACCCGAGTTCTCTACGATGACGATAACTACAAAAGGTAGATCTGCTGACCCATACTAGTAGGTATAAATAAGTTCGTGAAGTTTTTTCCAAAATTGAAGCTTTATCGTGTCGTGAAAAATCACTCATACAGTCAATGTTCGAAGTATTGCCCTTCGCTAGCCACTACTTTTTTCATCTTTCTGGCAATTGACGGATTCCATTTCGAGAAAAGGCCTGTTCTTTGGCCGCTTTCCATGAATCGATCCATTTTCTGACTTTATCGTATTTGGAGAAGTGCTGGTCAACCAGGCCAGGTTAAATCGATCGGAAGAGATGGTAATCCGAAGGCGCAATGTCTGAGCTGTACGGCGGGTGGGGTAGGACTTCCCATTCGAGCATTTTCTTGGCTTCAGTTTGAACGGAACCCAATTTTTACCTTTCAGAACATCCCTATTGCTTTTAAACGATGGCGAACGTCTGGTGTTGTGTGACTCCAAGTCGTTTTTCGTTTTCCAAATCAAAATTGACACACTTTAACCGGGTAAACCACTTCTGACAAGTATATTCAGCTACAGCATCGTCATCTTAAATTTTCACCGAAATACGATGGGTTATTCGACAGCCTTTTCCTTCATATCGAAGTAATGAAGTAAATTTCCCCGCAAAGCACTTTATTGGGTATACCTACAAAAGTTGATGCTTTCAGGGCACACACAAACTATGTTTCTTGTACTTCAGGGAAATGAAAAAACATCTTAAAGATTAGGTACACTTCAAAATGACAGTGCTGCCATCGAACAATGAAAAAAAAACTAGTAACTGTAAGAACAGGGCAATATCATGTTCAGCACTTTGAGTAGTCGATCCCGCCAAAATTAGAATCATTCATTATAGCCCAAAACTTCCAATAATTATCGAGTTATCGAGCACTGTTGACTCACCCTGTATAAGTAAAGCTTATTAATCATAGACAAGAAGTTTCTAAAAAAAATTACGAATATGTTGTTGAAAGACTTTCCCAATTTGTCTGAATTTCCTCAAAGTATTCGCATTCTTAAGCTTTTATTGATTTCCATGAACGTTCCTATCCTACCACCCGGTAGATGGTGCCAGGCGTCCAAAAAAGCGTCGCGACGCAACTCCCGCAACTTCACGCTACCCAAACCTTCAGGACGTCCAATACTCGCTGATACTGATCGAATCCAACCTCTCGTTCGTCTAACGCCATATTGACTCATCCTACGGGAACCCACTTGTCTGTCCCTCTCTTCAAAGCGTGGAAATTGGCGATTTTCCGGGTTTTCCACCGGTTCAACGTTCACGACGTCGTTTATGTGCGTCTGGTGCTCTCGTTCAGTGCTAAGTTCAGTGTCTTGTGACGTTTAAACGTTTCGGACCTTGACGGCGGTAATATTCAGGGAATTTCAATGAAAATGCCTGTGAGGAAGCAAGGTAGGGATTGTAAATCAACCGTTTTTTGGTGCTTTAAAGGTCAGGAAGGTTGTCATTCGTTTGATGTTAAAAAAACGGGTAGTGCGGGAGGTGTCCGCAAGATGTGGGTTACTTTGTTTTGGTTGTCGATAAATACTGCTTCTACACGTGGTGGTTGTGGTGGGGGGTCTGTAGTAGACAGCTGAGACAGCTGCATCACAAACGTGAATAGGAAATTCCAAAAGGAATGCACCTTACTTAAACTATTGTTGTCCCATCCCATCACTTGTCACCTATTGTGCTATAAATACGTAGGAAAGGGGATCAATTAAATCCAATTTAATTAGATTACAGTAGGTAGTCGATTACGTGGTGTATTTAGATATAATTTAATATTAAATTATCCAAATATAACATCTACAATTTCTGTTTTTATTACGTTATGTATAATTTGTACAAACCATTCCTAAATGAAGCGGTCTAAAGTCATCAAACCCTTCTTGGGGTTCTGTTTATCCTTCGATATAACCCGAATATTCCATTACGGAAACTTATTATTTTGAAGAGATGGCAAGCAAGGTTCTGTCGAGCAGATAGAATTGGGAATTGGGATACGTCTATTTATATTACGTAAGTTGCCGACCTAGTGCCCCATTGGAGTGGAGCCAAATTTGCAGTTCAGTCTGGTGGAAATCTGACAGAATGAACATCCTCTGATGATGAATCGGTCTGAGATTGTTGGTGTGGGTTTTTAATTGTCGGAATGCGAAAAGGAAATGCGAACAGCCGTTTTTGGCGCATTTGTGTAAGAGAAGAACCGAAGATGTGTGGACTAGGCTTTTTATGTTCCATTCACTTTAATAAAGTATCCCCGTTGGCCAAGATTGAAGTTTATCAAGTTTTTTTATTCAAAACTGACGCAGGTTGGCACTCGTGAAATGTCAAATAATTCTCAGAGACGTTGCCAATGCTAATTTCTATTTACTCTTTCTTAACTTCGTAAATGGAGTTCTTTTAAGCTTTAACTGTGACACAGGTTTCGTAGTACTACTTCATTTTCATACTGATGTATTTCAAGTTGTGCGAAAAAGTATTTAAGTGTCTTCTGTAGGATTATTTCTTGAGAATTTTGAATAGTGGGAAATTCCATAGGTCCTCCTGTTCGTTCAGAAGTTTTTCTGTCGGGTTATTCGAGTACTTTCATTCATTTTTCGAATGAACTATCACAAAGTAACGGACAATTCTGTCCGTTATTTTTCAGTAAAATTTCCGCACTCTATTCTTGATTTCCGAAGAAGAAAATACCATAACTGAATCTTGAAATATTTCCAGTATCAACAGAGAAAAAAGTTCCTTCAACATTCGCCAGGTCTTTGAAATTATTGAATTCACATGATATTTTCTCAAATTCATTATTTTCCCAAAGTAAATAAACACGACCTCTAAGTAGAAAGGACAACGTTGGGTAGTTGTCAGACAGGAAGATGACTATTACCTAACATTTTCAAAATATATACGGTGAAATGTGTATATATTTCAAGGCCAACCGGAATACTTTATAAAAGTGAACGGAGTATACAGGGTGTTCCTAAATTGAACGTACAAACGAAAAGGGGAGATTCCTTCAGTAAGTTCAAGAAAAAAAGTCCCATAAACATGGGGTCGCAAACGTTTCGTTTTCGAGATACAGGGTGTACTAGGTTTATTAGGGAGTGATTGAATGAAAGTTATGAAAACAGGTGGATTGGACATCAGTCATGGCCCGCCAGATCCCCAGACTTGAATAGTTCAGATTTCTTTCCATACTACTTCGTACTTTATGACAATTTTGATTCTTCTGAGGATTTCGAGAGAATCGTTCAAAATTATTTTCTCGAAATCGGTAGCAAATACGACAAAACTACGAGAAACCGAAAAGTTTAGTATAACAACAAAGCTTCTTTTTACATTTTTTTAAATTAACAGTTGCTCGCCAAAAAAAAGTTCTGGAGGAAAACGGGTGACAGTGTTCCAGAAAAAATATCACCCTGTAGATCTGCTATCGAAATTGCCATGTCACGTGGTGAGAACTCTCAAATGTAATATCTATGCCAAATTTCAGTTGAATATCTTGTAAAGCGTAGAAACTATGAGAACAAAATTCTAAAAAAATTAAAAGTTCAACACTCTGTATCTCGAAAACGAAACGTTTGCGACCCCATGTTGATGGGACTTTTTTTTTTAAACTCACTTAAGGAATCTCCACTTTTCGTTTGTACGTTCAATTTAGGAACACCCTGTATATGGAGGTCAATTTCAGGGTGGATTGCAAATCACACCCCTAAGCAGAGTGACAACCCCCCAAATATCGCAAATAAACTTCTCTTAAAAAGTTATGGATATGAATTCATTCGTGTTTTCTCTTCTTCGTCTTATTTTAATTCGTAGTTATGACCCTCAAAAAACCACCCTTTACATGCCGAGTTATCTGCTTTCCCCTCGATTTTCTCTTTTATATTGCCACGCATTCGTCAGATTCGAAGAAAAATCGATCGCTTGTAAGTGCGTAAAAACGTCGTTTCGAGCAAACCCGTTTATTTTTGTGCTGAAATTACCCCATTGAGCTTTTCTTTATATCCATTATCTCCTTACACCCGAGAGTGCTCTCAGGGAGGGGTGTTGTTTTTCGCGATAATAAAATTTGATTTTTCTGTTCTTTCTCAAGTATCGCATGACGTATAAGGTTGCAATGATGATGGTATTGGAGATTGTGGGTATATTAAGGGAAATAAAACTGAGCGAATTCTCGGTTTTTTATGAAGGAAAGTACTCTGGAAAACATTTATTTACACCAGAATAAAACATTCAACAATTCGCTTGCATTTTATACGGTTTTGGCCTAGCGATTTTGACAAAATTTGGCTGGTAGCTGGGAGTCTTTCATACACACATCGTTAAAGGTCTTGGCACACTTATCAATTCTCAACTTGTTGAATGTAACAAGACAATTTTTTCTGTGGGGAATCTTCACTAACTTATCACTTAAATGAAAACAATGAAGCACCAAAAAATGTTTCCTTTTTCATAAGAAAACAGGTACGAGGGTGTATTGATATCTAGTTAGCCTAGACCAGTTCCATGCATAAACAAAATATTGCGATACCATATCAACGAACAATAACTTATTAGAAGTGTCAGTGTAGAGTTCGACGTCAAAAAAGTGAACCAGAGTTACGCAATAAATTAAAAAAAAAGATGTGCACCGACATTGTAAAAATCGAAAAATTGGAGTATCGAGCCATCATCAAGATATGCTTAATACCCTTGGTGATCAATGTCCTCCGTATGCGACCTCCAAAAGAGGTAAATTTTCCATTGAAGATGATGACCGATCGGGAAGGCCAGTTTCTGTGTCAGTCCCCGAAAATATCGATGCAGTTCATGACATGATTTTATCAGACCGTCGAATTGGGCTAAAACGGATATCTGAAGCACTGAAGATTTCATACGAACGCGTTCATCATATAGTTCACGTCATTTTGGACATGAGGAAAATTTCTGCAAAATGGATCCCCAAATGTTTGAATGTTGACCAAAAGCGTGCAAGGGTAGAAGCATCGTGTTCGATCTGTGGTCGTTTTGAAACAATGTAGACTTCTTAAACCGAATTGTTACTATGGATGAGACTTGGGTACATTTCTACGATCCAGAAACGAAGCAACAATCGATGGAATGGCGACACTCTGGTTCTCCAAGACCTAAGAAGTTTCGTGTCCAAAAATCTGCTGAAAAAGTTCTTGCTTCAGTTTTTTGGGATTGCCATGGAGTAATCATGATTGATTTTTTGGATAAGGGTAGAACAATAACTGGAGATTACTATTCGACATTACTGACCACTCTACGGGAAAAAATTGAAGAGAAAAGACGCGGAAAGCTATCCAAAGATATTTTGTTTTTACAGGACAACGCCCCAGTACACAAATCGCATGTCGCCATGCAAAAAATTCGTGATTTAGGATTGGAATTACTAGAACACCCCCCTTATTCACCAGATTTGGCTCCGTCCGATCATCATCTCTTTCCTCAACGGAAAAAAAGTTTACAAGGTCGTAAATTTTCTTCCAATGAGGAGGTAATAAAAGCTGTGGAGGACTGGTTTGCAGAGCAAGAAGAAACATTTTTTTTTGAAAGGTCTAGAGACGTTGCAGGTTCGCTGTAATAAATGTATTCAATAAGGAGGAGAATATGTTGAGTATCAAAATATTTTGACATTGAAATTTTGTTTGGTTCTATAGTAGGCTAAAAATTTTTCAAAGTTGATTAGTTGTCAGCAAATTTAGCAAATTCAGCGAATGAAAAGAGTTGTAGTATTAGAATATTTCGTGGAAAATGCCAGGACATCCAATTTCTCAATTAGAAAGAATAGTAGCCCCACATCAAGAAGCTTTGTCCTTTCGAGATTTTATCGCCGGACAGAATTGTATTTGACCACGGATTCGTGATCAGCGAATCCAACCCAGTCGATTGAGACTATTCTGGGCTCAAAACACAGACACCGTGATGAAACGATAGCCAATATAAAACGCAGAAGATTCTCCTAGTAAAAACAATAACTTCTTCACGAGACTACGACCCCAATAAAATCAAGGAAATGAGAAAACGACCATCAAGACCTTATGCCCAGATTACTGGCAATAACAGATAATTCATTTGACTGGCGCCTGTCCTCGAATAAATGTTTCCAATTAATTTTCCGAATGGCCCAGAACAGCCAAGTAAATAAAGATATTACATTTGTCCGAAGAGGTCGCCAAACCCAATTCTTCCCTATCTATGGGAGGGACGCCCCAATTGAGTTCCCTAATCGTTCGGCCATCCAGCTCGCTGATGTCCATGGCCTAATTTACAGGTTGGCAAAATTGGTTGAACCTCAACCAGAACGTTTTCATCCTAAGAAATAAAGAAAAATGAATGGGACGTAAGCAGCAAGTATGTGTGTGACGGGATCAGACTATTCTGAGGATCTGAATGCCGTGAGCGTGATTGAGAATAAACAACTCAATAGGAGGCTTCGTAACGTAACTGCCACATCAATAACGAGTCTGTATGACTGCAAAATCTTGATTGGTGTCTGTCATTTGATAAAGAAGGCTTTGTCACTCTCAAAAAGACCGAAGCTTCCTTTATCTATCAAGGCCAGCTACCTAATTTGTATCTCGAATGTCACGAATCTGAATTCTCTGCAATTAACTCAAATAGAAGTTGTTTAATACTTCGCTTAACTTCAAAGCTCAGCACTTGACGTGCTGAACATTGTATGACGAGTATAAAGTAGGAGATCCACCTTGTTTCTTCCCCCAGCATTCCACAAGCTCCCAACTTTTCTCCCTGCGAATGCCAAGAAGAGCATCCGGTAAATATCACGAAGTTTTCGCGAACTCACTTTCTTCATTAGTCACCGTCTAATCTACTTCCTGGAATTAACGGGTACTTTGGGCGCAATGTTTGAGTTTTTGTTTGGATGAGGTGTATTTAGCAAGTATGCAGGTGAAAGGGACTTAAAATTGGAAAGTTTGAGGAGGTTTTCACGTAATTAAATGGGTATTTGCTTTCAACATGAAGAAGGAGTAGTCCCAATGGAGACAGAACAGGATTTTAAGGGGACCTGGTACACGTCCGAGCTCGCGAGCTCCCTTCAAAAATTGGGCCTTTTATTTCCATGATATCTCAGTTCGTATGCGGCGTAGACCTACAATTTTTTTTAAATTGAAGCTTAATCATTTCTCTAGAATGTGTATTACTCGCTTTTCTGTTTTTCTTCGTATATTAGGAAAAAAACCTGATGAACTGTAATTTCATGAAAATCTGGACAAACGTTTCTATTTCCATGATATCTCTGTCAATTCTCGGGATAAATGTATGAAATTTTCAGTTTACATGCGAAATAATATTTTTCAGAATGTGTATTGATCAGTTTTTTTCTTTATTGCCCCCCTCAATTTCCAAATGAATTATAAAGTAGGAACTTTATTGGTCATATTTTCAACCAGGTTTTTTCCTAATTTACGCAAAAAAACGGAAAAGCGAATAATATACATTCTGCAAAATATTATTCCGCGAGTATAATGAAAATTTCAAACATTTATCCCGAAAATTGACGGAGATATCATGGAAATAGAAACGTTTGTCCAGATTTTCATGAAATTACAGCTCACCAGGTTTTTTTTCCTAATATACGAAAAAAAAAAAAAACAGAAAAGCGAGTAATACACATTCTAGAGAAATAATTAAGCTTTAATTTAAAAAAAGTAATTATTGGCTTACGCCGCATACGAACTGAGATATCATGGAAATAAAAAGCCCAATTTTTGAAGGGAGCTTAACACCTTTCGAATGTTACATCCTTATGAACTTCAAGGACAATTGTCCCCCCATTTTGTGCTTAGTTCTTGAATTGGTTGAAGATCCTGACATTCACAGTATCTTCACTAAGTCGATTCCAACCTAATTCCAACCCTATTAGATAAGAAGTTCTCTATAAGGAGTTTGGAAAAATTATTTTGTCAAGTTCTCTGCTATGTCCACTGATATCAGACAATCGATGCTGTTAAGAAAAAAGATGCTGAGGTCCCACTTGTAATGACCTTGAAGTTTTCGATCAGATTTCCTCTTCGTCTGCGTTCTATGTGGTAGTTTCTTGTTCTGTTCTCTACTTGTTAGCACATTCAATATAAGTCTGGTGTAATAAGTTAGGTAAATCATTGTAAATATAGGTACATAGAAGTAGGTGAAGTACGTACAAAATGACATAGGGTTTTATTTCAGAGGCATAACTTGTTGGTAGTTAATTACAGTACTGTCATATTCTGCACCTATGATCTTTGGTCCTTTCTCTATAAAATCATATCAACCTTTATGAAATAAAAGTACCAAAAAATGAAATATTCTTAGATAAATTGGGGTAAACGAAATTCATTTTGTCCGCATGCTATGAACAAAATGACATACCGGCAACATGCAACTGTAGTTTTCTACTTATAGTTACTAAACTACTGACAAAGTTCACCAATGAAACGCTTGGTTCTTCTAGGAACATCAGCACAAGATGCGTGAGCCCAATGCAACCAATACATGCATCGTAACCAGTCTTTTCCTGGGCTGATCCTGGAGAAGACTGGTTTTTCCCGATCTAAATTGGGAAAAAAGGTCATAACAGTAGACAGATGGACAGTCGTCTTCACCAACTCGAAAGTTGCTAGGAACATTTTCTTCTTCATTGTCTTCTTTAAATAATGCCCTAGGGACTTGTCTATTTTTCTTTGGAGGAGGTATGGGCTAATTTTTTGATTTGATTGCAATCATATTAGGGTAGAAGTTGAAACTAAGTACGTTTATCGAGTCTTCGGCTCACGTTTGTTTTGTCCACTTATGAATCGTCCATCAGGGATTGGAGGAACCTCCTCATAGGATCAGCAAGAGTAGGTTAAGATGCATTGCCTTTATTAGCCGCAAATGAATATTTTGTTATGAATATGTTAAGACAAGTCCTGGCTGTTTGTTTGCTGATAGAGCCTGGGATGAATGGTCTCGGTGTTGTCCGGTAGATACGGTTAATTCAGCTGCAATACCTATGTCATTTTGTCCGTTCACTTCATATGTCATTTGGTCCATAAAACGTTATAAAACTAAAAATATATCGAATTAATACAAAAAGTATATTTAACATAAAAAAGCTTCGTGAATTCAATGAAAGATAAGTAAAGTTTGAAATGAATGCCAGTTTTCAGAAGTGGGACACGAAGATAAAATGTCATAATGCTATCAACGATGGGTAGGCAGGTGTATTGTGTATTGTTACCCACTATTGTTTACTGTAGAAACGCGCTTTTGCTTTTGCAGAAGATGGCAAGCTTGGGAGCCAAGCCAACATCCCCCCGATTCGTTTTTGTTTAGCGAAGAGATAACGACGTTGGGAAGCACGATAGAATAGGGAATATTCAACAGTTTCCACTACCAGTGACGATAGGGGTTCGTAAATAGCTAGTCATCAAGGGTTCTATGCTTGACCAAGAACAAACAAAGCTTGCGTTGCTCTGGAATGGCGTGTAGAAAGGGATTTCATGGACTATTAACTCTGACGACCGTTTAAGGAGTTGAGTAATTTTTTTCTGGAACCAGGACACAAGGGTGGGGTCTAAATTGAATGTTTTCACTGATTTTCTTTATTCGAAATCCTGTCTGTATGTTGTCCCACATCTGAAGGTACACAAACTCACTTTTTATCCTCATTCAATCTTTATGACTCTCCCAATTTCGTCGTAAATCTGTACTCGAGCGAGGAGATTGGAAAGTTCTTTCGAATTTTCCTCGGAATGAGAACAGAAAGGAGATCTTGGAGGAGACTCCTGCTAATCATCCTCGATAAGGTCCTATTAACCTTTGCACGACTCTGATATTGGGAGCTTTCCGATACTTCCAATCTGCCATTCGAAAAGGAAATAAGTATCTGATGGAGGTACAAAGTGGGATTTTCTATCCAGCGTTATCAGTTTAAATGAATTTTCTGAGTTTTCTCGAAGAGACGCGCATGCTGATATGGAATTCAAACTTCCCTCTCGTCTTCTGAATATTTGTTTGTTCAAATTTGATCGAAAAAGGTTCTAACGGTGTTATTTTACAGATAAATAACACCCATACCACGAACGGTCTGAGCTTCTGAACAAAACTCTAAAATGAAAAGTCGAAAACAATAAAACTGAAAAATTCATTACTTATGAGGGCTACATGGTTGACTTTGGTATCAAAATGTAGGTTTTCTGGGTCGCTGAATTCAATAAAAAATATTCCAGGGCGCTTAATAGCATGGTTTAGATTTCCACCTGTCAAATGAAATTTTTTGAAAAATTAGAAATTTCAAACTGTCATAGCTTCCGTCCCTCTTGTCGTATCCACTATTCGTTTATATTCTCAGGTTATTATTGAATCTGGAAGTTGTACTGCCCATTTGAAATTTGAATCTTCAATAATAGCAATTCTGCGGACCGACAGCACCCTTACCTCGAGTGGTGTGAGCTCGTGAACAGAACTCGAAAATGAAAAATCGTAAAATATAAAGTGGAATATTTCATTACCTATGGGGGCTACATGGGTGATTCTGGTATCAAAATGTAGGTTTTCGAGGCCGCTCCATTCAATAAAAAACAATTCAAAGCCCTAACTATCACCGTTTAGATTTTGACCTGTCAAATGGCATTTTTTGAAAAAATCGGAAATTTCAAACTGTCATAACTGCCGTCCCTCTCATCTCCGCCAATAGTTATTTATATTATGTTGATCAGCATAGTCCAAAGTATCTCTGTGCAGAATATGAGCGATTTGAAAAATTTCAAATTTTGGATGAAAAATGACAAAGGGGTATGACCCCCTAAAAACACCATGTTTGTCAATAAAAAATATATTTGGGGAGGATCTCACGTTATTATTGAATCTGGAAGTTGTACTGCCCATTTGAATCTTCAATAATAGCAATTCTGCGGACCGACAGCACCCTTACCTAGAGTGGTGTGAGCTCGTGAACAGAACTCGAAAATGAAAAATCGAAAAATAAAAAGTTGAATATTTCATTATCTATGGGGACTACATGGGTGATTCTGGTATCAAAATGTAGGTTTTCGAGGCCGCTCCATTCAATAAAAAACAATTCAAAGCCCTAACTATCACCGTTTAGATTTTGACCTGTCAAATGGCATTTTTTGAAAAAATCGGAAATTTCAAACTGTCATTACTGCCGTCCCTCTCAACTCCGCCAATAGTTATTTATATTATGTTGATCAGCATAGTCCCAAGTACCTCTGTGCAGAATATGAGCGATTTGAAAAATTTCAAATTTTGGATGAAAAATGACAAAGGGGTATGACCCCCTAAAAACACCATGTTTTTCAATAAAAAATATATTTGGGGAGGATCTCACGTCATTATTGAATATGGAAGTTGTACTGCCCATTTGAATCTTCAATAATAGCAATTCTGCGGACCGACAGCACCCTTACCTAGAGTGGTGTGAGCTCGTGAACAGAACTCGAAAATGAAAAATCGAAAAATAAAAAGTTGAATATTTCATTATCTATGGGGGCTACATGGGTGATTCTGGTATCAAAATGTAGGTTTTCGAGGCCGCTCCATTCAATAAAAAACAATTCAAAGCCCTAACTATCACCGTTTAGATTTTGACCTATCAAATGGCATTTTTTGAAAAAATCGGAAATTTCAAACTGTCATAACTGCCGTCCCCCTCATCTCCGCCAATAGTTATTTATATTATGTTGATCAGCATAGTCCCAAGTACCTCTATGCAGAATATGAGCGATTTGAAAAATTTCAAATTTTGGATGAAAAATGACAAAGGGGTATGACCCCCTAAAAACACCATGTTTGTCAATAAAAAATATATTTGGGGAGGATCTCACGTTATTATTGAATCTGGAAGTTGTACTGCCCATTTGAATCTTCAATAATAGCAATTCTGCGGACCGACAGCACCCTTACCTAGAGTGGTGTGAGCTCGTGAACAGAACTCGAAAATGAAAAATCGAAAAATAAAAAGTTGAATATTTCATTATCTATGGGGGCTACATGGGTGATTCTGGTATCAAAATGTAGGTTTTCGAGGCCGCTCCATTCAATAAAAAACAATTCAAAGCCCTAACTATCACCGTTTAGATTTTGACCTGTCAAATGGCATTTTTTGAAAAAATCGGAAATTTCAAACTGTCATAACTGCCGTCCCTCTCATCTCCGCCAATAGTTATTTATATTATGTTGATCAGCATAGTCCAAAGTATCTCTGTGCAGAATATGAGCGATTTGAAAAATTTCAAATTTTGGATGAAAAATGACAAAGGGGTATGACCCCCTAAAAACACCATGTTTGTCAATAAAAAATATATTTGGGGAGGATCTCACGTTATTATTGAATCTGGAAGTTGTACTGCCCATTTGAATCTTCAATAATAGCAATTCTGCGGACCGACAGCACCCTTACCTAGAGGGGTGTGAGCTCGTGAACAGAACTCGAAAATGAAAAATCGAAAAATAAAAAGTTGAATATTTCATTATCTATGGGGGCTACATGGGTGATTCTGGTATCAAAATGTAGGTTTTCGAGGCCGCTCCATTCAATAAAAAACAATTCAAAGCCCTAACTATCACCGTTTAGATTTTGACCTGTCAAATGGCATTTTTTGAAAAAATCGGAAATTTCAAACTGTCATAACTGCCGTCCCTCTCATCTCCGCCAATAGTTATTTATATTATGTTGATCAGCATAGTCCAAAGTATCTCTGTGCAGAATATGAGCGATTTGAAAAATTTCAAATTTTGGATGAAAAATGACAAAGGGGTATGACCCCCTAAAAACACCATGTTTGTCAATAAAAAATATATTTGGGGAGGATCTCACGTTATTATTGAATCTGGAAGTTGTACTGCCCATTTGAATCTTCAATAATAGCAATTCTGCGGACCGACAGCACCCTTACCTAGAGTGGTGTGAGCTCGTGAACAGAACTCGAAATTGAAAATTCGAAAAATAAAAAGTTGAATATTTCATTATCTATGGGGGCTACATGGGTGATTCTGGTATCAAAATGTAGGTTTTCGAGGCCGCTCCATTCAATAAAAAACAATTCAAAGCCCTAACTATCACCGTTTAGATTTTGACCTATCAAATGGCATTTTTTGAAAAAATCGGAAATTTCAAACTGTCATAACTGCCGTCCCCCTCATCTCCGCCAATAGTTATTTATATTATGTTGATCAGCATAGTCCCAAGTACCTCTATGCAGAATATGAGCGATTTGAAAAATTTCAAATTTTGGATGAAAAATGACAAAGGGGTATGACCCCCTAAAAACACCATGTTTGTCAATAAAAAATATATTTGGGGAGGATCTCACGTTATTATTGAATCTGGAAGTTGTACTGCCCATTTGAATCTTCAATAATAGCAATTCTGCGGACCGACAGCACCCTTACCTAGAGTGGTGTGAGCTCGTGAACAGAACTCGAAAATGAAAAATCGAAAAATAAAAAGTTGAATATTTCATTATCTATGGGGGCTACATGGGTGATTCTGGTATCAAAATGTAGGTTTTCGAGGCCGCTCCATTCAATAAAAAACAATTCAAAGCCCTAACTATCACCGTTTAGATTTTGACCTGTCAAATGGCATTTTTTGAAAAAATCGGAAATTTCAAACTGTCATTACTGCCGTCCCTCTCAACTCCGCCAATAGTTATTTATATTATGTTGATCAGCATAGTCCCAAGTACCTCTGTGCAGAATATGAGCGATTTGAAAAATTTCAAATTTTGGATGAAAAATGACAAAGGGGTATGACCCCCTAAAAACACCATGTTTGTCAATAAAAAATATATTTGGGGAGGATCTCACGTTATTATTGAATCTGGAAGTTGTACTGCCCATTTGAATCTTCAATAATAGCAATTCTGCGGACCGACAGCACCCTTACCTAGAGTGGTGTGAGCTCGTGAACAGAACTCGAAAATGAAAAATCGAAAAATAAAAAGTTGAATATTTCATTATCTATGGGGGCTACATGGGTGACTCTGGTATCAAAATGTAGGTTTTCGAGGCCGCTCCATTCAATAAAAAACAATTCAAAGCCCTAACTATCACCGTTTAGATTTTGACCTATCAAATGGCATTTTTTGAAAAAATCGGAAATTTCAAACTGTCATAACTGCCGTCCCCCTCATCTCCGCCAATAGTTATTTATATTATGTTGATCAGCATAGTCCCAAGTACCTCTATGCAGAATATGAGCGATTTGAAAAATTTCAAATTTTGGATGAAAAATGACAAAGGGGTATGACCCCCTAAAAACACCATGTTTGTCAATAAAAAATATATTTGGGGAGGATCTCACGTTATTATTGAATCTGGAAGTTGTACTGCCCATTTGAATCTTCAATAATAGCAATTCTGCGGACCGACAGCACCCTTACCTAGAGTGGTGTGAGCTCGTGAACAGAACTCGAAAATGAAAAATCGAAAAATAAAAAGTTGAATATTTCATTATCTATGGGGGCTACATGGGTGATTCTGGTATCAAAATGTAGGTTTTCGAGGCCGCTCCATTCAATAAAAAACAATTCAAAGCCCTAACTATCACCGTTTAGATTTTGACCTGTCAAATGGCATTTTTTGAAAAAATCGGAAATTTCAAACTGTCATAACTGCCGTCCCTCTCATCTCCGCCAATAGTTATTTATATTATGTTCATCAGCATAGTCCCAAGTATCTCTGTGCAGAATATGAGCGATTTGAAAAATTTCAAATTTTGGATGAAAAATGACAAAGGGGTATGACCCCCTAAAAACACCATGTTTGTCAATAAAAAATATATTTGGGGAGGATCTCACGTTATTATTGAATCTGGAAGTTGTACTGCCCATTTGAATCTTCAATAATAGCAATTCTGCGGACCGACAGCACCCTTACCTAGAGTGGTGTGAGCTCGTGAACAGAACTCGAAAATGAAAAATCGAAAAATAAAAAGTTGAATATTTCATTATCTATGGGGGCTACATGGGTGACTCTGGTATCAAAATGTAGGTTTTCGAGGCCGCTCCATTCAATAAAAAACAATTCAAAGCCCTAACTATCACCGTTTAGATTTTGACCTATCAAATGGCATTTTTTGAAAAAATCGGAAATTTCAAACTGTCATAACTGCCGTCCCCCTCATCTCCGCCAATAGTTATTTATATTATGTTGATCAGCATAGTCCCAAGTACCTCTATGCAGAATATGAGCGATTTGAAAAATTTCAAATTTTGGATGAAAAATGACAAAGGGGTATAACCCCCTTAAAACACCATGTTTGTCAATAAAAAATATATTTGGGGAGGATCTCACGTTATTATTGAATCTGGAAGTTGTACTGCCCATTTGAATCTTCAATAATAGCAATTCTGCGGACCGACAGCACCCTTACCTAGAGTGGTGTGAGCTCGTGAACAGAACTCGAAAATGAAAAATCGCAAAATATAAAGTGGAATATTTCATTACCTATGGGGGCTACATGGGTGATTCTGGTATCAAAATGTAGGTTTTCGAGGTCGCTCCATTCAATAAAAAACAATTCAAAGCCCTAACTATCACCGTTTAGATTTTGACCTGTCAAATGGCATTTTTTGATAAAATCGGAAATTTCAAACTGTCGTAACTGCCGTCCCTCTCATCTCCGCCAATAGTTATTTATATTATGTTGATCAGCATAGTCCCAAGTACCTCTGTGCAGAATATGAGCGATTTGAAAAATTTCAAATTTTGGATGAAAAATGACAAAGGGGTATGACCCCCTAAAAACACCATGTTTGTCAATAAAAAATATATTTGGGGAGGATCTCACGTTATTATTGAATCTGGAAGTTGTACTTCCCATTTGTCAGCATATATCAAAGTATCTATGTGCAAAATACGAGCGATTTTAAAAATCTCAATTTTTTGGGTGGAAAATGATCAAATGGTATCCCCCCTAAGAACACTACAGTTCGGGTACTCATAGAATAAATGCGTAATTTTGACATGAGTAGGGTAACTTTTTGGAATGAAAGATATAACTGGTTTTTCTTCAGTGAATAATAATCCTTTTTGTAAGTTGGTATCACATCTCCTTTGTTACGCTTCGAATGTTTCAACTAACTGATTATAATGCCATCAATTTTCCCCATCATATGTTCCAGAGGCGTGTGGTGGTGCTGCCTCACTAACAATAATTAATTATATTCAGTTAGAATCTTAGATTACCACCTGACGTTATATTTAAAGCTGCGTTAATAATGAATCATTGTGTTGTCCCTGATTATCGGTTTTCAGAGGAGAAAATGGCTTTTCATGGTTAATTGGGTTTACCGAAGAAAAGTCTACAGTCTCACTGTTGGAAACTGGATGGAAACATGAACAGTGTTAGAGTTGAGGCAGTGTTAATGAGCACTCTTTTCTGAACCCATAATAAAAGAGGAAAATTCACTCTTTTCATTGATTAATTAATACTGTTTGATTTTTCTGGAATTCAACATTCCTGAACTTCTACAGCATATTTCTCCAAATGATTCTTCTGACTATTCTCGTTGGAAAATTTGGGAAACAAACTTTCGTGAAGTAACATTTTTGCCAGTGATATCAGTTGAAAGCACCAGAGAAACCGAAATTTCAATTCCAAGAGGGGCATAAATATAAAATACATGTTCAAGGAAACGCAATATGTCCTGATCCTCGGAATATGAAATAAGGAATTTCAGGATTGTCAGAAGAATATAAATGGTACGATATAGAACTCGAGCATACTTTTTCGAAGCCACAGAAGTAAAGCAGCGAAGTTTAAAAACAGTTCGTGGAACAGTTTAGGGCAGCATAAATATTCCAGGGGTGATATATCAAGCAGTGAGACATTATCTGTATACAACAAGCAAGGGTTCGAATTTTTGAACAAACTTCGAAGCAAATTCAAAGGATGGAAGAAAAAAATTGTAATAACTCGTTGATTAATATAATTTCAAACAATAATGAAAGCTCAACAAGTTTTCCCGTTTCTTCTTTCACCCTATATCACATTTTTATTGACTTATCTTACGAGAACATAGAACACGACATGCAATATAAAACATGATGGTTGTAACAACAAACACACTGTTTAATTAAACTCAAACGTTTTCCTCAAATTACTTCGTGAGAATTTGACGTATCATGTACCTCAAGGACACAGTTTCAATCCTGTCTGTGTCTGCGTGAAAGTTTGAGTCAAAATAGATCTAAGCTAGAAGGATGTATGCTTTAGAAGACGAGGGTTTACCTTTTCTGACAGTTCCACAGGACTTGCCATATTATCCGTGGGATCAAAAAGGTCACAGGATTATTCTATGCTCATATAGAACTGTCAGAAGTTTTTAAATTGGCTCCTGCGTTTTATTCGTGAAAAAATAAATCTATGAGATATGTGGTGAAATGAAAGAATGGTAAGAAAGTGGCATATACATATTATTTAGGAATGTAAATCTTCCGGGACAAACCCGCCATAACTTATTCATAAAGGTCGTCCTCATAAAAAATCTGTGTCCGAATCTTGCTGAACAGAATCCATCAATTTCAAATCTGGACCTTGTAGGCGGTGGTTAAATACTGAATAATCCAATCGATTTTTAGGTCGCAGGTATCCGGTGCCTCCATGAAAAGGGCATAGAAGGAAATCGCCTGAAATACCCACTGACGTCCTTTTCCCCAGAAAGCCCCACGCAATTTTTGTAAGCTTGAATTCGTGACTGCAATAACAATTCAAAACCGAAGCTCTTGGAAGGCCGGGGAAATTCCCAACAATTCACTGTCGGCGTTTTTGTAGCGGAATGACACACGTGGCCAATTTTCTCGAAGACAGTAGGAAATGGGTTCATTGAAGGGTAAATAAAGATTGTTTTCTTATTCACATTCAAAAGAAACATTGAATTTTGGTCGGAATACTTTTTATTGAATACGTGGTATTGTAAAGCCCAAGCCGGCAGTATCGCATTATCTTGAACGGTAAGCCTTTAAATATAGGTAACATCGAAAAATCATAAAAGCAATAGCCCAAAGTTGAGCTATCAAAGATAGCAAAGAAAGCAACTAGTAACTAGAGGGTGTTAATAAATAAATAAAATATAGATAGCGCACTGAATTCATCTGGGTATTTTGACATTTAAGAAGTGTGATTTATGACATTTATAAAAATGGCTTCGTACACGATACAACAACGCGTTCAAATTGTTTAATTATTTTATGCAAATCAGCGTTCTTAAATAAAAAAAGTTCTGTCAAATGTCATCTTTTCCATGGATATGAGCTGTCACACAAAACAGAAATACAAAAATAATATGTCAATTACTAATTATGGGCAATTTTGAATTCAGTTATTTCCGCAAATGTATTTATTACCCAAACATAAATCAAAAACATTTCAGAAATATAGAGAAAAGATGAAAATGGACAACTCACGATTGATGCTGATCGTCACAATCCGATTTACTTGACATTCCGGTAAAAATTCACTGTTCCACCAACTTGAGATCTTTACCCGCTTTTTGATCTGATAATAGCCTTCCATGTTATTATAAGTTCTATGCAAAATACACAATAATTGTATACATCTCCATCTAGTGGCGATAATATCAAATTTACTACCTTCACGACTACGCTACAGTGTCTAGATAAGAGTCATTAACCGTAGTGACTCTTAGTGGCGTTATTCAAAAGGAGGAAATGCATTTCCTACACAAGCAAATTTTTCATTGAGTTTTTCAGAATTTTAATGTATTTGTAATAACCAGGCCGTAGACTAATCCAAAAATGAAGTTTCATAACAAACAGTCCATCCGATCTCGAGTTATAAATGGTGTAACTAACAACTCTCTTTTATATAGATAAAGATTTATTCTAAAAAAAACAGGCAATTCCAAACACCGTTTAGTTTACTACTTTCTGAAAATGTTCTATAACTTGAGACTATCTGGCTGTCATCGGTATCGAATGAAATTCCGTAACACACTCGTTTCCTTCTGGAGAATGCACGAAGTGAAAGGATTCAATAATGAAATTCTGAATACACGTCCGAATAACATACAGGCCATCAAGTTCCTAATAGATGTCGTTCAGGAATTCCAGCAGGAAGTTTTTCCCATTACAAGGCATCAGATATAGACAGGGGTCGTCTGGGAAAGCTGTGAACTAAATGGATCGGGAGAGCCTTGCAATTTACACGACATAATTTTCCGAAGTCTCATGATGAGGGTTTCACGATGAAGCATTTGAATACTCTTGAAATTAAGTAACTCGTTTAAAAAAGAGGTCAGTTGGTAAAGGAATTGAGTTTTTTATGGAAGGATTATAAAGTGTTTTCCAATAAGAGGTGTTATTTTGAATATGTTATATTTAATATTAATATGATTTCATGTTGCAAATTAATTTTAGCCTGTAGGTCTGCAGCGTGTACAGGGTTGTTAAGAAAAATCGAGTAAAATAACGAAATTTTATTCCCAGAGAATTCAAGCATTTTAAGACTATCAATACAATGTATGGCCTTCACGGGCATCAATAATAGCTTGACATCTTTTTTGCATACTACACACGAGGTTGTTGAACATTTCTTGAGGAATTTGGTTCCATAAACGGGGCAGAAGCTCTCTCAGATCATTTAAGGATTCTGGGGTAGGTTGATGATTATCTGATCTTCTTTGGAGCTTATCCTATGCATGTTCTATGCAATTCAAATTTGGTGCGTGCGGAGGTATTGGTAAATGTGGAATACCAAGCACCTCGCGCGCATTCTCAACTATGGCTGCAGGGTGCGGTCCAGCGTTATCGTCTAGAAATTGAAAAATTTCACCAATAGCAGCGTGAAAATTTGGCACAACATTGTCGATGACATGCTCCCTATAGTGTAAGGCGGTCATGTTCCCAGGACAAATGTGTAGATCTGTGCGCCCGTTGAAACATATCCCGGCACATACCACAACACTACCCCCTCGGAATGGATGGACTTCTTGGACATAGCGACGATTACGAGGTATGCGTGGGATTGTCCATACCCTTATTCTTCGAGAATCTGAAAATCGTCCATATCTGGATTCATCAGTGAAAAGGACACTACGCCATTGATCGTTCCAATTGATATGTTGCCTTGCCCATTCCAGTCTTTGACGCTTATGGTCACGTGTTAATGGAACTCCTCTTAATGGACGTCTAGAATCTAGATTCACCTCTCTCAAAAGTCGTCGGATGGTTTCGATGGAAACTTGGACTCCATCTGCATTTTGAAGAGTATTCCGTAGCATTCTACACGTAGATGTAGGGTTTCTTCTCGCCGAAACGGTGAAGAAACGATCCTGAGCAGGTGTTGTTTTTCGTCGCCCACCAAGCCTTGGTCTTTCCAACACGGAACCTGTCTCCCTGAACCTATTCCAAAGTCGAGATATCAGATATCACATTTTGGCTGACTTGGAGAGCCTTTCCGCTACAACAACCTGAGTTAGGCCACCCTGTAGCATTCCGATAGCCCTATTAGCCTCAGCATGTGTTAATTTACGTCTTGGCATTTTCAGAAAACTCGTTTCAAATCGAAGCCGTTGATAAACTGACTTCATTTCAAAATAAGAACATTCATGAAGCATATGCAAAGAACCAAACTTCAGAAAAAAGGCGACCAGATTGACGAAATGTCTCATACTGATTTTTATTGGATCGATTCAAGTTGTTATTGAGTTTTAAATGATTTTACAGCGATTTTCTCGAAGATTACATACTTTTAAAAACGATTAAATACGATATCCCTAACTCTTGTGGAGCAGTATACTTGAAACTTTGAAAATAGCCCAGATGTGAATCACAAAGCCGCAGACCCAAGACTGAGAAGCCGAAAATATGAAATGAAACGAACAAATACAGGAAAACAACCTGAAATTCCTTTCCAACTCCCATCGTACGGTATTTATAGGTCATGAATGAATTAAAAATACGATTTTATCAGAAAGACCGTCTGCGAGTGTATGATTTACAATTCGCGTGCTCACAGACCGGATAAAATACAACAAAACGACAAAAAACGTACCAGAAATACTCTGTCTGTTACCATTGAACACTGTTATGAGTTATGGAAATCTTTGTCCGCGACGGAGCTCGATAACTCAAGGATCACTTTAAACGTTTTATATCGACAGGAAATATATTCCAGTTGAAATATTCGACTCGTATCTGGAGCAATTCGGTTCCTGCTGACAATGCAGGAATTTCGATTTACATTCAGCGCGAAAACCACCGGAAATTGTTTAATAAAACCAAAAATATGATTTATTCATTGGAATTTATTTTGTCTCCTCAAGTGGAGGCGAATACAACGTCGCTCGACTCGGTCTATTGGAGTATGGTGTACAAGTCCTTCAGTTTCCTTTTGTGGCTTCAATCGATTCGAATTCTGAGGGCTTTTCGCTTATTTGCATGTTGTACTCGTTAACCCATGTCTCGTCGCCATGCATTTCATGGAAATGACGAGAACGTAGAATCTTGGAAGCCTTTTCTAAGCAAATTGAGCTGCTTTGAAATATACGTTTCCATCCAGAGCAAACTGTCTAAGACTTCAGGTTCTTGAATCAATGTTGATATATATCCTGTAATGTTCAGAGAATATCGTGAGAACCAAGGGCAAGCAGGTAGGAATTGGTGTTCTTCTTAAATTTCTGGAGGTTATATGCCTCGGGGAACACCTCCCTAGGCAATGTGTTCCAAAGCCTCGCTGTTCGTTGGATGAACGAGTCTTTGAAGAGAGATGTTCTGCAGGTCTCCAAAGTTACCACGAAGGGGTGTGAAGACTTCACTTGACGGGTTAGTCTGGAAGAGACTGCCAGAGGGGGAACGATTGCTGATAATTCAGAAGAGCATCGCCCATGGAAATATCTATAAAATAGAGACAGATCGCCCACTTTTCTACGGTGTTCCAGAGAAGTGAGCGAGCTTGTAAGCGAGGCATCACCGACGAGATGAATTGCCCTTTTTTGTACGGAATCCAAGAGTTTTAGGGTGTGTTTAGGTGCAGCACTCCAAATATGGGAACAGTATTCCAGGACAGGTCGAATCTGTGCCTTATAGATCATAAGCAGCTGACCTGAGGTGAAATAGCTCCTGGCTCGAAACAGAAAACCAAGTTTTTGGGATGCACTTTTAGCAATGGATCTCACGTGATTCTCCTAGGAAAGGTTACTGCCGACAGTAATGCCAAGCATCGAAATGGATGACTTCAATGGTATGGTCACTCTCGACAATTTTATGCTGGGCACAGTAAGATCGGCTTTTCTAGAGAAAAGACATGCTTGTGTTTTGTTTGCGTTGAATTCTACCAAGTTATTAGATCCCCATTCAAGAATGGTTGCCAAGTCCATATTTATGTTGTTAACATTTCTTCCTCGTTCGTTGTTGATTTGGCGGGCTGGTATTGGAGCCCTAGAAGAAAAGGCGGTATGGAGGGTACTATCATCCGTGAAGCTGTGCACTGGACACGAAGTTGCTTCTAGCAAATCGTTGATGTGAAGTAGAAATAGTGTTGGAGCCAGAATTGATCCCTGCGGAACACCAGCATTTATGGGTAGAGAGTCAGACGAAACTCCATCGACCACTACATGAAGAGATCGGTTTGAGAGAAAACTAGCTAGCAGAGAACATAGCTTTGGGGGCACGCCATAAGATGGAAGCTTGGCGAGGAGTCCCTGATGCCAGACTCGATCGAATGCCTTGGAGATATCCAGTGCTACGGCTAGGGTTTCACCATATTTCTCGGTAGATAGCTGCCATATATGTGAGACGTAAGCGAGCAAGTCACCAGTGGATCTCTGATGACGGAAACCATATTGTCTATCGTTGATAATTCCTGAGTGTTCCAAATGTTTCATGAGCTCGAAGTTGATGGCTTTTTCCATGACCTTTGAAATAATAGATAACAGATATGTTCACAACATCGAAGGATAAAGCTGTTGGGCCTGAACTCTTTTGAGGCCTTGAAAAGGACCACTCTTCAACAATAACTCTTGGGTTTGCCGAGCCCCAGATGCGACAATTTTGCTTGTTGACGAAGCCACCGAGGTGGAAATGGGCCTCAGCACAAAAAATGATTTTTTCGATGGAATTCCGGATCATTTTCATGCATTTCGAGGAACCAATCAGCAAAAATACGACGTTGTTGATGATCAGCTGGCCTCAGTTCTTGTGTTAACTGAACTCCATAAGCCTTAAGACCTAAATCTTTATGCAAAATGCGGTGTAATGACGTTTGTGGAATGCCTAATTCCAAAGAACGATGAGGAATGAACAAACCTGGGGTTTCTTCAACACTTTCGGCTACAGCAGCAATATTCTCGGCTGTTCTTGAGCGACGTGCACGGGTTTTATTATCTACATCACTTACAAGTCCCAACAGCTCAAATTTTTCCACCAATTACTGTATTGCGGTTCGACAAAATGCTTCAAGACGACCCAAAAATGTTCGAGTTTTACGAACCGTCTCTGCCAAATTTCCACCATTTTTATAGTGAATTTTTAATTTCAATGCGTTGTTGAAGTGTGTATCGTTCCATTTTTATTGAGGGCTTAGTTTCTACTTGTCAAATGTCAAAAAATGACGGCTTTTAAAGTGACATCCATCGAAATAACACTTCTTATTGGAAAACCCTTCACAAAGCCAATCGACCCAAGCATATCATAATGACTATAATGATCACAAATCCTACTCAGTATCCTACAGCTTTTGTCTGAAGCTAAGAATAGGATGAAATGAGCAAATCTCGAAGTGAGAGGGCGTTTTCCTTACTACTCTTCAACATGGTTTTCTCCTGTTTCCATCGACGTTTTATCTAGCGAGAAAATATATGTGTTGGCAGATATATAAAAGCAGATGGAAAGTTTTAGTATTGATTTCCCCTGTGGTTGAGGAAGATCATATTATGTGGAGATGGAAAATGCTTGACAATCCCTTAAGTGCATCGAAAAATGGCATAAAGTATACCAATATGCGCTCCATTTCCTGTTTGGTTCTCATCCAACAGTTTGTATATTTCTAGAGTTCAAGAATGACCCTGTATCATATCGAAATTAATTGCGGAAAACTGCGAATTAATGGGGATAAGTTTCATAATTCCAAACGAGTCAAGCTTTGCTTCCAAAATATCCACAATCCATCGGGTATTGTTGTTTTCAACTCCATCAATTCATTTTGCAGTCATGCCCCAGAACACCCATAAAGATTTATGGATAACGCATGGAATGTATTGCGTACATATTGCGCTATCGGTTGTTTGTTGGACATACGAGCTGCCATTTTCGTAATGATATATTGAAAGGTGAAAGGGCTTTTTTCTTCGGAATTGCAGAATAACAAATGTGCTGATCAGGACACAACTGAAAATTGAAATTTACCGATTGAAACCGTTGATGAATCTCGAATATTTATTTCGAAAGAATGAAAGTTAGGGAAGCTTTGGGATGTCCTATCTGAGTTTTCAAACAGTCGACGCAGTTTAGAATGAGAAAAGAACTACAACTAATAATTTTTCAACAAATCAGAACTGCGAGGATGTATTGATATCTAGTTAGCCTAGACCAGTTCCATGCATAAACAAAATATTGCGATACCATATCAACGAACAATAACTTATTAGAAGTGTCAGTGTAGCTTTCGACGTCAAAAAAGTAAACCAGAGTTACGCAATAAATTGAAAAAAAGTCCACCGAAATTGTAAAATTTGAAAAATTGGAGTATCGAGCCATCATCAAGTACCTGTATTTAAACGGGTTAAGAGATAAGCAGATTTACGAAGATATGCTTAATACCCTTGGTGATCAATGTCCTTCGTATGCGACCGTGAAAAATTGGACTGCAAGCTTCAAAAGAGGTAAATTTCCCATTGAAGATAAGGACCGATCGGGAATGCCAGTTTCTGTGTCAGTCCCCGAAAATATCGATGCAGTTCATGACATGATTCTATCAGACCGTCGAATTGGGCTAAAACGGATATCTGAAGCACTGAAGATTTCATACGAACGCGTTCATCATATAGTTCACGTCAATTTGGACATGAGAAAAATTTCTGCCAAATGGATCCCCAAATGTTTGAATGTTGACCAAAAGCGTGCAAGGGTAGAAGCATCGCGTTCGATCTGTGCTCGATTTGAAAACGATGTAGACTTCTTAAACCGAATTGTTACTACGGATGAGACTTGGGTACATTTCTACGATCTAGAAACAAAGCAACAATCGATGGAATGGCGACACTCTGGTTCTTCAAGACCAAAGAAGTTTCGTGTCCAAAAATCTGCTGAAAAAGTTCTTGCTTCAGTTTTTTGGGATTGCCATGGAGTAATCATGATTGATTTTTTGGATAAGGGTAGAACAATAACTGGAGATTACTATTCGACATTACTGACCACTCTACAGGAAAAATTTAAAGGGAAAAGACGCGGAAAGCTATTCAAAGGTGTTTTGTTTTGACAACGCCCCAGTACACAAATCTCATGTTGCCATGAAAAAAATTCGTGATTTAGGGTTAGAATTACTAGAAAAACCCCCTTATTCACCAGATTTGGCTCCATCCGGCTATCATCTCTTTCCTCAACTGAAAGAAAGTTTAAAAGGTCGTGAATTTTCTTCCAACGAGGAGGTAATAAAAGCTGTGGAGGACTGGTTTGCAGAGCAAGAAGAAACATTTTTTTTAAAGGTCTAGAGACGTTGCAGGTTCGCTGTTATAAATGTATTCAATTAAGAGGAGAATATGTTGAGTAAAAAAATATTTTGACATTGATATTTTGTTTGAATTTATAGTAGGCTAAGAATTTTTCAATATATCCTCGTATTTTGATAAATGCCGATTATTTTCCGACTCATCTACAGAAAATACAACAATGCAGTCATCGATCATCGAAAGTCCTATTCCAATCAAGTTAGGAGAGATCAGAATTACATTCGCTGTAGTCGCATTTTTTCCTTTGTTACCTGCTCTATATTCCTCTGAAAGTATGTTGGACCTCTTTCACAGGAACGTGAAGCCAGTCCCTGTCAACAAACTACTACATCTGCCACTTTCATCAACTTGCCCGAAAACTCGGGTCGAATTTCCTTTGATGGTCAGATCGCTGGACTGTGCTATTTGGTCCAGCGAGTGATTCCGTGTCAGTCAACATCAAGCTATAATTGGACACAGTCGTCCAAAACGAAACTGATTGAGAGACCGCTCCGATTCTCGGTGTTTGATGAGACTGAATGGTTATTGAATACAAGAATTAGGATTAAATAAAATACTAAAATCATACTTATTCTGTGCTGGAATAGAGGAATTGGTTTATGGAAACAACAAAAAACACTTTGGTGAAACTTTATTGAGGATATGTACCCTGTTCACACCAATTTTCGGGGACCAAGGCTTGGCGAGGAAAGCCGCTCATACTCCTGGAAAAATCCGGGATTCCTGTAAATTTAACACATAAAAATGGAGTTGCAACCGCTACAAAACTTCCAGCTGAATTCTTTACGCGATTGCTCGGACCAAACAGACCTCGCGATCGCCTCCGCCTTCCTTAAAATCTCCGGAACGACCTCGTAAAGATGACGCCGATCGCGTTCGATGGCTTCCCGGAATCTGCGACGATTCCGGAGCTCCGAGCGCTCCGACGGGACGTAAATACGTGTATTTCTCGTATCTCGCGGACGTTAAATTTATATGGAAAAGGCCACTTTTACCGGAGCTGCCTGAGCAAACGGTCTTTAAAGTCGGCGTGAGGAATAATCCGGAGGATTAAATTAGGGACGGTGCTTCCGGATCGATCTAATTGAAATTGATAATCGCAAGGTCGTTTGAATTAGGCGATTCGAATTTTCGCTCTTAACTCGAGAAAGGTGACCAGTTGGAAAAAAGACAAGGAAAGCTTATTTCTCGAAATTTTTTTTTAATGTTTTGGGTGCGACGAAAAGGAATATCCTGTAATGTTTAGAGAACATCGTGAGAACCAAGGGCAAGCAGGTAGGAATTGGTGTTCTTCTTGAATTTCTGGAGGTTATATGCCTCGGGAACACCTCCCTAAGCAATGTGTTCCAAAGCCTCGCTGTTCGTTGGATGAACGAGTCTTTGAAGAGAGATGTTCTGCAGGTCTCCAAAGTTACCACGAAGGGGTGTGAAGACTTAACTTGACGGGTTGGTCTGGAAGAGACTGCCAGAGAGGGAACGATTGCTGATAATTCAGAAGAGCATCGCTCATGGAAATATCTATAAAAAAGAGACAGATCGCCCACTTTTCTACGGTGTTCCAGAGAAGTGAGCGAGCTTGTAAGCGAGGCATCACCGACGAGACGAATTGCCCTTTTTTGTACGGAATCCAAGAGTTTTAGGGTGTGTTTAGGTGCAGCACTCCAAATATGGGAACAGTATTCCAGGACAGGTCGAATCTGTGCCTTATAGATCATAAGCAGCTGACCTGAGGTGAAATAGCTCCTGGCACGAAACAGAAAACCAAGTTTTTGGGATGCACTTTTAGCAATGGATCCCACGTGATTCTCCCAGAAAAGGTTACTGCCGAAGGTAATGCCAAGCATCGAAATGGATGACTTCAATGTTATGGTCACTCCCGACAATTTTATGCTGGGCACAGTAAGATCGGCTTTTCTAGAGAAAAGACATGCTTGAGTTTTGTTTGCGTTGAATTCTACCAAGTTATTAGATCCCCATTCAAGAATTGTTGCCAAGTCCATATTTATGTTGTTAACATTTCTTCCTCGTTCGTTTTTGATTTGGCGGGGTGGTATTGGAGCCCTCGAAGAAAAGGCGGTATGGAGGCTACTATCATCCGTGAAGCTGTGCACTGGACACGAAGTTGCTTCCAGCAAATCGTTGATGTGAAGTAGAAATAGTGTTGAAGCCAGAATTAATCCCTGCGGAACACCAGCATTTATGGGTAGAGAGTCAGATGAAACTCCATCGACCACTACATAGAGAGATCTGTTTGAGAGAAAACTAGGTAGCAGAGAACATAGCTTTGGGGAAACGCCATAAGATGGGAGCTTAAACGATTTATTCAAAATTGTTCTTTATTTTTGGAAAAATCAGTGGCGTAACCATTTTTTTCTCAAAAATGTCCAGTCGCGTGGTAGTACGGACGCCACTGGTGGAACAAATAGAATAGTTTCCATCACAAAACTTGCTACCACGCTGCTTATTCAGGCCTAGAAAATTTCATCAAAATGTCTTCAGCCGTTTAGAAGAAATCAACGACTTTGATTGTTTCTAATCAAACTTTGTAAAAGAATTATTTCCCAAATAAAGTTCATTAATTTCTGTGATAACATGAACTAACGGATGCAAGAAACTTCTAATCCTTGCAATTTGTAGAGCTATTTATGAACAAAAGCTCCAGACTTGAATCCAGAGCTTTTTCCCGAAGGAATAGTCTACAGAATGGTGAAGGCGCCGGTCGCTTTAATCTCAGTCGAGCCTTTGTTTCGCTGAGGTTTTTGATGATTTCAAAATGATCAAGGAGGTGCTTGCATCAGATTTTGAGCAGACAAGTTTCAGCATAAGGTTTATTGTGCAATATCGAGAAGAAGTTATACACAGCATCATCATAGTATAAAGCAAAGTCGATTTCGCTGTCTGTCCCTATGTCCCCATGTCCCTATGTATGCTTAAATCTTCAAAACTACGCAACGGATTTTGAAACGCTTTTTTTTAATAAATAGAGTGATTCAAGAGGAAGGTTTATATGTATGATACTTGCATAATATTGTAGAGAAACACTGATTAATTTACAGGTTTCTAATGTGATGTCGTAAATAACTATTTTTATAGTTTTGGTCCATGTAATAAGGCACGAATTCGCGTATCCCCATGTTATTCTTACGGTAATATAGTCCATGGACTTTTTCATGGATAATTCAACCAAAGAAAAGCGAAACCTCTGATTAGGTGTATCGGATTATCAGAACAGTGACCAAACTCCAACTGGAAAAGTCTAGATGGTTACAAAGTAACTGTCCCCAATTCTCGCAAAGTTGTCTCGATACGAAACTTTCAGAAATTTCAGGAGTGATGTGAAAAACGCCAGGTTCTTCTGGCTTATACAATTCTGGCGAAACAGGGCATCATGACTTCCCTTAACTTTCGTAAATTTCCAAATCGGTGTAAGTTTTGAATAACTGACAGCTAAAGTAGAAGTTTCTTCAAGTTACCACGAATATTTTCTGGTATATCTCGTGAAACTTGCCTTATAATCAGTTTGATGAGTTGGGGGAATAATGTAGTCGTTAATGAGGGTCCAGATGTGGCTGCGTTTTTTAAAGATGAAGTTTGAGAATCAGGGGAGATTGGCGAATGGAATGTTATCACGAAAGTTTGTCCTGAATGTTCATTACTGTTTTGGGTTCATTTGGGTTAGTTGGTTCGCAGGGTTGTACCGTGGTGCTACTGCGGCCTTGGTAAATTTGGTTGATACATGATTTGTACCTGGAGGAGGCTCAGCTTCGGAACAAAACTGGAAAATTAAAACGAAATAATTCATTTGTTATGAGGGCTACATGGACGATTATGGTATCAAAATGTAGGTTTTCGAGGTCGCTCTATTCAATAAAAGATTTTCCAGAGCCCTAACTAGCATAGTTTAGATTTTCACCTGTCGAATGGCATTTTTTCAAAAAAAACGGAATTTCAAACCGTCATAGCTCCCGTTTCTTTGGTCGTATCCAAATGAGGTTTGCATATTCATGATCAGCATTGTTCAAAGTATCTATATCAAGCATAAAATCGATATCGAAAATCCCAACTTTTTGGGTCAAAAATGCATAAGGGGTAAGACCCCCTAAAAACACCATATTTGCCATCAACACGAATTCCCTGGAGAATCTAACAGTGTTATTCAATCGATAATGTCTTCAACCCATTCGAATCTTTCAGATTACCCAATTTGGTGACCCATATCACCCATACTTTGAGTGCTATGAGCTTCGGAACAAAACTCGAAAATGAAATATGGAAAAAATTAAAACGAAATAATTCATTTGTTATGAGGGCTTCATGGACGATTTTGGTATCAAAATGTAGGTTTTCGAGGTCGCTCTATTCAATAAAAGACTATCCAGAGTCCTAACTAGCATAGTTTAGATTTTCACCTGTCAAATGGCATTTTTTCAAAAAAATCGGAATTTCAAACCGTCATAGCTCCCGTTTCTTTGGTCGTATCCAAATGAGGTTTGCATATTCATGATCAGCATTGTTCAAAGTATCTATATCAAGCATAAAATCGATATCGAAAATCCCAACTTTTTGGGTCAAAAATGCATAAGGGGTAAGACCCCCTAAAAACACCATATTTGCCATCAACACGAATTCCCTGGAAAATCTAACAGTGTGATTCAATCGATAATGTCTTCAACCCATTCGAATCTTTCAGAATACCCAATTTGGTGATCCATATCACCGATACTTGGAGTGCTATGAGCTTCGGAACAAAACTCGAAAATGAAATATGGAAAAAATTAAAACGAAATAATTCATTTGTTATGAGGGCTACATGGACGATTTTGGTATCAAAATGTAGGTTTTCGAGGTCGCTCTATTCAATAAAAGACTTTCCAGAGCCCTAACTAGCATAGTTTAGATTTTCACCTGTCAAATGGCATTTTTTCAACAAAATCGGAATTTCAAACCGTCATAGCTCCCGTTTCTTTGGTCGTATCCAAATAAGGTTTGCATATTCATAATCAGCATTGTCGAAAGTGTCTATATCAAGCATAAAATCGAAATCGAAAATCTCAACTTTTTGGGTCAAAAATGCATAAGGGGTAAGACCCCCTAAAAACACCATATTTGCCATCAACACGAATTCCCTGGAAAATCTTACAGTGTGATTCAATCGATAATGTCTTCAACCCATTCGAATCTTTTAGAATACCCAATTTGGTGATCCATATCACCGATACTTGGAGTGCTATGAGCTTCGGAACAAAACTCGAAAATAAAATATGGAAAAAATTAAAACGAAATAATTCATTTGTTATGAGGGCTACATGGACGATTTTGGTATCAAAATGTAGGTTTTCGAGGTCGCTCTATTCAATAAAAGACTTTCCAGAGCCCTAACTAGCATAGTTTAGATTTTCACCTGTCAAATGGCATTTTTTCAAAAAAATCGGAATTTCAAACCGTCATAGCTCCCGTTTCTTTGGTCGTATCCAAATAAGGTTTGCATATTCATAATCAGCATTGTCAAAAGTATCTATATCAAGCATAAAATCGATATCGAAAATCCCAACTTTTTGGGTCAAAAATGCATAGGGGTAAGACCCCCTAAAAACACAATATTTGTCATCAACACGAATTCCCTGGAGAATCTAACAGTGTTATTCAATCGACAATGTCTTCAACCCATTCGAATCTTTCAGAATACCCAATTTGGTGATCCATATCACCGATACTTTGAGTGCTATGAGCTTCGGAACAAAACTCGAAAATGAAATATGGACAAAATTAAAACGGAATAATTCATTTGTTATGAGGGCTACATGGACGATTTTGGTATCAAAATGTAGGTTTTCGAGGTCGCTCTATTCAATAAATGACTTTTCAGAGCCCTAACTAGCATAGTTTAGATTTTCACCTGTCAAATGGCATTTTTTCAAAAAAATCGGAATTTCAAACCGTCATAGCTCCCGTTTCTTTGATCGTATCCAAATAAGGATTGCATATTCATAATCAGCATTGTCCAAAGTATCTATATCAAGCATAAAATCGATATCGAAAATCCCAAGTTTTTGGGTCAAAAATGCATAAGGGGTAAGACCCCCTAAAAACACAATATTTGCCATCAACACGAATTCCCTGGAAAATCTAACAGTGTGATTCAATCGATAATGTCTTCAACCCATTCGAATCTTTCAGAATACCCAATTTGGTGATCCATATCACCCATACTTGGAGTGCTATGAGCTTCGGAACAAAACTCGAAAATGAAATATGGAAAAAATTAAAACGAAATAATTCATTTGTTATGAGGGCTACATGGACGATTTTGGTATCAAAATGTAGGTTTTCGAGGTCGCTCTATTCAATAAAAGACTATCCAGAGCCCTAACTAGCATAGTTTAGATTTTCACCTGTCAAATGGCATTTTTTCAACAAAATCGGAATTTCAAACCGTCATAGCTCCCGTTTCTTTGGTCGTATCCAAATAAGGTTTGCATATTCATAATCAGCATTGTCGAAAGTATCTATATCAAGCATAAAATCGATATCGAAAATCCCAACTTTTTGGGTCAAAAATGCATAAGGGGTAAGACCCCCTAAAAACACCATATTTGCCATCAACACGAATTCCCTGGAAAATCTTACAGTGTGATTCAATCGATAATGTCTTCAACCCATTCGAATCTTTTAGAATACCCAATTTGGTGATCCATATCACCGATACTTGGAGTGCTATGAGCTTCGGAACAAAACTCGAAAATAAAATATGGAAAAAATTAAAACGAAATAATTCATTTGTTATGAGGGCTACATGGACGATTTTGGTATCAAAATGTAGGTTTTCGAGGTCGCTCTATTCAATAAAAGACTATCCAGAGCCCTAACTAGCATAGTTTAGATTTTCACCTGTCAAATGGCATTTTTTCAACAAAATCGGAATTTCAAACCGTCATAGCTCCCGTTTCTTTGGTCGTATCCAAATAAGGTTTGCATATTCATAATCAGCATTGTCGAAAGTATCTATATCAAGCATAAAATCGATATCGAAAATCCCAACTTTTTGGGTCAAAAATGCATAAGGGGTAAGACCCCCTAAAAACACCATATTTGCCATCAACACGAATTCCCTGGAAAATCTAACAGTGTGATTCAATCGATAATGTCTTCAACCCATTCGAATCTTTCAGAATACCCAATTTGGTGATCCATATCACCCATACTTGGAGTGCTATGAGCTTCGGAACAAAACTCGAAAATGAAATATGGAAAAAATTAAAACGAAATAATTCATTTGTTATGAGGGCTACATGGACGATTTTGGTATCAAAATGTAGGTTTTCGAGGTCGCTCTATTCAATAAAAGACTATCCAGAGCCCTAACTAGCATAGTTTAGATTTTCACCTGTCAAATGGCATTTTTTCAACAAAATCGGAATTTCAAACCGTCATAGCTCCCGTTTCTTTGGTCGTATCCAAATAAGGTTTGCATATTCATAATCAGCATTGTCGAAAGTATCTATATCAAGCATAAAATCGATATCGAAAATCCCAACTTTTTGGGTCAAAAATGCATAAGGGGTAAGACCCCCTAAAAACACCATATTTGCCATCAACACGAATTTCCTGGAAAATCTTACAGTGTGATTCAATCGATAATGTCTTCAACCCATTCGAATCTTTTAGAATACCCAATTTGGTGATCCATATCACCGATACTTGGAGTGCTATGAGCTTCGGAACAAAACTCGAAAATAAAATATGGAAAAAATTAAAACGAAATAATTCATTTGTTATGAGGGCTACATGGACGATTTTGGTATCAAAATGTAGGTTTTCGAGGTCGCTCTATTCAATAAAAGACTTTCCAGAGCCCTAACTAGCATAGTTTAGATTTTCACCTGTCAAATGGCATTTTTTCAAAAAAATCGGAATTTCAAACCGTCATAGCTCCCGTTTCTTTGGTCGTATCCAAATAAGGTTTGCATATTCATAATCAGCATTGTCCAAAGTATCTATATCAAGCATAAAATCGATATCGAAAATCCCAAGTTTTTGGGTCAAAAATGCATAAGGGGTAAGACCCCCTAAAAACACCATATTTGCCATCAACACGAATTCCCTGGAAAATCTTACAGTGTGATTCAATCGATAATGTCTTCAACCCATTCGAATCTTTTAGAATACCCAATTTGGTGATCCATATCACCGATACTTGGAGTGCTATGAGCTTCGGAACAAAACTCGAAAATAAAATATGGAAAAAATTAAAACGAAATAATTCATTTGTTATGAGGGCTACATGGACGATTTTGGTATCAAAATGTAGGTTTTCGATGTCGCTCTAACCAGCATAGTTCAGATTTTCACCTGCGAAATGGCATTTTTCGAAACATTGGGAATTTCAAACTGTCATTCTCGTATCCCTCACCTATGCATATAATTTTCAACAGAATAGCCCAAGGTTTCTCTGATAAAATAAATTTCAATCTGTCAGAGCTTCGGTTTTCCTTCTTTGAGACAGTGCACGAAGCCATTCGTTGTGGCCACATACATGAATGGAAATATCACTAAACATTGCTGCCAACATTATATGACATCAATGACATCATTGATTAAAGAGGTGTTACATTCATTTGTGCGTGTTTATCCAAAATTAATTCGATTCCGGGCATCGACATCATCACGTAGCAACTTTGACCGTTCAAGAGCACGAAAGCTGCGGTCTCATCCCCAACCGTCCTAACCTCGTCGTTCTCGCATCCCTCGCCTATTTTTCCGGCGGAACACGTGTTCATCCGACCGGTCCCGCCTCCGGGAAAGCGCCGAAGCGCACATCGATTCTGGATTCTCGTCCTTGCCGCAGTTTGTGCCGGAGCCACAACGTCGAGGAGGTCGACGTGGCACGTGACCGGTTTTCTGTGGTGGTGTCGTCGCCCCCGAGAAAAACGGGAGTGAATATGTATCAGGATTGCTTCAGGAACAACCGGCAGATATATCACCACCGGATCTACAGGGTCACAGGTGATGGTCCTTTTCCTACCGTTGGTGTTGTCGTCGTGCAGTGGCGATCGACCTCGTGGTTGTGCCGAGGATTTGCGTGCTACGGGAAGGAGTTTTCGCGTGACTCCGGCGGTGGAAATAGAATAATTTGTCTATTTATTCGTTTCGTACACCGATCGGGAGATTGCAAGGAAAAATTGGGCTGATGCCGTGTGGGAATTCAGGAATGTTATATTTTTTTTCTTGTAGCAGGATTGACTGCAAAAAAAGGAACGCTACCTCATCTATTTGGTTCCTCAAGATTACCCTAATTATGTTCGGTTCCTACTCTTCTTGAAGAGTGGAAGATGACACCCTGCAGAGAACACAACAGAGAGAAGTGTTCCCTAAACTTTGGCAGTTCGGAATCAAAATATCGTGTGTTTTTCTTTCGAGTAATAGGACTTTAAATTGAAATAAAACACATTTAAATTAAGATTGAAGCCAAATTTCTTTTTATTTGAAAGACTATTTCACTCAATTCAAAAACTGACCAATCACAGTCCAAAGACTCGTATTATCGCGATAATACCAACTGTCTCTGAATTATTATGATTTTAACACTACCTTATAAATAGAATTCATCCTACAATGAAACCTTGATGGGTTTGAAACCCAATACGAAGAACAACAAATTATTATAACAAAGAATACTCGTCAGCAGACCTACAGAATCTTATGAGTAACAATAAGAAGCAGCTCATCAATTTGATCAACACAATTTGAATTCTATATTTAGTTTGATATAAATATTTGACATAGAAACTGTAAATGTATACTCCATTCACAATTATAAAATCACAACTCTGGCCTTGGAAATTTGACACATTCCACTCTGTATCGAAGTTATGACGTTTTTCAAAAATTTTTATGTTCCAAGTCAACACTATGTTGCCCTTTCTACATTCTTAGCGTATTTCTCAGAATGTGAATGAATTGGAAAAGATGTGAAGGACGAAAATAATTAACGTTTATATGAATTGATAGAAAGGATTCCTTTTCTAGTTATTTGCATGAAAGGTACAAGAGATCACTGTTGAAATATTTTATTTTTCGCCATGGAAGAAAATTGCATTGCTTTCACATAATTTTCATATGCATGCTTGTGAAGATTTAATGTTTATTATCCCCTTGAACTGAAAGTTCAAGACTTGACGACATCAATTGTTGATTCTAATCAAGAATTCATTAAAAAAAATTAACCCAAAGATATAAGATGAATTGATGGGTAATTACAAGAATCAAGAATAATGGAACATTATATCCCTCTATTCGAATCCAAATAGATGAAGGGAGTTCTGATGCAAGAGGAACTTTTTCTTGGAACATAACCTTAATAGCTAACTTAATAAAAATAAGAGTAGAAGATTAATATCACAGGAAGACAACAAAGAGTAACAATCAAATTTATGATTGTAACGATTTATCGATTTGCTTTGTTTTCATCATGATATTGTATGTGATATGATTGTGAAGGTGCATAACATTTCTATTTCTAATATTTCTTTATTTCAAATAAATAACAGTTTTATTCATTCATCACAAAGAAAATAAACATAATAACTAAATTAACGACTTTGTTTACAGGGAAACTAATAATTTCAATGCAATAGTAACTGAGTTTTGGTTATAAATTAATAAGCAAGAATGTCAATTCCTGAAAGCTTTATAGATATACATTTCATTTATTTGATCTTATGAACAAGGAGTAAAATATTCTGGCTGTATAGTATTTTATTAGTTTAAAAAATATTCATACATTACTACCACAGTAGGTTTGTACAAATAAAATGGAATAGGTCAAACATATGCTTCACATTTATCATTCACCTGTTCTAAAATAAGACACAAACTCCTAGAATATGGAAAAAAACCGATGTATTTTGGTTCAATATGGCCTATTTCTACTTTCGGCAAAGGAATGAAAGCTCCAGTGACACATTTCAATTCATCGAAATCTGAATTCACCTACCGTTGAATGCAATATAGTCATATTTCTTCTTTTTTTTTAGCTTTTTCGACGTGTTTTTTTCTGAAACGTGAAAACGATCAACAATAATCATTTAGAGACCGATGACGGCCATCCAAAACCCGTTTAGGCACTTTTTTAGGTTAGTTGGATAGATGCGCCATCGAATGTATACTTTGATTTTTAGGGCTCATGCGTGATTTTTCCTAAACGAAGATCTAGATCAAATTTCATGTTTTGCTCGAGTTTTTCCCAAGTTTAACCTAACGTGGTGCCAAAACAATGATGGCCACCTGAAAGCCACATTGAAAAAAAAAACATGCATGATTCATTTGGATTCCGAAAAAGTATAACTCACTGTATTTCCAGTGTTTAAAACAAAATAAATTCCTTTGATAATGAGACGAGAACCCTTTCTTGATCACAAAAGTGCTTAAATTTACTTCATTAATTGAAATTAACTTCAAATCATTAATTTTATAAATCTGGGCTTCGATAGTGAAAGAAAACGAGATGAAACAGCAATTTCAAAATATCGATTATTGTCAAATTATACAAAACTACAAAAGACTTTCAAGGTAACTCCAAATTGTGTTACGAAATGGTGGAGGATCTGGGTTCCTTGGAGACCTAAGTACTTGCAGTGAATGTAAACAGGGTGTGTAATGAATGAATAATATGGTACCTGGTACCTTCAGGTAGGGGACATTGTGGAGGTTCAAAAAATATACTTTTATTTTAAGTGAAAGTAAAGTTTTCGAGATATTCGTCTTTTTCGAAAATTCAAAAAATTACACCCTTTGGCACACTTTTTTGTGGCAAGCCTCCAAATGAGAGAGTTTTTTCGATCTGTTTTCTGTATAGTGTTCCTGGAAAGATTCGCTATCGAACGTAAATAACCATTTTTGGGGATCATGCGTAGATTTTTTTTCAACAAAGATCTATCTCAGTTGGAGTAACCTGACGATTAATTGCTTCAAATTGACGACAACACTGTATTATGAGACCTAGCTACCCCCCAGCGTTGCAAGTCGGTTCATCCACTCCACCTCGGACAAGTTTAGCTTTAATATTGCAGATGGCAGGCAACCATGCCCTTTAAACAATGGAACTTTCTTCCTGTTCATGCTGTTTTTGTGCTTCTAAAATTCGATTTTTTCATACATCTTGACAAATAGGGGGTTTCACAATCCCTCGTAAACCGCACTTGACCTCGAAATCCTAGAACTCGCTAAAATAACCCCGAATGTTGTCATCAGGCACTTAAAAAAGGGTCTGTCAAACCGTTCTGTATATTGACCAACAATGACATTCAGAAAATAAAGAATCCCCGTCATGTCTCTGGCAGATTCAACTCCAGCTAAAAGATAAAAACCTTACACGGAAACCGAATTGACCTACCCCAATTGCCGATCCTCCAGTAACAAAAGTGGGGTGGGGGTAATAATGGAGATATTCGGCTCACAAAACAGCGCACATCTTATGTTTCATCAGGTGAAAGGCTATCCGTTTATTTCCACCCTTATGAAACTGAACCCCTCAAAGCGGCGCGATCCAATATTGTGAGTATATTTTTTTTGGTCCTCTTCAACTCTGGGGATTCTCATTGTTATTAGAGATCTTGGTTTCTTCGAAGAATGGTTGAAAAGTTGGAATGACTTGAGATTGGTTCATGAGGAAATGGTGTTCAATATGGACTTCTACTGTTTGAGCATTTGGTCAGATTACTTTAGGGGTAAGCTATTGACTTAATCTGCCACCTACAGGTATAACTCCATTCACAATTATAAAATCACAACTCTGGCCTTGGAAGTTTGACACATTCCACTCTGTATCGAAGTTATGACGTTTTTCAAAATATTTTTATGTTCCAAGTCAACACTATGTTTCCCTTTCTACATTCTTAGCGTATTTCTAAGAATGTATATTTCATTTTGGAGAACACAACAGAAAATTGTGAACAATATTCTACATGTAAAGGAGTTTTTGGATTTTTGATTGTAAAGATTTATCGATGTGCTTTGTTTTCATCATGATATTGTATGTGATATGATTGTGAGGGTGCATAACATTTCTATTTCTAATATTTCTTTATTTTAAATAAATAACAGTTTTATTCATTCATCACAAAGAAAATGAACATAATAACTAAATTGACGAATTTGTTTACAGTGATACTAATAATTTCAATTCAATAGTTATTGAGTTTTGGTTATTTTTGGTTATAAATTGATAAGCAAGAATGTCAATTCCTGAAAGCTTTATAGATATACATTTCATTCATTTGATCTTATGAACAATGGGTAAAATATTCTGACTGTATAGTAATTTATTAGTTTAAAAAATATTCATACATTACTACCACAGTAGGTTTGTATAAATAAAATGGAATAGGTCAAACATATGCTTCACATGCATCATTCACCTGTTCTAAAATAAGACACAAACTCCTGAAATATGGAAAAAACCGATGTATTCTGGTTCAATATAGCCTATTTCTACTTTCGGCAAAGGATTGATAGGAATGAAAACTCCAGTGACACATTTCAATTCATCGGAATTTGAATTCAACTACCGTTGAATGCAATATAGTCATATTTCTTCTTTTTTCAGCTTTTTCGACGTGTTTTTTTCCTGAAACGTGAAAACGATCAACAATAATCATTTAGAGACCGATGACGGCCATCCAGAACCCGTTTAGGTACTTACGAAAATCGTGCAATTTCATTCTGCAAGTTCTTTCCTCATAATTCCTCGAAAATCCTACCTGAACCATATTTTCCGGTCGCTTTCGTTAGAAGATCGTATAAGGAAGCCTTTTTTGTCCATTCACACATTCCAAATAAATTTTGAGCACCAAAAACGATACCGAAACTAACTAAACTTCTGGGGGACCGGAATTTCGTTTGAAATCTTTCTAAACGGCCAGATACCTAAAAAAACTTCGTTATCAAGTGTAAAAAGGTCGATTAGTACTTACTTCCGCTTTATTTATGCTTATAAATCGATTTTTGGTCCAATTCAAATTTGCCGTTCGTACTCACGCCAAAAGTCGTGAAAGGAAAAAATGACACTTGCACAAAATTTCTCATATCGACGGGAAACTTCTTCTGGACGACGAAGAACGGAAAAATAGGCGATTTCCTATCGATATTTCGCCCCAAAATCGCCGATCGATTCGAACTAACAAAATATGTAATATCTTTGATACTTTTACTTTTATGTAAACAAAGAACTGGCAACGTCGATTTGTCATTAACGATATTTTATGTACGGGCACAGACTTTTCATCAGGTGCGCCAACTCCTGAAAACGAAACCATGACCTCCTATGTGATTAAATAAAAGTGAATGGAGTAGGTATACTCATCCAAAATGGTAAACTGTGTGGACTCAGATTGACCGAATGATTGTCGACATTCGTATGACCATTTTTCTAATCAATCTTTTCAAAGGGAAGGCATTCACTCCGTTGGCAAATGGGAAATGTCCCCAATTCAGAGGTCTTAAAACCCGGAACTTCGCTGAAGGCTTCCCCGTTGAATACCATAAAAAACCGAATCCAGCACGCTTCTATGACGTGTGAGTTTTCTATTCAGAGGACGAAAGGATAACCGTTTCCAAATCCGTGGGTAAATAACCTCTGGAAAGGTCCAGAGAAAAACTGGAATTTACTCAATGTGAATTTCATGGCTCGCATGGAGTGTGGGTGACATGCCGTGCGATTGAACAATTTTGAGTGTACGTGACATGCGATGAGGACTTCGGAACGTGACCGAAGAATAAATACTGTTTATAAATTTATGGCGATGTTGTGGGACATTGTGTGAAGCTGCATCAATCCAAATTTTGAGTGTTTCATGTTCTGAATGTAGAAATCGAACGTTTGCTCAAAATTGGCATGATACTGTGACGAAAACTGATGCGGGTATCGAATTGCTTAGGTATACAGAGTGAGTCAATGTGAAATCACGTTTTCTTTCTAAATGACACACCATGGATATTAAAACAAATATGGATAGATCGCAAAAAAATCCTGTATTCTACTGAATAAAATTCCATCTATTCCAGTTTGAATGTCCGATTTCTTATGGACCTACCTGTAAGCTATCAAATTTTTTAAACTTGTTTTTTAGTGGAAAATAGTAAAGAGACAAATTCCTTTCGATTAATTTCAGAATTTTGTTGAATATGTTGAATACTGCACGAATCGTTCGCAAAGTGAATCATTCCATTGAGGAATTTCGCATATGGGCTGATATGGCACGTCAATTTCGATTTTTATATTCTGGGTTAACTGTGGAAATTACGGAGAAGGTAATTTCATTTTATGGCCCTGGAAATAATATACCAATGAGTGCAGCTGACAGCATTTTCGCACGCTATGACTACAACCCTGTTCAATATATTCATTCTGATCAAGTCTTTTTACAGGCTCTAATAATAGCTTTTACCAGCTATTTCATGCGGTCTCACATACATACATTTTCAGTTGTTCGCCAAAAGGATTTGATATTATATATCGATTCATACCTCTATGTAAAGGGTCGGCCAAAAGGGACAATGTGTTTTCAAAGCGTCATTTGGGACATATTTAAAATATAACTTGTGTTCAGCACATAGGTACCTTCAGAATTATTGCATTATCTTTGATTTCACACAACCTTTGATTTTGAATACCTTTGGTTTTGCACTACTTTTGATTTTGCACTATCTTTGATTTTGCACTATCTTCGCTTTTACACTACCTTTGATTTTTAACTGCCTGTGATTATGCACTACCATTAATTTTGCACTGCCTGTGATTTTGCACTACCTTTGATTTTAAACTGCCTATGATTATGCACCAACTTTGATTTGATTTTGCACTACCTTCAATTTGCACTATCTTTGATTTTGCTCTTCCTGATTTCTTACTGGGCAAATGAGAATATACAGGGTGAGTCTTTGACTCGTACATATATTTTAACTGAAGATTCTTGAGGTCAAAAGAAACCTTTTTTTCATTTTCCATTTTTCCGAATTCGGCTCTGTTAAAAAGATATAGCCATTTGAAAAAAAAAATTGGCTGACTACGCCTCTGAAATGATCTTCTGGAATTGATGCAAAGTTCATATTTCTCGATAGAAATTGAGTTTATACATTTATGGAATACTCAAGTACTGACCTTATTGGAATAAAAATGTTGCAAACACGATAATTTCAACAAAAACAGTTAGTTTCATCGGATTATATCTGCAACTAAAAAGCCACAGAGTTCCTTCTTCGATTTTTCTGCAGATTAGTTTGTAAACACTAATAACTTGTTCATATTTTCCTCGAAATTCCCAAACAATATCATGAAAAAAGACTCTTCATTCAGATCATCAAAATTTATTATTAAACAACCTAACCTTCAATTTTGTATCGATTCTGTGAATGTTTGCACAGAAATTTCAAGAAGATGTTGTCAGCTTGCAGATATTTTTATTGAGGTTAAGGATTTGTTATGAAACATAGTATAAATCACCATACATTTGTGTACCGTGGTATAAATATCTATGAATTCTGCCGTTTCCATCATAAATCGAGTTTGCCGCCAAATTTTACCACGCATGCGTAGAGCGAAAACCGAAAGATTGGTTATGTGGAGGCCAACTATAAACAATAACAAACCAGAGTCTCTGAACAAACTGTAAACATTATGTGAAGTTCTGAATACATTCAGAGAATTATTGTTCTAATCGTAATGTGATTATTATGTGGAGTGAATTAATATAATCTTAACCGTGTCGAGTTTATAAAATTCCAAGAGGATATTGTATAGATAGGAACATCGACACAGATTATGAGGTATCATTTTAGTTTTCATTAATTTCAATTTAATAAGTAGTTTGTATCGAGATTCATCATTCATATCCGAATTTTGTATTATTCATCGACATTTAACTTCAATATGGACCGGTAACTATGAATTTTCAATAGAAACTGTGCGTGTTAAATCCTCCTTGGTGTTCAATTTTATCTTCCACATTTGTGGGATTTTATTATTAAAATATCTCGACAAAGTTGATAAATATTGTGACAACATTGTAAACTCGTTTAAAGACCAGAGAAGGAATAATATTCGATGATATGTAATTCAGAGACGCATTCAGATTATTCTTGAAATTAATGATTTTTTCGTCAAATTTCTCCGGGTAAAATTGGAAATAACTCGAAAACGACGCGTTTTATTGAAAAAAAATAGGAATACTTTTAGTTTCTTAAATGATTGATTCTTTCGAAAATATGAAACGTTTATCTTTTTTTAAAGTGGTTTTATGGTGTTTTAGTCGGTATTGATGAGTCGACTACCCTGTAGCTTTTATACTAGTAGAGATATTGAATAGGTTTCGATTGAGGAATATGCACCATGAATAGAGTAAAAACTCAACCAAAATTCAGTTCATTCGAAATAACGGTCCGAAGATAAACAGAAAAGTGTTTTTTTCATAGATTTTCGACACCCTGTATCTTCGAAACCAAACTAAATATTGAAAAATGGTATAGGAAAAAAGTGTTTCGTTTGATGATAGGAATCTACAGTTAAAATATATATACAAGTCAAAGACTCACCCTGTATAGGGGAGGCTACTAAAGAACCCAAGGGGATACCTGAATTGAGGACCAAGAACTAGAAGAAAACTTTCAGCTATAAATTGAACAGGCTCATAAAAGAGAACTAAACGGTTATTTGCTTCGTCGTCTGAATTGAAAATCGTCAATTAAAGATCGAATGACTTCATAAACCTTGTTTCCTACAGCATCCGTCTTCTAGAGGCTGTTTTTTACCTTCTGATGGTCAATGAATGAAGCAACTTAACGCCTTTGCTGACCCGTAAAGCTGAAACATGTGAACGTGGCGCAGATAATTCAAGGAGCGTTTTCAGTTTAATGACATTTTCACGAGATTTAACGGCTATATTTGGTATAATTCAAGCCGGAGGGTTGAATGGATCCCTCGGGATTTAGGGAATGCGGTTTTAGACGGAATTTACGTAAACAACTACTTCGTGGCTGGTGACACGAATTAAGCGATCTGTTTTCCTTTTTCTGGGCAGATACTGGCTGGATTATCCAAGTACTGGTATAAATTACTGAATAGCGAATAAAATGAATAAAAGATAGGTATGGTTTGAATATCTGTTGATTTGGTTATTTCATCGAGAAGCATGTTTTCGGTTCTTACCTGTAATTTTCTGAAGACTTGTCATCTAATTGATTTAGGACCTTCTCCCTAATTCTCGGAATAAAAATGGATTCCCTGTTCAAAAATAGATTCAGGGTAGATACAGAGCATCTCCTTAATGCACTTATGATCAGGTGGACAATACAATTACGGAAAATTCAATAAAGAAAATGGATGATAGCTCGCTCTCTTAATGGTACAAGGAAAACGGAAGCAATAAGGGAAGCACCTTCGCCAGTGTCGTAGATAAAGATATAAAAAGAATGTTTTCTTCTCGGGAAAATCCATTTGGAATCATTCTGAATAGAATTCTTCTAACAGAATTCATTCATGAAGATCATGATCGAAATTTAACAGAAAACATTTCGATTTTACCAATTTTTGAACTGATATCTTTTCATAGAAGATTAGTGATCTTAGATCATTTTCAAGGGTACCTCAAGGTTCACTTATAGGGTCTCCGCTCTTTACTATTTATACTTCGAAAAGTCTTAAATCAATAAGATGCTGTGGGGTGCAGGCAAAGGCAAATGATTTTCAATTATGATTGCACTTTGCCCCTCAGGTTTTTAGTGATTTAATAAACGCTAGAATGGTGGAATAGACGATACTTCATTTATTTATAATACACTGCGCAAAAAAAATTAACGCACATTCTGAAAATCTCAATTTTAATGAAAGTTAACTCTGCATGACTTCAAAACTTATTTTTTATGTTCTCTCGGGAAGGTTTGAACGAAACAAGACACATTAAATGGAAGAAAAATTCAGGATTTCACCGAATCTTATGTGAAAGAAGAGAGATGAACAATTTTCAAAATACTGAAATGCTGATAAGTGATTTAATACTTGGTATTTCCACCCCTTGCGTTAATTACAGCTCGGCAACGGTTCATACTCAAAATGAGTGATCTTAAAATGTTCTGATCTAATCCTTCCCAAATTTCTCCGAGTTGGATTCCTAAGTCATTAAGAGTAGCTGGATGATTTTCTGAACTTCTCAGCCTTCTATTGAGGTTGTCCCAAACCTGCTCAATCGGATTGAGATCTGGACTTCTTGCTGGCCATTCCATTCGAGAGACTTCAACCTCTTCAAGGTACTCCTGAACGATGCGCGCACGATAGGGTCTGGCATTATCGTCCATAAAAATGAAATTTTCACAAATGTATGGGGCAAATGGCACTACATGCTCTTCAAGAATGTTCCTTATATACTTATCAGCATTCATAGCTCCATTATCAACGACCACTAGGTCTGTGCGAGCAGTCAAAGATATTCCACCCCATACCATAATCGATCCCCCCCGAAACCAGTAGTATTCAGGAAATTGCACTGAGTATATCTTTCATGTGGACGTCTGTATACAAGGGAACGTCGATCACAATGGTAGAGGCAGAATCTAGACTCATCTGTTAAGAGAACTCTTTCCCAATCGGCCTCTTCCCAATGGATATGCTCTCTCGCAAAATCCAAACGCGCCCTTCGATGGGCTGGGGTAAGAGCTGGACCTCTTGCCGCGACACGAGGCCTTTAATCATATTCTCTGAGGCGATTTCTTATTGTCTGAGTGCTAATTTGCACCTCATGAGTTTGCTCAAGCTGATTTTGAAGGAGGCGTGCGTTTGCAAACCGTTGTCTCAACGAAAAAACACTCAAGTAACGTTCTTGAATGGCAGTTGTTACCCGTGGTCTACCCTGTCCTGGTCTTCGGACATTCATACCTGTCTCCCTGAATCGCTGCAACATTCTGGACACACTTGTATGGGAGACTCCAAACCTTTCTGCAATTCTTGTGTACCTATGTCCACCCTTCTTCTCGCAAAACTACCGCTTGGGCACATTCCTCTTATGTCAAATTGCGTGTTTCGCGTTGCATAGCGATCGAGTGTAGAAAATCAAACGAAAGAAAAACTATTGATCACTAGAATTGATCGAAAACAACTGATTTTAGAATGGAGCCAATACATTCAAAATCTGATAATATCATCTTTTTTTATTCCTGCCGGGAGAAAACATCTGTATTGAAGAAAAACGTTGAAAGTGGATAAGATTCTGAAATTCTGAATTCTGAAAAAATAATTATCATTGAGAACACCTTCAGTTGTAGAATAAATTTGAGATTTCCATAATGTGCGTTAATTTTTTTGCGCAGTGTAGTTTTCGATGCTGACATTAGGATGGCTATAAGTGAGACTGCAAGGAACTGGGGAATACATGTTGATATGAGGGTTTGACAACATGTAAAGATCCTGATGCAAACTTGAAGTTTCTGTTCTGATAGACATGTGTAAGATAGAGATTGAAGAGAGCTGTTCGAATCTCTCGTGATATCTCACTTTACCTACTGCTACTCGTATGGACATAGAAGAGTAGTAGAGAAAGACTCTTTCATCTCCTGAACGGTAAGATTCAACTCATTTGGTGAAATCTTATTGATCTTTGAGGGAAATTCTTCAACTGGAGATATGTTGGAAGAACCACACTAAGGAGTGCTCTGAGAGCTCAAGATCGAAAGCTGTGGTGGAAAAGATTTACTGGTCTTACGTTCTGTCCTGTAATTTCTTTCAAAATGCTAAGGCTTCTGTTGAAAGCGTTGTGAAATGCTGTTAAGAACATGGCTGAGTTTGAAATACAGCTTCAAATATGAAGCAGGGATATTAAAAGATTTGGAACTAATTGAAGATGTTTTCCAGGCCTTTATTGTTGCAATATCGATCTATAAATCTCGTGCTACAGTTAGAGAGTTACAGTGGCAGCATTAGACCTCAAAAGCTGCATTTTTGTGTCAAACCATCTTAGTATTTTGCTCATAAAAACAAGAGATTGCAGGGACCCCAGGACTGGACCCTGAAGGACACCACTCAAAGCTTGTTTCCAGATAGGTATCACTTCTTTTGGTGGATGAAATCCTTATTTTTCCTCTGTTCCACTAGTTTCGTTGACTGGTCCAGAATGGCATTGAAGCACTGACTCATGCTGCCACATCTAGATCTCTTCGATCTTTCCCAGCCTTGAAAAAACAGCGTGTCGATGGCGACAAAGTACGCCAAAGAAGAAAATTTGCGAATCACGTAGAAAATGGGAAAACCCAACGAGTGCGAACCGTAACTGGGAAAGCGACCGAATGTGGGGCGTGAAAATTAAATGAACACGGTTTGTAGACGTCAGAGTCTGGATAATAAGTTTCGGAGGCGGAGGTTGAGAGAGGCGGAAGGGGGGCTGTCATTCTTCCGCCAAGTTTCGTCCAAACCTCCGGCGGCAGGATTTCTTTCATTAAAGGAGGGACAAATGGGATAATGAGCAGCGAATAGAACAAAAGGATCAGGGAATCCGTTTCGTCTATTCCTGCAGTTGCATTATGGCGTCGTCGTGGATTCCATGGAGGCTGTGCACTTTGGTACAAAAGGAAATAGGTGATATTCATTTGGACCTTGAACAAGCGAGCTGGAAGAAATTGCTCACTTCGTATAGCTAGAGAAGTCGCATGAAAACTTGCGTAGTAGAGCGGAAATTCTTGGCATTAACGTTGGGTGAACTGGAAACCCCTACTCATACGTGCAGCAGTGGCGGCTCGTCGAAAGAGGCTAAGACTCCCTCAAAATCCTTATTTCCCTTCTCACTCAAAGCATCGGGTGTTTTCTTCAGAGTGATAGAACTTTGAATTGAAATAAAACACATTTAAATTAAGATTGAAGCCAAATTTTATTTTATTTGAAAGATAATCTTATGACATTCATGTTTTGAGAATAATTTCTGGTATATGTCCACCACGAGTAGCTCTGAGGAAGCTCATTCGACCAGACCAATTTTGGACCACTTTTTCGAGTAATTCAGGCCTTATTTCAGCTAGAACACGTGTTATGCTGGCTTCCAAAGCTTCTATTGTTCCTGGTTTATCAGCAAAAACCAATGACTTGACATAACCCTAAAGATAATAATCCATTAGAGTTATGTTGCATGATCTTGGAGGCCATTTAAATGGACCATTTCTCGAAATAATGTCATCGCCAAATCTTGGTATGCTTTACACGCTGGAGGCATCATCGGTCCAAATTTCTTTGAAAACGATGCTGGAGCTGATGTTACAGTGAATGGTTCTCGTTACAGATCGATGATCAATGATTATTTGTTTCAAAATTTGAATGGTATCAACCAAGAAGTGTTTTGGTTCCAACAAGATGATGCTACTCATCTTGCTGCTACCGTAACAATTGATACCATTCAAATTTTGAAACAAATAATCATTGATCATCGATCTGTAACGAGAACCATTCACTGTAATATCAGCTCCAGCATCGTTTTCAAAGAAATTTGGACCGATGATGCCTCCAGCGTGTAAAGCATACCAAGCAGTGCATTTTTCAGGATGCAATGGAACCTGCAGAAATTCTCGAGGATTGTTTTCACTCCATATACGGCAATTTTGCTTGTTCACGTAGCCGTTCAACCAGAAATGAGCTTCATCACTAAACACAATTTTTCGATAAAAAAGTGGATCAACTTCGAGCTGTTCTAGGGCCCAATCAGCAAACAAACGACGCTCATCATGGTCGAGTGGCTTTAATTCTTGAACCAGTTGGATCTTGTATGGGTGTACATCAAGATCTTTACTCAAAATTTTCCACGTGTAGAATGCACAGAGTCCAACTTGTTGTGAACGTCGACGAATAGACAATTCTGGATCTTCATTAACACTATCACTTACTGCAGCGATATTTTCTTCTGTTCGTACAGTTCTTAGTCTTGTTGTGTTGCTGCATCGAGTAGAGAAAATGTTGTTCGAAATCTATCGATAGTTGGACGAATAAGCTGCTCTGATGGACGATTATGTAAACCATAAATTTCACGAAGTTCTCTTTAAGTTTGGCGAATAGAACACTGATTTTGAAAAGGAATCTCAACAATTTGTAAACATTGTTGCGGCGTGAGTCTTTTCATGATAATTTGTCAATGCTTACTGAACAGAAATGTCAAAACAACATGGCTTCTTCCTTCTGTCAAATCAAAGTTATCCCTATCGAAAATCCTATCACCCGATTCATACACGATTCTCCACGTAAATGCAGTTTCCTCATATAACACCTCACCCTGTATACCCAGCCTGTTCACCGGGGATAGTTCCAATCGGATGAAAATGTTATTGCAGTTTCTATAATGAGAAATCGATTCGAAGGTGGAAATGAAATAATGTCTAGCCTCCTCGAAACAGGAAACGTTGTAGCTTCCGGTTGGATGCTTCAGTCCTCCTCGTCTGCCAGGAGTTCAATATAGAACATCCAATAAGGTCAAAACAAGATTTTCATTCTATTCAGGACAATATTCTTCGTAACTTGTGCGAGGTTTTAGGAAATTGTTTGGGAATCTTGACAAATTAACAAAAACTACTCACTGCAATAATCATAAAAAATTTCACCCTTAAATAGTGGTTATTCCCTTTGAATGCTACGTCTGATGCAGTGAAACCCGAAATTTGAGTGAAACATATTGTGTAAAATTTCAGTCCAATAATGACCACGTTTCATTCTGACAGTCCACTGGCTGATATTCACAAACTCAAGCTGGTTTAACAGAAATAACTTGTTTTATTTGGATGCACGTTGACACGTGTATGTGTGCTGGATCCCACTATCCAATTATTACCCTGCTGTTAACACAAAAGCGTCCTTATGAATTTTATAGTCTGGACTATCCCAAACCTAAGGCATCTTCGGTTCAGTGGAGTCTAATTTCGTAAAAATAATAGTGTGCACCAAGGGGAAATACAGTAATTAAGCTTATGACGGTTATTCTATCCCCAGGGAATATTCCTTTGGATTTTTTCCCTGAATTCCATTTCCAGAATAAACCGTTCCCTTGCAGCATTTCTCTAGTTCAGGTGATTATTTTCATTCATTTTTCACTAATGAGTAGACACATAAAATCTCTCTGGTGGAAAAGATCAAAGGAATATGAAAGCAAAGTACTCGGGGATGTTTTTTTTATTTCAATTAATAAGGAGTGATGTACGAACTTTGTTGCGGATCACTTTCAGTGAGCGAACTAAGATTGAAATGAACGAGCGTACAAAATTGCTTCAACAACTCGTTATCATGATTTAAAAAAAATCTGCCCTTTTCAAGTTATCTTTTCGGTTCTTTAATTTCATTGTACGATGTTTTACTTCCCCGTTACTGACTTGATCTTTGATCGTGGTCATTTTGACCATTTGCACCCAAATTAATATAGGAAGTTAACTCCAACATTTGTTTCAGAAGCACATCGTGCATTAGAGCTACTTGAAGACTACCACTCGAAGTTAATCAAACCACAAGATAAGCAGCTGCGTTTGGCGATAGAACGTGTGATCAGGATCTTCAAATCTAGGTTATTTCAAGCTCTGTTAGGTAAGTGAGGTTATATCTCTTACTCAGGTTGCTTCATCAGTCAGGCTGTTGAAGATAACACTTATTTTTTGGTAAAATCCGCTTTTGTGCATCGAATAGTCTCATTCGAGAGCGATACTGAAGGCCTTGTTAAACGAAGAGAGATATCGAACTGATAGCGCTGTATGACTGTTGCTAGACAAGTAGCAGAAGTGTGATTAAAAACAGGTGGAATCTTGGTGGGCGTTGGGTGCCATTATCAGTATGAACTTTGTGGTAATAAAAAAAAATATGAATTTAGAACATTTATGATAAGGTTGAATGATTCTTGTATCGTTTTTTCGCTGCCTGGAAATACCATACTGAAACTGAATTTCATGGAAATATCTTGGAGTTCTCTGTTCAATTCTGGGCATATTCGAGGAGGAACGAGTCTGTTTATGTAGATGTTCATTAGAATCAAGCTGCTGTTTTCATAGCTGAAGGCCGAGTCATATTCCATTTAGATCCTGGAAGTGAATATATTTATTCAGGGATGGAGGAAAACAAGAATGGAATGGAAGTGGCCTTTCTCTCGTATTATTTCCTACGCGCGTCACATTTTTGAGGGTATATTAATCTTGGCCATCTGGTTTCGACGTGAAAGGTGAACAACACTTTTTCAATCAAAATCCTGATTGATTCCGGGAAAACTATCATGGTTTTGACGCAAACATGAAGTGTTCGTATGGATATTCTAATGGAAAATATTCGAATTGTTTTCGCCGCATTAACTTTTTCATTACAGAAGTTTTTGGTTCTGACCAAATTGGCAATTTATTTAGTGTAGGATACAAAATATATAAGAAAAATGAAGTTTGGTGAAAAAACGTAAATTAACAATATTTGCAGAATTGTTGGTGCTTGCTTCATAATTCAATGACATGTAACATATCATGAATATCTTATATTGAGAAAGCTCGAATAGCTTTTCCTATGACCAACCAAACCAAGTGTCTCAAGGATGATGGTTGACATTCATACACAACCATCTGATCATTGTCCTTTTTCGTGTATGCGGTGAAGTAACGTGAAGTAGGACCATGACCATTTGAGAATCTGAAAAAGATGCCACAATGATCGAAGACTTCATTGACAGGTTAAGATTTGAGCTCACCAAGATGAAGTTTGGCAGGGACATCAGGAAAAAATTTCCAGCGTACAAGCAATAAGGCTTCTGTGTCCTTATCATGAACCTGTTGACGTCCTTCTTGAACTGTAAAGAACCATCTTCCCAACCACACTGATATAGAGCACTTGTCAAGGCATCGCTCTGAAGAACCACGAAAAACATCAATTTCCTTAACTTTACAGAAGCAGTTCATTATTGATGGTGTTTGCGAACTGAGGATTTCTATTAAATGACCCCATTTTCAAGCAGGACTCACCTGAACCATTATGGAGTTTCCATAAAAACAGTACAAAAATATTTCCAAAAGGACGCAAGCTTGATAAATGGCTATCGAAAAAAACTCCACGGTGAAAATCGGAGTCTGAAAACAACATAGTTTTCAACTGAAATTGAGAATTGTTATCGGAAAGTAACTCACAAGAATAAACTGAAATAAGGTTAAACCGGTGGCTGCTACACCAAGAAAGAAAAGAAAAAAGAGGGGTGCACCGAATATTGCATTAACTTCATCAGCAAACCTGAAAAACAACAAACTTCATTCGTAACAAACTCAAGAAAAGCTACAAGAAATTGATTACAGGTTTCTTATCATAAGAATGAGGCCATGGTTGTGAAACACTCTTTATATTCGTTAAGACCGTAGCTACTAACTACAAACTACTTTTGCTGGAACATCTGCAAAAATTCTGGTCATCATTACCTACATTTTAAATACAATGTCTTTGTCTCCTTGAATTTTGAATACGAGGATGTATTGATATCCAGTTAGCCTGGACCAGTTCCATGCATAAACAGAATATTGCGATACCATATCAACGAACAATAACTTATTAGAAGTGTCAGTGTAGAGTTCGACGTCAAAAAAGTGAACCAGAGTTACGCAATGAATTGAAAGAAAAAGATGTCCACCGAAATTGTAAAAATCAAAAAATTGGAGTATCGAGCCATCATAAAGTACCTGTATTTGAAAGGGTTAAGAGCAGGCACGTAGCCAGGATTTTCTTTCGGGGGGGCCCACAATTTCGGGGGGGGCCCACAATAAGTAAACGTTGCAAATTTTGTCAAATATACATGCATTTTTGATATATACAGGCATTTTTTGGTATTTCGGGGGGGGCACGGGCCCCCGAGCCCCCCCCCTCGCTACGTGCCTGGTTAAGAGGTAGGCAGATTTACGAAGATATGCTTAATACCCTTGGTCATCAATGTCCTTCGTATGCGACCGTGAAAAATTGAACTGCAAGCTTCAAATGAGGTAAATTTTCCATTGAAGATGATGACCGATCGAGAAGGTCAGTTTCTGTGTCAGTTCACGAAAATATCGATGCAGTTCATGACATGATTTTATCATACCGTCAATTTGGGCTAAAACGGATATCTGAAGCACTGAAGATTTCATACGAACGCGTTCAGCATATAGTTCACGTCAATTTGGACATGAGAAATATTTCCGTAAAATGGATCCCCAAATGTTTGAATGTTGACCAAAAGCGTGCAAGTGTAGAAGCATCGCGTTCGATCTGTGCTCAATTTGAAAACGATGTAGACTTCTTAAACCGAATTGTTACTATGGATGAGACTTGGGTACAATTCTACGATCCAGAAACAAAGCAACAATCGATGGAATGGCGACACTCTGGTTCTCCAAGACCTAAGAAGTTTCGTGTCCAAAAATCTGCTGGAAAAGTTCTTGCTTCAGTTTTCTGGGATGGCCATGGAGTAATCATGATTGATTTTTTGGATAAGGGTAAAACAATAACTGGAGATTACTATTCGACTTTATGACCACTCTACGGGAAAAATTGAAGAGAAAAGACGCGGAAAGCTATCCAAAGGTGTTTGGTTTTTACAGGACAACGCCCCAGTACACAAATCTCATGTTGCTATGCAAAAAATTCGTGATTTAGGGTTAGAATTACTAGAACACCCCCCTCATTCATCAGATTTGGCTCCGTCCGACTATCATCTCTTTCCTCAACTGAAAAAAAGTTGGAAAGGTCGTAAATTTTCTTCCAACGAGGAGGTAATAAAAGCTGTGGAGGACTGGTTTGCAGAGCAAGAAGAAACATTTTTTTTTTGAAAGGTCTAGAGATTATAAAATTCTACTCACTCCAAAATACAGTTATAGTGGCGAATGCATGATACCAATCTCTTCAGCATAGCATCATCTTTGGCATTAACGTCATCCCTTGGGTATTTCTCAACAGCCCCTTCGCTAATAGTCACAATCTGATACCTCAGTATCTCCAGCTGATTCGAAGCCACCATCAGCAATCCAGATATGAGCATATCAGTAGCTACGTCTGCCAAAGACATGAACAGCAAACAGACTGTCTGGTAAGCGTATACAATCTGGTATATTGGCGCTGATTCAACTTCAAATGGGTACCACGCTGAAATTGGTAACTTTCCGGACATCCCTGAGTCTATAAAAGGAAAAAAACACATGGTTAAGGTTGCGATGATGCCCATAAGGTGAAAGAGAATGGTGACCCTCCTTTGGAAAGCAACAGACTCGTTGAACATCTTCGTTTGGTGGTCGTCGTCTGGTGAGAATTCCGGTCTGTTCTTGTGGATGATTTCGAGCATTTTGATTTGGTTGCTTTGAATCGGGATCAGTTTGATGAGGAGGATGACTTTAGCGAGGAATACGAAGAGGACGTTGGTAGCTTTCTCGATGTCGCTCTCGAGGAACACTTGAGTGATCCCCGTCAGGAGATCAATAAGGCACAGACCAATAGTCACAAATATTGTGTAGAATTTATACATGATTTTCTGGTCTTCCCTCAAATTTTTCGGTTCTAAGTACCCTAAATACTTCATGATGTCTATGTTCAATCGGATGTACTCAGCAACTTTGAATTTTGCCATTTTCGATGCTTCCCTCAGAACTTCAGTAAGTGGACTGTATTAATTAGGGATTTGGCAGGATGGTATCGATTCAAGATTTTGTTTTCAAACATCCAATTATATCGTTCATGAAAGGTATAATTATAGAATGGACTGTTCGTAAGTAGGGTTGAATAATTGAAGGTTACATGCGGAGATTTAAAAGTTTGGAAAACGATCCAGGTATACACAGGGGAGTCCACTTTGTACCAGCAGAACTGGGCACGACTTAGCGATAATTTAAGGGCATCCAATATACCTAATTTATCGACAAAAACACCCACATTAGGGGGTTGACCCCCATATTTTTGGAATAGCTGCCATTTCAAATTAATTGTTTTATTTTAGTTGACCCTTTCAAATAATCTCGATTTCTTTAGACCTAAAGGTCCTACAGATGTGAAAAAAATGTTTTTTGAAAGATAATACTACCACTTTTCATTAAAGTAAAACAATACAAAAACATTCAACTCGAAGATGTCATAAAAAAATTCTTAAAAAAATTTTAGTCGAAAAATTTACTGAATTTTTCAGTAAATCCTCGATAGTACAAAAACTAGCACATTGAAGTATGATTTTTTTTCAATGAACTACCACGCAAGGATATTAGATACAAAACGACCCCTATATTATTTCTGTAAGTTACATAATTTGAGAGTTATTGCTGTTTGAACATGAAAATTTATAAAATAAAACTCAGTATACTCCATTCACTTTTATTTAATCACATAGGAGGTCATGGTTTCGTTTTCAGGAGTTGGTGCACCTGATGAAAAGTCTGTGCGCGTACAGAAAATATCGTTAATTACAAAACGACGTTGCCAGTTTCTTTGTTTACATCAAAGTAAAAGTATCAAAGATATTCCACATTTTGTTAGTTCGAATCGATCGGCGATTTTGGGGCGAAATATCGATAGGAAATCGCCTATTTTTTCGTTCTTCGTCGTCCGGAAGAAGTTTTCCGTCGATATGAGAAATTTCATGCAAGTGTCATTTTTTCCTTTCACGACTTTTCGCGTGAGTACGAACGGCAAATTTGAATTGGACCAAAAATCGATTTATAAGCATAAATAAAGCGAAAGTAAGTACTAATCGACCTTTTTACACTTGATAACGAAGTTTTTTTAGGTATCTGGCCGTTTAGAAAGATTTCAAACAAAATTCCGGTCCCCCAGAAGTTTGTTTAGTATCGGTATCGTTTTTGGTGCTCAAAATTAATTTGGAATGTGTAAATGGACAAAAAAGGCTTCCTTATACGATCTTCTAACGAAAGCGACCGGAAAATATGGTTCAGGTAGGATTTTCGAGGAATTATGAGGAAAGAACTTGCAGAATGAAATTGCACGATTTTCGTAAGTAAACGGGTTCTGGATGGCCATCATCGGTCTCTAAATGATTATTGTGGATCGTTTTCACGTTTCAGAAGAAAAAAGTCGAAAAAGCTAAAAAAAAAGAAGAAATATGACTATATTGCATTCAACGGTAGGTGAATTCAGATTCCGATGAATTGAAATGTGTCACTGGAGCTTTCATTCCTTAGCCGAAAGTAGAAATAGGTGCGTCAAGTTGGTGACACACCCCCCGAATTTTGGTATCGAATTGTTTTGGGAATTTTGTGCCCATTTTGTGCCAATTTGTGCCGTATGTTATGAATTTTGTGCCCGTTCCGTTTTCGAGATATTTCAAGTTTTCCAAGTGTGTCACCAACTTGACGCTGTGACACACTTGTGGAAATTTGAAATTTTTTTTCTTTCGATAAATTGTGCCCATTTTGTGCCAATTTGTGCCGTATGTTTTGAATTTTGTGCCCGTTCCGTTCTCGAGATATTTCAAGTTTTCCAAGTGTGTCACCAACTTGACGCTGTGACACACTTGTGGAAATTTGAAAATTTTCTTCTTTAGATAATTTGTGCCCATTTTGTGCCAATTTGTGCCGTATGTTACGAATTTTGTGCCCGTTCAGTTCTCGAGATATTTTGAGTTTTGTTTGTGAGGAGCGTCAAGTTGGTGACACACCCCCCGAATTTTGGTATCAAATTGTTTTGGGAATTTTGTGCCCATTTTGTGCTAATTTGTGCCGTATATTATGAATTTTGTGCCCGTTCCGTTTTAGAGATATTTCGAGTTTTTCATGTGAGTCACCAACTTCACGTTGTGACTCACATAAGGAAAGCTGGAAATTCTTCTTTGGATAAATTGTGCCTATTTTGCGCCAATTCGTGCCGCATAGTATAGATTTTGCATGCTTGCAGTTTTCGAGATATTTGAAGTTATTCCTGTGAGATGAAAAGATGTAGCAGAATTCAAAGAGGAGCGTTAATTCCATGTCATAGTTTTATGTGATCATTTTAAAGTATGAGTTGTTGAACTTGCAGACATTCGGTGAAAACAACCAAATTTCAATGATTCGACGACCTTTTCACTTAGAATAATCAATTCAATATAATATTTGAGTTGATGAATTAATAATATAATTAATATAGGTACAGGTTTATCGAATACGTTGGCACATCCTCAGTTTCAATTATACAGGATGTTTGGTAATTTGACGTGAACCTTGTGAAGGGATATACACTAGACGTCATTTGCAGTCAATTGCGTCGAGTGAAGAATGGTCCGAAAATCTATGGTTACGAAGATATCGCTATTTTTCAACTTTTTTGAAATTTTCTGCTTCGTTTTGTGAAAACTACTCGACTCTTAATATCCAATGAATATTTTTTTCAAAGCTGAGGAGATGGTCCTCATTTCTTGCGAAAAAGTATTCACTAAAAATTCAGATAACCCGAGATATACAGGGTCATAAATGGCTGCACCTCATGAAATCTTGATAAAACAATTGAGAATTACTCGAAAAAAGTATTATGAACTTGGTGTACAAATGTAGGGAAAAACTACCCTGTTTCATCAGCTTTCCAAAAAGGTACATATGTCAATAATTCCTTCATGCAATCAAAAGATATGGCCGGAAAACCAAGCAGACAACAGACTTTTTCGAGTCATTTAGATATCCTATCATCCTTTATTTCACTCGGCGTGATTCGTAAGCGGTTCATGGTTCGATCACTTTCAGCAATTATTCTCGGAATAGGTGACATGACAGATCACAAATTAAATTACCAAACTGTTAGTTGCTTTAATGATACTAACCACAAACAAATCCGTATAATAAACATAAACATAGACATAAACATAAACAAAAAATTAACAAAACTAGAGATCCTGCTTGAGTTGTCGCCCTCGATTTCTTATGCATGCACGCAGTTTACGGCGTACTTCAGAAATTGTTACCCGCGTTGAGAAGTTATTCTTTACATGCTGAGCAGCCGTCAAAATTCGCTCCCTCAATTCTTCAGCTGTCTTCACTGGTATACCTACTATACACTAGCTGTTTCATGTGACCCCAAATGTAAAAATCACATGGGGTCAGGTCCGGACATCTGACCGGCCAAGAAATTGGCCCACCACGTCCTATCCAACGTTGGGGATAGTTTTGGTCTAGCCACAACCGCACGTTTCTGAAGTAATGAGCTGGACAGCCATCATGCTGAAAAACAATTCGTGATCGAACTGTCAGCGGTACATCTTCTATAATTGCAGCCTAATCTCGTCACGCAGAAAATTTTCGTACGAGATCCCATTTAGGTTATCAGGTAAAAAAACTGGTCCAACAATACAAATGTAGACGGAGCCTATTCATACATTGAAAGAAAATCGTTTCTTTACATTTTCTGGGATTCTGACCTTTTGGCGCCCAATAATGCGTATTATGGAAATTTGTTATTCCGTCTTGGTTAAATTCAGATTCATCTGTCCATAAGATGTGTTTCAAGAAATTGGGACCCTCGATATCGCAATTGAGAAGAAACCGACAAAAGTCCATTCTTCGGACCGGATCTCCCTCTTCAATAGCATTTCCATCACACAATCCGTAAAAGTACAAAATGTCAGCATATTCTGCGTTTCCACAACAAGCCATTGGAGTACTTTCAATCGATTGTTGAAGATTTCAACGGCTATTCAGGAAAAATTAACTTTTCTTATTGTTGTAACTGCAAGCAACTAACAGTTTGATAATTTAATATATGATCTGTTATATCATGTCAACTATTCCGAGTGATCGAACCATGGCCCGCTCCGCTTACGGCTTACGAATCACGCCGAGTGAAATAAAGGACTTAGATTGCATGAAGCAGTTATTGACATATGTACCTTTTTGGAAAGCTGATGAGACAGGGAAGTTTTTCTTGAGATTTGTACACCAAGTCCATAATACTTTTTTCAAGTAATTCTCACCTGTTTTATCAAGATTTTATGATGAAAACAGGTGCAGCCATGACCCTCTAATCTCGGGTTATCTGAATTTTTAGCGAATATACTTTTTCGCAGCAACGAGGACCATCTCCTCAGCTTTGAAAAAAATATTCATTGAATATTTAGAGTCGAGTAGTTTTCACAAAATTAATTATTTTCGATAACGAAGCAGAAAATTTCAAAAAAGTCGAATAATCGCGATATCTTCGTAACCATAGATTTTCGGACCATGCTTCACTCGACGCAATTGACTGCAAATGACATCTAGTATATCCCTTTACAAGGTTCACGTCAAATTACCAAACACCCTGTATAATTGAAACTGAGGATGTGCCAACGTATTCGATAAACCTGTACCTATATTATATTATTAATTCATCAACTCAAATATTATATTGAATTGATTATTCTAAGTGAAAAGGTCGTCGAATCATTGAAATTTGGTTGTTTTCACCGAATGTCTACAAGTTCAACAACTCATACTTTAAAATGATCACATAAAACTATGACATGGAATTAACGCTCCTCTTTGAATTCTGCTACATCTATTCATATCACAGGAATAACTTCAAATATCTCGAAAACTGCAAGCATGCAAAATCTATACTATGCGGCACGAATTGGCGCAAAATAGGCACAATTTATCCAAAGAAGAATTTTCAGCTTTCCTTATGTGAGTCACAACGTGAAGTTGGTGACTCACATGAAAAACTCGAAATATCTCTAAAACGGAACGGGCACAAAATTCATAATATACGGCACAAATTAGCACAAAATGGGCACAAAATTCCCAAAACAATTTGATACCAAAATTCGGGGGGTGTGTCACCAACTTGACGCTCCTCACAAACAAAACTCAAAATATCTTGAGAACAGAACGGGCACAAAATTCGTAACATACGGCACAAATTGGCACAAAATGGGCACAATTTATCTAAAGAAGAAAATTTTCAAATTTCCACAAGTGTGTCACAGCGTCAAGTTGGTGACACACTTGGAAAACTTGAAATATCTCGAGAACGGAACGGGCACAAAATTCAAAACAAACGGCACAAATTGGCACAAAATGGGCACAATTTATCGAAAGAAAAAAAATTTCAAATTTCCACAAGTGTGTCACAGCGTCAAGTTGGTGACACACTTGGAAAACTTGAAATATCTCGAAAACGGAACGGGCACAAAATTCATAACATACGGCACAAATTGGCACAAAATGGGCACAAAATTCCCAAAACAATTCGATACCAAAATTCGGGGGGTGTGTCACCAACTTGACGCACCTCTATATTCAACCAGAATACATCGGTTTTTTCCATATTCCAGGAGTTTGTGTCTTATTTTAGAACAGGTGAATGATAAATGTGAAGCATATGTTTGACCTATTCCATTTTATTTGTACAAACCTACTGTGGTAGTAATGTATGAATATTTTTTAAACTAATAAATTACTATACAGTCAGACTATTTTACTCCTTGTTCATAAGATCAGATAAATGAAATGTCGTCAAGTCTTGAACTTTCAGTACAAGAGGATAATAAACATTAAATCTTCACAAGCATGCATATGAAAATTATGTGAAAGCAATGCAATTTTTTTCCATGGCGAAAAATAATATATTTCAACAGTGATCTCTTGTACTTTTCACGCAAATAACTAGAAAAGGAATCCTTTCTATCAATTCATATAAACGTTAATTATTTTCGTCCATCACATCTTTTCCAATTCATTCACATTCTGAGAAATACGCTAAGAATGTAGAAAGGGCAACATAGTGTTGACTTGGAACATAAAAATATTTTGAAAAACGTCATAACTTCGATACAGAGTGGAATGTGTCAAATTTCCAAGGCCAGAGTTGTGATTTTATAATTGTGAATGGAGTATACTCTACTTTTGATCATTTTCAATTATTAAACCAGTACAGTTTTTCATCACTGGAGGACTGGAGCTATGAAAACGTGTCCCACTTGAGGTCAGTACAGATCTCACCCCTCTAAATCTAGTGATCAAAGGTAGGTACAGGTAATGAGATGCCTGTCCCTCTATCTGGAAAAGTACACCTCATCAGCAAAGAAGATCAAATAAGGAACCAGAATTTCAAAGAAAATACCATTAAATGGTAAACAAATGGTCCGAAAACCATCTCAGAACTGGAGATCATCATACTATAAACTATAACCAGTGCCGTATTGGGCTTTCGGTGCCATAAAATCGCAAAAATTGATAAAGAAATGAGGTGAATCTGGTTCTTTTAATTGTCCCTTTCATTCACACGGAAAAAGAATCTATCGGCCGCACCTATAATGGAGTCTTCCGCTATATGCAAGATCCGGACTAAATCAACGACTGTGGCATTTCACCAACGATGCAAATTTATAGGTAGATTATTTTATTCACAGAAATAATCTCATCCGATCCGCGTGAACGTTAAAAACCAAGAATTTATGAGTCAGCATAAAGCAGAGCTTTCACCTGTCTTTAGCAACGGTCAAAATGTATCTTATTATCAGCGACAGTGGTCAACGTAACCAATACCGAAATACTCTTCTTATAGGTCAAAGTTTGAATCCGGATTCCATCTCAGATTCTGTATTGTTTCGGAATGATTTGTACTTAAGTAACTTTCTTCATTGACATCAGTATTTCTCAATAAACTATGAAATTCAGTGGGTTCCTTGTCCATTCATTATTCCCTCAATGAACATATCAGTTCTTTAAAACTGACCGCATTTAACGTGGGTCAATACAGGAATCTCACTTCTTACCAGAAACATTTCTTTTGTTGCAACAGTGAAAGTCATTCGGATTTTGGCGTTAATTATTTTTTGAGATCCATATCTTATGTATTGGCATTGCCGAAACCCGTTTTTTGCGATGGAATATTGTTCGAAGAAAGTGGAAATATCATCAAGTTTTTTTTCTTTATATGATCTGGTCTGCAGAAAGTCGTTATTTCGATATCTCTTGTGATTCCAACCAGTAGATGTTACTTTATGAAAGAGGCAATTTGAAAATTTCGACTATTATAATGAAATCAATGGCATTTGCCATGATTGCCAGAAATATTATTTTTGATAGACTTATAACTTCCGTGTGGCATATTTCCGACCACCCATATAAAATTGCATTTGCTCTTTTATATTCTTGATGCATTTATCTTATCTGAACCTATTATTATCTATATTCCATGTTGATCCAACTTTGAAACTTGCCAGTCAATTCAAGATGATTATATGGATTCAGAATTCAACGTTATAATAATTTCCTTCTGCAATGATAGTCAAAAACTTTTACAAGAACTGCAGAGGGAACTAAGAATCAGAAATAAAGTTAAGAAATGAACTTATACAGTAGATGTAACAAATTGAAAGGGTGAATAGTACTAATACAAATAAGAACCAATTTTCTGCAAACATAGTTCCTGTTTCCACTTCCAAGATACAGGGTGTTGAAGTTAGGAAAATTAATATTCCTCTGCAGAAAGAAACTCTACTAGAGGAGTCTGTGGCCGTAAGATTGGAAGACACAAAATAAAATCTAGAGAACATTTTTTTTCATTCAATTCACAAAGTTTGAAAATTCCTTATTGGTTTTGCGAGCATGAAACTGTGATGAAATTACTGTGAAATATGGAGCTCCCATTCTACTTCAGCAAACGATTACTAGAGGAGACTACGGTGGTGACAGCAGAAGACACGGAATAAAATCTAGAAAAAATGTTTTCTTTATTCAATTCTCAAATTTTGAAAATTCGTAATCGTTTCTGTGAGCAAGTTACAGTGATAGAATTTTGGTTAAATTCAAAGCTCTCATTCCTCTTCAGAAAAACGTTACCAGAAGAGTTTACGGTGGTGAGGTTAGGAGAAACAAAATCAAATCAGGAAAAAAAAAATTTATTCAATTTATTAACTTTTAATATTCGTAATTATTTCTGTGAAAAAGCTTCAGTGATGAAATTTTGGTGAAATTTAGAGACCTTATTCCTCTTCAGAAAAAAAATTACTAAACGAGTCTGCGGTGAAAAGATTAGAAGGAACAAAATCAAATGTATAAAAAATAACTTTTTTATTCAATTCACTAAGTTTGAAAATTCGTCATTATTTCTGTGGGCAAGCCACAGTGATGAAATTTTGGTGCAATTCAGAGCTCTCATTCCTCTTCAGAAAAACTATCACAAGAGGAGTCTCTGAGTGTAAGATTAGGAGAGACAATAAAATCTAAAAAAAAACCTTTTTTTCACTCTATTCACGAACTCTGAAAATTCTTAATCGTTTCTGTGGGCAAGCTACAGCGATGAAATTCCGGTGCAATATGAAGCTCATATTCCTCTACAGAATTATTTTGCAAAAATTCCAAAATAGAAGAAGATGTTTCGATGCTACTCGAAAAAGCTGATTGAAAGATAACTATAATGTTTCTTGCATGTCTCAAACCAATCTTCATTTCAGTCGAAGTCTTCAAGACAAATTTGGAAAAATAAAGTTTGAGATTTAATGAAAATCCGAAAGAATATAATACCAGATATTGAACATCAATAAATGTAGTTCTTTGAGATATCTGTATAATGTTATGTCCAATCCATATTCATTTCTATCATGTAATTTTCTATGCAGAAGATTTTCGTGAATACAATCATAATCTTAGACTTATCACGTTTTGTTGATCGTTGAGTTCTTCGTGCTTTCTCTGATAAAGAGAAGACTGTTGAGAGAGTTGAGATATTCAACCTTCATACTTCAATTTCAGGCAAAACATATAAAAAAAGTCATAATTTCAAGTAATTTTATTAAAAAAATATAAAAAACATATCAAACTATACGAGGACTAGATTATACATTTTAGAATTTCGACTAACACTTAATGGTGATGGTAATGTCCACTTCCACTGTAGCTACCAGAACTTGACTGAGATGAACTGATATTGTCGCTCAATCCACTACCAGAGGATAGATGAACAGAGTTTCCTCCAGAAATACCAGATACAACAGAGTGTCCTCCTGACACAGATGATCCCAAGTTGTTGGAAAGGCTCAAGGAGCTTCCTAAACTGTTTCCATAGGAAAGGGAGTTACCGTAGTTGTTGGACAAGGAAGAACCAAGGCTGTTGACGTAGTTGTTGGACAGGGAAGATCCAAGGCTGTTGACGTAGTTGTTGGACAAAGAAGATCCAAGACTGTTACCGTAGTTGTTGGACAAGGAAGATCCAAGGCTGTTGACGTAGTTGTTGGACAAGGATGAGCCAAGGCTGTTGACGTAGTTGTTAGATAAGGAAGAACCAAGACCGCTGGCGTAGTTGTTCGACAGAGAAGATCCAACATTGTTTAAGTGGACGTGTTTGACGGCAACTGGTTCTTTAACGACGATGGGTTGTGGCACAGATACTGGTACGTTGACTTGTTTAACAACTGGGTATGGCCTGGGGACGTCGACAGCGACTGGATGAGGTACTCTGACGTAGATTGGAGTCCTGACAGCTACTGGAACAGGTCTTGGTACAGCTACTGGTACTGGTCTGTTGACGTAAACGTTGACTGGGTGAGGTACTTCGACAGGAACTGGACGGTTGACGGCAACGGGATGTGGTACACCAACTGGTACTGGGACAGGGTTGTTGGAGATGACGGGGTAGGGCTGGGGAACTGATACTGGAATCTGACGGATCTGTTGCGAGTAGGTATTGGTGTTGGTGTTTCCGCCCAAAAGAGCCAAGTTGTTCAAGCCTCCGTAAGACAAACCGTTGCTGTAGCCAAGACCTAGACCATTAGATCCGGAAAGAGCCAAGCCGTTGATTCCTCCAAGACCACTGATACCGCTCAATCCCAAACCATTGAGGTTGTTCAAAGATATTCCATTCAATCCCCCATAGCCTCCTAAAGATCCGTACGAAGAAAGACCATTTAATCCGCTCAAGTAGTTCAGACCGTTCAAGGAGCTCAATCCGTTCACAGAGCTAAGTCCATTCAAGGAGTTCAATCCAGAAGATACGGAAACGATTTGTGGACCGGATGACACGTAGTGAGATCCAGAGACGACTGATGGAGAGTGGTGCACTGAGGTCAACAGACTGGAGCCAGAGTTGAGGACTGAAGAGGACGGAATGTGGGACTGTTGTACTACCACGCTGGGGCTGCTTTGGGAGATGAGGGTGGTTGATGGTTTGGGGTAGTCGTAGCCAGTGGCGTAGGAGCTCGAGTGGATTGGCGGACTGAGGCCAAGGACGTCCTCTTTTACTACGCCGCAATTTGCCACGCTCGTGAGGGCCAATGCGGAAATCTGAAAATTGGAAAACGATTAAAATCTGCGATGAATTCGAAAATTGAAGTATTTTCTGAGAATATGAGAAATGTGAAGCAAACTTACCAGTAGAGCTATCATCTTGTTGCTCAGTGCTCGTATGAGGAGAAAGATGAAATGATAATGATCCAAAAAAATCTGGGACTTTTATAGTTAACCACACCTGGTCAAAGATGATACATAATTCGAACTTTCTCGTACATCTGCGACATCTTGGTAGGAATATGGCGGAATTGTTGAAATATGTAACGATGATTTACATTTCTCGTTTGGTTTTCATTAATGTGTAACGAAGTCTTAGAACATAGGTGGTCACTATACTTTCTCGCTCGAAAGCTTTTGCATTATCATAATTTGATTCCATTAATTTGTATCAATTGGATAGGAAGAGGATCGGACACCGATTTATTATGATTTCGATGCTATTTCTTCTTTTTGCCGCAGGCAATGTGTGCTCTACTACCGGTTAATACTCGGAATGTCGTTGGGATGAAGAAGTTATTACCTATATACAGGGTGTTGAAAAAGCTTTGTGAGAAAAGCTCGCAAATGATGGGGTATATTTTTTTTTGACGCTTATGGTCCAGTTTGGTCCAGAAGCAATAAAACAAAAAAATTCTATACTTAGTAGGGCTACAAGGTCCACTTTGGTATCAAAATGTAGGTTTTCGAGGTCGCTCCATTCAATAAAAAACAATTCAAAGCCCTAACTATCACCGTTTAGATTTTGACCTGTCAAATGGCATTTTTTGATAAAATCGGAAATTTCAAACTGTCATAACTGCCGTCCCTCTCATCTCCGCCAATAGATATTTATATTATGTTGATCAGCATAGTCCCAAGTATCTCTGTGCAGAATATGAGCGATTTGAAAAATTTCAAATTTTGGATGAAAAATGACAAAGGGGTATGACCCCCTAAAAACACCATATTCGTCAATAAAACAAAAATCTGGTAGGATCTAGCGGTGCTGTTGGATTGTAAATATGTTCGAACCATTTTAATCTTCAATAATAGCCATAAAGCAGGTCGATGAAACCCATTCCTCGAACGGGCTGAGCTTGAGAACAAAACTTGAAAATGAAATATCGAAAACAATAAAACTGAAAAATTAATTATTTATGATGACTACATGGTCGACTTTGGTATCAAAATGTAGGTTTTCGGTGTCTCTGAATTCAGTAAAAAATATTCCAGAGCCCTAACTAGCATAGTTTAGATTTTCACCTGTCAAATGGCATTTTTTGAAAAATTGGAAATTTCAAACTGTCATAGCTTCCGTCCCTCTCGTCGTATCTACCATTTGTTTTTATTTTGTTGATTCGCATATCTCAAAGTATCTCTGTGCAAAATATGAGCGATTTTAAAAATCTGAAATTTTGGGTGAAAAATGAGTAAGGGGTAAGACCCCCTAAAAACACCATATTCGTCAATATTACAAGGATCTGGGAGGATCTAAGAATGTTATTGAAACAGGAAGTTGTTCGAACGATTCAAATCTCCAATAAAAGCCATTATTCGGATCGAAAGCACCCATACTTTGAATGGTAGGAGCTTGATAACAGAACTCGAAAATGAAATATCGAAAAAAATAAAACTGAAAAATTCATTAGTTATGAGGGCTACACGGTCGACTTTGGTATCAACATGTAGGTTTTCGAGGTCACTGAATTCAATAAAATATATTCCAGAGCTCTAACTAGCACGGTTTAGGTTTTCACCTGTCAAATGGCATTTTTCGAAAAATTGGAAATTTTAAACTGTCATAGCTTCCGTCCCTTTCGTCGTATCCACAATTTGTTTTTATTTTGTTGATCAGCATAGTCCCAAGTACCCCTGTGCAGAATATGAGCGATTTGAAAAATTTCAAATTTTGGATGAAAAATGACAAAGGGGTATGACCCCCTAAAAACACCATGTTTGTCAATAAAAAATATATTTGGGGAGGATCTCACGTATTATTGAATCTGGAAGTTGTACTGCCCATTTGAATCTTCAATAATAGCAATTCTGCGGACCGACAGCACCCTTACCTAGAGTGGTGTGAGCTCGTGAACAGAACTCGAAAATGAAAAATCGAAAAATAAAAAGTTGAATATTTCATCATCTATGGGGGCTACATGGGTGATTCTGGTATCAAAATGTAGGTTTTCGAGGTCGCTCCATTCAATAAAAAACAATTCAAAGCCCTAACTATCACCGTTTAGATTTTGACCTGTCAAATGTCATTTTTTGATAAAATCGGAAATTTCAAACTGTCATAACTGCCGTCCCTCTCATCTCCGCCAATAGTTATTTATATTATGTTGATCAGCATAGTCCCAAGTACCTCTGTGCAGAATATGAGCGATCTGAAAAATTTCAAATTTTGGATGAAAAATGACAAAGGGGTATGACCCCCTAAAAACACCATGTTTGTCAATAAAAAATATATTTGGGGAGGATCTCACGTTATTATTGAATCTGGAAGTTGTACTGCCCATTTGAATCTTCAATAATAGCAATTCTGCGGACCGACAGCACCCTTACCTAGAGTGGTGTGAGCTCGTGAACAGAACTCGAAAATGAAAAATCGAAAAATAAAAAGTTGAATATTTCATCATCTATGGGAGCTACATGGGTGATTCTGGTATCAAAATGTGGGTTTTCGAGGTCGCTCCATTCAATAAAAAACAATTCGAAGCCCTAACTATCACCGTTTAGATTTTGACCTGTCAAATGGCATTTTTTGATAAAATCGGAAATTTCAAACTGTCATAACTGCCGTCCCTCTCATCTCCGCCAATAGATATTTATATTATGTTGATCAGCATAGTCCCAAGTATCTCTGTGCAGAATATGAGCGATTTGAAAAATTTCAAATTTTGGATGAAAAATGACAAAGGGGTATGACCCCCTAAAAACACCATGTTTGTCAATAAAAAATATATTTGGGGAGGATCTCACGTTATTATTGAATCTGGAAGTTGTACTGCCCATTTGAATCTTCAATAATAGCAATTCTGCGGACCGACAGCACCCTTACCTAGAGTGGTGTGAGCTCGTGAACAGAACTCGAAAATGAAAAATCGAAAAATAAAAAGTTGAATATTTCATCATCTATGGGGGCTACATGGGTGATTCTGGTATCAAAATGTAGGTTTTCGAGGTCGCTCCATTCAATAAAAAACAATTCAAAGCCCTAACTATCACCGTTTAGATTTTGACCTGTCAAATGGCATTTTTTGAGAAAATCGGAAATTTCAAACTGTCATAACTGCCGTCCCTCTCATCTCCGCCAATAGTTAATTATATTATGTTGATCAGCATAATCCCAAGTACCTCTGTGCAGAATATGAGCGATTTGAAAAATTTCAAATTTTGGATGAAAAATGACAAAGGGGTATGACCCCCTAAAAACACCATGTTTGTCAATAAAAAATATATTTGGGGAGGATCTCACGTATTATTGAATCTGGAAGTTGTACTGCCCATTTGAATCTTCAATAATAGCAATTCTGCGGACCGACAGCACCCTTACCTAGAGTGGTGTGAGCTCGTGAACAGAACTCGAAAATGAAAAATCGAAAAATAAAAAGTTGAATATTTCATCATCTATGGGGGCTACATGGGTGATTCTGGTATCAAAATGTAGGTTTTCGAGGTCGCTCCATTCAATAAAAAACAATTCAAAGCCCTAACTATCACCGTTTAGATTTTGACCTGTCAAATGTCATTTTTTGATAAAATCGGAAATTTCAAACTGTCATAACTGCCGTCCTTCTCATCTCCGCCAATAGATATTTATATTATGTTGATCAGCATAGTCCCAAGTGTCTCTGTGCAGAATATGAGCGATTTGAAAAATTTCAAATTTTGGATGAAAAATGACAAAGGGGTATGACCCCCTAAAAACACCATGTTTGTCAATAAAAAATATATTTGGGGAGGATCTCACGTTATTATTGAATCTGGAAGTTGTACTGCCCATTTGAATCTTCAATAATAGCAATTCTGCGGACCGACAGCACCCTTACCTAGAGTGGTGTGAGCTCGTGAACAGAACTCGAAAATGAAAAATCGAAAAATAAAAAGTTGAATATTTCATCATCTATGGGGGCTACATGGGTGATTCTGGTATCAAAATGTAGGTTTTCGAGGTCGCTCCATTCAATAAAAAACAATTCAAAGCCCTAACTATCACCGTTTAGATTTTGACCTGTCAAATGGCATTTTTTGAGAAAATCGGAAATTTCAAACTGTCATAACTGCCGTCCCTCTCATCTCCGCCAATAGTTAATTATATTATGTTGATCAGCATAGTCCCAAGTACCTCTGTGCAGAATATGAGCGATTTGAAAAATTTCAAATTTTGGATGAAAAATGACAAAGGGGTATGACCCCCTAAAAACACCATGTTTGTCAATAAAAAATATATTTGGGGAGGATCTCACGTTATTATTGAATCTGGAAGTTGTACTGCCCATTTGAATCTTCAATAATAGCAATTCTGCGGACCGACAGCACCCTTACCTAGAGTGGTGTGAGCTCGTGAACAGAACTCGAAAATGAAAAATCGAAAAATAAAAAGTTGAATATTTCATCATCTATGGGAGCCACATGGGTGATTCTGGTATCAAAATGTAGGTTTTCGAGGTCGCTCCATTCAATAAAAAACAATTCAAAGCCCTAACTATCACCGTTTAGATTCTGACCTGTCAAATGGCATTTTTTGATAAAATCGGAAATTTCAAACTGTCATAACTGCCGTCCTTCTCATCTCCGCCAATAGATATTTATATTATGTTGATCAGCATAGTCCCAAGTATCTCTGTGCAGAATATGAGCGATTTGAAAAATTTCAAATTTTGGATGAAAAATGACAAAGGGGTATGACCCCCTAAAAACACCATGTTTGTCAATAAAAAATATATTTGGGGAGGATCTCACGTTATTATTGAATCTGGAAGTTGTACTGCCCATTTGAATCTTCAATAATAGCAATTCTGCGGACCGACAGCACCCTTACCTAGAGTGGTGTGAGCTCGTGAACAGAACTCGAAAATGAAAAATCGAAAAATAAAAAGTTGAATATTTCATTACCTATGGGGGCTACATGGGTGATTCTGGTATCAAAATGTAGGTTTTCGAGGTCGCTCCATTCAATAAAAAACAATTCAAAGCCCTAACTATCACCGTTTAGATTTTGACCTGTCAAATGGCATTTTTTGATAAAATCGGAAATTTCAAACTGTCATAACTGCCGTCCCTCTCATCTCCACCAATAGTTATTTATATTATGTTGATCAGCATAGTCCCAAGTACCTCTGTGTAGAATATGAGCGATTTGAAAAATTTCAAATTTTGGATGAAAAATGACAAAGGGGTATGACCCCCTAAAAACACCATGTTTGTCAATAAAAAATATATTTGGGGAGGATCTCACTTATTATTGAATCTGGAAGTTGTACTGCCCATTTGAATCTTCAATAATAGCAATTCTGCGGACCGACAGCACCCTTACCTAGAGTGGTGTGAGCTCGTGAACAGAACTCGAAAATGAAAAATCGAAAAATAAAAAGTTGAATATTTCATCATCTATGGGAGCTACATGGGTGATTCTGGTATCAAAATGTAGGTTTTCGAGGTCGCTCCATTCAATAAAAAACAATTCAAAGCCCTAACTATCACCGTTTAGATTTTGACCTGTCAAATGGCATTGTTTGATAAAATCGGAAATTTCAAACTGTCATAACTGCCGTCCCTCTCATCTCCGCCAATAGATATTTATATTATGTTGATCAGCATAGTCCCAAGTATCTCTGTGCAGAATATGAGCGATTTGAAAAATTTCAAATTTTGGATGAAAAATGACAAAGGGGTATGACCCCCTAAAAACACCATATTCGTCAATAAAACAAAAATCTGGTAGGATCTAGCGGTGCTGTTGGATTGTAAATATGTTCGAACCATTTTAATCTTCAATAATAGCCATAAAGCAGGTCGATGAAACCCATTCTTCGAACTGGCTGAGCTTGAGAACAAAATTTGAAAATGAAATATCGAAAACAATAAAACTAAAAAATTAATTATTTATGATGGCTACATGATCGACTTTGGTATCAAAATGTAGGTTTTCGGGGTCTCTGAATTCAATTAAAAATATTCCAGATCCCTAACTAGCATAGTTTAGATTTTCACCTGTCAAGTGGCATTTTTTAAAAAATTGGAAATTTCAAACTGTCTAACTTCCGTCCCTTTTGTCGTATCCACTATTTGTTTATATTTTTTTGATCAGCATATCTCAAAGTATCTCTGTGCAAAATATGAGCGATTTTAAAAATCTGAAATTTTGGGTGAAAAATGATCAAGGGGTATGAGCCCCTAAAAACGCCATATTCGTCAATAAAACAAAAATCTGGTAGTATCTAACGGTGCTTTTGAATTGTGAAAATGTTCGAATCATTTGAATCTTCAATAATAGCTATACAGCGGGTCGATGACACTCATTCCACGAACAGGCTGAGCTTGAGAACAAAACTCGAAAATGAAATATCGAAAACAATAAAACTAAGAAATTAATTATTTATGATGGCTACATGGTCGACTTTGGTATCAAAATGTAGGTTTTCGAGGTCACTGAATTCAATAAAGAATATTCCAGAGCTCTAACTAGAACGGTTTAGGTTTTCACTTGTCAAATGGCATTTTTCGAAAAATTGGAAATTTCAAACTGTCATAGCTTCCGTCCCTCTCGTCGTATCCACTATCTGTTCATAGTTTGTTGATCAGCATATATCAAAGTATCTCTGTGCAAAACATGGGCGAATTAAAAATTCTCATTTGTAGGTCTGTATAAAATATGAGCGATAAAGCAGGTACTTTCACGTATTCGAAATAGTATAAATGGATAGATTCCTACGACATAATACTTCATTATGAAATAATATGCAGTTTCAACTTAGAGTTTGTCAAACCTCTCTCAAAAAGGCGTTATTCGACACACCCAAGCTATAAGTTCTCAGTTTGTAGATATTCCATTTATGTCTTCTATAACCGAGCTGTATCTACCGTCAATTTCTCCATCCACACTTCCTACAGAATTGTGAAAAACATTCCAGGCCGTAACGATCGTCGCTATGAATAATGCACATATTAATTATCAGAAGCATAAATTTTCCCGGTCTCGACTAGACCGTCTAAAATTAATTCGCGCCAAAGAAGCGCACCATCGTCTTCGGAGAAGTTAACAATTTGCATAATTATTCAATTTGTCGAGATGCTCCTTGATAGATACGAGTCGACGTGTCACTTATTGGTATCGAATCGGCCCGCAAGAAATCATATCCCAATTTTTTCGGGATAGAGCGATATCTTCATTTTAATAAGCATTATCGGTCTTGTGTATTATATAATTCTTTGCCGACATCGGGTCCATCTTATTTCATCGAAGTGGACCATTGAACATCATGTTGTCGCCTGATGGGCTGACTCTTCGGTTTTGTGGAAATGACTAATTATTGATTATCGGTGAAGCGCCATTAAATTCATTTTACCATAAATTTTTTTTTGTAGTATATCAACCCGGGTTGATTAACTAATTCGAGGTCGTAGATTACGATGCGCTAATTAGTTTTTCCGAGAAATTTTTGGTTCGGGAAATATTCGAACTTGAGTGGAAAATTGGCGAAAAATTGGTCGACTTTGGAGTGACGTAACTCCTAAAACAATTGGAATTGAGAGGAGCTGATTTTTTTGGATATACTTTGGTTCTTTAGGAATAAAATGGTGTATTTTTCATATACTTGAGACGAAGGGTTTGGATTTTCTGATTTTTTTCGCGAAGCTCCAATTTTTTCGATTTTTCATCAACCATATTTAAAAAACAATCAGTCTCAGAGGAAATCCGTTTGGATTTTCTTAATCTACGGCATCGAATGATTAAATGGTGAAAATTACTTATCGATAGGCCAGATTCGAATTTTTCCGAAAAATTTTATAGGTATGGAAAAATTTCGATTTTTCGAGAAAATTTTTTTGGCTTTGATCGACTTCAAACTCACACCATTCACTAATTCGAGGACGTAGATTAAGAAAATCCAATCAGTTCTTCCGTGAGGAGAACAGTTTTCGATTTACGAACGATGAAAAATCGGAAAATTTGGACCTTCGCGAAAAAAAATCAGAAAATCTAAAATTTTCGACTCTGACCGATGAAAATTGGTTTTTTTGATTCACAAAGGATCAATCTATATGCAAAAAAATCAGCATCTGTATAAATCAATTTTTCTGGGAAATACGGCAGTCCAAAAATGACCTATTTTTCCCGATTTTTCGACTCAAAGTCGATTATTTTCCAAACTATGCGTCACAGGAGAATTCTAATGTCGATTTTTCACAAAAAAACACTAAGTGCCATGAAAACACCACTTCATTTTCAAATACTTAGTTGAGAATATTTCGAGAACTAATGCATAAAATGAAAAAACAATTACTGTGCTGGAATCAGTATAAAAATACCTTTCAAATGAGGTATCACTCACCCCATCTTCCCTATTCAAAAATTGGGGGTGAGGGTTGTAGTAGCAAGGGTTGAAGCGCTATGCGTCCGTAACCTACATCTTAAGTTGTCCCCCTCGAAACAGAAATCGACCTGTCCGAGCATTTCTATCGAAAAAATTTATTTCGTCTGTAATCTCGTCTGTTTCGTTTTCAAATGGCCACCCTGTATAACGTTTGTGTGTTACTGCGTTCCGGTAGCTTTCGACCTTTCTGGGTCTCATTAGTTTGGCGAAGAAGCCAAAGAGCTACCCGATTTTTCTCTACGATGGAATTGACATTGACGGTAACGAAAATCTTTTTACCCGAATGCTACAGGCTACACATTATCATTAATACTGGATAGAATCTCAAATTCCTCAGAATGACGCGTCTCTCTATCCCCATTTGGGATTTTTAAGGGTTTTGGGGGATGAAAATACATCCACCAACGTTGACTAACCCTGTATAACGATCTCAACATCTGTTCGGAAATTTTGCCTTTTATGAAGACAAAGAAGTCCTAGAAGATCATGCAGAAGTACACATGGACACATAAACAAGCACAAACTTGGACGAAACACACAACACATGCGCAAATACATTCGTATGAATTTTCGAAAACCAAAATTCGGCATCTTGTAGACATCATCGATGCCAATTGCAGCAACATTTTTCAAGACCGCAATCACAAAAGAAGAAAATTATATTCAACAAACACCAATAAAAAGCATTCTTGGATATACACATCGAAAAGCGTGTAATGTTAAACTATCAATCCAATTTGTTTAGTTAGCAGATTGTTTTAAGCAACATCTTGGGTCTTAATTTTTGTCAGATGTTATGAAGGACTATTCTCACTTTCATCATCCATTTTGAAGTTATTTCAGTATTTTTCAAATAATGTCTTGTTTTGTCTGTAACTGATATAATATTTTACTATTTTTTTTGTGTTATTTGCGTTGATTTAAAATTTTCCAATCTATTGAATTGTTTTCGATCAAAATCCTCATAAACCTGTAGAAATCGAGAAGAATTAAACATTCATTTATCAAAGAAGAAAACATTTTTAACAACCAAGTGTCGAAACCAAGGAAAAAATACGAATATTAAAGGTAAAATCCTACTTTATTGCATTCAAATAATCCCTATTCAACATCATACTCTATGATCTACAACTTCTTCTTCTCTTCAGCAGTAGTCTTCTTCTTGTCGGAGGTCTCCCTCTTGAAAGCGTACTTAGCATCGACAATGCTTGGCAGATCTCCGTAGACGGATTGGGAAACTACACCATCGTAGGATCCTACGAGCTGAGCTGGCTGAATTTGGTAAGATCCTGAGGCCAATTGTCCATTACCGAAGGTGACAGAGTTTCCGTATTGGGCATCAGCGATCTGCTGGGCAGCAGCAGCGTTGGAAGCTTCCAAATGGGCAGCGCCGTTGAAGCCTTCGATGTGATGGGCTGGTGCGATGATACCTCCGTCAACGAAGTGCTGTTGGGTTCCATAAAGACCGCCGTATTGGTGTTCGGCACCGTAGACGCCGTCGTAGTGGACACCGTAGCTTGGAGCTACAGCGTAGTCGACTTTGTGGACGTTGTAGACTTCGGGAACCTTCACGACTACTGGAGTTGGCACATGGACTGCTACTGGCTTGGCAACCTTGACTGGGACTGGATGGGGTACTTGGACAGCGACTGGCTGAGGAACCCTGATGTAAACTGGCTTCTCTACTGGCACCCTGACAGTTTTTTCAACAGTAACTGGGTATGGTTTATCGACTGGATAAGGTACTTGTACATGGTATGGTACGGCAACTGGGCTTGGTACTTTGACTGGGTAAGGCTTGTCGACTGGTACAGGCACGTGTACGTTGTATGGGACAGGTACGGGCTTCTCAACTGGGACAGGGTAAGGGTGAGCCACTGGTACGTGCCTGGTTACCTGTACAGGTACTGGGTAGGGCTGGGCTACTCCAACTTGCTTGGTGATGGTGTGGATGGTGTTAACGTGTTTGTGCTGGACGGTATCGACGTGATGTTGAGTGTCAACGTTGGAGATGTGTCCTTGGGAACCAGCCAAAGCGTTGCCGTATCCGTAACCTTGCACGTAGGAAGACGATATTGGGGAGCTGTATCCGGAGATGACGGCACCGTTACCAAAACCGTAGGATCCGGACAGGGGACCGTAGTTCAATCCAGAACGAAGACCGTAGTTCAATCCAGAGTTGAGAGCGTAGTTGTTCAATCCAGAGTTGAGAGCGTAGTTGTTCAATCCAGAGTTAAGAGCGTAGTTGTTCAATCCAGAGTAGGATTTGATCAAACCAGAGCTTCCAGCTGGGAATCCGAAGGATGAGGCAGAGTTTCCTTGGTGAAGGACTGAAGAACCAAGGTTGGATGATCCGAAAGCTCCGGAAGATCCAGGTTTTGAAGAAAGGCCTTGGTTTCCGAAAGAGGAGAAGGATCCGGAAGAGAAACCATTTGAACCAAGGTTCAAAGACGATGGGGTTGATGAGGAGGTGAAAGTGGTTTCTTTCAAGATGTCGGCAACATTGTTGACGCTTTCGGTTGGTACTTCAGCGGCCACTACGGCGAAGATCACAGCAAGGCACTAAAAAGAAAAAAATTTAAAGAATCTTATAAAAAATTGTTTTCTCCACATGGTGATGGGCTAAATTCACAGCAGATTTTTCAATTTCGTTATTTGGAAAAGGTTGAGATCGGAATTATGGATATACTTACAACTACTGCCTTCATTGTCGTTCGTTTTTGTTGGACTTGTCGAAAACGAATGACTATCAACGGATATAGAACAACCTTTTATATTTTTCAGAATGTATAGGGTGAAGGACGAGTTTAGATGGAACAGGTCTTCGGATCGACCCAAGTTGGAATGTCAGCGTATTAGTGTCGCAAATTAATTCAGGAAGACCAAATATTTATTCAAATTCGTGGTCGATCGTTCTAAAATCGTTTCTTCATTTCGGATTCTGCCAAATGTTCTCGCTAGAACTACTTATTTGGAGCAATGCATATTCATAGAGTTGGAATATGCTGTATTCCTATCAAAAGCGGATTCTTATCAATCCGTTGTTGAAAGAGTTTATTCACCAATTATTACCTACCATTGTATTAATGATTTTCATAAAATTTCCTCAATTATCATTTCAGTTTCTACAGAGTTTTGGTTTTTACTTCTTCGCAGGAAATTGCTCGAACGGGTCAATTTTTATTTTGAATTACTTTTCATGTATAATCAGTTTGAATTGCACCCTGTACTAAAGGAGTGGGGGATAGATAGTTTTCGAGATACACAGTGTGGAAGTTTGAATTTTTTTCAAGTTTTTTTCTCATAGTATCTGCAATTCTCAAAATAGTCAACTGAAATTTTTTATAGATATTACAATTCACGGTTCACAATTTCGATTGCAAATCTACAGGGTGATATTTTCTCTGGAACATTGTCCCTTGTTTTCTTGCAGAACTTTTTATTGGCGAGCCACTGTTAGTTGGAAAAAAGACAAAAAGAAGCTTTGTTGTTTTACTCAACTTTATGCTCTCTTGTAGTTTTGTCGTTTGTGCTACCGATTTCGAGAAAAAAATAAAAATCCAGTTTGTATGAAAAGAAATCTAAACTTTTCTATAATGTTCGTTCAAATATCCCAAGTACACCCTGTATCTCGAAAACGCCTCCATATTTATGAGACTTTTTTTCTTAAAATGAAGTGAAGAATCTCCATTTTTTTTTGTACCTCCATTTAAGGAACACTCTGTATTTTACAGAAAGAAATCAAACAAGAAAAGTATGATCAGAAAAATAGCACCAACTCATAACTTATAGCTTTTCACAGCAAAGTTATCCAATTACTCCTAAATAGTTAACAATATGAGGGAGAGTACACGAGAAGTAGTATTTATTAATAACGTTTTACAGAATCATTCTGTAGATTACTCGAATTTTTCGAAAGTTTGGGCCAAAATTGCAAATCTCCAACTCGAAAGTTCATAATATCTAATTTAATGTCCTGTTTTGCAACTCGGTAACATATTTCAGTAATAGGATGATCAAGGCAACTATAAAATCATAATTAATTGCTTTCCAACAATGACAGGTTGATATAAATTCTGGTATGAATCTGGCACTTTGATGTTTTCATTACGTTTTAGGTTGTAATAGTAGAATGGAAAAAACTTAATTTGCATCCACTGAAGCATCTGAAGCTTTCAAAAAAATCATTACCATTTACACTTTTCACGTGGATGAGTTAGGTTCAGTATTTTTATAGGTTCAATGGCATTTGAAAAGGAGGTTTATATGTAATCAATGAGTATTTATATTTGGTTTTTTTTCTGCATTCAGACAGCAATGTCTTTATATTTGGAGAAATTAAGAGCCCAGTGCATCTTCGTAAATAAATCTATAAGTAACGCATTTTGAAGTTTCTCAGGAACTAAAGATGATTTCAGTGATAGTTCCCCATATCCCAAATGACTTGAAACCATTAAAAAAAATGTTATAAAAGCAGCAACTGCCTCTTCTTAGAAATCTTAAAACCTTTCGTTTCATCTTCACTTGGGTTGAGACCAATTTACTGATTTTCTTAATTATATGCAGAAACATTCGTTAAGATGGTCACTGCAACAACCCATTAATTTTTTCTTCAGATTCTCGTAACTTGGATATCTTGGTGGGTAAGAATTTTACCTGAGCTTTCTTCGACTTACGAAGTATCGTGTTTATATGACTGATAATATCGATTATTTTCAACACTCTCCAGCCTTGTTTGATAAATGACTCGAATTATTTATCAGCATGTAAACAGGTAGATAAATAATCGAGAAGACTTTCAGTTGGCCTGTCCAAGTTTAGGAATCACCTTGTATAATTTTCGATATCTTTAATCTCGAATTCTTGGTTGATTATCGAATTCACTAATGCATTGATGACATTATAAGGTAATAACTGATGAATTATTATTTTCCATTCGTACCTACTCAAAAGAAAAACAGTAAAATGAATCAAATTCCTAGAATCGTTGTGAAGTTTAATTATTACTCAATGGTTTACACATAGATGCATCCATGTTTGCACAAACCTAAATTCCGAATATCACTGACAACTCTGTGATTTGAGTTTGAAGTTTTTCATTTCCATGGAAACGGATTATTCCTGAATGGAATCGCGAAAGGTATATTTTTCGAGTGTTCTTTGTTGAAATTTCTCTTAATCGCGTGGTGAATATGAACAGGATCGATATTGACTTTTGAAGAAAGACTGATGCCGTTATGAGTGAAGTGCAAAAGGAATCTTAGAAGAAAAATATGGAGATTGACGAAGAAATGAGGAGATTGGAAGAACAGGAAACTGCAGAAATGAAGCCAGGTGGGAACTCAAAATGGAAGCTACATAATCGGATCAGAATCAAATATGAGATAAAAGAAATGTGAATTGTTATTCCAACGAAATAGAGTTGTTGACTGACGTGAATATACAGGATGAGTCAATATTGATTCAAATTTTGATGGAATCGAATCTAGTCAGCTAAAATACTTTTTATGAAATTATTATCTAGAAATATCACACTTGTCATGATAAGTCTGTGTTACTTTTTGACAAAGATGCATAGATTTTTTGACGTGGGTTGCTTTTTTCGACAAATTTCATGGTTAGAATGGTTTTGAGTAGGGATTTTATCTTGAAAAATATTAGAGATGAGTGTAAAATTTTTTTAATGAATTCTTGAATAGTTGATGTGTTGTGGTCATCAAAAATTGAAAAACCATATCGAATCAATGTCGATAAAAATTCATATGCACTTTTTCGGGGCATATAAATTACAGTTGCATTATTAGATCTGATACAGATGTCACTGAAGAACCTTGATCTTTCGAATAATAGGAAAACCGCCGAAATATTTTACATATACAAATGGATCATCTTATTATTCATTTATTCGAACGCTTTTATCGATTTCATCCGAATCTCGTCCAATTACTAAAATGTCACGGTGGAAATAAATGGAATAAATCTCTAGATGCATTCCTGATGATCCAATCGATGACGGGAACAAAACTTAATTTTGGTAGTTCCAGTATCGTGAATTATGTAGATGTTTCTCCAATCTGGCGATAAAATCGGTTTGAGGTCAAGAAATGTATGAGAAATTGATGGATACATCCGAAATGGTGCTTATCCTTGTCTGGGTACATCCGGGATACTTGGTCTAATTTTGATTTGTTTGCTATTCGATTTATGGTTTCCGAGAACGAACCTTGGATTTTGTATCATAAGAAATGAGATGATCAAATGACAGGCTTGTGATATTTGGTCATGATTAGGAAAAAATTATTCCTCTTCAACTTTGGGCCTTTTTTTACTGTCTTGGTACGGCACTGGGAAACAAAGAGCCCCTTAAAGATCCGAAAGGAGAGTTTTATCAAGAAATAACGTCCAAGCCATACTCAATTTCCTAATGTTCATTTATCTTTAACTTGATGATAAATGACCAAGTTTACTGAACACAACTTTTTAATACCTGTTATTAGAACAAACCGAAGATATTAGAGATTCGAAATGAGAATTTCTTTCTCGTTTCCGATGCTACGTGTTCAGTTTACGCTCTCCTAACTTTTTATTCATAGATTTACGAAGTTTAAGCCGAGTTTCTTTACTTGTATGATGAATATCATCAATTTGAATGGGGCATCGAGCTGCATTTATTCATATAACACAACGAAACATTCATTATTCATTGTATCGTGGCAGTGGGAAAACCGTATATTCCTCGTTGAGCAAGATTATTTCTCACCTCCCTAGCTTAGGTACCTATCCTCTGAGGATCTCCGAAAGCAGATTGCATAATTGGATTAATATTCGAATATTTTGGCGTTCGTACTGGTGAATTATGGTCTAAGCTAAGAATTGTGAGATATTTATTGAAAATACTCGACTTCATTCACAAAAACATAAAAATGAAATGCTTGGAAACTCATTACCTACATGGAATTTTATTTTTTTCTCACAACAAGAGAAGCGCATTACACTTATATCTCATTTTTTAAATTTTATTACGGCGTTGGCACATAATTCGTATTTTTAGGATATTTTAGTGTTTTGAGGGGTTCATCAAAATTCTTATACCAACCGCTTTGTTCAATCTAGATGAACGAAATTTTTACAGTAGTTAGCATAAGGTATCAGATTCATCAGTCGGTAAACATATGAAGTTTTTTTCATACAGAGTGTCTAATATATATTTTCCAATTCACTAAAATTAAATATGCGAAAACTCGATTTTTCCAAATGGAACAAACACCCTGTATCTTTCTCTTTCACGAAATTTGTTTTTCAAATGTCTACCTTTTTTATGAAGAATGTCCCATACTTTCTTTGAGATATTCCACATTCTTTTAAAAATCTAGTTATCCCATATTCAATTTGAGTAAATTGGTGAATTTATATTAGACACTCTGTATGAAAAAAACTTCATATGTTTACCGAATGATGAATCTGATACCTTATGCTAACTACTGTAAAAATTTCGTTCATCTAGATTGAACACAGCGGTTGCTATAAGAATTCTAATGAACCCCTTAAAACCCTGAAATTACCTTAAAAATGAGAATTATGTGGCCACGCCATGATGAAATTTAAAAAAAGGTATGAGTGTAAAGCTCTTGTTGTTATGCCATGAAATACAGGGTGTTCCATTTGAAAAAAACTGCATATTTTTCCGTAACATTTTTCTGACGCACCCTGTAAAATTATGTAGTAACGGGGTTGTTACTTAGGGTTTGAAGATTTATTTATTTGTAGATTTTTGTCAACCTTATAACCATGCCATATAAGTTTTTTTTCAACACGGGACACTTTAGGCGCTATTTTAGTTGTACGCCTTACTGACGCACCCTGTATTTTTCTGAATCTCCACAGTTCTCTATCCGTTCATTACGGCACACCCAGTATACATATTTCAAAGGGAAATTGGGTTTATCATCAACTTTTGACAAGCAAATTATTTAGGAATTGGGTCATTTTGAAATAAAATTACATGATGGGCTCTTTGAGTACAAGTAGCAATTATACCATTTGGAGATCTTGATGGTGTTGTTTTCTAACCAAGCACATCCACAATAATATTTATGTTGAATACTATACAGGTTTGGAAATATAAGTTAAAAACATAGCCAATTCAGCGTTGAACGAGTTGAGGAATATTGTTTTGGTTATTTTATTGGTCCCCTAGACAATATGCATCCACTCGTTGAACACCGAATTTGCTATGTTTGCAACTTATATTTCCAAACCTGTATGTTTTTCAATAACATGATTTTTTATCATCAGTTCGATGATCTTTTCTGCAAGAATGCTCGTGACCAATCTTTCAAAGGATGAGGGGTTGATAGAGACAAAGTATAATATTCACAGTACTTTATTTTACAAAATTTATCACAAAATAATTCATAACAAGCACCTTACTTCTTCTTCAAGTATTCAGAAGTGTAGGATTTCAATCCGTTGTATCCACCGAATACGCTTGAGCCGTAGGATTTCAAGCCGCTGGTGTAAGCGCCATATACGCTTGGGCTGCTGTAAGATTTCAAGCCGCTGGTGTAAGCTCCATAAACGCTTGGGCTGCTGTAAGATTTCAAGCCGCTGGTGTAAGCGCCATATACGCTTGGGCTGCTGTAAGATTTCAAGCCGCTGGTGTAAGCGCCATAGACGGTTGGAGCGTAAGATTTCACGCTGCTGTATCCACCATAAGTGCTTGGGATGTAGGAGTTCAAAAGACCGTATTTGTTGTCGTAGCTGTTGCTCAAGTAGTTCAATGGCTGGGCGTTGATGTATTGCTTCTGGCCAGTCAAGTATTTACCTTGGATGTAGCTGCCTGGGTAGCTGTATGCGTTGGTGTATTGAGAGTCCAAGTAAGCGTTGGAGTATGGTCCAGAGTACACGTTTCCGGAAGTGTACACGTTGCCAGAGGTGTAGGCTGTTGGGTGGATGGTGTGAGCGTTCAAACCATTGGAGTACACTCCGAAGGAGTTCAAACCGCTGGTGTAGGTGGTTGGCTGGATGGTGCTGAAAGTCCTGATGGATGGCTGGACGAAAGCGGTAGATTTGGTGACATGTACTTGGGGTTCCTGAAATATTAGAGATTGTTAAGAGTTGCTTATGATGTTGGTGGGATATATTTTATCCTTCCAGAAGTCTGGAAGAAATGAAAAATGAATTTGGAAAACCTTGACAAGTTTTGGAGCATTTGCAAATAAGATTTTTTGGTTGCAATGACCAAAGGTGCGTTCGTTTTTGAATGGAAGATCTGTTCTTACCTTGACAACGACTGTGTGTGGTACGCTGACTGGTACTGGGTGTGGAACCTCAACTGGGTAAGGAGCTGGCACGGGAACGTTGTATTGTACTGGGTACTTGACGTAGACTGGTTTCTCAACTGGTACAGGTACATTCCTGGTCACGGTAACTTGGTACGGTCTTGGGACCTCGACTGCTACCTTAACTGGTACTTGAACTGGTACGGGCTGGGGTACTCTGACGGCGACTGGCCTTGGTACTTCGACAGGTACTTCAACTTTGACAGGTACTGGCACTGGTCTTGGTACATCTACTGGGATGGGTTGTGGGATGCTTACAGGCTTGGTTACTTCGACTGGGTATGGGTGTGGCACCGGCACAGGTACTTGTTGGGTGATGGTTCTGACCTGGACGTTCTGGGTGGAGCCTCCCTCTTTGATGGGTCCGTGGAATACCTGAGGAGTTCCGTAGGTGGTTCCGTAGTTGCTTCCGTAGATAGCTCCAGCAGAAGAGATGCCAGAAGCGTCGAAACCGGCAGATGCGATGTTGGAGTATGTAGATGGGACGAAAGAAGCTCCAAGACCGGCAGATGCGATGTTAGAGTAGGTAGATGGGACGATGGAGGCTCCAAGACCAGCAGATGCGATGTTAGAGTAGGCAGATGGGACGATGGAAGCTCCAAGACCGGCAGATGCGATGTTAGAGTATCCATAGCCGGCTCCTACGAGGGAAGACCTGGCCAAACCAAAGTTGGATCCATAGCCGGAGTACACGGCTGGGGAACCGTAACCGTAGACGTTGGAGTAGGCGAGGCTTGGCGAGTATCCACTGTAGATGCGTTGGAGGTTGTTGGAGTATTCGAGACTGTGGGGGATGGAGGAGTAGGAGAGTTTCGATTCGATACCATTGGGCAAGAAGGGCGCGTACCTCTTGGCTTTGGCGGTTACCTTCTCGTTCTCGGCTGAAGCGAGAGCGACGCAAAGGGCGATAGTGATACACTGCAAGAAAAAAAATTGGTTAATTTCACAAAATGGAAGGAATATTCACTTGAATCTTTAAAATTATTCTGGATTTACTTACCGCGAAGACCTTCATGTTTATGTCTATCATACGAATGGTATGAATCGAATGATATCTTCAGAAAAGCTCTACCTTTTTATATTGTCATCCAGAATCGAGCAGGCTATTCTTGAAGGACGATTTTTGAATACAGGTTGACCGGCCGGCTAGATTTCGTATACCCGAATTTGTGGTTACAGGTTAGCGTTAATTTTATTTTAAGTTATGCAGCCTTGACGACAGATCGTCTTCTGATTTTAATATGTCGGCGTTTGTTCATAGGTGGGATCTTTTGCCATTTTTCTAGTTTGTATATTTTCGTGTGGATATGGAAATGAGACCGTGCGATCTATAAAACATTCGATAATGAACGATGACTTAGGATATGGAAATGTTTTCCGTATTTTTCCATGAATTCTATACCTTTTCAACTTCAAATTGGGAACTATCAAAATCAAATTGAGAACTAACATATTCAAATTGGGAATAATCAAAATCAGATTGGGAATAATCAATTTCATATTGGAATGACATCCATGTGAATCAGATCTTTGAATTACTCGATATGTAATTAACTCTCAAATTTGACCAAAGTAAGTAACGAACGATAAGTCTACAATTTCTTTTTCATAATCATGCCTTATACAAAGAAGAAAGCTGCAGATTCAATGAAAAAGCAGGTATTTGCGGTATGCAATGGAAAATGGAAACATAACACAGACAGAATTTCGTCTTTAAAGAACGAATTTGATAAGAAGAAATATGTCAACCATGAACCATTACAGTTAGTACCTGATGTACAAGATATGTGGCTCATATCCAGAGGTTCATACCTGATGTTTTGAGTTTTTTTGATATGAGAGTTTGAGCACAAATATGAAATTTTTCAAGTACTTCTTACTCTTTTTGAATGTTTGATGAGTTCAAATATATATTAATAGTTTTTTCTTCATGTTTCATCAATATAAAGATCTTCTGATCATGCCTGATCTTGATATACATAGTCACGAATGCCGTTTCAATTTGAAATTGATTATTCCCAATTTGAATGTGTTTATTCCCAATTTGAATATGGTAATTCCCAATTTGATTTTGATAGATCCCAATTTGAAGTTGAAAAGGTATAGTGTTGTTATATTAATATCGGACTGGTCTAGTGGTGAAATATGGATAATTTGGGATCAACTCAAGCTTGAAAAATTTGTCTTAAAAATGAGGCATTTGTCAATCTCCGAGGGATATTGGGCGGAAAATTTGTGGACAAAAAAATCTATAATCCCGCACATAATTTATTTGTTAAAAGTACCGGGTTTTTCACCATAATTTTACCACCCCTTTAACTTTGTTTCTGAATGAGGTACAAAAAATTTTTTTCACGAAAGTTTCACGAAGTCGACTAGGTAATGTTTTTCAAAATGATTTCACAAAATGAAATATATACAGAGTGGGCAACATATTGATTGCAACTTCACTTTTTCAAATGGAACACCTTGTATATTTTTCTATATTTGGCAAGCTCTTTTTCCCCTTACTTCGAATATATGAAATATGTTTGGTCTATCTCTCTTATTCTGAGTACCACAGAGTTTCAAATTTCAAGAACCAATTTTTTAGTTTACATTATTTATTCCATACTATCATAGTTTATTATTTTTTTTATTGTATATTATTAGGTATACATTGAAAAAATATTGCTTTCAAGTGAATATTAAGAATATTAAGAATTTCGGAATGATTTCACATAAGTAATTTTTATTTCGTAGTTTCATTTCAAAACTTTGAAACTCTGAAAATAAAAGAGACGGACCCACATACGCATATATTCGATATCAGGAGAAAATAACCAATTAGAATAAAGAAGAATATACAAACGAAAAGGGGCGATTCCTTAAGTAAGTCTAAGAAAAAAGTGCCATAAACATGGGGTCGCAAACATTTCGTTTTCAAGATACAGAGTGTTGAATCTTTAATTTTTTTCTCATAGTATCTACACTTTACAAGATATTCAACTGAAATTTGGCATAGATATCACATTTGAGAGTTCTAACGACGTGACATGGCAATTTCGATGGCAGATCTACAGAGTAATATTTTTCTGGAACACTGTCACCTGTTTTCCTCCAGAACTTTTTTTTGGTGAGCAACTGTTAATTTGAAAAAATGTAAAAAGAAGCTTTGTTGTTATACTAAACTTTTCGGTCTTGTAGTTTTGTCGTATCTGCTACCGAATTCGAGAAAAAAATTTTGAACGATTCTCTCGAAATCCTCAGAAGAATCAAAATTGTCATAAAGATCTGGTAAGTATGAAAAGAAACCTGAACTATTCAAGTCTGGGGATCTGGCGAGTGGCGAGCCATGACTGATGTCCAATCCACCTGTTTTCATAACTTTCTTTCAAATACTCCCTAATTAACCTAGTACACCCTGTATTTCGAAAACGAAACGTGTTTATGGGACTTTTTCTTAAACTCGTTCCTTTTCGTTTGTACGTTCAATTTAGGATCTTGTATGGGTGTAGACCAAGATCTTTACTCAAAATTTTCCATGTGGTGGATGCACAGAGTCTAACTAATAACGAATAGACAATTCTGGATCTTCATTAACACTATCACTCACAGCAGCGATATTTTATTCTGTACGTACAGTTCTTTGGTCTTGTTGTTGTTGTTGCATCGAGTGATGAAAATGTTTTCCAAAATCTATCGATTGTTCGACGAATAAGCTGCTCTGATGGACGATTATGTGAACCATAAATTTTACGAAGTGCTCTATAAGTTTGGCGAATAGATCACTGATTTTGAAAATGAATTTCAACAATTTGTAAACGTTTTTGCGGCGTGAGTCTTTCCATGGTAATTTGTCAATGCTTTCTGAACATAAATGTCAGAACAACATGGCTTCCACCTTTTGTCAAATCACAGTTATCCCCATCGAAAATTCTATCACTCTAAAAAAACACCGGATACCTACAAGGTGTTCAAAAAAGCGCTCAAACGCTCCTGATTTCACATCAGTGTAAAAGTAGTGTCCCATTTTTTCAAAGCTCTGTTTTAATCTTTGCTGCACCTGCATTTTTCGAACCCAACATTCTGTAAACTCTCCGACCTATATTAACATTTACCCAGATCCGCAAAATCCTTTCCATTCATTCCGCGAATCCCCAAATCAAAGGTGCATCGATTTTAATCCGACTCCAAATTAGGTCCCTTTCTTTTTTTTTGGTGCTATCGGCCGTCTTGCTGTGAAATTGAATTTCTCCAATACGGCTGTCGTCTTCTGAAAGATCGTTGCTTTTTCGTCCCACCAGGACCGGGCGATTCACGTCAAGGCCAGGAACATCCTGGTATATCCTGAGAGATATTTCTGTGTAATATTAATCGAAACAACTTCGAGATTCGATGAAAATAAATCAGTGGGATTCCATCTGGAGATCTTTCGCGCTTCATTGGCGTAGTTCGATGGTCTTGTCTGGGGAGGAATTCTGGGTAGGGAACTGTAGCGGGTTCATATACGTGGTGGTCTGTTTTGTATTGGCAGGACTTTAATGGTCGAAAGAAAAACTTTGTTTTGAATCTTTTTTACATATGTTGCTGCTTCATATCCGGCCCGAAGGACCAAATATTGTTCTGTGCTTAACGTAGAGCGAGTTCGGAATGTAATTCGTACAAGAAGATTTTGCGTAATTGGCCAGCTTCAGAAAAACATGGATCATGCTGTTTATAGGGTGTTATAGGCAACGGTTGTTGAATCATGTAGCGTTTATGTTATTTGTAAGTTTTCTATGCTGTATGAAAATGTATCCTATTAGAAAAAGAACACATTTACGAGGATATATTGAAAAATTCCTAGCCTACTATAGAACCAAACCAAATTTCAATGTCAAAATATTTTATTACTCAACATATTCTCCTCTTAATTGAATACATTTATTACAGCGAACCTTCAACGTCTCTAGACCTTTAAAAAAAAATTTTTCTTCTTGCTCTGCAAACCAGTCCTCCACAGCTTTTATTACCTCCTCGATGCAAGAAAATTTTCGACCTTTTAAACTTTTTTTCAGTTGAGGAAAGGGATGATAGTCGGACGGAGCCAAATATGGTGAAAAAGGGGGGTGTTCTAGTAATTCTAACCCTAAATCAGGAATTTTTTGCATGGCAACATGAGATTTGTGTACTGGGGCGTTGTCCTGTAAAAACAAAACACCTTAGGATAGCTTTACGCGTCTCTCCTCTTTCATTTTTTCCCGTAGAGTGGTCAGTAATGTCGAATAGTAATCTCCAGTTATTGTTCTCTCCTTATTCAAAAAATCAATCATGATTACTCCATGGCAATCCCAAAAAACTGAAGCAAGAACTTTTCTAGCAGATTTTTGGACACGAATCTTCTTATTAGGTTTTGGAGAACCAGAGTGTCGCCATTCCATCGATTGTTGCTTTGTTTCTGGATCGTAGAAATGTACCCAAGTCTCATCCATATTAAAAATTCGGTTTAATAAGTCTACATCGTTTTCAAATCGAGCACAGATCGAACGCGATGCTTCTACCCTTGCACGCTTTTGGTCAACATTCAAACATTTGGGGATCCATTTTGCAGAAATTTTTCTCATGTCCAAATTGACGTGAACTATGTGATGAACGCGTTCGTATGAAATCTTCAGTGCTTCAGATATCCGTTTTAGCCCAATTCGACGGTCTGATAAAATCATGTCATGAACTGCATCGATATTTTCGGGGACTGACACAGAAACTGGCCTTCCCGATCGGTCATCATCTTCAATGGAAAATTGACCTCTTTTGAAGCTTGCAGTCGGTTGCATACGAAGGACATTGATCACCAAGGGTATTGAGCATATCTTCGTAAATCTGCTTACCTCTTAACCCTTTTAAATACAGGTATTTGATGATGGCTCGATACTCCAATTTTTCGTTGTTTACAATTTCGGTGGACATCTTTTTTTTATCTATTGCGTAACTCTGGTTTACTTTTTTGACGTCGAACTCTACACTGACACTTCTAATAAGTTATTGTTCGTTGATATAGTATCGCAATATTTTGTTTATGCATGGAACTGGTCTATAGGCTAACTAGATATCAATACATCCTCGTATCAATAGAAGATTATTTCGCAATTAGTAGCACAAATTCTAATTTTTTTCAATAGTGGACACTTGATTGATGCTGTGAAGTTTCCGTTACAACATCTGACGTATAGAACTTTAGAGAATGTAGCAAACTAAAAATTAAAAGTGAAGAACCGAAGAAATCAAAAAGAATTGCTAAAAACGAAGAAAGAATAGAAGAAAAAAGAAATTGAAATGTAGAAATCATTTTGACTGTAATGATTTACACTTTAATCCCCTAATTGGTTCTGAGAGTGAAACACTAATTTTTCTGACTCAATGAGAACTTTCGTGTTGTCTAAAAACAATTCCCTTTGCCCATCTCCCATCGACGCCTGCCTCCTTTCTCTGTGATTCGCCTATAAATTGCTTATCTTCTGCTATTTTACGATCGCTCTTCCCTGACTCTCAGTTTCAAAGCCTTCTAAACACGAAACTAACGAATATACTAGTATTTGTTGAATTAATTACTGCAATATTTATCACAGGTTCGGACGAGTGGTCCATTAAATAAACGGTGAATTTGCATTAATTATCGATCGTGGAGTTCAGGACGAAAGTGAAAATTACCACATGGCTCTCATATTCGGAGAGGCTATTTTGGGAATGACATCCCAAAGTTTTTTTGTTTGTTCAAGATTCTCATCTGGATTTCGTAAAATGAATTACATTCTTTCACGGAAGGTTGCAATTTTATTGTAGTATTTTCGATGAAATTGAGTAATATTTGTATTGTTTCATCAGTGTTGTCTAGAGCTCGAAGTATACCAAAATCATTAGGCCGTTTAGATTCAATACTCAGTTGGGTCTCTTTAGCATACCAAATTCGTTATTTTACTTTTCTTTGATTCTGATTTTCGATGTATATGAAAAATTCAGATTTTTAGATTTTTCTCAATATCTCCATAGGTTCCAGCCACAAATTGTTCATATGAAAAACTAAGGAGCCAGACATTTCACTGTTTTAAAATAATTTTCTTTTTTTTTTCAGGTATGTACTCACCCAACTAATGAATCAAGGTAATTTTCTGTTCTTTCATTCTCAATCAGTTTAAACCTGATTACGCTTTAGATTTGCTCAATTTGGTCATCTTTTTTTGCCTCAAATATGGAGAAGCAAGTTTGGCAAAAAATTATTGCCAAATTGAATTATCGAACAAAGATTCGTGAAAAGTTGATGATATCTCAAATATTCAGGAAAAAGTCCGTCTGTATTTAAGAATATTCATTGAGGTTATGGTTTTAAGGCATATTTTTTCCTGTAGTTGAGAACGATCTACGAATTCAAATATTTGAATAATCTATGTAAATTCATATTCCTGCAGATGAGTGTGACTTAAGGTATATAAAGAACAACCTCTGTGATAACTTTCATTACTGAAACAGTCGCAGTTGTAGTAGTACGTAGTACGTCGGTAGTGTTCAAATCACGTTACAAATTTTCCAATAATAAAAATCCTGAAAACTTCAAGTTTATAGGTTTATCCGTTTGATAGTTATCGAGTTCGCAGACATAAATCAATTCGACCACTGATTTTTGATCAGTGATTCGATCCTAGTCGATGAGACCATGTTATTTTGACAGCTGTCAAGAATATTTTACAGCAGCTGTCAAAGAAATCGTTCTTGATCTGTGATATGATTTTGAAGAAATATTGGGAAATTTTGTCGATGATTCGCTAGCATTTCATATGGTTCTGGTGGAGTAATATGGATAAAATTTTGTATGTAGCTTGAATACGTTATTCTTCATCTATATGCGAATTTTAATACCGATCGAAGGTGTAGTTTTGAAATTTTCAGGAAAACAAAATTTCGACTTCGTGACAAAATCGTTTAGCCCTCGTTTAAGTGGAACGAGAATCCAAAAATTAATGCATTCATCAGTAAATTTTAGTTTGAAATTTCGTTGGTCACAGCTTCCATCTATGAGAATAAGACACCTTTATTCCATTTACTTTCATAAAGTACATATCTCGGTTGGCCAAGATTCAGGTTTATCAAGTTTTTTTCAAAATAATTCTCAGGGACGTTGCCAAAGCTAATTTCTATTTACTCTCTTTTCACTTTGTAAATAGAGTTAGTTCTTTCAAGGTGACACCGGTTTCGTGGTACTACTACATTTTTATAGTGGAGTATTTCAAGTTGTTCGAAAAGGTGATTTTGTCTTCTGTAGGCTTATTTCTTTTTAAAATTTTTTCCTCATAGTATCTACACTTTACAAGATATTCAACTGAAATTTGGCATAGATATTACATTTGAGAGTTCTCACCATGTGACATGGCAATTTCGATAGCAGATCTACAGAATGATACTTTTTCTGGAACACTGTCACCTGTTTTCTTCCAGAACTTTTTTTGGTGGGCAACTGTTAATTTGAAAAAATATGAAAAAAAGCTTTGGTGTTATACTAAACTTTTCGGTCTCTTGTAGTTTTGTCGTATCTGCTTCCGAATTCGAGAAAAAAATTTCGAACAATTCTCTCGAAATCCTCAGAGAAATCAAAATTGTCATAAAGATCTAGTTGGTATGAAAAGAAATCTGAACTATTCAAGTCTGGCGATCTAGCGGACCATGACTGATGTCCAATCCACCTGTTTTCATAACCCTCTTTCAAATACTCCCTAATAAACCTATTACACCCTGTATCTCGAAAACGAAACGTTTGCGACCTCATGTTTATGGGACTTTTTTTCTTAAACCTACTTAAGGAATCTCCCCTTTTCGTTTGAACGTTCAATTTAGGAACACCCTAAACGTGAAATATTTCCAGTAGATACTAACAGAGAAAAAAGTTTCTTCAACATTCGCCAGGTCTTAGGAATTATTGAATCCACATAATATTTTCCCAAATCAAATAAACATTTCGATAAATACGTAATTACCACGACTTCTATGTATAAAAGACAACGTTCCTTACTTATCTGAAAGGAAAATGACTATAACCTAACATTTTCAAAATATACACGGTGAAATGTGTCAGAATGTCAAGGCCAACTTTATAAACGTGACGAATTTCTATTTTCTGGACTTCTCACAACCTACAAAGAAAATGATTCGTTTCCCATAAGTTTCCGGATCCCTTCATCAAAATGCCGAAGAGACCGCGTTTCAACTTTCCTCCAAGCAGCAACCGGAGACGCTCCGAGCCCCCCTTTTCCTCCCCCCATGCCGCTCCTCTTTTTTCATCTCGGAATATAATGCAACAACTTGAGCGCGTACAAAGAAAATAAAAAAGTACCTTTTTAGTCTCGGAGGAAACCATTATGTCAAAGTGCCGGACAAGCGAACGCCACCTGAAGGATTCCGCGGGTGCGGCGAGGGGTGTGGGGGTTGGAGGTGCCGTCTGCACACGGAGAAATTCAATCCTCGATCCTGATCCGGGGGGCGTGGGAAGGAAATCTTACGGTGTAGTCTTCGCGACTGGGGGGAGCGTTGTTTTAATTAATATCAGGTTCGAGGCTCGATTCCTGTCCCGTAGGAGGAATTTACACGGGGGGTGTAATGAAGTTTAAGGTTCTCTGGAGGAAGAATTGAAGATATAATGTAGGATTCGCTATATGTTTGGATTATATCTAAGATTTGTCCTGATGGACACTAATTGTCGGGAGTAACCATACCATTGAAGTCATCCATTTCGATGCTTGGCATTTCTGTCGGCAGTAACCTTTCCTGGGAGAATCACGTGAGATCCATTGCTAAAAGTGCATCCCAAAAACTTGGTTTTCTGTTTCGTGCCAGGAGCTATTTCACCTCAGGTCAGCTGCTTATGATCTATAAGGCACAGATTCGACCTGTCCTGGAATACTGTTCTCATATTTGGAGTGCTGCACCTAAACACACCCTAAAACTCTTGGATTCCGTACAAAAAAGGGCAATTCGTCTCGTCGGTGATGCCTCGCTTACAAGCTCGCTCACTTCTCTGGAACACCGTAGGAAAGTGGGCGATCTGTCTCTATTTTATAGATATTTCCATGGGCGATGCTCTTCTGAATTATCAGCAATCGTTCCTCCTCTGGCAGTCTCTTCCAGACTGACCCGTCAAGTTAAGTCTTCACACCCCTTCGTGGTAACTTTGGAGACCTGCAGAACATCTCTCTTCAAAGACTCGTTCATACAATGAACAGCGAGGCTTTGGAACACATTGCCTAGGGAGGTGTTCCTCGAGGCACATAACCTCCAGAAATTCAAGAAGAACACCAATTCCTACCTGCTTGCCCTTGGTACTCACGATGTTCTCTGAACATTACAGGATTTTCCTTTTCGTGAAAACCACCACATAAAAAAAATCCTGGAATTATCCTGAAATTTGGAATGATTTTGGTTGTTGACGACCTCACACATCGAATACACTTCTTCAATAACTTCCAACGGTTTTTCACATTGAAACTAAAGCCAAATAGAAAATATTTCAGCATTTTCATGAATAGATTCGAAAAATCATCAAAATGATGTGTCACATGACGCCTATTGCCGCTCAAGATTCTAGTTATACAGACTGTCACTTTTATAAAGTATCCTGGTTGGCCATGACATTCTGACACATTTCACTGTGCATACAGGGTGTTCCTTAATTGAACGTACAAACGAAAAGGAGAGAATCCTCAAGTAGGTTTGAGAAAAAAGTCCCATAAACATGGGGTCGCAAACATTTCGTTTTCGAGATACAGGGTGTACTAGGTTTATTAGGGAGTATTTGAAAGAAAGTTTTGAAAACAGGTGGATTGGACATCAGTCATAGCCTGCCGGATTCCCAGACTTGAATAGTTCAGATTTCTTTTCGTACTAACTAAATCTATATGACAATTTTGATTCTTCTGAGGATTTCAAGAGAATTGTTCGAAATTTTTTTCTCGAATTCGGTAGCAGATACGACAAAACTACAAGAGACCGAAAAGTTTAGTATAACAACAAAGCTTCTTTTCACATTTTTTCAAATTGACATTTGCTCATCAAAAAAAGTTCTGGAGGAAAACAGGTGATAGTGTTCCAGAAAAAAATATCGCACTGTAGATCTGCTATCGAAATTGCCATGTCACGTGGTGAGAACTCTCAAATGTAATATTTATGCCAAATTTCAATTGAATATCTTGTAAAGTGTAGATACTATGAGAAAAAAAATTGAAAAACATTCAAACTTCAACACTCTGTATCTCAAAATCGAAACGTTTGCGGCGCCATGTTTATGGAACTTTTTTTCTTAAACTTACTGAAGGAATCTCCCTTTTTCTCATCGAGTCAACTTCATAACTTTCATAAATATGGTTGAATAATTCTTCAAAGCAACATCTCAGACTGTTTTTTTGGCTTCTGGAAGGCGTCTTTTTTCATAATCTTATCAAACAATTGGTCTTCCAATATGATAGGGGATAATAAAAGTCATAAAACATATGTGCCAACTTGTATTATTTCAAATTCGTTCTATTACACCAATAAAGCACAACAATATTCTAATATTCACTTTGTATTCTGAAGAACTGCAAGTAGAGAGTAAGTGGTTTTCATAATCTGAAAAATATACATTAAATTTCACAAAAGGCGTTCAGAGTGGACACCCTAAGCTCTAATACATGCTCTACATTTCTACTAAAGGGTTTTCCGATAGGAGGTGTTATTTTGACAATCAAAGAATGCGTTTTTTTCGATAAATGATCAAATGTTAATTTCATTATAATAAAGAGGAAGGTATGCGGTTAATGATGGAAAATAACATCATCCAATTGACCACCACGACCACAACTACAGGACCATATCCTTTTCATGAAATTCTTGTGTTAACTGAACTTTATAAAACTTAAGACCCAAATATTTATGCTAAATACGACGTATTGGCGTTTGTGGAATGCCTAATTCTAAAGAACGACGAGGAATGGGCAAACCTGGGTTTTCTTCACGACGACTCAAAAATGTGTTTTACGAACAGTCTCTGCCAAATTTCCAGCATTTTCAAAGTGAATTTCAATAATTTCAATGCGTTGTTGAAGCGTGTGTATCGTTCCATTTTTATCAATAGTTAGAAATGACAGTTTCAAAACTGACATCTACCGAAATAGCGGGCTATTAAAAATGACACTTCTTATTGGAAAACCCTTTACTTATAGGCAGTCAATTTGACCGGCGCCTTCACCATTCTGCAGCGAAGGCCAAAAACGCAGATTTTCAACTAGCGCTTGAGCCTCAGCGGTCAGTCGGAGAACAAAAGTTTGCTGAAGAAGTTTGTGTCAGAAATCATGAATTTTCATTTGAAATAAAAAAGTTCTTCATGAAGATGATAACTTCGGAGTTTCAAGCAATTTTTCCACTTTTATCTCACTGTTTCTCATAGAGTTTGCACAATACTCTTCGGATAATGAAAGAATCACATTCAGAATTCAATGTTGAATCATCAACTTCAATCTCAAACCCTACCCATTCTCATCAAGAACAATGGAACTATTTCATGTTGTTCATCTCCACCAAGCCCGAGCTCCATTCGCCAACAGATCTTTATTAATAAGCGAGTCAACTGCGCTCTAACTAATTACCAATTAATTATCATCATACCGAAACGAAGGTACCGACTGAGAGAGGAAGAAGGCTTCCCGCCTTGAATAGGAGCGGTTTCTTTGCCCGTTCCATCAGCATCACCAACATTCTCTTCGATTCCCTGTCGAAGGTGTACCAGTCGCTCATATAGATCGCATTTCCGATGGAAGAGCTCTGAAAGGAAATTGAAAGGTTCGAACGAGAAAGTGATGTTGAAAAACAGATCTGTTCGAAATAAATGGTTTGGAGTCCCCGGATTTACTTTTTCGCATGAATTCATGTTTCGAAACTATACAGGGTGTTCCTAAATTGAACGTACAAACGAGAAGGGGAGATTCCTTAAGTAAGTTAAAAAAAAAGTTCCATAAACGTTTCGTTTTCGAGATACAGAGTGTTGAAGTTTGAATTTTTTCAAGTTTTCTGCTCATAGTATCTAGACTCTACAAGATATTCAACTGAAATTTGGCATAGATATTACATTTGAGAGTTCTCACCCCGTGACATGGCGATTTCGATAGCAAATCTACAGGGCTAATATTTTTTCTGGAACACTGTCACATGTTTTACTTCAGAACTTTTCTTGGTGAGCAACTGTTAATTCGAAAAAATGTGTGACGAAGCTTTGTTGTTATACTCAACTTTTCGGTCTCTTGTAGTTTTGTCGTATCTGCTACCGATTTCGAGAAAAAAAATTTGAACGATTCTCTCGAAATCCTCAAGAATCAAAATTGTCATAAAGATCTAGTTAGTATGAAAAGAAACCTGAACTAGTCAAGTCTGGAGATCTGGCTGGCCATGACTGATGTCCAATCCACCTGTTTTCATAATTTCCTTTCAAATGCTCCCTAATAAACCTATTACACCCTGTATCTCGAAAACGAAACGTTTGCGACCCCATGTTTATGGGACTTTTTTCTTGAACCTACTTAAGGAATCTGCCCTTTTCGTTTGTACGTTCAATTGAGGAACACCCTGTACACAGGGTGGCCAAGAAATTGACGTCAAAAAGGAAAAAAACAGGTCTCTCGTGTCATGGGCTATTCGAATCACCCCCATGTACGTTATGCGATTTTTCACGGTTTTCGAGTTATGAATTTTTTTATGAACTTTGAGAATTTTCGACTTGACCATCTTAAAAGAGATATTAAAAAAACGGTACAAGACTTCTCTGTGAAATTCTTTTTGTAACTTAATCTCGAAAATTCAGATCATAATCCAATTCACGTAACTTTTTCACTTGAGACCAACATTTCCATAATTTTTATCAAAGTTACGAATCTGGTTATTTTATGTATAAAAGTACAATTCATGAAGATTAAGTTACAAAAAGAATTTCACAGAGAAGTCTTGTACTTTTTTTTAATATCTTTTTCAAGATGGTCAAGTCGAAAATTCTCAAAGTTCATAAAAAATTCATAACTCGAAAACCGTGAAAAATCGCATAACATACATGGGGGTGATTCGAATAGCCCATGACACGAGGGACCTGTTTTTTCTTTTTGACGTCAATCTCTTGGCCACCCTGTATAATATCGACTCACCTCGTAGTTGAGTTCGTTGCCGTAATGACAGAACATGTAAATTTGAAATACGATGGTCATCGAGTAAGTGACGAGGAAGAAGAAATACATACTCATTGGATCTATCTGAAAGTTATTTAATAAAATATTCTTGTAAGACTTGAACAGAACACAAACTTACCAGCATCATCCGAAAGCAGTTGAAGCAGATGACGATGGTACTGACGCTGAGTTGAATGAAAGGTGTCAAGTTGAACACACTTTCCAATTCTTTGACGTATCTTAAAAATAAGGCAGTGTTAAGATCGAAACAGAAGTAAAAGTTGTGTCAATAAGAGCGCAAGGTTTGAATTGCACGCCACGTTTGACAGTCGTAATGTCACACGATGATGACGTGACAGATTGAAAGTTGACAGATGGGAGTTAGTGAAAATATCAAAATAATTGTCAAAAATTTTGATTATAGTGTTATGATAACAGTTTTTCTTGTGCCTCATTTGGAAGCTATATTGCTCTTAACGACGTGTGGTTTCAGCAGGACGGTGCCACGTGTCATATCGCTCTTTTTGATGGTAAGACGAATTGAGAAAATTCCTTCATTTGGAATTTTCTCAATTCGTTTTTTGGATAGTATTCTAATGGGAACAATGATTTCGAAGCACATGCACAGATTTTTCCACAAAAAAAAACTCGGCGTCGAAAAGAGCCAAATCTCCAAAATTTGACAAGTATTCATCACGATCATTTATCATCATGCAAATTTACGTAAAAAATAGGGACTCAACGAAATATTCCCCGAAAAATGTCACCTCGTAACGTTATCGTAGTGATCCAAGTTTTCTCGCATCTGCCTTGATACGAAAACATTTCTCATTTTCCTCTTTTCCACTTCGTCCTCTACGCGCGCGACAGCGGCGTCCGCCCTGAGGCCTACGGCGCCCAGGTTATCCTTCAGGATTTTTATCTGCCCGGAGGCGTGATAGATCAGTCCCGATATCAGGCAATCTATGGAGGAATTAGACGTGGCCCCGTAGAGAACACCTGAAAAAGATAATGGAATGGGAGTCCATGGGCGTAACCACGGCGGGGGGCTCGAGAAAAGCAATTGCATTTTGTTGAAGTTTGAACAAATTGAATCACCGTGAAATTTTGGAAGCTTCTTGAGAAGAATTTTCGGTACAGATTATACAATGTACAGAGAGGCATTATTTCATTACAGTGGCGTCCGCACGGGCAATGACTTGAATATTTATAGATTTGTACGCCACTGGTTTTTCCGAAAAAAAAATAGTTTTCAATTCTCGGTTCAATTCCAAAGAGAAATATTTTCATGAGTTTTTTTCTCCGACTTGTAGTTTTTGCTGAAATAAATAAAACTCTCAATGCCATTATTCAATTCAAAATTCTGAATTGTAGGTAAAAATAAAGTGAGGATATTCTTTGCAGAATTTCAAGAAAAAATGTTCCCTGAGCATGATACCATAAACGTTTTGTTTTCGAGATACAGGGTGCTGAAGTTTGAATTTTTTTCAAGTTTTTTCTTAATAGTATCTACTTTTTACAAGATATTCAAATGAAATTTGAAATATATATCAGAATTTAGAGATATCACCATGTGACATGCCACTTTCGATTGCAAATCTACAGGGTGATATTTTCTGGTACAATATCCCCTGTTTTCCTCAAGAACTTTTTTCGGTGAGCCACTGGAACTTTGAAAATTTGTACGAAGAAGCCTTGTTTTTGTACCAAACTTTAGGGTATCTTGTAGTTTTGTCGTATCTAGTGCCGATTCCGAGAAAAAAATTTTTGAACGATTTTCTCGAAATCCTCAGAAAAGTTAGTACCTGAATGAGCGACCGCTCTAGTTACGAATTTGAACAAGCTCGCAAAATGTCCCGTTTTCAGTGCTTTAAATTAGTGCAGTATAGTTGATACTTACAAAATGATGTATAAAGATATACGGCATAATACGACAATTTCCCAGATGTTACTGCGAATGGCAAATATATTTCAAGGGGCAATAATAATTCTCTGGCGTAAAAAGGTTTCGTTGCCCATAGGACCCACGATGCAGAAGAGGAATAAATGAAAAACGCGGAAAACCTCTTGCATTCTCTGTTACAGCTCTCAACAATGGTTTTATGCTCCGGTGACTTCGGAATAAAATCGTACTCTTCGAGTCTTTCCAGTAGATATCCAACCTCATCCTTTCTGCACAGAAAAGGAAATATTTTCACGGTCAATATGATCATCTGTGGGAGCAAATAAAGAGTGTCAGAAAGACGATCCATGTCCAAATTTTCATCTAGAATCGGCTGTAAAGCTGCAAGTGTTGTGAAAATCCAAGCTGCTACAATATAGATCGTATATCCATAAATTTCGTACCAGAAACTGTTTGAAAATCCTCTTGGATCGTATCCATTCCATTTCATAAACTTCAAGTTTAATTCAAATGATTTTTCGATTGAACCCATTTCAACCAAGATCTTACAACTGTTTGGGGGACTCTACGTGAAAGATGGGAGAATGAAGCGATTATTCATGAACTCCAGAGTGTATAATTTGATGTGGATAATATGGGTTCGAGTACGTCTAATTTGTCCCCATAAAAACTTTCGTTATGTGCAAAAGTTGGGAAAATATTTGCTATATAATTTGATTTTGGAACAGTTTAGTCGCAATATCATTGACAAAATTATATGTAATATACTATGGGGAGATTCCGAAGAAACATTGGGAGTTTGCTATCACTCAAATCATTCGTAATTACTAGAAACGAGAAATAAATTAATATATTATTATAGTTCTCAATTAAAATTGATTTGTGGATATCCCTCTAACGTCAGTAATTCGACTTAGTCGAGAAGACTCACAGATTCCTGTCGACACTTCTATAGTTCCATAAGCTACCACTAGATGGAAGCACCGAGATCGATACGTACGAATTCTGTATTTGTTTGGTTAAAGAAAAAGAAGCTAACCTCAAAACATCAAATTCAGATTCTCCGAGTAGTCCGTGTCCCAGTTAAGATCATAAATAAATATTTGAAATGGTTTGAAATTACGTGTTTACAGTTTATGAGTGGTCCACAATTGAGCTGAATGAAATCAACTGTCCAATGGTATAGAATTCAACTCTACTTCAAATAATCTAGAGGACAGATTTCGAAATGAATTTCCTACCGTTGAGTAACTACCTCCAGATAATTGAAAGAGCTTGGAATAACCACGATGGAGACAAAATATCCTCGTTTATATCAATGAGACACGAACACATCCAGTATCCCAACTATCAGTTAGAACACGCAGAAGCTCTGGTCGAAAGATTCTTACCTACACCCATCGATGAGTTGATCGTACTACATTTAAGATGCAGTTACTACTTCAACAGAGGGTCCTTCGTGCAAGCTTACGAAACCCAAAGTCTGTTAACACAAAATTTGACTAAGATATTGCAAATGCAGAAAGAGGAAAATTGGTCTCTTCCTATCATGTATACTGTTTGCTCTGATTTGAGATTGTTGGCTCAATTGGCAGAAAAGACGAGAACAGGGGTTAACGATAAACCTGGTGAGATATTGGAGAAGGCTGCGGAGTGTTTGATGGGATGTTTCAGAGTTTGCGCAGCTGATAACAGATCGTCTGAAGAAGATACTAAACGTATTGGGATGTTGGCACTTGTGAATCAATTGTTCAAAGTATATTTCAGGATAAACAAACTACATCTATGTAAACCTCTCATAAGAGCTATTCAGTCGTCCCCATTCAGTGAGAGCTTTTCTCTGAGCCAACAGATAACTTATAAGTACTTTGTAGGAAGAAAAGCTATGTTCGATAGCGATTATGCGTTGGCTAACGAATATCTAACGTACGCTTTCGAGAATTGCCATAAATATAGTGTCAGAAACAAAAGATTGATCCTATTGTATTTGGTTCCCGTAAAAATACTTCTGGGCTACATTCCGAGTAAATATGTGTTGGAAAAATACGATCTGGTGCAGTTCTGGAACTTAGTTCAAGCAGTTTGCCAGGGTAATTTGAAAGAGTTTGACGAACTTTTGGAAACTCACGAAGCGTTCTTCATTCAGTGCGGTATCTATCTCATAATCGCCAAGTTGAAAATTGTGGCATACAGAAACCTTTTCAGAAAAGTGTATCTCATTTTGAAGACACATCAAATACCGGTGCAAGCGTTGCAGACAGCTTTGGTTTATTTGGGTCAAACAGATGTAGACTTGGACGAGACAGAGTGTATCGTGGCCAATCTCATTTACGAAGGAAAAATTAAGGGGTACATTTCGCATCAACACCGGAAGGTCGTTGTTAGCAAACAGAACCCTTTTCCGCCTTTGACAAGTTTACAATGATCTGTTTCGATTTCAAGATATTTTTATTACTGTATCACTGTGTAAAGTTTCTTAATAAATGACGATGAAAATTGATCTGTGATTTCTTTAATTTATCTCTACCTTCGGGAAGTTTTATGTGGCATTAGTTACAAGTGAAATATTGGGTGAAAGTTTGATCTCGTTGTTTCCTATAATGGGTAGGGGCTCGTGTTGAACCAATGTATATTTGAACCAAGAACCAATTCATTCTTCTTTATGATCTTCCGAGGAATGTGTATTTTTCATTCAATTAGTTCCAGTATTATTTATAATTGCGTAACAGGACTGATTTCAAACTGGACGGATAATTAACCATTCTATATCAATAAACTATGCTATTTATGTAAGAATTGGAATAATATATCGATCTTTTTGTTAAACCACAAATTCGAATAGACTTTACAGGTGAAACTCATAGCGCCATCTGTGCGAAAAGCATTGAAGTTATGATGCGCTCTATCCTTGCTTACAGAACTCTATATTTATGATAGTTATAATTACAGATTTCTTTTTCTAATGCAAGAAAGAAATCTGTAATCTACCGGGAAAGAAATCTGTAAACTGCCGGGAAAGAAAACTGTAATCCTTCTACTGGGTCTGTAGCAGTTTGAGCTTCCAATACTAGGTGGCGCTTCTGGAGCTCAATATTTGGGATTTTTTAGAATGAAATAAAGTTAGTGATGATTATCATTTCACTCATTCATTTTATGCTTTCCTTTGCAATCGCGAAAATTCCTATACATTTTTGTGTGGATTTCTTGATCCTTTCTGTCACCAATGATCCATGAAGGAAAGATTGGTTATTTTCGAGGTTATTTTGAACAGTTTTAACTTTTCAAAAGATTGCTCTGTACCGAGATTTATTTGGTTTCAGATGTTATGCAAAAAGCCAGAAAATTTCCATGAAACAACAGTGTTGTTTTTATGCGGCGTGAAAGCACCGAAAACAAATAAACGTTTCCGATGCTGTCGACCGAAAAAAAAAAGCTGTCGCACTCCAATGGCTTTACGAGTGCGGACGAGGATAAAAACAACAAAGACATATTAATCTCTAGCTGGCCGTTTTCACAAACACCATTTTATTTCTTTCTGGAGTCATTTCAGCTGTTGTTGATTGGATTAGCCACTTTTGGACCATTTTCGCTGTTTTCATTCGTACGCTCCTCGTTGTCGGAATTAGAAGATCACACTTGTTTTACGATTTGTGTAGGCACGACAATTTTTCTTCGTTATTCGAGACAGATTGTTCCGTGGATGAGGAAATGTTAGGGACGGAGATTTTACTGCTTCAAGCATAGACGAATAATATAATTATTACTTATAGCTCTAAGCAAGGGTGGACTGTTGGCCGAAACTTTGACGAATATTTCGCCCTGTGTTCAGTGTGAATGAGGCTTCAATAATCTTCGTGTCGTTTCTTGTTTCGAATCTTTTCCAGTAACCTAGGAGAATGATTCCAACAGAGAGAAACAGTAAGGTCTGAAGAACCACCCACTCTCAAGTTTTCGAGAAAATAAACTTTGTTTCCGTCACGATTCCAGAAAACCAACTCTCCTCGTTTTCTTTCCAGCTTTCAGCCCTGATCACTTCCTGCGAAAGTCTGTGGGATATCAATTATTTCCCAGAAGTCTTGGACCCGGAAAAAAAATCTCCCCAAAATTTGATACGCCATCTTTGTTTCTCGTTGAACGAGTCGTTCTCCGATGATGGCATCACAGTGAATTATGCTTTCCTTTGACGTTTGGAGCGTGCAATAATCAGATGAAGTGGGCCGATTTTTCCGACGTTGGAAGTCAACGAAAGAAATCTGTGTTTTTTTCAGGAAAAGAGGAAATCCCATTGTTCCAGCTTTCGTGGACGGGTGTTTACTGTTATCGCATTAAAATCATGGCGGTCTCTGTCGGGAATTCGTTTTGGTTTTCCTGCTTTATGCGTGGTTTTTCTGCCGTGAAAATGGAAAGAATGATAAGAGATATCAGTACGAACTATTTTTCTCTTTTTTCCTAGTACTAATGAATTTATCATGAAATTTTTTGTATGTATGAATATACAGAGTTGTTGGTGGTTGATAAACGTTCTGGAAAAATCCAAACGTTGGGAAAAACTTGGAAAAACTCTTGTTCATGAGAATTTACTGATTCGAGGAACTTGTTATCATTGGAATATGTTGAGCTATTGATTAACAGAGCTCTTGACAGTAATCCAGTGCCCTTCTTGAAGTGTTTTGACATCAAATGGAAGATTCATAGAAATTTACTACAGAATGGTGAATGCGCCGGTCGCTATTATTCTAGCTACTATTTCACTGACGTTTTCCGGATTTTCGAGGTTTTCAAAATGATCAAGATGGTGCTCTCATCTGCTTTCGAGTTTCAGCGTTCTGTTCATTGTGAAATACTAAGAAGAAATTCACAAATCGTTTCTACTTCGAATAATTCTTTATATCCCTATCGATGCTTGTAATGTTGTAATGTTATGTATGTTTATTTATCTTCCACGCCCTACAGCCCGAAGTGCTTGAAGGTTTTGAATATATGACGTGTCCTTAGATCCGTGAGAATTGGGGCAGTGACATATACTCCATTTCCTTTTATGTATCCAGGTTGGCCATGATATTCTTACACATTTCAACGTGTACCTATATTTTGAAAATGTTAGGTTATAGTCATTTTCCTGTCAGATAAATATGCAACGTTGTCCTTCGTACATTGAGGTCGTAATAATTACGTTTTTATCAAAATGTTCATTTATTTTGGGGAAATAATGAATTTGAGAAAATACACTGCGCAAAAAAATTAACGCACATTCTGAAAATCTCAATTTTAATGAAAGTTAACTCTACATTGACTTTATTACTTATTTTTTATGTTCTCTCTGGAAGGTTTTGAACGAAACAAGACACATTAAATGGAAAAAAAATTCAGGATTTCACCGAATCTTATGTGAAAGAAGAAAAATGAACAATTTTCAAAATACTGAAATGCTGATAAGTGATTTAATACTTGGTATTTCCACCCCTTGCGTTAATTACAGCTCGGCAAAGACGGTTCATACTAAAAATGAGTGGTCTTAAAATGTTCTGATCTAATCTTTCCCAGATTTCTCCGAGTTGGATTTCTAAGTCATTAAGAGTAGCTGGATGATTTTCTGAACTTCTCAGCCTTCTATTGAGGTTGTCCCAAACCTGCTCAATCGGATTGAGATCTGGACTTCTTGCTGACCATTCCATTCGAGAGACTTCAACCTCTTCAAGGTACTCCTGAACGATGCGCGCACGATGGGGTCTGGAATTATCGTCCATAAAAATGAAATTTTCACCAATGTATGGGGCAAATGGCACTACATGCTCTTCAAGAATGGTCCTTATATACTTATCAGCATTCATAGCTCCATTATCAACGACCACTAGGTCTGTGCTAGCAGTCAAAGATATTCCACCCCATACCATAATCGATCCTCCCCCGAAACCAGTAGTATTCAGGAAATTGCACTGGGCATGTCTTTCATGTGGACGTCTGTATATACAAGGGAACGTCGATCACAATGGTAGAGGCAGAATCTAGACTCATTTGTGAAGAAAACTCTTTCCCAATCGGCCTCTTCCCAATGGATATGCTCTCTCGCAAAATCCAAACGCGACCTTCGATGGGCTGGGGTAAGAGCTGGGCCTCTTGCCGCGACACGAGGCCTTAAATCATATTCTCTGAGGCGATTTCTTATTGTCTGAGTGCTAATTTGCACCTCATGAGTTTGCTCAAGCTGATTTTGAAGGAGGCGAGCGGTTGCAAACCGTTGTCTCAACGAAGAAACTCTCAAGTAACGTTCTTGAACGGCAGTTGTTACCCGTGGTCTACCATGTCCTGGTCTTCGGACATTCATACCTGTCTCCCTGAATCGCTGCAACATTCTGGACACACTTGTATGGGAAACTCCAAACCTTTCTGCAATTCTTGTGTATGTCCACCCTTCTTCTCGCAAAACTACCGCTTGGGCACATTCCTCTTATGTCAAATTGCGTGTTTCGCGTTGCATAGCGATCGAGTGTAGAAAATAAAACGAAAGAAAAACTATTGATCACCCGAATTGATCGAGAACAACTGATTTTAGAATGGAGCCAATACATTCAAAATCTGATAATATCATCCTTTTTTATTCCTGCTGGGAGAAAACATCTCTATTGAAGAAAAACGTTGAAAGTGGACAACATATGCATGCATAATTCTGATAAAAATAATTATCATTGAGAACACCTTCAGTTGTAGAATTAATTTGAGATTTCCATAATGTGCGTTAATTTTTTTGCGCAGTGTATAATTTCAACGTTGTGGTGCAAAATAGTGGAGGTGCTGGTCCAAATGGCTGATATTTCATTCGAAAGTCATAGTTATAATGAAATTAAACTCTAACAAAAGATTTAACTGAATAGAAAAAAACAAGACTAAATGAATGAAATTTTGTGAGTTATGTATAAGATGCACCACGCAATGTTTCTGGGGGCGCTCATGTCCGACCTGTGTGTTCCTGTTCCTGACGCTGGAAGGACACCGATTAAAGTGGATCGATCCTACGGAACTTTATTTGCTTTGGAACTGGAGCGGAAACGGAGGACGCTCAGAGATCTGTAGGAGGGATTGCGCGTGCTGGCGAATAATTCCGCTTTCAACATTTGTTTTTCGGCGACACTTCATTGTTTTCTCACGTATCCGGAAACGGGAGACGAGAGGATATATCCGGATCCCTGCTCTCTCTCTCTCTCTCGAAAGATTCGTTTCAATTTGGCCGGAGCGAATGTTTGCGAACGGTTTTTAATAAGATCCCCGCGCTGCCGAGACGCCACCGGCGGCCGGTAGTTGGTGGAGTGCTAGGTAAATGTTCGTTGTCGATGGGAGTGTTTGAGTCAATCGAATTAGAGGAGATTTTCGGGGAGACGGAATTCGGCTTCGGTAATCGCTCGAGCACGGCGTTTCGATGAGGGGCAGCTTTGGATCAATCCAGAATGGGTCGAATCCTCTGAATGAGGTGAATCTCGAAGAGAGGACAGTTGGACGCGGACTACAAAGACGATCAGGAAGTTTTCGTGACGTCTTTCTGATTTTGAAGGAAAAAACAACTCGAGAGCGTGAAAAGTATCGTACAATACGGTTCGAGTCGAATTCGGTATCAGAATTGAACAATCCTTTTGAAGAAACCCATTCACGAAGTTTTAACTCCGCTCTTAGATCGAGAGGAAGTTTCAACATGTCCGAGGTTCCTAAAGACGATTTTTCTGGTGGTCGAGGAACGCTACAGGCCTCTTATATGTTGCGAGAACATCTCACATAGTTTTGAAGCGGTAATTTCAATGAAAAATGAGCTGAAAACAATTGCCAATGATGAAATGACAGGGATACATTCTATTTCATCTTCTAGATAACGTAGAGGAAGTAGGTACGTACAATAAAACGACATAGGATTTTATATCAGAGGCATAACTTGATAGCAGCGAATTACAGTAATGTCATATTCTACACCTATGATCTTTGGTCCTTTCTTTATGACATAAAAGTACCAAAAAATAAAATATTCTCAGATAAATTGAGATAAACGAAATTCATTTTGTCCGCATGCTATGAACGAAATGACATACCGGCAACAGGCAACTCTATTTAAGATTACAAAACTACTGACAAGGTTCACCAATGGAACGCTTGGTTCTTCTAGGAACATCAGCACAAGATGCGTGTGAGCCCAATGCAACCAATGCATGCATCGTAACCAGTCTTTTCCAGGGCTAATCCTGGAGAAGACTGCCTTTTTCCCGATCTAATTCGGGAAAAGAAGGTCATAACAATAGACAGATGGACACTCGTCCTCATCATCTCGAATGTTGCTACGAACATTTTTTTCTTCATTGTCTTCTTTGAATAATGCCCTAGGGACTGGTCTCCTTTTCTTTGGAGGAGGTATGGGCTCATTTTTTGATTTGATTGCAATCCTATTAGGGGTAGAAGTTGAATCTAAGTACGTTTATCGAGTCTTCGGCTCACGTTTGCCTTGTCCACTGATAAATCGTCCCTTAGGGATTGGAGGAACCTCCTCATAGGATCAGCAAGAGTAGCTTAAGATGCATTGCCTTCATCAGCCGCAGATGAATATTTTGTTATGAATATGTTAAGACAAGACTTGGCTCTTCGTTTGCTGATGGAGCCTGGGATGAATGGTCTGGTGCTGTCCGGTAGATACGGTTAATTCAGCTGAAGTAGCTATGTCATTTTGTCCATAAAGCGTTATAAAGCTAGAAATATATCGAATTATTACAAAAAGTATATATTACATAAAAAAGCTTCGTGAATACAATGACAATTAAGTAAAGTTTGAAATGAATGCAATATAAATAGAAAATGGTAAAAACTGGCCATTTCTTCTGAAAATATATGTCATGTCATGTCATTTTGAACGTATTTCCCCTAATTTCACGAGCTGAGAACAAATATCGTTTAATCTCAAACCACCGCATTACATTTGGTGATAGCGGTGGGATTAAATGAATCTGATTCCCAGGATAAAGATAAAGCAGTTCATGAGAAACAAAATTTATTCAACATTTTGTAATGACTGAAATCAGAAGTCCATAGCATAGTTCAAATTTTATATCGTACAAAATCCGCGAGACACACATTGTAAAGCCTTCATTGTTCGTAGAAGGACCAGGTACGCCATTTGCCAAGTGCTTTCACTTGTAACGCCATACTAAAATTTCCACGTTATTTATATTTTCATTAGAATTTGCCCACATTTACGTGGGGAATTGTTAGCGCGAGATGTATTTGTTCTCATTAAAACACTTTACCGGGAAGTTTCTGCGACTGGAACCCTTCTATACAGTTGTTGCACTTACAGAGATAATATTTGAATAATTAAACAGCGAGAGAGATAACAGGAGAGAAACAGGACTTTCTCGAGCATAAGGAAAATATCTTTGAGGAGTTTCGTCATACGCTCCGTATGAACTTTGTGAAACTTTGCTTATTCGAGGGGAAACTGTAGTAGTTTTTCAACTTAACACGTTATTGGGGATTATTTAATTGAAAATATTCTTTAATATCGTTGTGATCTTTGTGAATGCTGAAAGAGTCTTATACTGTGAATGCGTGCGAAACAGGACTACCTACTTATTCGAAAGAAAGTTACTAAAATTCCAACATTTCCAACGGTGTCATTGAACGAGTAAGTTGTTGGTTCCGTTCGAATCTTTCAGAATGGCCAGTTTGCAGATCGATAACACCCATAACTTGGGTGATGTGAGCTTGTCGACAAAACTCGGAAATGAAATATCGAAAACAATAAAACTGAAAAATTCATTAATTATGAGGGCTACATGGTCCAGTTTGGTATCAAAATGTAGGTTTTCGGGGTCGCTCTATTCAATAAAAGACTTTCCAGAGCCCTAACTACCATAGTTTAGCTTTTCACCTGTCAAATGGCATTTTTTGAGAAATTGAAAATTTCAAACAGTCATAGCTTCCGTCCCTCTCGTCGTATCCATTATTAGTTTATATTTTGTTGATCGGCCAATACCAAAGTACCTCTGTGCAAAATATGAGCGATTTTAAAAATTTAAATTTTTGGGTGAAAAATGACTAAGGGGTAAGACCCCCTAAAAACACCATATTAGTCAATTAAAAGATATATCCGACATGTTCTAAAGGCATAAATGATTCAAATACTCATTCCAGCCATTTGTATCTACCATAAAAGCCATTTTTCGAATCGATAACACCCATACTATGAATGGTATGAGCTTGGGAACAAAACTCCAAAATGAAATATCGAAAACAATAAATCTAAAAAATTCATTATTTATGAGGGCTACATGGTCGAGTTTGGTATCAAAATGTAGGTTTTCGGAGTCGTTGAATTCAATAAAAAATATTTCAGGGCGCTAAATAGCATGGTTTAGATTTTCACCTGTCAAATTGCATTTTTTTTTAAATTGGAAATTTCAAACAGTCATAGCTTCCGTTTCTCTCGTCCTATTCAATATTAGTTTATTTTTTGTTGATTGGCACATCCCAAAGTAAGTACCTCTGTTTCAAATTTGAGCGATTTCAAAAATTTAAAATTTTGGTGAAAAATTACTAAGGGGTAAGAACCCCTAAAACCACCATATTAGTCACTAAAAAGATATATCCGACATGTTCTAACGGCATAAATGATTCGAATAGTCATTTCAGCCATTTGTATCGACCATAAAAGCCATTTTGCGAATCGATAACACCCATACTATGAATGGTATGAGCTTGGGAACAAAACTCCAAAATGAAATATCGAAAACAATAAATCTAAAAAATTCATTATTTATGAGGGCTACATGGTCGAGTTTGGTATCAAAATGTAGGTTTTCGAGGTCGCTCTATTCAATAAAAGAATTTCCAGAGCCCTTACTAGCATAGTTTAGATTTTCACCTGTCAAATGGCATTTTTTCAAAAATATCGGAATTTCAAACCGTCATAGCTCCCGTTTCTTTGGTCGTATCCAAATAAGGTTTGCATATTCATAATCAGCATTGTCCAAAGTATCTATATCAAGCATAAAATCGACATCGAAAATCCCAACTTTTTGGGTCAAAAATGCATAAGGGGTAAGACCCCCTAAAAACACCATATTTGCCATCAACACGAATTCCCTGGAAAATCTAACAGTGTTATTCAATCGATAATGTCTTCAACGCATTCGAATCTTTCAGAATACCCAATTTGGTGATCCATATCACCGATACTTGGAGTGCTATGAGCTTCGGAACAAAACTCGAAAATGAAATATGGAAAAAATTAAAACGAAATAATTCATTTGTTATGAGGGCTACGGGGACGATTTTGGTATCAAAATGTAGGTTTTCGAGGTCGCTCTATTCAATAAAAGACTTTCCAGAGCCCTTACTAGCATAGTTTAGATTTTCACCTGTCGAATGGCATTTTTTCAAAAAAATCGGAATTTCAAACCGTCATAGCTCCCGTTTCTTTGGTCGTATCCAAATAAGGTTTGCATATTCATAATCAGCACTGTCCAAAGTATCTATATCAAGCATAAAATCGATATCGAAAATCCCAACTTTTTGGGTCAAAAATGCATAAGGGGTAAGACCCCCTAAAAACACCATATTTGCCATCAACACGAATTCCCTGGAAAATCTAACAGTGAGATTCAATCAATAATGTCTTCAACCCATTGGAATCTTTCAGAATACCCAATTTGGTGATCCATATCACCGATACTTGGAGTGCTATGAGCTTCGGAACAAAACTCGAAAATGAAATATGGAAAAAATTAAAACGAAATAATTCATTTGTTATAACGGCTACATGGACGATTTTGGTATCAAAATGTAGGTTTTCGAGGTCGCTCTATTCAATAAAAGACTTTCCAGAGCCTTAACCAGCATTTTTTAGATTTTCACCTGTCAAATGGCATTTTTAAAAAAAAATCGGAATTTCAAACCGTCATAGCTCCCGTTTCTTTGGTCGTATCCAAATAAGGTTTGCATATTCATAATCAGCATTGTCCAAAGTATCTATATCAAGCATAAAATCGACATCGAAAATCTCAACTTTTTGGGTCAAAAATGCATAAGGGGTAAGACCCCCTAAAAACACCATATTTGCCATCAACACGAATTCCCTGGAAAATCTAACAGTGAGATTCAATCAATAATGTCTTCAACCCATTGGAATCTTTCAGAATACCCAATTTGGTGATCCATATCACCGATACTTGGAGTGCTATGAGCTTCGGAACAAAACTCGAAAATAAAATATGGAAAAAATTAAAACGAAATAATTCATTTGTTATGAGGGCTACATGGACGATTTTGATATCAAAATGTAGGTTTTCGAGGTCGCTCTATTCAATAAAAGACTTTCCAGAGCCCTAACTAGCATAGTTTAGATTTTCACCTGTCAAATGGCATTTTTTGAAAAATAGGAAATTTCAAACTCTCATAGCTTCCGTTCCTCACGTCGTATCCATTATTTGTTTATATTTTGTTGATCAGCCTATCTCAAAGTATTACTGTGCAATCTATGAGCAATTCAAGAAATCCCTACGTCTAGATGAAAAAGTATCAACATATTGTATGACCACTTAAAATCACTATAATTCGTAATCAAAGAATTACATGCAAAGATCTAACGCTGTAATGGAATGAGTAAGTTGTTCGAACCCTTCGAATATTCGCTAAAAGTCAATGGATCGATTATACCCATAGTTTCGGTGTCACTGAATTCAATACAAAATAATCCAGAACCTATTTCAATAAATTCACCCTTTCATTGAACCTAAGTTCAACTGAAACTTGAATTAGAAACTGAACTCATGCAAGTGTGCTTCTAAAAATTCAAAAATTCTCGTGTACCTTCGAAGATAAAGCCGCTGAGGTATTCAGTATTATTCAGCTCCATACTCTCATTGGCTTGTTCGAAAAGGTAAACAGAATTCCGAATCTAGTTAGCGGTGAAAAATGCCACTCGAATTTCAATATATACTGAAACGGACGGTTTCCACTGAAGAATCTCATTTTCCATTCACTTTCATTAACTGGAACAATTGCGCAGCCCATTCATGAAAGGAAAATGTAGTATCCTATCCAAACAGAGATAGAAACGTATTCTCTTCATTCCACATCTGGATCTGCGTATTATGAAAGTGAAGCTACCGTCCGCATTCGTCATACTAGAAGGTCGTTAGAAATTGATTTTGAACCATCATGTTGGTAGTGAATGAATGTGTCGCTCTTTTTCATTTATTGAAAAAGAGAAATTCCCAATATTAAGGTTTACATTGCTGACGTTTATTCTGACAGGTGTTGTCATTTTTTGACAGGTGCTGTCATTTTTTCGACATATGTCAATTTGTTTCCACGTATTTCTCGCATGCGAATCCACTTTATGATTTCGATTTTGTTATTCTTCTTTATTTGTTGACTGTGTCTATACTGAAGAATCCCAGTCGACTTCGTAGATACGCTTCCCGGTTCGTCCAGCTGCGCAAAAAGTTCTCGATCGTAGTGGGCGCAATGGCGTTCGGTTTTATTCAGCATCCATCCGAGAACGTTTGATTTTTTATTCACGATTTTCAAACTTGAGTCCGAGCCCTTTGTTTTTCCATCCCATTCGGTCGGGCAGTGCGATCCAATTCGAAATATCAATGGGAGTTACCGAAAAATGCCATGAGTTGAAGCACGTTGATTTTGTGAATATTCGACAGACATTTCCTTTTTTTTTTGTTGGGAGTTTGGGTTCGTTTTTATAGCATATTGATTTCGGAAGCTCGTTTCTTTTCTTTTGTCCTGCATTCGTTGAGATGTGTGGAGTTTTCCGAATTCTTGTTCAGTGAAAGAGAAATCGAAATATTCATTATTGATTACCTTCAAATTCTACGAATTAAAATTTAACTTATTCTTTTTTTCTAGGTGAGTTCTAGTCGTAAGCAATGATTTCAGGATTGCAACGATTACCAGGTGAGTTTTTGAACATGGGTTTCGGATTATTCGATTTGATGGCAACAGTTTCTCTCGTATATTTTTTTTAAATCACAGAGCTTCATTTATGAAACGAGGGAGTTTTCTTGATTAGCGTTGAAAATATTGAAAGTATATTCTTGAGGAACTTCAATAATCACACAAGAGAAGTATATGACATCGGAAAATAGAGAACTTCGCACTTGTACACGCAAAAACATTTCAGAAATGGTAAAATTGTGCGACAAAAGCTGACCTCTTTAGTCATCCACATCGGAATTCGTCAGAACGCCCTAAATTCAGGTCTACGCATACCGACATTCATCCTCAGCAATCCACTCGGATATCGGGCGTCATCCGCAGGCCGCCGCAACATAACACGCGTTCCAGCCGCACGTTTATAGAGATAGAGATGAAAGTTGCGAAATGGTGAATACGCCGGTATCAGTTGGAATTTTCATAGTGATCAACGGCAACTATGGTGATAGTTTCAGTTTCCTGGGATTGTAGGCGTGGTTGCTGTTCGAAATTGTTATGAGTTCACGAGTTGCTATTTAACCTAGCAATACTATCAAGTAAAATAATATTGATAAGATTCAAGGTTGCAAAATGGTGAATTCGCCGGGTTTTTCTCGCCTAACATGCGGAGGGGTTGATTATAGCTGCGGTTTTTTTGAATTCGGAGTGGAACTGTTGGTTCCGAGTTTCCTATTAGGTTTCTCTACAGTACTATCAAGAATGAAAATTATTTATAGTATTCAACGCTTCAAAATGGCGAATACAACGGTCTTATTTCCCAACTTGTGTCCAGTTTATTCATAGCCTCTAGTTTTTGGGATTCTTAGTGGAACTTCCGGTTATGATTGTTATAATTTCAGTTGTTTATTATATTATGAAGATGAATGAAAAGAACCTCTGTTGCAAAATGGTGAATGCGATGTTTTTTCTTTTTATCGTGCAAAGGGGTCGATTATAGCTGTAGTTTTCATGGATTTCAGGCAACAATACTATTTCAATTGACATTATTCCACTTGTTTCAAGTTTGCCTGGAATACTGCCAAATAGGAATTATATTAATAGGACTCAAAGTTGCAAAATGGTGAATACGCCGGTATATTATTTCTACCTTGCAGAGGACTGATTATTGCTACATTTCTCTCGTAAGGACTGAACGAGAATAGATTCGCTATCACAAAAACGCCTATATCTCTTAAACCAATTGAGAAAAAATCAAAATTTGATTATAGTTAGCTTTGTTATGAACGTCAGAAACATGTGGAACATTTACTTCAAAGATATTCAAATTCTCTGTCGCAAAATGTCAAGCCAAGTGAAAAAACGAGAATTTATAGTGAAACTTTTTCAAAATGATCAAAAATGGAGCTTCAAAAGAATCGCAAAAGAGGCTCGCGTTCGTCCGGAAACGGTATCAAGAGGTGTTGAGCGCTTCAATGAAGATCTTACAATTAACCGCTAGGAAGGAACCGGGAGGAAAAAGGAATTTCAAAGCCCAAAAAAGTGAAGAAAGCCATCAGCCTTTTTCAGAAGAATCCTAACCTTTCATGACGGAGAGTAGCCCAAGTAGTGGGTTGTTCGCAGTCAAACGTTCAGAAAATCAAGTCGAGTTGTGGGCTTAGAACATACAAAGTGCAGAAAGTGGCAGACGGGAACGCTGTGAAGAATCAAGAGCAAAGAAATTAAAAAAAGATTTCTTGAAAATTTTTCCTGTTGCGTGATGGACGACGAAACCCATGTCTTGGCTGATTTCTCGCAACTTCCTGGTCAGGAATTTTATACTGCAGATTCTCGTGGAAATGTTGAGGAACAATTTAGGGTGAAGAAACAAGCAAAGTTTCCTAAAAAATTCCTGGTTTGGCAAGCAATTTGCACTTGTGGGAAAAGGAGCAAATTTTTCGTTGGCCAAGGCTCTGTTGACTCGAAGATATACATCGAGGAATGCTTGAAGAAGCGACTTTTACCATTTTTACGTGAGCACGATGTGTCAACAATCTTTTGGCCCGATTTAGCTTCATGCCACTACAGCAAGGCCACCAAGGAATGGTACGAAGCTAATGAGGTGGTTTTTGTCCCCAGAGAGGCCAATCCACCAAATTGCCCAGAACTCAGGCCAATCGAAAGATATTGGGCCCTGGTAAAAAGAGAATTGAAGAAGACTAAGAAATCAACGAAAACATTAGCGGAATTCAAGCAAAATAGGAAGACAGCATTCCAGAAAGTGACTGAGAACACTATAGGAAGCATGATGGGAAGAATTCCAGAAAAAATCCATAAATTTTGAAAAAAATAGTTTTGGTTTTTTTATTGTAAAAACAGTTTTCATTAGAATTAGAAGATGATTCGAAAATGAGTTTGATTTTCTCAGTGGTTCAAAAGATATCAAGTGTTTTTGTGGATAACGAATTTATTCTTGTTCAGTCCTTATTCTAAGCGTAACTGCTGGGTTTCGCTGCAGTGTTATCAAGAAAAAATGATGAAATGTTGTTTCTTAGCTTTGCTAGTAGTGTTGTCTTTCATTGAGATAATTGATAAGATTCAATGTTGCGAAATGAGGATCTCGCCGGGATCTTTTTAATGAACTCTTGCTGGTGTCAATTATAGCTTCAGCTTTCTGGAATTCTGGGTAGAACTCCTGGTTTCAATTGTTTTAATGATCCAACGTTGCAAAATGGTGAATACGCCGGTATTTCCTTTTGAAAATGTACAGTTGCTGATTAAAGCTTAAGTTTTCTGGGATTCTCGAGACAGCTGCTCGATTGATTCAACACGTCCCCAGTAGTACTGTCAAATATGAAGAATATCGGTCGATTTTTCTTTTTTTTTCGGAAATGTAGTAAAGACTTGATTTTTACATCGCAAAACTTCAGAAATCGGCCCAAATCGACATAGAAAATTCCGAAAGACGGCAACAGCGCGCGGCGCCGGAGATCCGATCGCTCCCACGGACGCACACGACCGTCTACCGCGAGCGCGCAACCCCCAGTCGGCATCGACGTCGCGACGCGTGAAAGCCTCTCCGCCTCTACGAAGAGGGCCGTCGGTGCGGTGGCGTACCTGTTGAGATTCGATCGACGACGTGAGCGGGTTCGAACCCGGCCAGGACTTACGGTCGGAAGTGAAAAGTACTGCGAGGTACTGAAGGATTCGCGGTTATCTAGTGATTTTTGGGCGGTTTGGTACTTGGTGAAGGTTAACCGTTGAAGTTTTGTGGTGCGAGTGGTTTCGATTGATTGATTTGGATTTCGTGAGTATTGGATGAGAGATTGTTGCTTAGGGAAATTGTTCAAGCAGTTGGGGTGTTCGAAGAAATAAAAAAAATTGGCAATTAGAAAATGAGCCGATTTTTCACATGACTCTAGCTAAATGTCACAATATGTTTGTTTGGTTCACACATTTTCACAGGAAATAACTATAATTTTCGGTAATTTACTTGTTTTTATTCGATTCAAAAGAGATTTGCTCGATAAAAAATCCTATAATTCAATTAGAAAAAAAATAATCTGCAATCCTTCATTTATTTATATATTTCCGAAGTAGGTAAAATCTCAATTAAATTCATATACAATCATTGAAGTAACAAAAAAAGTCGAGCAAACGATCTAGAAATGCATCAAACATTACATAAGTTTTCTATCTATGTGTTGCGAGATCTTTTTGTTTCATAACTCAGACCACCATAAAACTAACCTTGAAGATGATTTTACATCAAAATCGAAACTAGCCATGTTTTCAGAAGCGGTTTTGTTGCATAAACCTGACCTTTTTTCCCTGTAAATCAACCTTAAAATCTCAAAAAGAATACCAGACGCATGGTTTAACTCTAAATTATTCGCTCCTCTATTTTTCGTGTATCAATGTTCTTTGAAAAGTCACACAGATAAATTATGAATTTCGGCATTAGAATTCCATGGAGATTCAGAAAATAATGAAAATATGGAAATTCTGATTTGAGAAATTGGACTATATCGTGTTTCACCACTTTCGGATCACCCTATAGATTCAGAAATAATTTGAGCTCACGCTCTGAAAAGAGTCGAGTCAGCCAAAATTTGCATCGTTGTCCTATTCCATAATTCCATATACTCATAAAGACTTTTATATTCAATATTTCAGAAAGAATATTCTTTTAAATTAAAGAAATCAGATATGAAATAGTAAAAACTGAAATCATAAAGTGACCAAATAAATGTAGATATATAATTTGAGAAGTCGAAATATTGTTTTTATGATTGACTGCAAAAATATTGAAAAAGATACACATACGAGGATGTATTGATATCTAGTTAGTTAGCAGTTCCATGCATAAACAAAATATTGCGATACCATATCAACGAACAATAACTTCTTAGAAGTGTCAGTGTAGAGTTCGACGTTAAAAAAGTAAACCAGAGTTACGCAATAAATGAACAAAAAAAAAGATGTCCACCGAAATTGTAAAAATCGAAAAATTGGAGTATCGAGCCATCATCAAGTACCTGTATTTAAAAGGGTTAAGAGGTAAGCAGATTTACGAAGATATGCTTAATACCCTTAGTGCTCAATGTCCTTCGTATGCGTTCGTGAAAAATTGGACTGCAAGCTTCAAATGAGGTAAATTTCCATTGAAGATGTTGACCGATCGGGAAGGCCAGTTTCTGTGTCAGTCCTCGAAAATATCGATGCAGTTCATGACATGATTTTTTCAGACCGTCGAATTGGGCTGAAACGGATATCTGAAGCACTGAAGATTTCATACGAACGCGTTCATCATGCAGTTCACGTCAATTTGTACATGAGAAAAATTTCTGCAAAATGGATCCCCAAATTTTTGAATGTTGACCAAAAGCTTGCAAGGGTAGAAGCATCGCGTTCGATCTGTGCTCGATTTGAAAACGATGTATACTTCTTAAACCGAATTGTTACTATGGATGAGACTTGGGTACATTTCTACGATCCAGAAACAAAGCAACAATCGATGGAATGGCGACACTCTGGTTCTCCAAGACCTAAGAAGTTTCGTGTCCCAAAATCTGCTGGAAAAGTTCTTGATGCTTCAGTTTTTTGGGATTGCCATGCAGTAATCATGATTGATTTTTTGGATAAGGGTAGAACAATAACTGGAGATTACTTTTCGTCATTACTGACCACTCTACGGGAAAAAATTGAAGAGAAAAGACGCGGAAAGCTATCCAAAGGTGTTTTGTTTTTACAGACAACGCCCCAGCACATAAATCTCATGTTTCCATGCAAAAAATTCGTGATTTAGGGTTAGAATTACTAGAACACCCCCCTTATTCACCAGATTTGGCTCCGTCCAACTATCATCTCTTTCCTCAACTGAAAAAAAGTTTAAAAGGTCCTAAAATTTTCTTCCAACGAGGAGGTGATAAAAGCTGTGGAGGACTGGTTTGCAGAGCAAGAAAAAAATTTTTTTTTGAAAGGTCTAGAGACGTTGCACGTTCGCTGTAATAAATGTATTCAATTAAGAGGAGAATATGTTGAGTAATAAAATATTATGAAATTGAACTTTTGTTTGGTTCTATAGTAGGCTAAGAATTTTTCAATATATCCTCATATGTTACGTGAAACATCTTCAAGAATATTTTTTCTGACATTGTATCCCTACTTAATGACCACCCTGTAAATCCTTGAATATTTCCTCCCTCAAACTTTGTTTTTTAGTTCAGTTCCCATCTTCTCTATCCCTGTTCATCCAACCACAATCACCGACCATATTCTAGTCCTCAAGCACGATACCAAATACCCTCACAGCAATTTTGAAGTACGTGTTGTGATCAACTAAATTCGCGCAGATTTCGTGTATGGGACGGTAAAACACCGAAATCCGGGCCGTATGGCGTAGTCTCTGTAATTCCATACCTCCTTCATTTGGCCGAAACTCGATTTGCGAAAGAAGATACTATCGGAAAAGCCGGTCCTTTAGATTACAGGACGATCAGACCCTAATTTCCTGCTGCTTCTGTGAAGTTGGCCCATCTCGTTTGTCACATTGGGTGACCCCCGAAGGGGGCAGGGGCGAATTTAAAGGCGTATGGGATAAAATGGATTTTGCGTGTACTCCTTCATCTGTATTGAGGTCTATATGCGGAAATATTGAAGGAAAAGTTGAATATATCTCGGAGTGACTTGAAATTTTCGCTATTCTTCTATCGGGTATGAAAGGGTGAGAGCTTTTAGTTGATAAAGTTCAGTATTTGATCGATTATGTCTAATAGGGTGATGAATTGCTCAAGAAAACACTAAAAACTGACAATTTTCCGGTTGGTTCATTTTGTGGAGTAGTTACCTTGACCGATTTCTCAGAATTATACCACCTGAGGGTGCTGAAAATGAATTTTTGTACAACTGCCATTAGAAGTGACACTTTTGATGACAGCAAACAATGTTAAAATGGATTGTTTACGTGGAAGCGTGTTGAAAATATTTTTAGCACTCAATTTTCTTATGATGAAATCAGATGAAAAAAATTTATCAATTGCAAATTTTTATTATCGATATTTAACAATCATTACTCATGAACATTAATATCAATCGTAAAACTAGAACAATTACTAACATTAATGGCCTGTGACGTTAGGGAGCAAAACATTATTAGAATCCTCAGCACCATCAGTACTTGTAGAAACCGGAAGTACAATATTGTATGATGATGATGATCCAAAATCTTTTGAGGTTGGGAGAATTTTTTCAGCAATTACATTTCTATATGCAATGGAATGATCAACATAGCCCTCGGCTACCGTCGTAGAATTCCATCCACCATGTTTTTTTATATCCGTAATATTTGCTCCTGATTCTGATAGTAATGAAGCGGAGGATCTTCGAAAACAGTGTCCTGTATATTGCTTTGGTTCTGGCAGTTTGAGAGGAATTCTGCAACAATAGATGGAATTTTCCCAAATGTATTGATACCAAATGGATTGGCAGTGCATTTATTATTCATGTATTTCAGGAAAAAACGACGATGTTTGATGACAGAAGGACGCAGTGCAAAGTACCTATGAAAATAGTCAACATACTTCCCAATAATACTGAAAGAACGACTGAATTTCGTTATTGTGTTTGGAAGTTGTATAAACAATAATTTATTTGTTATTTCGATATCTTCCACTGATAAATAGCACAATTCTTCACGCCGACAGGCTCCAAATAATCCGAAAATAGTTGCAACCTTAACCATCAAGTATTTCTCATCTGGTGCCTCATTTATAAACTTTTCAACTAGTTCACGAGTGAGAATTTTCGATTTTTTGGGACGATATTGTTCACTTTTTCGTTTTAAATATGCTATTACCTTAAAATATTCACTTACATGCACACCATTTTTAACAAGGGCGCTTGACTTTATCATTGAAAATTTGCTCCACAAAGTTGATGAACTCCATATTTTTGATTTTTCTTCTAAGTATGCCAGGAAAACAGGTTCACTGAAGTTCCCTTCTACATTTTCCAATTTACACCAGGCCAGGAAATTGTTATATGCAATATCGTACTGCTGAACAGATTTTTTAGGTAGGAGTTCCAGACTTGCTCTTCTTGCAGACTCTTCAATATCCACAGAAACAACCAAATCGTCACTTTTATTAATAATTGGACTCTCGACAAACATATTAAGCAGTTAAAAACCCAAGACGAAAATTGGACAGGAAGACAGGAACATTCTTTAGTGATCATAACGTTGGCAACGTTTGCCATTCACAACAACTCTTTGATTATTTGAATATTAAAATGCATTTTGAAGTTTATTGTCATTGCAAATTCGCCCATTTCATTATCAAAATAGGGCAGTTGTACAAAAAACATTGTATCGTATTTGTGTTAAAAGTTATTTTATTTTGTTCGTGAAATTGTTCAATTCGCTCCGCTCATTTCTCAAACTTTTTCACTCGCAAAATAAAACGTCACTTTTAACACTCATATCATAAATAATTGGTCTAACACGTTGCACGAAAATAATTGTTATTTTGTTCCAAATCGCAGATTTCTGAAATTGTTTGCTGGTAATATCCCTATAACAGAAGTGCTTTCTTGTCCTCACGTTCCCTTGCTCGCTTTCTAACTGCTTTCCCCGAAGCACGAACTAGATATATATCAATTTTACTGAGCGTTTAATTCCCGATATGGAGATTGAGCGTCGGTAAACGACGCCAGCGTCGAGGTACCTTGTCGACGACGCTACTACTTCAGCATGCGGCGCCCCCAGGTGCTTATCTCTAATTATACAATCAGTTTTGAGCGAACCTCAACATTTTGATATTAAGAGAGAAGCTGGGAATTGCTACTTTTTCAAATTTATCGACGCTCGTGGAAGTTTGGCTTTGGCGTCGAATGAAAATTTTTACGTGCGTCCATAAAACCTCTCCTCCATTTAAGATTGAAGCTGTTGGATTGCGTTTGTCCAATTTCGTAAGTGCGATTTTTTTATGGATTACCTTTATTTGAGTCAGTCAAATTCGAATTTCAAAGGTAGATGGTGTTCAGAATGAGCGCTTTTACTGATACATTAGACATCTAAGTGCCCTAAAAAAATAATGAATTTATACGTTGATTCAGATTGAAGAAAAATCAATATTTTCTTTCCTCTTCGAAATGATCTCGATGAACTTAAGTGCGTTATTCTGTCGGATACCCCCATCCAAAGGAGGAATGTCGGATATATAAAATTGCTATCGAAAGAAACAGTTTTCTTCCTGAAATTCTACTTCGTAACGGAATAAATCGGCAAAAGAAATGCTGGAGGAAACTTTATTCATCAATAATCCTTCACGCTGACGACGAGTGCCGTCAGTATTGGCGTATTTGAAAAAGTAAGCAATTCTCAGGCGTTCCTCTCTTCCGTAGTCGACCGAATAAAAAAAAGTTCTCGATCTGCCGGTGTTTTAATTACAGATAATGATAACCTGAGGAAACAGTTGATTGGAGGTGTATCATCATGTCGAAGTTCCGAATCACATTGGGCTCAAAAACATGAAGATTCGAAGAATAATCGTAAATTTCTTATAACGGCACAAAATGGCGAAGGCGCCAGTAACAAAAATAAATTTTAATTTCAACTGTATCGCAAAGTATTCTATTTCTCTCGGTAATTTTTTGCTCTGCGATGTTACATTCGATGAAAGTCTATGAATTTTCAACTATATATTCTTTCTCATTCACAAAATACGAGGATATATTGAAAAATTCTCAGCCTACTATAGAACCAAACAAAATTTCAATGTCAAAAAATTTTATTACCCAACATATTCTCCTCTAAATTGAATACACTTATTACAGCGAACCTGCAACGTCTCTAGACCTTTCAAAAAAAAATGTTTCTTCTTGCTCTGCAAACCAGTCCTCCACAGCTTTTATTACCTCCTCGTTGAAAGAAAATTTACGACCATTTAAACTTTTTTTCAGTTGAGGAAAGAGATGATAGTCGGACGGAGCCAAATCTGGTGAATGAGGGGGGTGCTCTAGTAATTCTAACTTTAAATCACGAATTTTTTGCATGGCAACATGAGATTTGTGTACTGGGGCGTTGTCCTGTAAAAACAAAACACCTTTGGATAGCTTTCCGCGTCTTTTCTCTTCAATTTTTTCCCATAGAGTGGTCAGTAATGTCGAATAGTAATCTCCAGTTATTGTTCTACCCTTATCCAAAAAATCAATCATGATTACTCCATGGCAATCCCAAAAAACTGAAGCTAGAACTTTTCCAGCAAATTTTTGGACACGAAACTTCTTAGGTCTTGGTGAACCAGAGTGTCGCCATTCCATCGATTGTTGCTTTGTTTCTGGATCGTAGAAATGTACCCAAGTCTCATCCATAGTAACAATTCGGTTTGAGAAGTCTACATCGTTTTCAAATCGAGCACAGATCGAACGCGATGCTTCTACCCTTGCACGCTTTTGGTCAACATTCAAACATTTGGGGATCCATTTTGCAGAAATTTTTCTCATGTCCAAATTGACGTGAACTATATGATGAACGCGTTCGTATGAAATCTTCAGTGCTTCAGATATCCGATTTAGCCCAATTTGACGATTTGATGAAATCATGTCATGAACTGCATCGATATTTTCGGGGACTGACACAGAAACTGTCCTTCCCGATCGGTCATCATCTTCAATGTAAAATTTACCTCTTTTGAAGCTTGCAGTCCAATTTTTCACGGTTACAAACGAAGGGTAGCATATCTTCGTAGATCTGCTTACCTCTTAACCCTTTTAAATACAGGTACTTGAAATCTTTTTTTTTAATTCATTGCGTGACTCTGGTTTACTTTTTTACACGTCGAACTGTACACTGACACTTCTAATAAGTTATTGTTCATTTATATGGTATCGCAATATTTTGTTTATGCATGGAACTGGTCTAGGCTAACTAGATATCAATACATCCTCGTAGCTTTTAGATGACAATTTATACTTCAATATTTTTTCCTCTATCTCCAACATGAGATTAATGGACGTTTCCCTTGATTCTAGATGTTGATTTGCTCTGACAGCTTCTTTCAATGAGTGTCATCTCTAGATCTATGTTCTTGAGTTGATGCAGAAGGTTTTATAGCAGTTGTTTTTAACAGGAATTCTTCAGATTCTACAAGGATTAGTATCCATCATAAGTTCGTTCAAAATTCCTGAATTTCTTTCGTGATCACTCCAGAAATCTTCTAACTCGGTCTCTACCAAGAATAATTTTTTACTAAAGATATGGATGCTGCCAGAAATACCTCAAGACTCTACAGAAATGGCCACCAATAGAAATAACTTCGTACTGAAGGTGAAGGACATCTATCAAAAGCATTCCAAAATGTCCTCCAAGTACACGAAATTTCTATCACTTCGATAAAATTTCCTATTATCCAACAAAATGAATGAGCGATTCACCACTATAAGTAGCTCAAAATCCAAGCACGAAAACAGAATACTCAAACTGCAATAAATTTCAGAAATTTTCAAATTGATACGCAACTATACAAAATCAAAAAGACAGCACCTTTTTCGAGCCTGCAGGCTTAAAATGGACTGAATGGAATATTTTATGTGGGCAATCCAGTGATGTAGAGTAGGAGAGTTCCCAGAATCGTCAATCCGTTCCACCCTCTATAAAATCAACACGTGATTTACTCAGTCTGGTACATGGCAAGGCATGTTTCGAAGTACAAGCTAATACGAGCGATGTCCATAATCAATGAAGGTCGCAAGTTCCTCCTCTAGAAACGACTTCTCTCCATTAATTCACCATCAAAGAACCCCTCGTAATAACAGGGCGAGCAGAATTTATGTCAACATACTTTGCGTACCGGTTATGTCGAGTTGAACGAATTAATGCATTGGTTTCGTGTGTCAATATTTCGTTGAAAGCTTCCTGAGTGTATCCGGGGATATTATAATTTGATTCCCGACGTCTTGCGAGGTCCTATTTCGTTAATGTTTAGTGTGGGTTGACTCACTCCCCGGAAAGACAGTTTGAAATTGCCGTATCCGTCTTCTTTAGACTTCAATTCTAGGCTTAGAAATATCATGTTTCATAAGAGAGGTTATTTATGGCATTGATCGTGAAATTCCACTGTTGAAGTACGAAATGAAATGAAATGTGAAGAATTCTATTCGACAAACATAACTTTGACATGCTACACTGTCATTTCGAACAAATACCTGCGTGGATAGCATTGTTTTTCGACAAAACGAAATCGAATAACCGTTTTAGGTTATTCGCTCTGTAAATCATGAAATGCCTCATTTTTTCGACGTATCCCCAACAAAAAAGTCAAATTTGCTGCGACAACTGAACAAGCATTTCCAATTTTATTTGTGGAAATAACGAGAAATCGATATGGCAACCGGAGCGCTAAGTTTTTAACGATGTATTTTGTTGTTTATATGTGCTGAAATTGCTGGAAAATACCTGGATACGACCGGAATTGGCCGACGAAATGTTCAGGAATGAAGGTTCCACATCATTCAATGCAATTCAGGAACAAGCTTCATTTCTCGACAAAAGTTTCTTGAGAATTATGAATACGATACAAACAGCGCACACGTGAAATTTGCAGACAATGTGCTGACATTATCGACTGGTAGGTTTATTTGATTTTTCAACAAGACGGTGTTCTACCGCATTAAGCTCTTATTTTACGTCACTATTCAGACAAAGGTTTCCATCAGCGATGGATTGAATATTTTCGAAAATACGAATGCGCTTCGCAAGGATTCATTTCTGAATAGAACTAAAGCTGGTTCGAACTATTCGTTGCGATAACTTTGGAAATTTCATTCAACCTCTCTCGTGGAGTATCCTCTCAAAACATTTTCCGATAGATCAGACTGGAAATGCAGGTGGAAATTCCAATTTATCTGGAAGTTTACGATTGTTTCTTATTGGATTTCCGCTATGTTTGAACTCGGGTTCGGAGTATTGTTTGCTGGAAGCTGTTCAGATACCTTTTTCTCAACTGAAATTGATCTGGTTCATTCGTAGAGCTTTGCCACAATCGCTTTAATTGATGTTATCTTGTTACCTTAGTTAACATCCAATTTCTCGATATTTTTTTGGGATGCTCAAAATAAATTCAATTGAATTTTTTCAAGAATGGTTGTGAGGAAAAAAATTGTTGACGTCTTAAATTTATATTTATCAGTTTTCAAACCGTTCGTGTCCATAGTTCAATCACAGATTACTTGTGAGACCAATCGTTGAAAATAACGAAGTTGAAAGAAAGTTGATATTTTCGCGATAATGTCATTGGACTGTGAATGGTCAGTTTTTGAAATGAGTGAAATAGTCATGCGTGCCCAACTATATCGAATTAATAGAGATCCGTCAAGGAAATATGGCAAAATTCTTAGCCTACTATAGAACCAAATAAAATTTCAATGTCAAAATATTTCATTACTCAACATATTCTCCTCTTAATTGAATACATTTATTACAGCGATCCTGCAACGTCTCTAGACCTTTAAAAAAAATGTTTCTTCTTGCTCTGCAAACCAGTCCTCCACAGCTTTTATTACATCCTCGTTGGAAGAAAATTTACGATCTTTCAAACTTTTTTTCAGTTGAGGAAAGAGATGATAGTCGGACGGAGCCAAATCTGATGAATGAGGGGGGTGTTCTAGTAATTCTAACCCTAAATCACGAATTTTTTGGATGGCAACATGAGATTTGTGTATTGGGGCGTTGTCCTGTAAAAACAAAACACCTTTGGATAGCTTTCCGCGTCTTTTCTCTTTAATTTTTTCCCGTAGAGTGGTCAGTAATGTCGAATAGTAATCTCCAGTTATTGTTCTACCCTTATCCAAAAAATCAATCATGATAACTCCATGGCGATCCCAAAAAACTGAAGCAAGAACTTTTCCAGCAGATTTTTGGACACGAAACTTTTTAGGTCTTGGAGAACCAGAGTGTCGCCATTCCATCGATTGTTGCTTTGTTTCTGGATCGTAGAAATGTACCGAAGTCTCATCCATAGTAACAATTCGGTTTAAGAAGTCTACATCGTTTTCAAATCGAGCACAGACCGAACGCGATGCTTCTACCCTTGCACGCTTTTTGTCAACATTCAAACATTTGGGGATCCATTTTGCAGAAATTTTTCTCATGTCCAAATTGACGTGAACTATATGATGAACGCGTTCGTATAAAATCTTCAGTGCTTCAGATATCCGTTTTAGCCCAATTCGACGGTCTGATAAAATCAAGTCATGAACTGCATCGATATTTTAGGGGACTGACACAGAAACTGGCCTTCCCGATCGGTCATCATCTTCAATGGAAAATTTACCTCTTTTGAAGCTTGAAGTCCAATTTTTCACGGTCGCATACGAAGGACATTGATCACCAAGGGTATTAAGCATATCTTCGTAAATCTGCTTACCTCTTAACCCTTTTAAATACAGGTACTTGATGATGGTTCGATACTCCAATTTTCCGATTTTTACAATTTCGGTGGACATATTTTTTTTAATTTATTGCGAAACTCTGTTTTACTTTTTTGACGTCGAACTCTACACTGACACTTCTAATAAGTTATTGTTCGTTGATATGGTATCGCAATATTTTGTTTATGCATGGAACTGGTCTAGGCTAACTAGAATACATCCTCGTGCATTTTTGGATGTTATTAAATTAACGCCCTGCAATTTCCACACTACCACAACTGCTGGGAAATCTATTTACTGGTGTAGGACGACAGATGTTGAACTTTCTATCTATTGCGAACAGACTCCAGAAAACCATCAGGCAAGCCGGCAATCGCAAATCGTGAAATTCGATATTTTCCTTCCAATTAGCTCCGCGCGATAAGAAACATTCGTTCTACTAAATTGGAATCTGCTCTAACGTTGTTCCCCCTTTGCTTCCCTCACGCTCTGGGTAACTTCGAAACAGGAAAAGATTCTAATCGAACAGACCAGGTTAGATTAATTTTCGAACTGCGCGACGTTGGTAGTTTCGTTTGAAATATCACGAAACCAGAGTTGTGTAAACTTCTATTTCTGTGAGATACTGGATCTTGTTTCCTCTGCTGGAGCTTCTCCAGTTGCTGGGTGTTGGATATTGTGGAGGGTTTCTTGGATTTTTTTAGAAATTCACAGATAGTTACGAGGTTGTATTGATATCTAGTTAGCCTAGACCAGTTCCATGCGTAAACAAAATATTGCGATACCATATCAACGAACAATAACTTATTAGAAGTGTCAGTGTAGAGTTCGACGTCAAAAAAGTAAACCAGAGTTACGCAATAAATTAAAAAAAAGATGTCCACAGAAATTGTAAAAATCGAAAAATTGGAGTATCGATCCATCAAGTACCTGTAAGATTTAAAAGGGTTAAGAGGTAAGCAGATTTACGAAGATATGCTTAATACCCTTGGTGATCAATGTCCTTCGTATGCGACTGTGGAAAATTGGACTGCAAGCTTCAAAAGAGGTAAATTTTCCATTGAAGATGATGACCGATCGGGAAGGCCAGTTTCCGTGTCAGTCCCCGAAAATATCGATGCAGTTCATGACATGATTTTATCAGACCGTCGAATTGGGCTAAAACGGATATCTGAAGCATTGAAGATTTCATACTAACGCGTTCATCATATAGTTCACGTCAATTTGGACATGAGAAAAATTTCTGCAAAATGGATCCCCAAATGTTTGAATGTTGACCGAAAGCGTGCAAGGGTAGAAGCATCGCCTTCGATCTGTGCTCGATTTGAAAACGATGTAGACTTCTTAAACCGAATTGTTACTATGGATGAGACTTGGGTACATTTCTAAGATCCAGAAACAATCGATGGAATGGCGACACTCTGGTTCTCCAAGACCTAAGAAGTTTCGTGTCCAAAAATCTGCTGGAAAAGTTCTTGCTTCAGTTTTTTGGGATTGCCATGGAGTAATCATGATTGATTTTTTGGATAAGGGTAGAACAATAACTGGAGATGGAGATAACTATTCGACATTACTGACCACCCTACGGGAAAAAATTAAAGAGAAAAGACGCGGAAAGCTATCCAAAGGTGTTTTGTTTTCACAGAACGCCCCAGTACACAAATCTCATGTTGCTATGCAAAAAATTCGTGATTTAGGGTTAGAATTACTAGAACACCCCCCTTATTCACCAGATTTGGCTCCGTCTGACTATCATCTCTTTCCTCAACTGAAAAAAAGTTTAAAAGGTCGTGAATTTTCTTCCAACGAGGAGGTAATGAAAGCTGTGGAGGACTGCTTTGCAGAGCAAGAAGAAACATTTTTTTTGAAAGGTCTAGAGACGTTGCAGGTTCGCTGGAATGAATGTATTCAATTAAGAGGAGAATATGTTGAGTAATAAAATATTTTGACATTGACATTTTGTTTGGTTCTATAATAGGCTAAGAATTTTTCATCTTCGTAGTCGATGCGAGAAAACGTAAAATTTTCATTTGACGACTTTTAACTTCTTCGTAAAATAATTTCCAGTTCAGTGTATACATGATTCATAGATCATAGAGTTTGTGACTACCCACTGAGAATGACATCGTGTTGAATGGTTGAAAAGGTGGAATTTTGCTGAGAGAATCCCTTTCGGCTAAGCATTTTTCCTTCTGAGTGAAGAATTATTGATAAAGAACACCCCCCTTGCATATCCATGAGTGGATTGCAGAATGCAAACACATAGAACTGAATCGAAAACCATTTCCTCACAGGAAATTCTAATGGTCCAGAATATGCAACGCCGGTATTGTATGTGCCAGTTTTGCTGTGGGCGGTTTCTGTTATCAAATTCTGGCTTGAGTGCTGGAAGGCAAGAGTTGTTAATTAAATGAGTCTACACTTTGATTACGGGTAGACAAAATTAGGTCAATCTGTTATTCGATGAGTTCGGATTATCTTCTGGTATACGCGATATTGTGATTGCATTCCTGGTCAACAAGAGACCAAATGCAGATCATTTGTGGAATGATCTTTCAAGGAGCTTGTACTTGAGGTGGATGAATTCAATAGGCCTGAACAAGGGTCCATAGCTCCACAAGTAGCATAGGAATCCGCCTCTTAGTCAAAAAATATTTGGATGATCTCCTTGCCCAATCACTCTTCAATAGTTACTGATCAACTGGCTCGAAAAATTGTTGTGAATCTCTTTAGGCTGTGACATTCCTGGAGTGGAGGTTTGTACCATGGATTCTCCTTTTCAGCAACCGACCTAGATCCGAAGCGAAGTTCGCTTGTCTGGTAGAGCCTTTAAAAGTGGCAAAATAGTAATTAAACAGAGAGAACCACTCATTAATTTCGAACGATTTTCAATAATGGCCTTCATTAGTTTGATGAATCTCCGTGTTTAATTCGACATCAATAAAGATAATCGTCGACGTGTTTCGGTGATGACACTAAATAAAATACCTATTCCAGTGATTTGAACCGGTTAACCCATAGCGGGTTCGGGGATTGATGAAAATGTTAAATAAAATTTCAATGAGTTCATTCATTTCTGGTAATATCCGGCCGATTAAACAGCAAGGCATGCCATTTTCCGAATGTGCTAATTGCAGTGGGGCGAGGCTTGGAAATATCAGGTCGTGTAATTGGCCCTGTTAATATGGAATCATGACAAACTGTTTAACAGTCGAAAAGCGGTTCGAATGTTGGAATTGCAGAAGTCGAATATTCCTTTGTCCGTTCGTTACAGCCGTATGAAATTGATTGGTATTTTGTAATATCATACATTCGTAAACAGTACTCTATATCGGAACAGAACGGAAGTGCAAGTTATTGTCGGCACATTTAACGAATATATCGGATTTGTATTTTGAAGTGAATGCCGGCAAACATGCGCTGAAAACAATGGGTTCGATTCGATGAATATCAGATTTGTAATATTAATAATTGAAGAACCTCTCTCTAGGGAGCTGTTGATTCAGTATTTTTTTAATTGCAGTATATGCTGTTGAGTCTGGTTTTATCGGTTTACACAAAATGTTTCATTAGGAATTGAAAATGTTGGTTTATTATTGGTCGACAGTTGCTAGGTCAGCTTTCTATACAGAGTGTAATAGCCAAATGGAATAAATTCGATAAAGAATAAATGAGGGCGTGTTGGGAAAAACGCTCGGACACGTCGATTTGTAATTTTAAATGCGCATATTTTTCAAGAAAATAATATTATATAGGGTGTTCCATGTGACCGTGACCAATACCAACTTTCTTATTTCAAATGCAACCCCCTGTATATTATTTATTTTTTGGATTCTTCAGAGAATTCTAGACACAATTTATGTATTATTTCCTATACCTATCTTTAACTATTTCGGAAGTATTAAGTGTTTTCAGATTTATTGCAACAATCAACGTTTTAAATAAAAATTATTTTATTTCACAAATTCGATACATTACACTAACCTTATGAGTAATACTGATTATTTCTTACTTATTAAAAAAAAAACATTAATGTCCATGTAGGAAATGTTCAAAATGCTCGCCGCGAACGTCTTGGCAACATGCTAATCTGGTGTAGAATTGTCTTCTAACGTTTCTCAACATTTCAGGCGTTTTTGCTTACTTTCTTCATATCAAGAGGTTAATGGGAAATAAGTATTGAGTGTAATGTATCGAATTTGTGAAATAAAATAATTTTCATTCAAAATGTTAATTTTTGTAAAAAATCTGAAAACACTTAATATCTCCAAAAAAGTTGAAGATGGGTATACGACATTGTACATGAATTTTGTCTAGAATTTTTTGAAGAATCCAAAAAATAAATAATATACAGGGGGTTGCATTTGAAATAAGAAAGTTGGTATTGGCCACGGTCGCATGGAACACTCTATATAATTTTATTTTCTTGAAAAATATGCGCATTTAAAATTACAAATCGACGTGTCCGAGCGTTTTTCCTAACACCCCCTCATTTATTCGTTATCGAATTTATTCCATTTGGCTGTTACACTCTGTATGTTGAAGTCTGTCTATCACAGAGCTGGATAGGGCTAGTACTTCGTTTTTATTTCTGCACATTTTCCTTATATGAATCAGGCTTGAACAGTGTGATTTTTACTATTTTTAAACAGGCAATGTCCCACTCGGGATTAAATTTGGAGAAAATCTCAGAGTAGGTGAAATACGTGCAAAATGCGGAACTGCCTACCATATCACATGACCCGAGTGGCTTCTATTAACGTCTGAAAACTCGCAAGCGGTACTCTAGTTTTTTCAGTCGTTATGAGTGATAACAGAAATCAATACGTCACGAGTTTTTTTTCACTGCGACAAATTTTCAGAAGAAATTGGCAGTTTTTACCATTTTTTTCATTTATATTGCATTGATTTCAAACTTTACTTGATTGTTATTGTATTCACAAAGCTTTTTTATGTAATAAATACTTTTTGTATCAATTCGATATATTTCTAGTTTCATAAAGCTTTATGAGCAAAATGACATATACAGTGAACGGACAAAATGACATAGGTATTTCAGCTAAATTGACCATATTTACCGGACAACACCGAGACCATGCATCCCAGGCTCCATCAGCAAACAAAGAGCCAGGACTAGTCTTAAATATTCATAACAAAATATTCATCTGCGGCTAATAAAGGCAATGCATCTTAACCTACTCTTGCTGATCCTATGAGGAGGTTCCTCTTATCCCTAAAGGATGATTAATAAGTGAACAAGACAAACGTGAGCCGAAGACTCGATAAACGTACTTAGTTTCAATTTCTTCACATTATGTGATTGCAATCAAATTAAAAAATGAGCCCATACCTCCTCCAAAGGAAGAGAGAAAAGTCCCTTGAGCATTATTCAAAGAAGACAATGAAAAAGAAAATGTTCCTAGCAACTTTCGAAGACGACAGTTCATCTGTCTATTGTTATGACCTTTTTCCCGATTTAGATCGGGAAAAAACCAGTCTTCTCCAGGATAAGCCCTGGAAAAGACTAGTTACGATGCATTCATTGGTTGCATTGGGCTCACGCATCTTGTGCTGGTGTTCCTAGAAGAACCAAGCGTTTCATTGGTGAACTTTGTCAGTAGTTTCGTAGCTATAAGTAGAAAACTACAGTTGCCTGTTGCCGGTATGTCATTTTGTCCATAGCGAGCGGACAAAATGAATTTCGTTTATCACAATTCATCTCAGAATATTTTATTTTTTGGTACTTTTATTTCATAAAGGTTGATAAGATTTCATAAAGAAAGGACCAAAGATTATAGGTGTAGAATATGACATTCTGTTTTTCACTACTAACAAGTTTTGCCTCTGAAATGAAACCCTATGTAATTTTGTACGTATTTCCTTTACTTATTAACATTTATGAATTTCTCCTGTGGATGTCAAACGAATTACAAGCATCTCGAAGCAAACCGTCCAAATTTCAATTAAAAATGCGCGTCTTCCACCAACGCTCGCCCGGATTATCTCTTGGCGAAATAATCCGTTTCAACGGGAAAAACCCTGAGGCGTCTGGAAATTTATCGCGAATTCCACGCATTTTTTTGCCCTTCCATAAACACGTCTCGAGAACTTCCCAGGACTAATAAGAGTCTCATACCATCTCGCCTCGTGATCCGGGCAGAGAGATAAAAATGAAAAATTCTCCCTCCTCGAACTCGCGGGAATCTCAATAACGACGGCCCGGGCGTTTGCCGGCGGGCGTGATAATTTCATATTGAATGAAATGCTAATCCCGGCCTCTCGATATCCCACTTTTCACCCTGTAGCAGCTGGGAGCGCCCTCCATTTAAGCCTGGTCTTCAAGATCCGTCCAGACCGAACCCGTTTCGGATAAAACCGGTTTTTTGTACCGAAGGATCAAGGTTTACGGTTGATGTTCCTGCTGAGTTATCTCGCGTTTTTACTGCAGGGATGGTTAGAGCTTTCCACGTCAAGATGAAGCTCCGAAATTCAGAAGAATCTCATTACCAAATTTGTTTCTAATTATTTTCATGAAAAAAGATACCTCGAATGCAACCACGATGGCAAATTCACATTGAGCCATCAAAAGTGACACTTTTAATGACAGCAAACAATGTTGAAATTGATTGTTTACGTGTAAGCGTGTTGAAAATATTTTTAACATTAGTGTTAAAAATATTTTTAGCACTCCATTTTCTTATGATGAAATCAGATGAAAATTCAGCAATTGCAAATTTTTATTATCAATATTTAACAATCATTACTTATGAACATTAATATTAATCGTAAAACTAGAACAATTACTAACATTATTGCCCTGTGACGTTAGGAAGCTTCGCAACACATTATTAGAATCCTCAGCACCATCAGTACTTGTAGAAACCGAAATTACAATATTGGATGATGATGATCCAAAATCTGTTGAGGTTGGGAGAATGTTTTCAGCAATGACATTTCTATATGCAATGGAATGATCAACATAGCCCTCGGCTACCGTCGTAGACTTCCATCCACCATATGTTTTTTGATATCCGTTATATTTGCTCCTGATTCTGCTAGCAATGAAGCGGGGATCTTCGAAAACAGTGTCCTGTATACTGCTTTGGTTCTGGCAGTTTGAGGAATTCGGCAACAATAGATGGAATTTTCCCAAATGTATTGATACCAACTGGATTGACGGTGCATTTATTATTCATGTATTTCAGGAAAAAACGACGATGCTTAATGACAGAAGGGCGCAGTGCAAAGTACTTATGAAAATAGTCAACATACTTCCCAATTATACTGAAAGAACGACTGACTTTCGTTTTTGTGTTTGAAAGTTGTATAACCAATGATTTATTTGTTATTTCGATGTCTTCCACTGATAAATTACACAATTCTTCACGTCGACAGGCTCCAAATAATCCGAAAATAGTTGCAACCTTAACCATCAAGTTTTTCTCATCTGGTGCCTCATTTATAAACTTTTCAACTTGTTCATGAGTGAGAATTTTCGATTTTTTGGGACGATATCCTTCACTTTTCCGTTTTAAGTATGCTATTACCTTAAAATATTTACTAACATCCACACCATTTTTAACAAGGGCGCTTGACTTTATCATTGAAAATTTGCTCCACAAAGTTGATGAACTCCATATTTCTGATTTTTCTTCTAAGTATGCCAGGAAAACAGGTTCACTGAAGTTCCCTTCTACTTTTCTCAATTTACACCAGGTCAGGAAATTGTTATATGCTATATCGTACTGCTGAACAGATTTTTTAGGTAGGAGTTCCAGATTTGCTCTTCTTGCAGACTCTTCAATATTCACAGGAACAACCAAATCGTCACTTTTATTGATAATTGGACTCTCGACAAACATATTAAGCAGTTAAAAACCCAAGACGAATATTGGACAGGAACGAAATTCAAATGACAACGTCTTTTCTCATTTGTTAGTAATCATAACGTTGGCAACGTTTGCCATTCACAACAACCTTTTGATTATTTGAATATTAAAATCCATTTTGAAGTTTATTGTCATTGCAAGTTCGCCCATTCAATTATCAAAATAGGGGAGTTGTACGAATTACATTGTATGGTGTTTGTGTCAAAAGTGATTTTATTTTGTTCGTGAAATTGTTCAATTCGCTCATTTCACCAACTTTTTCACTCACAAAATAAAACGTCACTTTTAACACTCATATCATAAATAACTATTCAGTGCTCGAGTTGCTTCCATAATCGACGTAAGAAATTTCAATAATGAAATATCCTCCCTGATAACTCCGCATCGGCTTCCGGGCGTCCCTACTAGGGACGCCCGCCAATCATCGATTTCCAGTTCGAAACGTTCATCGAGGAAACCCCGGTCGAGGCAAGAAAGTTCCTATTAACATTCCAATTTCGGGCAGTCAATGCGGAAAAACTTAATACAACTGCAAAGTGGATGGATTCATCAGCCGCCGGCTCCCCACTCCGTTAACAAATCTGAATACGCCCGACGGCCGGCATGATGGGTCGGAAAATTGTTCCGTGGAAATAGCGCGAGGTTTGATAGTCGAGTGGATTCCTCGACGCTTCGGAGTAATGTGCGGAAAATCATAGGAACGGACGATTTCTTCGGCGCGCTCTCGAGTGCCTCCGCTTGAGATCATTAAGATTTCGGATTTTAGGGTTATAAGGTTGATCTGCTGCTTTAGGAATAATCAGACATATTTCAGCTCACCATGTAAAAGATGGCTAGGGTCTCTCTAATCTATGATATGTAAAGGGTTTTCTATAATCGATAGGTTGGAACTAGTACTTTCAAACCGTAGTGTAGTACAAAACAGATTGATAACGATCAGTCGGTGGAATTTTAAGCAGAGCATTCAGATCAAATGAACTAAAGTGACAGGTGCTAATCAATTCAATTCTTAAGCTAGTTTCAGTTTGGTAAAGGGGTTACATTCCACTGCTACCGTAAAGTAAGAGGATATATTGAAAAATTCTTAGCCTACTATAGAACCAAACGAAATTTCAATGTCGAAAAATTTTATCACCCAACATATTCTCCTCTTAATTGAATACATTTGTTACAGCGAACCTGCAACGTCTCTAGACCTTTAAAAAAATATGTTTCTTCTTGCTCTGCAAACAAGTCCTACACACCTTTTATTACCTCCTCGTTGGAAGAAAATTTATGAACTTTTAAACTTTTTTTCAGTTGAGGAAAGAGATGATAGTCGGACGGAGCCAAATCTGGTCAATAAGGGGGGTGTTCTAGTAATTCTGACCCTAAAACACGAATTTTTTGTATGGCAACATGAGATTTGTGTACTGGGGCGTTGTCCTGTAAAAACAAAACACCGTTGGATAGCTTTCCGCGTCTTTTCTCTTTAATTTTTTCCCGTAGAGTGGCCAGTAATGTCGAATAGTAATCTCCAGTTATTTTTCTACCCTTAACCAAAAAATCAATCATGATTACTCCATGGCAATCCCAAAAAACTGAAGCAAGAACTTCTGCAGCAGATTTTTGGACACGAAACTTCTTAGGTCTTGGAGAACCAGAGTGTCGCCATTCCATCGATTGATGCTTTGTTTCTGGATCGTAGAAATGTACCCAAGTCTCATCCATAGTAACAATTCGGAAGTTTAAGGTCGCCGTTTGAAGCGCCTAGCAAAAGTCAACCGATAGAGGCGCCACCGTGCATTTTACGGAATATCTCCATAGAACTTACATAATCTCTATGAGTTCTATGAATATCTCTCTAATTATGAATGAAATGTACTATGGCGCTCTCTATCCGAAACTCGCTGAACTATGAAATTAGTGAAAATGTGGGCAAAGCAGGAACTTTTTCCCGCTTAAATTCGAATTTGGCCATTCTCTGCCAATTCCGTATTTCAAGTTGTTTTTCTGAATGAAATTATCTGTAGATTCACTTTCAATCGGAAGTCGAACTATTTTCATGGGTCTTTCGTTTGAAATAAAACAGAAGCATGAGTTGGCTCATTTTCTTCTATTTTTCAAAGAAAAAAAATGAACTGTTGAAATGCAATTAATCTCAATTATCTCATTAAGAACTCCAATTCTTTCTGAGTTCACCCACAAAATTTCAGTTCTCAAAGTGACACCATTTTCAAATGCAACTTGAAATAAAAACACACTACATTGAACGCCCACCTTAAGAAAACTACATCGTTTTCAAATCGACCACAGATCGAACGCGATGCTTCTACCCTTGCACGCCTTTGGTCAACATTCGAACATTTGGGTATCCATTTTGCAGAAATTTTTCTCATGTCCAAATCGACGTGAACTATATGATGAACGCGTTCGTATGAAATCTTCAGTGCTTCAGATATCCGTTTTAGCCCAATTCGACGGTCTGATAAAATCATGTCATGAACTGCATCGATATTTTCGGGGAATGACACAGAAACTGGCCTTCCCGATCGGTCATCATCTTCAATGGAAAATTTACCTCTTTTGAAGCTTGCAGTCCAATTTTTCACGGTCGCATACGAAGGACATTGATCACCAAGGGTATTAAGCAAATCTTAGTAAATCTGATTACCTCTTAATCCTTTTAAATACAGGTACTTGATGATGGCTCGATACTCCAATTTTTCGATTTCTACAATTTAGGTGGACATCTTTTTCTTTTAATTTATTGCGGGATAGAAAAATCAATAAGTAAAAAAAAATCGTGGAGATAGACTATGAGGAAAAAAATGTAGGAGAGAAAAAGCTTCGAGAATTCTAATTAGAACTTTAAGAATGAATTTCCTAGGAAAATGACCAATCTTCTACTTAAAGACGAAGTTAATATTTTACGTAGCACTGCCGGATCCAGACAGTTTTTCAGGGGGGGGGGCATGAATGGATAGAAATTCTTTACAACCATTATAGGAATTGAATACTTAAAATGAAATTCATCTTAGGTCATCAAATAAAAGATCCGCAGGCTATCATTGCGTTGGGAACAAAGTGAGAATATCCCACAAGAAAAAAATCGAGAAATGGTGTCACTATTAAAAATGGCATTATATGAATACTGCATTGGATTCGACTCATAAACCTCCATCGACTGCCTGGTGCTTACAAGATAACTGCGGCCGTCGGATGTTGACGGATCAAAATAATTACAAATTCCTCTGTATCGTCGTGTTTCACAACGGCACGACAAGGTTGACCTCACGGGTCACCTGTTTGTAACGTTTCTCAACGTGCGGTTATTAGAACTGTCCCGTTGCCCTGTTGTTATTCCGGATGTTGCTTCGTTGAATTCCGTCCCTAGCCATTAATTAATGTCGACCTGATACTATCTTTGATCTGTCCGATATTTGCAACGTTCACGTCGGTATCGCTTCGAATTTAATTGACGAAATTCAATTACAGTCTCTTGGGGAAGACTGTCAAATAGAATTGGCTTCAGTTGGATCTTCGGGGAGCTATCCGTGTTTTCTATTGAAAATTTCATGATCATCCTGACAGAGGTGAATGTATTTTCGCGATCGTATCACATAAATACCTCGTTATCCAGGTTTAAAATTCGAGATAGTCCTTATTAGGGGTTGTATTTCTGAAGATTCGTTGTTACTGGTGCCCACGCTCTTCTGTATAGAGCAGATTTTGTGAAACTTTCGGCAGCATTGATCAATCTTTGATATCCTTTCGAACCATGGGATTTCGAATGCGAATACTGCCTTTTCTTCATTTATTTAATGTTCAGAGTTTTATTTTCGAACTTACAAGCTGTGGGAGATTGAAATACAGGAACAAGTATTACAAAGGCTGTTTAAAATTAAGCTTTTTTTTTAGAATAAATAAAACACATAATTTGCATTCATTTTCAAAAACTTTTTATTGGTAATTGGAGTATCAGTTATGACATTTATGTACGAAAAATAAAATGTGCCAAATGGCCTCCTCTTGCAGCTCTACAGACGTCCACTCTCTTGTTCAAATTTTCAATGACATTTCGACATAATTGAGGCTCTATCTCACTAATAACACGAATTATTTCATTCTTTAGTTCAGGAATCGACTGTGGATTATTCTTATAGAACTGGCACCTCACAAAACCCCAAAGAGAATAGTCCAACGTTGTCAAATCACACTATCTTGGTGGCCAATTGACATCACCGTTTCTGGAGATTATTCGTCCAGGAAAAGTTTGTCTCAATAAATCAATTGTGTCTTTCGCAAAGTGAGGCGTAGCGCCATTCTGCTGAATCCAAAAGTCCTCTAGATCGATATTCAATAATTCTGGCCACAAAAATTCGATTATCATCCGAAGGTATCGATCACGATTGAAGTTACAGCTTTATCAGCAGCATTTTCAAAGAAGTAAGGTTCAATTACACACCACCTGACCATAATGCACACCAAACAGGGACTCGTTTAGGATTCTTGGGTTACTCATGAATAATTCGTGGATTTTTATCACCAGACACGTCAATTTTGTTCATCAACATAGCCACCAAGTTCGAAATCTGTCTCATCGGAAAACACGATTTTTTCGAGAACAATCAGCTGGTTGTTCATTGATGAAATGGACAAATGAACGACGTTTTAAATGATCTAATGGCTCTAGTTCCTGTATGATTTGAACCTTAAATGCCTTCAGAGCTGAATCCTTGTGTAAATTGTGCGATTAAGAATCTGTTCAACTTCACGAAGGCGTTCCTTGCTGAGCGCATAGCGGAAAAGGAACACCGTAGAAAAGGCTGGATGCAGGAACGAGAACAGATTGTTTTGAAGATCTGTCGTCTCGAGGCCCAATTATGAAGCGTTCCTTTTAGCTGTCAGTTCTGCTTTGAGAGTATTCGACTGTGAATGTTATTAGTTGCTAGACGGCTTCTCGGCCCATTGAGTTTTCGTTGTAATTAATGAGTTACAATCGAAAAAGATTAATATTGAAGAGTGAATTTGATAGAGGGAAGTCGTCAGTGAAGGTTCCGTCTCATGTCGTGTTGAGCAAAAAGTGTTTCTGTGCATTTTCCGTCATTTCACCTTCGTGAACCTTCGTGAACAGATTGAAGAAAGTCCTTCATTCTCCTGAACCATCTCACAGTATTCTTCCCGCAGGTACTATGTTATCCATTCCTCACGCCACAAGAATTTGAACGATTGGTCTACTATGATCCTGCTGTTTTATTTGGACTGTGCAGTATAAGCTTATTGAAGTACGAGGATGTATTGATATCTAGTTAGCCTAGACCAGTTCCATGCATCAACAGAATATTGCGATACCATATCAACGAACAATAACTTATTAGAAGTGTCAGTGTAGAGTTCGACATCAAAAGAGTGAACCAGAGTTACGCAATAAATAAAAAAAAAGATATCCACCGAAATTGTGAAAATCGAAAAATTGAAGTATCGAGCCATCATCAAGTACCTGTATTTAAAAGGGTTAAGAGGTAAGCAGATTTACGAAGATATGCTTGATACCCTTGGCGATCAATCTCCTTTGTATGCGACCGTGAAAAACTGCAAGCTTCAAAAGAGGTAAATTTTCCAATTTCTGAGTCAGTCCCCGAAGATATCGATGCAGTTCATGACATGATTTTATCAGACCGTCGAATTGGGCTGAAACGGATATCTGAAGCACTGAAGATTTCATACGAACGCGTTCATCATGCAGTTCACGTCAATTTGTACATGAGAAAAATTTCTGCAAAATGGATTCCCAAATGTTTGAATGTTGACCAAAGGCGTGCAAGGGTAGAAGCATCGCGTTCGATCTGTGCTCGATTTGACAACGATGTAGACTTCTTAAACCGAATTGTTACTATGGATGAGACTTGGGTACATTTCTACGATCCAGAAACAAAGCAACAATCGATGGAATGGCCACACTCTGGTTTTTCAAGACCTTAGAAGTTTCGTGTCAAAAAATCTGCTGGAAGAGTTCTTGCTTCAGTTTCTTGGGATTGCCATGGAGTAATCATGTTTGATTTTTTGAATAAGGGTAGAACAATAACTGGAGATTACTTTTTGACATTACTGACCACTCTACGGGAAAAATTAAAGAGAAAAGACGCGGAAAGCTATCCAAAGGTGTTTTGTTATTACAGGACAACGCCCCAGTACACAAATCTCACGTTGTCATGCAAAAAATTCGTGATTTAGGGTTAGAATTATTAGAACACCACCCTTATTCACCAGATTTGGCTCCGTCCGACTATCATCTCTTTCCTCAACTGAAAAAAAGTTTAAAAGGTCATAAATTTTCTTCCAACGAGGAGGTAATAAAAGCTGTGGAGGACTGGTTTGCAGAGCAAGAAGAAACATTATTTTTGAAAGGTCTAGAGACGTTGTAGGTTCGCTGTAATAAATGTATTCAATTAAGAGGAGAATATGTTGAGTAATAAAATATTTTGACATTGAAATTTTGTTTTGGTCAGTTCTTCAACCATTTACCTGTTGTGCAAGTGTTTTTGCTTTGAGGACCAACTACTTGTTGGTTCCTTCATCTTTTTCCTTCTGACTTCTTGAGTAAAGTGAATTCAACTGGATCTCATAACTTTGAAAGTGAGATGTAGGAGTTCTTCCTCCTTCAAAAACATCTTGCATACTGATTCTCTGTTTTCTTTGCATGTAGAGACTAAATTTATCATTTGCCTTACCGAACATAACAGCGTAGACTTCTGTTTTCCAAGAACTTGAAGTTGTGCAGAAAGGATAATATTTCTCGTATATATTTACGACGCGGGGAAAACAGTTAGCGGAGCCGATTTAATATTCAGCACCGCGCATACAATTTTATATGAAGCGAATTATTCCTACCCCGTGCAGAAAAAATCTTATTTCCAACCCGGCTCCGGCGGGCAATAAAAGAAATCTTCCATACAAAACCACGGATGGAAATTTTCACATGCATAATAAATTCCGTAAGTTCCCTCTATACCGACTATCGAGTCCGCCGCCCGTTCCTTTTGTTATTTTTTCCACTTGCGGCACGTTTCGGCAGCCAACTCTACCGGGTTATTTCCATTAGGCGGAGAGGAAAAAAAAAGGAACAGTCGGTGTTTTCGTTTGGGAGTCAATATGAGTATATTAGGACTCGGGAGACGAAGGCTGATATCGAGTCACATTTCACTTGGCATCAGGGACGGAGAGCGCTGAATTTGCCGGAGGCATCTTTTCGATTTTTCCTGTCTCTGTTCGCCTGAGGATGGCATTAGTGGTTACAGCCGAAAATCGATCTGGAAATATTCGAATCGAGATCTTCCAGGTTCATCCCTTAGCAGGAATTTCAAAAAGAATACTTGGTCGAAATGATCAACAACTGCCCTAGCGCATTTGTGAATAAGATCAATGAAGAAAATGCTACGTTCACCATGAACTACTCTGACTTTAATAGGTACTTAGAATTCAGGAAGGGAAAACGATAGAGAATCCAATGAGTGCTTGTTTCTCCTATGCAAAAACCCTTGGCTCTACACAACTGGAACAGAGCAGCCTATTATACACTGCGCAAAAAAATTAACGCACATTCTGAAAATCTCAATTTTAATGAAAGTTAACGCTACATTGACTTTATAACTTATTTTTTATGTTCTCTCGGGAAGGTTTTGAACGAAACAAGACACATTAAATGGAAGAAGAATTCAGGATTTCACCGAATCTTATGTGAAAGAAGAGAAATGGACAATTTTCAAAATACTGAAATGCTGATAAGTGATTTGATACTTGGTATTTCCACCCCTTGCGTTAATTACAGCTCGGCAACGACGGTTCATACTCAAAATGAGTGATCTCGAAATGTTCTGATCTAATCCTTCCCAGATTTCTCCGAGTTGGATTCCTAAGTCATTAAGAGTAGCTGGATGATTTTCTGAACTTCTCAGCCTTCTATTGAGGTTGTCCCAAACCTGCTCAATCGGATTGAGATCTGGACTTCTTGCTGGCCATTCCATTTCGAGAGACTTCAACCTCTTCAAGGTACTACTAAACGATGCGCGCACGATGGGGTCTGGTATTATCGTCCATAAAAATGAAATTTTCACCAATGTATGGGGTAAAGGGCAATACATGCTCTTCAAGAAGGTTCCTTATATATTTATCAGCATTCATAGCTTCATTATCAACGACAACTAGGTCTGTGCGAGCAGTCAAAAATATTCCACCCCATGCCGTAATCGATCCTCCCCCGAAACCAGTAGTATTCAGGAAATTGCACTTAGCATATCTTTTATGTGGACTGTATACAAGGGAACGTCGATCACAATGGTAGAGGCAGAATCTAGACTCATCTGTGAAGAGAACTCTTTCCCAATCGGCCTCTTCCCAATGGATATGCTCTCTCGCAAAATCCAAACGCGCCCTTCGATGGGCTGGGGTAAGAGCTGGGCGTCTTGCCGAGACATGAGGCCTTAAATCATATTCTCTGAGGCGATTTCTTATTGTCTGAGTGCTAATTTGCACCTCATGAGTTTGCTCAGGCTGATTTTGAAGGAGGCGAGCGGTTGCAAACCGTTGTCTCAACGAAGAAACTCTCAAGTAACGTTCTTGAATGGCAGTTGTTACCCGTGGTCTACCCTGTCCTGGTCTTCGGACATTCATACCTGTCTCCCTGAATCGCTGCAACATTCTGGACACACTTGTATGGGAAACTCCAAACCTTTCTGCAATTCTTGTGTATATCCACCCTTCTTCTCGCAAAACTACCGCTTGGGCACATTCCTCTTGGGTCAAATTGCGTGTTTCGCGTTGCATATCGATCGAGTGTAGAAAATCAAACGAAAGAAAAACTATTGATCACTAGAATTGATCTTGAACAACTGATTTTAGAATGGAGCCAATACATTCAAAATCTGATAATATCATCTTTTTTTATTCCTGCTGGGAGAAAACATCTGTATTGAAGAAAAACGTTGAAAGTGGATAACATATGCATGCATAATTCTGATAAAAATAATTATCATTGAGAACACCTTCAGTTGTAGAATAAATTTGAGATTTCCACAATGTGCGTTAATTTTTTTGCGCAGTGTATTTCGTTGTAAAATTTCTGTATCAATAGATGTGATCAGTTTTTCACGGTGCTACGAAATGGTGGAGGATCCGGGTACTCAGAAATCTTTATTTAGCTATTGTATTTCTATATGATTCGAATATTGATACAGTTTGATTCTTTATCATTGCTCCAGCATTTTTAATAGTTAATGACGGTATTTCAAGCTTCATAGCCAAACAACTCCAGAGAATCTGTAATCCACAACCATAACGGCTACTCGCCGAGCGTTCACGTATTCCAAGCCGCTCTTTACAGTCACGGTTTCAATAATAAACACCCTCGGATCCCATCCATCGAAGAGGCTCTCGCACCCCACGGAATCTCAATGCGTCTTATACGAACCGCACGGTCCATAGTCACGGCCGCCACCTACTTCTTTAACGGCGACAATAGATCCTCCGGGAGGCAGATACAACGGTAAGCATGCCATTCGGAGTTAATCGGACGATTTCCAAGCAACGGCCCGCGAAATTCGGCATCGGAAGAACGATCATTAGCCTGAATTATGGACCGGGCGGAAGCCATTTCACTTTCGAGCGTTCTGCCGGCGTTCGCCGCCGTTCGTGCCGGTTGAAGAAGGGCGCTGAGTAACGCGGAGTCTCGAGTGGACAAGTCGGCGCGCGTGAAAGAGCGCGTGCTAAACGCAAAATTGTAATACGAGGATGTATTGATATCTGGTTAGCCTAGACCAGTTCCATGCATAACAGAATATTGCGATACCATTTTCAAGGAACAATAACTTATTAGAAGTGTCAGTGTAGAGTGTAGACGTCAAAGAAGTAAACCAGTTACGGAATAAATTGAAAGAAAAAGATGTCCACCGAAATTGTAAAAATCGAAAAATTGGAGTATCGAGCCATCATCAAGTACCTGTATTTGAAAGGGTTAAGAGGTAAGCGGATTTACGAAGATATGCTCAATACCCTTGGTGATCAATGTCCTTCGTATGCGACCGTAAAAAATTGGACTGCAAGCTTCAAAAGAGGTAAATTTTCCATTGAGGATGATGACCGATCGGGAAGGCCAGTTTCTATGTCAGTCCCCGAAAATATCGATGCAGTTCATGACATGATTTTATCAGACCGTCGAATTGGGCTAAAACGGATATCTGAAGCACTGAAGATTTCGTACGAAAGCGTTCATCATATAGTTCACGTCAATTTGGACATGATAAAAATTTTTGCAAAATGGATCCCCAAATGTTTGAATGTTGACCAAAAGCGTGCAAGGGTAGAAGCATCGCGTTCGATCTGTGCTCGATTTGAAAACGGTGTAGACTTCTTAAACCGAATTGTTACTATGGATGAGACTTGGGTACATTTCTACGATCCAGAAACAAAGCAACAATCGAGGGAATGGCGAAACTCTGGTTCTCCAAGACCTAACAAGTTTCGTTTCCGAAAATCTGCTGGAAAAGTTCTTGCTTCAGTTTTTTGAGAAAGCCATGGAGTAATCATGATTGATTTTTTGGATAAGGGTAGAACAATAACTGTAGATTACTATTCGACATTACTGACCACTCTACAGGAAAAAATCAAAGAGAAAAGACGCGGAAAGCTATCCAAAGGTGTTTTGTTTTCACAGGACAACGCCCCAGTACACAAATCTCATGTTGCCATGCAAAAAAATCGTGATTTAGGGTTAGAATTACTAGAACACCCCCCTTATTCAACAGATTTGGCTCCGTCCGACTATCATCTCTCTCCACAACTGAAAAAAAGTTTAAAAGGTCGTAAATTTTCTTCCAACGAGGAGGTAGTAAAAACTGTGGAGGACTGATGGTTTGCAGAGCAAGAAGAAACATTTTTTTTTAAGGTCTAGAGACGTTGCAGGTTCGCTGTAATGAATATATTCAATCAAGAGGAGAATATGTCGAGTAATAAAATATTTTGACATTGGAATTCTGTTTGGTTCAATAGTATGCAACACAGGTAGTCTGTAGACGTGTCCCTGTATATCTTCCTGATGATAATCCGGGATAGGATAGACTCCACGAAAACGGTTCAAAAACTGAAGAATTTCCGGAATAAAAAGACACGAGAACTCATGAATTGCGCTTTGTCGGCGTTTGCGTCGAGACAGATAAATTTCCGTGAAAATGAGTTTAAGGTTTTTCCAGTCGCATCGCTGTTTGCGAACTTGGTATATCATTTCATTGTTTCGAATATGCGAGAAATTTCCGTCTGAAGGGGAGGATTAATTTTTATTCATTCTGGAAATTGCATTTCGCGGAAACTACCGTTTCAGAACTCTTCTTTTTGCGAATTTTTTTTTAGGTAATAATCCAAACTTCAGAGGTTGGTTTCCTTGGCGAAGCGAATAAAAGTAACTTGAAAGAGATCGAAATTGAACGGGATAAAGATAACGATGGTAGGTTTGTGAGAGAGATGAATCGATAGCCCCAGATTTTTGTTTAATCGACGAATATGGTTGATTTTAGGGGGTCTTACCCCTTATTCATTTTCCACCCAAAATTTGAGATTTTTAAAATCGCTCATATTCTGCTCAGAAATACTTTAAGGTGTGCTAATCATTATAATATGAATACATAATGGATATGAAGAGAGGGACGGAAGCTATGACTGTTTGAAATTTCCAGTTTTTCGAAAAATGCCATTTGACAGGTGAAAATCTAAACTATGATAGTTAGGGTTCTGGAATGTATTTCATTCGATTCAGCGACCTCCCAAACCCACATTTTGATACCAAAGTCGGCCAAGTAGCCATCATAAGTAAAGATACTTTTTTCGATATTTCATTTTCGAGTTCTATCAACAAGCTCAGACGTCGTGCTTTTATCACTTTCGAGCATGAACTTTTTTGGTTCTTCATTCAACGACGGTTTGGGAACTTTCGCTGAGCACGAAAAAGAAACCAAAAAACCCATAATTCTCGAACAGAAAGCCTAAATTGCTCGGCCGCTATAAAAACATGTTTTTCGAACCCCTGTCGATTCTAGCCGGGATACGTCTACGTGCGGCCAGCATCCCCAGCAGAATCGATGATATTAAATTGCAAGCTGTGTTTATCCCCACACTTTATCCTTTATTATTACCCCCTGGATACGGCTGGCTGTTGATTCAACAAAATCTCGTCGATTTAAAATGTTCACATTGTTTACTGGGCCCATAACCTGTCCATACTGCTAGTCAGATATTGAAGGATAAATAATTTATTGTCATTTCCTCAAAAGTTTTATCAGGATGAAAAAGAAGAGTTCGGATCATCTGATAACAAGAAACAGGGTGTTACAGAGGGCCATAGAAATTAAATAATTGTCATTTCGAATTTGGGAGGCTCCACATGCAAGTTCACATGAGAAACTCATCCATTAATTCCCAAACTGGTCATCCTGTTGGTACACCTGTATTATAGGGTCGAGGAAAAGGGTGAATTAAATTCATTCAAAGAGACAACTTTGCACTAATTTAATCCTTTTTAAACCCACATCACATATTTTTTCACATCAAAGGGATGAAATAATACCGGACGCTCGGAACGTTTACATTTAATTTCGAAATATCCAGAAAAATTACACTCAACATCTCCCCTATTTGCCACAGGAGATTGTTAAATCCAGAAGAAGAATGGCTTGTTTGTTTTCACGGTCTGCTCATCCATGTGAGAAATTAACCTGAATCTGTCGGATCGAAGGTTTTTCGGCATCTGAACACCACCGGAGGTTGCGAAAACAGTCGAGTAAAAATGAAATTCAAATTTCATCAGAACCACACTTGGGAATCTTCGAAAACATGAGTCTGATTAGCGTAGACTGTTGATGACAAAATTCATCGGTGCGAATGAAAGATCTCTGTTCGTTTATGAAACTAAACGGTACAAAGTATGTCGCAATAGCGAGTTACCCACATCAATAACTCTTCAAACAGTTTCCTCTCCAGCTAATCTGGATGAAAAGTGTCCTCCACGCTCGTGTGCCATGATGAATAACACGGCATCATACTTTTCCGCTCGTCGTATCCAATATCGGATGCACGGCAGGATGGCACTCCAGTTAAACGACTGATACTGCCAGGACGTATAATACCGCGCCCTAATACACTGCGCAAAAAAATTAACGCACATTCTGAAAATCTCCATTTTAATGAAAGTTAACTTTACATTGACTTTATAACTTATTTTTTATGTTCTCTCGGGAAGGTTTTGAACGAAACAAGACACATTAAATGGAAGAAGAATTCAGGATTTCACCGAATCTTATGTGAAAGAAGAGAAATGAACAATTTTCAAAATACTGAAATGCTGATAAGTGATTTAATACTTGGTATTTCCACCCCTTGCGTTAATTACAGCTCGGCAACGACGGTTCATACCCAAAATGAGTGATCCTAAAATGTTCTGATCTAATCCTTCCCAGATTTCTCCGAGTTGGATTCCTAAGTCATTAAGAGTAGCTGGATGATTTTCTGAACTTCTCAGCCTTCTATTGAGGTTGTCCCAAACCTGCTCAATCGGATTGAGATCTGGACTTCTTGCTGGCCATTCCATTCAAGAGACTTCAACCTCTTCAAGGTACTCCTGAACGATGCGCGCACGATGGGGTCTGGCATTATCGTCCATAAAAATGAAATTTTCACCAATGTATGAGGCAAATGTCACTACATGCTCTTCAAGAATGTTCCTTATATACTTATCAGCATTCATAGCTCCATTATCAACGACCACTAGGTCTGTGCGAGCAGTCAAAGATATTCCACCCCATACCATAATCGACCCTCCCCCGAAACCAGTAGTATTCAGGAAATTGCACTGAGCATATCTTTCATGTGGACGTCTGTATACAAGGGAACGTCGATCACAATAGTAGAGGCAGAAACTAGACTCATATGTGAAGAGAACTCTGTCCCAATCGGCCTCTTCCCAATGGATATGCTCCCTCGCAAAATCCAAACGCGCCCTTCGATGGGCTGGGGTAAGAGCTGGGACTCTTGCCGCGACACGAGGCCTTAAATCATATTTTCTGAGGCGATTTCTTATTGTCTGAGTGCTAATTTGCACCTCATGAGTTTGCTCAAGCTGATTTTGAAGGAGGCGAGCGGTTGCAAACCGTTGTCTCAACAAAGAAACTCTCAAGTAACGTTCTTGAATGGCAGTTGTTACCCGTGTTCTACCCTGTCCTGGTCTTCGGACATTCATACCTGTCTCCCTGAATCGCTGCAACATTCTGGACACACTTGTATGGGAAACTCCAAACCTTTCTGCAATTCTTGTGTATGTCCACCCTTCTTCTCGCGAAACTACCGCTTGGGCACATTCCTCTTGGGTCAAATTGCGTGTTTCGCGTTGCATAGCGATCGAGTGTAGAAAATCAAACGAAAGAAAAACTATTGATCACTAGAATTGATCGAGATCAACTGATTTTAGAATGGAGCCAATACATTCAAAATCTGATAATATCTTCTTTTTTTATTCCTGCTGGGAGAAAACTTCTGTATTGAAGAAAAACGTTGAAAGTGGATAACATATGCATGCATAATTCTGATAAAAATAATTATCATTGAGAACACCTTCAGTTGTAGAATAAATTCGAGATTTCCATAATGTGCGTTAATTTTTTTGCGCAGTGTATTTCGGTTTGGATTCCAAACTACCGTCGCGTTTGGACGATGCCGCTAAAACTTCCAGCGCTGACGAGTTCCGAAGTGAACTTGGGTTATTTTAATTTGAACCGCAAGCCATCGCTATGAAAAGTTCTTGAGTTATCTCCCACACACCCCTGACACCTGATTTTGGAAGACGTCAAGAAGAATTCGCCATCGAGTGAGATAGAGAAAATGACATTTTGCGTTCCAGGTACTTGAAAAGAGCGTGGCTTCCAAAAAACCTCTCCTGTTTGGTCCATGTCCCTACTGTTGAAACCTTCCGCAGATCCATAAGAGATGTGGATCAATGCAGCTGAACAAACACAGACACTGACACTCACACTCACACTGACACTGACACTGATACTGACACTGACACTGATACTGACAATTCCTCAGGAATATCAAATGTCTTCTTCTTCCTCTTTCAATAAGACCTGGTCCTGTTCAATCCTGTACGTTTGGCCCCCTTCTTGGATCTTCCTGAGAAGCTGAACTCCAGCTCTCGAACCAAATATATGGGATGAAACCTGAGGTTGTAATTACCATCATTCGGCGATCCACAATGCCCTTGTCAGGAGTCGAAATTCCCCCACGTCCTACGCCGAAAGAGTTGGAGAGTTGGGAACAGTTTTCATCCCTAAAGTTCCTAAACGAGAACCGATTGTTCTAAATTTCAATTTCCTCGTCTTTGTCGAGACCAGAAGCAAACAGCGTCGTCCCTGCCATTCATGCAAATGTCTGCTGGTAGGAGGGCAATTTATGAAAATTTAATTCGGACATAATATTAATAATTCCGCAACGACCCTTATCCCGCCGCGCCGCCAATGAATTGTTTTCCTTCCTCCAGCTATTCATTTCAAATGCTCGGAAAACTTTGAATCTATTTGTTATCGGAGACATAATGGAGGGGGCGTTATCCCTGTTCCCGACAGTCGTCCCTCTCTCTACTTTCCCGGATTTATATGTTTTGTCTTCGCGATTTGAACGGTGCGTAGATCAAAGTTGAGGTCAGCTTAATTCATAAATTCCTCAAGTATTAAGGGAACCAGATACAAATGAGCGAGGTGAATTATGGGCTGGAGGATGGGGGAATGGAAGATTAGATTCCCGAAAGAGATGGAAATGAGGTAGATGGATAAGACGAGAATCATTCTGAACAGAAACTCCAAGGAAAAGGACAACCATTTGTCACCCATTTGGATTTCTAGAAGGTTGGTTGGTTGGTTATAGCTCTAGCTACAGACTCTGATACAGATGTTGACGGAAAGCCATAAATTATCAGGTTGTAGTGTATAAGCCATTAGCAATCTGCCCTGAAAGATTGCTCTTATCTCCTTCACCAGAGGAAGGAAGCTGAGTCAAAGAACCTCTATCCAAAGACCTCTATCCAAAGACACAGCAGCTCAGTGGACCTGCCAAGGGGTCTTTGGAAAGACTATTTCAATTTTTTTTTTATGTTGTGGTTTTCACGAAAAGGAATATCCTGTAATGTTCAGAGAACATCGTGAGAACCAAGGGCAAGCAGGTAGGAATTGGTGTTCTTCTTGAATTTCTGGAGGTTATATGCCTCGAGGAACACCTCCCTAGGCAATGTGTTCCAAAGCCTCGCTGTTCGTTGGATGAACGTGTCTTTGAAGAGAGATGTTCTGCAGGTCTCCAAAGTTACCACGAAGGGGTGTGAAGACTTAACTTGACGGGTCAGTCTGGAAGGGACTGCCAGAGGGGGAACGATGGCTGATAATTCAGAAGAGCATCGCCCATGGAAATATCTATAAAATAGAGACAGATCGCCCACTTTTCTACGGTGTTCCAGAGAAGTGAGCGAGTTTGTAAGCGAGGCATCAGCGACGAGACGAATTGCCCTTTTTTGTACAGAATCCAAGAGTTTTATGGTGTGTTTAGGTGCACTCCAAATATGGGAACAGTATTCCTGGACAGGTCGAATCTGTGCCTTATAGATCATAAGCAGCAGACTCGAGGTGAAATAGCTCCTGGCACGAAACAGAAAACCAAGTTTCTGGGATGCACTTTTAGCAATGGATCACACGTGATTCTCCCAGGAAAGGTTACTGCCGACAGTCATACACAGCTATAATATTATGTCACCTATGTGTATCTAGTATGGTGGACGAAAAATGAAGGAGTTATAACATGTAGCCGACTGAAACATCTTGCCTATGTAGTTTGCTTGGACAACAACAATGCCAACAATAATTTCAAAGACTGAGGAGTATTAGATCTGATAACACTTGTAATGCAGAGAAGAGCTAGTCGTTTAAGTTCGTTGTGCTCTGCCTAGCTCTGGTTTGCTAAGGCTACCAAATCAAGAACTTATTCTAACGCCGCTCTTGTTATCCCTTTAACCCAACCGAAAATCGTCTCAACTTCATACTTCCTATTCGAAAATAATTCCTTCAGAAACTCAAGAAAGACATGAATGATTGGATCATTATTTCTGAAGAGAGATTCTCAAGAAACTTCCAAAGTTCAGTCCATCTACTTCTATTTTCCAATAGAATACCCCAACTGATTGAATTCCCCTTTCCAAAGAGAAAACATCACTACCAACTGAATAAATTCAACGCAGATATTCACCTGAGGGTATAAATCCACTCGTTTCCGGCATAGAAGACTGAAACCAAATAAATCCGAAAACTACACAATGAATTTTCTTGTTGAATTCTACAATGTTCGTAGTCTTCCCATTCGGCAGTTACCCTTGGGGAATGACTTACGTTCATCTTGTTAACACTCTGCACCTACCGACTATTAAGTAGGTCGCCCGGAAGTTAATACGGGCATTAGGTATTTGTTCGGGAGGATTTGGGAGAAAGTGACGCACGTCCAAGTTTTTGGGGTCGTCAAGATGCTGAGATTATACACGCCCTACATGGTTGGGTTGTGTAAACTGGTGATGTAATTTAAATTTCCATACCGAGTATGGGGAAGAAGACGAGAATGAGGAAAACGCAAATTTTGTTAGCTGCGAAAAGTAGAATAAATGGAAGATCGCTTTTTCCAGATTTGGCAATCAAAATTTAATCATAGGGTTTACAGGGGTGGTACCTCTGCCATATCAGTCGACTTCTTCAAAGAACCCACACCTTTTCGATATGCAAGATCGAGGGGGCAGCTCAATTTTCCTGCTGCCCCCAAACAACCCATTTTTCTTCATAAGTTTCCCATTACACCATCCTTCATAACGACCCAAGGGACAAAATTCTGATTGACACAAAGTCTGCTACGCCCATTAATTATGATAAGGATGAAAATCAAGTTCTCCATTCTCCATCGAGGACAGTAATTGATTGCACCGATGCAACAGCATAGTTTCCAGCAAATGCTTCCAACAAAGCCGAATAGATGGAGCTTATAGACGACAACCTTATGACAGCGCAAAAAAAAGCTGATTGATTACGGCATCCGTCCGGGAAGCTATTAATTCATCGAGATCGATCGAAAAACTATTTCCGACACGATGAGGCTTCTTGTCGTCGATCTCAATATGCAATTCAGCGATGCAGGATGTAGACGATGCTTCGGTAACGACCACCTCTTAAAGACACATCAATTCGACCAAAAACTAAGAGTTTGTGAAGCTCCTGGATGAAAATGTTGCAGGAAGTTCAGGAAAAACTTATGCGAAAGTGAAACCGTGAAAAAATAGTGACAAGGATTTGGCCTGCATTGTTCTTTCTACCATTCACAAATGCTTTGCAAATGAGCATCAAACGTTCAAACCTCCTCCCTATTCGTTATCGAAGAACGTTCTTCTCCATATATTTCAACCCAAAACGTTTTTAATGATGCTTCACTCCGAAACATCCATGTAGATTTCCAGTGAGCGCCCCCGGCTTCTTGTCGACAATCTAAATTCATGATACGCAAGATGTAATTTATATACGGTAGGGTAAACGCCACCGCAACAATTTTTTCGTTCTACCACTAGCGATGGGGCCTCCACCACACATATACAAGCTATAGAAAAAGCTTCGAGGATTTGATTGCACTTCAACTTCGAAAGCGAATATATTTTCTCATGTCGAAGCAATGGTTGCGAATTGAGTTGTCAGCAGCAGACTTTTCTCAACTGACGCATTGAACGTGAGAATCCAAATCAACTCCTTCTCTGACTTGTAAACTCTACAACAAGCCTGTATAATCGTAGCTTGTGCGACAAGTCAGTAGAATGCAATTTTTCCTGCTTTAACGATGGGACAACAAGAACGTTCATGGCCTTCTTCCTGTCTTCACCGAATGTTTCAAGATCTATTTTTGTAAAATATACTGCAAACTGCAGCACAAATTGTGGCTGGTAACCTTTTCGCCTCGTAATATTCGATCCCGATACGTTCTAATGAGAACGAAACCGGCAACAGTTTTTTTATTAATTCTGAAGGCCAGACGTTGATAACGAGTCCCTTATTGGATTTCTTGTTCGGAATTAACAAGGTGAAATTTTATGGTTTCATGCAGATCAGTTTCCATAGCTAAGGGTTTAATCCTAAAGTAATTTGATAGGTAATCTCAATAATCCGAACGACTATCAAACGGAACGTTCTCTATTCGAAACGCTAATTGAACAACGTATTTACAAAATGAACCGTCTTCATTTTCCATTTGGACTCTAGAAGTCGATAAATTTTGAAAACACTGCATATTCACCTAGATTTCCTCCATCCAAAGATACTTCTCGGATGAAATCATGACAATTTACAAGAGAATTAAGCTTGTTGAAATCTGAAATGATTTAATACAATTAAAGTTGCCAAAATCAAAATACCGGCTCTTCATTCCGGAGCTGATTTCCTTCAAAGAATATGCAAGAATTTTAAAGAGACCACAAAAATATGGTAATTCGAACTTCACTCTTAGGAAAATCCAGTTTTCTTCCATGGAACCCGGAATATTTCAGTGAAACAATTGGAAAGTCACTTCAGATGGAGCCTTTGTACCGAGCAAGGAGGATGAGATTAATCTTAATTAAGATGCCGTTGTTTTCGTTTTCCATTAATTAACTAAACAGTAAGAGTAGTCTTTCGAATACCTATTTCACATTTTCAATTAGAGGAAATTTTCTGGGGTTATTTTATCAATTATACTGAGAACTATACGAAGAATTGAAGCAAATTTCATTTCATAAATTACGAATTTTTTATCTTCATCCTTGGAAACGCTCACAAATGACCTCTTGATCTTTCCTCATAATGGAAGATCTACAATATGAAAATAATAATAAATCTTCAAACTAAAACCGTAGAGCATTTGCAAAAGGATAATTCCCACAATAATTGTTCTGCAAATCATAGAAACTCTTCTATATTCAAAGCTCCTTAGTTCAACTGATTAAATTCCTTCTGCCATTTCTTCCAATCGATTCTCTTCTCCCGATAAATGATTTCGGCCTCTGGAAGAAGCGAACCACTTGATAAATGAGCTGTTGAAAATTCTCGATCAAAATCTAATATCTCAGTGAACGCCAGCATGGCGAGAGTTATGAGTTGATTAATCGAACAAGCTTGAACAGAAATCAATTCATTGGGAACTTAATTTGATGCCTGTGTAATTTCCTGTAATTGCGATGTTTACCGATCCTTCAAATTGAGTAATTGGAAGGATCTGAGCGTTTACACCTCTTCAGCACACCGAATCAATTAATTTTTGGAAGAATTCTAATATATATATTCTTTTGAAAGAGAGTAATACATACTTTTTTCTTAAATCAAACAATATATGGCATAAGGCACGTGTGAAGAAATGGCGACAAGGAACAGATTGTATAAAAAAACCAATCTGTTTCCCGATCCAAATCTTAGTGTTAGCAGAGGGAATGTGAACGGGGTACCATACAATTTTGCGTATGACACACGAGAACAGATAAAAACCTCTGAAAAAACTCTGTCTCCCGTATATGTGTAGTGATGCTGAATTTGTTCAAATGATATCCATGTTACAGAGCTTCTTGTACTTGATGAAAACAAGCTTTTTCATCGATCTGGATGGAAGTATCTTGAAAATATATCTGTAACAAGAACAAAGAAGAAAAACCGAAAAAGAAGAAGTAAAAAAATACTTCACCTGCTAAAAAACCCCTTTTCACGAAGTCCTAACTCTCTCTTGGATCGGGAGGATCTTTCGATCAGGTCCGATCTTCCAAGTGATGATTCTTCTGTTCTTCAGGTGTTCAAGGAACGCTACAGGCCCCTTTTATTGGGGGATCATCTCCCATAGATTTAAAGTGGTTATTTTATCGAAAAATTAGTGAAAAAGCAGGAGCAAATTCAAAAAACTTCTGACGCTTCATTGCGGAGAGATGAAAAGAATACTTTGTAAGAAATATGTTTTTGCTTGACACTGTAAATGGAAATGCCACTCATGCTCCTCAATTGAGAGAAAGTAAGAGAATAAGATACAGATTAGGTAAAAGTATGAAATTAGAAGCCAAAACTAGGATTTCAAGCAAAACAATTTTGTAAAGGTCATCTAAACTTGTAAAAACTTAACAAACTCTGCCACCTTTAGGGGGCAGACTGTTTCAAACCTCCTTATCAGGAGATTCATTTTATACGCAACCACCTCCAAGCTGAATTGGAGGCACCAGAAAACAATTCTATGTTTCATACAACCAAGAATGAAAGACCAAACAGAATACAGATTTTCAGCTAGGAAGAAAACACAGCTGGACGGATCTCCTGCTACAGAGCCTCTGCTAGTTTATCGATACCTTCAAAACTCGAATAGGCAAGAGAGCAAAGTCTAAGGTCGCAAGCTCCAAACCAAGAATGTTACAGCCTGGGGATATTAACGATCTGGAAGACCTGCGTAAAACCAGGTCTCCAACTGAAGCTCTAGCTTAAACCACAAGAATTAAACAGCTTGAGTGGAGATCAAAAGCATATCTATATAGAGGCAAGTTAGCAGCAGTGCCATAGAAGGAGAGTTGCAAATGGAAGATGTAATGACGTGGATCAGATCGAGAATAGCCCAGTGGAGAGACCATGTGGACATAATGGACCAGAAAGATCGGATACCTCAGAAAAGAGAAGACAACCAGAGATGGCACAGAGGTTGAACATCTGGAAAGAACATGTTGACATAATGATCTGATACGGTAGAGCTAAAGACTATCAGGATGCTTTCCTAGAGATGAAACGATTGTCGGACATCTGGATCAACAGGAGAACTTTTAAGAGAAGGGGAGATAAGAGAAAGTAGACTTCACATAAAGGATGATGTATAGTACCATGTGATAGGAAACAGAATCAGGTTGAGTCTAAGAGCAAGCAAACTTATTGTTGGAGATCTTCATCCCCATCTGAGTTCCTGGAAAGGTAGAAATCGATGGGTAAAATGTGGCAGATTAGTGAATGGCAGAGAACAAAAATTCCTGCCTCCAATCTTTGTGAAACCCGACAAAAAATGCAACGAATCCATCACGAAACTAATTCAATTTTAATGAACGAAAATCGTTTTTCCCATAAACGCGATCGTTTCCTGTTTAGAATCCGATGCCGTCGATTAATCCTCTCCGTTTTATCACGTAAAACACATTAATTCGACCTGTAAACCCAATTTATGTCCTACTTTGCCCCCTCGGGATATTCGGCCAGTCCATACATCATCTTCGGATGAATCCGAGCAGCAGTCGCTGAAAGTTATCGGCGGGGTTCCTCTCTTCATGAAAGATAGTTATGCCGGCTCCGGCTATTCATCGCGAAAAAAAGGCCCTCCGGGGACCGGGTGAAGCCCGGCACGATGAACGTTCGGTCCGCTACCATGACGATATGTTTGACGTTCGATCCTTATTAAGGGTATCGGAGCGGAAACGGATGGCCTGTCGACAACGCAGAATGGGATTTTTGTGCATATTGGAATTTTTTCACTCTCCCTTTCAGCCATAGTTTCATAATTCTGATTCGAACATCGACTCGATAGAGAGCGGATCACGAGAACAGTGCGTTTTGGCGCTCGTGTGGTATCACATGCATGGAACGAATTACTTATTGCTGGGTTCCAAACGTCGTGGCCTACTGCTGATAGATGGGTATAAATGTTGCGACCATTAATTGAATAAATGACGTGATGGAATTCTGGTTTTCAACCCCCAATTCGAAGATATTTCCGGCCGAATCGGGCCAATCAACGATTCTAATTTCGTTGAACGCGACGAAGGAAAAACCGCAATGTGAACACTGGAACAAGCGTAAATGCAGATAACGATCGCCAGCAATTTGTACGTTTCCGCGTCCGCCAAGCGTTCTACCAGGTAGTAGGGACAATTTCGGGATATGGACGTTCTTAACGTAATTCCGTCGGTCGTAATTCGTTGGTCTGACCCTTGTAATGTCTGCAACTTGCAGTTTACACGACAGGAGGATGCATAAAACAATCGCGGGGAGGAATTTGATGTGCTCTAAGAGATCTGAATTGGAGTCCGGGAAACCTCTTGAAAAATTCAGGATTGCGTGCTTTCTGGTGTGTGTTTCTCGGAAGTCGGAATGAAATATTCATGTGGTTCGGGTTCAGGCCTTCACATTAACCGGGAATTGCTCGAGACAGATCCGCAGATACGTATTCGGTCTCGATATTTGAGTCTGATTTCTGAATATAATGCACCGATGTTGTGAGTTCGGTTCTTGCATTTTAATCAATAATGACTGCGGATGGACTTCGTCGATAACGAAAAAGACCAAGACCACTTCTGCTACGTGTCTAGCAACGATCACATCACCATCAGTTCACCATCCCTCTTCGTTTAATACGGCTTCAGTTCACCACACTATCAGAGTTCACCTCATATTCTTCCCCACGCCGGAACCCGTTAGTTTCGTATCGATAAAGTCAGTTCGTTCCGCAACAAAAAGACTATTCAATACACTTGGCAGAAAACAAGCAGATGTATCTCTTCGAGTCAGACCAACCGTTAAAACCATTCCTTCAGTGTATACTTCGTAGTATTTGATCCTTTACATACAAATATTCTTTCAAAACAATGCGAATGATCCGAAACGTAGGAAATTCAGTGTCGTATGCACAGAAGCCTAGAGACGTTGAATTTTCTCGATATGTATTTCTAGCGACTCATGCTACTCAAACAATGAAGCTCAACCCAAACCGTACGGGGATTTATCGATATCTAGTTAGCCTAGACCTGTTCCATGCAAACAAAATATTGCGATACCATATCAACGAACAATAAATTATTAGAAGTGTCAGTGTAGAGTTCGACGTTGAAAAAGTAAACCAGGGTAAGGAAAAAAAAAAGATGTCCACCGAAATTGTAAAAATTGAAAAATTGGAGTATCGAGCCATCATCAAGTACCTGTATTTAAAAGCGTTAAGAGGTAAGAAGATTTACGAAGATATGCTTAATACCCTTGGCGATCAATGTCCTTCGTATGCGACCGTGAAAAATTGGACTGCGAGCTTCAAAAGAGGTAAATTTTCCATTGAAGATGAGGACCGATCGGGAAGGCCAGTTTCTGTGTCAGTCCCCGAAAATATCGATGCAGTTCATGACAAAATTTTTTCAGACCGTCGAATTGGGCTAAAACGGATATCCGAAGCTCTGAAGATTACATACGAACGTGTCATCATATAGTTCACGTCAATTTGGACATGAGAAAATTTTCTGCAAAATGGATACCCAAATGTTCGAATGTTGACCAAAGGCGTGCAAGGGTAGAAGCATCGCGTTCGATCTGTGCTCGATTTGAAAACGATGTAGACTTCTTAAACCGAATTGTTACTATGGAGGAGACTTGGGAACATTTCTACGATCTAGAAACAAAGCAACAATCGATTGGATGACGACACTCTGGTTTTCCAAGACCTAAGAAGTTTTGTGTCCAAAAATCTGCTGGAAAAGTTCTTGCTTCAGTTTTTTGGGATTGTCATGGAGTGATTATGATTGATTTTTGGATAAGGGTAGAACAATAACTGGAAATTACTATTCGACATTACTGACCACTCTACGGGAAACAATAAAAGAGAAAAGACGCGGAAAGCTATCCAAAGTGTTTTGTTTTGTTTTGACGCCCCAGTACACAAATCTCATATTGCCATGCAGAAAATTCGTTATTTAGGGTTAGAATTACTAGAACACCACCCTTATTCACCAGATTTGGCTCCGTCTGACTATCATCTCTTTCCTCAACTGAAAAAAGTTTGAAAGGTCGTAAATTTTCTTCCATCGAGGAGGTAATGAAAGCTGTGGGAGACTGGTTTGCAGAGCAAGAAGAAACATTTTTTTCGAAAGGTCTAGAGACGTTGCAGGTTCGCTGTAATAAATGTATTCAATCAAGAGGAGAATATGTTGAGAATAAAATATTTTGACATTGAAATTTTGTTTGGTTCTATAGTAGGCTAGGGATTTTTCAATGTATCCTCGTGAGTTGTCATCGATCCGAATTCTACCAGTGAAAGCCCTGCACGAAGACACCCCAAGCCAACTTTGCCAGTTAATTCCATTAGTTCATAGGGTCGAATCCACGCTAATCAAAGACGTCTTGTTCACTCCGAAGTAAGTTGTACCCCCCTAATCCCGACAGCTTTTTACCGGTTTACACGACTCCAGGTTCTCGGACTATACGTCCCTGTCCGGGAATTAACATGGTAATGGCGGAGTTGAAACGGGAGCCATTAGACGTTTTCGGTCAAAGTTGCTGCTGCATTGCGCCCAGAAATATGGAAGCATTAAGATGTCGCAACGGTCAGCGATAAATTTTTCGGCTGTTGATTTCGCACAGACGAGGCACTTTTGCGTGAATTATTTTAGGGTTGTAGCGGAATGAAGTGTTGTCAGTTGTCTCAAGAAACGCGAGGTTTTTTGTTACAACATTCAAATCAAGTGAACTGTGCACTGTGCTATACGATGGTGAGGTTCTTTCACTTTTGTGTTCGGTTGACCACTTATTGATAGGTTCAATAGGGACCGTTTCATGTAGCCCCACCTCGACTGGACGTTCATTTACCTTATTGAAACCAGTATGCAATCGAACTATAAGGAGTACAGTAATTTCAACTCATGAAGAGTCCCAGCTTTCTCCTTATCGGGTCTTGGGCTCCACAGCTTATAAAAGTTTTTACAGGAAAAATATTTCATTAGATTGAACGTGAAGTGAGTTATTGAGTCTCTATTCGTTGACCTTGACAGCAATTTATGAACAATTCCCAGTGATTCAAGGTCAATAAATTGAATTCCACTTCCTTATGCTCATATGATTCCCTGTTCGGAGTCCATTAGTCCATGGTTGATACCAAGAGAATAGCAGCTCGAACCATGAATAAATCAATGTCCAGGACTGTACACAACACTCGGCAATTAAGATATTGTTCCCGATTTCGGTCACAATATCGAAAATCATCCGCTAAGTCCTGCATGGGTTGCGTTGCTTCATTAATAATACGAAGTGTCACGGAAGTTTCTTTGTTAACCTAAGAAATTACTGTTTATATTACTGAACCCCGAAACCCCTAATGGCGACCGAGTTCGGTATTTACGCAAACTGAAGTTTGGACAGTTAGACCCAGTTTAAAGCGATCCCAGCAGATCCTGCTGTATAAGTAAGCGGCCGAATTGCTGAATTGTAGGCTCGAAATCCAGAATCGAATCATATCCGGTTGAGATATTGAATGTGGAATTCAAGGCTTTAAATGGAATATTGAGTCAACATTTTTCGAAACTCTGTAACTATTTCTTTTATGATTGTAGGGAATCAGAGAATAATGTCCCATAACAGTTCCTTGGGGAACCCCTTATGTTACATCGCATCAAGACTTCACCATGCCATCATCAACTTCAACTCTTCCGATATTTTCAATAATGAATTATGTTCAACAATACACTTTCATCCAATCAATCATTATACACCATTCGATAATGATAATGGCAATGAAGCAGCAAAATAGGGCAAAATATTCAGGAAAACCTCAGAGTATCCTGTTCAAAATATGAATTTCGAAAGAATCGAAAGCGGTTGAATATGAAGATTCCTTAATTCAAAAGGAAAAAACGGTTTGACTATTCTGAAACGCATAGTTGATCTAACTTATGATGTGTAGGCACTTCGAAGTGTTTCTCTGCTGCTATGAGTCTTTTTGAACATTCAAACATTCATTGAGACATCATGTATGTAGACTGCTGAACCCTTTCAAGAGAATGAAGGACAAAGCACATTGTCTATGGAGAAAATAATGAATGATGTCATGTTTCAATAGAGTTCACCCTGAGGAACTGAGAACGTGGGGAGGAAAGCATAATTGCAAGAATTTTCCGCCCCATTGCCACGGATCTTGTTGCTTGTTTGACGACAATTAAAAAATTTAAGGGCAGGTCAGAGCAGGGAGTTATTCCTTCATAGCTCGCAGTTAATTCTCGAAATAATTTCATAGAAAAATATTCAGTTACGTATCTCAAATTCTTCATTTTATCGAATAAATTTTCGTGCTACAGAAAAAACCGCTTCTATTCGAAAACGCGATTTCTTCCATGAATACCAAGCAGGGCCCTTCGCTGTCCACCGAAGGCATGTATTTCAAAACCTGCCAATTTCACTACATTTCCCGCATCATTGACAGATAACCCAATTTGAAACCGCACACCGGAATCTGCGAAACGAAAAAACAATAAGTCCGGATATCCACCAGGGAAATCTGGGGGGCGGAAAGAATACCGGAACAAACTTGTAATCATTATTCGCGGTTTTGGGAGTAGCTCGGATTTTCATCTGTCGAGGGAAAGCCGGGGAAATATGAGCTATCAGATTTTCCTTATACGCGTATTTTTCGTCCGCATTCGAAAAATGCACTGATTCGATAAACATCTTGAATGGTAAACCTACATGGTTTTCGTGGTCTTTGAAGAATATCGTTCTTTTTGTGAGCGGAAATTGAAAAGCTGCCGCTTGTTACAATCTCTATTCGCATGCGTTAAATCAGCTACTTCATGTCGTTATTAGAGAGTTTATTCACTTTCGAAATCAAATTAACTCCAAACGCATATACAGGATGAATCTTGAATGTTGAAAAAGGCAACACAACTCCATGGGCTTTGGCTTTTATGACAGAGTCGCCATTGGGAAGTTCAGATGTTGCAGAAACAACTGTGATGAAGGTGTTCCTAAGTGGGAAGAACAAATAGAGAGGGTAAATTCCTTGCTTAATTTTAAGACACAAAAGTCACATAATCATGGGACCGCAAACGTTTCGTTTGCAAGATAGGGTGTTGAAGTTTGAATTTTTTCTCATAGTAGGTACCCGCATTTCACAAGATATTCGACTGAAATTTGGCATATATACGAGGATATATTGACAAATTCTTAGCCTGCTATGGAACCAAACAAAATTTCAATGTCAAAATATTTCATTACTCAACATATTCTCCTCTTAATTGAATACATTTATTACAGCGAACCTGCAACGTCTCTAGACCTTTAAAAAAAATGTTTCTTCATGCTCTGCAAACCAGTCCTCCACAGCTTTCATTACCTCCTCGTTGGAAGAAAATTTAGGACCTTTAAAACTTTCTTCAGTTGAGGAAAAAGATGATAGTCGGACGGAGCCAAATCTAGTGAATGAGGGGGTGTTCTAAAAATTCTTACCCTAAATCACGAATTTTTTGAAATGCAACATGAGATTTGTGTACTGGGGCGTTGTCCTGTAAAAACAAAACACCTTTGGATGGATTTCCGCGCCTTTTAATTTCAATTTTTTCCCGTAGAGTGGTCAGTTATGTCGAATAGTAATCTCCATTTATTGTTCTACCCTTATCCAAAAAATCAATCATGATTACTCCATGGCAATCCCAAAAAACTGAAGCAAGAACTTTTCCAGCAGATTTTTGGACACGAAACTTCTTAGTTCTTGGTGAACCAGAGTGTAGCCATTCCATCGATTGTTGCTTTGTTTCTGAATCGTAGAAATGTACCCAAGTCTCATCCTTAGAAACAATTCGGTTTAAGAAATCTATATCGTTTTCTAATCGAGCACAGATCGAACGCGATGCTTCCACCCTTGCACGCTTTTGGTCAACATTCAAACATTTGGGGATCCATCTTGCAGAAATTTTTCTGATGTCCATATTGACGTGAACAATGATGAACGCGTTCGGTTGAAATCTTCAGTGCTTCAGATATCCGTTTTAGCCCAATTCGACGGTCTGATAAAATCATGTCATGAACTGCATCGATATTTTCGGGGACTGACACAGAAACTGGCCTTCCCGATCGGTCATCATCTTCAATGAAAACTTTACCTTTTTTGAAGCTTGCAATCCAATTTTTCACGGTCGCATACGAAGGACATTGATCACCAAGGTCCAAGGACTTATCTTCGTAAATCTTCTTACCTTACCCTTTTAAATACAGTTACTTGATGATGGCTCGATACTCCAATTTTTCGATTTTTACAATTTCGTTGGAAAACTTTTTTTTTAAATTTATTGCGTAACTCTGGTTCACTTTTTTGACGTGGAACTCTGCACTGACACTTCTGATAAGTTATTGTTCGTTGATATGGTATCCCAATATTTCATTCATGCATGGAACTGGTCTAGGCTAACCAGATATCAATACATCCTCGTACAACACAATTTTATATTGATAGAGACGAGATGGTTTTTTTCATTTGTGGCTGCCATGAGCTTTCCACTCGAAGATATTTGAACACAGAATTCGAACGGTGATTAATTTCGATGGACTTTTAGAATAACGCAAATAACGTTCGAAATTAAAGCGATCGGAAATCGGTTATTTGATTTTGACTACGTCCGCCGTGCAGTTCCAAAGCGTAATATTTCAGATCTCATCTCGATAAAATCGAATTGAATTGTGTAAATAAATCCGGCCATCATTCGCCATTTCGGATTATTACATTTCGGAGGCCGCGTGAGCCGCAGTAAATGCAGGAAATAGGAGAATTCACGATTTCTGAGCGGAAAATTACTATTCGAATGGTCGTTTACGGTTGGGTTCCAGGCATCAATGTGAGCTGGTGGATCATTTTGGAATTTTGTAGGGGAGTTATTGCTATTTTATATTGTAGGTTTATATTTCGGCGAGGAATCTGAAATAATTTTGGGCTTCATTTCGCATTCGAACTATTCATTTGGCACGTATTTATTTATTCCTCTTCTAAACTTTATGTATTTCGTTCAAATTTGTATCGGGTAAAAGTCAAAGTTTCGGATAGAATTTCTTTATTGCATCTTGACCAAGCTTTCGGAAATCTTCATCACCTTCTTCAGGGTGCTACAAACAGTGACAAAATAACAAAGAGCTAGCTCACACATAAAAAAAATCTACAACAATCTTGAAATAACCACGTGCAAAAAATCATACAGCAACAGACGAAATACAGGTTTTCGGTCCGGAAGCATTCAACCAACATAAAACCAGCAGTCGGAATCAAGCTCTAGCATACAATATCGCCGAATATTTAGTTTCAAAAAGGCCAAAAAACAGTAATTCTTTCTCTCGTTCCAAAAACCAACAGCGCATTGAAAAATCACAGTTTCAAAGTGACAGTTAAAAAATCCATTTGTTTCTCATTTGTAAACGTCAGTTCACAAAAACACAATATTAATCAAGAAAGTTTATTTTATCAAGTCACTAACTTGTGAAACTGACAAGTAACTTGCAAAATTTTTACAAGTTAGTAGTATTATTTACATTAGAAAATTTTGTTTTATTATCATATATGTTGAAAATCATGGTACAATTGTTATTTTCAGTCACACAGATTTTTGATGATGAAAGAGTTGATACTGATGATGATGAACCATCTGTTGACTCAGAAACTGCTGATTTCGAGGACGGCAGAACATTTGTACTCTCCTTACCACCGAATAAGTTGCTAGACATTTCGATTTTTTTGTTGACCGAATCATCGACATAACTCATCGCAATTTCGGTGCTCTTCCACCCTCCTGTAGTGCTAAAATATCTCCACCCGAATCCGCTCCAGTTCTGCGAAAATAGTGGCCGGTGTATAACTCTGGGTCTTTTAAACCTAAATATTTCGCTATTTGCTTAGGGACACCACCAATAGTGTGCTGGCCAGCATTAAAGGAAATGCACTTTCCATGTCGCTATGTCAAAAAAAATCTTAGGCTTTTTGTTCCAGGAGGCCGAAGATTTACATATTTTCTGTATAACATGCAGGGCTTGAAGCTGCAGCCATCATCGGTTATGGTGAATCTTCTTGTTGTTAAATTTTTTGTTTGCCGCAATGTCACAATAACGTATTTTCCCATATCTTCTACATCATTCATGTTTAAGGAGAGAATTTCGTCACATCGACAACATCCAAAAATCCGAAATATTGTTAAAATTTTCGCCAGCAACCACTGGTCATCAGGAGCATGTAAAAGAAATTGTTCAGCCTCTTCTTTACTTAATACCTTGGCCTTTTTTGGCGTATATCGCTCATTTTTTCGTTTCAGAAACGCTATAACCTTTTGAAATCTGCAAATGACAACTAAACGTCATATTTTTCAATGAATTTTTCAAGGAAAACAAACCTGCGAACAGGGGCATTTTCTTTCATTTCCAAGCAGCTTTTCAGCATAGACCATTTTGCCCATAAAGTATTAGGGCTGAATCTAGCTGATAGTTGATTCAAGTAGACCAACAAAACATCTTCAGTTACCCCAATCACACTATTTTTGTTTTGCCACTTTTTGAAGTCGTCGTATTCTCGCTCGTACCTTGACGCTGATTTTGCAGGTAATAAACTTGAAGGTACACTGCTGGACTGCCTCAATAATTTTTTTATTTTTCACTTATACATTATATGTTTATTTTACCTTAGAAACGGTTGCTATAAATACACTCATTATGCCCGTGGGCATTTTAGCGGGCATTATGGATCATAACGCCCGCTCATTGTGCGAGAAGCAAAATAAGCGGGCGTTATGATCCATAATCCCCGCTAAAATGCCCACGGGCATAATGGGTGTATTTATAGCAACCGTAGGAGCAATCGAATTTTATTGTAATTAAATGATATATTCGTGAAAAATAAAATCTTGTATGCACCACGAGCGTTATTAGATCCTAACGCCCATCGGGCAACATTCATCCCTCGGGCCAAAGGCCCTCGGGCCGAATGTTTCCCTCCGGGCGTTAGGATCCATATAACGCACTTGGTACATAAATAACTATTTGGTACATTCATTTTCGCTTTCGCCAAAAAAATGTAGGTTAGCTTTAATTTGAACAAAAAATTGATGAAATACGCCGCATACGAACTGAGATATCATGGAAATAAAAAGCCCGATTTTTAAAGGGAGTTCGCGTGTTCGCGAGCTCGGACGTGTACCAGGTCCCTTTAAACACTTCACTTAGTGACGAACTACGTTTCGATACAACGATTTTAATGTCTCTATTGTGCATTTCCCGAACTTTAAATAAAGAAAATTGCATTCTTTCATCGAATAAGCGCGCCAAAGCATCGGTGTGTTGCAACATTTAGGAGAGACTGCGAATGTGAGCATGCGCCAATTTCCCATCGGTGCCGACCCGATTATGGTTTTTCCGAAAATGGAAAATTCCACTTCCGATTATACATTCGACAACAAACGCTTCCTATGAATTTAAAATAGCTCCTGCTACCCCCATCTGCTGTATTATTCAGTAGGAAATGAATGTGTAGATTCGGTCGCGCTGAACGTTTCTCATCCCATAACAAAATGTCATCTATTTTTGATCTATTAACGCAATCCCTGTCCGAAACGAATTTATCACGTGGTTTTTATCCCTCGGGAACCTTACTCCCTGTGACGTAGTGAAATTGTATGACATTTCCATTAAAGCGCCCGTAAACAACTGTCCCGATTTCGGGGTGGCAAAATAACAATTAGAATTCGAAATCGGGTGTTGTTTTTCCGGGTGAAAATCAATTTTTAGGTTCAACGATCGCCCGCAAATGGAAAATGGAAAGTTAACGTTTCGCGAACAAAAATGATTGCGGAAATTGACGTTAACTGTTATTAAATTTAAAACGAATTTTCACCGTATTTGACAGAAGAAAAATGGAATGATACCGTTTGGAAAATCTTGCCGTTACTTCTGAGATATAAGATTATGATGTATGAGGAAAACCGCCGCAGGATTTCATATTTTCCCGACGTCTTTAGCCACGTCCTCTCTAATCCTGCTTGACTGTAACCTTTCACATGTTACGATTCTGTTCGTACGCTTTTCGTCTTTGGCTGTGACGACGATGGATTTTCCGGTTTGTGTGAAGGTTGAAACGGAAGCTTTAGGAATAGAATTTTCGCGGAATCCGTCGTTCGATTGTCTGTTGCAACAAAGAGATAGTCTAAAAATATTTACGGAATATTTCCGTTACTCGAACGACGTAATTTAATTCACGTTGTTGAGAATTTAGCCGTCGTCTCTAGGATTCGTAGCATTCAAAGAAAACATATTTAACATATACAGGGTGGGGACAAAGATGCGTAAAACTCCGGCCATATACTCCATTCACAATTATGAAATCACAACTCTGGCCTTGGAAATTTGACACATTCCACTCTGTATCGAAGTTATGAAATATTTTTATGTTCCAAGTCAACACTATGTTGCCCTTTCTACATACTTAGCGTATTTCTCAGAATGTATATTTCATTTCAGGGAACACAACAGAAAATTGTGAACAATATTCTACATGTAAAGGAGTTTTTGGATTTAAGATTGTAAAGATTTATCGATGTGCTTTGTTTTCATCATGATATTGTATGTGATATGATTGTGAGGGTGCATAACATTTCTATTTCTTCATTTTGAATAAATAACTGTGTTATTCATTCATCACAAAGAAAATAAACATTATAACTAAATTGACGAATTTGTTTACAAAGAAACTAATAATTTCAATGCAATAGTAACTGAGTGTTGGTTTTAAATTAATAAGCAAGAATGTCAATTCCTGAAAGCTTTATAGATATACATTTCATTCATTTGATCTTATGAACAAGAAGTGAAATATGCTGACTGTATAGTAATTTATTAGTTTAAAAAATATTCATACAATACTACCACAGTAGGTTTGTACAAATAAAATGGAATAGGTCAAACACATGCTTCACATTTATCATTCACCTCTTCTAAAATAAGACACAAACTCCTGGAATATGGAAAAAACCGATGTATTCTGGTTCAATATAGCCTATTTCTACTTTCGGCAAAGGATTGATAGGAATGAAAGCTCCAGTGACACATTTCAATTCATCGGAATCTGAATTCAACTACCGTTGGATGCAATATAGTCATATTTCTTTTTTTTTTAGCTTTTTCGACGTGTTTTATTTTCTGAAACGTGAAAACGATCAACAATAATCATTTAGAGACCGATGATGGCCATCCAGAACCCGTTTACTTACGAAAATCGTGCAATTTCATTCTGCAAGTTCTTTCCCCATAATTTCTCGAAAATCCTACCTGAACCATATTTTCCGGTCGCTTTCGTTAAAAGATTGTATAAGGAAGCCTTTTTTGTCCATTTAAACATTCCGAATTAATTTTGAGCACCAAAAACGATACCGAAACTAACCAAACTTCTGGGACAGGAATTTCGTTTGAAATCTTTCTAAACGGCCAGATACCTAAAAAAAACTTCGTTAGCAAGAGTGTAAAAAAGTCGATTAGTACTTACTTTCGCTTTATTTATGCTCATAAATCGATTTTTGGTCCAATTCAAATTTGCCGTTCGTACTCACGCCAAAAGAAAAAAGGACACTTGCACGAAATTTCTTATACCGACGGAAAACTTCTTCTGGACGACGAAGAACGGAAAAATAGGCGATTTCCTATCGATATTTCGCCCCAAAATCGCCGATCGATACGAACTAATAAAATGTGGTATATCTTTGATACTTTTACTTTGATGTAAACAGAAAAACTGGCATAGTCGTTTTGTCATTAACGATATTTTCTGTACGCGCACAGACTTTTCATCAGTTGCACCAACTCCTGAAAACGAAACCATGACCTCCTATGTGATTAAATAAAAGTGAATGGAGTATACGTTGTTTGAAGGTTTCAGAGCGAGGTCCTCAGGTCATAGGAATAGGAGACACAGCATCTAATTCATAAATTCGAGAATTGGTGAAGCCCAAATTTAGTCAGTTCTCGATGAGTGGGACGAAGACAGTATAAAGGATAGCAATATCATTTTATAATGCCGTGGCAACATTGCGGAATCTAAGTTTGAAAGGTCCAGTGGCGTGGTGTTATCGGTATTGAAGAATGGAAATCAAAGTACAAGTGAATCAACTCTTCTTGACGAATTCTATCAATGCTCCGAACATTGAAAAGTGAAATTCTAGAAATTCCAGAATCTACGCCACTGTTACTCAGAATGATAAAAGTAGAACATAAGTTCGAGCGATACATCACCATGACCAATGACTATATTTATTCAACTTTCAAAAACGTCCCCTCCATTCCGAACGTCGACATGCCATATTTCATCCCCGAATCAAACCGATATTTTCCACGTCTAGATTTCCACCCCGAAAGAAATATCCAAAAGAGATCGTTCCGCTACGATTCATTAAGTATTCAAACTTTCGAAGAAGCAGGGGAATGCCGCAATCGAATTGAAATTAATGCATTTCTGAGTTGATTGCGACTTCTTTTTCCCCCGTCGATCGGAAGGAATCCGTTTCCATGAGTAATTTCTCACTTTGGTCGGGATCTAAATTGAATTTCGAGAATACACACCCTGAACGATGCTGTAGGTACATTTATTACCGCGATTTTTAATCATCTGGATGGAAAGTTAATCAGTATCTACAATAACTCATCTGGTGCCATCCGGTCACCCCTAAAGTTGCCGAATATTTTGGGACACGCCTAAAATATTGGATTCCGTCGTTAATTCAGATAAAAGCTTCAGTAGTGTGATGTGAAACGCCAAGTATTCCATATTGCTCCAATCACTAGGTCACTAGGTCCCATGCCAAGTTTTTCTCTAATTGAGAGATGAAAATTTTCGAGTTTGAAGTCGAAATCATCGAACCGACTTCATCCCTGAAAAAGGGAGTCAGAAACGATTTATTTTTTCTGATTGAGTGACTGATGAAGGGATGTATGAATTAATGAAGTTAAAAATAATAAAAAAATATTTCAAAAGTATTTAATGAATGAAAAAGATATTGCCCATCATTTTTGATTATTTTTTAACATTGCCACCATCAATACGAACAAATATTTTTGTGTTTTTTTATTTCATTATTGAAGTCTATCATTCAGTTAATCAAACGTCCATTTCATTTTTCTTTTAGAATTCACCGTTTTTTGTAAATAATATTACAACTATTTGTTGTCTTCTCGAAATCAATTCCCTTGAATTTTTCTATTCGAAATGATAAATATCCATTTTTATCAACGACAATTTATTAAGGTTTGTTTCAGACGTCGATTAGTGAAAATTGATTGTTTTTTCACAATGGGCATCATCAGTCATTTTCACAAAAAATATATTTTGACATTTCGGATTCTCACGTAATTCGTGTTTTTTTTAATATTTTCTTCACCAATTTATACCCTTAAAAAAATATTGAATTGTCAAGAATAATCTACCGAATTCAAACGATCAGAAGAAGCGGGAAAACGTGTGACGTCAGTGGCTAGGGAGATTTTTGATTGGTTGTACTCGTCATGACGTGCTGCTGATATAAAAATGACAGCATTGCCAAATCACAAAAAAAGAATTAGCCTGAAAAAGCCCTTGCTTTCACTTTCCTAATAATGTCATAATATAATGTTGATTTTGGATGTTTTTTTCATCATCATGACATTTCCATTTGTACTCCATAAAGCTTCATAATATTATTCAATTCACGACCTCCTAATTGAAGATGAAGAGGGGTAAGAATGGGTATATATAGGCCGGTCTTCTAATTTAGGAAGCATTAATAATTATTTTCATTTTGAGAAGTGCAGATTAGTGGTAAGAAAAATTATGGATTTGGCAACTGTGTATAGTCGTCAGTCGTTGACGTAACCTAGGAGTATAGAATATAGAGTTGAGAATACTCCTAGACTTAACTGTAAGAAACGCCATTCTATGGTACGCAGAGAAGACGTCGAAATGACAAAAAAGAAGGTAACGTTTTTATTTATAATTTGTAGGCGTGGTTGCCACATCATTATTTGTATTTTCAGAGAATGAGTATTATATCAAGTTATAACATATAACAACCATTAAGTTGTTATATGACGATGTTTCGAAAACATTATAGTGATCACATCAAATATGATACGATTACTGAATATATTTATGAATAAATTCAGAGATTTTACAAAGACTTGGCAACAGCGGCGTGTCTCTCAGTTACACTGGGCTTTGTCCTCTCCATCACAAACTTCAACCAATCATATTACAAATTGAGCCACTGACGTCACAGCAGAGGGACGTTTGAATTCACGCGTGTTGAAATCACATTTTTAATATCGAATAATTAATCAGTTCTTCAAAATTCAGAGTGAATAAATGGTTACAAATGTGTTATAAACTGTCCTTCATTACGTCATGTAAAGATGAGTGCATATTTTGAGGTACTGGAAATCCCCCGCAGGTATCTCCTCCCAGATGACTGGTGAAGGAAAGAGAGAGTATTATACAGCCAATGTGAGATCTAGTTCAGGGTAGAATTTCTTGTTATATTCCCTGCGCCCCAACATTTGTTCTATTAAGCTGAATGATCCAATAAATAAAAATGAATGCACTGCACTCGCCATCTGGTGGTACAAGAAAAACGAACCCCATGAAAGTAAAGAGGAATTAAACGTGTTTTCGTCATGACTCTTTGCGATAACTGCAAATCCCTCTGAGGATTTGGCCTGGTGACATCTGTTAACGTTTTGGCCCTCTTATCTCTTATATGCGTTCAAATCTTTCTCGTCACAGAAATGCTATTCGCGTGGAAGATGCTTTTATAGGTTTTTCGCCCATTACAGAATAGAAAATGTACTCTTACGTAAAATATGAGTTTTCCCCAGGTCAAAAGAAGACAAACCTACATGCGTATCCATAAATATTTACCGAACACTAATATTTAATCCAACAAAGTTCCATATCGAGGATTTTTCCTCGATAATCCTCATTGGTAATAAACGGACCCTCAGGGACTTACGTTCGAGCTTATTACGCTCGATCAACTTCCAGACCCTATTGCAAAGTTACCCCGGGGTGATAATCCTTTGAATATTCGGAATAACCCCTTCAGAGACGGATGACAATTGACGAAACCCAAGTTGACTAACTTCTTGCGGTTTCTGGAGCTCGTGTCTTATGCAGCGCATTGAATGTAATCCCTGAGAGCAGCATTGCCAGCGTGTGTCTGAAGAATGGTAATCTTGAAAGACCGGGGAGTGAATTAACGAATCATTCTCTCCGGAGTTTCGGTAAGTGAAGAGTTTTTGCTATGTCTTAAGAAGGATCGTAATGAATACCTACTCCGAGAGTCGGACTAAAGTTTGGAGGAGATCAAGATTCTTCCAACGAATTGCAAGTCTGATTAGTTGTTTTCGGATGGCGATTTAGAAACTACGGATTCGATCGAAATGAACGTTTACATATGAAAGGGTAGTAAAGTCTTGAAGCTACATGCAGAATTTTATCAAAATCGCTAGACCAAAACGATATCCCAGCGAATCATCGAAAAAAATCACCAATATTGTTTCTAGTTTAGATTGAGGCACTTGAGAAGTTTCCAGCACAAAAATACGGGATTTCTGGGATGCTCACATCTCGAATTCGACAAATTGCTTTCCAGGGAAAGGTCCACTTCTCCCTTTCTCCAAACTATTCCCTGGTAAAGATCCAATTTGTAAAAATTGTCCTTTCTATGTGAACTCAGAAAATATAATACATTTATCGCTACTATATCGTGTGTTCGGATATTTCTCGACACGGATTCTGTACCAGCTCTCGCTTGCATGTAGAATATTTATGAGTTCTTATCCGCTTCTTCGTTATTGAATTTTTTGTTGTAGCTGTCCCTATCTTCGCTGGCACTGAGTTCGAGCGAAAGAATTTGAATCGGGAATTTCGTCTCTAATATTATATGACTTATGGTTAATAAACCCCGTTCTCGCATGGATCTCGTTCTCATGTTCCTATACCCCCCACGGGGATTTAGCGATCTTTATTTAGGAAAACTGCCAGAACCGATTCTTTTACGATTTTTCCCATGTGGGGTGGAATTGGAAAGCCGATTTTATGAGGGTTAAAAAAGGAGTGTATTTCGATTGAATAATCTTTCTTGGGTGAAATGATAGCAGGCCTAGCCACAAGTCACATTCCTAAAACATCCAAAGGTGGGGATCATACTCAAGCCAAAGAAGAACTTTATCCAGCCAATAGCCTTCAGATCAAAAGTTTCAACATCTTTGATGCTGAAACCGATAAAAACTGGTTGGAAGATACACGAGAAAAACCTCATCAGCAGAGAAACCACTCAATGTTTGTCTATATGCCAATCGACAGGGAAGTCCTCTTAGGCAGCTCTACACGATTTGGTAGTAAGGACCGGAGACACAATAGACCAAAAGAAGATGTCTCTCACGGCATTCCTCGACATAGAAGGTGCAACCCTTCTTCATCTCGCAGATATTCGACATCATGGATTGAGAGACACCACATACAGGTGTTTAGACTGGATCTGGATAAAACACGTAGTCTAACTATGGGAGAGCTGAACAACCTCAGAGATAACATGCTGAAGAAAATGAGCCCAATGTTGTTCACAAGTCCGTTAGACAAATCCTTATGCTTGAGGCATTATTATTATTATATGCTGGGATCGATTGGCAACAGAGAAACCTTTCAGAGCTGCAACCAGATTGATCTTTTGTTCTTGAACTTATATCTTCAGGAGAGTGTCATGTTTTGGCATCTCCCATTGTTGTAACGCTACCTAAAGTGGCTCCCAGACCACAGAAGCTTTCAAGTTTGACAGGTTTTTGATGTAGGTGATGTTCATTTTTATCAACCTTACTATTACTTACCCTCGATGTCACAATTTCCAGGCACCCATGAGGAAGCCACTGTGTTGCATCTGACTAGGTGAAACGTACACACAACCAAACTTATATGGAATCACCCTGTTATTTTGAAAAAACGAATTTTAATTAAAAAAAAGTTGCTGAAAAGTGAAAAGCAGTTTTCCCAAAACAAGTTTATTACAAAAATAATATAAATTATTAAAAGATTATTTTTATAATAGAACAGAAAATTAAAAGTGTAAATTTTTCTAAAAATAATTTTTATGTAACTGAGAATTGAACACAAATAAAACGATTTCAACAAATCAATAATCAGTATTACCACCCCTGGCATTGATACAAGCTTGAATTCGACGAGGCATGCTTTCTATTAAGTTGTTAATTTCTTCTTCTGTAACATTTGCCCATTCCTCTAAAGCCGCTTGTATAAGTTGCTCTGCGTAACCAGGATTATTTTGACGAGCTCTAATTCTTCTTTTATCCTATCCCACAAGTGCTCGATAGGATTAAGGTCCGGTGAATGAGAAGGCCACTCTAAAACAGTCACACCTTCTGTTTCGAAAAAAATTTTTGCAACTCTGCTGGTATGTGGAGGTGCATTATCCTGCATAAATAGGAAATAATCTCCAAAAGCACCTCGCCAGAGCCTCACTACAGGTTGTAGCACTAGATCAATATACCTAGGCCCTGTCAGAGATTGTCTAATGGGAATTAAAGGAGTTTTCTCACCAAACATAATTCCGCCCCAAAACATTACAGAACCTCCTTTGTATTTAGGGATCGGTCTTGCAGCTTGGAGCCTAGCTTGCCTCCCTCTACCTCTTAAAATGCGAACACGCCGGTCGTCTGATCGTAGGCCAATTCTGGTCTCATCCGAAAATAAGACATTTTTCCAATCTTCAATAGTCCAATTTTCATGCTCTAAACACCAATTAAAACGGTCAACTTTATTTTGCCTTGATAGTTCTGGAACTCTTAACGCTCTTCTCTTGAATAATTCCCGAGTCTTTTTCTGATAGTTTCGACAGAAACACTAACACCTGTAGCTTGTAAAGATTGCCTTTGAAGCTATGAATGAGATACTGCGGGATTTATTCTTGCTGTTTGGGCTAAAAAGCGATCCCTCCTTTCTGTAGTTACTCTTCCACGACTTCTTCTCGGCCTATTCTTTAGGGTTCCTAACTCCAGAAACCTTGCATAGGTTCTTGAAACAACCCCTTGTGTAACCCCCACCGTTCTTGCAATCTGTCTTTGTGACATACCTTGTTCTGCCATAGTAATAATTCTTCCTCTCTGGACTTCCGCTAACCCCACATAAGGCATTTTTTTAAAACTTCGCAAAAAAACAAAATATAAATTCACTGCGACGTTCGAACGAAATGGTAAAATCGACTTATATTACTCTCTAGTAGGAACTACTGAGTACTATGTAATACTACAGTGTCCCACCTAGCGGGCAAATGTCTACGTTTCATCCCAGACGTTCCTTCGAAAATTAGATATCTGCGTACATTCATTTTACCCTTCAGCGTTCGCAAGTACTTACTTTGAAGTCTCATGCGTCACATCGGATAGTAGAATACGCCCGTTCATACGGTTCGGATCCCGCAAGTGTAATAATCAAAAATAAGAAATTCACGTCCGTTAGGACCATCCACTAGGGACATACAATAAATGAGAGAAATGGACTAGCAAAGATCCAACTCAAGAAGTAAATCGCCGGAACGTGCTGCTACCGAAGAAGGAAAATGACAGACCGGTTTCTGGCTTTTTTTGCCGTCATCAGTGCCATATATCCCCTCATACGGTAGCAACCAAATGAAACGGCAGAACTTATATTACTCTCTAGTAGGAACTACTGAGTACTATGTAATACTACAGTGTCCCACCTAGCGGGCAAATGTCTACGTTTCATCCCAGACGTTCCTTCGAAAATTAGATATCTGCGTACATTCATTTTACCCTTCAGCGTTCGCAAGTACTTACTTTGAAGTCTCATGCGTCACATCGGATAGTAGAATACGCCCGTTCATACGGTTCGGATCCCGCAAGTGTAATAATCAAAAATAAGAAATTCACGTCCGTTAGGACCATCCACTAGGGACATACAATAAATGAGAGAAATGGACTAGCAAAGATCCAACTCAAGAAGTAAATCGCCGGAACGTGCTGCTACCGAAGAAGGAAAATGACAGACCGGTTTCTGGCTTTTTTTGCCGTCATCAGTGCCATATATCCCCTCCGCTGAAGGGTAAAATGAATGTACGCAGATATCTAATTTTCGAAGGAACGTCTGGGATGAAACGTAGACATTTGCCCGCTAGGTGGGACACTGTAGTATTACATAGTACTCAGTAGTTCCTACTAGAGAGTAATATAAGTTCTGCCGTTTCATTTGGTTGCTACCGTATGAGGGGATATATGGCACTGATGACGGCAAAAAAAGCCAGAAACCGGTCTGTCATTTTCCTTCTTCGGTAGCAGCACGTTCCGGCGATTTACTTCTTGAGTTGGATCTTTGCTAGTCCATTTCTCTCATTTATTGTATGTCCCTAGTGGATGGTCCTAACGGACGTGAATTTCTTATTTTTGATTATTACACTTGCGGGATCCGAACCGTATGAACGGGCGTATTCTACTATCCGATGTGACGCATGAGACTTCAAAGTAAGTACTTGCGAACGCTGAAGGGTAAAATGAATGTACGCAGATATCTAATTTTCGAAGGAACGTCTGGGATGAAACGTAGACATTTGCCCGCTAGGTGGGACACTGTAGTATTACATAGTACTCAGTAGTTCCTACTAGAGAGTAATATAAGTTCTGCCGTTTCATTTGGTTGCTACCGTATGAGGGGATATATGGCACTGATGACGGCAAAAAAAGCCAGAAACCGGTCTGTCATTTTCCTTCTTCGGTAGCAGCACGTTCCGGCGATTTACTTCTTGAGTTAGATCTTTGCTAGTCCATTTCTCTCATAATACATTTAATTTCGCACGGAACAACTTCGGCGTGGCGTTGCGCGATCAAAGAACCTCACCGCGGGCTTTTCTTCCCGGAAGACCATTGCTCGCAAACTTTCCAGTCATATTTCACTCTGTTGCTTTATTTATTTCTCACCGCAACAGATGGTTTTGAAATATTAATTCTTGAATGGATCCGTCACGGAGTTATCTGCTCCTCGCGAAAGACAAGACATTGCAGCTGCCTGAGACTTTGCGCGATCAGGAAATCTCGACAGCGAGTTGTTGAGTGGGGGAATTCATCAAGTCGAAATTTCGGGTGAAGACTCTTTGACGCCTCGGAGTTCATCATCATTCATCGCTTTTAGAAGTCGAAGTCTGGTGAAACTATGCAATTAGTTCCTTTTATGAAAGAATAAGACCTCCTACACATCTGGTATCAGGCCCGGATCTACGATTTTTTCTGAACGGGGCAAAAATTCATGATTGCGCCCCCCCATTTGTTCAATATGTACATACATATATGAATTCATAGAAAAAACAAAAATGAATAATACAAATGAATAATGAAAATAAAAACTAATAATAAGGAAAATATCACAAGGAAAGAAATTGGACTTTTTTCTTCACATAGCATCACGCGGCGTGATTTTCTTTCCGCGAACGCATCTATCAGCTCCTCGAAATCTGTTTCGGAAGCAGTTTTGTATTCTATAGCTAAGATCGAGAGGCCATAGAGACCTTTCTGACTCATTAAGGAACGCGAATAATTTTTTATTATTTTCAATTTGCTGGAACTGCTTTCACATTTTGCAGACGTGGTAGGCAATGTGCACAATATTCTATGTAATTTCAGCTATACTGACATTGTAGGGAGAGCATCTTTCAGATATTGCCTGTGAAGAATTTGTAGCAGGTCTAATGAAGTCGATCTTTCACCCATTTCAGGAACCAACATTTTTAAAACCGCTAGTTCCTAACAAAAATCAACAGCATTCAAGTCTATTCAATATTTTTGCGCTAAAAGGGTCCCATTTTCTGCAGATTCTCTTTTTGCATGTTGAAAAGGGCATGGCCATTGAGGAATGAGAAATTCGGATGCAGACTCTCTGCGCTTTCTAATCTTTTTTTGATTTCTGACAATAATCAGTCGAAACAACCTCAATTTACTCGGAGAATAAACCAACTAGATCCATTCTTGACTCATCATCGCACATTTAGTCAACCTGCTTTTTCTTCTTGGAAACACGTTAATTTCTAAGAATTGGCTCCACATCCATTTCTTCTGAAAGAAGTGTAGCTTCCGAGATCCAGTTTTCAATAAGTTTTACTGTCATTCCTTGCAAGATCTTCATAAGACCTTGCATGAACGATAATGAACGTGAAATAACTATATCTCCTTTCTGAATTTCCACGTTGACCATATTGATCGCTCGCAGAATATCATCCCAAATTGTTAGGTTCAGTATGAATCTAAAATCCATCACAGCATGAAGCAAATGACCAGCTTCATACTTGTATTCTGCGACTAGTGAGGATTCTTTGATTTTTTCCACAGCCTTCACAACTCCCTGTAAATTATTGAGCGAGGCATTAACAGCTTGATGTTTAGTCCATCTAGTTTGGCTTCTTCCTTTAACCTCTTCAGGGACGAATTATTTTTGAAAAAAAAATCGGAAACAAAAAATTTATTTTGATGGTAAACTTTCCAACTTTAATTACATGTCAGCCAAAATTAATGAAAAAATATTTTTTATATGAGAAAAATGATAAAAAAAAACTGTCCACATATGTGTCTTATGGTCCGATAGGGCTCATCTTCAATATCTACATCTTCCAAACGGAATTCAAAATTTTGATATTTTCTGTTTTCCTACCGTAAAAACTCGTTGTCAATATTTCTGACAAGAAATCTACAACAGAAACAGGTCTTATAATGATTCATGAAATGGAAAGAATCCTAGATAGACAGTGTAATTGACGGAAATCGTATACCACATCTGCCCATTGTACACATACGTGTACATCAACATTGAAACAGTTTCTGAGCGGATCGAATCACTCTGAATAAAACTAAAACCATAGACGAGGTTAAGAAGTGTTATAGATTACTAGCCCATTTTTATTTCACGTAAATCACCCAAAAAATGCGTAAGAGAGAACTGCAGAAATGACACAAACCCAGGAATTCATTACAGAGGGCGCGAAACCTCGTGTAGGCACACGTGCAGGTCGTACAAGCGATTTTGCTCCTTTTTTCAATTGGGAATATGAGAGCAGTTAATGTGGACTCATATGAGCCACTGAAATCGGCGATTGTTAGGGATGCACTAATGTGAGGCCGATAAGTTTCAAACGTACACATATGTGCCTATGGGCTGGAAGAGGTTAAAATTTGTTTTCGTCCACTTTTTCATAATTGTTCATCGTGTGGTTGAACTAACAAAAAAACAATACAGTTTTTGTACAACACCAAATAAATTTACTGCTTCTGAACATGATAAAGACGAATGAACACCCACAAGATTCAGAGAGTGTAGAATTCTGGATTGGACTCCTTTATATATGCCAGCTTGTCAACTTCTAAGAAGTCAATAAAACTTTCCTTTATTTTTAGTATTATAAGTCTTTGCCTTTATCTCATATCCAGACTACGTTCTCTTTAAATATCGATAATTTCATTTTGCATATATTTGGGAAGATAGGATATTTGTCCTTTTTTTTGAGTGGTCAAGATGGCACTTCAGAGTCGGGTCATACCTATCTACCTTTCCTCGTCTGATGCGCTGTATCGAATGCAGATTAAAACACAGAAGTTTCGGCCCGGATATCTGAGTGTTCGCACGCCTGTCCTGAATGGCTAATGCAATTTTCAGGATGCGAGCGATTCCGCAGAAACATCGAAAAATCTATTGAATCTGAATGCGCGGTAAACATGGAAAGCATTCTCGAACGATCCCGGGGGATTCTTTGCGAAAAGCTCGACGTTGTAGTCGAATTGATTTCCGCTTTCGCAGTAGTTTCTAGCTTCGTTGCTGAATATTCAAAAGTAAGAGCATGATGAAATTCACTCAATGTGAAAGTTCGTAAAAACAAATCGGCCAGTGTTCTCTTTTCAGAGAATTCCCGTCTCCCTTATTCACACATAACCTTTGGGGTTCATCTCAATAATTCAGCGGTGTACAGCTTCATCCCCGTTCCTTTTGGCAAGGCGGACACGTACAATACGTCTCCAGTGAAACGGGGGAAATAAAATCTATAATTCAGGCGCAGGCGAGACCGCACAATATAAAGACTATATAACATTCATATTTCACTTTTTGGATGTTGTAATTTTCTCGTAGGTGGGAGAGTTCTCGACGGGAGACCCGGTATATTACACGGCGAGCTCCATATCCTCCTATCCTCCCCTAATTTATAGTGACCCACACATAGCGAGGCGAATCCTCCACTAAATTGGTTATGGAAATTCCTGTGACGTCGCTGGATAAAAACTGAGTTTTAACTTCGTGTTTTATGGTTATTTACCAACGAACTAGGTTCGTTCGATTACCTCTATTGCTGGTTCTATATGTTGGCCCATTCTCATGAACCCAGACTTAAAAGATTCCCACCTAGTCCACGTATGCACTCCTTTATCATCTCTGGACGGATAAGAGAAGAATGAACTTCTATGGTCAACTATTCGCTCCTTGAAATAGCTACTCATCAGTTCAAACTTTGAGGTACAGTGGGGTCTCAAACGTTATTGATCATCAGATCATAAGCATCCAGCTTGGTAAGCAAACAAATGGTGGAAGCCGCCACTCAAAGAAGAGGAGAGGTTTTTATAATAGGCATTTACAGTCATTTTCAGAAAAAATATATTTTGACATAGGTATTGGATTCTCACGTAACTCGTGATTTTTTTAAATTTTTTCTTCATGAATTAATAAACTTAAAAAATTAGGAAAACTCAAGAATAATCTACCGAATTCAAACGATCAGAAGAAGCGGGAAATCGTGTGACGCCGGTGGCTAGAGAGATTTTCGATTGGTTGTACTCGTCATGACGTGCTGCTGATATGAAAATGACAGCATTGCCAAATCACAAAAAAAATTAGCCTGAAAAAGCCCTTGCTTTCACTTTCCTAATAATATCATAATATAATGTTGATTTTGGATGTTTTTCTTTTATCATCATGACATTTTCATTCGTACTCGATGAAGCTTCATAATATCATTCAATTTACGACCTCCTAATTGAAGATAAAGAGGGTTCAAGTAAGCAGATAGGTGAGAAGCTCAATTAAAAATAATTATCCCTAGTCTACACAGGTAAGAATTGATATATATAGACCGGTCTAATTTAGGAAGCATTAATAATTATTTTCAAGTGCAAATTAGTGGTAAGAATAATTATTGATTTGGCAACTGTGTATAGTAGGGTGGAGCGAAAACGGCCGAAAAAAAATATTTTTTTGTTTCTGATTTCTAATAGTTATAAAAAGTTGCTTCGTTGTATGGTCTTAAAAACAAGATTTGAAAATAAAAAAAATAAAAATTTTTTAAGGGTCCGCCAGCGGTTTGAAAAATCATATTTTGAGAAAAAAAGGTTATTTCTTTTCAGACGAAAGAAAACATGTTTTTACTTATTTTTGTTTTTTAATAGTAGAAAACCCATAGAAAATGAACATCGCTACATAGCAAAATTAGAGTTTTAAAGAAACATTAACATCCACAGGGTCCGCCAAAAGTAACAATATTCATGAAAATAGCTATTTTACATGTCCCCTTAAAATTTATATTCTCTTTTGGTTTCAAAAGTTGGCATTAAAATTTGGGACTTCAGTTTGGCTTTGATTTAGCACTTCATAACATCGAAATATGTGGGCAAAACGCGTTCATCAAAGTCTTTGCCTGGTCCAAAGATAGGACACAAAATTTTGGTTCGAGTTTTTACCGCACCAGCCATTTTCACTTTGAAATGTCTCTAATTTTTGGCAACAATCAATACACCTCAAGTACGTAAACAGCAGAAGATGAAACATACGAGATCTTCACAACACGGAAAGCTAATCGGTACTAATGAAAATAAAAGACAAGACAGGGTCCCTTGCAGTCAACAAGACAATCAATGGTAATATCAAGGGATCCTGTCAGATGCAAATTGGTAGTCGATAATGCAACAATACAGCAGGTATCAAGATTCAATTACCTGGGAGTGAATATATCTAGCGAAAGAAACCTGACAGAGAAGGCACGAACACAAGCGATGAAAGCATCAAGAGTCAGCGGCAGTCTGAGAGATATAGTGTGGAGGAAGGAATAAAGCGATGAGTTCACTGAGCAAGACCAGAATCTATAAAACGTGTGTGAGACATATTCTCACATTATGTCCTAGAAACCAGAGACATCAACGACAATAAGAATAATGAGAACCTTGAAAATACTGCGAACCATCAAGGGAGTCACCCTCAGGGATCAAATAAGGAGTGATGACATAATAGAAGAACTGGGCGTGCAGGATGTGGACGTGGTGAGATGGATCAGGGCACGAAAAAGATTCTGGAGGGACCACGTCGAAAGAATGCCAGAAGACAGATGGGCGAAGTGGGCTAAAACTCAGAGACCGAACACACGCAGACCTGTAGGCAGACCACCAAAGAGATGGTACGAGAGCTGGAGTTCAGCTTCTCAGGAAGATCCAGGAAGGGGGCCAAACCAAAGAGTAGATATTTACACTTTGGCCAAACGTACAGAATTGAACAGGACCAGGTCCTATTGAAAGAGGAAGAATAAGAAGAAGACAGGGTCCCGCGATAGCGTCTATTTACTCCCACTCTTTCACTTAGGACAGGAACGGACTAAGATGTGAGCCTCGATTGAATGGAATCAAACAAGGTTATCAATTTTAGTAGTAGGGTTGAAACGAGTAACCGTAGTATAAAATTGATTGCTATTATAAAAATTAAGACGGAAAGAATGCAGGCATATAGAAATTTAAAAAAGTTGAAATTTTCAGCTTTTCATCAATATTAATCAGGGTCTGGCGGACCCTGTAGAATTAAAGCGATTGCAATAAAAATTGGTATAGTTAATATGCGATTCCTAACACATCTTTTAGTAACTATTACATTATGCAATTGAAAAGAAATTCAAGGCATATAAAAATTTCAAAAAGTTCAAATTTTTAGCTTTTCATCAAGATTAATGGGTCTGGCGGACCCTGAATAATCAAAGCGATAACAATAAAAATTGGTATGGTTAATATGCGATTCTTAACACAACTTTTTGTTACTATTACATTATGGAAATAAAAAAATTTTTTTTTCACTCCACCCTAGTGTATAGGGATCATCTGATCGTCAGTCTATGACCTAACCGAGGAGTATAGAATATAGAGTATAGAATACTCTCAGACTTAACTGTAAGAAACGCCATTCTATAGAACGCAGAGAAGACGTCGAAATGTCGAATAACAACCAATAAGAAGGTCATGTTTTTATTTACAATTTGTAGGCGTGGTTGCCACATCATTGTTTGTATTTTCAGAGAATGAGTATTATATCAACTTTAATGAAAATAAAGTTGTTATACGACGATGTTTCGAAAACATTATAGTGATCACATCAAATATAATACGATTATTTACTGAATATATTTATGAATAAATTCAGGGATTTCACAAAGACTCGACAACAGCGGTGTGTCTCTCAGTTACTCTGGGCTTTGTCTCCTCCATCACAAACATCAACCAATCATATTACAAATTGAGCTGCTGACGTCACAGCAGAGGGACGTTTGAATTCACACGTGTTGAAATCACATTTTCAATATCGAATAATTAATTAAATCTTCAAAATTCAGAGTGAATAAATGGTTACAAATGTATTATAAACTGGCTTCATTACGTCATGTGAAGAAAAGTGCATATTTTGAGATAGTGGAAATCCCCTAATCCCCATTAAAGACCAGTAGGCACTGAAAAAGATCCAGCTTATCCTATTTAGCCTTACAGTCTCTGAGTACAGGGGATTTCTCGAACCTATCAACAATTCCATTCCTCCAGAACAGCTGGTTTTTTTACAGTATAGTAAATAGTAAATTACGCTCGGTCATTCCCTACAGAATATCGAAAAGTTCACGTATAAATGAAATAAAAATACCGGACCGATTTCACATCCGTTGTATTCGACAGCTTAACAAACGCAATGACGGATGTCCGATTCTTTTGACGATATCGTTAGCAACCCAGAACGTACGGTTCTCTTTGTTAGACCATTTCTAAAGCAGCGAACGATTGTTTCGAAAGAAACTAAATTCGTTTTCGGAGAGAAACAGGAGTGACGATTTATTTTGCGTTCGGCCAATTCGCGCAGGAGGTTTTGGCCGGCGTGATTCAAGGGAATTGATGCATAAACTCTTCCTTTGTATGAGGTTCATGATGGACGCGGCAGTAATATGTGGAATGTGCAGTTGGTTCAACTGGGAATTAATCTGTTGAAAAGTTGGCATTCGTAGGGCTTAATTCTGCAGGTGATTCTGGATTAAGCTCAAATGTTTCGTTGGAATTGAATGATTTCGAGTTTTATTCCTTCACTCCTTTCACTTTGTTGTTGTAGATTGTGACAGAGCCACTGGAAGGTGAGACTTGCTATTGCAATAGCAAAACTTATTTTGTTCTTTCACTGAGTCCTCTGCATTATTGAATCCAGTGGAAATGGTTAGAATTTTCTCCTTTTTCAGCAAAGTGACACACCTCAAGCATTATTTCGATCAGTTCAATTCCCTGTGGATATTTATTGGCCTTTGCGTCTGAAATGTTTTCGATCTAGTTTTCTCGCAATGTCTCCCGACCAAAATACGGCGAGTCATCGAAAATATGCCACCAGATACGGGATGCAAAGCAGGACGAATAGAGGACGAAGAAGAAGGTTTCTCAGTAATAATTTATCGGAGTGCCCAAGCACTTCCGACGAGTGTTGCCACCGCTGCGCTGTTTCGAACAGAACGGGCTTTTTTACACGAGCAATTGATTTAGAATTCGGTAAAATAAAACTTCCACTCCGGTCCGTACAGAACGTTAGCGGATTTGCCCGAAACTTTCGACAATGTTTTCTCTGGCCAAGTTTCGGATCGAGTTATATGTCTGCGGTTTTCGGTAGGAGCATTCGAGAAATGTTGAAATTTCTATGCTTGCGGCAGGCTTAGATCTACGATTTTTTCCGACCGGGCCAAATTCATGATTGCGACCCGCCCCCATTTGTTTGATATGACATATATGAATTCATAGAAAAAACAAAAATGAGTAATACAAATGAATAATGAAAATAAAAACTAATAATAAGGAAAATATCACAAGGAAACAAATTGGACTTTTTTCTTCACATAGCATCACGCGGCGTGATTTTCTTTCCGCGAACGCATCTATCAGCTCCTCGAAATCTGTTTCGGAAGCAGTTTTGTATTCTATAGCTAAGATCGAGAGGCCATAGAGACTTTTCTGACTCATTGAGGAACGCGAATAATTTTTTATTATTTTCAATTTGCTGAAACTGCTTTCACATTTTGCAGACGTGGTAGGCTATGTGCACTATATTCTATATAATGTCAGCTATACTGACATTATAGGGAAAGCATCTTTCAGATCTTGCCTGTGAAGAATTTGTAGCAGGTCTAATGAAGTCGATCTTTCACTTATTTCAGGAACCAACATTTTGGAAACCGCTAGTTCCTAACAAAAATCAACTGCATTCAAGTCTCTTCAATATTTTTGCGCTAAAAGGGTCCCATTTTCTGCAAATCCTCTTTTTGCATGTTGAAAAGGGCATGGCCATTGAGGAATGGGAAATTCGTATGCAGACTCTCTGCGCTTTCTAATCTTTTTTTTTATTTCTGACAATAATCTGTCGAAAACAACCTTAATTTTTTCGGAGAATAAACGAACTAGATCCGTTCTTGACTCATCATCACACATTTCGTCAACCTGCTTCTTCTTCTTGGAAACACGTTTATTTCTAAGAATTGGCTCCACATGCAATTTTTCTGAAAGAAGTGAAGCTTCCGAGATCCAGTTTTCAATAAGTTTTTCTGTCATTCCTTGCAAGATCTTCATAAGACCTTGCATGAACGATAATGAACGTGAAATAACTATATCGCCTTTCTGAATTTCCACGTTGACCATATTGATCTCTCGCAGAATATTATCCCAAATTGTTAGGTTCACTATGAATCTAAAATCCATCACAGGATGAAGCAAATGACCAGCTTCATACTTGTATTCTGCGACTAGTGAGGATTCTTCGATTTCTTCCACAGCCTTCACAACTCCCGGTAAATTATTGAGCAAGGCATTAACAGCTAGTTTGGCTACTTCCTTTAAAATTTGTTTTCGTCCACTTTTTCATAATTGTCCATCGTGTGGTTGAAGTAACAGAAAAACTATACGGTTTTTGTACAACACCAAATAAATTTACTGCTTTTGAAAATGATAAAGACGAATGGACACCCACAAGATTCAGAGAGTGTAGCATTCTGGATTGGACTCCTTTATATATATGCCAGCTTGTCAACTTCTAAGAAGTCAATAAAACTTTCCTTTATTTTCAGTATTATAAGTCTTTGCCTTTATCTCATATCCAGACCTCGATCCAGACTACGTTCTCTCTTGACCTAGTCACTTAATAAGAGACGAAAATACGATAATTCACACGAAGCTTGAAGCGTCTCTGCTACCAATAAAGAATCTCACTTCGTTAGGCCAAAAAAAAAATGCTACACGACATTGCGTGCTTTCTGCTTCCATCCGATAGACACAATTCTCCGTAGCGTTCACGAGGCAACTCCATCGCCAGAAGCAAAGTTTCACCGACAACAAAAGCAACGGGAGAATGAGGAAAGGATCGAAAAACGGTTGGCTGAACGGAGTTGTTCCAACTGGAAAAACTTTTGCTGGAAAATGTGCGCGATACATCAAGACGGATGCGAAACATCAGACTCGGTGACCGCATTTTACGGCCTTGAGAGATGACATAAAACGCCGTGAAGTGGCACAGGAAGTTGAATAGTTGTCTGGGTTTAATTTTTCTGCGGTGCCATCTGCAAGTTATGTGGGTTAACTTGGCCTTCCAGGATTCTTCATGTATATGGAGATTAGTTTTCCACTTTATCCATATACATAAAACAAAGTTGTTGGTTACACCTTTTATAACTCGAGATCAGATGGACTGTTAGTTATGAAACTTCATTTATGGATTTGTCTTTGGTCTGGCTATAATTAAATGCATTAAAACTCTAAAAAATTCGATGAAAAATTTTCTTATAAAGGAAATGCGCAGTGTACATCCTGAAAAGAGGGTTGTACAGAATCCAAGGTCGACAATGAGCTGCATCCGGAAATGCACAGAACGTTTTGGTAATCATGCCCGCTGGCGTCCAAACTTGAGCGAATTAGGTAGCAAAAAGCGACTGCATCGTCCCGGAAGAAAAACCGGCAGCGAACAAAGTCCGTTTTTTCCGGTCAATTGTTCCAGATCTTCCCGGGGGAGCTCGGCGATGAGATAAAATTCTCATTCATTAGCCGGCAATCCTCCCCGCATTTCCCAGTCGAAAAATCTCGGGCCGAAGATTTATGAAGCCGTTTAATTTTCTTTAGAAAGTAGTTGTCTGAATGTCGCATACCTCTTATCCTTCTACACCCAATTAACCCTGAGAGAAATTAGTCGCAGGATATATTAAAGGGGCTCGAATTTACTTCTTCGAACTTTTGGGAGTTTGCTTTGGGGGATCAGCAATTGAATTCGTAAAAACGCCGAGGCAGAGGAAAGTTTTCGTTGGTGCATCTTCGTAGCTTGAAATATTAACTGAGGTTGCTAAGTGCGCAGTTGTGAAATAATGTCGGTAAACTTTGTTAATAGGTCCCTGAAGGTCATCCCTTTTTATCCTTGTGCCTCTGGCTCAATCGATAAAGCTAGGCCTGTGAAGGCGAAGTCTTGGTTAGGATTCCATAGACTTAAATGTAGGGGAAGTACGTACAAAACGACATAGTGTTTTATTTCAGAGGCATAACTTCTTAGTTGTGAATTACAGTGATGTTATATTCTACACCTGTGACCTTTGGTCCTTTCTTCATAAAATTTAATCAACCTTTATGCAATTAAAGTACCGAAAAATAAAATTCCTTAGATAAATTGGGATAAACGAAATTCATTTTGTCCGCATGCTATCGACAAAATGACATACCGGCAACAGACAACTGTAGTTTCTACTCATAGTTACAAAACTAATGACAAAATTCACCAATGAAACGCTTGGATCTTCCAGGAACATCAGCACGAGATACGTGAGCCCAATGCACCCAATACATGCATCGTAACCAGTCTTTTTCAGGGATAATCCTGGAGATGACTATTTTTTCCCCGATCTAAATCGGGAAAAATGTCATTACAATAGACAGATGGACAGTCGTCTTCATCATCTCGAAAGTTGCTAGGAACATTATCCTCTTCATTGTCTTCTTCAAATAATGCCCTAGGGACTTGTCTCCTTTTCTTTGGTGGAGGTATGGGCTGATTTTTTGATTTGATTGCAATCATATTAGGGGTAGAAGTTGAAACCAATTACGTTTATCGAGTCTTCGGCTTACGTTTGCCTTGTCCACTTATGAATCATCCTTTGGGGATGAATCATCCTTATCATCCTTATAGGATCAACAAGAGTAGGTTGAGAAGCATTGCCTTTATTATCCGCAGATTAATATTTTGTTATGAATATGTTAAGTATTACTCTCAAACAGATCTCTCCATGTAGTGGTCGATGGAGTTTCATGTGACTCTCTACCCATAAATGCTGGTGTTCCGCAGGGATCAATTCTGGCTCCAACACTATTTCTACTTCACATCAACGATTTGCTGGAAGCAACTTCGTGTCCAGTGCACAGCTTCGCGGATGATAGTACCCTCCATACCGCACAGATTCGACCTGTTCTGGAATACCGTTCCCATATTTGGAGTGCTGGACCTAAACACACCCTAAAACTCTTGGATTCCGTACAAAAAAGGGCGATTCGTCTCGTCGGTGATGCCTTGCTTACAAGCTCGCTCACTTCTCTGGAACAACGTAGAAAAGTGGGCGATATGTTTCTATTTTATAGATATTTCCATGGGCGATGCTCTTCTGAATTATCAGCAATCGTTCCCCCTCTGGCAGTCTCTTCCAGACTGACCCGTCAAGTTAAGTCTTCACACCCCTTCGTGGTAACTTTGGAGACCTGCAGAACATCTCTCTTCAAATACTCGTTCATCCAACGAACAGCGAGGCTTTGGAACACATTGCCTAGGGAGGTGTTCCCCGAGGCATATAACCTCCAGAAATTCAAGAAGAACACCAATTCCTACCCCCTTGCCCTTGGTTCTCACGATGTTCTCTGAACATTACAGGATATTCCTTTTCGTGAAAACCACAACATAAAACAAAAATTAGGAACACCCTGTATTTTGTTCAGCAGTTTCTTCAGTATAACGTGGTTCCTTATGAGAAGAAACTTCAGCCACTGTGGCATCAAATATTCGGTTGAGTAAATGCAGTAATGTCGAATGAATATTCAATTGGACGCCGCAACACAACACAGGTCGTTCAGAACGTTTCATCCCGCGCTTCAATCACCCATTCCAATATACCGGGCCAGCCATGCATTCAACTTAGACGTTGACATATTATTGCACCTAATATGAACTCCGGCACCGCGGCGGAATATCAAACAATCCGGCGGCACATCACGCTCCGGACGAGGTTTCCCAGGGGGACCCGCGCTAGATGGCATTATTATTCATAAAGTTGGACGGTTCGTTCTCGAATTTAATTACGGTTTCTTAGGTGACGGTGCTGCGGTCGCGCGCGGTTTCGGGAGACGTCCGTGCGGGCGCAGGGGGGACATTGCGGTATTCAAATTGCGTTCTGTTTTGGTTTACAATCGACAGGTCGGATGCGACCCCATAAATTGCGGTTCGGGAGATAGAAGACAGTTTGGGGAGGTGGAGGAGTTCTCCTTGGTTAGGTTCACGTGACGGTCGAACTTGGGCGCCATCTTGATTGTCTGGGTCCTTATCCTTATCGGCCTTATCCTTAGGGGTCTGTCTGAATTACAACGAGCGAAATTGGAAGGATAGATAGACTAGTTCTTGCGTTCTGTCTCAATGTGAATATGTGCAAACAAAAATGGTCATGTTTGGCATCTCCCAAGTCCCACTGCTTCAAGGCTGATATATTCCAGGGCCCTTTTGTGGATTCTTGGGCGCACGCATAACCAGCCAGTATTTCCTCCTGTAAAATGAAGGATTCTTGTCCTATTGGCATAGAGAGTCTGGGTTTATGGCTGAATGCTCTAATGCCTGCTCTCTCGAAAGATTCTGATCCAGCTGTGTACCATATGGATGACTTTTTCTCCATTTGATGTACGTAGTCCACTCTGTCACGTATGTCGAATGCAAAGGGTGTTTCGAAATTAAAAGTTGTTGGCATTACGTCAGAAGATTTGGCCAAGAGGTTCCAGTCTATTTCAAGCAGGATCCTTATGTGTCTCACTCCAGTTACCAAGTGAAAGGTTACTGTTTAATAAGATTCTGCAAGAGTCTCGCAAGCCACATTTCCTAAAATGTAGATGCAAGGTAGACAGGTTGAGAAGGACCTTCTGAGCTGCTGTATGAGTCCTTTTGCCTGCTCAGCATGCAGTTGCAGTGTCTGCAGAGAAGATTGCGTGCAGCAACCTTTTCTGATTTTGTCCACCATACTGAAGACGCATAAATGTCAGGGCTGGCTTACTTTTTTCCCAAATTGCAGAGGTACCGCACAAATGCAACACGATTTCTGGAATATGCTTTATCAAGACGAAACGAAAGTGCTGGGCTAATTTTTTCAATTATCCGTAAAATGCGAAGTAAACTGCTCCACATGAGTTAGGGATATTGCCTCAAATTGCAAAAAAAAATAATAAGATTTTTGTGATGAAAATTCATATTAATATGATTTCAAGTGGCAAATTAATTTTAGCCTGTGGGTCTGCAGCGTATACAGGGTGGTTAAGAAAAATCGAGTAAAATAATGAAATTTTATTACCAGAGAATTCAAACGACCATCAATACAATGTATGGCCTCCACGGGCATCAATAACAGCTTGACATCTTCTTTGCATACCACACACGAGGTTGTTGAACATTTCTTGAGGAATTTGGTTCCAGAAACGGGACAGAAGCTCTCTCAGATCATTTAAGGATTTTGGGGTAGGTTGATGATTATCTAATCTTCTTTGGAGCATATCCCATGCATGTTCTATGCAATTCAAATCTGGTGAGTGCGGAGGTATTGGCAAATGTGGAATACCAAGCTTATCGCGCGCATTCTCAACTATGGCTGCACGGTGCGGTCTAGCCTTATCGTCTAGAAATTGAAAAGTTTCACCAATAGCAGCGTGAAAATTTGGCACAAAATTGTCAATGACATGCTTCCTATAGTGTAAGGCGGTCATAATCCCAGGACAAATGTGTAGATCTGTGCGACCGTTGAAACATATCCCGGCCCATACCATAACACTACCTCCTCGGAATGAAAGGACTTCTTGGACATAGCGACGATCACGGGGTATGCGTGGGATTGTCCATACCCTTATTCTTCGAGAATCTGAAAATCGTCCATATCTGGATTCATCAGTGAAAAGGACACTACGCCATTGATCGTTCCAATTGATATGTTGCCTTGCCCATTCCAGTCTTTGACGCTTATGGTCACGTGTCAATGGAACTCCTCTTAATGGACTTTTAGAATCTAGATTCACCTCTCTCAAACGTCGTCTGATGGTTTCGATGGAAACTTGGACTCCATCTGCATTTTGAAGAGTATTCCGTAGCATTCTACACGTAGATGTAGGGTTTCTTCTCGCCGTAACGGTGATGAAACGATCCTGAGCAGGTGTTGTTTTTCGTCGCCCACCAAGCCTGGGTCTTTCCAACACGGAACCTGTCTCCCTGAACCTATTCCAAAGTCGAGATATCACACTTTGGCTAACTTGGAGCCTTTCCGCTACAACAACCTGAGTTAGGCCACCCTGTAGCATTCCGATAGCCCTATTAGCCTCAGCGTTTGTTAATTTACGTCTTGGCATTTTCAGAAAACTCGTTTCAAATCGAAGCCGTTGATAAACTGACTTCATTTCAAAATAAGGACATTCATGAAGCATATGCAAAGAACCAAACTTCAGAAAAAAGGCGACCAGATTGACGAAATGTCTCATACTGATTTTTATTGGATCGATTCAAGTTGTTATTGAGTTTTGAATGATTTTACAGCGATTTTCTCGGAGATTACATACTTTTGAAAACGATTGAATACGATATCCCTAACTCTTGTGGGGCAGTTTATCTGAAGGCACAGGTTAGCATAATTGTTGCACCCATTTCTATAGAGAAAAATCTGAAGTGCTGGGATAATTTTCCCTGAATTCTCAGGAGGAGTATAGCTTATTTGAGCTGTTGAATCTTTGTTCTTCGGAAAGTGCTGGGCTGGAATATTCATTACATTTTATGGAAGCAGTAAAAACACATCACAATTCAACACAATATTAGTATTTCTTTGGTTAAGTAAAGTGCGATTAAATCTTAAATGCACATTTTTTCGTTTTACTCCCATCCAACGACCTGCTCTTTCCCACGAAACATCATCAGAAGTAGATGAGCTATTCGCAACCACTCCATATTCCGAAGAACCATATATCACTTCCTCTGTCTCTCCAGCAATCCATAAAGATCTCGTTATCGCCCTCGTTCTCTTTCTTAATCGATTTATCATCTTCGTGATGAAATCCCGATGCTCCTACGGGAACGCGGTAGGATCGCGTCCACGCTGGAAGGACCAAGACCGGAAGGCCTTTCGCCGGCTCTTGACAAATGGCACCAGAAAGGCAATCATTGGGCACTAGAGTGTTGGACATAAATCTTGCGTCGCTTCGGTGGGTTCCTCCGAGGAGCGATCAACGTCACGATGGAGTTATTGGAGGGCATAATGGAAAAATCTGAAGTGCGCCAAGTGATCCGGATGCATGGGCCGCTTCAGATTCCGTCGATCAGGAATGAAAGATCGACGATGACATATGCACCTCTTTATTGTACGCCACCCTATATAATAACGTTTATATCGCTCGATACCTTTTAGTGGTAACTTTGGCTGTTGTAAAGATATAAAGTTCACTTACAAAGCACGATAGAATCTGTTTCTCCTTCAAATCCTTCCTGAAAATACCAAATGAGCTTGTTCAAATCATAATTATCAAAGAGGATAAATCAAATACCTACTATTGCTTTGTTCCGAAGCAGAAGCAACAAATGGGCTTCTTGAGATCAGAGAGTGAAATACAGTAGGGGCGATAGCCTCTACACCAAGGGTTGAGGAGATTTCGGCTCACAATTCTGCTCAAATTACGAGGATGTATTGATATCTAGTTAGCCTAGACCAGTTCCATGCATAAACAAAATATTGCGATACCACATCAACGAACAATAACTTATTAGAAGTGTCATTGTAGAGTTCGACGTTAAAAAAAAAGATGTCCACCGAAATTGTAAAAATCGAAAAATTGGAGTATCGAGCCATCATCAAGTACCTGTATTAAAAGGGTTAAGAGGTAGGCAGATTTACGAAGATATGCTTAATACCCTTGGTGATCAATGTCCCTTGTATGCGATTGTGAAAAATTGGACTGCAAGCTTCAGAAGAGATAAATTTTCCATTGTAGATGATGACCGATCGGGAAGGCCAGTTTCTTTGTCAGTCCCCGAAAATATCGATGCAGTTCATGACATGATTCTATCAGATCTTCGACTTGGGCTAAACGGATATCTGAAGCACTGAAGATTTCATAAGAAAGCGTTGAGCATATAGTTCACATCAATTAGGACATGAGGAAAATTTCTGCAAAATGGATCCCCAAATGTTTGAATGTTGACCAAGAGCGAGCAAGGGTAGAAGCATCGCGTTCGATCTGTGCTCGATTTGAAAACGATGTAGACTTCTTAAACCGAATTGTTACCATGGATGAGACTAGGGTAAATTTCTACGATCCAGAAACAAAGCAACAATCGATGGAATGGCGACACTCTGGTTCTCCAAGACCTAAGAAGTTTCGTGTCCAAAAATCTGCTGGAAAAGTTCTTGCTTCATTTTTTGGGATTGCCATGGAGTAATCACGATTGATTTTTTGAATAAGAGTAGAACAATAACTGGAGATTACTATTCGACATTACTGACCACTCTATGGGAAAAAATTAAAGAGAAAAGACGCGGAAATCTATCCAAAGTTATTTTGTTTTTACAGGACAACGCCCCAATACACAAATCTCATGTTGCCATGCAAAAAATTCATGATTTAGGGTTAGAAGTACTAGAACACCCCCCTTATTCACCAGATTTGGCTTTGTCCGACTATCATCTCTTTCCTCAACTGAAAAAAAGATTAAAAGGTCGTAAAATTTCTTCATACGAGGAGGTAATAAAAGCTGTGGAGGACTGGTTTGCAGAGCAAAAAGAAACAGTTTTTTTGAAAGGTCTAGAGACGTTGCAGGTTCGCTGTAATAAATGTATTCAATTAAGAGGAGAATATGTTGAGTAATAAAATATTTTGACATTGAAATTTTGTTTGTTCTATAGTAGGCTAAGAATTTTTCAATATATCCTCGTATGTCCCCCTACGAATAGAAATTGATCTGTTCCGGCATTTTCTCTGAAATTATGTTTGTCGTGACATAATTGGACTGGCAAGTTTTCAATTTGTCACCCTGTATATAATTCTCAAGAAGTAAACCCTTTTTCAGTTCATATAGCGAATTCTAATATAGATTTCTTTCTCTAATGATTGAGTTTCTTCGTTGTTTTGTTATTTAGTTCAGGGAATTGGGAAGTGAAAATCGAGGATTAATACTTCAATTGAATCGACAAAAAAATACGTTTGAACACCACTGCTTGAACAATTTTCTTTCAGATATGTAGCGATTGAATGTTGAGGGTCAGAAAAAGGATTCCCATTAACTATGAACCTTCAGTCCTATCCATTCCCATCGAAATAGTCTAGGGAAGGAAAAACTCGATCTGATTAAAAAGAGTTTTCTCTTCCTTCCTAGAACTCTCCATTTGTATTCTCGACATAACCACAATTTCCCGGTCACTTCCACCCCCCCGAGCCTAACTTTAGCGCGTCAATGCACAAGCCCCGACTTCTGACCTCTCAATATTAAAAGGACGAAAAGAAATCTCATCAAACTTTTCTTATCAGGTAGAGTCGGACGTGGAAAAGCTACGAGGAAGTGTGTTAGGAAGTTAATAGAGTGAATATGCCGTTCTCGGTCTCGGCAAAGTTCTCGTTGTGCCACTCGAAATGTTCCTTCGTCAGTGCACGAGTGCGTCCTTGAGGCGTCGGAGGTCTCCCAACAATACAAAGGGATCGGCGGCGTTAACAACCCTCCCGACGATAAAACAACAAAAGGTTCCGTCGCGATTTTGTAGGATTAGAGTTTTATGAACTTGGCCGCATCAGGCTCGATGTAGAAAATCGATTTGCTCTTTAATCAGACCGAGAGTTCGAAATTTCCGATCAGATTATCCGAGCCATGAAAGCGGAAAAATAGCGGGAATCGTTGTTTGTATGTCGGTGGTGGCATGTGCGAGCTTGACCGGCCCTCAAACGACTCATGTCATGACCAAGTGCCTACCATGAGGCAGCCTGTAGGTATGGCGTTGTTTGGTATGGTGTGGCTCTTGCGGATGCGCTCGGAGATGAAGAGATGCACCAAGTGCAAAAGGCAGCAGCAGCATCAGAGGCCCAATTTCGGAATGGACGACGTCGCCTCCGCAGCAACGTTCTTCACCATAGACGCTCCGGCTTCGGCCACCACCTTGAACACGCCCAGTCCTGGGCATTCCTTAGCGCCCACCACGTACTGCGAGGTGCACGGATACAACCTGCCAAAAGAAGGTAAAGTACTCATTTCTTAGTTGCCATTGTTTGTTGGTTTGGTCTCAGTATTTATTGGTGAGAATAACACTTTGTTGTAACTGCAATGTGCGAACTCAAGAATCAGTTGAGCCCTTGGTCTATAACTTGATACTCCTCGTCGATGCAAAGACTGCAAATGGGATCTGCGACATTTCCTAATTTGAGTAAGGACTGAACGAGAATAAATTCGCTATCACAAAAACGCTTATATCTTTTGAACCACTGGACCGATTCCGAAAATCAAACTCATTTTCGAATCATCTTCTGATTCTAATGAAAACTGTTTTTACAATGAAAAAACCAAAACTATTTTTTACAAAATTCATGGATTTTTTCTGGAATTCTTCCCATCATGCTTCTTATAGGGGTCTCAGTCACTTTCTGGGATGCTGTCTTCCACTTTTGCTTGAATTCCGCTAATGTTTTCGTTGATTTCTTAGTCTTCTTCAATTCTTTTTTTACCAGGGCAATTTGGTGCATTGGCCTTTTTGGGGACAAAAACCACCTCATTAGCTTCGTACCATTCCTTGGTGGCCTTGCTGTAGTGGCATGAAGCTAAATCTGGCCAAAAGATTGTTGACACATCGTGCTCACGTAAAAATGGTAAAAGTCGTTTCTTCAAGCATTCCTCGATGTATATCTTCGAGTCAACAGAGCCTTGGCCAACGAAAAATTTGCTCCTTTTCCCACAAGTGCAAATTGCTTGCCAAACCAGGAATTTTTTAGGAAACTTTGCTTGTTTCTTCACGCGAAATTGTTCGTCAACATTTCCACGAGAATCTGAAGTACTGCACCATCCACGCGGCCAGTTCGCCGGATTTGGCGAAAACGCCGTAACACGGCAGTTTCGCCATCAGCTTCTCGAACACCTGGATGCATTCCATGTGGTTGGCGGGGTAAAGCTCATAGATTGTGAGCGCGTGCTCGGGCGACAGCTGCAGCATCTCCGCATCGTCTGCGAATTCTCTAAAAGCGAAACCTCCATGTAGGGGAAATACGTACAAAATGACATACAGATATGGATAATGTAGTTGGAAACACTAGGGTTTTCTAGTCCAGTTGAACAGTGGAAGAATCGAAACCTCAGTGCGATACTGCGATTCGATATCGAATAAGCGGCTTGTCTTTGTCTAGTTTTATGGCAGTTTGTAGTGGGGATACCAGAGCACAACGATCTAGGAAGAGCAGCAGAGATCCAGGCATCCCCACTACGATCGAAACTGCCATTAAACTAGACCAGCCGCTTATTCGATATCGAATCGCACTGAGGTTTCGATTCTTCCACTGTTCAACTGGACTAGAAGACTGCTCGAATTTTGTACTGAAATTCCAGTGTTTCCAAGTACATTATCCATATCTGTATATGTACAAAATGACATAGGCATCTTAACTTGAGTTTGGAGGTATCAAATGCGGAACTGCCTGCCATATCACACGACCAGAGTGGGTTCTATTAACCTCTGAAAACTCGCAAGCGCTGCTCTAGTTCATTCGGTCATTATTTATTTACTCGTTTGAAAGAGAGCAACACATTTTTTTCTCAAAACAAACAATAGATATATGTCATAAGGCACGTGTGAAGAAATGGCGACAAGGAACAGATTGTAAGGACTGAACGAGAATAAATTCGCTATCACAAAAACGCTTATATCTTTTGAACCACTGGACCGATTCCGAAAATCAAACTCATTTTCGAATCATCTTCTGATTCTAATGAAAACTGTTTTTACAATAAAAAAACCAAAACTATTTTTCACAAAATTCATGGATTTTTTCTGGATTTCTTCCCATCATGCTTCTTATAGTGTTCTCTATCACTTTCTGGGATGCTGTCTTCCAGTTTTGCTTGAATTCCGCTAATGTTCTCGTTGATTTCTTAGTCTTCTTCAATTCTCTTTTTACCAGGGCCCAATATCTTCCGATTGGCCTGAGTTCTGGGCAATTTGGTGGATTGACCTCCTTGGGGACAAAAACCACCTCATTAGCTTCGTACCATTCCTTGGTGGCCTTGCTGTAGTGGCATGAAGCTAAATCTGGCCAAAAGATTGTTGACACATCGTGCTCACGTAAAAATGGTAAAAGTCACTTCTTAAAGCATTCCTCGATGTATATCTTCGAGTCAACAGAGCCTTGGCCAACGAAAAATTTGCTCCTTTTCCCACAAGTGCAAATTGCTTCCCAAACCAGGAATTTTTTAGGAAACTTTGCTTGTTTCTTCACGCGAAATAGTTCGTAAACATTTCCACGAGAATCTGCAGTATAAAATTCTTGACCAGGAAGTTGCGAGAAATCAGCCAAGACATAGGTTTCGTCGTCCATCACGCAACAGGAAAAATTTTTCAAGAAATCATTTTTTAATTTCTTTGCTCTTGATTTCGCTCCTTGATTCTTCACAGCGTTTCTGTCTGGCACTTTCTGCGTTCTAAATCAACAACTCGACTTGATTTTCTGAACGGTTGACTGCGAACAACCCACTATTTGGGCCACTTTCCGTCCTGAAAGGTAAATTTTCTTCCAACGAGGAGGTAATAAAAGCTGTGGAGGACTGGTTTGCAGAGTAAGAAGAAACATTTTTTTTGAAAAGTCTAGAGACGTTGCAGGTTCGCTGTAATAAATGTATTCAATTAAGAGAAGAATATGTTGATTGATGAAATATTTTGACATTGAAATTTTGTTGGGTTCTATAGGAGGCTAAGAATTTCTCAATATATCCTCGTACCAATGAAGTAAACATATCTGAACTTTTCTAGTGTAGTCCCATCCCATGCTCATGATATCACCATAAATGCATTAACTGAGGTGGGGACTGTGTTCGACATCAGTGTTTTCGAATATCCGAAATGGCATTCTAAAAACCAATCAACAGGCTAACAGGCTCAAATCGACTGAAAACTGAACTGCAGAATGTGGTCCAAAAGCAGGATAATGAAATTATAATGCACATGCAATGCTGCAGCGGAATACGTTCTAATAACGTTTACGACATTTATGAACTGACTTGCTCGTATATGGGTTTTATGCGGTATTTATGCCCTGCAAATTATCAAAACATAAAGTTTGGGTACGGTTTTATGAACGGAATATTCGCTGCGTATATTTCCGGTGTCGATATTAAATTAGTTAGGAAACTTAGTTTCGCCAGTGGAATGCAGGTTTAACATGGTTTCTATCAGGACTCTTTTGAGCTTTCGCAGGAACAATTATGTTGGTGTATATGGAAAATTATCCTAATGTTTATCGATGTTCTAGAAAAGCTGATTCCATTTTGTCTACGGCTTTTTAGTAGAGAGTTCTATTACCATTGCTTATTCCAATATTTTTTGAATTCCTATGAACAAATTATCGGAAAATAACCCGATAAATTTCATATAAAAAACTCAAGTGATAAAATAAATATTGACGATATAAAGACAGGGTCCAAGTTGACCCCTTTTTCATTCTCGCCCACCCACACTGTCCCCGATAACTCCCAGATCGCCTAACCCATTCGTTATAATTCACCTTTTCCCCGGTCATCGCAAATTCGGTCGCCATGATTGATGTCGCCGTTAAATCCATCGGACATCTGTATGACATGAAAAATTTCGGGGCGAAAATTCAATTTGTTGATTATAAATCAAGTTATCGGAGCATAGAGGGTCGCCTAAACGGTCGCAGGAGGCCTGGTAATGGAACTTGGCGTTACGTCACTTTGGCTCGTCCTCTCTTCCGAAATCGATTCGATTTTGGACCGGGAACAAGGCAACCTGATTATTGCTTTTGTGACGTGGAGAGTTCTATTGAGTTTTGTACGTAACATAAGCATGTTGAACACAGCAAAAATGAGTGTTTTCTGCATGAAATATACTTTTGAAACTATAGGTCTAGAAAACACTTTTTTTCAAATGCAAAAACTCTCCCACAAGTCTGAAATTTCGTAAAACACAAGCATGTCTTTTCTCTAGAAAAGCCGATCTTACTTTGCCCAGCATAAAATTGTCGGGAGTGACCATACCATTGAAGTCATCCATTTCGATGCTTGGCATTACTGTCGGCAGTAACCTTTCCTGGGAGAATCACGTGAGATCCATTGCTGGAAGTGCATCCCAGAAACTTGGTTTTCTGTTTCGTGTCAGGAGCTATTTCACCTCAGGTCAGCTGCTTATGATCTATAAGGCACAGATTCGACCTGTCCTGGAATACTGTTCCCATATTTGGAGTGCTGCACCTAAACACACCCTAAAACTCTTGGATTCTGTACAAAAAGGGCAATTCGTCTCGTCGGTGATGCCTCGCTTACAAGCTCGCTCACTTCTCTGGAACACCGTAGAAAAGTGGGCGATCTGTCTCTATTTTATAGATATTTCCATGAATTATCAGCAATCGTTTCCCTTCTGGCAGTCTCTTCCAGACTAACCCGTCAAGTTAAGTCTTCACACTCCTTCGTGGTAACTTTGGAGACTTGCAGAACATCTCTCTTCAAAGACTCGTTCATCCAACGAACAGCCAGGCTTTGGAACACATTGCCTAGGGAGGTGTTCCCGAGGCATATAACCTCCAGAAATTCAAGAAGAACACCAATTCCTACCTGCTTGCTCTTGGTTCTCACGATGTTCTCTGAACATTACAGGATATTCCTTTTCGTGAAAACCACAACATAAAAAAAAGAAAAGTAGCACACACACCGCCTCCACTGACGAGAGCAGCTAACTGAAATTGCAGGTTATCTAACCAGTGACAGTGGCTCAGAAATGAACAACATTGCTGAGTGGTTAAAACAGAATCGAAGAAAATGCGCCTGAAAAACGTGATTTTTATATGTGAGTAGTTGTTGGCGAAAATACAATGGGGATTGCCAGTACCTCAAAATATGCACTTTTCTCCACATGACGTAATGAAGGGCAGTTTATAACACATTTGTAACAATTTATTCACTCTGAATTTTGAAGAACTGATTAATTATTCGATATCGAAAATGTGATTTCAACACGTGTAAATTCAAACGTTCCTCTGCTGTGACGTCAGTGGCTCAATTTGTAATATGATTGGTTGATGTTTGTGATGGAGGAGACAAAGCCCAGAGTAACTGAGAGACACGCAGCAGTTGCCAAGTCTTTGTAAAATCTCTGAATTTATTCATAAATATATTCAGTAATCGTATTATTATTTGATGTGATCACTATAAGGTTTTTGAAACATTGTCATATAACAACTTAATTTTCATTAAAGTGGATATAATACTCATTCTCTGAAAATACAAATAATGATGTGGCAACCACGTCTACAAATTATGAATAAAAACATAACCTTCTTATTTGTCATTACTCGACATTTCGACGTCTTCTCTGCGTACTATAAAATGGCGTTTCCTACAGTTAAATCAGGAGTATACTCCTAGGTTAAGTCAACGACTGCCAACCAGATCGTCCCTATTCACAGTTGCCAAATCAATAATTATTCTTACCACTAATTTGCACTTCTCAAAATGAAAATAATTATTAATGCTTCCTAAATTAGAAGACCGGCCCATATATACCAATTCTTACCTGGGTAGACTAGGGATAATTATTTTTATATGAATTTCTCATCTATCTGCTTACTTGAACCTTCTTTATCTTCAATTAGGAGGTCGTAAATTGAATGATATTATGAAGTTTCATGGAGTACAAATGAAAATGTCATGATAATGAAAGAAAAACATCCAAAATCAACATTATATTATGATATTATTAGGAAAGTGAAAGAAAGGGCTTTTTCAGGCTAATTCTTTTTTTGTGATTTGGCAATGCTGTCCTTTTTATATCATTCTTTTCTTCTTAATATCATTGATTAACATGCAGGATTCCATTGATGAATATGCAAGAGAGAAAGGGGGTAGAGATCCCATTTCTCTCTTGATGTAGTCAAATTCTAAACAGACGCCCATTTTGACTAACTATGATGTTAGTCAGTATTATAAAGCATGAGAGAACAAGCGAACTAGAGAACATCCATCCTATGGATACAACATTGATGACTTTGTCGGCAGAAATGGAACTGCCAACAATATAAACCCTTTTCAAACTTTTAGGATCTCGTAAACTACTGGGTAAATATTTGATTATCTGGATCCTTTGACTGGTCAGGGCAAGGGCATATTGTCGGTTTTGATATGCTCTCCGAATGATTGTATAACATTTTATATTTCGTTCTTTGAAAGTTTGATGGATATGGTATCCAGTTTTTGTGAAATGAGAAAAATAGTGCTCTCACTACTTGAACATGGTCCATATCATCTTAGTAGCAGAGTTGCCATCTATAAATATATCATAGGTAAAAAAAGATTTGAATTGGAGCAATTGGACATCGGACATTGGTCCTTATTACAGAAATTGAATCTGAAATACAAAATTTTAAATAAAAGTTAAATTAGCGTACAAAGGAAAATAATTGACTCTGAGAGCGTTCGGAAAAAAGAAATTAACAATTTTTCATCCTATTATGAGCTTAATTGAGGCTGAAGAAAGAACCAAGTCAACTCGACAGACTGTGAAAAGAATGAGGTGGGAATCTCCGACGAATGAATCCCTGCATAAATTCACTGTAAAAGACCATTAATTGTGGAAAAAATAAAGTTCCCTCATCCATGCACCTGTCGAGAAGAATAAGAGAATGAAAAGGACCTGTTGGAGAATAGGAATTATGCCCGTAATATTCGAAGAGCAATTTATCCCAAGACGACGAGGAGACTCGGAAAAGAGATCGTTCGAGAGACAGGGAACGAGGCATATAAATCCGGGAAAAATGGGAGAACACCAATCAATCGAATGATCTCGGGGAAGTCTTACCGTTCTAAAGGTTCAACTAACGGCCGTACTTAAGTTGGCCATTAGTAAAGGCTACACGTTTCGCGGCTAAGGAGGCGACGTCATTTCTGTCGGTCTAATGGATTTTTCTGGTCGGCTCTCCTGCTAAATTGTCCGGCTGATGACCCTAATGAATTCGCATTAGGGGCTGTTGGGGATCGATTACAGAGCCGGAAGGTATACGTCAAATTTGATACTGATGAGAATTGATCAAGGAATGGTTAGATTAGATTAGAGATTAGGGGCCTAAGATCATCAGACCTCACATGCTCCTCGACCTGAAGATCTATTGTGCATCATTACCATTCAGGAAAGAGTGTCTCAATGAACTTTGTCACCTTTCTGAGGGCTACATCCATCACTTGCTCTGGCTTCAAAACCCAAGAGCCAAGGTGTTGTAGCCTTTTTCCGATAAACAGCTCCATAATGGCACAGCAAATGCTCGGCTGTATTGGTGGCTTCTTGAAAGAAGTGTCTTCCGACGTCTTCTCCATGTTCTTCAGATGATACCTCGCAAGACATTGTCGCCTTGAGTGTCCCCGTCAGTTTCCTCATTTCCGGTTTAGTGAGTGAGAGAATTTTTTAGTCCAGCTCGTCGAGTAGGAGATGGATGACCCGGCCTGTCTTTGAACATTGATGTTCTGCCAGAACGAAAGCTGTCTCTTTTGTTCCCATTCCTTAACTGCCATATAGCTTGATGTCACAAAATGGCTTTGGTCAGGGGAAGGAGATTGACGTTCTCCTTCCCTGGCCAGTTGATAGGCCAGGTACCCAAATAAGGTTGACCTGGTTTCTTTGAGGGTCGTTTAACATTCCTAGACTAAACTAGTGGGGAGTCAAGGGCTAGCAGGGCTGCTCTGCTGTCCGACACTGTATATTTTTGATTTTCGGTATAAGGACTGAACGAGAATAAATTCGCTATCATAAAAACGCCTATATCTCTTGAACCAATTGAGAAAAAATTAAAAATTTGATCATAGAAAGTGAAGAAAGTCATCAGCCTTTTTCAATAGAATCCTTTCAGGACGGAAAGTGGCCCAAATAGTGGGTTGTTCGCAGTCAACCGTTCAGAAAATCAAGTCGAGTTGTGGGCGTAGAACATACAAAGTGCAGAAAGTGCCAGATAGGAACGCTGTGAAGAATCAAGAAGCGAAATCAAGACCAAAGAAATTAAAAGAAGATTTCTTGAAAAATCTTTCCTGTTGCGTGATGGACAACGAAACCTATGTCTTGGCTGATTTCTCGCAACTTCCTGGTCAGGAATTTTATACTGCAGATTCTCGTGGAAATGTTGGCGAACAATTTCGCGTAAAGAAACAAGCAAAGTTTCCTAAAAAATTCCTGGTTTGGCAAGCAATTTGCACTTGTGGGAAAAGGAGCAATTTTTTCGTTGGCCAAGGCTCTGTTGACTCGAAGATATACATCGAGGAATGCTTGAAGAAACGACTTTTATCATTTTTACGTGAGAACGATGTGTCAACAATCTTTTGGCCAGATTTAGCTTCATGCCACTTCAGCAAGGCTACCAAGGAATGGTACGAAGCTAATGAGGTGGTTTTTGTCCCTGAAGAGGCCCATCCACCAAATTGCTCAGAACTCAGGCCAATCGAAAGATATTGGGCCCTGGTAAAAAGAGAAATGAAGAAGACTAAGGAATCAACGAAAACATTAGCGGAATTCAAGCAAAAGTGGAAGACAGCATCCCAGAATGACTGAGAACACTAAGAAGCAGGAATCATGATGGGAAGAATTCCAGAAAAAATCCATGAATTTTGTGAAAAATAGTTTTGTTTTTTTATTGTAAAAACAGTTTTCATCAGAATTAGAAGATCGCAAATGAGTTTGATTTTCGAAATCGGTCCAGTGGTTCAAAAGATATAAGCGTTTTTGTGATAGCGAATTTATTCTCGTTCAGTCCTTAGTTGCGTCCTGTACAAAGCGTTACACACTTAAGGCAAGGGTTGTTCCTTGTGCCGCTGGTCTAGAGGGACTCCTATATATTCTAGAGACTCTGCCACAATCTGCAATCACTGGGAGAGCATTCCAGAGGTGAAAAAGTCATCAGGTTCGGTTAATAAAGCTCGGTAATTGAAGAACGCTGCAGTATAGCGATGAAACGTTCTGCTCCATTTTCATCGTGAGTTGAAACCGCTAATACCCGTTTATGATAACGTTAAATACACGCAGCAAACAAAGGAAACTCTTCTCGCGACACACTAGATATGAAACAGCCAGGCAAACTTCGAATAGAGAGGCATTCCTGATACCGCAACTTTGAAACTCATTGTTCGTATCTGAATAGCAGCACGGGAACAAAGCGGCTTCGAAATCTAGCGATGCAAAAACGGGACCTTCTTGTTTACGCCAAGTTTCGGATATTAAAACAAAGAAAAAACGGTTACGCTCTCAAGAAGAATTCCCAGGACTCTCAATTAGGTCGTGCGATATCGAGACGGGGCGTTTTCCGGCAAGACGAGGTTAAACGAGCTGCGACGAGCACGTCCCTTTTTCATGCTTGTTAAATGCTTTGTTAACGGGTCTGATGCCATAATATAAACATGAATATCCGAAGTTGCCGCATAATCCTGCGTATATTCCATAGAAATCATAATATACTCTAGAATGCTAATTCCTTCGAGTTCCGCTGCGAAAAACGTTCCGCATAGGCAACTGATGCACAATGTGCGCATGCTCACCATTAGGTTATTTCACGTAGAACGATGCCAAGTCCCTAAATATTTTGTCGGTCCTATTTTGAGTTCAATATAATTAAACAATAAAAATATTCCATTGAGTAACAAACTTATTTTATAGCTCATGCGCGACTTCCTACGACTATTAGACACATTAATATCATAAGTGAATTGCAATATTTGTGGAATTGCTGAGAAAATTATAGCAGTAATGTAGCAGGTTTTACTGAAATTATATAGACCGTACAACACCGCTTTTTCTTCCTCACGGCAAATGACTTTGAAATGACCTCAGTGAAAGTTTAGGCAGGGACGGTTTCAGTCACAGTTTACTGGTGCTTTAGTTCCTGTATGACAGTATAAACACTACAAACTGTTATTTTCGTGTTTGATATTCTTCGTGTGCATTTTGCTTTTGTTGTGTGTTGTGTTCGATTTGGATTTTTTCGTATCAGATAAACAATGAACTGTATAGTGTTGTGGTGTGATAACAAAGGGAAGATTCCCGGAATTAATTATTTTGGGTACGTATTTAATAAGTTTTTGTATTTTTGTTGTATAAACTCTACGTTACTCAAGGAGCCTATCATTTTCAGCTTGACATAAAAGAGGCATGATGCTTGGATGTCGGCTTTGGGAAGGAATCCCATCGTAGAACATTTGGGTGAGAAGTATGTAATATGTTGCAAACTTTTTTCTTCAGAAGATATATGTAGAGAAGGCAAAAGAATCCAGTTGAGACCGAATGCAGTTCCAAAACTGTATTTACGAAAATGTGATCATATCATTCAACAAGGAAGGTAGGAAACTCACTATTGCTGAAAATATTCTGCCACTTGATCATTAGCTGAAAATAATTCATATTTGTAACTACAATCCCAATGATCCTTGAAGGGATCTGCAGAAGTGGAATAAATATGAATCAGACAATACCTATACATCCATTTTTTACTGTATAAGGTTTTGGATGATGCCCTAATTTGAAATATTCTGAGAAATATGTAATTTTTTCTCATACACTGTAATTTTTTTAAGGCCAGAATGTGTTCTAATTTTTTATTGTATAGTTCTAGGGTCCTACAAAAAATTCCTCAAAACAGAAATATCCCAATTAATGATTCCTCACAGGAAATTGCTGGAAGTATGGATGAAATGGAAGTATGTTTTTTTGATGGTAAGGAAAATACTCCTGGAGTTACTATTTCTTGCAATGCAGAAAGGTAAGACAATATTAATAATAGAGTCTAGGTTGTTTGAATTGAATTATTTCAGTTATTCCAGAAAGTATTTTTTGTGGAATAGCAATGTGTTTTTTGGAATATGTTGGGAATAAGACCTTCCACAACTTGAGAAATGAGTGTAGAAGGGCAAATAACTACTCTGCTCTCATAAGTTAGTGTCTACCATATTATTTTTCCTTTGTGGAAAAAAATCAGGAATTTGCTTTATACTGAACTTATTTATCTATTGATAAATATTTCTAGTTTTGTATGTAGATATTTCAGGTACTAACATCAATTCCCAGTTTCAAAACTTATATATTTTCCAGAACAATATTGAATTTTCAAACCAAAATCATTTCTATGAATTCAGTTACTAACTTCACAAATTGTAATATTATGTCAACTTCTAAAGTAAAGTTCGAAGTTGTATGACTTTCACCAAATTATCAATATATCCAATTTGCTAGCAGTCTTCAGTATCAAATGACAATCTAAAACGAGTAATACTTTGAGATAAAAACAATCATTTTATTTCAGGTCACCCATTAGTTTCACCACTTCCTCTACAGATTCTCCTAGAAGTTTGAGAAGAACTCGAGAAGATACCTCAACTGATAGTGAGGGTAATAAGAGAGAAACAAAAATGATTATACGAGAGATCAAAATCCGACACAACTATTGGTTAGTAGTATAATTAAATTAAATTTTGAACTCCAAATGTTCCCATAAAAATCTATATAAAACCTATTGAAAACCATATCTATTATCACACAGTATCAAAAAAAAACATTCCTACCTGAAAATTTACATTTATGTATTAATTTAATATTATAGATGTGGAAAACTGTAGGTTTTTTTTTATGATTAGCTGGAGAACCTTATCACAACAAGAAATTTGATCCAAATCATTAGAGCTATATTTAGAGATATATTTAATTATTAATTTTTCAGTGCATCACCTTCGAAACTTCTTCGTCAGCTAAAGGCTGCCAATGTTAGGAAAACTTTGGCCCAAAAAAAATTGAAATAGATTAAATAGAAGGCTAGACGTTTGAAAAGAAGAGTTTCAAGTTTAAAACAAGTTTTATGGAATGTGAAGAAAAAAAATTTGCTTTCTGAGAATGGTATTCATCTCATGGAAAAATCGATCGCAGGAGTACAGTTATTCATATTGAAAAGGTCCATGGAAGTTAGGAAGAAAAAAATCTCAAGGGAAACAATATAAACATACGTTTGGGAATGACATCAAAAATTTGCTATGACATTACAATTCCTATCATCAAAGGCTTATTTATATGTAAGAAATACTTTTGATGGTGCTCTTCCATATCTTTTGATATGATGTGAAGGGCAATTTCGTTCTAAATTAAATACTGGGGATAAATAACGTATTAGGTTAGATGAGTATCGATACCCAATTCATAAAAACGCACTCCCAAATAGTGCATAATTTTGGAAAACATCTGATTACCATAAACAGGTTATAATAGCAAGTCAATCTTTAGAGATAGATATATGCTATCGCTGACTTTTTTGTAGAACTACTTAAAATCATACATTGTATCCACGTAGGTCTTACGGTTTTTGCAGTGCACATGAAAATAGCTGATTATGGCTTATTTTTTGTAATTATTGAAGTTATAGTAGGTATCCTTAATTTTTCGGGTGAAAAGTATAGCCTATGTCACTCAGGGATAATGTAGCTTTCTAAAGGGTGAAAGAATTTCTGAAATTGGCCCAGTAGTTTTTGAGCCTATTCGTATCAAACACAAAAATACAAATATTTATAATATTAGTATAGATTTTCTTATGAGTCCACTGTTTAGATTAGAATGAACTATGTATAAAATTGGATAATATATTTTTGTTTCCAATGCTGTAGTGTCCTTGTCTTGACCTGTTCATTTCCCACTTAAGTATGTAAACTATGTGCACCTTTTCATTCATCATAATATGAACTGTTAAACATTTATGATTTACGCTTTGCTTTTCATTCGATTGACACATATCTATCCACTCGCACCATGAGATTGGTTCTTTATATAGAAAAAGAACGCAATTCATTATGAAAAATCATGAAATCTTGTGAGTAAACCATCTTTTACTGGATAATTCGAACTCAAAAATAAAATATATTGAAGTAAAACTTTGCAGTTTCATTCAGATATCTGATTGATTTTGGAATATACTCGGAACTCAAAAAGACAAATGACTTGAAGAATGAATGTAGGTATCAGAATTCACTCATGAAACGATGCAGAGTAATGCATTGGCAGATCTCCAATACATTTTCATGTTTCCACTATCTTCAGGAACACGAAGAATAGAACTGTCCTTTGGGGATATATTAGTATATTCTGCTCATTTGATTTTTCTTCTGTACTTTACCAAAAGATATTCGTTGTTTGTTAACCAGAATTTGTCTTCCTTGATCCTTGAATTATTTTTTTTACAAAAACCGGGTTTCTTCAACGCCTGAAGAGGTTTTGGAATAATGAAGGATTTTCAGCTTATTTTCCAGTCGCTGATGATTCCAAATTTACCATTCGAATAACTGTTGAAAATTATCAATATGTTCAAAACAATTAGTGTCGAATACTATTATGAATTGAATAAATTCAACTGCAACAATAACAGCATAAAATTTCATTGAAGCCGACCCTGTTCAGAAATAACCTAATGGCACACATGCGCATTATGGACCACACTGCAATTTTTACAACACTTTTGTTCATTTGATTAGCATTCTAGAGTAAGTATATATATTATGATTTCTATGGTATATTCTGGGAAAAGTTGCGCGCGTATAATTGGGAAGACGGGTTTTTATGGGGCCGTGTTAATTAAATCGTTAAAAAGTAGATTTTGCTGGGCCGGGGACTGACTTTATACGTACATTTAGAGCGAGATCAATGTTAACGTCTTCCACACGCTAAGTCAACGCCGTACGAAAGCGATTTTCGGTCACGAAATAATGAACATCGATCAATGAAGCTTTCCAGAATTTTTTTTTTATGTTGTGGTTTTCACGAAAAGGAATATCCTGTAATGTTCAGAGAACATCGTGAGAACCAAGGGCAAGCAGGTAGGAATTGGTGTTCTGCTTGAATTTCTGGAGGTTATATGCCTCGAGGAACACCTCCCTAGGCAATGTGTTCCAAAGCCTCGCTGTTCGTTGGATGAACGAGTCTTTGAAGAGAGTTCTGCAGGTCTGCAAAGTTACCACGAAGGGGTGTGAAGTCTTAACTTGACGGGTTAGTCTGGAAGAGACTGCCAGAGGGGGAACGATTGCTGATAATTCAGAAGAGCATCGCTCATGGAAATATCTATAAAATAGAGACAGATCGCCCACTTTTCTACTGTGTTCCAGAGAAGTGAGCGAGCTTGTAAGCGATGCATCACCGTCGAGACGAATTGCCCTTTTTTGTACGGAATCCAAGAGTTTTAGGGTGTGTTTAGGTCCAGCACTCCAAATATGGGAACAGTATTCTAGAACAGGTCGAATCTGTGCCTTATAGATCATAAGCAGCTGACCTGAGGTGAAATAGCTCCTGGCACGAAACAGAAAACCAAGTTTTTGGGATGCACTTCCAGCAATGGATCTCACGTGGTTCTCCCAGAAAAGGTTACTGCCGACAGTAATGCCAAGCATCGAAATGGATGACTTCAATGGTATGGTCACTCCCGACAATTTTATGCTGGGCACAGTAAGATCGGCTTTTCTAGAGAAAAGACATGCTTGTGTTTTGTTTGCGTTGAATTCTACCAAGTTAATAGATCCCCATTCAAGAATTGTTGCCAAGTCCATATTTTTGTTGTTAACATTTCTTCCTCGTTCGTTTTTGAATCTACGCGACTACGCGGTGTTGTAACGTGCAAACAGCTATTATCGCGACTGAATCCTTTGCGGCAGTCCTCCAAACAGTACATGACCCTATACCACCGCAAAAATGACCATATCAATACCCACAGGACGATTCTTTGTGGAGCGACATCCTGAAAATGATGTTTTTGAACGAGCATCCAATCTTCAAAGGAAATTACACTTCGACATCAAAAAATATACATTTCGATCCGGATAAACCTTTGCCAATAACGAGTCCGCGGTAATTTTCAATCGGAAATTCGATTTCCCGACCGCAATGTGCCCCTTTTCTAACCGCATTTTCGCCAGATCGGTCACAGCCATTCTAGGCGGAGGTATAAATCTGCAAAAAGTTGGCAGTCGTTAAAAACTAATTAAAAGTTCCGAACAAACCCGAACTCGAATTAATCTGTAGGTGCGAAATACGATTATGTAAATATTGAAAATTTATAACACCGAAATAATTTGGAACCAAATATGAATTATTCAAAAAGTTTCAAAACGAGTTTCGGAGGGGACAGTTTCACTATTAATAATCTGTCTTCAATAAAAGTAGATTGTGAAGAGTCAACAGCGTTGTTACTTCAAATTCTCTCAGACACTATGTTGTCCATCCAAAAGATCTTAATTTCCATTAGACAGCTGAAGAAGGACACAATGAAGCGTCTAATACACTAACTCTGAAGTATACTGCTCCACAAGAGTTAGGGATATCGTATTCAATCGTTTTTAAAAGTACATATGTAATCTTCGAGAAAAATCGCTGTAAAATCATTCAAAACTCAATAACACAACTTGAATCGATCCAATAAAAATTAGCGTGAGACATTTCGTCAATCTGGTCGCATTTTTTCTGAAGTTTGGTTCTTTGCATATGCTTCATGAATGTTCTTAATTTGAAATGAAGTAAGTTTATCAACGGCTCCGATTTGAAACGAGTTTTCTGAAAATGCCAAGACGTAAATTAACAAACGCTGAGGCTAATAGGGCTATTGGAATGCTACAGGGTGGCCTAACTCAGGTTGTTGTAGCGGAAAGGCTCTCCAAGTCAGCCAAAATGTGATATCTCGACTTTGGAATAGGTTCAGGGAGACAGGTTTCGTGACAAGAACAAGGCTTGGTGGGCTGCGATAAACAACACCTGCTCAGGATCGTTTCTTCACCGTTTCGGCGAGAAGAAACCCTACATGCTACGGAATACTCTTCAAAATGCAGATGGGGTCCAAGTTTCCATCGAAACCATCAGACGACGTTTGAGAGAGGTGAATCTAAGTTCTAGACGTCCATTAAGAGGAGTTCCATTAACACGTGACCATGAGCGTCAAAGACTGGAACGGGAAAGGCAACATATCAATTGGAACGATCAATGGCGTAGTGTCCTTTTCACTGATGAATCCAGATATGGACGATAATCAGATTCTCAAAGCAAGAGGGTATGGACAATCCCACGCATACCCCGTCATCGTCGCTATGTCCAAGAAGTCCATCCATTCCGAGGGGGTAGTGTTATGGTATGGGCCGGGATATGTTTCAACGGGCGCATAGATCTACACATTTGTCCTGGGAATATGAACGCCTTACACTATAGGGAGCATGTTATTGACAATGTTGTGCCAAATTTTCACGCTGCCATTGGTGAAAATTTTCAATTTCTAGACGATAACGCTAGACCGCACCGTGCAGCCATAGTTGAGAATGCGTGCGAGGAGCTTGGTATTCCACATTTACCAATACCTCCGCACTCACCAGATCTGAATTGCATAGAACATGCATGGGATATGCTCCAAAGAAGATTAGATAATCATCAACCTACCTCAGAATCCTTAAATGATCTGAGAAAGCTTCTGCCCCGTTCATGGAACCAAATTCCTCAAGAAGTGTTCAACAACCTCGTGTGTAGTATGCAAAGAAGATGTCAAGCTGTTATTGATGCCCGTGGAGGCCATACATTGTATTGATAGTCCTAAAATGCTTGAATTCTCTGGGAATGAAATTTCGTTATTTTACTCGATTTTTTTAACCACCCTGTATACGCTGCATACCTACAGGCTAAAATTAATTTGCAACTTGAAATCATAAAAATATGAATTTTCATCAAAAAATCTTACTCATGTGGAGCAGTTTATTTCATCTTCAGAAAGACGATTACAGAGTAATTTCAGAGTGGGGCCTGGATCAGGAGTTCTGCCGAATAAGGATAACATTCGTGGAATGAGCCACTTCCAAAAACATACTCTGGATACATCAGAACGTTGCCATCGAAGCATCCTGTTATGCGGTTCACCCAAGACAACGCCTTACTCGGATATTGAAAATTCTTCCAACAGCACTCGATCTACGTCTCGAATAATGTCTCATTAGGGCGACTAGACAAATGGTGTGTCATAAACTCCAATATCCTCCCTACGTTTGAGAGAATTTGTTTCCTTACTAAATCGAGCGCATCCTTCCATTACATGGGGAAGACACGGTGTCTTTATAATGAGCAACATATTTTTTAGACGCGTTGTTTGGCTCCAGAAAAGCGCGGTTACGACATGGGATAATATAATTGACTGCTGAAAAAAATTGAACACTTTGATGATGGAATATGTTATGAGGAGGAACTTTCCTTGAAAAGGGTCTAAAACAATACTGCACGGATCAGTGTAAATTTCCAGTTGCAGTTTGTATTTTTAACGTATCAGTAGACATACAGGATGAGTCTTTGACTTGTACATAAATTTCAACTGGAGATTCATGAGGTCAAAAGAAACATTTTTCATTTTCCATTTTTCCGAATTCGGCTCTGTTGAAAAGATATAGCCATTTGAAAAAAAAATGGGCTGACTACGCCTCTGGAATGATCTTCTGGAATTGATGCAAAGTTCATATTTCTCGATATCAATTGAGTTTATACATTTAGGAAATACTCAAGTACTAACCTTATTGGAATAAAAATGTTGCAAACACGATAATTTCAACAAAAACAGTTAGTTTCATCGGATTATATCTGCAACTAAAAAGCCACATTTCTCACACCAAAATAAGTTCCTTCTTCGATTTTTCTGCAGATTAGTTTGTAAACACTAATAACTTGTTCATATTTTCCTCGAAATTCCCAAACAATATCATGAAGAAAGACTTTTCATTCTCATCAGAATTTATTATCAAACAACCCAACCTGATCAATTATGTATCGATTCTGTGAATGTTTGCACAGAAATTTCAAGATGTTGTCAGCTTAGCTGATATTTTCATTGAGGTTAAGGATTTGTTACGAAACATAGTATAAATCACGATACACTTGTGTACCGTGGTATAAATATCTATGAATTCTGCCGTTTCCATCATAAATCGAGTTTGCCGCCAAATTTTACCGCGCATGCGTAGAAAGAAAACCGAAATATTGGTCATGTGGAGGCCATCGATAAACAATAACAAACCAGAGTCTCCGAACAAACTGTAAACATCATGTGAAGTTCTGAATACATTTAGTGAATTATTGTTCTAATGTGATTCATTATGTGAAGTGAATTCATATAATCTCAACCGTGTCGAGTTTATAAAATTCCAAGAGGATATTGTTTAGATAGGAACATCGCCACAGATTAGAAGGTATCATTTTATTTTTAATTGATTTCAATTCAACACATAGTTTGTATCGATATTCATCATTCATATCCGAATTTTGTATTTCATCGTTATTTAACTTCAATATGGACCAGTAACTATGAATTTTCAATAGAAACTTTGAGTGTTAAATCCTTCTTGGTGTTCACTTTTATCTCCCACATTTGTGGGATTTTATTATAAAAATATCCCCACAAAGTTGATAAATATTGTGACAACATTGTAAACTCGTTTAAAGACCAGAGAAGGAAATAGGAATAATATTCGATGATATTTAATTCAGAGACGCATTCAGATTATTCTTGAAATTAATGATTTTTTCGTCAAATTTTTCCGGGTAAAATTGGAAATAACTCGAAAACGACGCGTTTTATTGGAAAAAAATAAGAATAATTTCAGTTTCTTAAATGATTGATCCAAAGATCCGGAGATATAAACAGAAAATTGTTTTTTCATGGATTTTCGACACCCTGTATCTTCGAAACCAAACCGAATTTTGAAAAATAGTATAGGAAAAAAGTGTTTCGTTTGATGAGAGGAATCTACAGTTGAAATATATGTACAAGTCGAAGACTCACCCTGTATATTCTTTTGACATAAAGAAATACCTAGGAGCATAAAATAATATAATATTCTATGCTCCTAGGAAATACTGACGGTGTATTTTCATAGAACCGAAAGATTTTGCACGTTTTTCGCCGTTTCGATGGACGTAAAATTCCTATAAATCACCGCGAAAAGTCATATCGGCCATTTCGCTGAAACTTCGATCGTAAAACTGTGAGGTAACTGGTGTAAGAGCCATATCTCAGGAAGGACACATTAAAGTTTCACATGCCTTCGTCATATATTTGTTCAACACTTTTTATTATGTGGTCGTTCTGAATTATGAATGCCTTTTCGAGCGAGGGACATTAAATATTGCCAATGTGCTTCTATGTTGCCCCCCCACATAAAACTGTAAAAACATAACGTTGATCTAAGCGATTACGTATAGATGATTGAATGAAATCAATGAATTTTCTAATAATAATTTCTAAAGATTTCAATTACCTCAAGATAATAAGTAAGGCAATAAAAATCGATGTTTTCTTCCTCGATAGTTTGGCGGAAAGAGTACTTGATCGGCTATACAGGGACGTAGGTTCGATTCCCGTTTGAGTTGTCACTTTTTTTGTTCAACAACCTTTAATACTTCATCAGTAACGTAGTCATAGTCGTTTAAGACTATTTTTTATTAAGGTTTCGAGGGGTGGAAAAAAATATGGGAGTAGGCACCGGAATTCGGAGTCAACAAAGCCGTGGCATTCCATAACGCCCACTCAAAGGGGAGCAGATAATACAATCGGAGCGGGCGTAAATCTCGCCTGGTAGTCGCCTGCCCCATCACGAAAAGTTCCGCAGGTTCGTTCCTACCAAATTGAGTTAATCCCTGCATTCTCTCACCTTGTCCCGGAGGGTTTACGACGGGATAAGGGATGACACGGAGGGGTGTAAGATGACAGGTTTTTGAACGGTTGCCGCCAGTAAGTCGGCCTGTTTTGTGTTACGATGATTCGAGCATGATGAACTCGAAGGGGAAAACTTTTCCGGAGTGTGAGTGAAGCGAGAATATGTTGACGGTCGCTCAGAGAACTTGTAAGGAGTTTTGGATGTTGGTGTTTCTCGGAAAGGTGAATTATAGCGATCAGAATGTGGATGATGCGAGATATATTCGTGTAAATTCCTTCTAGGTGTTGGAGGCTTGATTGATGGGTGTAGAATATTGCGGCTATCCATCAAAGCGAGCAGAGGAAATTTGAACACCAGAACTCTGAAGAAGTCAGTCTTCAGAACTGCTTTTTTTTTGGATAGTTGGAGTGGACTGTCTGATTCATATTTTCCGGTTTTTCATTCATGAGGCCAAGTTTCAACCTGGCCAGTTTCAGTATACGGAACCGCTCACCTATCCCAACATTATCGGCGGTCAATCTACTGACGATCGCCATTAGTAGGGCCTTCATGTCATCATTGTCCAAGCTCGCTCTCCAATTATCGAGTTTAATTGAATAGAAAATCCGGAATCCATTTGTTTCGGCTAGAACCGTTCCACGGATTGGCCTTATCGATCGAAATTGTTTCAACAACGATGGGCGAAACGCTAATGCTCGCCTATTTGAAATTCCGAAACTGCTTTTAGAACGACAGTGATTATGGGTTCGACCCAAAATAATTCGAGTAGAACTTGCCATTTATTTCACAAAATTGTAGGTGAATGTCGCAACCGACACCGAAAACAGTTTTGAGATGTTTCTTGATGAAGCTTGATTTTTTTTAATTCTCCTGGAATTTCAGACAGTTCTCTGCGATTTCACACTTTTGGGAAGTCTATTCAGTATTTACATCAATTTTCGCATTATTTAATCGCATATTCAAATGGAATTATTTTCAAAACATAGAAAATTGATTTGTCGAGGGCCACTCCAAAAAATTGATAAACAACCGCCGAAAAACGATTATGGACTCAATTTTCATAGACTCTCAAATTCAACCCGACCTTTTCATGCGAAAATAGTTTTTTATGATATGAGTGTTAAAAGTGATGTTTTATTTTGTGAGCGAAAAAGTTTGTGGAATAAGCGGAGCGAATTGAACAATTTCACGAACAAAATAAAATCACTTTTAACACAAATACCATAAAATGTTTTTTGTACAACTGCCCTATTTTGATAATGAAATGGGCGAATTTGCAATGACAATAAACTTCGAAATGCATTTTAATATTCAAATAATCAAAAGGTTGTTGTGAATGGCAAACGTTGCCAACGTTATGATTACTAACAAATGAGAAAAGACGCTGTCATTTGAATTTCGTTCCTGCCCAACATTCGTCTTGGGTTTTTAACTGCTTAATATGCTTGTCGAGAGTCCAATTATTAATAAAAGTGACGATTTGGTTGTTCCTGTGTATATTGAAGAGTCTGCAAGAAGAGCAAATCTGGAACTCCTACCTAAAAAATCTGTTCAGCAGTACGATATTGCATATAACAATTTCCTGGCCTGGTGTAAATTGATAAATGTAGAAGAGAACTTCAGTGAACCTGTTTTCCTGGCATACTTAGAAGCAAAATCAAAAATATGGAGTTCATCAACTTTTTGGAGCAAATTTTCAATGATAAAGTCAAGCGCCCTTGTTGAAAATGGTGTGGATGTTAGTAAATATTTTAAGGTGATAGCATATTTAAAACGGAAAAGTGAAGGATACCGTTCCAAAAAATCGAAAATTCACACTCGTGAACAAGTTGAAAAGTTTATAAATGAGACACCAGATGAGAAATACTTGATGGTTAAGGTTGCAACTATTTTCGGATTATTTGGAGCCTGTCTGCGTGAAGAATTGTGTAATTTATCAGTGGAAAACATTGAAATATTAAATGAATCATTGGTTATACAACTTCCAAACGCAAAAAGGAAAGTCAGTAGTTCTTTCAGTATTATTGGGAACTATGTTGATTATTTTCGTAAGTACTTCGCACTGCGCCCTTCTGTCATCAAACATCGTCGTTTTTTCCTGAAATACATGAATAATAAATGCACTGCCAATCCAGTTGGTATCAATACATTTGGGAAAATTCCATATATTATTGCCGAATTCCTCAAACTGCCAGAACCAAAGCAATATACAGGATACTGTTTTCGAAGATCTTCCGCTTCATTGCTAGCAGAATCAGGAGTAAATATTACGGATATAAAAAAACATGGTGGATGGAAGTCTACGACGGTAGCCGAGGGCTATGTTGATCATTCCATTGCATATAGAAATTTCATTGCTTAAAAAATTCTCCCAACCTCAACAGATTTTGGATCTTCATCATCCAATATTGTACTTCCGGTTTCTACAAGTAGGTACTGATGGTGCTGAGGATTCTAATAATGTGTTGTTAAGCTCCCTAACGTCACAGGGCATTAATGTTAGTAATTGTTCTAGTTTTACGATTAATATTGATGTTCATAGGTCATGATTGTTAAATATTGATAATAACAATTTGCAATTGCTGAATTTTTTTCATCTGATTTCATCATAAGAAAATGCAGTGCTAAAAATATTTTTAACACTAATGTTAAAAATATTTTTAACACGCTTCCACGTAAACAATCAATGTTAACATTGTTTGCTGTCATTAAAAGTGTCACTTTCAATGGCAGTTGTACAAAAACTTATTTTTTTTTAAGAGAAGCAATTGAAGCGCCCTCAAGACATCCTTTAACTTCAATTTAAAAAAAATCAAGCTTTTAGGTGGAAAATTGAGGGCGTGAACTTAAAAATGAAAGGCACTTTTCGAATGGAGTATCGGTGCCGTCGGCCACAGTATAAAGGCCCCTCAACAAATCTCTGCTACAATCTTGTGCTTCCATAGCAGTAAACCAATTGATTATCCTGTGCGTCACGCTAGTATTGGAGAGTTCTATAACATATATGTCAAACTACTATGGCCAACAGAGGAGTTTGACATAAAATGAATGCCACATAATTCGGTCCAACATAAAATATTTTCTTGACATAACATTACGGTGACTCTCCCGTGCAGAATACGCGAATTATGTTGATCACTCCACACCTTCCCATTTTTCGGCTAGGCCCCCCTCGAATAATGACATGGCCGACATTAAACATGTCCCCGGATGCCGCCACGTGAAACATAGGACCGCATACACCACAATTACGATGTTGCTTGTGGTGGAACGGCAGATAAATGGCCGAACGTAATGTCTGTTGACATAAATAAAGCACCGCCCGGGCGCGCAGCGCGCCCGACAATGCGACAAAGGTACAATCGGCAATCCCCCGAAATCTGCTACGGGAAAAATTAATCGTGGGATACATTGTTTCTGCCGTCCGGCCGTTTCGATTCGCCGCCCCCGTTATTAGGGCAGATCGGGACGGACGAGACCTGGAAAAATCCGGAATTTAAAAATCTGGCTGGTAACGGATTCGATGATATTGTACCTTTTTGCGAACAGGTTTAACTGTGACGTTTCAATCTACCAGCTCCTCGAAATCTGTTTCGGAAGCTGTTTTGTATTCTATAGCTAAGATCGAGAGGCCATAGAGACTTTTCTGACTCATTAAGGAACGCAAATGATTTTTTATTATTTTCAATTTGCTGAAACTGCTTTCACATCTTGCAGACGTGGTAGGCAATGTGCACTATATTCTATATAATGTCAGCTTTACTGACATTATAGGGAAAGCATCTTTCAGATTTTGCCTGTGAAGAATTTGTAGCAGATCTAATGAAGTCGATCTTTCACTTATTTCAGGAACCAACATTTTGAAAACCGCTAGTTCCTAACAAAAATCAACTGCATTCAAGTCTCTTCGATATTTTTGGGCTAAAAGGGTCCCGTTTTCTGCAGATCCTCTTTTTGCATGTTCAAAAGGGCATGTCCATTGAAGAATGAGAAATTCGTATGCAGACTCTCTGCGCTTTCTTTTTTTTTATTTCTGACAATAATCTGTCGAAAACAACCTTAATTTCCTCGGAGAATAAACCAACAAGATCCGTTCTTGACTCATCATCGCACATTCCGTCAACCTACTTTTTCTTCTTGGAAACACGTTTATTTCTAAGAATTGGCTCCACATACAATTCTTCTGAAAGAAGTGTAGCTTCCGAGATCCAGTTTTCAATAAGTTTTTCTGTCATTCCTTGCAAGATCTTCATAAGACCTTGCATGAACGATAATGAACGTGAAATAACTATATCTCCTTTCTGACCATATTGATCTCTCGCAGAATATTATCCCAAATTGTTAGGTTCAGTATGAATCTAAAATCCATCACAGCCTGAAGCAAATGACCAGCTTCATACTTGTATTCTGCGACTATAGTGAGGATTCTTTGATTTCTTCCACAGCCTTCACAACTCCCGGTGAATTATTGAGCAAGGCATTAACAGCTTGATGTTTAGTCCATCTAGTTTGGCTACTTCCTTTAAAATTTGTTTTCGTCCACTTTTTCATAATTGTCCATCGTGTGGTTGAACTAACAAAAAAACAATACAGTTTTTGTACAACACCAAATAAATTTACTGCTTCTGAACATGATAAAGACGAATGGACTCCCACAAGATTCAGAGAGTGTAGAATTCTGGATTGGACTCCTTCATATATATGGCAGCTTGTCAACTTCTAAGAAGTCAATAAAACTTTCCTTCATTTTTAGTATTATATAAGTCTTTGCCTTTATCTCATATCCAGACTACGTTCTCTTTAAATTTCGTATAACCTGGTTCATTTGTTCTGTGAGAGATACATCTGGGGTACAGTCGAACATAATAGTGAAATAGTTGGCCTCCTTGGTCTCATTAATAATGCTATTCCGAACTTTGGTGGCCATTAAATCGATAATTTCATTTCGCATATTTTTGGGAAGATAGGATGTTTGTCCTTTATTTGAGTGGTCAAGATGGCACTTCAGAGTCGGGTCATATTTAATAATAATATTTTTTTTCCGAGAAAATCAAAAATAAATAAAAATTAACCTCTGGTTGTTTTTAGCGTGGGGGCGTAATAAGATCAGCGTCGAACTCAGCTGATGTTGCTCCATCACGTCAATGGCAATAATTTTTCTTTCGGGCACCTCACGTTAGACCCTTAACGAGGCGAATTTCGCCAAGGGCTGTTTGATGGTCTTCCTTAAATAAATCGAGCAAACTTTACTCAACCCTAACGAGATAGTAGATAAGCGGAAGTGCTTTCCGCGAACTTTACGAATTGAATAAGGTGTGGAAGGTACGAGGGGCTCAAGTGAGGGGGTTGTTCATGAAATGTGGGAGTAGGAATTATCTCGACGTAGCAGTTTGGTTCGTGTTGGCTCATCAGGTGTGTTATGAGGCAGAAATTTTGTTGGATTAGCTGTAGGTGTCTAATCTTTGAAGATATTCTCCACTGGGAGGCAGAACCACTATTGGTTGCACCGATGGTGTCATGGTAGAATATAATACATTGAGCACTGCTGTAGCTTCCCTCTAATTGGTCCAAGTTCGCCAAATCGTAGATCCATTGGCGGCTTTAAGTACGTCCAAGCGGGGATACAGGCCCAGAGGCCCTTAATTTCCCTGGTGCTATTGTTACAGAGCTTAGTGCTTATGTAGCTACATCTTTTAGGTGGAAGAAATCATCATTGCTGGTATTGACACTGACGTCTTGCACTTCTCAAACCAATCCTCAAATAAACTGCTCCACATGAGTTAGGGATATTGACTTATTGCAAAAAATATGGTTAAAATGAGATTTTTGTGATGAAAATTCATATTAATATGATTTCAAGTTGCAAATTAATTTTAGCCTGTAGGTCTGCAGCGTATAAAGGGTGGTTAAGAAAAATCGAGTAAAATAACGAAATATTATTCCCTGAGAATTCAAGCGTTTTGAGACTATCAATACAATGTATGATCTCCACGGGCATCAATAACAGCTTGACATCTTCTTTGCATACTACACACGAGGTTGTTGAACATTTCTTGAGGAATTCGGTTCCATAAACGGGGCAGAAGCTCTCTCACATCATTTAAGGATTCTAGTGTGGGTTGATGATTATCTAATCATTTTTGGAGCATATCCCATGCATGTTCTATGCAATTCAAATCTGGTGAGTGCTGAGGTATTGGTAAATTCGGAATACCAAGCTCCTCGCGTGCATTCTCAACTATGGCTGCACGGTGCAGTCTAGCGTTATCGTCTAGAAGTTGAGAAGTTTCACCAATAGCAGCGTGAAAATTTGGCACAACATTTTCAATGACATGCTCCCTATAGTATAAGGCGGTCATATTCCTAGGAGAAATGTGTAGATCTGTGCGCCCGTTGAAACATATCCCGGCCCATACCATAACACTACCCCCTCGGAATGGATGGACTTCTTGGACATAGCGACGATTACGGGGTATGCGTGGGATTGTCCATACCCTTATTCTTCGATAATCTGAAAATCGTCCATATCTGGATTCATCAGTGAAAAGGACACTACGCCATTGATCGTTCCAATTGATATGTTGCCTTGCCCATTCGAGTCTTTGACGCTTATGGTGTTGATGGAACTCCTCTTAATGGACGTCTAGAACCTAGATTCAACTCTCCCAAACGTCGTCTGATGGTTTCGATGGAAACTTGGACCCCATCTGCATTTTGAAGAGTATTCCGTAGCATTCTACACATATATGTAGGGTTACTTCTCGCCGAAACGGTGATGAAACGATCCTGAGCAGGTTGTTTTTCGTCGCCCACCAAGCCTTGGTCTTTCCAACACGGAACCTGTCTCCCTGAACCTATTCCAAAGTCGAGATATCACACTTTGGCTGACTTGGAGCCTTTCCGCTACAACAACCTGAGTAAGGCCACCCTGTAGCATTCCGATAGCCCTATTAGCCTCAGCGTTTGTTAATTTACGTCTTGGCATTTCCAGAAAACTCGTTTCAAATCGAAGCCGTTGATAAACTGACTTCATTTCAAAGTGAGAACATTCATGAAGCATATGCAAAGAACCAAACTTCAGAAAAAAGGTGACCAGATTGACAAAATGTCTCATACTGATTTTCTTTGGATCGATTCAAGTTGTTATTGAGTTTTAAATGATTTTACAGCGATTTTCTCGAAGATTACATACTTTTAAAAACGATTGAATACGATATCCCTAACTCTTGTGGATCAGTATATTTTCAGATCTCTCAGCTTCTGCCTCTTATTTTTAAGTAATCATCTTATTTTTTCATCTTCTAATTGTTTTTTTCGAGCAGTGGCTCTGGACTGAAGACAGAAACCATTGTATTACCCCGAGAAAAAGAATCTGCCAATTCTTTTCGTGACCTTGTACTTAGAACAGTTGCAATTACTTCTCAACCATAAATGAATAGATGTGCTTCTAGTAGCAGCTAAGGCTTCTGCAATAGCTTCACCTATGAGTTGAAAACCCCCAACCAATGACAGGAACTACTTCCAGGAACATTTCGCCTTGCCAGAAATAAACAGAATTCTCCACAAATGTAGAAAGATTCTCTTACGACTCCTGGGAGGGTTCGAATTTTTGGTACCAATGAGGGATTCATTATTTGATTAATTCCAAATTTATTAACGCTACACTTGAACAGTTATGAGTTAGCCAATCATCGACCTCGTTCTGTTTTCACAAAGCCCCATTCGAACGCTGTTTATCCCCAGATACATCAATTCCGTGCAATCTGCATGTGTTGGCGATCGAAAGAAAAAACCCATAATTTTCGGGCGGAATCAATACGGGACAGATAACCGCAAAATTTAGGACGGCCCATGTCGCCGAACTAGAATTATAGGCAACGAGTTTATCGGACCACAATGTCGACATGTAGCCATGAAGCTAGCTAGTCAGGGGCCGCTTTGTATATGCATCGTGCTAGGAATTCGTTGAACTGAACGACTGGCATATCTGAATGAGGCGTTGTTATGGGGTTATGGGGTTATTGAGTTGTTGATCCTCGACCAATCGTTCGATATAACCGCGAATCACAGGGGAATATGGTTCTGGAATTGGAGAGTGTAAAATACAGTAAGGTGTAGGATGAATCTCTCTCTTTTGGAAAATCTGAATTTAAATTCAAATTCTCCATTTTTCGGTATAATTTGTTTGCATTTACATCGAAACTTGAAAGAATTTCGGTTATTTCATTCTTGGATGAGCTTCACTTTTCTATAGGGAATCGCTAGTAATTAGCTGTAATTCTTTCCTTTTAGCTGCTTGAGCCTTTCTTGAGTTTTTAAGTCGATTTCTCGCTCCTTCGTCGCTCGTTTTCGAATTTCGCATTGGAATAGGAGCCCATTTTGCAACTCCCACTACTCGTATATTTGACAAGTAGGTACGCAATTATTTGCGTACTTGGCAAGTAGACCAAATTTCGAACTAGAAAGACAAGATTGACAAGTATTGGCCGAGTGAACCACTCCCACTACATGCCAAATATAGGCAAGTGGCAAATATTTGCCAAATACACGAGTAGTGGGAGTCTGGCTTAAGGACTGACCGAGAATAAATTCGCTATCACAAAAACGCCTATATCTCTTGAACCAATTGAGAAAAAATCAAAATTTGATCATAGTTAGCTTTTTTATGAACTTCAGAAACATGTGGAACAGTTACCTTATAGATATTTCAATTCTCCGTCGCAAAATGTCAAGCGAGTGAAAACACGAGAATTTATAGTGAAAATTCTTCAAAATAATCAAGAATGGAGCTTCAAAAGAATCGCAAAAGAGGCTCGCGTTCGTCCGGAAACGGTATCAAGAGTTGTTAAGCGCTTCAACGAAGATCTTACAATTAACCGCAAGGAAGGAACCGGGAGGAAAAAGGGGTTTCATAGCCCACAAAAAGTGGAGAAAGCCATCAGCCTTTTTCAAAAGAATCCTAACCTTTCAGGACGGAAAGTGGCCCAAATAGTGGGTTGTTCGCAGTCAACCGTTCAGAAAATCAAGTCGAGTTGTGGGCTCAGAACATACAAAGTGCAGAAAGTGCCAGACAGAAACGCTGTGAAGAATCAAGAAGCGAAATCAAGTGCAAAGAAATCAAAAAAAGATTTCTTGAAAAATTTTTCCTCTTGCGTGATGGACGACGAAACCCATGTCTTGGCTGATTTCTCGAAACTTCCTGGTCAGGAATTTTATACTGCAGATTCTCGTGGAAATGTTGACGAACAATTTCGCGTGAAGAAACAAGCAAAGTTTCCTAAAAGATTCCTGATTTGGCAAGCAATTTGCACTTGTGGGAAAAGGAGCAAATTTTTCGTTGGCCAAGGCTCTGTTGACTCGAAGATATACATCGAGGAATGCTTGAAGAAGCGACTTTTACCATTTTCACGTGTGCACGATGTGTCAACAATCTTTTGGCCAGATTTAGCTTCATGCCACTACAGCAAGGCCACCAAGGAATGGTACGAAGCTAATGAGGTGATTTTTGTCCCCAAAGAGGCCAATCTACCAAATTGCCCAGAACTCAGGCCGATCGAAAGATATTGGGCCCTGGGAAAAAAAAGAGAATTGAAGAAGACTAAGAAATCAACGAAAAAATTAGCGGAATTCAAGCAAAAGTGGATGACAGCATCCCAGAAAGTGACTGAGAACACTTTAAGAAGCATGATGGGGCGAATTCCAGAAAACTCCATGAATTTTGTAAAAAATAGTTTTGGTTTTTTTATTGTAAAAACAGTTTTCATTAGAATTAGAAGATGATTCGAAAATGAGTTTGATTTTCGAAATCGGTCCAGTGGTTCAAAAGATATAAGCGTTTTTGTGATAGCGAATTTATTCTCGTTCAGTCCTCATACTATTTCGAGGTATTTTCCTGTGTCAAATTCATTTCCAATTTCTTGCGATCTAATTCATCACTAGAACTGACTATATCCGAAGCGCTGCATTTGTTCTGTGTTTAAATATTTCGAAAATTTTAAAATCCATAAAAGATTTCTCTTCGAACGGGAGTACCAGTTTAAGGTTCTATCCATTGAATTATATAAGCTACCAATCAGTCCGGACTTCCATCTACTTGTAACACACTCATACACCTTTACAAAAACGTTTTAGAGACGTTTGGTCCGATCAGTATCATGTAAAGGATTAAATGTGTCATTTTTTTGTGCTGGAGCCAGAATTGCAACGCGAGCGCATGAATTGGCGACGAAGAACCGGAGCGAAGAACGCAATCCATCAGCCCAGTCCCCGATCATCGGCTTCGATCGGGACGACTCGTCGACAACCGAACTCGCTCTATTTGTCAACCGGGGGTGTTTCCAAGCCATCGCTTATATTTTATCCTCGGGACATTAGTCATCCTAATAGGTTTATCTGCCGAATCGTCGGAAATACCCATCGGCGCGGGTTATGCATAATGTATTGGGTACTTAGGATGGACGCCGAAAGGAATTGATATAATGTCCCGAAGGATCGAACTGCGTCGCTTGATCAATGCCGCCTTTTTCACGAAGCCAGTATTTTTGCGGCTCATTCGTTCTCGCGACCGGAAGAAGATATCCCTCAACAAGGACGATCCAATTTTTCTATTCAATATGCACTCGGCTCATGAATCCCAACCTCGTCGCCGCTGTTATATCAATCGTGATAGTTACTCAGGAATCCTTAACGTCGATTGCATGTCGCAGCAGGGGGTGCATATGTCGTGTAGACTTGATAGGAGACCGATCAGGGAGGATCCAAAGTTCATATCCTCTCGTTCGTCTGGATCTATATTAGCTATGTTTTACGACCTCTCCTGCAGCTTTCAATGCTCGTTTTATATTGGAAGGGAGGTCGTATATCCGGGAACCTTCGAAAAGACATCTTCTTTATTGAACGGGCGTGAAGAAGGTCGAAAAGTCGGACTTGTATTTCAATCGCCCTTATGGATGTTGCGAAATGGCGCAGGCGCCGGTGCGAACGAAAACTTGTTTTGCGTACGTTGTTACGTTATTGAATGTATGGATTTCGGAGAATAATATTGATATCTTTCCTCATTCCTTGTGCATCGTGTTCGAGGTCGTTCATATTTATATATATTGCGTGTGTATGACTTGATTTATTGTTAATCCGAAATATTTTTTGTAACATTTGGTGTTGAAATCAAAGTGATATGTTAAAATTTTATTGGAATTGTGAGGAATGTTAATACCCGAAGCATGGAAAGTATGAATACGTGTTCGAACTAGTGGAGTCTTCAACAATAGCCATACTCTGAATGGTATGAGTTTGAGAACAGAACTGGAAAATGAAATATCTAAAAAAAATAAACTGTAAAATTAATTAATTATGAGGGCTATTGGGTCGACTTTGGTATCAAAATAAAGGTTTTCGGGGTCGCTGAATTCAATAAAAGATAATCCAGAGCCCTTACATTTTTTGATAAAATCGGAAATTTCAAACTGTCATAACTGCCGTCCCTCTCATCTCCGGTTTTCGAGGTCGCTCCATTCAATAAAAAACAATTCAAAGCCCTAACTATCACCGTTTAGATTTTGACCTGTCAAATGGCATTTTTTGATAAAATCGGAAATTTCAAACTGTCATAACTGCCGTCCCTCTCATCTCCGCCAATAGTTATTTATATTATGTTGATCAGCATTGTCCAAAGTATCTCTGTGCGGAATATGAGCGATTTGAAAAATTTCAAATTTTGGATGAAAAATGACAAAGGGGTATGACCCCCTAAAAACACCATGTTTGTCAATAAAAAATATATTTGGGGAGGATCTCACGTTATTATTGAATCTGGAAGTTGTACTGCCCATTTGATTCTTCAATAATAGCAATTCTGCGGACCGACAGCACCCTCACCCCGAGTGGTGTGAGCTCGTGAACAGAACTCGAAAATGAAAAATCGCAAAATATAAAGTGGAATATTTCATTACCTATGGGGGCTACATGGGTGATTCTGGTATCAAAATGTAGGTTTTCAAGGTCGCTCCAATCAATAAAAAACAATTCAAAGCCCTAACTATCACCGTTTAGATTTTGACCTGTCAAATGGCATTTTTTGATAAAATCGGAAATTTCAAACTGTCATAACTGCCGTCGCTCTCATCTCCGCCAATAGTTATTTATATAATGTTGATCAGCATACTCCAAAGTATCTCTGTGCAGAATATGAGCGATTCGAAAAATTTCAAATTTTGGATGAAAAATGACAAAGGGGTATGACCCCCTAAAAACACCATGTTTGTCAATAAAAAATATATTTGGGGAGGATCTCACGTTATTATTGAATCTGGAAGTTGTACTGCCCATTTGATTCTTCAATAATAGCAATTCTGCGGACCGACAGCACCCTCACCTCGAGTAGTGTGAGCTCGTGAACAGAACTCGAAAATGAAAAATCGCAAAATATAAAGTGGAATATTTCATTACCTATGGGGGCTACATGGGTGATTCTGGTATCAAAATGTAGGTTTTCGAGGTCGCTCCATTCAATAAAAAACAATTCAAAGCCCTAACTATCACCGTTTAGATTTTGATCTGTCAAATGGCATTTTTTTATAAAATCGGAAATTTCAAACTGTCATAACTGCCGTCCCTCTCATCTCCGCCAATAGTTATTTATATTATGTTGACCAGCATAGTCCAAAGTATCTCTGTGCAGAATATGAGCGATTCGAAAAATTTCAAATTTTGGATGAAAAATGACAAAGGGGTATGACCCCCTAAAAACACCATGTTTGTCAATAAAAAATATATTTGGGGAGGATCTCACGTTATTATTGAATCTGGAAGTTGTACTGCCCATTTGATTCTTCAATAATAGCAATTCTGCGGACCGACAGCACCCTCACCTCGAGTTGTGTGAGCTCGTGAACAGAACTCGAAAATGAAAAATCGCAAAATATAAAGTGGAATATTTCATTACCTATGGGGGCTACATGGCTGATTCTGGTATCAAAATGTAGGTTTTCGAGTTCGCTCCATTCAATAAGAAACAATTCAGAGCCCTAACTATCACCGTTTAGATTTTGACCTGTCAAATGGCATTTTTTGATAAAATCGGAAATTTCAAACTGTCATAACTGCCGTCCATCTCATCTCCGCCAATAGTTATTTATATTATGTTGACCAGCATAGTCCAAAGTATCTCTGTGCAGAATATGAGCGATTCGAAAAATTTCAAATTTTGGATGAAAAATGACAAAGGGGTATGACCCCCTAAAAACACCATGTTTGTCGATAAAAAATATATTTGGGGAGGATCTCACGTTATTATTGAATCTGGAAGTTGTACTGCCCATTTGATTCTTCAATAATAGCAATTCTGCGGACCGACAGCACCCTCACCTCGAGTGGTGTGAGCTCGTGAACAGAACTCGAAAATGAAAAATCGCAAAATATAAAGTGGAATATTTCATTACCTATGGGGGCTACATGGATGATTCTGGTATCAAAATGTAGGTTTTCGAGGTCGCTCCATTCAATAAAAAACAATTCAAAGCCCTAACTGTCACCGTTTAGATTTTGACCTGTCAAATGGCATTTTTTGATAAAATCGGAAATTTCAAACTGTCATAACTGCCGTACCTCTCATCTCCGCCAATAGTTATTTATATTATGTTGACCAGCATAGTCCAAAGTATCTCTGTGCAGAATATGAGCGATTCGAAAAATTTCAAATTTTGGATGAAAAATGACAAAGGGGTATGACCCCCTAAAAACACCATGCTTGTCAATAAAAAATATATTTGGGGAGGATCTCACGTTATTATTGAATCTGGAAGTTGTACTGCCCATTTGATTCTTCAATAATAGCAATACTGCGGACCGACAGCACCCTCACCTCGAGTGGTGTGAGCTCGTGAACAGAACTCGAAAATGAAAAATCGCAAAATATAAAGTGGAATATTTACTTACCTATGGGGGCTACATGGGTGATTCTGGTATCAAAATGTAGGTTTTCGAGGTCGCTCCATTCAATAAAAAACAATTCAAAGCCCTAACTATCACCGTTTAGATTTTGACCTGTCAAATGGCATTTTTTGATAAAATCGGAAATTTCAAACTGTCATAACTGCCGTCCCTCTCATCTCCGCCAATAGTTATTTATATTATGTTGACCAACATAGTCCAAAGTATCTCTGTGCAGAATATGAGTGATTTGAAAAATTTCAAATTTTGGATGAAAAATGACAAAGGGGTATGACCCCCTAAAAACACCATGTTTGTCAATAAAAAATATATTTGGGGAGGATCTCACGTTATTATTGAATCTGGAAGTTGTACTGCCCATTTGATTCTTCAATAATAGCAATTCTGCGGACCGACAGCACCCTCACCTCGAGTGGTGTGACATCGTGAACAGAACTCGAAAATGAAAAATCGTAAAATATAAAGTGGAATATTTCATTACCTATGGGGGCTACATGGGTGATTCTGGTATCAAAATGTAGGTTTTCGAGGTCGCTCCATTCAATAAAAAACAATTCAAAGCCCTAACTATCACCGTTTAGATTTTGACCTGTCAAATGGCATTTTTTGATAAAATCGGAAATTTCAAACTGTCATAACTGCCGTCCCTCTCATCTCCGCCAATAGTTATTTATATTATGTTGATCAGCATAGTCCAAAGTATCTCTGTGCAGAATATGAGCGATTTGAAAAATTTCAAATTTTGGATGAAAAATGACAAAGGGGTATGACCCCCTAAAAACACCATGTTTGTCAATAAAAAATATATTTGGGGAGGATCTCACGTTATTATTGAATCTGGAAGTTGTACTGCCCATTTGATTCTTCAATAATAGCAATTTTGCGGACCGACAGCACCCTCACCTCGAGTGGTGTGAGCTCGTGAACAGAACTCGAAAATGAAAAATCGTAAAATATAAAGTGGAATATTTCATTACCTATGGGGGCTACATGGGTGATTCTGGTATCAAAATGTAGGTTTTCGAGGTCGCTCCATTCAATAAAAAACAATTCAAAACCCTAACTATCACCGTTTAGATTTTGACCTGTCAAATGGCATTTTTTGATAAAATCGGAAATTTCAAACTGTCATAACTGCCGTCCCTCTCATCTCCGCCAATAGTTATTTATATAATGTTGATCAGCATACTCCAAAGTATCTCTGTGCAGAATATGAGCGATTTGAAAAATTTCAAATTTTGGATGAAAAATGACAAAGGGGTATGACCCCCTAAAAACACCATGTTTGTCAATAAAAAATATATTTGGGGAGGATCTCACGTTATTATTGAATCTGGAAGTTGTACTGCCCATTTGATTCATCAATAATAGCAATTCTGCGGACCGACAGCACCCTCACCTCGAGTGGTGTGAGCTCGTGAACAGAACTCGAAAATGAAAAATCGCAAAATATAAAGTGGAATATTTCATTACCTATGGGGGCTACATGGGTGATTCTGGTATCAAAACGTAGGTTTTTGAGGTCGCTCCATTCAATAAAAAACAATTCAAAGCCCTAACTATCACCGTTTAGATTTTGACCTGTCAAATGGCATTTTTTGATAAAATCGGAAATTTCAAACTGTCATAACTGTCGTCCCTCTCATCTCCGCCAATAGTTATTCATATTATGTTGATCAGCATAGTCCAAAGTATCTCTGTGCAGAATATGAGCGATTTGAAAAATTTCAAATTTTGGATGAAAAATGACAAAGGGGTATGACCCCCTAAAAACACCATGTTTGTCAATAAAAAATATATTTGGGGAGGATCTCACGTTATAATTGAATCTGGAAGTTGTACTGCCCATTTGATTCTTCAATAATAGCAATTCTGCGGACCGACAGCACCCTCACCTCGAGTGGTGTGAGCTCGTGAACAGAACTCGAAAATGAAAAATCGCAAAATATAAAGTGGAATATTTCATTACCTATGGGGGCTACATGGGTGATTCTGGTATCAAAATGTAGGTTTTCGAGGTCGCTCCATTCAATAAAAAACAATTCAAAGCCCTAACTATCACCGTTTAGATTTTGACCTGTCAAATGGCATTTTTTTATAAAATCGGAAATTTCAAACTGTCATAACTGCCGTACCTCTCATCTCCGCCAATAGTTATTTATATTATGTTGACCAGCATAGTCCAAAGTATCTCTGTGCAGAATATGAGCGATTCGAAAAATTTCAAATTTTGGATGAAAAATGACAAAGGGGTATAACCCCCTAAAAACACCATGTTTGTCAATAAAAAATATATTTGGGGAGGATCTCACGTTATTATTGAATCTGGAAGTTGTACTGCCCATTTGATTCTTCAATAATAGCAATTCTGCGGACCGACAGCACCCTCACCTCGAGTGGTGTGAGCTCGTGAACAGAACTCGAAAATGAAAAATCGCAAAATATAAAGTGGAATATTTCATTACCTATGGGGGCTACATGGCTGATTCTGGTATCAAAATGTAGGTTTTCGAGTTCGCTCCATTCAATAAGAAACAATTCAGAGCCCTAACTATCACCGTTTAGATTTTGACCTGTCAAATGGCATTTTTTGATAAAATCGGAAATTTCAAACTGTCATAACTGCCGTCCCTCTCATCTCCGCCAATAGTTATTTATATTATGTTGACCAGCATAGTCCAAAGTATCTCTGTGCAGAATATGAGCGATTCGAAAAATTTCAAATTTTGGATGAAAAATGACAAAGGGGTATGACCCCCTAAAAACACCATGTTTGTCGATAAAAAATATATTTGGGGAGGATCTCACGTTATTATTGAATCTGGAAGTTGTACTGCCCATTTGATTCTTCAATAATAGCAATTCTGCGGACCGACAGCACCCTCACCTCGAGTGGTGTGAGCTCGTGAACAGAACTCGAAAATGAAAAATCGCAAAATATAAAGTGGAATATTTCATTACCTATGGGGGCTACATGGCTGATTCTGGTATCAAAATGTAGGTTTTCGAGTTCGCTCCATTCAATAAGAAACAATTCAGAGCCCTAACTATCACCGTTTAGATTTTGACCTGTCAAATGGCATTTTTTGATAAAATCGGAAATTTCAAACTGTCATAACTGCCGTCCCTCTCATCTCCGCCAATAGTTATTTATATTATGTTGACCAGCATAGTCCAAAGTATCTCTGTGCAGAATATGAGCGATTCGAAAAATTTCAAATTTTGGATGAAAAATGACAAAGGGGTATGACCCCCTAAAAACACCATGTTTGTCGATAAAAAATATATTTGGGGAGGATCTCACGTTATTATTGAATCTGGAAGTTGTACTGCCCATTTGATTCTTCAATAATAGCAATTCTGCGGACCGACAGCACCCTCACCTCGAGTGGTGTGAGCTCGTGAACAGAACTCGAAAATGAAAAATCGCAAAATATAAAGTGGAATATTTCATTACCTATGGGGGCTACATGGGTGATTCTGGTATCAAAATGAAGGTTTTCGAGGTCGCTCCATTCAATAAAAAACAATTCAAAGCCCTTACTATCACCGTTTAGATTTTGACCTGTCAAATGGCATTTTTTGAAGAAATCGGAAATTTCAAACTGTCATAACTGCCGTCCCTCTTATCTCCGCCAATAGTTATTTATATTATGTTGATCAGAATAGTCCAAAGTATCTCTGTGCAGAATATGAGCGATTTGAAAAATTTCAAATTTTGGATGAAAAATGACAAAGGGGTATGACCCCCTGAAAACACCATGTTTGTCAATAAAAAATATATTTGGGGAGGATCTCACGTTATTTTGAATCTGGAAGTTGTACTACCCATTTGATTCTTCAATAATAGCAATTCTGCGGACCGACAACACCCTCACCTCGAGTGGTGTGAGCTCGTGAACAGAACTCGAAAATGAAAAATCGCAAAATATAAAGTGGAATATTTCATTAGCTATGGGGGCTACATGGGTGATTCTGGTATCAAAATGTAGGTTTTCGAGGTCGCTCCATTCAATAAGAAACAATTCAGAGCCCTAACTATCACCGTTTAGATTTTGACCTGTCAAATGGCATTTTTTGATAAAATCGGAAATTTCAAACTGTCATAACTGCCGTCCCTCTCATCTCCGCCAATAGTTATTTATATTATGTTGACCAGCATAGTCCAAAGTATCTCTGTGCAGAATATGAGCGATTCGAAAAATTTCAAATTTTGGATGAAAAATGACAAAGGGGTATGACCCCCTAAAAACACCATGTTTGTCGATAAAAAATATATTTGGGGAGGATCTCACGTTATTATTGAATCTGGAAGTTGTACTGCCCATTTGATTCTTCAATAATAGCAATTCTGCGGACCGACAGCACCCTCACCTCGAGTGGTGTGAGCTCGTGAACAGAACTCGAAAATGAAAAATCGCAAAATATAAAGTGGAATATTTCATTACCTATGGGGGCTACATGGGTGATTCTGGTATCAAAATGAAGGTTTTCGAGGTCGCTCCATTCAATAAAAAACAATTCAAAGCCCTTACTATCACCGTTTAGATTTTGACCTGTCAAATGGCATTTTTTGAAGAAATCGGAAATTTCAAACTGTCATAACTGCCGTCCCTCTTATCTCCGCCAATAGTTATTTATATTATGTTGATCAGAATAGTCCAAAGTATCTCTGTGCAGAATATGAGCGATTTGAAAAATTTCAAATTTTGGATGAAAAATGACAAAGGGGTATGACCTCCTGAAAACACCATGTTTGTCAATAAAAAATATATTTGGGGAGGATCTCACGTTATTTTGAATCTGGAAGTTGTACTACCCATTTGATTCTTCAATAATAGCAATTCTGCGGACCGACAACACCCTCACCTCGAGTGGTGTGAGCTCGTGAACAGAACTCGAAAATGAAAAATCGCAAAATATAAAGTGGAATATTTCATTAGCTATGGGGGCTACATGGGTGATTCTGGTATCAAAATGTAGGTTTTCGAGGTCGCTCCATTCAATAAGAAACAATTCAGAGCCCTAACTATCACCGTTTAGATTTTGACCTGTCAAATGGCATTTTTTGATAAAATCGGAAATTTCAAACTGTCATAACTGCCGTCCCTCTCATCTCCGCCAATAGTTATTTATATTATGTTGATCAGAATAGTCCAAAGTATCTCTGTGCAGAATATGAGCGATTTGAAAAATTTCAAATTTTGGATGAAAAATGACAAAGGGGTATGACCCCCTGAAAACACCATGTTTGTCAATAAAAAATATATTTGGGGAGGATCTCACGTTATTTTGAATCTGGAAGTTGTACTACCCATTTGATTCTTCAATAATAGCAATTCTGCGGACCGACAACACCCTCACCTCGAGTGGTGTGAGCTCGTGAACAGAACTCGAAAATGAAAAATCGCAAAATATAAAGTGGAATATTTCATTAGCTATGGGGGCTACATGGGTGATTCTGGTATCAAAATGTAGGTTTTCGAGGTCGCTCCATTCAATAAGAAACAATTCAGAGCCCTAACTATCACCGTTTAGATTTTGACCTGTCAAATGGCATTTTTTGAAGAAATCGGAAATTTCAAACTGTCATAACTGCCGTCCCTCTTATCTCCGCCAATAGTTATTTATATTATGTTGATCAGAATAGTCCAAAGTATCTCTGTGCAGAATATGAGCGATTTGAAAAATTTCAAATTTTGGATGAAAAATGACAAAGGGGTATGACCCCCTGAAAACACCATGTTTGTCAATAAAAAATATATTTGGGGAGGATCTCACGTTATTTTGAATCTGGAAGTTGTACTACCCATTTGATTCTTCAATAATAGCAATTCTGCGGACCGACAACACCCTCACCTCGAGTGGTGTGAGCTCGTGAACAGAACTCGAAAATGAAAAATCGCAAAATATAAAGTGGAATATTTCATTAGCTATGGGGGCTACATGGGTGATTCTGGTATCAAAATGTAGGTTTTCGAGGTCGCTCCATTCAATAAGAAACAATTCAGAGCCCTAACTATCACCGTTTAGATTTTGACCTGTCAAATGGCATTTTTTGATAAAATCGGAAATTTCAAACTGTCATAACTGCCGTCCCTCTCATCTCCGCCAATAGTTATTTATATTATGTTGACCAGCATAGTCCAAAGTATCTCTGTGCAGAATATGAGCGATTCGAAAAATTTCAAATTTTGGATGAAAAATGACAAAGGGGAATGACCCCCAAAAAACACCATGTTTGTCGATAAAAAATATATTTGGGGAGGATCTCACGTTATTATTGAATCTGGAAGTTGTACTGCCCATTTGATTCTTCAATAATAGCAATTCTGCGGACCGACAGCACCCTCACCTCGAGTGGTGTGAGCTCGTGAACAGAACTCGAAAATGAAAAATCGCAAAATATAAAGTGGAATATTTCATTACCTATGGGGGCTACATGGATGATTCTGGTATCAAAATGTAGGTTTTCGAGGTCGCTCCATTCAATTAAAAACAATTCAAAGCCCTAACTGTCACCGTTTAGATTTTGACCTGTCAAATGGCATTTTTTGATAAAATCGGAAATTTCAAACTGTCCCTCTCATCTCCGCCAATAGTTATTTATATTATGTTGACCAGCATAGTCCAAAGTATCTCTGTGCAGAATATGAGCGATTCGAAAAATTTCAAATTTTGGATGAAAAATGACAAAGGGGTATGACCCCCTAAAAACACCATGTTTGTCAATAAAAAATATATTTGGGGAGGATCTCACGTTATTATTGAATCTGGAAGTTGTACTGCCCATTTGATTCTTCAATAATAGCAATTCTGCGGACCGACAGCACCCTCACCTCGAGTGGTATGAGCTCGTGAACAGAACTCGAAAATGAAAAATCGCAAAATATAAAGTGGAATATTTCATTACCTATGGGGGCTACATGGGTGATTCTGGTATCAAAATGAAGGTTTTAGAGGTCGCTCCATTCAATAAAAAACAATTCAAAGCCCTTACTATCACCGTTTAGATTTTGACCTGTCAAATGGCATTTTTTGAAGAAATCGGAAATTTCAAACTGTCATAACTGCCGTCCCTCTTATCTCCGCCAATAGTTATTTATATTATGTTGATCAGAATAGTCCAAAGTATCTCTGTGCAGAATATGAGCGATTTGAAAAATTTCAAATTTTGGATGTAAAATGACAAAGGGGTATGACCCCCTGAAAACACCATGTTTGTCAATAAAAAATATATTTGGGGAGGATCTCACGTTATTTTGAATCTGGAAGTTGTACTACCCATTTGATTCTTCAATAATAGCAATTCTGCGGACCGACAACACCCTCACCTCGAGTGGTGTGAGCTCGTGAACAGAACTCGAAAATGAAAAATCGCAAAATATAAAGTGGAATATTTCATTAGCTATGGGGGCTACATGGGTGATTCTGGTATCAAAATGTAGGTTTTCGAGGTCGCTCCATTCAATAAAAAACAATTCAAAGCCCTAACTATCACCGTTTAGATTTTGACCTGTCAAATGGCATTTTTTGATAAAATCGGAAATTTCAAACTGTCATAACTGCCGTCCCTCTCATCTCCGCCAATAGTTATTTATATTATGTTGATCAGCATAGTCCAAAGTATCTCTGTGCAGAATATGAGCGATTTGAAAAATTTCAAATTTTGGATGAAAAATGACAAAGGGGTATGACCCCCTAAAAACACCATGTTTGTCAATAAAAAATATATTTGGGGAGGATCTCACGTTATTATTGAATCTGGAAGTTGTACTGCCCATTTGATTCTTCAATAATAGCAATTTTGCGGACCGACAGCACCCTCACCTCGAGTGGTGTGAGCTCGTGAACAGAACTCGAAAATGAAAAATCGTAAAATATAAAGTGGAATATTTCATTACCTGTGGGGGCTACATGGGTGATTCTGGTATCAAAATGTAGGTTTTCGAGGTCGCTCCATTCGATAAAAAACAATTCAAAACCCTAACTATCACCGTTTAGATTTTGACCTGTCAAATGGCATTTTTTGATAAAATCGGAAATTTCAAACTGTCATAACTGCCGTCCCTCTCATCTCCGCCAATAGTTATTTATATAATGTTGATCAGCATACTCCAAAGTATCTCTGTGCAGAATATGAGCGATTTGAAAAATTTCAAATTTTGGATGAAAAATGACAAAGGGGTATGACCCCCTAAAAACACCATGTTTGTCAATAAAAAATATATTTGGGGAGGATCTCACGTTATTATTGAATCTGGAAGTTGTACTGCCCATTTGATTCATCAATAATAGCAATTCTGCGGACCGACAGCACCCTCACCTCGAGTGGTGTGAGCTCGTGAACAGAACTCGAAAATGAAAAATCGCAAAATATAAAGTGGAATATTTCATTACCTATGGGGGCTACATGGGTGATTCTGGTATCAAAATGTAGGTTTTTGAGGTCGCTCCATTCAATAAAAAACAATTCAAAGCCATAACTATCACCGTTTAGATTTTGACCTGTCAAATGGCATTTTTTGATAAAATCGGAAATTTCAAACTGTCATAACTGTCGTCCCTCTCATCTCCGCCAATAGTTATTTATATTATGTTGATCAGCATAGTCCAAAGTATCTCTGTGCAGAATATGAGCGATTTGAAAAATTTCAAATTTTGGATGAAAAATGACAAAGGGGTATGACCCCCTAAAAACACCATGTTTGTCAATAAAAAATATATTTGGGGAGGATCTCACGTTATTATTGAATCTGGAAGTTGTACTGCCCATTTGATTCTTCAATAATAGAAATTCTGCGGACCGACAGCACCCTCACCTCGAGTGGTGTGAGCTCGTGAACAGAACTCGAAAATGAAAAATCGCAAAATATAAAGTGGAATATTTCATTACCTATGGGGGCTACATGGGTGATTCTGGTATCAAAATGTAGGTTTTCGAGGTCGCTCCATTCAATAAAAAACAATTCAAAGCCCTAACTATCACCGTTTAGATTTTGACCTGTCAAATGGCATTTTTTGATAAAATCGGAAATTTCAAACTGTCATAACTGCCGTCCCTCTCATCTCCGCCAATAGTTATTTATATTATGTTGATCAGCATAGTCCAAAGTATCTCTGTGCAGAATATGAGCGATTTGAAAAATTTCAAATTTTGGATGAAAAATGACAAAGGGGTATGACCCCCTAAAAACACCATGTTTGTCAATAAAAAATATATTTGGGGAGGATCTCACGTTATTATTGAATCTGGAAGTTGTACTGCCCATTTGATTCTTCAATAATAGCAATTCTGCGGACCGACAGCACCCTCACCTCGAGTGGTATGAGCTCGTGAACAGAACTCGAAAATGAAAAATCGCAAAATATAAAGTGGAATATTTCATTACCTATGGGGGCTACATGGGTGATTCTGGTATCAAAATGAAGGTTTTCGAGGTCGCTCCATTCAATAAAAAACAATTCAAAGCCCTTACTATCACCGTTCAGATTTTGACCTGTCAAATGGCATTTTTTGAAGAAATCGGAAATTTCAAACTGTCATAACTGCCGTCCCTCTTATCTCCGCCAATAGTTATTTATATTATGTTGATCAGAATAGTCCAAAGTATCTCTGTGCAGAATATGAGCGATTTGAAAAATTTCAAATTTTGGATGAAAAATGACAAAGGGGTATGACCCCCTGAAAACACCATGTTTGTCAATAAAAAATATATTTGGGGAGGATCTCACGTTATTTTGAATCTGGAAGTTGTACTACCCATTTGATTCTTCAATAATAGCAATTCTGCGGACCGACAACACCCTCACCTCGAGTGGTGTGAGCTCGTGAACAGAACTCGAAAATGAAAAATCGCAAAATATAAAGTGGAATATTTCATTAGCTATGGGGGCTACATGGGTGATTCTGGTATCAAAATGTAGGTTTTCGAGGTCGCTCCATTCAATAAAAAACAATTCAAAGCCCTAACTATCACCGTTTAGATTTTGACCTGTCAAATGGTATTTTTTGAAGAAATCGGAAATTTCAAACTGTCATAACTGCCGTCCCTCTTATCTCCGCCAATAGTTATTTATATTATGTTGATCAGGATAGTCCCAAGTACCTCTGTGCAGAATATGAGCGATTTAAAAAATTTCAAATTTTGGATGAAAAATGACAAAGGGGTATGACCCCCTAAAAACAACATGTTTGTCAATAAAAAATATATTTGGGGAGGATCTCACGTTATTATTGAATCAGGAAGTTGTACTGCCCATTTGATTCTTCAATAATAGCAATTCTGCGGACCGACAGCACCCTTACCTCGAGTGGTGTGAGCTCGTGAACAGAACTCGAAAATGAAATATCGAAAAAATTAAAACTGAAAAATTCATTACCTATGGGGCTACATGGTCGACTTTGGTATCAAAATGTAGGTTTTCGGGGTCACTGAATTCAATAAAGACTAATTCAGAGCTCTTACTAGCACGGTTTAGATTTTCACCGGTCAAATGGCATTTTTTGAAAAATTCGAAATTTCAAACTGTCGTAGCTTCCGTCCCTGTTGTCGTATCCTCCATCTGTTTGTATTTTTCTGATCAGCACATCACAAAGTATCTCTATGCAAAATATGAGCGATTTCAAAAATTTGAAATTTTGAGCGAAAAACCAGCAAGGGGTAAGACCCCCAAAAAACACCATATCTGTCAAAAATATATATCCGAAAGGATCTTAGGGCGTTAATGATTCAAGCAGTAATTCACGCCATTCTTATCTACCATAATATCTCTTTTTTAGATCGATCGTACCCATACCACGAATTGGTATCAAATGCAGGTTATCGAGTTCGCTGAAGTCACTGAAAATAATCCAGAGATCTATCATAGTTTTATTTCCCATCTGTAAAACGATATTTTTAAAAAATGGAAATTTCAAATTGTCCTCTTTTCACATCCACAAGTTTAAATCTCAACTATTCTGTGGGAAGTAACCATGAGGATCGAACGATGTCAGAAAATAGTTATTTTTTTATCCAAACCATACGAATCATTAATGATAGCCATTATTTACCTGAGAGACTCATTGCAACTGTACAAGAATTATTATCCGCCCAGTTCATAATTCTATTTACCGAAAGAGGAAAATCAAGGCTCAAGAATCCGCCGGTAAACAAATGTTCTCTTCCCGAAGAAATAAGCAGATTTTCTCCATAGCTCTCTCTTATCTCAGAATCTATTTCAATGAGGATGGAGACCGGGTAAACAGAAAGTTGATAACGGAGATCCGGAAGACCTTCGGTCTTTTCCGCATCGGAATAAATCTGAAATCCTATTAAAACGGGGGAATCTTGGAGAGGAAAAACAATCTCATTATCTCGGATTGTGCCGCTTACCCGAAGGTAAAGACTTTCAGACGGTCATGTAGGGAGGAAGGCTTGTAAGAAGTATCATGTTAACAAGAAAGGAACTGTTATATGGCAGGATTTTTCGAAACTACTTGTACATATTCTCCTTTATCTCTTTCGTGGACTTTTACAGAGTTGAAGAGGGCAGAGGCAGTCGATTCCTAGTTAATCTGCGAGATATCCATCGTCTGAAAACAGTGATAAAACTCTCATTTTAAATAGTTTACAGCCAGGCTTTATGCTTCATTTTATACGATACAGTCCGGTCGTAACTCTTATTGGTTGGTGTATACAGACGCAGGAATTTCATCAACTGATTAAATATGGTAGCCCTGGGTCGAAGCCGGTCGGATTTGGAATTTAATTAGTAAAATGGCGATGGAGAAACTATTCGGGATTCAACGAGTATTTTGGTTAATTTTCGCGGGCCTTGCGTGCTTTTCTGAAACGACTTTACTATGTATTATCGTTATAAGAATGTTAGAGATTTTTATGAAATCTCAGATTTTCGGTGCTGATCTATATGGAGTCTTTTCAAACAATGTGATCAGAAATTTGGTGAAGAGATCGTCTCGAAAATAAACAGTAACAATCGAATTTGAAAATGAAATCCATTCATTCTAACCGGATAAATTAGGTTTATTTGTGGAGAACACTTTTGGAGACCAGTTTATCAGGCAGTGGTTTTTACTACACTGCGCAAAAAATTGACGCACATTCTGAAAATCTCAATTTTAATGAAAGTTAACTCTACATTGACTTTATATATATGTTTTTTGGGAAGGTTTTGAACGAAAAAAGACACATTGAATGGAAGAAAAATTCAGGATTTCACCGAATCTTATGTGAAAGAAGAGAAATGAACAATTTTCAAAATACTGAAATGCTGATAAGTGATTTAATACTTGGTATTTCCACCCCTTGCGTTAATTACAGTTCGGCAACGACGGTTCATACTCAAAATGAGTGATCTCAAAATGTTCTGATCTAATCCTTCCCAGATTTCTCCGAGTTGGATTCCTAAGTCATCAAGAGTAGCTGGATGATTTTCTGAACTTCTCAGCCTTCTTTTGAGGTTGTCCCAAACCTTCTCAATTGGATTGAGATCTAGACTTCTTGCTGGCCATTCCATTCGAGAGACTTCAACCTCTTCAAGGTACTCCTGAACGATGCGCGCACGATGGGGTCTGGCATTATCGTCCATAAAAATGGAATTTTCACCAATATATGGGGCAAATGGCGCTACATGCTCTTCAAGAATGTTCCTTATATACTTATCAGCATTCTTAGCTCCCTTATCAACGAACACTAGGTCTGTGCGAGCAGTCAAAGATATTCCACCCTATACCATAATCGATCCTCCCCCGAAAAGAGTAGTATTCAGGAAATTGCACTGAGCAAATCTTCCATGTGGACGTCTGTATCCAAGGGAACGTCGATTACAATGGTAGAGGCAGAATCTAGACTCATCTGTGAAGAAAACTCTTTCCCAATCGGCCTCTTCCCAATGGATATGCGCTCTCGGAAAATCCAAACGCGCCCTTCGATGGCCTGAGGTAAGAGCTGGGCTTCTTGCCGCGACACGAGGCCTTAAATCATATTCTCTGAGGCGATTTCTTATTGTCTGAGTGCTAATTTGCACCTCATGAGTTCGCTCAAGCTGATTTTGAAGGAGGCGAGCGGTTGCAAACCGTTGTCTCAACGAAGAAACTCTCAAGTAACGTTCTTGAATGGAAGTTGTTACCCGTGGTCTACCCTGTCCTGGTCTTCGGACATTCATACCTGTCTCCCTGAATCGCTGCAACATTCTGGACACACTTGTATGGGAAACTCCAAACCTTTCTGCAATTCTTGTGTATGTCCACCCTTCTTCTCGCAAAACTACCGCTTGGGCACATTCCTCTTGGGTCAAATTGCGTGTTTCGCGTTTCCTAGCGATCGAGTGTGGAAAATCAAACGAAAGAAAAACTATTGATCACTAGAATTGATCGAGAACAACTGATTTTAGAAGCCATACATTCAAAATCTGATAATATCATCTTTTTTTCATTCCTGCTGGGAGAAAATATCTGTATTGAAGAAAAACGTTGAAAGTGGATAACATATGCATGCATAATTCTGATAAAAATAATTATCATTGAGAATACCTTCAGTTGTAGAATGAATTTGAGATTGTGCGTTAATTTTTTTGCGCAGTGTATAAACACGGATCGCTCTCAAACCTCAAGGGAATCGATTCTAAAATAATCTCCTTCGGCTGCAGCTTCCAATCAGAAGCGAGTGCTCCGAAGCGTTCCGCTCCTTTTGAACTGTGATATCTCTTACGGTGACGAAAAAATTGTGATCTTCCGGACTCCGGATCTCGTTAAAGAAAAGAACCTTTCCCTCTTCCGGCGACCACAATCCGATCCGGGATCGAACAGACCCCGGACGGCGCGTTAGGGAATTTAAGACTTAATTTTATTTCTCACGCAATCTCTGGACCCGCTCTCGCTCCGGTGAGTCCGGAGCTTTTTTGAGTTTCCACCTAATACGTTCTTCCAATTTCACGGCTACGCATCGGTTCTCGAAGAGGGCCGGACCGATCTTTTACGAGTTTCGATTCCGGGAAATATGGGTTTCAGAAAACAAGCATGTCCAATTTCGATTATTGAGGTTGAGAGTGTACGTATCATTGTGGTACAAATTATGGATATTCAGAAAACCCTGTATAATTCTTTTCGAAAAATTACCCATGGATGACATGGTTCCATTGAATTTTTCATTCGAAGAAAGTTTTTATATGCTGATTATCATTTGGAGAAACTAAAAGGTATTTCAGGCCCGGATCTACGATTTTTTCTGACCAGGGCAAAAATTCATGATTGCGCCCCCCCCCATTTGTTTAGTATGTACATATATGAATTCATAGAAAAAACAAGAATAAATAATACAAATGAATAATGAAAATAAAAACTAATAATAAGGAAAATATCACAGGGAAAGAAATTGGACTTTTTTCTTCACATAGAATCACGCCGCGTGATTTTCTTTTCGCGAACGCATCTATCAGCTCCTCGAAATCTGTTTCGGAAGCAGTTTTGTATTCTATAGCTAAGATCGAGAGGCCATAGAGACTTTTCTGACTCATTAAGGAACGCAAATAATTTTTTATCATTTTCAATTTGCTGAAACTGCTTTCACATCTAGCAGACGTGGTATCTAGGCAATGTGCACTATATTCTATATAATGTCAGCTATACTGACATTATAGGGAAAGCATCTTTCAGATCTTGCCTGTGAAGAATTTGTAGCAGGTCTAATGAAGTCGATCTTTCACTTATTTCAGGAACCAACATTTTGAAAACCGCTAGTTCCTAACAAAAATCAACTGCATTCAAGTCTCTTCAATATTTTCGCGCTAAAAGGGTCCCATTTTCTGCAGATCCTCTTTTTGCTTGTTTAAAAGGGCATGGCCATTGAGGAATGGGAAATTCGTATGCAGACTCTCTGCGCTTTCTTTTTTTTGATTTCTGACAATAATCTGTCGAAAACAACCTTAATTTCCTCGGAGAATAAACCAACAAGATCCGTCATTCCTTGCAAGATCTTCATAAGACCTTGCACGAACGATAATGAACGTGAATTAACTATATCTCCTTTCTGAATTTCCACGTTGACCATATTGATCTCTCGCAGAATATTATCCCAGATTGTTAGGTTCAGTATGCATCTAAAATCCATCACAGCATCAAGCAAATGACCAGCTTCATACTTGTATTCTGCGACTAGTGAGGATTCTTTGATTTCTTCCACAGCCTTCACAACTCCCGGTAAATTATTGAGCAAGGCATTAACAGCTTGATGTTTAGTCCATCTAGTTTGGCTACTTTCTTTAAAATTTGTTTTCGTCCACTTTTTCATAATTGTGCATCGTGCGGTTGAACTAACAAAAAAACAATACAGTTTTTGTACAACACCAAATAAATTCACTGCTTCTGTCTTCTGAACATGATAAAGACGAATGGATACCTACAAGATTCAGAGAGTGTAGAATTCTGGATTGGACTCCTTTATTTATATGCCAGCTTGTCAACTTCTAAGAAGTCAATGAAACTTTCCTTTATTTTTAGTATTATAAGTCTTTGCCTTTATCTCATATCCAGACTACGTTCTCTTTAAATATCGTATAACCTGGTTCATTTGTTCTGTGAGAGATACATCTGGGGTACAGTCGAATATAATAGTGAAATAGTTGGCCTCTTTGATCTCATTAATAATGCTATTCCGAACTTTGGTGGCCATTAAAACGATAATTTCATTTTGCATATTTTTGGGAAGATTGGATGTTTGTCCTTGTTTTGAGTGGTCAAGATGGCACTTCAGAGTCAGGTCATATAATAATAATATTTTTTCCGAGAAAATCAAAAATGAAAAAAATTTAACCTCTGGTTGTTTTTAGCGCCCCCTCAAGTTGGCGCCCAGGGCAAGCACCCTGCTTGCCCCACCCTAGATATGGGCCTGAGGTATTTAAAAATAAATCTTTAACCATTTGTATTCGTCAAGGATATTAAGGGATGGCTTTCCAGTTGCCAGACTATTCAGATTATGGTTTCAGAGCCATGCGCACTTCTACCGACATAAAATTCAATCAGAGACGGCTTAATCTGTAGGTTGGCAATTGCCATCCATTCACTATAATAGTATCACAAATTAGATTACGTTTGAACCTAATTAACGCAAATCATCCGTAGATCGGACTTGCCTATTCGGTTGCGCATTGTGAAGCAGCCCTGTTGCAGCTAAATTCCATGTCGGTGTTTGATCTTCATCATATCTTACGATATTTCTAATCTCCGAGGCGTGGAACGCATGCTGTAAGCTGCAGTCGATATTCTCTTGAAGGGGTTCTAGTTCTTCTCATCCACGAATCATGGTTGAATTATAGACCAAACTGTGCGTGAGCTGTCAAAATCAGTGCCGCCAATTTTCATCCATCGGAGTCGAACAGTTTAGATTTTCTGTTTTTTTTTGACGAAGGTCCAAATTTTCCGATTTTTCATCGTTCGTAAATCAGAAACTGTTTTCGTCACGGAAGAACTGATTGGATTTTCTTAATCCACGTCCTCGAATTAGTAAATGGTGTAAGTTTGAAGTCGATCGGAGCAACAAAAAAAAATTTTCGAAAAATCGAAATTTTTCCATACCTTAGTAGGATAGGATTTTTCGCAAAAATTCGAATCTCGAATCTTCACCATTTATTAATTCGATGCTGTAGATAAAGAAAATCCAAACAGATTTTCTCTGAGACTAACTGTTTTTTGAATATGGTTGATGAAAAATCAGAAAAATTGGACCTTCGCGAAAAAAATCAGAAAATCCAAACCCTTCGTCTCAGGCATATGAAAATACACCATTTTATTCTTGAAGAACCAAAGTATAACCAAAAAAATCAGCTCCTCTCAATTCCAATTTTTCAAGAAGTTACGTCACTCCAAAGTCGACCAATTTTTCGCTGATTTTCCACTCAAGGCCGAATATTTCCCGAACCAAAAATTTCTCGAATTAGTAACTGAAATGACCCGGGTCGATATATTACAAAAAAAAATTTTTTAACGGACTTAGAAAAATTTCGATCTCGACCTCTCGACTCCGCCATTTCGTTTTTCTTTCATTTTTCTAAGTCCGATCGAAATTTTTCTCTTCGGAGTCTATCGACCTGGGTCATGGTTAGTGTTAATGCTCAACTTGTGTCCATAAAAAGGCTCAAACATACAGGGTCTTTCACGAGGAACCTCACCCATATTTATACGGGAAACTACTGAACGTATTTTCATGAAATTCAGCACTTATAAGTATTTCACGATGCTGATGAAATCTTAAATATTTTCAAGGCATGAGCACCTCCGGTTTTTCCGGAAATGACGTCAACTTCCGTTTTTCAAATTAGAACAATAATGTGAGTGTATGCATCACACCCTTGCCCTAAAGTGGATATTAACTCAGAAAATATCCATTTTAGGGCAAGGGTGTGATGCATACACTCACATTATTTTTTAACGTAGATTCAATATCTGCCATAAAAAAATGGGGTTCTAATTTGAAAAAATTGATTTTTCACGATTTTGTCATCCCTAACTTTGAAAGCGATTTTTTCACCCCCTGTATCATGAATCGCGATTTCGATTTTTAAAGTGGATACATCAATCTTACATCTTGAAAAATCCCAAAAATGAAAATTTTCCATCCAAAAACCTGGAAGTTATTCTTGTTTCAGCGGAGCTCTATTTTCGATTCTTTTTTCGAATTTTCCCGCTCATAGAGAATTTTCCAACCAAAACTGAAAAATGTTACATCAAAATAACTTGAAATTTTCTAAGGAATCTATTTCTGCAATAAAAAAATGGTGTTCTAATTTGAAAAACGGAAGTTGACGTAATTTCCGGAAAAACCGGAGGTGCTCATGCCTTGAAAATATTTTAGATTTCATCAGCATCGTGAAATACTTATAAGTGCTGAATTTCATGAAAATACGTTCAGTAGTTTCCCGTATAAATATGGGTGAGGTTCCTCGTGAAAGACCCTGTATAATTGCATCTTCTGAACAAAAGAGCGTAACCCAGAATACTCTGTTTTGATCCTAAATCCTTCTCGCAACCCAATTCATCATATTTAACAAGTCGGTCTGGCTCTCTCGTATTCCGAAAACACCCCGGACACATATGTACGACTTTAGGGACGTGCAACTCGCCTCCCGTTTTTTACGGTCGCATACCGCAGAAGTCGCGTCATAAGTCACGTCGCGCGACTGCGAAGGAGAAGCGCCTTCTTCCCGACTCTTTTCAAAACCGCCACAAGGAAGGCGTTCCGGTCGAATGGTCTTTCCGCTGCCTCGAACTCCGGCTCGGTTCATAAAGGGGGCGCAAAAAAGGGCCATTTGAATAAAATGATGCCGTCGTTTCGGCTCTCACGAATCGGGGGAGTGCGTTATGTCGTCTATGATAACTTTTACGTTGTCGGAGTTGGTCGAACTGTCGCAGTTCTCGGGAACTTTATTGGGGGATATCCAAGAAAAAAGGTACGAGTTCCTATATGCTGAAAGCTCATCCCTTCATCGAGTTTACTTGTGAATTATATTAATAAAAGGTAGGATCGAAAACTATCTTCGGTTTTTGTTAAGTTGGTAAACCCTCACCGATGTCAAATTTGAACAGAATAGGATCATTAGTGTTAGTTGGGCACCTCTCGTATTCAAAATGAATTTCTTTGCTGAGAAACAGAGTCTACTCACGTTCTACTCATATTTCAGAGAACGAGATGAAATTGTCAATTCATTGAAGAAATGTTTTGACGAATATTTGTTGCTCAATACGAGGATGTGTTGATATCTAGTTAGCCTAGACCAGTTCCATGCATAAACAAAATATTGCGATACCACATCAACGAACAATAACTTATTAGAAGTGTCAGTGTAGAGTTCGAGTCAAAAAAGTAAACCAGAGTTACGCAATAAATTGAAAAAAAAAGATGTCCACCGAAATTGTACAAATCGAAAAATTGGAGTATCGAGCCATCATCAAGTACCTGTATTTAAAAGGGTTAAGAGGTAAGCAGATTTACGAAGATATGCTTAATACCCTTGGTGATCAATGTCCTTCGTATGCGACCGTGAAAAATTGGACTGCAAGCTTCAAAAGAGTTAAATTTTTTATTGAAGATGATGACCGATCGGAAAGGCCAGTTTCTGTGTCAGTCCCCGAAAATATCGATGCAGTTCAGGACATGATTTTATCAGACCGTCGAATTGGGCTAAAACGGATATCTGAAGCACTGAAGATTTCATACGAACGCTTTCATCATATAGTTCACGTCAATTTGGACATGAGAAAAATTTCTGCAAAATGGATCCCCAAATGTTTGAATGATGACCAAAAGCGTGCAAGGGTAGAAGCATCGCCTTCGATCTGTGCTCGATTTGAAAACGATGTAACTTCTTAAACCGAATTGTTACTATGGATGAGTCTTGGGTACATTTCTACGATCCAGAAACACAGCTATAATCGATGGAATGGCGACACTCTGGTTCTCCAAGACCTAAGAAGTTTTGTGTCCAAAAATCTGCTGGAAAAGTTCTTGCCTCAGTTTTTTGGGATTGCCATGGAGTAATAATGATTGATTTCTTGGATGAATGTAGAACAATAACTGAAGATAACTATTTGACATTACTGACCACTCTACGGGAAAAAATTAAAGAGAAAAGACGCGGAAAGCTATCCAAAAGTGTTTCGTTTTTACAGGACAACGCCCCAGTACACAAATTTTATGTTGCCATGCAAAAAATTCGTGATTTAGGGTTAGAATTACTAGAACACCCCCTTCATTCACCAGATTTGATTCCGTCCAACTATCATCTCTTTCCTCAACTGAAAAAAAAATCTAAAAGGTCGTAAATTTCCTTCCAACGAGGAGGTACTAAAAGCTGTGGAGGACTGGTTTGCAGAGCATGAACAAACATTTTTTTTAAAGGTCTAGAGACGTTGCAGGTTCGCTGTAATAAATGTATTCAATTAAGAGGAGAATATGTTGAGTAATGAAATATTTTGACATTGAAATTTTGTTTGGTTCTATAGTAGGCTAAGAATTTTTCAATATATCCCCGTAAGTTCCGATTATAATCAAGACATTACGATCTGTTGATTGTTTTACAAAACACGCCCATAAATCTATTAATGCTTCGGAATAATGTGAATTAACACAGTCGATTTATGTTTCAGATATCCAAGAATTCTACGAACTCACCCTGTTAGACGAAAGTAAATCAGTCCAAGAAAAAACTGCCGAAACGATAAGAATCGCCAACAAATGGGAATCTAGTGATGGTCCCATAGCCCCTACTTATACCAACAACGATGTAAGTCAATTTTCAAATAATACTCGATGTGGAAATTCAATAGTAGTGTATAAAATGTGACGCTGCATTTACTCAATTTAGTTTGAACATCTCCAGACATTGGAGAATGTTTAACAATAATTTTTTCGGTTATTTCATCGACGTATGAAGGAAGCTTGAAAAGATAGCTGGCAAACGTCTATTGGTGATGATTATTTCTTCTCAGATATTTCTCGTAATTGTGAAGTCATGTTCAAAAGACGATATATACAGAAATTCGGAATATTCAACAATTGAAATAGCATAAATCATTCGTTCACATTCGAGAATGGTGCCTCTGCTAATGGATCCTGAAACACAAAACACAACTGTCCAACAACTTTGTCAAACTGTGTTCAGGGGACCTCGAGTTCTGGTAATAGTAATCTTCTTGGAAGTGTCAAGTGGGATTGATTACCGCTTCTATTCTTACGATAAATTCAAGTTTCTTGACAGGCTTGGTACTTCTGATGTTCAGTGTTACTGATAGATCTTCTTTGATTATTATCATATGGTGTGTACCAGTGTACCTGATATTTTTTGTTCAGATGAAAATTTGCGAAATAATATAGCCTTCATTACCAATTTTATTGTAAAGATGTTTCGAAAATGATTTCAATTGATGGGTTTCTCGGATAGATCGGAAATATTTCGCCCGTGGCAAGGTTTGTATTTTATTAAATCCAAGGGCACTAATTTGGACATCCCTTATTGACATTATATTGGATAGATGCTAACATGATGAATATTTACTCTGAGAATTCGACATTTACACCAGTTAATACTCGAATGAGTCGGAAGTGGATGTTATTACAGTATAATTCAAGTTATTCCAATATTGTGATGCCACAACATGTGAGTTAGTTCCCATGCTGAAGTTGTGCAAGTCTGGAAGTAGAAAACTAGAAAATTCTGGGCTAGACTCTACTTCTATGGTGAACTGAATATTTGGGTGTCTGCTTTTGAGGTGTTTAAGACAGGTTTACTTCACCTTTACTTCAAATTTCTTTAGGACTGTCTCGGAATCTTTTTTTTTCTCCATGAAGAAATTGGTGTGCATCACGGGAGCTATGAGAACGTGCTTAATCAGGGCGCTTGAGATCATCACGGACCTCACACCTCTACATCTAGTGATTGATAGGGTAGCCCATGAGGCCATCCTCAGAGTATCTAAAGAAGGAGCAGGCAGCTTGGTCCTCTCTAAATGACTACACCTCATCTGCAAACCTTCCTAGTGATGTAATGATCAAGAAAGTAAGCACTGAGAAAAACTTCAGTACATTGCTGAGCAAAAGAGAGGATTAGGAAAGTGAATACACCAACTATAATCTCAAAGAAAATACAATAAAATGGTTCCAAAACCGCTACAGGAGCTGGCGCTGGGATTTACGGGTCAAGTAGCAAGTGTGCACTATCGTTAGGCTCCTGTACAAGAGTCTTTCAAACGGAAATACTCGCAATCGGAAGATGTCTAGATATAAATCTAGAAAGAAACTATCAGAAGTGCGATATAGATAGTCAAGCTGGCTCTCAAGATCCCTTCTGTCTACTGTGTTGGCCTCTTCGTTTCTTTTAATTCCTGAGTGACCAGGAACCCAGACTCAAGAGACCTTGTTGTTTTTTCCTCCGTCATCAGGTTTCCTTTGGCACTGTGTTGAAGTTCTTCTCCTAACATCACTAGGTATGGTCGCTGATGCACTTGTTCAGAGAGAGCCGGGCTATCTGATTTTCGATTCTCTCGAACAAAAGAGAGAAGGAACTCTCAAAATACCGATTTCTTCAGCCGAGTGTCCCTTCGAACTCCAAAACCGACATTCCGTCCTGGAGTCTCCCCAATCTGCCAATTCTGAAAGGTCTCCGTGCCAGACAACATACAAAAAGCCACCGAATCATTTCCCAGGAGCTGCCCTCGAAATTCATCGAAGTGGGCGCCCATATCGCTCGTAATAAATTCAACGCCGAATTTATAGATTCCGTTATCTTGGCAATGGCTCCCGCAGCAGTTGCTATCTTGGCACTAAATTGGCCAAACTTGCAGCCTCCGGTCTGCTCCTATTTATGCGACTTCCTGGGAATGATACGAGGCGTCCGAGTCGGGCTTAATAATGGAAATCTTATATTGTTTTCTCGTAGGAAGTTTGGGGTTCGAAGAATTAATCAGCGCAGGAATAATTGCTGGCGGTTCAAGGATTCGAGGGAGAGACCAAGTCTCTTTCCCTGACGTTCCGCTGGGTTGTTACGCTAACGCACCTTTCAGCTTCTTGCATATTCATCGTCGTTCTCTGAAACGTAAGGAATTTATGGGGGATTTTCTGAGATTCTGAGGGAGATATTATGATATATTTCCGTTGGAAAACGAGATCCCCTCGGTTCGTGGAGTTCTCTTCCGTGAAATGTATTATTGATAGCCTTTATAATTCTATCTGGCTGGCTCGTCGTTTAACAATAGTTTGAGTTCCTTGAGCGAATCCAGCCTTCGAATGAAATCGATAAGCTCACCCAAAGATACGTCCTTCAGCTTCTTCTATATTATCGAAGATTTCGAACCTTATCTCAATTACTGCTTTTCTGAGATAAAATGCTCAACAGTTTTTCTTTCGTCCAAGTCCATTCTGAATTCCTCATCGACAGTCAGGCATGAGCCCTCATTTTTGGTTTTTCCAGTGCTATTGCTAGTTTGGTCAATGTTCAGTTTGATACGAGATGCCAAGAAATGGTTGCAGACGAAGCCGAAGAAAGTTTTGCACCAGCTGATCTGCCACTTCATTAACTGAGTAGCCTGAATTCAAGAACTTTCATAGCTGATGGCTGCCATTAAGTATCTACCAGCTGAGTAGCAATATTTCTATCAACATGCCAGTGTCTATGACGTAAAGCTCTGCCTGGAAGATGGTGTATTAAAGGCCCACACTCAGCAAAATTGACCTTTGACTTTCTATCATAAAGCTGCGCTCCCTCAACTTCAAATATCTTGGATCCAGAGGGACAAGAGCTTGGTCCAATGTTTCCAACTGGCAAGGAATGCTTGTAAAGTCTCGCAATGGTTTATGGGTTAAAAGCATGGAATCAGGAGGCACTAGATGAGGGTGAAGCACATTCCATTCAAACATTCATGAAACCTTAAGCTTTCCAGTTGTCATGCAGACTTCCTAAAAGTTATCTCGTCTGTTCATTAATTTCGTATTACGTTCGTGATACATATAAAGGTGCAGGCATTGTTCCACAATGAATACAGTTAATTATAGCTGCTTCAGATGTACCTTCTCTTTGGCAGAGAATCATAGATTTGTTTCCTTTGATGAGAGAAATCTACAGCATCAGGATGAATGCAATAATCGTACACATTCAGTCGAAATGCTTCATTATACCGGTAATGAAATTGAGAAGGCATTGAAAACTCGATGTGTACAACTTCAATTTAATGTCAATACAGATTACTGTTAGGGTAATACAACTAACTGGAGTGCATTAAGCTAAGCTTTGAGTGGGCGCACACAAACTATACTATTCGAACACAACAATCCTCCACTCCAAACTTCGTAATAGTCGGATTAGCAATGAGGGTCGTCAAAGCTTGACAGCACTCTCAGGATTTCAGGAGGAAAACAGAAAATAGCTACAGGGCAATTGTTAAGATGCACACATATCGGTCAGATTTATATGCAGATGGAAAATACTTTACGAGTAATCTTTCCTTGAATTTCGTTCCGAAAAGGATGGCCACTTTTAGAAGTAGTTCAATTGTACTTGAATAGAATTATCGAAGAGAAAATGAACAAGAATTGACAATAATTGGACGTAAAAATAATATCTTTCAGTTATCCAAATTTTATCACATTGAGAGAACCTTTGAATCTGATGTAATTACTCGTAATGATTCTTACATCAGTCAGAACTGCAACCTTGCTCTATAATTCTTCCCAAAACGAAATTCTCGCTCGTTCCATTACTGGACCTATCAGCTTTATCATATTTTATCAGCGTCTGACGTAGGAGTTGGCCACATAAATTTGTCTTATGCAAATGGCAAGGTGGTTCTGAATGACGCAATGTGGCCAAGATTTGGATTAAGCAGAGAAGATAGATTTGTGCATGATTGGCGATAATGGATCGGACATATAGGTACATACCGGTTATTATGAATGAGTGCGAAAGATTTCAATGGGCGATTGATGGGGTTTCTCTATAAAAAAAGCCTAGTATGTTACTGTTCAAGTTGGGTTAGTTGAGTTGAAGGTTTTGGATGCACCGTTTTGCTTTTTCAAACGTGTCAATGATGAATTGAGCCGTTGGAAGGGTTGCCAAACCTTGAACCTTATAGAAATCATAATATTTCAGTCTTAAATATCGAAGCGATAATTGGATCAGCCTTTACGAGAACTTGACAGTCTGGCTCTTCCTATTTGGTCATTATGCAAACTGTCCAGCTTCTTCTCGTATTAGCTTCATAACATTGAAGATCTGCAGGCGAATTGCGGATGCTGGGGATCTGAAATTATGTAAATGATCGCCGCAACTTTGCAGAATGCACGGCATAATATGCTCGTACGACTCCCCGGGCGATGGATAAAAATGCAATTTTCTCGGCAATGACACGGAACCGCCCAGTGAAAAATTCGAAATATATAATTCTCTGTAGCTGACGATATGGGTCTTTCCGCGAAATGGGATCCGAGTGTTACTCTTTCACGAATTTCTGGCTCTGACTCCGAAACACTCCGCTGGAAGTCCATTAGTGAAATGTTTCCTCGACGGAGAGTGCGTCAAGTTGTTATGACAGTGAATATCGAGGTTCTGGATTACTGCTTTTAAAATTTATGAACGCGTCTCATTTTCGGCACGTGTAAGCCCATTTTGGAGTCATTCTCATTCCATTAACTGAGAAGAGCGAATCATTTCACCGTTTTTGCAGAAATTTGATTTCGATATGAAGTGGCTTCGAAGGGAATGAATAAACAATTTCAGACAGAGGCTAGAAAGCCAGGAATATTCTAATTTTGTTGTCGAATCCTTCCCGAAATCCTTCTATATGAGCAAATTTACGGGAAGGAAAGGTAGCTGATGTTTTGATGCCCGAAGACTGGGCGTTGATGGAAAACATCACGCTAAATCCCTGGATGAGCGAGAGTAAACTAACACAAAGAAAATATTGAAGAGATCGAAGGAAACATCCATCTCTAGTGTTCCCCACAAGAAACACATCTCCGTCCATTGACATTTAAGGACGTGAATCCTTCAGAAAGGGTACAACTCCTCCCTTCGAACTAAGCATAAAATGCCTGTGGAACCTTTCGTAGTCAATGATGAATCAGCTTTACGCCCCTTACCAGAAATCAAGATTGGAGCAGTGGAGGTTGTGGCTTCCAGAATTATCAGCAACGCCAAATCACCAAAGAGCAACACAACGTCAAAGAGGCTTAGCCAAAGTTATAGTTTTAGTTATAGTAAAAAGGGGTCACAGTTCACTGCGACCTTAAGGTCTATTGTGCCTCCTATCAGAGCTGTTATCATCGAGCCTCCTACAGCTCGCCCTCCAGTTCCAGAGATTTGATGAAATCCATTATCTGGGATGGCTTCAAGAAGGATAACTCCCCACTTCTACAAGTTTCTTGTCCAAAGCATTCTTTCCTTTATGTTGCAATGGCATAGCATTCCGTTACCAGGTGAATAGAAGTTTCTTCCTCCTCCCCACAGAATCTAAACTCATCGGTGTCCGATAAACCCATTCTCAAAAGATGCTTCTTCAGGCGACAATGTCCTGTGAAAAAGCCAGTGAGTAAGTGAAGTTGGTTTTTACTTAGATCCAGATATTTTTTGGATCTAGCAGTTTCCAAGTTCCGGAGGGACTTTTTGGAGTGATCCATCCCTAGGAGATTCCGCCAGAGTTTTTCTCTTTCGGTTCTCTCCTTCAGCATAAACTCCTTTTTATAGGTGCATTTTCCTATACCACAGAAGGGTTCTGGGCCAGTGAGTGGCGTTTGTGCGCTCTTTCTGGCCAGTGTATTGGCCTCTTCGTTTCCTACGATTACCGAATGACCGGGAACCCAGATTAAAAAGACCTTATTCTTCTTGCCTACCTCATTGAGTTTGTTTCGGCACTCCCAAATCAGCTTTGAGTCAATGACGTAGGAGCTCAGTGCTTTAATAGCAGCTTGACTATCTGTATGAATAGCTATACTTCTGATAGTTTCTTTCTAGATTTATATCTAGACATCTTCCGATAGCGAGTATTTCCGTTTGAAGGACGCTTGTACAGGAGCCTTACGATAGTGCACACTTGGCACTTGACCCGTAACTCCCAGCGCCAGGTCCTGTAGCGGTTTTGGAACCATCTGTATACCATTTTATTGTATTTTCTTTGAGATTATAGTTGGTGTATTTCCTTTCCCAATCCTCTCTTTTGCTTAGCAATGTACTGAAGTTTTTCTCAGTGCTTACTTTCTTGATCATTACATCACTAGGTAGGTTTGCAGATGAGGTGTAGTCATTTAGAGAGGACCAAGCTCTCTGAAACCAGACTCTCTCATTGCCTGCTCCTTCTCTTGATACTCTGAGGATGGCCTCATGGGCTACCCTAACAATCACTAGATGTAGAGGTGTGAGGTCTGTGATGATCTCAAGCGCCCTGGTTGGGCACGTTCTCATAGCTCCCGTGATGCACACACAGGCAAGCCTTTGTACTTTGTCGATCATTTTCCTCGTACTTGCCTGACTTGCCTTAGCAAACCAGGCTACTGCCCCATATGTGACTATAGGTCTTACGATCATGACGTACATCCATCGCAGTATTTTTGGGTTACAGCCCCAATTCCTGCCGCAATCGGAACTGTTAGAACAATAACTATTTGGATGTCAGTGTCAGTGAGATTAAAATACTCCTCCTCGCTGGATTCAAATCTTCCGCGCCTCTGATGGTTGTCAGAAGCTGTTTTCCTCGTCTTCGAATATGCCACGGATTCTCGCAAATTAAACGGGAGGGCGACAGTGTTATCCGCCTGTGCCGAAGACGCGATTTTCACCAATTACCCAATCGAGAATATCGGCCCGAATTTACATGCCGCATCATTTGAATAATTCATTAATTCATCGACTTCCAATCACGTCGCTCGCATAATTAGCCCACTGATGTTGGCAATTACCCACGCCTGGAATAATGCCATATATATGCGCGGCGGCATCTTGACGCCGTAATTTAACGAAATCTTCGAAGCATCCCACGACGCTTGCATACGAAGCATAATCCAAGGTGATGGTGACGATCCGATTTTGTTGGATTTTAGCATGAACAACTTCCAGGGAGTTCCACAGGTTGTTATTCATTCCGTACGATCTGCCGACGAAGTTTCTTTCCTCCAAGATGTTGCTCGACAACGTTCAGCCTCAGTTAACACTGGAAGACTTGGTAAAAGTTTTGCAGGGATAAAATGGGAACGTGCTTAATGATGAAGGAAAAAATACAAATTTTTTCGTATAGAAAACGTATAATCAGTTAATAAATACAAAAATAAACCAATAAATACAACAGTCATATGTACATCACGTCCATTTAGTGGATAAGGTTGGAGTATCCCAAAGCTGGGGCAGCGTATGCTGATCTGATCAAAGGAGAAGCGTAGGCTGGCTGGGCAAGAAGAGGAGAAGATCTCACCAAGGAGGTGGCGTATGCTGGTTGAGCCAGGAGAGGTCCAGATCTGATCAGGGAAGGTTGAGCGAGCAGTGGGGAAGATCTGACCAAAGATGTTGCGTATGCTGGTTGGGCCAGGAGAGGTCCTGATCTGATTAGAGAAGGTTGAGCAAGGAGTGGAGAAGATCTGATCAAGGAAGATGCGTATGCTGGTTGAGCCAAGAGAGGTGCGGAACGGATCAAGGCAGGCTGAGAGATCAATGGAGCTGAGTGAACCAAGGGAGCGGCACGTACAGCGGCGACAGCTGGAGCAGCAACTACGGTCTTGGCGACCAAGGGTTCTTTGCGGACGACGGCGTTGAATCCGTTGACAGAGTCGGCGGTGTAGTCCACGACGCGTCTGGTGCCATCGGGTTCGACCAGGGAGTATTGACCTTGAACGAGGTCTCCGTTGCGTGATTCTACCTGGCTCTTTGAGTCTCCAGTGAGGGAGTCTTGGACGTCGTAGCCGAATTGGTACTGAGGGTTAGGGTCGTATGGTTCAGCTCTTGCTACAGCCACAGGTGCTGCTATTTTGGCGATCGCTGGAGTAGCGTAAGCCAGAGGAGCTGAATAGGCCAGAGGAGCTGCGCCCAAGATATTTCCAGCGTTGGCGTATGCCAAAACAGTAGCGAAAACGATGAACTGTGGAATAATGTCAGCATTAATAAAGTTGATCCTGAAATTTTTTGTTTTGCGGAAAAACTTGATGCAATGATTTTTCTTTCGTCTACACTAAATGATCGTGATGATATGCTTCTATTCAGATGAGGGACAACAACGTCCATGATTTTTTCGAAAGATAGAAAAGATTGCATTCGAAAAATATGATTCCAAAAAAAAACACTGCGCGAAAAAATTAACGCACATTATATTACAACTGAAGGTGTTCTCAATGATAATTATTTTTATCAGAATTATGCATGCATATGTTATCCACTTTCAACGTTTTTCTTCAGTACAGATGTTTTCTCCCAGCAGGAATAAAAAAAGATGATATTATCAGATTTTGAATGTATTGGCTCCATTCTAAAAATCAGTTGTTCTCGATCAATTCTAGTGATCAATAGTTTTTCTTTCGTTTGATTTTTTACACTCGATCGCTATGCAACGCGAAACAAGCAATTTGACCCAAGAGGAATGTGCCCAAGCGGTAGTTTTGCGAGAAGAAGGGTGGACTTGGGGGACATACACAAGAATTGCAGAAAGGTTTGGAGATTCCCATACAAGTGTGTCCAGAATGTTGCAGCGATTCAGGGAGACAGGTATGAATGTCCGAAGACCAGGACAGGGTAGACCACGGGTAACAACTGCCATTCAAGAACGTTACTTGAGAGTTTCTTCGTTAAGACAACGGTTTGCAACCGCTCGCCTCCTTCAAAACCAGCTTGAGCAGACTCATGAGGTGCAAATTAGCACTCAGACAATAAGGAATCACCTCAGAGAATATGATTTAAAGCCTCGTGTCGCGGCAAGAGGCCCAGCTCTTACCCAGCCCAACGAAGGGCGCGTTTGGATTTTGCGAGAGAGCATATCCATTGGGAAGAGGCCGATTGGGAAAGAGTTCTCTTCACAGATGAGTCTAGATTCTGCCTCTACCATTGTGATCGACGTTCCCTTGTTATACAGACGTCCACATGAAAGATATGCTCAGTGCAATTTCCTGAATACTAATGGTTTCGGGGGAGGATCGATTATGGTATGGGTTGCAATATCTTTGACTGCTCGCACAGACCTAGTGGTCGCTGATAATGGAGCTATGAATGCTGATAAGTATATAAGGAACATTCTTGAAGAGCATGTAGTACCATTTGCCCCATACATTGGTGAAAATTTCATTTTTATGGACGATAATGCCAGACCCCATCGTGCGAGCATCGTTCAGGAGTACCTTGAAGAGGTTGAAGTCTCTCGAATGGAATGGCCTGCAAGAAGTCCAGATCTCAATCCGATTGAGCAGGTTTGGGACAACCTCAATAGAAGGCTGAGAAGTTCAGAAAATCATCCAGCTACTCTTAATGACTCAGGAATCCAACTCGGAGAAATCTGGGAAGGATCAGAACATTTTAAGATCACTCATTTTGAGTATGAACCGTCGTTGCCGAGCTGTAATTAACGCAAGGGGTGGAAATACCAAGTATTAAATCACTTATCGGTATTTCAGTATTTTGAAAATTGTTCATTTTTCTTCTTTCACATAAGATTCGGTGAAATCCTGAATTTTTCTTCCATTTAATGTGTCTTGTTTCGTTCAAAACCTTTCCGAGAGAACATAAAAAATAAGTTATAAAGTCAATGTAGAGTTAACTTTCATTAAAATTGAGATTTTCAGAATGTGCGTTAATTTTTTTGCGCAGTGTATGATAGAGACGATAGAATGAGTTTCAAGACTTTCGTCTCCACGAATGTTATTCTATGTTTCCGCCAAGTATCTCAAAATTTCATTTACCTTGAATGCCATTTTGGATCGATGTACTGGATGGAACGATATGAACGATACTGATAAGATCGACCCGTCTGGACTATATATAGTCGACGATTCGTACAAAACTGTAGAAGCACCACCCGAATATTAAACGACGTAACGTAACCTGATATTGGCGCATTTTTCGCAACTGGCACCTTGTTAGAGGACGCCCTGTTTACGGTACCCATGATACGTATTCGATTCCCAACTGGATATTCTCTCGAAAAATGTCGATGTTGCATCAGCCTATTTCGGTTCGATCTGTAGCGGTTGTCCTGCCCTGGTTTCGAGGTTTTTCACACACCCACGATAAAATCTTAACTCTAAATTATGTCACTGGTGGATTTGACCGAATCGATCTTTACGATTGTAGTTTTTTGAATGATATTTGGATCAGTGAATGAGAAAAGGTCATTGTATGTAAAATGCTAAGAATGAAGTCACGTTTCATTCATATTGGTTGGAGGCTCTCAATCAATACCTCAGTTTTTATAATGGTACACTTATCATTCGTAATTTTTCATTTTCCATTTAATACGGAATGGAAAAACTTTTTTTTTCACATTGTTGTTACAATGCAATGTGAAGAATTATCGATAAACTCCAAGGAAAATTGTGTTCCAAATTATTTTTCATCGATTTGGCGAAAATATGGACAAGTTTTTTCATAATTTTCTTCGTTAAAAATACACTGCGCAAAAAAATTAACGCACATTCTGAAAATCTCAATTTCAATGAAAGTTAACTCTACATTGACTTTATAACTTATTTTTTATATTCTCTCGGGAAGGTTTTGAACGAAACAAGACACATTTAATGAAAGAAAAATTCAGAATTTCACCGAATCTTATGTGAAAGAAGAGAAATGATCAATTTTCACAATACTGAAAGGCTGATAAGTGATTTAATACTTGGTATTTCCACCCCTTGCGTTAATTACAGCTCGGCAACGACGGTTCATACTCAAAATGAGTGATCTTAAAATGTTCTGATCTAATCCTTCCCAGATTTCTCCGAGTTGGATTCCTAAGTCATTAAGAGTAGCTGGATGATTTTCTGAACTTCTCAGCCTTCTATTGAGGTTGTCCCAAACCTGCTCAATCGGATTGAGATCTGGACTTCTTGCTGGCCTTTCCATTCCAGAGACTTCAACCTCTTCAAGGTACTCCTGAACGATGCGCGCACGATGGGGTCTGGCATTATCGTCCATAAAAATGAAATTTTCACCAATGTATGCGGCAAATGGCACTACATGCTCTTCAAGAATGTTCCTTATATACTTATCAGCATTCATAGCTCCAGTATCAACGACCACTAGGTATGTGCGAGCAGTCAGAGATATTCCACCCCATATCATAATCGATCTTCCCCCGAAACCAGTAGTATTCAGGAAATTGCACTGAGCATATCTTTCATGTGGACGTCTGTATACAAGGGAACGTCGATCACAATGGTAGATGCAGAATCTAGACTCATCTTTGAAGAGAACTCTTTCCCAATCGGCCTCTTCCCAATGGATATGCTCTCTCGCAAAATCCAAACGCGCCCCTCGATGGGCTGGGGTAAGAGCTGGGCCTCTTGCTTCGACACGAGGCCTTAAATCATATTCTCTGAGGCGATTTCTTATTGTCTGAGTGCTAATTTGCACCTCATGAGTTTGCTCAAGCTGATTTTGAAGGAGGCGAGCGGTTGCAAACCGTTGTCTCAACGAAGAAACTCTAAGTAACGTTCTTGAATGGCAGTTGTTACCCGTGGTCTACCCTGTCCTGGTCTTCGGACATTCATACCTGTCTCCCTGAATCGCTGCTGGACATTTTGGACACACTTGTATGGGAAACTCCAAACCTTTCTGCAATTCTTGTGTATGTCCACCCTTCTTCTCGCAAAACTTCCGCTTGGGCACATTCCTCTTGGGTCAAATTGCGTGTTTCGCGTTGCATAGCGAGCGAGTGTAGAAAATCAAAGGAAAGAAAAACTATTGATCTCTAGAATTGATCGAGAACAACTGATTTTAGAATGGAGCCGATACATTCAAAATCTGATAATATCATCTTTTTCTATTCCTGCTGGGAGAAAACATCTGTATTGAAGAAAAACGTTGAAAGTGGATAACATATGCATGCATAATTCTGATAAAAATAATTATCATTGAGAACACCTTCAGTTGTAGAATAAATTCGAGATTTCCATAATGTGCGTTTATTTCTTTGCGCAGTGTAGATATACCAATTTACATACCAGTTCGACGCATAAAGTTGGTCAAATTGATTCGTCAAAAAATATTGTCCATCTCTACAGCGTTTATGGTGCAGTGGAGCTTTCCAAAGAAGCTGAGTAGTGTTCCCCTTGTAACCAAAGACCGTTCCTATCCAACCCGCCCTACCGGCAATATCCTACTTCCGTCGGAAATGCTCCGACATTTTTCCGCAAATCGTCGGATGAATGCAGACGCGAAAATGGAAATATCGAGCGTTTCGTCCTCGATGGCCGCCTCGTTTCCATCTCCCGGCCGGTCATATCGAAAAAGACGTTCGGAATATTTCGCTACGAGACCATTCGATATTGTTTACCGAAATCCAATATGGGAAAAGGGAGGACATTTCGAATTGCCAAATCTGCCCTGATGGATTTATTCAATGGAGGCGCATCGGGGCTACAATGACGACCAGACATTTCCGAATATTCTGCAGTTATTTATGTTTTTCTTCGTAGCTTCGAAGCTCTGGGGAATTCGATTCGAGGGATATACGATCGCTCTTTCAATTTCTCGTGGATGGTGTTCGTCCCTTGAATTTCAGTCATATTGCTCCTTATAGGGCCCCTACACGATCATTCGGAATGACAATCAGAGCGAAGATTGACATTCCGATTGAAGGTGTAAGGTCTATACTGATGGAATGACGAATGGACTGACTGATTTTCAAATATTTTGAAATTCGAGGTTCAATCACGTTGAGTGGAGGGGAGACTGTACTGATTCTTTTATTCTTTTCCTGTCTTATTAATGCAATCATGGAGGACGGATGCTCGCAAAACTTTAACGAGGATTTCGCTGAGTTGCCCCAAAGGGTTGACGATCGAAACTGCCTTCGAAGGTTCATAAGTGTTTATGAATCTTTCCCCGAACTGTGGAATAAATCCCATCCCAGTTACATGAATAAATATAAAAAAATGTTGCATTGGAAAAATTCCTCAACATATATAAAGAAATAAATCCAAATGCCAGTGAAAGACGTTTTAGTGTCTTCTTGGTGCCCAATGCAAGGATAATGGCCAAACAAGCCTTTTCTTCACTTTTTTCATTTGGAGACATTATACTAATAATAATTTGAAGCGTTCTATTTGGTGTTCGAATTTCAACTGAGCTGAAGTCATTTCAATCAGACTGTCAGTTTGAATGATATGTGTAGGGGCTTCAAGATTGAAGGCAGGATTGACAATCTTATTGTTCAGTCAGACTGTCATTCATGATTGACCGTCTAGGGGCCGCTTTAGGCTATTCGTTTTGAGTTTGATGGGGGAATATTTCCGACTGCAAGTCTTCTGTTCACTTTTTCATTGATTCTCTATGAGTTATCCCGAAAAGTTATCGAATTAACTTTTTTTCTTTTTACGTCTTGTCACCTGAAGAATTATGAAGAAGTGGCAGGAACAATCAAACGAGTAAATAAAATAAATAATTTATTTTCCTTCAATAAATCAACATTAGAATATGAAACCACCAACATTAACTCAGGTAGAATATTTAGTGGATGAGGGTGTTGTATCCAAGAGGAGAGGCAAATCTGCCGTAAGCTCCGGAGTATCCATAGGCTGGTCCAGCTGATAGGATTGGAGCAGATCTCAAGAGAGCTGGGGCAGCATAGGCTTGGTGAGCGATGATGGGGGAAGATCTGATCAAGGAAGATGCGTATGCTGGTTGAGCCAAGAGAGGTGCGGAACGGATCAAGGCAGGCTGGGAGATCAAAGGAGCTGAGTGAACCAAGGGGGCGGCACGTACAGCGGCGACAGCTGGAGCAGCAACTACGGTCTTGGCTACCAAAGGTTCTTTGCGGACGACGGCGTTGAACCCGTTGATGGAGTCGGCGGTGTAGTCCACGACGCGTCTGGTACCATCGGGTTCAACCAGGGAGTACTGGCCTTGAACTAGGTCTCCGTTGCGTGATTCCACCTGGCTTTTGGAGTCTCCAGTGAGGGAGTCTTGGACGTCGTAGCCGAATTGGTACTGTGGGTTAGGGTCGTATGGTTCAGCTCTTGCTACAGCCACAGGTGCTGCTATTTTGGCGATCGCTGGAGTAGCGTAAGCCAGAGGAGCTGAGTAGGCCAGAGGAGCTGCACCCAGGATGTTGCCAGCGTTGGCGTAAGCCAAAACAGTAGCGAAAACGATGAACTGTGAAAAGAAATACGAATTAATATTTATTTTGCTAATTCTGTAATTCTGAGAAACTCACTTTGAATGCCATGTTGATTCGTTGAAGATGTCGATGGTACTCTTGATTTTCAATTGTGACTGCCGGTATTTATACGAATGCGAGTATTTGTCGCGATGTATAGATTGCATCAACAGAATTACTCCAGTTCTTCATGTCTTAAAGGTCAATATTCGTCGATTCCAGAACGGGTCCAGTATATTTTTAATCACCGGTTTTTTCAAGACCTATCAGTACCTCAAATTTCGCAATTTGTTGTGGTTTAAAATAACAGATCGCATTAATTTCATTTGTTGATTTATGCGTGGCAAAAGATCACAACGAGCTCGAAGACCATGGTGAATTTCAGGTTTGGTTTATTATAAACCTTAAGAAATGTTATATTTCTATTGGATTCGTGAATTTAGAGAATTTCGCAGAAATTGGCATTTTTATTTCATTTCGGAATAATGACAAGGTGGGGATATTCTAAAAAAACTTCGTTTGTCTAAAATATTAATTGGAGACTTCCCATATATTTCTCTGAGATTTTTTTCATCGTCGCTTAATACCAACGACTTAATTGTTAATTTTTCAATGAAGTTGTCGAATTTTTGCGTGGACATAGTAGATTGCCCACAAAAAGCACAACTGTGTAGAATTTCTTTCGAAGATTTATCGAACAATTTTGTGAAAGAAATGAAATTTGGTATGCTCATTCTTTCTCATAAGGGAATCTTTAGGAATACCCGAAAACTGGTTTGTGTTTTAATGAATATTTGTCCATTGATACCACTACAATGATAATATTTTTTGTTTGCTTGTTCCTATGAATAGGAAAATGTGTCTAGTAATTTGAAATTTTGAGCCTAAAATAGTATTAAACAATTCTGCTGGACACACTGATGAAGAATGAGTGATCAAAATGATCAAATACAATTTTATCCAATCGGTCGTCAAAAAGAAAAAACTGTGGTTAATTTTGTAAATTATGAAAATAAATTCACTGCTTCCGAAGTCACACTTTTTCTTCATTCTATTTTTTACAATTATTCTAAAAAACGACAGGATTGAAGTTTTGTGATGAATTTGATGATAACGGCTTTGAGCTTAAATTAAATTTCGTGATGATCGTGTGATTAAAAAAAAATAAAATGAAACTATCGAAAACAGACAATATCTTCACAACAGATCGCCCCCAATTCAGTGGAAACTTCTGATGTGAATCAATGAAACAAATAAAATGAGTAACCCAAAACATCATTTGCATCATGTCATCAGAAAGTCTGGATTGTTATGCGAATCTTCTTTATTATTGCTTAATTGTTCAACAAAGATTATGGATGAATATAAAAATCTTTTTAACCTTTGAATTCTCATTGACGTATGTAGGGCGAATCAGTGACATAAGCCTTTTGAATCTACGCATTCATTGAGTTGTCGAACTGAGCCCTCTAGTACGAGAGATATTCAATTCTGTTGTATGTATGTATGTTATTATTGTTGGAGATATTTAAATGATTCAATTGTATCTCATTACGACTTGCCATGTGAGTGCTATTGATGAGAGATAAACTTATTATTATTATCATCTGGCAACCTAAAATTGGACAACCTTAGTTCATTCGAACACATCCAAATGGAAACATCAACAATTTGTTGAAAGCAATTAATATTTTCTTTAAACTCAGAGTATTCCAGGTTAATCTTACTTTTCGCCTACAACAGCAGTAGACTTCTTCAGAAGTTTCTCAGTCGGAGGATGAATGACTCCTCCGAACTAGTGATCGAAATCAACCGCTATAAAGTTTCATTATTTTTTTAACCTTAGAAATCATTGATTTTAGTGTAGGACTTCTTCAAAAGGATTTCTTATGTTGTGCCCAAGAACATTCAGACATTATTTGGAAAGAGAAACAAAATATAAATTTCAAAATGTATTTTTCAATAAGTTACAAATATGTACACATATAATTCAGTTCTGGTGCATCTTTAGTGGATGAGGGTGTTGTATCCAAGAGGAGAGGCGAATCTGCCGTAAGCTCCGGAGTATCCATAGGCTGGTCCAGCTGATAGGATTGGGGCAGATCTCAAGAGAGCTGGGGCAGCATAGGCTTGGTGAGCGATGAGGGGGGAAGATCTGATCAAGGAAGATGCGTATGCTGGTTGAGCCAAGAGAGGTGCGGAACGGATCAAGGCAGGCTGGGAGATCAAAGGAGCTGAGTGAACCAAGGGGGCGGCACGTACAGCGGCGACAGCTGGAGCAGCAACTACGGTCTTGGCGACCAAGGGTTCTTTGCGGACGACGGCGTTGAATCCGTTGACGGAGTCGGCTGTGTAGTCCACGACGCGTCTGGTGCCATCGGGTTCAACCAGGGAGTATTGGCCTTGAACGAGGTCTCCGTTGCGTGATTCTACCTGGCTTTTAGAGTCTCCGGTGAGGGAGTCTTGGACGTCGTAGCCGAATTGGTACTGTGGGTTAGGGTCGTATGGTTCAGCTCTTGCTACAGCCACAGGTGCTGCTATTTTGGCGATCGCTGGAGTAGCGTAAGCCAGAGGAGCTGAATAGGCCAGAGGGGCTGAACCCAGGATATTGCCAGCGTTGGCGTAAGCCAAAGCAGTAGCGAAAACGATGAACTGAAAAAATAATAGATCAGTAGATTAGGTCATGAAGAATTGACACTGGAACGAAATACACTTCCTGTGATGCTGGAAATGCTTCCAGATAAGGGTGTGATGAAAACAAAAATAAAATTTTGTGACACAACATAAAGTTAAAACACGAAAAAACTGAGATAATCTACACAAATCAATAATTAATTAAGGAGGATATGGTTTTTATACCTTGGATGCCATTTTACTTCGATGAGTGTATCGACTTGAATGATAATCCTTCCAACAGATCCCATCCTTTTTATACCAATATCGGAATACCAGAAGCTCAACATACGCTTTGCGACATACCCGAAATATGAGTTCCTCCTCGAACTTTGAAGGTCACTCATTCAATAACAGAACCAGAATAGCTATTCTGGTTCGTTTCTTCGGTAATTGATCTGGTTTCGTTAAATATCACATCACTTCCCGTCAGTCTGTTTATTCTGATATTATGCAATTATTCCGCCATATGCGAAGGTGGTAAAGTTATTACTTTATCATCAACTGGATCGTGATCTCTGCGTGAGTGACATAAAAAGTTAATTTTATGGTCCAGTTAGGTCCGTTAAAAATGCATATTTGGCTTAAATGGACAATTTTGTCGAATTTACGATCGATGAAAGTTTCAACTCATTTTGAAATGGTTGTCACAATTTTTGCGTCAAATTTCGAGGTACCTACTGGCGACTGAGATTCTGCCAGAAAACATTGCTGGTTACAAAAATTTCGAAAAACCAAGAATACGTTAAAAAATAATGTGAGTGTATGCATCACACCCTTGCCCTAAAATGGATATTTTCTGAGTTAATATCCACTTTAGGGCAAGGGTGTGATGCATACACTCACATTATTTTTTAACGTAGATTCAATATGTGCCATAAAAAAATGGGGTTCTAATTTGAAAAAATTGATTTTTCACGATTTTCTCATCCCTAACTTTGAAAGCGATTTTTTCACTCCCTGTATCATGAATCGCGATTTCGATTCTTAAAATGGATACATCAATTTTACATCTTGAAAAATCCCAAAAATGAAAATTTTCCATCCGAAAACCTCGAAGTTATTCTTGTTTCAGCGGAGCTCTATTTTCGATTTTTTTTCGAATTTTCCCGCTCAGAGAGAATTTTCCAACCAAAACTGAAAAATGTTACATCAAAATAACTTGAAATTTTCTAAGGAATCTATTTCTGCAATAAAAAAATGGTGTTCTAATTTGAAAAACGGAAGTTGACGTCATTTCCGGAAAAACCGGAGGTGCTCATGCCTTGAAAATATTTTAGATTTCATCAGCATCGTGAAATACTTATAAGTGCTGAATATCATGAAAATACGTTCAGTAGTTTCCCGTATAAATATGGGTGAGGATCCTCGTGAAAGACCCTGTATATATTCTGAGAAATACGCTGAGAATGTAGAAAGGGCAACAAAGTGTTGACTTGGAACCTAAAAATATTTTGCAAAACGTCATAACTTCGATACAGAGTGGAATGTGTCAAATTTCCAAGGCCAGAGTTGTGATTTTATAACTGTGAATGGAGTACAGAAGTTTTATGATATGCTTAATCTCATGATGCTACCTATTTTGGCGATTGACTCCCTTGAACATTAACAGCGTATTTGAATTCCTTGTAAATCGTTGAACCGTTCCAAATCTCATCCATTTGAAAAAAAATCTTTCATCAGAATCATCTTCATTCGAATTGTACGAGTGCTAGTTTGTATTTGGATTTCATATACCTTCTCAAACCTTCTTCACATTGGTTTCAAACCGCAGTAAAGAAAGTAGGTGAAGTCATCCTTCACTTCATGCAAATAATACCCATTTGATGTAATTTCCTCGGAATACTGATACGTCTATTCCTATGAAAATTTGGTAATCTATTTCACTATAATCATATCCTTATAACGAATTCCAGAAGTGTCCGAAGCAGCTTTGGTAGGTATTAATTTTTGTCGATGGATGATGATGGAACGAAATATTTGCTCTATATGTTTGTTCGGGAAAAAATCTGTTGTAAGAGACCAAAAACGTTTCCTAATGCATTCGGAATTTTGGGCTGGTTTATGGTGAACATTTTTGGCTGAATCAAAATCATTCAAATGAATAGTGATAGTCGAAATAGTGTGGAATTAATACAAAAACTTTGTGAAAGTCCAGTTTTCAATATTCTGAAGAAATACTTTTACAAAATCCACTGTCAAAAAGCAATAATAATAAATTATGGTGTATCATAGCTCTTGCACTTGAGACACAACATGACTGCTACCCCAGAAGAGGCTTGCACTTTCAAAGATAGCAAAATTGTCAGCGTTCTTTCAGAATATATTCATTTATCTTTCCGTATGGACTTTTTTAAAAGCGCTACTTGTATAATTTTCTGTTTGATAGGTGGCTGGATTCAAATCCGATGTCAGATTTTTTTGATTTTTTGAGTACATACTATTCTTTTTTTATGAAACTCGATAGCATTCAACTCTTTATTGCTCTTCTGTGGAGAAAGTTATCAATAGATCCTTAAACACTTATAGACTTTATAGATAAAGAAAAGAAGATATATTTTAAACTGATTTATTTGTCTTCAATAAATAAACATTAGAATATGAAATCACCAACAGTAACTCAGGTAGAATATTTAATGGATGAGGGTGTTGTATCCAAGGGGACCAGCAATTTTACCGTAAGAGGTAGAGTATCCTAGACCTGGTGCTCCAGACAAGATTTGGGTGGACCTCAGGAGGGGTGCAGAAAGGGCTGGAGCTGCGTAACTTTGAGTCAAAACTGGGGAGGAATGGAGCAATGAGCTGGCGTATCCTTGCTGAGCCAAGATAGGTGCGGAACGGATCAAGGCAGGCTGGGAGATTGGAGCAGATCTCAAGAGAGCTGGGGCAGCATAGGCTTGGTGAGCGATGATGGGGGAAGATCTGATCAAGGAAGATGCGTATGCTGGTTGAGCCAAGAGAGGTGCGGAACGGATCAAGGCAGGCTGGGAGATCAAAGGAGCTGAGTGAACCAAGGGAGCGGCACGTACAGCGGCGACAGCTGGAGCAGCAACTACGGTCTTAGCGACCAAGGGTTCTTTGCGGACGACGGCGTTGAATCCGTTGATAGAGTCGGCGGTGTAGTCTACGACGCGTCTGGTGCCATCGGATTCAACCAGGGAGTATTGGCCTTGAACGAGGTCTCCGTTGCGTGATTCTACCTGGCTTTTGGAGTCTCCAGTGAGGGAGTCTTGGACGTCGTAGCCGAATTGGTACTGTGGGTTAGGGTCGTATGGTTCAGCTCTTGCTACAGCCACAGGTGCTGCTATTTTGGCGATCGCTGGGGTAGCGTAAGTCAGAGGAGCTGAATAGGCCAGAGGAGCTGCACCCAAGATATTTCCAGCGTTGGCGTAAGCCAAAACAGTAGCGAAAACGATGAACTGTGAAAAGAAGCCGGAATTAATATTTCTGTTGCTAAATCTGTAATTCTGAGGAACTCACTTTGAAAGCCATGTTGATCTGTTGGAGATGCAGATGAAACTCTTGATTTTGGATTGGAAACGTAGCCATTTATATATCTGTGTTGTATGCGACGTGAAATATTGATTGGACCATCGAAACCACCCGAAAACTACATATTTTCTAGGTCAAGAACTGAAACAAGACCGGCGGATTCATGCACCGGTTTGTTCTACGCTTATTGCTGACTTCTTATGTTTGCATCATTTTTTATTCGACCACTTTTACGATTCATTAATTATGGTAAATATCGGTCAGAAAGGGAAAATTCTCTGTGCAAAAGCATAATTCTGTCGTATGTGCGAAAGCATAAAGTGCTCAGTGTGAATTTATAGTAAATATCATCCCCTGTTGAACAAAATGGATGTTCTCATCCATTGAAAAAATCGTTATAACTGAGGTATGCATTTGGACGTTCCTCATGTCATTTTAGATGAGGAAGAGTGGTGACACATTGTCAGCAACCATTTTTATATGGTTCAAAGCTGAGTTCATTTTTTTATTGACTATTTTGTGAGATAAATTCAGGAACAACTCAAATTTGAAGGAGGGAATGGTCTCAACATCTGTAATCGAATGTGGGTCTCCCAATGAGACTCTTAAGAAGCTTCCAAGCTTGTAGCTAGGAAATTCAGTTGTGTTCTTTGTAGGCTTTGTTGCTGTCCTCACGCCACCTTAGGCACAGCACTGTTAATTTTCGACCAAAATGTGAATGGAGTCCCACAATCATCTGCCCATAAAATTTCTTTCCTAGTCTCGGGATTGCACCCAGACTTTCCCGGTACGAAACAAAGCCCTAACCACTGAACTAGGGGCAATAGAGAAGAAAGTTTTTCAGCTACCAGAAAAATTTTGTGTAGATCGAGTTATTGGTTCAAGCCAATCATAAAAAACAATGAGGATCATACACGAATTTTTCTGTCAACAATTTTTTCCAATTGGTTTCTTGGACTTGCAAATACGTATCTACCTACAAGGTCAATCTACGTACATAGTGGATGAACAGCCGCTCAAAAGCTTCTGACTTCAGGTCAGTGCTTTTAGAGACTCATTTCGTATTCAAACTCTTTCCGAAATATAAAATGATCATCTTCAAAAGTGTTTTCATATTTTTTGTTTATCTGATAAGATACACTAGAGACTCTGGGTGCAAGTGGAAGAAACAATTGGCAAATGTCCTCAAAGGAACAAATTTTGCGTTTCATTTCATTAGTGAATTCTACAAACCTGAACTTATCCTCATATCATACAGATATAGAGTATTGGACTACGTGAGTGCTTTTTCTTTACCAGTTAAAATGAGACTTTTGGCAAAGAAATCATGATCAAACTGTGCTTTCTATGAAGTAGAGTTCGAGTACTACGGACTACGAGAAACAACCTTTTATGGGTTATTCGATTACTGGAAACTTTCATACCCTTATTGTTGGGAACCAAATTAAAAGAGTTGAATTGTCGTCATCAAAATATATTTCATCTCAATAAATTATTCAAAATGTACAATTTGTAACTGGCCATCCTAAAAAAGCAAGCCTTAGTTGATGAGTGTAGAATATCCAAGAGGACCAGCATATCCTAAGGCTGGAGCAGCTGACAAGATTGGTGCAGATTTCAAGAGAGCTGGTGCAGCGTAGGCTGGGTGGGCAAGAAGTGGTGAAGAGCGGATCAAGGCAGGTTGGGCAATCACTGGAGCCGAACGGACCAAAGGTGCAGCTGGCAAGACTGGGGCAGCGCGGACAGCTGCGACAGCTGGTGCAGCAGCTACTACAGCTTTGGCTACCAGAGGTTCTTTACGAACGACAGCGTTGAATCCGTTGATGGAGTCGGCGGTGTAGTCTACGATGCGTCTGGTGCCATCGGGTTCGACCAGAGAGTATTGGCCTTGAACCAGGTCTCCGTTGCGTGATTCTACCTGGCTTTTTGAGTCTCCAGTGAGGGAGTCTTGGACGTCGTAGCCGAATTGGTATTGAGGGTTAGGGTCGTAGGGTTCTGCTCTCGCGACTGCTACAGGAGCTGCAACCTTCGCTAATACAGGAGTGGCGATAGCTGGTGCGGAATACGCCAGTGGGGCACTGATGATGTTGCCAGCATTGGCAGAAGCCAGCAGTACAGCGAGAGCGATGAACTGAAAACAAACAAAAATAAATAGTCGAGCTCATATTCGAAGGAAATCCAATTAATACGGAAAATCATGAAGCAGAGCTATTTTGTACCTTGAATGCCATGTTGATCTGTTGAAGAAACCGATGAAACTCTTGATATTCCCCAAGAAGTAATCCTTTTTATACGCTTGGTACTCGTAAAATTGGAATCAAGTCACATACAGGATCAATTGCACCACTTGAAATACCCGCAAACTTGCAACATTTGTTCTTCATTTTTGGAGGTCAGCAATCGACTTGAAATTCGTAATATTTGTTGTTTAATTCGTGTACAGGTGATGTGTATGGGTCTTGAAATTCGTCAGCTGATTGATAGAAATGAAAAGAATGAACAATATATTTTTTACCCAATTTTACTATGTACAAGAAGTATCAGTAACAATTTCATACTTCAATTTTGGTTTGAAGACATTCATTCGGATATAGGTATTGAAGGAATCTTTCATTCTGTGTCCTTGGTATTGGTATTGATTTTAATGAATGTAAATTATCTGTTATCCAATTACGTCTTGTATTATATCTTTTTTTTTATATTTTATATTCGAAAGATACAATTTCTTTCTTTTGAATCATTTGAAATCTATCACTTTCGATGTACTGATACTTCTTGTCTCTGATTCTTTTTATCAATGTAAACTTCACCATTTTTCTTTCATTTTTTCAATGGATATCACCCTCAACAGAATTTGATTTGATTATTTGATATATTCCGTATATTCGATTCAGAAGATCTTAACACATAGAGAAAGCAAACTACAAAAGTTATTGCGTGTTTTGTTTCCATTTTCAAAAACCGGACTGTATTCGATTTATCTAAAGATTCTTTTTAGCTCTTTCAACTCTACCTTTAAGAATCTGTCGAACAGATAAGATCAAGTATCAAAATTTGTCTTAAGAAAGCGAGCAAGTTTGTGACAGGGAAATCCAATGGAGCTCGCAATTGCTGAGCTTAAGATCGTTTTTAAGAACTGCATTAACGAAGTCACCATATTTGTGAATTGCTATAACTAATGTGCATTCTGTTTTGTAAATTTTCATATGCAGACATGGGGTTTCCATGACAATCCTTTTCATGTATTTTTGGGAAATGTGGTTTTTTGCTATTGTTTGAAATGGATTGGGTATATACATTCTGGCTTTGTGAAAATAGTTTGGTGTTTTAGTCTCGGTTTTAGTGGTTTCTTTTCTATCGTTTCAGTTGGATTATCTGTGACTCTTCCTTCATTTAGATTTTCGGGATGTTCATCAAGTTATTACCACAATTTAAGTTCTTCAATTAATGTTTTAGAGGTATACTTGGAGTATTAATGTTGATAGCCTTTTCGTAGTTTTTGAATATTTTCAATTTGAGTTCAATTTGTATGTCTGTTGAAAATATCAAAGGAACTTTGGATACATTGATGTAGAAGTTGTGAATCTTTGGACAATTCAGAAACGAAATTGAAAATTATAGTTTATTCTCCAACATTATTAAGAAAAAGAAACTACATAAAAAATATACATGAAATATGTATGTACAGAAATTAACAAATTAGTGGATAAGAGCAGAGTATCCAAAAGCAGGAGATGCGATCTTTTCATAGCTTGAATAACCAAGAGCTCCAGGATAGCCAATGGCAGGATATCCAGCTGAATATCCAAGGGAAGGAGCATAAGCGGCTGAGTATCCAAGAGATGGAGCATAGGCAGATGAGTATCCAAGAGATGGAGCATAAGCAGCGGAGTATCCAAGAGATGGAGCGAATCCAGAATATCCTAGAGCAGGTGCGGCGATTCCTGAAGACAAGATGGAGTTGGATCTCAGAAGAGAGGTGGCGCCCAAGCCGTATCCGTAAGACCTCAACAAAGGTGATCCTGCGATGGCTGGAGAAGCGTATGCGCTCAGGATTGGAGCGCTGGAAATGGTCGATCTGAGGAAGGGTGTGGCTGGTTGGGCAAGGATAGCAGAGGACCTCAAGGCTGGAAGAACTGGAGCAGTTGCTACTTTGGCAATTGCTGGAGCAGCAACAACAGTCTTGGTTAGAAGAGGTTCCTTGCGTACTTGAGCGTTGAAACCGTTGATGGGATCTGCTACGTAGTCGACGATACGTCTGGTACCATCAGCGTCGTTGAGGGAGTACTGACCTCGGACGAAGTCGCCACTGCGGGTTTCGAATTGGTTTTTGGAGTCGCCTGTTAGTCCGTCTTGGACGTCGTAACCGAACTCGTACTGTGGGTTACCGGCACTGGCTATGGCCAAGGCAGCTACGAAGACGATGAACTGAAAAATAAGAAAATTAGAATACACTGATGAAAACGAAAGAAGCTCAAAGTGGTTAGAATTAAAACAAATTGACGATTTCATCAACAATTTTCAATTGAGGTTGAGATTTTTTGCTGAAATTTTAGGAAAAAATGCTTACCTTAGAAACCATGTTGATCTGACTGTGTATCGGAAGATAATATGGTCCTGAGAAGACCGACAGTACTTTTTATACAAATCTCAACAAGTTGTTTATAGGAAATGAAGAATAACTAGTTCGTTTTGGTACGAGTTTGGCAATATTGGTATAGTTATGTTATTGAAAAGGTCAGTAATACGATATATACTTTATTATTTGGCCCCATCATCTATATTTGTCGCAATTGAACAAGAAATTCAACATTTATTGGTAAACGACTTGTATTACCTGTTATAGTTCAGCGTATGGAACGGAATAATAAACAAACCTACGAAGTGTCTCATCGAATGAGCTTATTAAATGTTGCAGTTTGATCAACGCCGCTTCATCGTATTCAATAAAATATTCAAAATCTATTTTTGACTAGATGCCAGATAAAGATTCTAGAGACTTTTTGTCGAAAGCTGAGCGCTTTTTCATCTATAGTTTGACCTATTTCATTGATTGCTAGTTACTTGTATCATTGGAAACCATTGCAGAATCAAAATTTGAAAAATACCTATATCGTGAAGAACTGTTGTCGTTCAAGCAGAACATGCTCTCAAAATATAAAAAACAAGCAGGCTGTCCCAGCTTCGCCCGGGTAGAAATTTGTTTCAAGCGTCGGTTTCATCTTCAACACTTCAACCTGCCATATCTTTTGATGTACTCGTTGTAATTGTATGATGTGAAAGGCAATTTCGTTCTAAATTAAATACTGGGGATAAATAACGTATTAGGTTGGATGAGGATCAATACCCAATTCATAAAAACACACTCCCAAATAGTGCCTAATTTTGGAAAATATCTGATTACCATAAACAGGTAATAGCAAGTCAATCTTGAGAGATAGATATATGCTATCGCGGACTTTTTTGTACAACTATTTAAGAGGTACATTTCCGTCATACATTGTATCCACGTAAGTCTTACGGTTTCTGTAGCGTATGAGAAAATAGCTGATTATGGCTGATTTTTTTGTATAATTATTGAAGTTATAGTAGGTATCCTTATTTTTCGGGTGAAAAGTATAGCCTATGTCACTCAGGGATAATGTAGCTTTCTAAGGGTGACAGAATTTCTGAAATCGGTCCAGTAGTTTTTGAACCTATTCGTATCAAACACACAAAAAAACAAATCTTTCCTCTTTATAATATTAGTATAGATTTGCCAAACTACTGAAATTCGTATGACATAGGACGTGTTGATTTTGATACTACTGAATACATGGTATCCAAATTAAGCTTTGGACGTCAACTGACGGGTCACTTTGTTTATATTAAGCAATAATTTTAATGTGTACATTTCAAGTAGATCTCAGTATCTTCTGAATGAAGCTTTATCATGTGCATAAGAAAGAAAGAAGATTTTCTGCAGATTCTGAAGCTATTTCCTCTTGAATCTTATTTTTCGATAAGTGTTCAATATGAATATTCAGAAAATGGGGTCAACTCTGAATTTGACTATTCTTGGAGAGAAGGAGAGTGATCCAAACAATCACAATCGTTCAAAAAAGAATTTCTCTGGACTTGTTTACGTGATACTAAAACAAATTATGAAAGAAATTATAGGGAAAAAATAAAATATTGAAAGAATACAAGAAAAATTATGTTGAAAGCTTCGCGATACATTTGTTTCGCTTGGAGCTTTTTTGAGATATACAGGGTGATTCGAAAATTGATTCCATTTCGGAGATTTCCTCAGGATATCTCTGACTTCTCAATAGTTCTTGTGAAAATCTGTTATTAAGAAAATTGAATATTGATAGCAACACAAATAGCAGTACTTCTTGAATATTTACGTCTTCAACTACCAGAAGCTCATTATTCAGTATTTCATCATGAAAATGAGCATCTGATCAATTTTCGTTCAGAAAAATCATCATTGTTGACTTCAAGTCCACTCCAACATTTAGAAAAGACCATAAAATAAATTTCAAAATGTATTTTTCAATAAGTTACAAATATGTACACATTAAATTCAGTTCTGGTGCATCTTTAGTGGATGAGGGTGTTGTATCCAAGAGGAGAGGCAAATCTGCCGTAAGCTCCGGAGTATCCATAGGCTGGTCCAGCTGATAGGATTGGGGCAGATCTCAAGAGAGCTGGGGCAGCATAGGCTTGGTGAGCGATGATGGGGGAAGATCTGATCAAGGAAGATGCGTATGCTGGTTGAGCCAAGAGAGGTGCGGAACGGATCAAGGCAGGCTGGGAGATCAAAGGAGCTGAGTGAACCAAGGGAGCGGCACGTACAGCGGCTACAGCTGGGGCAGCAACTACGGTCTTGGCGACCAAGGGTTCTTTGCGGACGACGGCGTTGAATCCATTGATGGAGTCTGCGGTGTAGTCCACGACGCGTCTGGTGCCATCGGGTTCAACCAGGGAGTACTGGCCTTGAACGAGGTCTCCGTTGCGTGATTCTACCTGGCTTTTGGAGTCTCCGGTGAGGGAGTCTTGGACGTCGTAGCCGAATTGGTACTGTGGGTTAGGGTCGTATGGTTCAGCTCTTGCTACAGCCACAGGTGTTGCTATTTTGGCGATCGCTGGGGTAGCGTAAGCCAGAGGAGCTGAATAGGCCAGAGGAGCTGCACCCAGGATATTGCCAGCGTTGGCGTAAGCCAAAACAGTAGCGAAAACGATGAACTGTGAATAGAAGAAAATTTTCGTCAATTGTAATTGTAGGTGAATAATCTAAATTGTACCTACTTTAGATGCCATGTTGTTGTCAAGATTCCACAAATGCGACTCTTGCTCCAGCTCTACGCTCCTCGCATTTTATACACATCGTCCAGTTCGAGTTGCATCAAGAAATTCGTTGAGAACGTTACCAAATTACACCACCCGCCGCTGTTACAACTCTTGTCTCGTCGTACCGCTATTTTTGAGGTCAACGATTCACCTTGATCACGTGCGTTTGTTTGAGTCGAAAGAATCACTCTTGTTTTCGTCAGATGTTTCTCTTGACATTTGTCGCTGTAGGTCGATGGTTGACAATGAGATTTCTCGTTTACCGGTAACGCCTGGTCTTACGCGATCTACGCACTTTTCACGAGAGAAACGGGGAATCTTGTTGGGTTTTGGGCAGATGCGAAAAGTTGCTTTCATGGAAGGATTGTCCATGTGGAGTTTGAAGCAGTTATTGAGGCTTAACTTCAGTTGGGAATAGAATGTGAACCATTTTATGAATCATTTCGAGAAAATCAGAATCAGAATATCGAAGCTTGGTGTCGTTAAAGCATGAGACAGGACATTTGTTCACGTTTTGACATCTTCCTCGACAGGAAGCTTGAACGTTCAGCTTTATCCACTGTCGCAAAATTTCAAATCTCTGGAATTCTCATCACGTACCACTACTAATAACGTAGGAGACCATGAAGTCTTCCTAATGTTATTGCTACCAATTACCGCCCCCACAGGGTTATTCCTCCTCATCCCGACCGGACATTGTTTCAACCGAGGACGTAAATAATATCTCACGGTTCTAGTTTTGCCCCAACATGCACATGCCTTCCTTTCATAACTCCTTCACGTGATTCGGGTTTCGAAATTGCCCTCAAACCGACAAGTGCAGACCTTCGTCCATTCCGGCCTGAAATAATAATACTCGAGGTATTCTAGGAACATTGCCTGTTCTCTATATTTCTTAACTGTAATAACGCTGGTGAGGTATAACCCTATTACGTACAAAGTGGGTACACATGAATTCTCGATCGAAAGCGTGAGGCTAATGGAGGCTTCAAGGTGGCAAACGTTCTTGTTAGGGGTCCTAAGGGTTCACGATAGGGAGATGTTGTGGTCGGTACATTTCTGTGAGGTTCCGTATGATCAGAAGCTTGAACACTGCTCCGAACACATCTGGATGTTAAGGAAGGAACTGATGGCGTGCAGATGAATCAAAAAATGAGGAAATGACAAAGATTCTACTGCCTATGGTCAAGCTGTTAAGAGTGGGAGTGTCATCAACTATATCCATGTGAAAGACAGTTGTTAACATCATGAAAACAAGTGTTCTTCCTAGCATCATCACGATACTAATGGCTGACGCTTGGTTCTAAGCTTCCAATTGCAGAATCGAAAAGGAACAAGAAACACCAAGTATATGACGCTTCCGGCATATTCTGAGGGTAACCATGAGCTTTATTCTCGAAATTAAGAGCTCTCGTTCTTTCCAACGCTACTATAATATTTCATTTCCATTCCCCTTCGAAGTTCTATCGAAATCCAAGTGTCATTCGCATCCATGGAGTTGTCTGCCATCGGATGCACCTGTCTACGGGCATGAGCCATTGATTAATTACGATTGAAGATGCAACGACAGTGTGACCAACGTAGCACATTGGACATGAATTATTTATAAATTCGCGCATTCAAAGCGTTACATATTCTTTCAATTAGTCTACATGACCCACATTCGTCGACGAGCGGCTATTTGTCACCAGCCTTGTTGATTAGGAATTCATCATCCTTGTGTCACTCAACAATGTCGAATGTCATTTCGATCAGTTTCCCATCGAAATATGTCCCGATTACTGAATGAAAAATAGCCGTTCTTGATTGAGGTTGAATAACAAATCGAATTGAAAAATAGTGAATTTAATGAAATAAATAGACATTTTTACAAAAATAAATCAGTCGCAGCTTAGTGGTAGATGGAGTTGGTGTAGGCAAGATGGGCTGGGGCAGCATAAGATACTGGAGCAACATGGGCAGCATAAGATACTGGGGCAACATGGGCAGCATAGGCGACTGGAGCATGGCCAACGGGGGCAGCGTAAGCTACTGGAGCAGCAGCAACATGGGCTACAGGTGCGGCGTAAGCTACTGGTGCAGCAACCTTGGCGACAGCTACTTTAGCGTGGAGGGGTTGTTTGCTGACAACAGCGTTGAAACCGTTGACTGGATCGGCGGTGTAGTCGACGGTTCTGAGGGTACCATCGGGGTCGACGAGAGAGTATTGTCCTTTGACGACATCGCCGTCTCTGGTCTCGTGCTGGGATTTGCTGTCTCCGGTCAGACCGTCTTGGACGTCGTATCCGTAGGAGTACTGTGGATGGGGGTCGTAAGGTTCTGGAACGACAGTCTTGGCCACAGCGATGGCTGGAGCCAAGGTCTTGACCACAGGGGCGTATGAAGTGTAAGCTACTGGAGCTGGGAGCAAGCCAGCGTTTGCTACAGCTGCGAAAGCGGCGATGAGAACGAATTTGAAAGCCATTGTTGGAACTGATGCTGTCCACCCGACGTCGTAGAGTATTTATACCGATTTTTTCGGAAGGGATGTTGTAATTCTATTAGATTTGCGCACCGTGAAAAAACCTGTTAGATTTTCGTTAGAAGGTGGAGTTTTGGCGCAAAAATGATCTAATTCATAATGTAACAATCGAGTCAATCAGGTTAGCATTGGAAATTTCGAAACTATTGATCGGCATCTGGTATCGATTCTGCGTGAAAGTTCAAGTTCAAAGAACGCGTTTGACAATTATGTGATCATAAATTAATTATAACGATGTATTAGATGCAGTGCATTGAGTTCCAGTGATCCACATAATATCAAGCTGACAACAAATGTACTTCGTACGTTTGACGAGATTGCACTGCACTTCTCTTGTAACTTTGATGGTTAGTCGTGTCAGAGTGTCAACAATTACCCAGGCCAAACAAAGAGTTCCGAAGATCCAATTTTTGACTTCTTTTTGGCGAGATGAAAAGTTCTGATCAAGTTTAATCGAGAACGATTTCAGGCACTCGCCGTTAGAATTTTTGTTCTGGTTATATCCGGGATATCTTTAGGATCGAACGGCATGATTTTCCAATTCAGGTTTTTTTGAAGAAAACTTTAGGAAGTCGCAGAAAGAATGGCAATCGAAGGGTGGAATCTGAGAGCTTGCTCTTGGAGGCAGCTGTGAGAATTTAAGTTAATTTTAGCTGATACCGATGCCTTAAACCTCACAATAGGAACTCACATAAGAGTCTTAATTCAACCCTGAGAGATCTGGGTGTAACCGTAAGAAGCACAGTTGTTGAAACACCGACACAAATCTATATGAGGGTCTAAACAATTGTTTTTCTTGGTCCTCCCATGTTAATGATGGCTGAAACTAGTTTCTAAACTACCAATTGAGGAATAATTGAGAGGAATGAAGGAAAGTATATGACTCTTTCGGGCTATGATATTGGTGATCATGAACCGCATTCTCAAAACAATGAGTTATGCTTATTCTTTTTGATTTCTTCAATTCCTAATTCTGACTTTTTCGAGGTTTTTTTGATAGTCAAGTGTCTGTCGCATCCACGGAGTTACCCACTGCTTCTGCTTCACCGTGTATATGTTGAGGTTGTCATTTTATCATCTTTGTTTTCGTTATCTCGCGAATTAAATCTTCGCGGCACATATGTCCGCAGAAAAAACATGTTTCTTCCTTAGTCAAGTAGCCGAGAATTGACCAGTGTGTGAGCTATTAAAGAACCTGTGATTTTTTTTTCTGTGCAACAAGCCTTCAGAGTTCTGCGTTTAGACTAGAGACAGTGAATATCTACATCTGAAAGGTATGGTAGATCTGTTTTTCCAGCTACCCGTTTCTTTGTATTCAGCCGGTTTTTGTCTACCGTTTCAGAGATTAATTTAATATAATCGTACTTCACATTTTCATTTTCATTCAAGTTTTTCATATACAGCCCTTTCCTACAATTCAACACCCACCAATGATTGCACCTGTCGACGTACAGATCAATAACGACTGAAGCTTCAACGACAGGGTGTTTCCAAAATAACACATCAACAATGAATTATTTATCAATTCGCTAGTTCACAGAGTTACAAATTCTTTCGATTAGCCTGCATGACCCACATTCAACTGATCAGCCGGTATTTGCCACCAGCCTTGTTGACCAGGAATTCATCATCATTAAGTCAATCGCAGCGATTGTCAATTTGTGTTTGATTTCAGTTTTCTCATTGAAGTTCGGTTCGATAGTTCATGCTGATCGAATAAAAAAGTATATTGATAAATAGTAAATTTAATGAAATAAATAAACATTTTCACAAGAATGAATCAGTCACAGCTTAGTGGTAGATGGAGTTGGTGTAGGCGACATGGGCTGGGGCAGCATAAGATACTGGAGCAACATGGGCAGCATAAGATACTGGGGCAACATGGGCAGCATAAGCGACTGGGGCATGGGCAACGGGGGCAGCGTAAGCTACTGGAGCGGCAGCAACATGGGCTACAGGTGAGGCGTAAGCCACTGGTGCAGCAACCTTGGCGACAGCGACTTTAGCGTGGAGGGGTTGTTTGCTGACAACAGCGTTGAAACCGTTGACTGGATCGGCGGTGTAGTCGACGGTTCTGAGGGTACCATCGGGATCGACGAGGGAGTATTGTCCTTTGACGACATCGCCGTCTCTGGTCTCGTGCTGTGATTTGCTGTCTCCGGTCAGACCGTCTTGGACGTCGTATCCGTAGGAGTACTGTGGATGGGGGTCGTAAGGTTCTGGAACGACAGTCTTGGCCACAGCGATGGCTGGAGCCAAGGTCTTGACCACAGGGGCGTATGAAGCGTAGGCTACTGGAGCTGGGAGCAGGCCAGCGTTGGCTACAGCTGCGAAAGCGGCGATGAGAACGAATTTGAAAGCCATTGTTGCAACTGATGCTGTCTACACGACGTCGTAGAGTATTTATACCGATTTTTTCGGAAGGGATGTTGTAATTCTATTAGATTTGCGCACCGTGAAAAAACCTGTTAGATTTTAGTTAGAAGGTGGAGTTTTGGCGCATAGAAAGATCTAATTCGTAATGTAACAATCGACTCAATCAGGTCGGCATTGGGCATTGCGAAATTGAGAACCGGCATCTGCTCGAGTATCGATTGTGCGTGAAAGTTCAAGTTCAAAGAACGCGTTTAACGATTCTGCGATTATAAATCATTGCCAAGTATGAATTAATTATTTCTGATGCATTCCTCGGGTCTGTCCCCATTACGTGTTGCCAGATAACCGAATTTTAGCGAATCGAGTTTGGTTGACCAACTTGAATGAGATCATATGGTATTATTTCATATACCTAGGTAAATGGATATAAAGGAAAGTGTCTTGATGAATGTCACCATTCATTACAGCCATAATAGCTTCAAATTTACAATTCAAGATACCGATCAATAAAGTTTCATCGGTTTGAATGATGAAGACTTCTTTAATTTATTCAAGAGTTTATATCAGCAGATTCAGGAGGATTAGTTCTTCTTCGTGTTTTCTCTCATGAAATCTGAATTGGGTTAGACAGCTGATTCATTTTTATCCAGGAAGTCATCTCTGTGAACCCTCAGAATATTTAGATAGATTCCCATGTGGATCGACGTAAAAGTAATTTGAGATGAAGGGCACCAGAGAGATTATTCCACATTTCATCAGGTGTCTTGCCTGTCCTCCCACGTGAAATGTTGACAACTTAGCAAATGAACCACTTGCGAATCTCATAAATTAACAAGCGTCCCACTTTTCGAACGATAACAATCGAACAAGCCAAATTACTCTAGATTTTATGAACCTACTAGTCTAACCAGCTTAAGTATCGGTTACGCAACAGTACCAGTTTTAAAATTTGTTGTATATACCAGGTGCTCGGCATTTAGTGGTACTGGCAGTATCTCGCTCATTTGGTCAGATGGCCAATTTTTTCAAGGGAATATCAATTGGAAATGATTTTCAGCTATGAAGGATTTCCCTTGTAGCTGACCTTAGGTCTCGTATAATTCTTCATCAGTATTTCGAATACAATTGCATATCAATCCTTGTATAAGGCAAATTATTGGTACTAAATTGATACTTGAAAGCTACTTCAATGTACAACCAACAAATCAACCTCGAAATGGGTATTAAGTATACTTCTTAGTTCTTATAGTGCTACTTGCAGAAGTATTTTTTTCGTCGAGACCCCTTTTCGAAGTGCTTGGATTTTTTTAAGCCAATCAAAGATGATTTTCACAAAGGAATTAAAGCGTTGAATTCACACTTCTAGTTCTTTCTTGTGATTTTAGAAGTATTTTATGGTAATGGCTTGAAACTTTATTACATTCTGGACAAAATTTCCTAAACTTCGAACCAAATATTTGGAGAAACAAATCCAATTCTTTCCGAAATCTCCTTCTTGAATTTCTCATGAGATTTGTAAAAGTGAATAATCTTCATTTTTTCACTGTACGAATTTCTTAGTGGTCATGGGTTGGGAGCCCTTCAAAAGTGATGGGTTTCTTAAAAAAACTGGTTAAAAGTTTCACCAATCATTCTGATTTTTTGTTTGAGATTCAATTTTGCATCAGAATAGGTTTTTGTTCGTTTTTTTCAAGATGAAGCTTGAACATTATAATTTTCATTGTGGGATGATATGGAAGGCAATGCATCAAATAAATGAACTTGTTTTGAATTTTTTTTTATTTTCTTTGGAAAATAAATAATCCGTCTTCATTTTCTACTTTCCGTCTGTAAGAGTCAGCAAAAATTTTATAAGGAAAAAGAAATAATAATATTTCCTCTGCAAATATTCATTCAATTAAAACGAATATCATGAATCAACATTGCCAAAATCAAAAAGGAGAAAGTTTTCGCAATCTTCCTATGAAATGATCACTTCTGAAACTTTTTTCATGAATATTGCGCAGGAAAAGTATTCAATAAAATGAAATTCGACTTCGATCATATGCTATATTCAATAAATAAATAAATACGTATTATACATCAATCAGTCCATTATTCAGTGGTAATATTTGGCGATAGCTGGTGCAGCAGCGTAAGCAACTGGGGCAACATGAGCTACTGGGGCAGCGTAAGCTACTGGAGCGGCAGCGACGTGGGCTACAGGTGCGGCGTAAGCTACTGGAGCAGCAACCTTGGCGACAGCGACTTTAGCGTGGAGGGGTTGTTTGCTGACAACAGCGTTGAAACCGTTGACTGGATCGGCGGTGTAGTCGACGGTTCTGAGGGTACCATCGGGGTCGACGAGAGAGTATTGTCCTTTGACGACATCGCCGTCTCTGGTCTCGTGCTGTGATTTGCTGTCTCCGGTCAAACCGTCTTGGACGTCGTATCCGTAGGAGTACTGTGGATGGGGGTCGTAAGGTTCTGGAACGACTGTCTTGGTCACAGCGATAGCTGGAGCCAAGGTCTTTACCACAGGGGCGGAGTATGCCAAATGGGCTGTGGGGACAGCAGAGTAGGATAATGATTGGGCTGGTAACAAACCTGCGTTTGCTACTGCTGCGAAGGCGGCAAGAATGACGAACTGCAAAAGAGATGGTACTTTAAAAAATTTCTGTTTTTACCATTTCTATGGACTTTTCCATAATTGAAGTTACTGAGGCTTGAAAATTCTAAATGAAATTGAATTGAATACAATTGTGGATAATCTTCGAAATTCACTCCATTTTAAATCATAATTATTCGAAATCTCACAGATAACTTACTTTGAATGCCATCGTTGAACGAGATGAATTTGCTTCTGTGCTTCGAGAAACTCTGATTTGATAGAGGCTCCACTCAATCTTTTATACGCAAAATCTTGCGAAATCTTCTGCACAAAAGGCACCACGCCCATACGAAAATTAAGGATATCCAGAATGATTCAAGTTCAAATCGATTTTATCCTCTGATACACGGTTCGTAAAAGCAGAGAGGTGGCTGTGAACTACTGAAGAACTCAGTTCATCGCCTGATTTCTAGGTCAATATCAAAGTCGTTAATGTTAATGTGTGTTCTCAGATGACAAAGCGAATGGATTGCTTGTTCCATTCTTGTTTCATCTTCCATATTAGCCATTTTGCGAATCGATAACACCCATAACACGAACGATCTGAGCTTTCGAACAGAACTCGAAATGTCGAAAACAATTAAACTGAAAAATTAATTATTTATGATGGCTATATGGTCGACTTTGGTATCAAAATGTAGGTTTTCGAGGTCGCTGAATCGAAAAAGAATAATTCCACAGCCCTCACTAGCATGGTTTAGATTTTCACCTGTCAAATGGCATTTTCCGAAAAATTGGAAATTTCAAACAGTCATAGCTTCCGTCTCTCTTGTCGTATCCACTATTTGTCCATACAATGTTGATCAGCACATCTCAAAGTATCTCTGAGCAAGATATAACCAATTTTAAAAATTTCAAATTTTGGGTGAAAAATGTGAAAGGGGTAAGACCCCCCAAAACCACCATATGCGTCAATAAAACAAAAATCTGGGTTGATCTAACGGTGCTATTGAACCGGGAAGTTGTTCGAACCATTCGAATCTTCAATAATACCCATCAAGCTGATCAATAACACCCATATCACGAACGGTCTGAGCTTCTGAACAAAACTCGAAAATGAAATGTCGAAAACAATAACACTAAAAAATTCATTACTTATAAGGGCTACATGGTCGACTTTGGTATCAAAATGTAGGTTTTCGAGATCGCTGAATCGAATAAAAATAATTTCAGAGCCCTGACTAGCATGATTCAGATTTTCACCTGTCAAATGGCATTTTTCGAAAAATTGGAAATTTCAAACAGTCAAAGCTTCTGTCCCTCTTGTCGTATTCACTATTTGTCTATACAATGTTGATCAGCACATCTCAAAGTATCTCTGTGCGAAATATGAGCGATTTGAAAAATCTTAAATTTTGGGTGAAAAATGCCGAAGGGGTATGACCCACTAAAAACACCATATTTGTCAATAAAAAATATATTTGGGGAAGATCTAACGTTGTTATTGAATTTGGAAGTTGTACTTCCAATTCGAATCTTCAATAATAGCAATTTTGCGGACCGACTGCGCCCTTGCCTTGATCTGTGTGAGCCCGTGAACAGAACTCGAAAATGAAAAACCGAAAAATGAAAACACGAATAATTCATTACTTATGAGGGCTACATGGGTGGTTTTGGTATCAAAATGTAGGTTTTCGAGGTCGTTCTATCCAATAAAAAATAATTCAAAGCCTCAACTATCACCGTTTAGATTTTCAACTGTCAAATGGCATTTTTACGAAAAATCGGAAATTTCAAACTGTCATAACCTCCGTCCCTCTCATCGCCGCCAAGAACTATTTATATTATGTTGATCGACATAGCTCAAAGTATCTCTGAGCGAAATATGAGCGATTTCAAAAATTTCAAATTTTGGGTGAAAAATGTGTAAGGGGTCAATAAAACAAAAATCTGGGTGGATCTAACGGTGCTATTGAACCAGAAAGTTGTTCGAACCATTCGAATCTTCAATAATACCCATCAAAATGATCAATAACATCCATATCACGACCGGTCTGTGCTTCTGAACAAAACTCGAAAATGAAATGTCGAAAACAATAAAACTGAAAAATTCATTAATTATGGGGCTACATGGTCGAGTTTGGTATCAAAATGTAGATTTTCGAGGTCGCTGAAGCGAATAAAAAATATTCCAGAGCCGTAACTAACATAGATTAGATTTTCACGTGTCAAATGGCATTTTTCGAAAAATTGGAAATTTCAAACCGTCATAACTTCCGTCCCTCTTGTTGTATCCACTATTTGTCTATACAATGTTGATCAGCACATCTCAATGTATCTCTATGCGAAATATGAGCGATTTCAAAAATTTCAAATTTTGGGTGAAAAATGTGTAAGGGGTAAGACCCCCCGAAAAACACCATATGCGTCAATAAAACAAAAATCTGGGTGGATCTAACGGTGCTAGTGAACCGGGAAGTTGTTCGAACCATTCGAATCTTCAATAATACCCATCAAGCTGATTAATAACACCCATATCACGAACGGTCTGAGCTTCTGAACAAAACTCGAAAATGAAATGTCGAAAACAATAAAACTGAAAAATTCAATACTTACGAGGGCTATATGGTCGACTTTGGTATCAAAATGTAGGTTTTCGAGGTCGCTGAATTGAATAAAAAATATTCTAGAGCCGTCACTAACATAGATTAGATTTTCTTCTCTGAAATGAATTATTGTCCAAATAGAAGAGAAAAATCTTTTCTTATGAATGCTACATGGTCGATTTTGGTATCAAAATGTGAGTTTTCGATCACGCTTAATGCAATAAAAAATAATTCAGAACCCTTTCTCCACTTTGAAATGGAATTTTTGTCAGAATGGGGAATTTTAAGCTGTCAGTGCTTCCGTCCCTCTTGTCGTTTCCAACCAACGAGTAAATTAGAAAACTTCTATTTCTCATATGAAATTCACGAAAGTTGAGATTAATTTTGGAGGAAGAACTGTATTATCGGATTCGCGCCAGCCGCCACCGGTCTCCGGACAAATTGGAGGTGTTGGTATCCTTCGGGACCGAGCGAAAGGGTAGTCCCAGGCCTACCTCAGAACAGCATGAATAATTTCATCGAACGAAGCTCAAAACCGCCCTCACACGCAAATTAGCTGCAAGCAGCCCGTTTTCCGCGTTGCAAATTTAATCAAAATCAGCCGAAAATGGGCAACAAAATTACCGGCGAGATATGAATTCGAATATCAAAGAGATGCCGCTCCTCACGCAGCTCTGGAATTTGCCTTTTGTAGGGGCTTACGATGAATTTAACAGGAATGCAAAGATGCAGTCTGTAGCTCTCTAGTAGAGAGAAGTGCCTGGAGTTTTTGATGTTCCGGAAAGGATTGTAAGGGTTCGTTAAAATGGGCTTATTCCTATTTTGAGTTATATTCCAGCTGGCTTGGAGCCAGAATTCAGAAACTCGATCTCATTACTTCCTTCTATAAGGTCCTTGTAGACTACATACTTGTATACAGTTTCAAATTCCCAGATAAAACTATTCCTATCATGGAATAAATTGCCTCAAATTGGAGATTACTCTTGTTGAGAAAATAATTTCGACTTATTCCAATTCTTTTTCTTTTCAGGTAAGCCTTCATCTTGTGTCCAAAGAAATTCAAAGTGTAAGTATTTTTTAAGTTACGAATTTAGACCATTTGATGTCGTATTATGTTAAAATATGAATATGTTGTGTTATTTTCATTTCGAGAAATAGAATATAGATTTATCAATTTGCTGAAAACTTCAGGTATTTGTATAGTATCATATCATATCTTCTGCTCGGGTTTCAAAAGTTACGTTACAGAATTCAACGTCTAATCGACGTAGCAATGGTATATAAACGTTTTTTGTACAACTGCCATTAAAAGTGACACTTTTAATGACAGCAAACGATGTTAAAATTGATTGTTTACGTGGAAGCGTGTTGAACATATTTTTAACATTAGTGTTGAAAATATTTTTAGCACTCCATTTTCTTATGATGAAATCAGATGAAAAAATACAGCAATTGCAAATTTTAATTATCAATATTTAACAATCATTACTTATGAACATTAATATTAATCGTAAAACTAGAAGAATTACTAACATTAATGCCCTTTGACGTTAGGGAGCTTCGCAACACATTATTAGAATCCTCAGCACCATCAGTACTTGTAGAAACCGGAAGTAAAATATTGGATGATGATGATCCAAAATCTGTTGAGGTTGGGAGAATTTTTTCAGCAATGACATTTCTATATGCAATGGAATGATCAACATAGCCCTCTGCTACCGTCGTAGACTTCCATCCAACATGTTTTTTTACATCCGTAATATTTGCTCCTGATTCTGCTAGCAATGAAGCGGAGGATCTTCGAAAACAGTGTCCTGTATATAGCTTTGGTTCTGGCAGTTTGAGGAATTCGGCAACAATAAATGGAATTTTTCGAAAATTATTGATACCAACTGGATTGGCAGTGCATTTATTATTCATGTATTTCAGGAAAAAACGACGATGTTTGATGACAGAAGGGCGCAGAGCAAAGTACTTATGGAAATAGTCAACATACTTCCCAATAATACCGAAAGAACGACTGACTATCGTTTTTGTGTTTGAAAGTTGTATAACCAATGATTTATTTGTTATTTCGATGTCTTCCACTGATAAATTACACAATTATTCACGCCGACAGGCTCCAAATAATCCGAAAATAGTTGCAACCTTAACCATCAAGTATTTCTCATCTGGTGCCTCATTTATAAACTTTTCAACTTGTTCACGAGTGAGAATTTTCGATTTTTGGGACGATATCCTTCACTTTTCCGTTTTAAATATGCTATTACCTCAAAATATTCAGTATCCACACCATTTTTAACAAGGGCGCTTGACTTTATCATTGATAATTTGTTCCACAAAGTTGATGAACACCATATTTTTGATTTTCTTCTAAGTATGCCAGGAAAACAGGTTCACTGAAGTTCCCTTCTACATTTTTCAATTTACACCAGGCCATGAAATTGTTATATGCAATATCGTACTGCTGAACAGATTTTTTAGGTAGGAGTTCCAGATTTGCTCTTCTTAAAGACTCTTCAATATCCACAGGAACAACCAAATCGCCACTTTTACGACAAACATAGTTAAAAACCCAAGACGAAAATTGGACAGGAACGAAATTCAAATGACAGCGTCTTTTCTCATTTGTTAGTAATCATAATGGCAATGTTTGCCAATTGCCATTCACAACAACCTTTTGATTATTTGAATATTAAAATGCAAATTCGCTCCGCCCATTTCACAAACTTTTTCACGTCACTTTTAACACTCATATCATAAATAACTATTTAGACTTGTTTGTGGTTAATGCAAGATATCATCGTTAAAATTATTATTCCCCACAATTTGTTGTATGCTGATAACTGATTTATTAGCTAGGTCCCTATAAATCACCGCAAAAATTCGCGTTATTGTCTATATCGAATTATATTGCACACCTCTCAGTTTCATTAATTCGTTAATTAATTCGCCAATTATTCTATTCATTATCATGCGAAATACCATCATAATATCCAAGTCATTGATGTTGAAAACACGTTCACTAATATGGATTCATTAAATTATCAATTATTCTGAGGTATTCGTTCGATATTTACGAATTAAAATCATATTTGTTCATGCGCGTATTTATGCGTGGCGAGAATGAAGTTTTGTGGCTCTGAATTTTCGATAATTTCGTAGATAAGCGTTCAGTTTTACGTTCATTCGCGTTGAATGAAAGAATTTCATGACTGTTGGTACGAATATTACACATTTGTGGGCGTGAAAATATTGCTGATCACTGATAGCAATTATTTCAAATTTTAATGAAGTTACGACAGATAATAAAACGAAAGAAACTGTGGGCAGAAGTTACATCTAAATATATTGTATACAATGAGTCAAAAAATCAATAAACACTCAATAAAAATAAAAATGGGGCACCACATCCAAAAACAATCTCTCGGGAACATGAGCCCTCAAGAACAAAAGTTGCGCGACATTGTAAGGCATGCTGATGAAATTGGGTTGCTGCGATATCTTTAAATGAGAAAAGTCCGTCATGCTCTGACTGGACGAGCTCGTTTTTGGCTCCACCACCGCTACCCCTCGCACTATGGGCGATTTTCTGACGACAGCGTTGAACCCGCTGATGGAATTGGCCTTGTAATCAACGGTCCTCCTGGTCCCGTCCGGGTCATCCAGGGAATACTGGCCCAGGACTTCGTCTCCGTTTCTCGTTTCCACTTGACTTTTCGAATCGCCGGTCAAAGGATCGTGGACGTTGTAGGAGAAGGTGTACAGGGGGTGACCTTGATCCGGTTGCTCTGCCTGATGGGTGGTGGCGACCAGGAGGGTGGAAAATAAAATGGCGACTGGGAGCGAAGACGATGCCTGAAATTTTGAGTTATTTCATGGATCACGAACAAAAATAATGGAAATGTTTCGACCACGTCTACGTCTACCAAAAGTGATGAGGGAGATCTTCAGTATTGTTCTACACTGCGCAAAAAAATTAACGCACATTATGGAAATCTCAAATTTATTCTACAACTGAAGGTGTTCTCAATGATAATTATTTTCATCAGAATTATGCATGCATATGTTATCCACTTTCAACGTTTTTCTCCAATACAGATGATTTCTCCCAGCAGGAATAAAAAAAGATGATATTATCAGATTTTGAATGTATTGGCTCCATTCTAAAATCAGTTGTTCTCGATCAATTCTAGTGATCAATAGTTTTTCTTTCGTTTGATTTTCTACACTCGATCGATATGCAACGCGAAACACGCAATTTGGCCCAAGAGGAATGTGCCCAAGCGGTAGTTTTGCGAGAAGAAGGGTGGACATACACAAGAATTGCAGAAAGGTTTGGAGTTTCCCATACAAGTGTGTCCAGAAGGTTGCAGCGATTCAGGGAGACAGGTATGAATGTCCGAAGACCAGGACAGGGTAGACCACGGGTAACAACTGCCATTCAAGAACGTTACTTGAGAGTTTCTTCGTTGAGACAACGGTTTGCAACCGCTCGCCTCCTTCAAAATCAGCTTGAGCAAACTCATGAGGTGCAAATTAGCACTCAGACAATAAAAGATCGCCTCAGAGAATATGATTTAAGGCCTCGTGTCGCGGCAAGAGGCCCAGCTCTTACCCCAGCCCATCGAAGGGCGCGTTTGGATTTTGCGAGAGAGCATATCCATTGGGAAGAGGCCGATTGGGAAAGAGTTCTCTTCACAGATGAGTCTAGATTCTGCCTCTACCATTGTGATCGACGTTCCCTTGTATACAGACGTCCACATGAAAGATATGCTTAGTGCAATTTCCTGAATACTATTGGTTTCGGGGGAGGATCGATTATGGTATGGGGTGGAATATCTTTGACTGCTCGCACAGACCTAGTGGTCGTTGATAATGGAGCTTTGAATGCTGATAAGTATATAAGGAACATTCTTGAAGAGCATGTAGTGCCATTTGCCCCATACATTGGTAAAAATTCAATTTTTATGGACGATAATGCCAGACCCCATCGTGCGCGCATCGTTCAGGAGTACCTTGAAGAGGTTGAAGTCTCTCGAATGGAATGGCCATCAAAATGTTCAGATCTCAATCCGATTGAGCAGGTTTGGGAGAACCTCAATAGAAGGCTGAGAAGTTCAGAAAATCATCAAGCTACTCTTAATGACTTAGGAATCCAACTCGGAGAAATCTGGGAAGGATTAGATCAGAACATTTTAAGATCACTCATTTTGAATATTAACTGTCGTTGCCGAGCTGTAATTAACGCAAGGGGTGGAAATACCAAGTATTAAATCACTTATCAGCATTTCAGTATTTTGAAAATTGTTCATTTCTCTTCTTTCACATAAGATTCGATGAAATCCTGAATTTTTCTTCCATTTAATGTGTCTTGTTTCGTTCGAAACCTTCCCGAGAGAACATAAAAATAAGTTATGAAGTCAATGTAGAGTTTACTTTCATTAAAATTGAGATTTCCAGAATGTGCGTTAATTTTTTTGCGCAGTGTATTTGATGGCAGACGACAGCACGTATATAAATTAAACTCAAAGCGACTTCTAGCATCGTTATGTTAAGACCAAAGTTCCACCATGTTTCATTTCGGAATCGAGTTATTTCATATTAAAATCGCGGCTTTTATTTCTATATCTCGGGCAGTAAAACGTTGCTGTAGAATAAAAAGTCATCGCTGTAATTCGTGCAGAAACTTTACGACCAATAAAATAGCCGAATGAATGATATCCGAGGCTTACGTACAAATTGCTACAATTCATACTCTGAACGTTTTACTGGCTTTTCATCCCACCTGAAGTGGTACAAAATTTGAAGTTATGGTTGCAATTTCTTCAAGACAACAGCGGATTCGTAACAATGTTTTTTTTTTATTTCTGACGATTATTGTGAAGAAAAGATTTCTGTTCTTGGTTCAATGACAACTATACTGGAGCTGTACTTTGATAACGACATGCAAACTTGAAGATTAATCAAATTGAATCGACTTAACGTGAAAATTTCAAAAGTGCTGCAGCTAGAAGTGAATAAAAAAGTTCTAAAGTGAATGTTCAATAAAAAATAACTTACCATTCTCAATAAACTGCGTTATAACGTATCAAACAACGTACAAATGGCAGTAGATATCAATTTCCACCCTTTTATATGGTACTCGAAGATTCAATTTGCAATAAGAACCTCGTAAAAATCTTCAGTCTAGAGATATACGCCTGTGTATGTTCCGCCCACCACAATCTACAGGATGATGACCGTCCACAGTGGCGTAGACTGCTTTTGGGCAACAAATGTATAATTTTTTGATGCCTACTTCAAAAGAACGTACACTATCACTCTTCTGTGAGAATCCCAGAGGGATCGATCCTCAATTACGTATTGAGGAAAATCATATTCTTCTTTCTTTTCGACTCTATTGCAAGCAGGAATAATAATACCCTTTTCTCGGAAAGTATGCTGATTTGCAGTCATGATAACCAGTAATGGTTTTCAAATTTAATTGCACAAATGCTCTTAATTTCATGAGGATATTCTTTTCCTATTTTTTGAGATCTTTCCGTATAACAATGGGGAAAAATCCATTTGTTCATTCAATTAACTTCTGAATGCATCTCTCAACAACCTATCTAACAGGTACTTCATAATGTAAGCATTATGGGATTAAAACTCTGGTTTCGCCATATAATGAAGCAGGTCCTGGATATCCTTCAGGAATTAGGGTATGCTTGCTTCCACTTCATTTATTCAAGATGGCAATTTGATAGCGGTGATTCTGTTTCATTATTATAATGACAAAATGGGCATTTCGTACATAACCTCCCCCAAATTCGTGATGGAATTGGATGATATTCATTCATCTATATTCTATACACATTAATTGAAACAGTGCGCTAGCTCGCCGCCACTGCGTTCGCATAATATCAAAACGGTAATTATTCAAGTCTACGAGGAATAAAAAGGAGAAGACGAAAGACAAATACAAATTGCAGGGAAGAAATGATTTTTTTCGGTCTCAAATTACAGCCTCAACATTTTCTTTTTTTTTCAATCGATTATTATTCGTTCGGTATCGAGAGCTCGTAGGAATTTTCGATTTGAGCTTTGGCGTTTCTTCGTTCTAAGTTATAAAGTATCTTGGATTTGATTCCGTCCATTAGAATATTTTGGATTACGAGTTAAATTCGAATGGATATATTCTGAACTTTAATGCACTCTCGAAAGCTTCGACGGGATTTGAAATAAATAAATGAAGTTTATTTCTGGTCCTTTTTCAGCGCATTCGCTGCTAAAACGAATTATTCTCCGGCTTCACGACGATGAGTTTCCGGCAGTAATATCCGTTTTCAATGTAGATTTGTCTCCTAAATCCCCCCATTTATGGCGTTCGTGTGGCTGTGCAAAATAAAGGATTAGGTATGACGGATGGGGATATTGATTTAGAATTATTATAAAAAATTGAAATAAAAAAAAAACTTTTTAAAAAAAGCTTTTATTTGAATGCTCTAAAAAGAAAAAAATAAAATGTTTCTTTCAAATTTTAACTATCAACTTATAACTTCATTATACACAATTTATATGATCATAAAAGCTTGTCGCGGGATTAACTCGTGCAAATAAACTAGAACCTATTTAATTGAGTATCTTAATCTGCTAAATTTAATTTTTTTTTTCAGTTTAATTAAATAGATACTTATAGGTACTGACGCAAACCTCGCGACAAGCTTTTATGATCATTTAAATTGTGTATAATGAAGTTATAAGTTGATAGTTAAAATTTGAAAAAAAAATTTTATTTTTTTCTTTTTAGAGCATTCAAATAAAAGCTTTTTTTAAAAAGTTTTTTTTTTATTTCAATTTATTTTTTACATTTTAGTTATCGCTATTTCACCATCTTGGATGTTCCGCCATATTGCATTCAGAATGACGTCAACATTATTTTTCGAGTTATTCTCAATAAGCCCTTTCATTTGATACCCATATTATAGAAATGCATCACAAAAAACTATTCCGCCATCTTGGATGCTCCGCCATATTAGATTTAGAACGACGTCACATTATTTTTCGGATTACTCTCAACAAGCTCTTTCATTTGATACCCATATTATAGAAATGCATCACAAAAAACTATTCCGCCATTTTGGATGGTCCGCCATATTGGATATACCTAGAATGACGACACAAAGCTTATCGTGTATTGTCATCCAAACTGAACGTGTATACAAAATTTCAGCTTAATCGGTTGAAGATATCTGCTTCAAAATTGAGTAGCAAGATTCCACCCGAACATACATACATACATACATACAATGCAAGTTAAATAAAAGCTTTTAAAAACGGAATCGAAGCTGTCTGTCTCTTCTACGAAAACTTGGTTAATTCGGAAGGGGGAATGGAAATTCAAGAGAGTTTCTTTCGATTGAAATCGATCCAGTAAATATTCAGTGAGTAACGGTTCTTTTTTCGTGTTCAAATTGTTCATTTTTGGTAAATGTAGAGGGTTTTCTAATAAAAGCTGTTATTTTGACAATTTTTGACGTTTTACGAGCATAAACTACGCCATCAATGAAAATGGAACGATACACACTTCAACAACGCATTGAAATCATTAAAATTCAGTATAAAAACGATGAAACTTTGGCAGGGACGGTTCGTAAAACTCGAAAATTTTTGGGTCGTCGTGAAACACCTTACCGAACCGCAATACAGAAATTGGTGGAAAATTTTGAGCTGTTGGTAAAAGTTAATGATGTGAAGAATAAAAATCGCTCAAGAATAGCCGAGAATTTTGCTCTTGTAGCCGAAAGTTTTGAAGAAAACCCTGGTTTGTCCATTCCTCGTATAGTTCTTTAGAATTAGGCATTCCACAAACGTCATTTCACCGTATTTTGCATAAAGATTTTGTTCTTAAGGCTTATAGAGTTCAGTTAACACAAGAACGCAAGAACACAACGTCGTGTCTCTGCAGATTGGGTCCTTGAAATGCATGAAAATGATCCGGAATTCCATCGAAAATCATCTTGAGTGATGAGGCCCATTTCCACTCAGGTAGCTCCGTCAACAAGCAAAATTGTCGCTGCATTAACACGTGTACTTGCGAATCAAGACCTCTTTAACCATCGGGAGCTATGAGAACGTGCCCAACCAGGGTGCTTGAGATCATCACAGACCTCACACCTCTACATCTAGTGATTGATAGGGTAGCCCATGAGGCCATCCTCAGAGTATCTAAAGAAGGAGCAGGCAATGAGAGAATCAGGTTTCAGAGAGCTTGGTCCTCTCTGAATGACTACACCTCATCTGCAAACCTTCCTAGTGATGTAATGACCAAGAAAGTAAGCACTGAGAAGAACTTCAGTACAATGCTAAGCAAAAGAGAGGATGGGGAAAGGGAATACACCAGCTATAATCTCAAAGAAAATACAATAAAATGGTATACAGACGGTTCCAAAACCGCTACAGGAGCTGGCGCTGGGATTAACGGGACAAGTACCAAATGTGCACTATCGTTAGGCTCCTGTACAAGCGTCCTTCAAACGGAAATACTTGCAATCGGAAGATGTCTAGATATAAATCTAGAAAGAAACTATCAGAAGTGCGATATAGCTATTCATACAGATAGTCAAGCTGCTATTAAAGCACTGAGCTCCTACGTCATTGACTCAAAGATGATTTGGGAGTGCCGAAACAAACTCGATGAGGTAGGCAAGAAGAATAAGGTCTTTTTAATCTGGGTTCCCGGTCATTCGGGAATCGTAGGAAACGAAGAGGCCAATGCACTGGCCAGAAAGAACGCACAAACGCCACTCACTGGCCCAGAACCCTTCTGTGGTATAGGAAAAAGCACCTATAAGAAGGAGTTTATGCTGAAGGAGAAAACCGAAAAAAAAACTCTGGCGGAATCTCCCAGGTATGGATCACTCCAAAAAGTTCCTCCGGAACTTTGAAACTGCTAGATCCAAATAATATCTGGATCTCAGTAAAAACCAACTTCACCTACTGGCTTTCTCACAGGACATTGTCGCCCAAAGAAGCATCTGTAGAGAATGGGTTTATCGGACACTGATGAGTGTAGATTCTGTGGGGAGGAGGAAGAAACTCCTATTCACCTGGTTACGGAATGCTATGCCATTGCAAGCCAAAGGAAAGGGTGCTTTGGACAAGAAACTTGTAGAATTGTGGAGTTATCCTCCTTGAAGCCGTCCCAGATACTGGATTTCATCAAATCTCTGGATCTGGAGCGCGAGCTGCAGGAGGCGCGATGATAACAGATATGTCAGGGGGCACAATAGACCTTGAAGTCGCAGTGGACTGTGACCCCTTGTTTACTATAACTATAACCATCTTTAGGTGTTTCAATATTTTACGTATATAATTGTTTTCATTTGAAAGAAATAAATCGAAATGAAAACATCTATAAGACGAATCTTGCAGTAAGAAGATTACAGACGCCCCCCACGTGGATCGCTTCACAAACCCCTCCTATATCTCTGAAATTTATGCCGACACATTATATTCCCTAGACGTCGACGAGTAAACCTTCCTCGTCGATAACTTCGAAGACGCATTAGTTTAACATTACCTTCCAGCATAAACATCGCGCCGGTATGACGCCTTTGTGAGAATTCTATATGTTGACGATAAAAGCGATTTTAGAACTCGCGCCAATCAAGTCGTAGGCGATCTACGCGATCGTCAAACTTGCAAAGCTTCGAATAACGATGGTCGTAAACTATCTGGCACCGTACGCTTATCTTGGGTCGTAACGGCCCCCTGAGATGTTAGGAGAAAGAAAAGGCATTTATGCGTTTCCATATTCATTAAATTCGTTCGCCAGTACTGGTTGAGGCCTATGGTTCCACGTGTGGTTGATTCTCGTAAAAAACCTGGTCTTATTGTGCATCTGAACTATCCAGGAAGCATCTCAAACGCTGAAGGTATACTGCTCCACAAGAGAGGGATATCGTATTCAATCATTTTCAAAAGTATGTAATCTTCGAGAAAATCGCTGTAAAATCATTTAAAACTCAATAACAACTTGAATCGATCCAATAAAAATCAGTATGAGACATTTCGTCAATCTGGTCGCCTTTTTTCTGAAGTTTGGTTCTTTGCACATGCTTCATGAATGTTCTTATTTTGAAATGAAGTCAGTTTATCAACGGCTTCGATTTGAAACGAGTTTTCTGAAAATGCCAAGACGTAAATTAACAAACGCTGAGGCTAATAGGGCTATCGGAATGCTACAGATTGGCCTAACTCAGGTTGTTGTAGCGGAAAGGCTCCAAGTCAGTCAAAGTGTGATATCTCGACTTTGGAATAGGTTCAGGGAGACTGGTTCCGTGTTGGAAAGACCAAGGCTTGGTGGGCGACGAAAAACAACACCTGCTCAGGATCGTTTCATCACCGTTTTGGCGAGAAGAAACCCTTCATCTACGTGTAGAATGCTACGGAATACTCTTCAAAATGCAGATGGGGTCCAAGTTTCCTTCGAAACTATCAGACGACGTTTGAGAGAGGTGAATCTAGGTTCTAAATGTCCATTAAAAGGAGTTCCGTTAACACGTGACCATAAGCGTCAAAGACTGGAATGGGCAAGGCAACATATCAATTGGAACGATCAATGGCGTAGTGTCCTTTTCACTGATGAATCCAGATATGGACGATTTTCAGATTCTCGAAGAATAAGGGTATGGACAATCCCACGCATACCCCGTAATCGTCGCTATGTCCAAGAAGTCCATCCATTCCGAGGGGGTAGTGTTATGGTATGGGCCAGAATATGTTTCAACGGGCGCACAGATCTACACATTTGTCCTGGGAATATGACCGCCTTATACTATAGGGAGCATGTCATTGACAATGTGTTGCCAAATTTTCACGCTGCTATTGGTGAAACTTTTCAAAATCTAGACGATAACGCTAGACCGCACCGTGCAGCCATAGTTGAGAATGCGCGCGAGGAGCTTGGTATTCCACATTTACCAATACCTCCGCACTCACCAGATTTGAATTGCATAGAACATGCGTGGGATATGCTCCAAAGAAGATTAGATAATCATCAACCTACCCCTGAATCCTTAAATGACCTGAGAGAGCTTCTGCCCCGTTTATAGAACCAAATTCCTCAAGAAATGTTCAACAACCTCGTGTGTAGTATGCAAAGAAGATGTCAAGCTGTTATTGATGCCCGTGGAGACCATACATTGTATTGATAGTCTTAAAATTCTTGAATTCTCCGGGAATAAAATTTCGTTATTTTACTCGATTTTTCTCAACCACCCTGTATACGCTGCAGACCTACAGGCTAAAATTAATTTGCAACTTGAAATCATATTAATATGAATTTTCATCACAAAAGTCTTATTTTAACTATATTTTTTTGCAATTTAAGTCAATATACCTAACTCATGTGGACCAGTTCATTTCATCAAATTCGGTCCAGAACAGAGCAATTCCGCAAGCATCCCTTCTGAGCACTCACCCGAGCATATCGTCTCAGACCTCTCGACGGCGGCATAAACAGGACGTAATTCAGTATGTCGACCATTACTCCTACCTGGAATTAGGTCTTTCCGACAATATCTTTTTCTCTACGATCGGGTAGTGCGACTCAACTCGGATGGAAGTGATAAATCCGCCTGTTTATACATTTTTCCTTCTACCACCGGCTCCGCAGCGCAGTCGTAAACAATGCTAACTGCTTCCAACCTCAGATTTACGTCCATCCAGTTCACACCCCATAACCTTAAAATTTATATATCTGAGGCGTCCAGATTCCCAACGATTCACTTTGATTCTCTCCGGTTTTAGTGCTTCGCCAGATCGAATCAGCTGAGGTCGAAAGATTTTCTCGTAGGAAAGAAGATTTCAATGAAGTACCTTTTGTATATCACATTGAATGTTAAGTCAACAATCGTGGATTTCGACGGTCATGGCTGACCGTCCAAGTGCAATCAGTTTCGTAAATCGCTTGGACAAAGAGTCATCCATATGGTTTCCCGATGGAACAAAATCAGAAAGAAACTGTCCATCAATCAGGTGGATGGTCCTAAAGCTTGGCATACACTTGTCAGCGATTCATGGCAGCATATTTGAGGCATTCCTTTGTTTAGCTGTGGAGAAATAGAGAAAAGCAGATAACTTGTCCAATATGTCAAATATGGTTTCCGTCATCAGAGATCCACTGGTGACTTGCTCGCTTACGTCTCACATATATGGCAGCTATCTACCGAGAAATATGGTGAAACCTTAGCCGTAGCACTGGATACTCCAAGGCATTCGATCGAGTCTGGCATCAGGGACTCCTCGCCAAGCTTCCATCTTATGGCGTGCCCCCAAAGCTATATTCTCTGCTAGCTAGTTTTCTCTCAAACAGATCTCTCCATGTAGTGGTCGATGGAGTTTCGTCTGACTCTCTACCCATAAATGCGGGTGTTCCGCAGAGATCAATTCTGGCTCCAACACTATTTCTACTTCACATCAACGATTTGCTGGAAGCAACTTCGTGTCCAGTGCACAGATTCGCGGATGATAGTACCCACCATACCGCCTTTTCTTCTAGGGCTCCAATACCAGCCCGCCAAATCAAAAACGAACGAGAAAGAAATGTTAACAACATAAATATGGACTTGGCAACAATTCTTGAATGGGGATCTAATAACTTGGTAGAATTCAACGCAAACAAAACACAAGCATGTCTTTTCTCTAGAAAAGCCGATCTTACTGTGCCCAGCATAAAATTGTCGGGAGTGACCATACCATTGAAGTCATCCATTTCGATGCTTGGCATTACTGTCGGCAGTAACCTTTCCTGGGAGAATCACGTGAGATCCATTGCTAAAAGTGCATCCCAAAAACTTGGTTTTCTGTTTCGTGCCAGGAGCTATTTCACCTCTAGTCAGCTGCTTATGATCTATAAGGCACAGATTCGACCTGTCCTGGAATACTGTTCCCATATTTGGAGTGCTGCACCTAAACACACCCTAAAACTCTTGGATTCTGTACAAAAAAGGGCAATTCGTCTCGTCGGTGATGCCTCGCTTACAAGCTCGCTCACTTCTCTGGAACACAGTAGAAAAGTGGGCGATCTGTCTCTATTTTATAGATATTTCCATGGGCGATGCTCTTCTGAATTATCAGCAATCGTTCCTCCTCTGGCAGTCTCTTCCAGACTAACCCGTCAAGTTAAATCTTCACACCCCTTCGTGGTAACTTTGGAGACCTGCAGAACATCTCTCTTCAAAGACTCGTTCATCCAACGAACAGCGAGGCTTTGGAACACATTGCCTAGGGAGGTGTTCCCCGAGGCATATAACCTCCAGAAATTCAAGAAGAACACCCATTCCTACCTGCTTGCCCTTGGTTCTCACGATGTTCTCTGAACATTACAGGATATTCCTTTTCGTAAAAACCACAACACAAAAAAAACCTGCTTAGTTGTTGGAAAATTTTTAAGTTTACAAAACTACGGCAGCCCTTACATTAGATTCCAGATAAAAGGAGTTAATGAAAAGAGTTCAATTTTCTGATGAACATTTATTGTTCGGTATGAAAAACAGACAATTTACAATATTTACAACCGGATACAATGCGTGAATCTTCGATTTAGAACGCGGCGTAGGTCAAGGGAGCTGGCACCCTAGCTAATCCAGCCGGATAACTCAAGGGTGCGGCAACTGCGTATTGCGCTGGGGCATAGTAGGGCGAGGCGAAGCGGGCGAGAGCCGGTCCTGCGACGACGGGAGCTGGGATTCCGGCTACCTTGGCTGCGACTACCGGGGCTGGGGCTGCGAATCTGGCGGCCGTGACGACTGGAGCTGGCGCGGCGACGACCGGGGCTGCTACGGCAGGGGCGGCTTTGGCCACTACGGCTCCGAGCGGGTATCTGCTGACGATTGCGTTGAAGCCGTTGATTGGATCGGCGGTGTAGTCAACGATGCGACGGGTGCCGTCTGGGTCCACCAAGGAGTATTGGCCTTGGACGATGTTTCCGCTACGGCTTTCCACCTGGCTCTTGGAGTCTCCGGTTAAGGCGTCCTGGACGTCATAGGCGAAGGAGTATTGGGGGTTGGGGTCGAAAGTGTCGTCCGATAGTTTGGCTACAACGGCCGGTGCGGCTACGGCTACTGGAGCCACCCCCGCTTTCGCCACTACGGCTACGGCTGCCAACAGTACAAGCTGAAAATTGAAGTTTTATTCAGTTATTGTAGGACATGGGTTTTTTCTGAGGATAAAATGGAGTAGAGAACTATACTGTATCTGTTTTGAAGCTCAGAAATCAACTATTTAATGGACAAAACAAGTTAGGTGCGATGTTCTTCAATGTTTCAATCAAAACACATTCTAGGGGTTGGATGTACAGCCCATGAAATGTAACTGAAGCCAACGTATTTTACGATCAAAATTCAATGTCCAAAATCAAAAACTTTGACTGAATATTTGAATATTTCAATTGAAGAAAGCACATATTCCAATAGGAGGTAAACGAAAACACTCTAATCGAAAATTCACAACACAGCACAAATATCCGATGAAAATTATCGGTATCCATCTTCCCCGAGGTACCAAATCACTTCAACACTTGGACCTACCTTGAATGCCATCGTTACTGGGTAATCACAATGAAACAGCTGAAGATTCACTGATATCGAATAATGTACCGCCGATCGCTTTTATACTGCCGTCTCGAAAGTTTCGTAGGTCCAAACGTACGAAAGATGAATTCTAATTGATTTCAGTTTGTCAATACCAACGGTTGGTACATTCGGTCGAATGACGAATTATTTGATGGTACGCAGAACCAATTCCTGATCAGTTTGACCGAATGACCGAGAAGCTGTCATTTTCGAAATCATGGCATTATAGGGCCAAAGTGGTGCCATGTTTATTCGTCCTCTGTAACTCGCTGATAATTGGATGCTGAGAAAAGAAGCAGAAAATGCTTATTTCTAGATGAGAATTGAATTCTTAGATGTCAGCAGATTACATTGTTAGCGTGGGTTAGAGATATATCTTTGACAACCCAGCTTCGCCTGGGTAGAAATTTGTTTCACGCGGCGGTTTCATCTTCAACACTTCAACCTGCCATATCTTTTGATGTACTCGTTGTAATTGTATGATGTGAAGGGCAATTTCGTTCTGAATTAAATACTGAGGATAAATAACGTATTAGGTTGGATGAGGATCCATACCAAATTCATAAAAACACTCCCAAATAGTGCATAATTTTGGAAAACATCTGATTATCATAAACAGGTAATAGCAAGTCAATCTTGAGAGATAGAAATATGCTATCGCGGACTTTTTTGTAGAACTATTCAAGAGGTACATTTGCGTCATACGTATCCACGTAAGTCTTACGGTTTTTGCAGCGCACGTGAAAATAGCTGATTATGGATGATTTTTTGTAATTATTGGAGTTGTAGTAGGTATCCTTAATTTTTTCGGGTGAAAAGTATAGCCTATGTCACTCAGGGATAAAGTAGCTTTCTGAGGGTGAAAGAATTTCTGAAATCGGTCCAGTAGTTTTTGAGCCTAGTCGTATCAAACACACAAAAAAACAAATTTTTCCTCTTTATAATATTAGTATACAAAAGACTGGCTAAATCAATATTACTCTCTCAAAAATCTCAAGAAGTCAGCAGGGATTTTACAAATAACAACAACTGATGTTCACGTTTGGTTTAACTCTGAAAAAGAAAATCTTGTTCTGGTCATATTCGGGATATCTTAGGCACCTAACAAAACTGATTTCGTGTCGGGGTGATAAAACAATATACAGATTCCGAGATCCACTGATGACAGATTTATAGGTATCAGTTCCAGAATATTCCCAAAGTCGAAAACTCTGGGGAATTCGAATACTCCATCGTTCTGTTAACGAATTTGGTTGAAAGGAATCCTGCCAGTAAAACTTCCTTTCTCCATCAATTCCCATTGGAAAATGTGGAAGTTTCCCAGTGTTCCTGTCACATTCGTAAATTTTTCTCCTCTGGAATGAACAAGAAATGACCGTCATTTATTTCCTGTCCATGGAAAATCAGTGTTTCTATTTTTCCTCCTTATTTCGAGTTATCCCGAGGGGTTGCCGGGTCCCGACCAATTCATTTGTCAACGCAGAGGAGGACTCGGAAGTTTCCACTGAGGTTTCTGTCTCAAATACACAAATTTCTTCGACAAACCTGAAATATTCACAATGCTCCCTCTTATAATAAGACAACTTATGATTCAGCTTTTAGAAGACCTTGTTGGCCTCTTACTAGCTTCTGTTAGAACGACGTTGGGTGCGTAGTTCCCGAGATAACAAAACCTCATAATAAAATCCAATAATACGGAAGCTCCCCTACGAGAACCTGCCGGTTCTTGGCAATATCGCAGATATTATTGTTCGACCTAACAGATTCTCCAGATACACGCCATGTGATCTGAATTATGACAGGGTAGAGCGATATGATGGAGAGGAACGTGATAGAGCATGTTGATAAAGGAAGAACAGGGTCTTTTATTATCCTTCAAGCTTCGCAGACGTCGAGTACTTTCACGTTAATGTTTTGACACGTTATAACTGATGAGATTGGAGGAAACTAAGGAAACCTAGGAGTTAACCGTCTACATGGAGAGACGGAGATTTGAGTGAAACTAGAAGACGTCGAATGTGATTAAACGAAAACATACCCGAGGAGAAAAGAAAGATGATGCATCTGATCAGCATTAGCAAAGACATCTTCTCTTCATGGAGATCTTTGTCACTGTGTAGGATAAGTTTTCATTTCATCAACACTTCTGATTTTGGATTTTATGGAAATATGTCTGGTGTGATCGTTGAAAGCTGAACAAGATGTCAGCAGAAGCTGAATTATCATCATTGGTATGCTGGGTAGGCATAGATACTCCTTCTACGGCAGCAATCAAAGAGATTAGGTACAGGTCTTCCTTTGTAAAGCTGCCGGCTTCCATTTAGCAAGCCAAAGTCCTTGTGGATTTCAAAAGAATTTTTATGCACCTGTACACCAACGACTTTAATAAAAAAAGAATTGACTGAGTTCACAAAAACGTTTCATCTACAAAAACAGGATGAAGGTAACTAGAGTTGGCAGAAGATAAATCGAATATCTACTTGGCATCTGGAAGGCATAAATGCAGGACTCTGGTAACCTCAGCGTCAGATCTGCCTAGAAAGTCAAACTCATTTTCGAATAATCTTCTAATTCTAATGAAAACTGATTTAACAATAAAAAAACCAAAACATTTTTTTTTTCAAAATTCATGGATTTTTTCTGGAATTCTTCCCATCATGCTTCTTATAGTGTTCTCAGTCACTTTCTGGGATGCTGCCTTCCACTTTCGCTTGAATTCCGCTAATGTTTTCGTTGATTTCTTAGTCTTCTTCAATAGGGATGTTGACACATGTTACAAATTCATAAAAATTGAGGTTTTCCACATTGAAAATAGTTTTTGAAATACTGAAACAATATTTTGGTGATCTAATTACTCTCATTAAATTAAATAGAATCGATTTAAAATGTGTAATCTATTACAGTTTATCACGTGACTGCAAACACGAATGAGAATACGTGACGTCACTTTTCGGTAAACAAGCTAACCTATAACCTTATTGTCATCACGAGTACGAACTTAGGAAGAACAGAAGAGAGTAAAACGTATCACCAGCGAACTATTTCACAATTATTTGTTATTACGCAAACGATTTGTTCGCGAGAAATCACGCGAGATCAGTTCGCTTTGACAGACGGCGAAGTCTGTTTACCGTATGGTGACGTCATCATAATCACTTCGTTTCAGCGACAATTTTGAAAACTATTTTTATTTACGCATTTTTTCTTGATATTTGCTATATTTTTTCCATAAAAATATTTTTTTCGTGTTTGTATAGGGCTTATCTACAAATTAAAATTATTTCCAAAAAATAGTCAACATCCCTATTCTCTTTTTACCAGGGCCCAAAATCTTTCGATTGACCTGAGTTCTGGGCAATTTGGTGGATTTGCCTCTTTGGGGACAAAAACCACCTCATTAGCTTCGTACCATTCCTTGGTGGCCTTGCTATAGTGGCATGAAGCTAAATCTGGCCAAAAGATTGTTGAGACATCGTGCTCACGTGAAAATGGTAAAAGTCGCTTCTTCAAGCATTCTTCGATGTATATCTTCGAGTCAACAGAGCCTTGGCCAACGAAAAATTTGCTCCTTTTCCCACAAGTGCAAATTGCTTGCCAAACCAGGAATTTTTTAGGAAACTTTGCTTGTTTCTTCACGCGAAATTGTTCGTCAACATTTCCACGAGAATCTGCAGTATAAAATTTCTGACCAGGAAGTTGCGAGAAATTAACCAAGACATAGGTTTCGTCGTCCATCACGCAACAGGAAAAATTTTTCAAGAAATCTTTCATTACTCTTGATGTGTTTTCACTTCGCTTGACATTTTGCGACAGAGAATTGGAATATTTCTGACGTTCATAACAAAGCTAACTATGATCAAATTTTGATTTTTTCCCCAATTGGTTCAAGAGATATAGGCGATTTTGTGATAGCGAATTTATTCTCGTTCAGTCCTTAAGAATTCTGGAAACTGAGTGTGCTCCTGATGAACACTATGTCATTACGCCATATCGTAGTTTCCTCCAACAGCTCGCAACATGAAGGGAAAACGCGTGACCTCCATGACCATAAAGATATATTGTTCGCAATGAATAGAACTGATTACGAACACAACGGGCATCTGAATCACAGAGCACTTCGAGAAAAAGCTCGCACAAAAAAAACCAACAAGAAATAATCCTCCGACTCTCCAGATTATCGGTCATTCCTGCTCTGTAGAACCGAGAGAAAAATGGAATGGAAACCTTTTTTGACACATCCCCAAAGGAAGGCCCGTCCCTCGTGGAACAATATCTCTTTCGTAGTTTGCTGCAATGAATACGTCCATTTATATTGTCCGATATTTGGGAAGAGGAGAGATAAGACGTTCTCGTCGAGAAATTGAAAAGAAACGGAGTTTTCCATTATGAGAAATGGGTCGTTCTAGAACTGTGTAACCAAAACTCGTACAGAGGACGTGAAAGGATCCAATGGACAGTTTTGGTTATTCCTCAAAGATCTCAGAGAATCCGAAGAAGCTACAGGTATCGAAAGAATGGAAAATCAGAGTCTTGTGCTTTCTCACCAAGAACATCTGATCCATAAGCCTTCCAGAGACTAAAGGATGAGTAAAATTAGGATTGGAATGAGGACTGAACGAGAATAAATTCGCTATCACAAAAAAGCTTATATCTTTCGAACCACTGGACCGATTTCGAAAATCAAACTCATTTGCGAATCATCTTCTAATTCAAATGAAAACAGCTTTTACAATAAAAAAAATCAAAACTATTTTCTCAAAATTCGTGGATTTTTTCTGGAATTCTTCCCATCGTGCTTCTTATAGTGTTCTCAGTCACTTACTGGGATGCTGTCTTCCACTTTTGCTTGAATTCCCCTTGTTTAAAATTCATAAAGTTTGAATTTAATTTCCTCATTTTTAAATTTGCGTGGTATATATGTGTGCATTTCACCTTATTGGCAGTGAGGGCGTAAAAAACAGAATCGCACTCCATGTGTTCGCGACTGAAAGAAGTCGTCAGATAAGACCATTCGAGTTCACGCAGTGGTCAATGAAACATATCGCTTTTCCGAATAATTTTACGCAGTTTTCCGAATATTGTTCAATTTTGAATCGTTGGATTTAAGTGAATCCTGACAGGATAGTTATTCCTGGGAATCCATGAGATTTGGAGATCTCATTGCTACAGCCTGCAGTTCAGAGGGCCCTCTTCCACGATATACATATACAGGACGTCCCAAGGTAAGTGCGCTTCTTTTGGCCCATATATATATCCTGCCTTTTGTTCATTTTTATTGTTGTTTGCCACCGCCTATACATCACGCAAAGGTGAAAACGCCAGAAAATCAATCTTGGCGATATACGTCCAGTTTTTCTCCCCGGTCGCTATCGTAGGAGGGTACGCAATTAAGTTTTTTATATACAGGGTGAGTCTTTGACTTGTACATATATTTTAACTGAAGATTCTTGAGGTCAAAAGAAACCTTTTTTTCATTTTCCATTTTTCCGAATTCGGTTCTGTTAAAAAGATATAACCATTTGAAAAAAAAAATTGGGCTCAATACGTTCCTGAAATGATCTTCTGGAATTGTTGCAAAGTTCATATTTCTCGATAGGAATTGAGTTTATACATTTAGGGAATACTCAAGTACTAACCTTACTGGAATAAAAATGTTGCAAACACGATAATTTCAACAAAAACAGTTAGTTTCATCGAATTATATCTGCAACTGAAAACCCACATTTCTCACACCAAAATAAGTTCCTTCTTCGATTTTTCTGCAGATTAGTTTGTGAACACTATTAACTTGTTCATATCTTACACGAAATTCCCGAACAATATCATGAAAAAAGACTTTTAATTCAGATCATCAGAATTCATTATTAAACAACCTAACCTAATCTATTTTGTATCCATTCTGTGAATGTTCGCACAGAAATTTCAAGGAAATGATGTCAGCTTTCTGATATTTCCATTGAGGTTAAGGATTTATTACGAACCATAGAATAAATCACGATACACTTGTGTACCGTGGTATGAATATCTATGAATTTTGCCGTTTCCATCATAAATCGAGTTTGCCGCCAATTTAACCACGCATGCGTCGAGCGAAAACCGAAAGATTGGTTAGGTATCTGCAGGTCAACTATAAATAATAACAAACCAGAGTCTCTGAACAAACTGTAAACATTATGTGAAGTTCTGAATACATTCAGTGAATTATTGTTCTAATGTGTTTTATTGATGTGAATTATTATAATCTTAACCGTGTCGAGTTTATAAAATTCCAGGAGGATATTGTTTAGATGAAAACATCGACTCAGATTATAAGGTATCATTTCAGTTTTCATTAATTTCAATTTTATCTCCCACATTTTCGGGATTTTATTATTTAAATATCTCGACAAAGTTGATAAATATTGTGACAACATTGCAAACTCGTTGAAAGACCAGAGAAGGAATAATATTCGATGATATTTAATTCAGAGACGCATTCAGATTATTCTTGAAATTAATGATTTTTTCGTCAAATTTCTCCGGGTAAAATTGGAAATAACTCGGAAACGACGAGTTTTATTGAAAAAAAATAAGAATACTTTTAGTTTCTTAAATGATTGATTCTTTCGAAAATATGAACCGTTTATCTTTTCAAAGTGATTTTATGGTGTTTTAGCGTGTATTGATGAGTCGACGACCCTGTAACTTTTATACTAGGAGAGATATTAAATAGGTTTTGATTGAGGAATATGCACCATGAATGGAGTAAAAACTCAACCAAAATTCAGTTCGTTCGAAATAACGGTTCCGAAGATATAAACAGAAAAGTGTTTTTTTCATGGATTATCGACACCCTGTATCTTCGAAACCAAACCGAATTTTGAAAAATAGTATAGGAAGAATGTGTTTCGTTTGATGAGAGGAATCTACAGTTAAAATATATGTACAAGTCAAAGACTCACCCTGTATATACCCTCAATTTCGCACACCCCTAATGTTTTCGTTGATTTCTTAGTCTTCAATTCTCTTTTTACCAGGGCCCAATATATCTTTCGATTGGCCTCAGATTTGAGCAATTTGGTGGATTGGCCTCTTTGGGGACAAAAACCACCTCATTAGCTTCGTACCATTCCTTGGTGGCCTTGCTGTAGTGACATGAAGCTAAATCTGGCCAAAAGATTGTTGACACATCGTGCTCACGTTAAAATGGTTGAAGTCGCTTTTTCAAGAATTCCTCGATGTATATCTTCGAGTCCACAGAGCCTTGGCCAACGAAAAATTTGCTCCTTTTCCCACAAGTGCGAATTACTTGCCAAACCAGGAATTTTTTAGGAAACTTTGCTTGTTTCTTCACGCGAAATTGTTCGTCAACACTTCCATGAGAATCTGCAGTATAAAATTCCTGACCAGGAAGTTGCGAGAAATCAGCCAGGACATAGGTTTCGTCGTCCATCACGCAACAGGAAAAATGTTTCAAGAAATCTTTTTTTAATTTCTTTGCTCTTGATTTCGCTTCTTGATTCTTCACAGCGTTCCTGTCTGGCACTTTCTCCACTTTGAATGTTTTAAGACCACAACTCGACTGGATTTTCTGCACGATTGACTGCGAACAACCCACTATTTGGGCCACTTTCCGTCCTGAATGGTTAGGATTCTTCTGAAAAAGGCTGATAGCTTTCTTCACTTTTTTCGGCTATGAAACTCTTTTTTCCTCCCGGTTCCTTCCTTGCGGTTTGTAAGATCTTCGTTGAAGCGTTTAACAACTCTTGATACCGATTCCGGATGAACGCGAGCCTCTTTTGTGATTCTTTTGAAGCTCCATTTTCGATTATTTTGAAAAAAGTTCACTATGAATTCTCGTGTTTTCACTTCGCTACATTTTGCTACAGAGAATTGGAATATCTATGAAGTAAATGTTCCCCTTGTTTCTGACGTTCATAACAAAGCTAACTATGATCAAATTCTGATTTTTTCTCAATTGGTTCAAGAGATATGGGTGTTTTTGTGATAGCGAATTTATTCTCGTTCAGTCCTTAGTTTCCACCACTATGATGAGTAGAAATAAAGACGGAGAAAGAGAATCCACCATGTCAAAAGAAATGCCATTAAATGGTTCACAAAAAACCAAAACAGGAACGGGCACGAGATTATTCGAGCCTAGCAGTAGCACCAACTGCTCACTATCATAGGGCTCCTGTTTGAGTATTCCAGGAAGAAATACATAAGCGACAATGCGATCCATTCCGATAGTCAAGCTGATACTCTGAGCTCTCAGAGAAACTAGTGCTGTGAATGGTGTAAAGGCTATCTCTGACAAGGGACACAATAAACCTCAAGGTGCACCTCTTCATAAAATCTACAATCTGTCGATAGCTCCATTCAGTTTTACCTTCACTGGTCGATAAGACCAGTGGACTAAGACTAACTGTTCTATCAAACTGCAATAACCTGGAAACCCTTATAACTTCAGCAGTTCTGTTATCTGGCCTGCACGACACATCCCTACCATCAACGAATACCAAATTACCCATCGTCGGTTCTCGACAAATCCCCATCAAGAACACGATCGGCAATTTGTCCCCCAAACTCCTGCCCGTCTCACCTCGTCTCACGTCGGAATCTAGGAAAATGCCCCCCTGGAGGGCATTTCCTTCGATTTCGACACTCTGTCGTCTGCAAAGACGCACTACGTGACGAATAGAGACCTCGAAGCCATCGCTGGATCCGTTTATGGAGAAAGGAAAGTCTGCAACTTGTGAGTTTATATCCGGCTGTAAAAATGAGTCCGTCGTATATTCGTCTCTGATATTCTATTCGGGGCTGTCGATGCATGCTTCGCATGTTGATGAACGCGTAGTCTGTGATCTATGCGGTTCTGAATCGGTTTACCGAGTCGTATCTGCGAATTTCTTTGGCGGTTCCAAAAACTCCCGAGTTCATCCGAAAAATTGGCTAGATGCGGAAGCGTGGTCTATTCACGGCTCCGAGAGGAACTCGTGTTGACATTTCTTCAGAATTTGAAAGCGCCATCTCAAATCTCAAAGGGTAGTCGCGTGAAAGAATTCCACTACCCTTCAGAAGGGTCTTTTATCAAGGGATTCTGATCTTGGAATCGAATAAAGCAAAGCAAAAGTGAGGCTTTTCATCTACAAAAATCATTGTGACCCAAACATAAGGATTCAATAGGATTGATGAGCTCAGGATGGTTTTACACAAAATCAGATCCAAAAAAACGTCACTGACAGCTAATGAGCTAACTGAGTTTTGAATTCAGCCGCTGCGGGTTCTTAGGATGTGGTTTCGATATCCTATGGCTTCAAGGAGGCTTCCTTGAAAATGGTATCACCTGGAGAAATTCCTATTGAACCTATCAATAGGGGATCAACCGACCATGAAAGTACTATACGTAAATCAAATGCACAAGGGCAATTACTCGAGTGTTCGAAATAATCGACCTTAAGTCAAAAAATCGCGAAAAGTAGGTCATTTTTGGACAGCCGTATTTCCCAGAAAAATTGATTCATACAGATGCTGATTTTTTTGCATATAGATTGATCCTTTGTGAATCAAAAAAACCAAATTTCATTCATCAGAGTCGAACAGTTTAGATTTTCTGATTTTTTTGCGACGGTCCAAATTTCATCTCGTTCGAAATTTTTTAAGTCCGATCAAAAATTTTTTTCATCGGAGTATATCGACCTGGGTCATTTTATTCACTGATTCGTAGTTTGAGTGTTCATTGAAACCTTACTTACTTGGGGAAAAATAGAATCTTGACCTTGGGACAGGGACCCTTTGGAAGGGAAGATTCTGTTTACTGGAATCTTGTACCTGAGCCATATTTTCGCGTGACAATATTTTAAAATTATTTCGTTCTTCTTTAGTTGGCGACTGTGGTTTTCATCGAATCTCATTCGTATGTGAACCAGACTAGGTCGAGAACCTTCATTTTCATCTACTGATTTTCAATTTCCCCAGGATATAGAAATACCCCATTTCTTATCTGTACCATCTTTTCAATAGCGAGTCTGCGAGAGTCTAGGAATATTTTCCATTAAAGAAATAGCTCGATGCATCTTGCAATTCTCATCTTTGAATCGATTTCCAAGCTGATCAAAAGTCAGGAAGCGGAAGAATTCTAGCGATAAATTTCCAGTAGGGCAAAATCCAAATTCACTTTATCCAGATTCATTGCACCTATTATATAGAACAATTGGCCGTAAATTATCGACGGCATAGAATAGTGACCGTTAAATCTGTGACTATGTCGCCTATGGAATAATGCCCCTTTAATTCTGTGACTCCTGTAATATATATAGCAAACATTGCATTAAAGCGAACAATGACGCCGAAAATTGGGTACGCGCTACATCAGGCTGCATTGAAATTGTTGAATTAGTTCATTGGGCGTTATGGCGATGACGTGCTAATTTGTTCAAGTTTCCGGGGTGGAATTAGTAAACAGCATAGCTGTTTGGTCTTGTATTCATTTCTTTCTGTCTCTTTATGGTATTATTCTTTATTTAGTTCTACTTGTCTTTTCGCTGAAACCTTGTGATCCAATTTATGCTGCAGTATTCTGAGTTTTGAAGAATCTGTGTTGTGCTTATATTTTCACCTGAACATTGCATCTGAATAAAAGCTTTCTCTCAACACTGAGAAGATGAGATTTACATCAACTGTCTGAAGGTGCGTGGACAATGCTAAACTATTATGTGACATAGGAAGGCGTCTTCAGGCGAATAATCCAATTCGAAACATAACGGAGAAAGTGATTCCATCGGTGACTAGAAGTGGTGCAGACTGCTTACTAATAGAGTAATCTTGAATAAGGTCAGTTCATACATAATGCAACCTGCGGTCTCGTCAATTTCGATGCAACAACCTAAATACGATCACCTTGTATAACAACGTGATTTATTGATGGTTCATGCTGTATTTTTCGAAAAAGATAAATGTTGATTTTAAACGATAGGATAACTATTGAAGTTTGAAAGGAATCGAAGATTGTAGCACTATGCTAGGGTGTGGAGTTTTGCTCTCATGGTTTATTGTTTATTTTTTTTATTATACTAAAACGGTAACTCTGTGGTCTGGCCCAGGGAATCTGTCGAAAAAGTGGGTCCAGAAGAATCTCAAAATCGCAGCAAAGCTGCGATACATGAGAGAAATTTTTACACGGTCGGCAAGAGGATTGATCGATTCGTACGTGGACGAAATTTCGATCCTCTAGGCGATGTAGAAGTATTTTAAAAAAATTCGTGAAACTCGCGAAAAAATTCGGCAAAAAGGGCAATTTTAAATTCGATAAAACTTTTTTCGCAGATACCCTATTCGTGATGTGAATATACGGATCGAAAGAGGAAGAGTCAACGCAAAATAGCTTGGTATTCATATTTTCCATAATTTTCCCCAATTTCTTAAGGAAAACTTATCAAAGTTTGACATTTCTCCTATAAAATCGCCCGATCTGCAGAGATCACAGAGAACTATTTGACATTGTAACTGTAAGCTGTCAGAGTTTGGCCACACCCTTCTATAGAGGAAGCCCGGAACACAATCTGACAACTGCGCTCAGATTCCGCGACCGGAGGCCTACCGATAAGGATAACTGTTTAAAAGGTTGATCTGCTGGCCCATACTAGTAAATATACTAATTGGCAAAGAAACGGCAACACCTAGAAGGAGCTGTTTTAATTTCATTTTTTTTGTGAAACAAAGATAAGATAGCAAGGAGTAAATGATCAGAATTTAGAGAAAAAAAAACGAAGGGTTACAATTTTTTGTAGTGAATTTATAAATGATGTGTTTGTCCACCCCGATTATCTATTTACACTCCCCAACACATCTTGGCGTTGATGCAATGAGATGTTCTATTTATTATTGAGGGATACTATCCCCAGCTACCTTTACTTCATGTCTCAGAGCCTCCAAAGTCCGTAGGAGCTGGGGTAAATTTCCAAGCCTTCCACCCATGATGTCCCAAACATGCTCTACGGTCGAAAGCTCGAGGGATCTGGGTGGCCATGGCAAAAGATTCATCTGGGTCGCTTCAAAAAAGATTAAACTAACTCTGGCAACATGAGGTCGAGCATTATCTTGCTGGAATATTGGATTCTTGAGCCGGTTAAGGTAAGGGAGAACATATGGCTCCACTATTTCTTGAAGGTAACGCAGAGCTGTCATGTTACCTCGAATGAAGACTAAAGGTGACCTTCTGGCATGTGCAATAGCACCTCATACCATAACCCCTACTGTCTGGTGTACATGACGCTCAACATCAAACCGAGATTCACGTCTTTCTCCCCGACGTCGTTTTACCCTTCTTCGGCCATCATGTGCACCCAAGAAGAATCACACAAGATGGGGTCGATAATGCTGCAGTCAAAAGGCCCTATTCGGCGGTAACAGTTACAGGATGACCTTGTTCCTAATCACTCATCAGCTTTCCTAAAATTCCCTGATGATGTGAAACTGAAGAGCAAAAAAATTCAAGGACGAAATTTGGCTTGGCGTGCAATTCCAGAAGCTGTGTGCTTTCTTAATGTTGTAATACCACTTAGGTATACCTTGAATAGAATAATATAGAAAATTATTGTCTGAGTTCAAGGAGTAGAAACGGCAGTCTCAAACCTATTTCGGTAAATAGCAAAATTAATCTTGTTAACATCCGAGAGTCTTTGTCTTGAGTTCAGATATCGATCTGTCCAACTTCCACTGCAGTTCGCTTGGGCGGCGTAGACTTGCAACAATGCTCGTCTTGCCAATTAATTAGATAGATAATTAGAAGCCGATACCGCGGTTATTATTTTATCGGCCGTAATCCATTGTCTACTGCGGCTGCTATTGTTGACTGCAGTTACATTATGGCAGACACACAGAGACCAATTCCTTGAACTATGTGGACCGGGTGAAGGGTTAATCATGAAGCAGCGTCCTATGGCGAATTGGCTGACTCTTCATTTTTTTTTATGTTGTGGTTTTCACGAAAAGGAATATCCTGTAATGTTCAGAGAACATCGGGAGAACCAAGGTCAAGCAGGTAGGAATTGGTGTTCTTCTTGAATTTCTGGAGGTTATATGCCTCGGGGAACACCTCCCTAGGCAATGTGTTTCAAAGCCTCGCTGTTCGTTGGATGAACGAGTCTTTGAAGAGAGATGTTCTGCAGGTCTCCAAAGTTACCACGAAGGGGTGTGAAGACTTAACTTGACGGGTTAGTCTGGAAGAGACTGCCAGAGGGGGAACGATTGCTGATAATTCAGAAGAGCATCGCCCATGGAAATATCTATAAAATAGAGACAGATCGCCCACTTTTCTACGGTGTTCCAGAGAATTGAGCGAGCTTGTAAGCGAGGCATCACCGACGAGACGAATTGCCCTTTTTTGTACGGAATCCAAGAGTTTAAGGGTGTGTTTAGGTGCAGCACTCCAAATATGGGAACAGTATTCCAGGACAGGTCGAATCTGTGCCTTATAGATCATAAGTAGCTGACCTGAGGTGAAATAGCTCCTGGCACGAAACAGGAAACCAAGTTTTCGGGATGCACTTTTAGCAATGGATCTCACGTGATTCTCCCAGGAAAGGTAACTGCATAGTTGTCCTATGTATGCTTTAGCGATCTCTTATCCCAAGTTACTTCCGAGAGACCAGTTTCTGCATTGATTGGCTGTTTTTTACCCTTAGCCTCCAATTCGCTGTCTGCTAATTTGACTAGGTGACAACGAAAACAATCTGCATCCTTTAGCTAACGAAATCCGCATTCTTCTTCAAACATCTTCATTCTTCAGTCTCCAATCCACAACATCTCGGCTTTCTCCGAACTGTATTTTCCTAGACGCCTGTTTGGTTTTCGGCCATCTAACAGCGTTATCTTTCGAAGCAAACCGAATTAGCTTCTTCCCCTTGAAGCCCCAACGGACGGGCGTCCCTGCCAGACCTGGGATGTTCCGTAAATTTGTTGTGGCATTTGTCTTCGACCTCGAGATGACGTCGAGAACAAATCGTGATCTAGTGTTTTGACGTTAATTCGTTAGTGGGGAAAAGCTTTCGTTGAAGTGGTTTCATGAAACTGACAAATGAGTTGATGTATCTCAGATGGATTATCTGGATGAGGCGAAGAGTGTTAATAGAAGCAATTACCAAAGAGCCTCAGAGAGTATCAGCAGCTACTTTGGCGTGAATAGTTTTTGGCACCAAAAAGATAATTGAGCTTTTAAGTTGCCGATTTGGCTTTGGAACGGGCTCGATCCAGGTTGCAGTGGTCTCTAAAAGCTCAAGCCAATCTGTTGGTTTGATGATTCGGTTGTCAATCATTGGTGGAGGTGCCACAGACGATGTTTTTTTGTGGGCACAGTAGCCTGGGATTGACTTCATTTGACCCGCCTCAAGTTGTCTCTTCGTGGACGAAAATTTGAGTCTTTGGAAGGCATCGAACGTTTGACGAAAGCACTGAAGGCCATTCCTTCGGATTGCTTTGGCATGAGCGTGTCCTTTCAGATGGACTGCATCTTGAAGAAGAAATTTCGTTCAATTCAAACCTTCTCAGGGCGTTTGGATCATGATATTCCGAGCTCAAAAGGAACGAAGGTGAAAGAAACAGACACCCGTAGTTCGACGAAGAACAATGAGGTCCCCCGCAACTGCTAATCTCGTTTCGTCAGCTGAGCAGCTCGAAGAAATTACTTTCCTCCTCCGAATCGGCATGTGGTCCACATAGAAATTCAAGGCGAACGTCGTCCACACGTCTGATAAAAAGTAAGAGTGACCGCTCTGAATCGACAATAAGTGGATCGTTAAGAATTATGCAAAAAAACGAATGCAACGCAAAGGTGGCTTCGTCCAAGTGTGTCAATGTCGAGTACCTGGCGGGCGTGGTCGATATTCGAGTTATACCACCGAAAGGTTGCTCGAAAAGACGGTCCTAAGAGTGCGAAACCGCCATGTGAATGTGACGGACGCCCTACGTGAACGTGAGAATCACATCGAGCACGATGTTTGTATCTTTCGAGTTTTGGTCCCAATCGTTGTCAAAATCCTTTTTGTCCGTCCGACTGGCCGTATGAATGATAGTTTTCGAACTGCCAAACCTGGAGACTCGGAATTTTCATTGGCATCTACGGGGTGGTCACTTTTTCATTTGATTGTATTGGTAACTTTTGAAACGTAAGAGTTAGAAAGTCGGTCAAATGGAGAAAAAGTTGCATTCATAGAAGCATTGTCGAGCAGTTCAAACATATCGAGATTATCGGGGCCGGTTATGGAGATATCATAAAGAAATTAAATTCTGTCATTTTGATTTTTTTTTCTCACATTCGATTTCAAATATTATCAAAAAATGTTACAGGAATTTTTATTCGACCGTAAATTATCCTCAAATTGACATAATCAGATTTCGTACTCTCTGGGCCACCCTCAACCACATTTTTCCGATACCAAACGTTGGATACGAAATCTGATTATGTCATTTTGAGGAAAATTTTTTGACAGTTCTAACAACAAATTTTATGATTTTGTATCATATGGAACCATTTCAGCCAATCATGTCAACATTACATCAAAAACTACATCCAATGCAATTTTCAATCTCAATGATAACACGATAGAGTCTTATAAAATTATATAATAGTTCCACGGGCAACATTCATCCAAACAAATTTCAAAATGTCACGTTTTGGCAATGTTGAAAATATAAATGATCTTATCGGAGAAAACATTCCCAGAAATACTTCCAATAGCCACAAATATATTTGGGGAATATTTATGGAATTTAGCTACGAACGATCATACGAATTGAATGAACGCAGATGCTTGGAAGAATTGGCGTTTATACTCAAAGATTGGGCTGTCAATATGAGAAAAGAAGACGGAACAGAATTCAAGGAAGCAACGGTAAAGACAATGGGGAATGTTTCGAGCAAACTCTTACAAGAAAAGTATTATAAGGACTACAACATTATGATTGACCCGTTTAATAATATAATATTTAAACCAGCCCGAGATGCCCGCGATGCAATCAGAAAAACATTGCAAGCAGACCCAAGTAAACGTAAATCCAGTTCAGTTTCGTTAAATTTGTCTGAAGTCAACAGAATAATATTGCTATGGGATGAAAATACTCCTGAAGGTCTTAAGCGTAAATTTTATCATATTTTAGCTGCAGTAAAACTAGCTTGGCGAGGAGGAGAGGCAGTTGCTTGTTTGGTGAATTTTTTTCAAATCGAGAAGAATAACGATGGTTCTCCAACAAATCGCATTGAATACAATTCGGTATTCAGTAAAACGTGCCAAGGTGATTCTAAAAGCTGTACAAGTAGTAAATGGTTGGTTTCCAAAAGTGAGGGACAAAGCTGCCCTGTACGTCTTTTCATAAACTAATATCAAAACGGGGCGAAAATATTACCTCACCACGACTATTCTTGGAACCAAATTGATATTGGAAAAATGAAACTGACAAATGGTACGATAATGTACCTGTTGGAAGGAATACCATAAATAAATGGACTAAATATGCTGCCAAAGCAATTGGCTTGAATGCCAAAGACAAAAAGATAACGAATCATTCAAATAGATCAACAGCTGTCATTCAATTAGCAAAAAGTGGTGTAAAGGAACAACAATTGCTGAAGATTACTGGTCATAGCAATCAAAATTCTATCAAACCATACCTAAACCTCGATCAAGAACACCACAACAAGATAATAAATATTATGCGTGGAAATAGATCTTCTATACAAGAGAACAGCAACGAATCTAATGTTGAGTTGAATTTTACAAATTGCACTTTCACTAATTGTACTTTCAATAAATAAATAAATGTTTTGTTGTGTTGAGTTATACATTTTTTTCTGTCAAAAAATTTTCTGCCGAATATTCCTCGGACATTGATAAATGCCTCATAATTTTATAACCAATATCTTTAACTCGTTGCTTGGTAACAGCTTTCGATGGTCATAAAATTATCTCGTCTATTATCAAGGTCTTAGGGATATTACTACTGATAATTTACTGTCGAATAAAAAATTCCTGTTACATTTTTTGATGATATTTGAAATAAAGTGGGAAAAAAAGAAAAATGAAAATGACAGAATTTACTTTTCTTATGATATCTCAATATCCGGCCATGATAATCTCGATTTGTTTGAACTGCTCGACAATGCTTCTATGAATGCAACTCTTTCTCCATTTTACCGACCTTCTAACTTTTATGGTTTAAAAGTTACCAATACAATCTCCATTTACTTTTATAAAGTATCTCGGCTGGCCATGACATTCTGACACATTTTAGCGTGTATATTTTGAAAATGTTAGGTTATAGTCATTTTCCTGTCAGATGAAAAAGCAACGTTTTCCTTTCTACATAGAGGACGAAGTAATTACGTTTTTATCGAAATGTTTATTTACTTTGGGAAAATAATGAATTTGAGAAAATGTTATGTGAATTCAATGACGGATCCTATGGAATTCCTACCTTTTCAAAATTCCCAAGAAACAAGCCTACAGAAGACATTTAAATACGTTTTTGTAGAACTTGAAATACTCCAGTATGAAAATGTAGGACTACTAAGAAACCTGTGTCACTGTTTGACCTTAAAAACCAACCTGCGTCAGTTCTAAGTAAAAAAAAACTTGCTGAATCTAAATCTTGGTCTTGAGTTTCAAGATTTTCCTGCCTCTCGAACAAAGATGCATCATTCTCAAAATTCCTAGAATTTCTGCTGGCATCTGCATCATGTTCGTTGGCTTGCTCTGTATATCCCTGCGGACTCATACCGTTAACGAAGTGATCGAAAGTTTCATTGGTCGAAAGCAGTAAACTGAATTCTAGATACCGAGGTAATACCGTCGGACCAACTGTACACATTTCGCTGAATGCAAACCGACAGCGCTTAAATCCACAAAGAGCTTTCCTAACTTGAAGCTCTCAGGAATGGACACTGTATCGTTAACTTTGAAACGGAGTTCATTAATAGTCAATTCATCGGAAATTATCAAAGGAAAGCTTGTTCAGGATGGACCGTTCGATTGACATAATAAGCTGAAATTAAGATACATCATTTGAGTAGTTTCCAAATAATCCACATGTAAATCATACGAATTCAGTAGTAATGGATGCCCATTATGAGAAACTTGACTTTCATTTGTGACCCCGAATAAAAATCGATGAGACTGAGGTCAGGCGAACGAAAGAGCCAGTCAATTCGAAGATGAGCTATACTAAGCATATTTCAGACCATCATATTCCATACTCCTCGATAGACAGATCCATTCCATGCAAAACGGATGTCATATCGAACCGCAGTCGTTCAGTTTTTTCTCTTTTCTCGAAGGATCTGGCGAATGTGAAATTTTGCCAGGGGAACAGAATGACATCTGAGATGAATTAGTCACGATCTGATTCCCTCTGATTCTATCCGGGGGACGCCCTTTCGAAGACTGCAGACAAAAGATAGCGTCGTACCGAAAACTTCCCTGCCTAATTTGACAGAAGACGCGAGCTCTTTGATTCATCAATCTTTGAATAACTGAATATTTAAGTGAAATGTATGGGCATTTCCAGATGAATATGCTACTTTGATTGCGTGTTCGAGCTTCGATCGATAAAGTTTCATTTTGTGTCCTTTCTTCATGAGTTTCACGAATTGGAAAAAGGGAAGAAACGAAAAAGAAAAGACCTCTCTTTACGTTTCTCTTACCCACATTATCGAAGAACAACGATTACCGTATACTGAGACAAGAAATGTGGGTTGTAAATCTCTTAATATGGCTTGACTTTCTGGCTTAAGACTCAAGTTTTTCTGTCTCTCGATGGAAAACATATAGAGTGTGGTTATGCCCAATTTTGTTCATTCTTGAGAATGATCGAATTCTAATCTATATGTACGAGGAGCCATAGTTTTTTTTCCATAGTGCCTACCCTGGTATTTATTTCTAAAATAGTTCGCTCCCTCAGCTTCTCTCGAAATGCGATCCTTGCAAGAATCTGGGACACATGCGGCATTAAATCACAGCCCAGGCATCCTGTTTTGCTATCATCGACGTACGTCGCCACCTCCTCTCCCGCCAACGGTCCGAATAACACGAGCCCACGGTGTCGCCATCTCCTCTCGTAATCCGAAACAAAAGCGATAAATTAAGAGGGTGTTAATTCCCTCTTAATTCGTTTTTCAATCAATCTGTGATTAAGCGGGTTAAACATCCACCCCCGTTGGCGTTCGCGCAACCACCCCCCGGCGTTGATTCAGTGCACTTCTGGGGGCGGTGAAATGTTCAGGATCACGCTGATGCGATTAAGTGCAAGTTTGAAGAACGGTTTACTGTTTTGATGCAAGCTATGATTGATGGTGGTGCAGTCGGTAGCGAAAAATTGATTGGGAAATATCACCACGAATCTAACGATATCCAGAGTTGCCAATCTCGATTTTTGACCCTTTCCAGAACATACTGAGTCCAGCACTCGCGTCAATAGGTCACCAGCAAGTCACCCTTTCATTGTGCGAAAGTCCCTCATGAATCTATGGCAAAAATACGAGGATGTATTGATATTTAGTTAGCCTAGACCAGTTCCATGCACAAACAAAATATTGCGATAACATATCAACGAACAATAACTTATTAGAAGTGTCAGTGTAGAGTTCGACGTCGAAAAAGTAAACCAGAGTTACGCGATGAATAAAAAAAAAGATGTCCACCGAAATTGTAAAAATCGAAAAATTGGAGTATCGAACCATCATCAAATACCTGTATTTAAAAGGGTTAAGAGGTGAGGAGATTTACGAAGATATGGTTAATACCCTTGGTGATCAATGTCCTTCGTATGCGACCGTGAAAAATTGGACTACAAGCTTCAAAAGAGGTAAATTTTCCATTGAAGATGATGACCGATCGGGAAGGCCAGTTTCTGTGTCAGTCCCCGAAAATATCGATGCAGTTCATGACATGATTTTATCAGTCCGTCGAATTTGGCTAAAACGGATATCTGAAGCACTGAAGATTTCATACGAACGCGTTCATCATATAGTTCACGTCAATTTGGACATGAGAAAAATTTCTGCAAAATGAATCCCCAAATGTTTGAATGTTGACCAAAAGCGTGCAAGGGTAGAAGCATCGCGTTCGATCTGTGCTCGATTTGAAAACGATGTAGACTCCTCAAACCGAATTGTTACTATGGATGAGACTTTGGTACATTTCTACGATCCAGAAACAAAGCAACAATCGATGGAATGGCGACACTCTGGTTCTCCAAGACCTAAGAAGTTTCGTGTCCAAAAATCTGCTGAAAAAGTTCTTGATTCAGTTTTTTGGGATTGCCATGGAGTAATCATGATTGATTTTTTGGATAAGGGTAGAACAATAACTGGAGATTACAATTCGACATTATTGACCACTCTACGGAAAAAAATTGAAGAGAAAAGACGTGGAAAGCTATCCAAAGGTGTTTTGTTTTTACAGGTCAACGCCCCAGTACACAAATTTCATGTTGCCATGCAAAAAATTCGTGATTTAGGGTTAGAATTACTAGAACACCCCCCTTATTCACCAGATTTGGCTCCGCCCGACTATCATCTCTTTCCTCAACTGAAAAAAAGTTTAAAAGGTCGTAAATTTTCTTCCAACGAGGAGGTAATAAAAGCTGTGGAGTACTGGTTTGCAGAGCAAGAAGAAACATTTTTTTTAAAGGTTTAGAGACGTTGCAGGTTCGTTGTAATAAATGTATTCAATTAAGAGGAGAATATGTTGAGTAATAAAATATTTTGACATTGAAATTTTGTTTGGTTCTATGGTAGGCTTAACATTTTTCAATATATCCTCGTAGCTGTTCACCGATTTGCTTCATCGTCTCTATCGATTTCTCCGAAACAAGACCATTTCGGAATGCCCTTAATTGAATCCCGAATTTTGGGATTGAAACATGTCAGGAAAATTATGATGTTGAAGCTTTCCCTTCTCACTTTCGTGATTGATCAAAGGGAAACTAATTGGATACGCTATTTCTGAATATTCGACGTATCGAAAACTGATTGACCAAAAACCAATTTCGACGCAATTGAATTAGAATCAATATTTGCCATTTGCGAATTGACTTGGTTTTAATAGGTAGTTTGTCCCTACGATTCGATAGAGATAGATGATAGAAAATCCTTTGTGAAGCTAAATTATGATATTCCTAAGCTTTTCCTCGACAACCATCTTTATAGAAATTCCTTTCCTATTTCGTATAGTTCGTTCGATACTTTATTACCGGCCCGATGATCTGAGTAGAAATTCTCCATAACTCATTTGCCGTTAGGAAGAAATCCGTATAATTTTTCATTACGGCATCTTCCCAAACGTTATTTGGTTTCATTTTAAACTTCAAAGGATCTCCGGCAGGATTCTCAACTCTAATTCCGGATCCTGAGATCGAATCACTCTCGTTCCGTGCTCGTTTCATATAATTGTTCCTAAAAAAACTGGGAAGAGAAGGTAATATCCGTAAACAGCAGAGAATCTGAAACAAAAATACGTGATGAGAATCTTCCCGTCAAACCTTTCCCACTTTACGAAAGAGAAATGCTCGTTTGAAATATGATATTGGTACCTTATCACTTGTTCTAAGAACTACAAATACAATTTCGAGAAGATGATCTACTCAGATTTTTTGCATTCCAATGAGCAGTCATTTGACTTTTGGTGTGGAGAAGCATGACGATTTCCTGTTCGCAGCGCCAATTTTTGCTGTCATTACATAGTATAAAACAAAGTCGCTTTCGCTGTCTGTCCGTGTGTCCCTATGTATGCTTAAATCTTCAAAACTACGCAACATATTTTGAATTGCTTTTTTTAAATAGATAAAGTGATTCAAGAGGAAGGTTTCTATGTATGATACATGCATAATATTGCAGAGAAACACTGATGAATTTACAGGTTTCTAATGTGATGTCGTAAATAATAGTTATAGTTATAGTGACGTCTTATTTTGTGAGTGAAAAAGTTCGTGAAATGAGCGGAGCGAATTGAACAATTTCACGAACAAAATAAAATCACTTTCAACACAAATACCATACAACGTTTTTTGCACAACTGCCCTATTTTGATAATGAAATGGGCGAATTTGCAATGACAATAAACTTCAAAATGCATTTTAATATTCAAATAATCAAAAGGTGGTTGTGAATGGCAAACGTTGCCAACGTTATGATTACTAACAAATGAGAAAAGACGCTGTCATTTGAATTTCGTTACTGTCCAATTTTCGTCTTGGGTTTAAACTGCTCAATATGTTTGTCGAGAGTTATAATTAATAATAAAAGTGACGATTTGGTTGTTCCTGTGGATATTGAAGAGTCTGCAAGAAGAGCAAATCTGGAACTCCTACCTAAAAAATCTGTTCAGCAGTACCATATTGCATATAACAATTTCCAGGCCTGGTGTAAATTGAAAAATGTAGAAGGGAACTTCAGTGAACCTGTTTTCCTGCCATACTTAGAGGAAAAATCAAAAATTTGGAGTTTATCAACTTTGTGGAGCAAATTTTCAATGATAAAGTCAAGTTGAGAATGGTGTGGATGTTGGTGAATTAAATATTTTGAGGTAATAGCATATTTAAAACGGAAAAGTGAAGGATATCGTCCTAAAAAATCGAAAATTCTCATTCGTGAACAAGTTGAAAAGTTTATAAATGAGGCAGCAGATGAGAAATACTTGGTTGTTTAGGTTGCAACTATTTTCGGATTATTCATCAGTAAAAGACATCGGAATAACAAATAAATCATTGGTTATACAACTTCCCAACACAAAAACGAAAGTCAGTCGTTCTTTCAGTATTATTGGGAAGTATGTTGACTATTTTCATAAGTACTTTGCATTGCGCCCTTCTGTCATCAAACATCGTCGTTTTTTCCTGAAATATATGAATAATAAATGCACTGCCAATCCTGTTGGTATCAATACATTTGGGAAAATTCCATCTATTGTTGCCGAATTCCTCAAACTGCCAGAACCAAAGCAATATACAGGACACTGTTTTCGAAGATCCTCCGCTTCATTGCTAGCAGAATCAGGAGCAAATATTACGGATATAGAAAACATGGTGGATGGAAGTCTATGACGGTAGGCGACGGCTATGTTGATCATTCCATTGCATATAGAAATGTCATTGCTGAAAAAATTCTCCCAACCTCAACAGATTTTGGATCATCATCATCCAATGTTGTACTTCCGGTTTCTACAAGTACTGATGGTGCTGAGGATTCTGATAATGTGTTGCGAAGCTCCCTAACGTCACAGGGCATTAATGTTAGTAATTGTTCTAGTTTTAGGATTAATATTAATGTTCATAAGTAGATAATGATTGTTAAATATTGATAATAAAAAGGACCCCGCACTTTTACTACGGGAAATGGCGTTCCGTCAAATTTTCTAAAATTTTGGTATAATGTAGTACTCGACATACTGATCAAAAGTGTCCATGGCCCCAACTCAAACCTATGACTAGTTTTTGAGATACGGGGCGTTGAAGTTGAGAATTACCCAATTTTACTACGCCTGTATCTCGGAACAGAATCGAATGAATTTCAATTTTTCTAAAGAAACATTTCATCACATCCCCAAGGAGCAAGCATATAGAGAAATATGACCGAAAATCATTACGAATACAGGGTTATCCATAATTGAATGCACTCCCGATTTCGAAAGTTTAAAATATGTCAATTCCAGAGCGAAAACGTTCGCAAAATGAACTATTACACTAGATATGTTGTTGTTACATCGAAAAAGTCTGAAATACCCAGAATTTATACTGGGTGATCCATTATTATAGAAACTTTTCTCAAGGAAGGTTAAATGGACACCCTGTATTTATGGGTTGATTCAAGGTGTTTGTTTAATTTTTTTAGAACATATCATCATGGACTTCAAAGAATACAGGGTGATTCAGTCATGAATTGAACTTTGAACCTCACGAAAATACCCAAAAACCACCTTTTTTTTCATCACCCTCTATTTCAAGATTGAATCCGACGAGGTGGGAGTTTTCTTTCACCACTGTACTTGATATGAAAACATCAATACGGCTGAGAGTTTTTATCCACTTCCTATGACCAGATTTTTTTTTATGTAATATGAAAATTATTTGTTTATGTGATTCTATTCGTATTCCAGCAGAAAATCTGGTCATAGGAAGAGGATGAAAACTCTCATCCGTATTGATGTTTTCATATAAAGTACAGTGGTGAAAGAAAACTCCCACCTCGTCGGATTCAATCTTTGAAATAGAGGGTGATGAAAAAAAAAGGTGGTTTTTGGGTATTTTCGCGAGGTTCAAAGTTCAATTCATGACTGAATCACCCTGTATTCTTTGAAGTCCATGATGATATGTTCTAAAAAAATTGAACAAACACCTTGAATCAACCCATAAATACAGGGTGTCCATTTAACCTTCCTTGAGAATAGTTTCTATAATAATGGATCACCCAGTATAAATTCTGGGTATTTCAAACTTTTTCGATGTAACAACAACATATCTAGTGTAATAGTTCATTTTGCGAACGTTTTCGCTCTGGAATTGACATATTTTATACTTTCAAAATCGGGCATGCATTCAATTATGGATAACCCTGTATTCGTAACGATTTTCGGTCATATTCCTCTATATGATTGCTCCTTGGGGATGTGATGAAATGTTTCTTGAGAAAAATTTAAGTTCATTCGATTCTGTTCCGAGATACGGGCGTAGTAAAAGTGGGTAATTCTCAACTTCAACGCCCCGTATCTCAAAAACTAGTCATAGGTTTGAGTTGGGGCCATGGACACTTTTGATCAGTATGTCGAGTACTACATTATACCAAAATTTTAGAAAATTTGACGGAACGCCATTTCCCGTAGTAAAAGTGCGGGGTCCTTTGCAATTGCCGAATTTTTTTCATCTGATTTCATCATAAGAAAATTGAGTGCTAAAAATATTTCTAACACCAATGTTAAAAATACTTTTAACACGCTAGTATTAGATAAAGGATCTCCTGATGCCATTTCAGCGCTTTTCTCGAATTCTGACCATGTATTCGAACCACAGCGTCGATTTCAAATTCTTATGAACACGAATCGGCATAGTTAAACGCTTTATCCCGCAAACAATAACACTGGCAATATCGTGCTCAAAACTTTACCGCTCTGATATCTAATAACGAGAAGGCTTCCTAATTTAATCAAATTTTAACGGTACATCCTTTGTTGGAACAACTCGGGTGTATATAGAACGATTATGAACCCCATCAAACCGTTTACTGAAATGCGCATTTGCGAAACTGCGGAGTTATGACAATAAAAATAAATTTATAGACACTCCCGGAGGCAATCAATTCGACGAAATAACGGCTCCTCCTGAAACCGGAAACCACGGAATGAACCCTCGTTGACCTATAAAAAATTGATTGGCTCCGCGGCAAACAGCTTTCGTTCTGATTTTGATGATGCATTTTCATAGAGGGCAAGAAGGCAGCAGCTACTTTGTATAGTCTTTGACTTGTACATATATTTCAACTGTAGATTCCTCTTATGAAACGAAACACTTTCTTCCCTTACCATTTTTCATAGTTCTGTCGAAAAACCATGAAAAAAACACTTTTCTGTTCATATCTTCGGAACCGTTATTTCGAATGAATTGAATTTTGGTTGATTGGTTACTCTATTCGTGGCGCATATTCTTCAATCAAAACTCATTCAATATCTCTCCTGGTATAAAAGTTACAGCATAGCCGACTCATTAATACATGCAAAAATACCATAAATCCACTTGAAAAAGATAAACGATTCATATTTTCGAAAGAATCAATTATTTAAGAAACTAAAAGTATTCCTATGTTATTTCAATAAAACGCGTCGTTTTCGGGTTCTTTCCAATTTTACCCGGAGAAATTTGACGAACAAATCATTAATTTCAAGAATAATCTGAATGCGTCTCTGAATTAAATATCATCGAATATTATTCCTTCCCTAGTCTTTAAACCACTTAACAATTTTGTCAGAATATTTATGAACTTTGTCGAGACTTAAATTCAAATGATGGAAAACGTTGATGTAGAGATATTTAATAATGAAATCCCTCAAATGTGGAAGATGAAGGAGCATTTAATAAGCATAGTTTCTATTAAAAGTTTATTCTTACTGGTCCATATTGAATTTAAATGTCGATGAAATACAAAATTCAGATTTAGGTTCCTTTTGGTCTCAAGAATCTACAGTTAAAATATATGTACAAGTCAAAGACTTACCCTGTGTATTTTCACTCGGATATTAGTTGAATTTTTGTTTTTTCTTAATCATTGTCGTGTCATGTATATTTGATATTATCAGTAGTAATATCTCTAGGATATTGGTAATAGACTCTCGAGGCTATTCACTAAGCAAAGCTGTTATGGATAGCAACTGTAAATCGTCGTTATCCCATGCTTATTACATGGGATAACGACGATTAACAGTTGCTATCCATAACAACTTTGCTTAGTGAATAGCCCCGATTATCTTACTACAGAAGATCTATTACCAAGCATGATATTTATGGCCTTATTGTGGTCTTCTTGATCGATTTCGAAATTCGGTTTTGTATAATCTTGATTGCTATGGCCAGTAACTGTCAGCAACCCGGTCTCTTGTTCGTCAGTTAATAAATCAATCAATCAATCAACTGTCAGCAATGGTTGTTCTTCTACACCACTTTCTGCCAATTGGCTAATAGCAGTTGATCTATTCGAGTGATTCGTTATCTTCAAGCCAATTGCCACAGAAACAGATTTAGTCCATTTAGTATCTCCTTCAGCATGAACTCCTTCTTATAGGTGCATTTTCCTATACCACAGAAGGGTTCTGGGCCAGTGAGTGGCGTTTGTGCGCTCTTTCTGGCCAGTGTGTTGTCCTCATCGTTTCCTACGATTCCCGAATGACCGGGAAGCATATTCATATGTTACCGACACAAACACAATCGGTTTTCCGAGCGATGCCGAACACGTAATAATAAGTTGCCGACGTAATTCTTAGTTTGTCTGTAACTTAACTATTATGCGAGTAGTGGTTTTATCAAACAAGTGCATTCAGTTATCGCAATATTGCATACTTTTAATACTGCTTATTTCATTACCAAAATGAACCTAGTAACTTTAGAGAATTCACCAAAACTTTACCAATAGGTATTCTACTTAGGGTAATCTAAACTGATATTATAAAGAGGAAAGATTTGCATTTTTGTGAATTTGATACGATTTGGCTCAAAAAGTACTGGACCGGTTTCAGAAATTCTTTCACGCTTAGAAAGCTACATTATCCCTTAGTGACATAGGCTATACTTTTCACACGAAAAAATTAAGCATACCAACTATAACTATAACGATTATACAAGTGTGGTTTCATCCAGTGAACTCTTAGGCTGGAAACATATATTTTGTTCAGACTAATAATCAACCATCCTCGCTAATATATCAAGTTTTTTTTTCCGATGGACTTGCTGCTTGTATAAGTTACCGACAGAATCCTAAAGTTACGTCGGTAACTTATATCACAGTATAGACACTATACAGTGTCTATACTGTGCTTATATGAAATCATTCGGCTTCTCGCGGTGCTTGGTTGTGTCGGTAACATATGAATATGCGACCGGGAACCCAGATTAAAAAGACCTTATTCTTCTTGCCTACCTCATTGAGTTTGTTTCGGCACTCCCAAATCAGCTTTGAGTCAATGACGTAGGAGCTCAGTGCTTTAATAGCAGCTTGACTATCTGTATGAATAGCTATATCGCCCTTCTGATGGTTTCTTTCTAGATTTATATCTAGACATCTTTCGGTTGCAAGTATTTCCGTTTGAAGGACGCTTGTACAGGAGCCTAACGATAGTGCACACTTGGTAGTTGACCCGTAAATCCCATCAGCGCCAGCTCCTGTAGCGGTTTTGGAACCATCTGTATACCATTTTATTGTATTTTCTTTGAGATTAAAGTTGGTGTATTCCCTTTCCCAATCCTCTCTTTTGCTTAGCAATGTACTGAAGTTTTTCTCAGTGCTTACTTTCTTGATCATTACATCACCAGGAAAACTAGGCGCCGTAGCAACTTGGGGTTTTCAGCAATTTATGTTTCTCGAAAAAAAGGAGGACATGACATGTCCATAACTTTTTCTCTATCTTTCATAGTTTAAGAGCTGTCGTATACTAAATCATCGAAATCTGGCCTCCATGTTTAATTAATTCTGAGTGTAATGCTGAAATGATTGGGTGAAATTGTTTCATATGACAAAAAAAAATCAAAATTTGAATGAACTGATGGTGGTAATAGAATCTACTCAAAAAGAATTTTTATCCGCGATCAATTCGCTGAAAACATCCCTTTATCCCATCCAATTTTTTCTCAATTCTCTTGATATGAAACCGGGAAACCTCCACTGTTATTTTTCGCGATGGACCAACGGTAGCATGAACTGATCCTTTTAAAGCTGGGAAACTGTTTGTCGATCCATTTTAAAACCCGAGGTCCAACTGAATAAATCTCAATGTGAAAAGCGCAACATTCGCATAAACGTTTTATCTCTAGAGGTCTGACATGAATCGCTCCCTCCTTTGTTCCCCTTGCGGAATGCATGAAGGGAGAAAATCAGGAACTGGCTTGTGCTTTGATAAGCTTTGTTTTTAGACCAACAGCGAAACTGGCATGTTGCGAATTTGCTACTTGAACCGCTTCACCAAAAATCGAAAAACTCGAACCCCACAATTTACTCGCAAATTGATCGGCACATGTTGGTTTAATCAACTTCAAAAGACAAAGAACAAGGTTGCTTCGTTGGTTTCGTCCTAAATAAATCTCATCTTGATTCATGGTCCTATTCAAGTCTTTCATATTGGACATTTTCTTCGTTTCTGTTATTTTTGTCGAAAACTTGAGCCGTTGTTTTCTGTAATTGAATCGCAGTTGTCGTAAATAACTGCCACTATGTTTATGAACGAAATCAGTAAACCTTATTGCGATAATGTCGCTGTGGCGAACTATGTTGAAGTAGGAAGTTGCTGAATAGTAAATGAAATCCATTTTCCGTTGGGACTGTTTGTTTAGTTTTGATTAATCCTGTCTCGCACCGTAGAGTGATTAACTGAATAATTTCATAACGAGAAAAGTTTGGAACAGTCAAGTCCTTGCTTCCATGGTTTTTGTACACAGTTTCCCCAAACTGATAGGACTTATTCAGCAAGGATTACCTGCAATAGGCCACCATAGACAGAAAAAAAATTGTAGTTTTCGCATTATTTTCAATTTCGTTGAACATCCGGTAAAAACCACATCCAAACAGGATTCGATCATATCCGTATTTCCTTGTGAAGTTGCTCGAATTAAATTGTGGAAGGACATGTAGTTCATCCAAATTTCATGACCGTTTAATTGATAAAGTTTCGGTCTCTTGTTCGACTCTACCTTGAAGCCCTCAAGCCTTTATACAGCAGGGATGACAATATTAATTTCGATACGGCATATTTGCAGCGATGGAAAGGTCCCAAGGAACAGAGACTTTCAAACTTCCTATTTTAGAAGATAAACATAAAATCTACGTTGTACGAGGATATATTGAAAAATTCTTAGGCTACTATAAAACCAAACAAAATTTCAATGTCAAAATATTTTATTACTCAACATATTCTCCTCATAATTGAATACATTTATTACAGCGAACCTGCAACGTCTCTAGACCTTTCAAAAAAAATGTTTCTTCTTGCTCTGCAGACCAGTCCTCCACAGTTTTTATTAGCTCCTCGTTGAAAGAAAATTTACGACCTTTTGAACTTTTTTTCAGTTGAGGAAAGAGATGATAGTCGGACGGAGCCAAATCTGGTGAATAAGGGGGGGTGTTCTAGTAATTCTAACCGTAAATCACGAATTTTTTGCATGACAACATGAGATTTGTGTACTGAGGCGTTGTCCTGTAAAAACAAAACACTTTTGGATAGCTTTCCGCGTCTTTTCTCTTTAATTTTTTCACGTAGATTGGTCAGTAATGTCGAATAGTAATCTCCAGTTATTGTTCTACCCTTATCCAAAAAATCAATCATGATTACTCCATGTCAATCCCAAAAAACTGAAGCAAAAACTTGTTCAGCGGATTTTTGGACACGAAACTTCTTAGGTCTTGGAGAACCAGAGTGTCGCCATTCCATCGATTGTTGCTTTGTTACTAGATCGTAGAAATGTACCCAAGTCTCATCCATAGTAACAATTCGGTTTAAGAAGTCTACATCGTTTTCAAATCGAGCACAGATCGAACGCGATGCTTCTACCCTTGCACGCTTTTGGACAACATTCGAACATTTGGGGATCCTTTTTGCAGAAATTTTTCTCATGTCCAAATTGACGTGAACTTTATGATGAACGCGTTCGGTTGAAATCTTCAGTGCTTCACATATCCGTTTCAGCCCAATTCGACGGTCTGATAAAATCATGTCATGAACTGCATCGATATTTTCGGGGACTGACACAGAAACTGGCCTTCCCAATCGGTCATCATCTTCAATGGAAAATTTACCTCTTTTGAAGCTTGCAGTCCAATTTTTCACGGTAGCATACGAAGGACAACAGTATTAAGCATATCTTCGTAAATCTGCTTACCTCTTAACCCTTTCAAATACAGGTACTTGACGATTTTTACAATTTCGGTGGACATCTTTTTTTTTAATCTATTGCGTAACTCTGGTTTACTTTTTTGACGTCGAACTCTGCACTGACACTTCTAATAAGTTATTGTTCGTTGATATGGTATCGCAATATTTTGTTTATGCATGGAACTGGTCTGGGCTAACTAGATATCAATACATCCTCGTATATGAATTTCCTGAGTTAGCATCACTCTGACTGTAAGGTATAAGAAGCAAATTACGATTTTCAGATGTATAGGACTGGTTTTTAATAGAATCACATCATACATTCAAACATGTTCAAGGCAAATTTGAATTTGGGGCACGTAGACAGGGATGTATAAAAGCGACTTTACCTCAAACGTACATCGCTTGTTCTATGTTTCACGAAGGAGCAGACCACAATAAGTCCATTGTGCAGGGATTTAGTTGTGTTTTATGGGGTCAGTAGGATTATTATTGTTGCCGGTAGTTTTTGGACGTGCCCCTATGAAAGGGATGTTGCGAAACTACTTCCCCTTTGTACTGAAACAAATCTCTGTCATAATGTCAGACGGGTCTTGTAACCGCGTTCGTCTAGATTCTGCTACGTTGAACTCTGACCGACTTTGGTTGGTGTCATGTTGAAATTTTAGGGTGGATGTCATGTCTAATGGAAATATCGAAAGTCACGTGTAAAAGCGGCTTTTGCATGTTATCGTACAGAGAATCATAGTCAAAATAAGAATTTTTGCTGTGAATCTTCAAGATAAATCTTCAATTGATTCTGCCGAAGGAAATTTGAAAAAATTTGTTGTGATTCTTTCTGCGGATAATAAGCTTTGGAAGATTGAAAGAGCAAAGCTTCATCACATTTTTATATTTTACATCATCCTTCAAATATGGGCGAATATTCCACATCGGCGGTTTCCTTCTAACCGTATAAAAAAGCGATTCCGCGTAATCAAATGAAAAACTAGTCGACTGCAAAGGAAATACGGCGTTACCCCCAATTTCTCCCATAATTCCGGGGATGTTTGCCGAATAAAAATCGTTGGGACGTGCAGTGCAGATGAATGAGATCGTTCTTTTTATTTACAGGGTGGGAACACGAATTCCAACAATCTGCGAAGCGTTGAAGTTCAGTCCATAAGCAGGGAGAATTTGTCCTACATCCAGCAGGTGAGTTTTCTTTCAATCGTTCGATCGGGATCGTGATTTTTCGAACTGAGGCTGAAGAAATGCATTGATTTTCGTTTTTTAAAATATTTATATTGGTTAGGATAAATTTGGCTTAGAAGTTTACCGCTTCTGGGCAATATTGTAGATTTCTGTATAAGGAAAAGTTTCACTGTTGGCGACATAGATGTTCACACAGTTTCAATTAGCATTTACATCTTTCAGTACTTGGATTGAAAACATGCAGTATTTTTTTTAATTTTCGACTTTCTGTGGGCGATGAAAATGATAAGTAAAAGCGAAGTATCTCTCTCTGGTGAAGGTATATTTTGAAATTAAAGGATTCAATTGCCTCGAGAAACTCCTTCATACTTTCTCAATATTGTGCATCGTAGCAAGCACAAATCAAATTAGTCTTACGGAAAACTAAGCTTTTGGCAAAACTCTAAAACGTTGAAACTTGGCTGTACCACCATCAGCATAAAAAATTTCGTAATTTCTCCTCGCCAACTTTACGAAATATCCCGTGTTCCTTTGCATGCAATCTCTGTCCGATCCAATTAGCGAAAGCACCGCAGGAGCAAAATTCAATTAGTCCAGTCTGAATTAAACCAATTATACCTCGTGAAAATTCCTGAATCGATAAGTGGCAGCAAGTGAGGATGTTTTCCGTCAGGAGGCGGCACCAGACGGGCGTTTTCCCGCTCCTACAGATCCATGTAAGCTGGAAACGACCGTCTCTGTTCGGAACGACGCCGATAGATGGCGAAAGTTGTGGGAATGAGGAATATTCGGAGATTATTTGCGAGGAGATCCCCTGGGAGAATATTTATAGGAATTGGATTCATATAGTTGGATTTCAGGGACAGAAGTCGAATGTTCAATTTCTCATTAGCGGAATGTTTCAGTATGAAACGTACCTATTGCAGAGAAGAAATTGACTGAAAATCATTCAAAAATGGATGTAAATGGTTGGAGAACAACCTGGCGACTTGAATACACTAAAGAAGAATTCAAGAAACTGATTCAGATGAGTAGGATTTCCCCAAGGGCGTCGATAAGGGGGAAAAAAATTGAGTGCAATACACCCGGCGCATTCACCATTTTGCAACATTTTTTCCCTTCCCAAGAAAAAATTTATTGACGCCCCTGGGTTGCTTCAAATATCTCGGAACTTTGTGAATAATGTTTTCGGGAGGGCCTGAACGTGTAGGGATCAAAGACAGAATGAAAAAAACTCTGGAACTCTTCGAATTTCGAAGGATGAGGACGAAAGAATGGATTAATCAGTGAGACTCCGGTTCTTCCTCTGGGTAATCTATGAATTTCATTTACGGCATCCATTTTGTTGCATTATTTATTAAAATATTTCTAGCTGAAGGTATTACCAATATTAGGTGTACTTTACACTTCCAAAGCAGACTAAACTTACGAAATATCAATTCTGGAATAAAACCCAAAATAATTCGGAAGTTTCACCAAGAGAATCTCAAAACACAACCTCATTCACTGCCTATGATAGGCATACAGATCTGAGGGCTACAACAAAACTTCAATGATTTCTTTAGGTACCTAAAAAGTCACTATCTTCATTTCTCATTTGCGGAATTTACGGAATTTTTCAATATGAATGAAATGAAGATGGCTTATCATTGGAAAATGATGAAAAATGTGTGAAGAAAAATTCGGAGACTTGAATAGACCGAAGGTGAATTCAAGAAATTGATGCAGTCAAGTAGGACTTTCTCAGGATCGTCGATAAGGAGGGAAAATGTTGAGTGCAATATACCCCGGCTCATTCACCATTTTGCTTCATGTTTCTTGTATTTTTTTCACAATATTCCTTGCTAAAGATGTTACCAATATTAGGCATTGGGAAATACGGACCTAGACTGAGGATCTCTGAAGCCCTGGGAAGTGAGCCCTCTATTTCACAGACCGAGATACTGGCTGTTTACGTATGCGCCCAGGAGTGTCTTCAAACGAACCTCAAAGGGAAGCATATCTCCATCTCCACGGACAGCCAGGCCACGCTGAGATCTCTGGAACCACACTGCCAAGGGTTTCTGATGCTAAACCAATCTGAGGTCCACGACAACACTTCTACTGCTACCTGTAAAGGATCTGCTAGAAGTCACGTATCTATACTCCATTCACAATTATAAAATCACAACTCTGGCATTGGAAATTTGACACATTTCACTCTGTATCGAAGTTATGACGTTTTTCAAAATATTTTTATGTTCCAAGTCAACACTATGTTGCCCTTTCTACATTCTTAGCGTATTTCTCAGAATGTGCATGAATTGGAAAAGATGTGATGGACGAAAATAATTATCGTTTATATGAATTGATAGAAAGGATTCCTATTCTAGTTATTTGCATGAAAGGTACAAGAGATCACTGTTGAAATATATTATTTTTCGCCATGGAAGAAAATTGCATTGCTTTCACATAATTTTCATATGCATGCTTGTGTAAATTTAATGTTTATTATCCTCTTGAACTGAAAGTTCAAGACTTGACGACATTTCATTTATTTGATCTTATGAACAAGGAGTAAAATATTCTGACGGTATAGTGATTTATTAGTTTAAAAAATATTCATACATTACCACCACAGTAGCTTTGTACAAATAAAATAGAATAGGTCAAACATATGCTTCACATTTATCATTCACCTGTTCTAAAATAAGACACAAACTCCTGGAATATGGAAAAAAACCGATGTATTCTGGTTCAATATAGCCTATTTCTACTTTCGGCAAAGAATTGATAGGAATGAAAGCTCCAGTGACACATTTCAATTCATCGGAATCTGAATTCACCTACCGTTGAATGCAATATAGTCATATTTCTTTTTTTTTAGCTTTTTCGACGTGTTTTTTTCCTGAAACGTGAAAACGATCAACAATAATCATTTAGAGACCGATGATGGCCATCCAGAACCCGTTTCTCACGAAAATCGTGCAATTTCATTCTGCAAGTTCTTTCCTCATAATTCCTCGAAAATCCTACCTGAACCATATTTTCCGGTCGCTTTCGTTAGAAGATCGTATAAGGAAGCCTGTTTTGTCCATTTACACATTCCAAATAAATTTTGATCACCAAAAACGATACCGAAACTAACCAAACTTCTGGGGGACCGGAATTTCGTTTGAAATCATTCTAAACGGCCAGATACCTAAAAAAAACTTCGTTATCAAGTGTAAAAAGGTTGATTAGTACTTACTTTCGCTTTATTTATGCTTATGAATCGATTTTTGGTCCAATTCAAATTTGCCGTTCGTACTCACGCCAAAAGTCGTGAAAGGAAAAAATGACACTTGCACGAAATTTCTCATATGGACGGGTAACTTCTTCTGGACGACGAAGAACCGAAAAATAGGCGATTTCCTATCGATATTTCGCCCCAAAATCGCCCATCGATTCGAACTAACAAAATGTGGAATATCTTTGATACTTTTACTTTGATGTAAACAAAAAAACTGGCAACGTCGTTTCGTCATTAACGATATTTTCTGTACGCGCACAGACTTTTCATCAGGTGCACCAACTCCTGAAAACGAAACCATGACCTCCTATGTGATTAAATAAAAGCGAATGGAGTGTACATGAGATTCATTGAGTGATTTTGATCTTCGCTCGAGGATGGATCCACCAACGTTGCCGGCGTGACGACTGACGAGTAACTCTTTCTTCAAATTTTCACTTCTGCAAATAATGGAAAGGACTTCGGTCAATTCGCAAATTATTCCTACCACAGCCCTGTTTTCTCCTCACGACAATCGAAGTGTCCCGTTCGGGAAGCTCCCTCCGAAATTCCCGCCGTCCTTAGACGAATGGAAAGCGTCGTCGACCCGGCACGTCGCCATTGGCAACGCGGGATTACGCGTGGCGCGGTAGCGACGCCGGTCGTCGCTCGACGACGCCCGCCGTTCCCGTAGTGTTGCTCGGCGCCTAACCTGGCCGGCCGGGATCTTCGGGACTTTGTGCATTGTTTTGTTTACCCGCTCACGCGGTCCGGGAGTCGAGCGTCTTCCGTATTGGTGGTGATTTTCTGAAGGTTTGATCGGGCTGGTTGATTTTTTTTTGGGTCCCGCTACTTTAACAGAATCTCAAGAGTAGAAACAGTTTCGACGACCAAGTGATATTCTTGAGTAATTAAGATATTGTGGACTGAGATTCCAACGAATATTTCCCAAAAAAAATGGTTCAATATGCACTCAATAAAGTATGCCTACTTAATAGGTTCAAAGCGGTATTTTGCTGAAGATATCTACAATAGATACCTAAAACCTCACTGGTTTACGTTCAAGTACAATCACCCTGTCCTGTAAGAGTTTCATAGATAGTAATCAATAAATGACTTAATTTGAAGGGTGTGAATGAAAAATTGTGAAAAAAATCAGGAGATGATTCTCTGTCGAAAACTAGAGGGGGTGTTTCATGTGGAAATGTGTCACCCTCTGGTGATATGTTCATTTTCAGAAAAAATATATTTCGACATATTGGATTCTTACGTAATTGGTGATTTTGTTCAAATTTTTTCTTCATCAGTTTATACCCTTAAAAAATATTGAAAACTCCAAAATAATCTATCGAATTCAAACGAGCAGAAGAAGCGGGAAATCGTGTGACGTCGGTTGCTAGAGAGATTTTTGATTGGTTGTACTCGTCATGACGTGCTGCTGATATAAGAATGACAGCATTGCCAAATCACAAAAAAAAATTAGTCTAAAAAAGTCTTTGCTTTCACTTTCCTAATTATATCATAATATAATGTTGATTTTGGATGTTTTTCTTTTATCACCATGACATTTTCATTTGTACTCCATAATTGAAGGTAAAGAGGGTTCAAGTAAGCAGATAGGTTAGAAATTCAATTAAAAATAATTATCCCAATTCGACACAAGTAAGAATTGGTATATATAGGTCGGTCTTCTCATTTAGGAAGCATTAATAATTGTTTTTATTTTGAGAAGTGCAAATTACTGGTAAGAATAATCACTGATTTGGCAATTGTGTATAGGGACCATCTGTTCGTCAGTCGTAGGAGTATAGAATATAGAGTATAGAATACTCCTAGACTTAACTGTAAGAAACGCCATTCTATAGTACGCAGAGAAGACGTCGAAATGTCGAATAATGACAAATAAGAAAGTTATGTTTTTATTTAAAATTTGTAGGCGTGGTTCTCACTTCAGTATTCCTATTTTCAGAGAATGAGTATTATATCAACTTTAATGAAAATTAAGTTGTTATATGACGATGTTTCAGAAACATTATAGTGATCACATCAAATATAATACGATTACTGAAAACATTTATGAATAAATTCAGATATTTCATAAAGACTTGACAACAGCGGCGTGTCTCTGAGTTACTCTGGGCTTTTGTCTCCTCCATCACAAACTTCTACAAATCATATTACAACTTGAGCCAATGACGTCACAGCAGAGGGACGTTTGAATTCACACGTTTTGAAATCACATTTTCAATATCGAATAATTAATCAGTTCTTCAAAATTCGGAGTCAATAAATGGTTACAAATGTGTTTTAAACTGCCCTTCATTAGGTCATGTGAAGAAAAGTTCATATTTTGAGGTACTGGAAATCCCCATTATCCATTCATTCAGTGGAATAATTAAAAAACGAACTGACAGATAGGATATACAGCATAGATGTTGGAAGCCAGCTGCTGGCTTTATGTTTATTCTTTACAACGATACTTAAACGAATTCCTCCCCTTTTTCGTTGCTTCTACTTAATTTCCATTTAGGTCAATCCATATCCGTTCCCATTTCGACATTTCTTGCCGAAGAAATCGATTTTAAGACACGTTGCATAAGATCAGGTGGCCGATAACCCATTCTTCAATACGGCACACGCCAAAATGTCGGTCCTTTGTACAGCGAGAAAAATTTATTACAAACCTCAGCTTTAAAGTGAATCGGGCCTATTCTTCTCGAGTCCACTCGAAAGTTCTCCGGTTCTTCGTATGCCTGGTTCCAAAAAGAAGGCACAGTTTCTGAAGAGGCCTCATCATTTTTCCGTTATCAGAAATGCCCTTGATGTCAAGTTCAGGTTTGCGTTTGGAAAAAGTTTCGATAAATATTGCTTTCGTTTTATACAATTTCCATGACAATTGAGAACCCCATTCAGTGCGAATTTTGTTTTCTATGATGGTTCTCGGTTTTTTTTTTACCTGATATGGATTCAGAATTCCCGAAAGTATGGAATGAAAGTTTCTTTGGAAAGACTAAGTGAATTACAAATTACAAAACTCATTCAGACACCACCAGTACACCTTGAAATTGCTGTGTAACCTTCCATTTGGAACTCGATCGTCCTCGTAGTGAAGCTGTCGACACAATCATGATAGACTGGGTGTCCATCGTTAGGCATTCGCGTCGCAGGTTCTCGAATTACGTGTACGGGGTACCGCACAAGGTCCGTAAAAAGAGGCTGTCGAAGAAAGGAATGCCTGGATCGAACAGGACACATGAGAACGTGCCCAAATGCACTTGCTGTTGGTCCGATAAAGTGCAGGTAAGATCAATACTCCGATAGCTACGGTTGGTCCATGCCTCGAGATGTATTGCCGTTGTATACAGGGTCGATCTGATACGAAGATTTACTCGAGACAATAGAAAGAAATATTCTTGCCTCTGTAGGAAACATAATTATATCCAGCCCTATCTCCAGAAATGTCCCCTACACACATCGTTTTGTGGTGCCACTTGAAATCGAAAATTTATGACACAAAATGCGACCCTGATAAATTCACGCCTGCGAAGAAATGGTTCAGAATGCGAGGGTGTTGTAAATATACGGATCGAAAAAGTGAAAGTCGATGCAAAATAACTTGGTATTAATATTTTCCGTAATTTTCCCATTTCTTCAGGAAAATTGATCAAACTTTAACGTTCCGCCTATAAAATCACCTGATTTGCAGAGATCTACCGATGATGAAAACCACCTAATAGGTAGATCTGAGGGCTCTACTAGTTAGATCTGAGGGCTCTACTAGTTAGATCAAAATATAATAAAATAATATCAAATCAATTTCTTCATCCAAGATTCGAATTTACATTTCCAACTTTTTTGCACCCCCTGTGATTTTTCAGTCCCGATATGCCGAAGAAGAAATGCCCCCGCCCCCCTCTCCGCCCACGTTACGGGAGATCACAAAAATCGACGGATTGTCCAGACAGAGCTCTCTCGAAAGGGCGATCAACAGAAGGGCATCAGTGGATAGAGAATCTACGCCCGCCAAGGAAAACCACAAATTGGTGAGTAAATTTTCGAATTTCAAGGAGAATTCATTTCGATAGTTTGTCATATTCCTCTAATATTTCCATTCGTGTGTGGGATGCTTTATTCGGTTCCTAAGAACACAGAAGTCGTTTTGAAGTGTGATTTTTTATTCAATGATTCATGATCACTTTTAGTACTGCTCAGGTATTGTCATAAACTTCTTCTCAGATTTCGTAATCTATATATAAAACAAAATTGTTGGTTACACCATTTATAACTCGAGATCGGATGGACTGAATGTTATGAAACTTCATTTATGGATTCGTCTACGGCCTGGTTATTATGAAATACATTAAAACTCTAAAAAATTCGATATGATATGATATATTGATATGATATATTGTTTATCCTGATTACTCCTAGGTCTCCTGTGGAGACCCCTCTAAAATTACAAGCTTTGAAGCTTGTAACTTGTGCCGAGTTCGGAGTAAGCAGTTGTGTTCTGTGAAAAATTTTCTTATGAAGGAAATGCTTTTCCTTCTTCCGAATAAGGCCAATAGTATCATTAAGCGAAACAAAGTTCGCTGGGCCAGCTAGTTATATTATATTTTTCAAATACGTATGAATAACTCCCATCAAACTTGAATCGAGGTAAAATTGTGGACGTGATTTTCCCATTTAATTAATTCAACTTTTTCAATTCGGCTCGTCGGCGCATTTACCTCATCAACGAAAATGAACATAAAACTATTTACAACCGTGAATTTAACGCTGTGCTGATTTTCCCCAAATATTTACCTCGTTTCCGTGAAAACATTTCGCAACAAATAGTGCTTAACGAATGTTTGTATCCACGGTAAATTGTAGAGCTAAACTTTAATGGGTTCGCTGGTGAAATTCAGCATGAATCCGTTGGAAACTTTCGTTCCCGTCCGGTATAATTAGAAACAGCGTCAAAAAAATTAATATCCAACTCCTGTATTCGCGTAACTTTTGTTGGATTATTATAAAACAGCTCGGTTGTATTTTTGTTTATCATTAGTTTCAAATAACTCGTTTCCTGATTTAAATGAAAGGTAACGACTTCTATAGACGGAGAACGAAATCATCGAAGTGATATTTTCGGTTTCAGAAATGACAATACGAGTTTTATGTGCAAATTATGTGTGATTTATATGTGGAGACAGTTTTTCCATCACTATTCTATAATTTTTAGCATATTTCGCAGTAAATAATTGATTTTTCATTAGATCACAATAAATATATGTCAGTATTATGTGCAAATTAGGTGTGGTTTATATGGATGGTCAGCTTGCTGGACAAGCAAGCTCAATAATTCTCAGTAGCTAAATAATTCATCTAACGATTTCGACGAAATGAGCCCTGGAATTATGGTGCAAATTATGTGCAATTTATATGCAGTCAGCTATTGTTCCTGCACTCGACAGTGTGTTTGATCAAAACTGGGTTTTAAATGAAGGAGTTTTTTGAGTAGGCTGCTATAATTTCAGAGAAAACTGACGATGACTCTACAAAAAACAAACTGTACATAAATTACACATAATTCTAGTGTTCATCCCATTGAAATCGATGAATTAATTATTTAGATAGTGGGAATTTTCACTGAAGACTCATTGAATAGTGCGGAAAAAACTGACTTCACATAATTTGCACATAATTTTAGCATAAGTTCGATTGAATTCGAGATGTGCTAGGTTGTCGAGTAAGCTACCGCAATTCTCAATGAAAAAATGATTGAACAGTGTTGTCAAAAACGGTCTGTGTACATAAATCACACATAATTTGCACATAAATTGCGCATAATTCCAGCGTTTGTTTCATTGAAATCGATGAATTCATTACTTAAATATTTAGAATTACGTTAGCTGACAGGATTAGCTAAAACAATTATTAATAAAAACTCATCGAATAGTGCAGAGAAGAATTGCGCCACACATGGATCACCCAGAATTTGCACATAATTTCACAATTCCTCCAATCGAACTCGACTGAAACATGAAACAGGTATCCAGATGTGCTAGCTTGCAGAGGAAGTTAGCACTGTTCTCAGTAAGAAATAGCTGAAGAGTGCTGGAAAAAACTGTCTTTGTTCTTGGATCACACATAATTTGCACATAATTGCAGCATTTATGCTTCCTTCAAGTCGAGTGATAAATGAATCATTTGAATTCTCAATTTGGGCTTGTTTGCTCGAAATAAAATCGGGCTCCGCACATAATTTGCACATAATTCGTACATGACGAGGGTTGAGTTTTTTAACTTGAAGTTAATGGCTGCATTCTCGAAGAGTAGAACAAGTTGATATACCAATTGACCAATATAATATAAACTTTAACGAGTAACTGGTTTGGAATCCATAGAATCAACACTTTTGCACGTCCATACTGTGATACAGATCTGTCAAGACCCTGTCGACCAGAGAGCTAAATGTTTGTCTGACTGAACCTCAGGTTCTTCGTCCAAATACCACAGACGATTGATGAGATGCCAGTATATATCTTTTTTTACGAGTTGTTAGCCCAGTTAGCAACGTTATGCTAACTTTATAGAAACTCCAGAGCTTATTAACAAGCGCCAGCTTGTAACGGAGCTTGCAGGTGCTTGTTTTAAGGTCCCGAATGGCTGATTATACACCGGAAGCCCCTTAAATCTACAAGATTCAATCGGTGCCTGCTATGCGGATGCTGCGACCACTGGGGCAATAAACATCGGCGCTAATCTTCCGGTACATCTCCGCCGAAACCGGAAGTCGGGGCATCCTTAACCGCTCCCAACGTTTCGGCCCGTGCCCCAGCCGCCCCCGTGCACGTACACGGAGGTTGCGCGACCTCGTGGCTACCGTAAAAGTCCGGACCATACGGCGGGCGGGGTAGTTGAGGCAGTTCCCGCCGCGACGACGGTGGCGGCGGCTAAGTTCGTCGAGAATCGGACGGCGGCGCGCGTTGTGGTGTGCGGTGTTGTCGGAGCGGGGGGCGGCGGTCCGCGCTGCGAAGCAGACAGGTTGGGGTAGGAGCTGTTGACCTCGTTCGGTGGCAGCACGCTTCGATTTGGGCTCTGGAGGGTCGGAAGCGTATTCGGGGCACGTGTGTCGCTGCTTGTAAGGACTGAACGAGAATAAAATCACAAAAACGCCTATATCTCTTGAACCAATTGAGAAAAAATCAAAATTTGATCATAGTTAGCTTTGTTATGAACGTCATGTGGTACATTTACTTCATATAGATATTCCAATTCTCTGTCGCAAAATGTCAAGCAAAGTGAAAACACGAGAATTCATAGTGAAACTTTTTCAAAATAATCAAAAATGGAGCTTCAAAAGAATCGCAAAGGAGGCTCGCGTTCGTCCGGAAACGGTATCAAGAGTTGTTAAGCGCTCCAACGAAGATCTTACAATTAACCGCAAGGAAGGAACCGGGAGGAAAAAGGGGTTTCATAACTCAAAAAAAATTAAGAAAGCAATCAGCCTTTTTCAGAAGAATCCTAACCTTTCAGGACGGAAAGTGGCCCAAATAGTGGGTTCTTCGCAGTCAACCGTTCAGAAAATCAAGTCGAGTTGTGGGCTTAGAACATACAAAGTACAGAAAGTGCCAGACAGGAACGCTGTAAAGAATCAAGAAGCGAAATTAAGAGCAAAGAAATTGAAAAAAGATTTCTTGAAAAATTTTTCCTGTTGCTTGATGGACGACGAAACCTATGTCTTGGCTGATTTCTCGCAACTTCCTGGTCGGGAATTTTATACTGCAGATTCTCGTGGAAATGTTGACGAACAATTTCGCGTGAAGAAACAAGCAAAGTTTCCTAAAAAATTCCTGGTTTGGCAAGCAATTAGCACTTGTGGGAAAAGGAGCAAATTTTTTGGTGGCCAAGGCTCTGTTGACTCGAAGATATATACATATATCGAGGAATGCTTGAAGAAGCGACTATTACCATTTTTACGTGAGCACGATTCGTCAAAAATCTTTTGGCCAGATTTAGCTTCATGCCACTACAGCAAGGCCACCAAGGAATGGTACGAAGCTAATGAGGTGGTTTTTGTCTCCAAAGAGGCCAATCCACCAAATTGCCCAGAACTGGCCAATCGAAAGATATTCAGCACTGGTAAAAAGAGAATTGAAGAAGACTAAGAAATCAACGAAAACATTAGCGGAATTCAAGCAAGAGTGGAAGACAGCATCCCGGAAAATGACTGAGAACACTATAAGAAGCATGATGGGAAGAATTCCAGAAAGAATCCATGAATTTTGTAAAAAATAGTTTTGGTTTTTTTATTGTAAAAACAGTTTTCATAAGAATTAGAAGATGATTCGAAAATGAGGTCTATTTTGGAAATCGGTCTAGTGGTTCAGAAGATATAAGCGTTTTTGTGATAGCGAATTTATTCTCGTTCAGTCCTTAGGGGGTTTTTCGTTGATTGCGTCATGATGTTTATTTATTTTTGATCTAGGATCAAGGGTGCAGGAGCAATACCCACTAGATCGATGAAAGAACCAAATATTCATGAATGTTTGTAAAGGTTAGACTATTTTTATTCAGGTCGAGTTATGAATGCAGGATCTCAAAATTAGTGGAAGGAAATTTAGCCATTTCTCAGTTGATTATCTTCCACAGCCTCGATAATTCGATACAGGGTGTTCTCGACATTTCCAACTGCCATTTCCCCCTTTCCTCTCAAAACATACAACTGCGTGTACAGAACCACTATCCCCAACTCTGATAAAAATTAGCTATATCAAACTCGGACCATTTTTCACCCTGCCTCTCCGTCTATAAACGTCTCGAGGAAATGGTCCTCAATTCATCTCCAGGCGTAATGCCTGTTCTGGTTGGGCTGGAGGCATAACCGAAATGAAAAATAGAATTAGAGTGCTGACATAACTGCGGCATCCCGGACTAGATTGAATATTTACTTCCGGGTCTGTTGTTTCAATTTAGCAAATTACGCGGACTGATATCTGTCGTCGACATTTACGATGCCGGAAGTTGGTACATTTAGTGCATTGCTGCACAGATGTCGTGATTGAATGAGGGTGCTTGGAATTTTATGAGAAGCGAATCGAATTTCTACGTTTGGATCGTGAAAACGGTTTTCTTCTTGCGTGCATCTAGGTGCATGTTTGAAGGTGAAACTTACGAAGTTTCATCGTTTCATGTAACAACATCGATATTTTCCATATTAAGATGATCAGCATAGCTGAACGCATCTCTGTGCAATTTGAGAATCTCAATCTTTGGTTGAGAAATGATCAGCGATTATGACACCCCTGATATCGACAGTCTTAGCTTGTAAACAAAACTCGAAATGACCCCCTAAAAACACCATGTTTGTCAATACAAAATATATTTGGGAAGGATCTCACTTTATTATTGAATCTGGAAGTTGTACTGCCCATTTGATTCTTCAATAATAGCAATTCTGCGGACCGACAGCATCCTTGCCTAGAGTGGTGTGAGCTCGTGAACAGAACTCGAAAATGAAAAATCGAAAAATATAAAGTGGAATATTTCATTACCTATGGGGGCTACATGGGTGATTCTGGTATCAAAATGTAGGTTTTCGAGGTCGCTCCATTCAATAAAAAACAATTCAAAGCCCTTACTATTACCGTTTAGATTTTGACCTGTCAAATGGCATTTTTTGATAAAATCGGAAATTTCAAACTGTCATAACTGCCGTCCCTCTCACCTCCGCCAATAGTTATTTATATTATGTTGATCAGCATAGTCCAAAGTATCTCTGTGCAGAATATGAGCGATTTGAAAAATTTCAAATTTTGGATGAAAAATGACAAAGGGGTATGACCCCCTAAAAACACCATGTTTGTCAATAAAAAATATATTTGGGGAGGATCTCACGTTATTATTGAATCTGGAAGTTGTACTGCCCATTTGATTCTTCAATAATAGCAATTCTGCGGACCGACAGCACCCTCACCTCGAGTGGTGTGAGCTCGTGAACAGAACTCGAAAATGAAAAATCGCAAAATATAAAGTGGAATATTTCATTACCTATGGGGGCTACATGGGTGATTCTGGTATCAAAATGTAGGTTTTCGAGGTCGCTCCATTCAATAAAAAACAATTTGAAGCCCTAACTATCACCGTTTAGATTTTGACCTGTCAAATGGCATTTTTTGATAAAATCCGAAATTTCAAACTGTCATAACTGCCGTCCTTCTCATCTCCGCCAATAGTTATTTATATTATGTTAATCAGCTCATCTCAGAGTATCTCTGTGCAGAATATGAGCGATTTTAAAAATTTCAAATTCTGGATGAAAAATGACTAAGGGGTAAGACCCCCTAAAAACACCATATTTGTCAATAAAAAATATATTTGGGGAGGATCTCACGTTATTATTGAATCTGGAAGTTATACTGCCCATTTGATTCTTCAATAATAGCAATTCTGCGGACCGACAGCATCCTTACCTAGAGTGGTGTGAGCTCGTGACAGAACTCGAAAATGAAAAATCGCAAAATAAAAAGTTGAATATTTCATTATCTATGGGGGCGACATGGGTGATTCGGTTATCAATATGTAGGTTCTCGAGGCCGCTCCATTCAATAAAAAACAATTCAAAGCCCTAACTATCACCGTTTAGATTTTGACCTGTCAAATGGCATTTTTTGATAAAATCGGAAATTTCAAACTGTCATAACTACCGTCCCTCTCATCTCCGCCAAAAGTTATTTATATTATGTTGATCAGCATAGTCCAAAGAATCTCTGTGCAGAATATGAGCGCTTTGAAAAATTTCAAATTTTGGATGAAAAATGACAAAGGGGTATGACCCCCTAAAAACACCATGTTTGTCAATAAAAAATATATTTGGGGAGGATCTCACGTTATTATTTAATCTGGAAGTTGTACTGCCCATTTGATTCTTCAATAATAGCAATTCTGCGGACCGACAGCACCCTCACCTCGAGTGGTGTGAGCTCGTGAACAGAACTCGAAAATGAAAAATCGCAAAATATAAAGTGGAATATTTCATTACCTATGGGGGCTACATGGGTGATTCTGGTATCAAAATGTAGGTTTTCGAGGTCGCTCCATTCGATAAAAAACAATTCAAAGCCCTAACTATCACCGTTTAGATTTTGACCTGTCAAATGGCATTTTTTGATAAAATCGGAAATTTCAAACTGTCATAACTGCCGTCCCTCTCATCTCCGCCAATAGTTATTTATATTATGTTGATCAGCATAGTCCAAAGTATCTCTGTGCAGAATATGAGCGATTCGAAAAATTTCAAAGTTTGGATGAAAAATGACAAAGGGGTATGACCCACTAAAAACACCATGTTTGTCAATAAAAAATATATTTGGGGAGGATCTCACGTTATTATTGAATCAGGAAGTTGTACTGCCCATTTGATTCTTCAATAATAGCAATTCTGCGGACCGACAGCACCCTCACCTCGAGTGGTGTGAGCTCGTGAACAGAACTCGAAAATGAAAAATCGCAAAATATAAAGTGGAATATTTCATTACCTATGGGGGCTTCATGGGTGATTCTGGTATCAAAATGTAGGTTTTCGAGGTCGCTCCATTCAATAAAAAACAATTCAAAGCCCTTACTATTACCGTTTAGATTTTGACCTGTCAAATAGCATTTTTTGATAAAATCGGAAATTTCAAACTGTCATAACTGCCGTCCCTCTCACCTCCGCCAATAGTTATTTATATTATGTTGATCAGCATAGTCCAAAGTATCTCTGTGCAGAATATGAGCGATTTGAAAAATTTCAAATTTTGGATGAAAAATGACAAAGGGGTATGACCCCCTAAAAACACCATGTTTGTCAATAAAAAATATATTTGGGGAGGATCTCACGTTATTATTGAATCTGGAAGTTGTACTGCCCATTTGATTCTTCAATAATAGCAATTCTGCGGACCGACAGCACCCTCACCTCGAGTGGTGTGAGCTCGTGAACAGAACTCGAAAATGAAAAATCGCAAAATATAAAGTGGAATATTTCATTACCTATGGGGGCTACATGGGTGATTCTGGTATCAAAATGTAGGTTTTCGAGGTAGCTCCATTCAATAAAAAACAATTCAAAGCCCTAACTATCACCGTTTAGATTTTGACCTGTCAAATGGCATTTTTTGATAAAATCGGAAATTTCAAACTGTCATAACTGCCGTCCCTCTCATCTCCGCCAATAGTTATTTATATTATGTTGATCAGCATAGTCCAAAGAATCTCTGTGCAGAATATGAGCGATTTGAAAAATTTCAAATTTTGGATGAAAAATGACAAAGGGGTATGACCCCCTAAAAACACCATGTTTGTCAATAAAAAATATATTTGGGGAGGATCTCACGTTATTATTTAATCTGGAAGTTGTACTGCCCATTTGATTCTTCAATAATAGCAATTCTGCGAACCGACAGCACCCTCACCTCGAGTGGTGTGAGCTCGTGAACAGAACTCGAAAATGAAAAATCGCAAAATATAAAGTGGAATATTTCATTACCTATGGGGGCTACATGGATGATTCTGGTGTCAAAATGTAGGTTTTCGAGGTCGCTCCATTCGATAAAAAACAATTCAAAGCCCTAACTATCACTGTTTAGATTTTGACCTGTCAAATGGCATTTTTTGATAAAATCGGAAATTTCAAACTGTCATAACTGCCGTCCCTCTCATCTCCGCCAATAGTTATTTATATTATGTTGATCAGCATAGTCCAAAGTATCTCTGTGCAGAATATGAGCGATTCGAAAAATTTCAAATTTTGGATGAAAAATGACAAAGGGGTATGACCCACTAAAAACACCATGTTTGTCAATAAAAAATATATTTGGGGAGGATCTCACGTTATTATTTAATCTGGAAGTTGTACTGCCCATTTGATTCTTCAATAATAGCAATTCTGCGGACCGACAGCACCCTCACCTCGAGTGGTGTGAGCTCGTGAACAGAACTCGAAAATGAAAAATCGCAAAATATAAAGTGGAATATTTCATTACCTATGGGGGCTACATGGGTGATTCTGGTATCAAAATGTAGGTTTTCGAGGTCGCTCCATTCGATAAAAAACAATTCAAAGCCCTAACTATCACTGTTTAGATTTTGACCTGTCAAATGGCATTTTTTGATAAAATCGGAAATTTCAAACTGTCATAACTGCCGTCCCTCTCATCTCCGCCAATAGTTATTTATATTATGTTGATCAGCATAGTCCAAAGTATCTCTGTGCAGAATATGAGCGATTCGAAAAATTTCAAATTTTGGATGAAAAATGACAAAGGGGTATGACCCCCTAAAAACACCATGTTTGTCAATAAAAAATATATTTGGGGAGGATCTCACGTTATTAGTGAATCTGGAAGTTGTACTGCCCATTTGATTCTTCAATAATAGCAATTCTGCGGACCGACAGCACCCTCACCTCGAGTGGTGTGAGCTCGTGAACAGAACTCGAAAATGAAAAATCGCAAAATATAAAGTGGAATATTTCATTACCTATGGGGGCTACATGGGTGATTCTGGTATCAAAATGTAGGTTTTCGAGATCGCTCCATTCAATAAAAAACAATTCAAAGCCCTAACTATCACCGTTTAGATTTTGACCTGTCAAATGGCATTTTTTGATAAAATCGGAAATTTCAAACTGTCATAACTGCCGTCCCTCTCATCTCCGCCAATAGTTATTTATATTATGTTGATCAGCATAGTCCAAAGTATCTCTGTGCAGAATATGAGCGATTTGAAAAATTTAAAATTTTGGATGAAAAATGACAAAGGGGTATGACCCCCTAAAAACACCATGTTTGTCAATAAAAAATATATTTGGGGAGGATCTCACGTTATTATTGAATCTGGAAGTTGTACTGCCCATTTGATTCTTCAATAATAGCAATTCTGAGGACCGACAGCACCCTTACGTCGAGGGGTGTGAGCTCGTGAACAGAACTCGAAAATGAAAAATCGCAAAATATAAAGTGGAATATTTCATTACCTTTGGGGGCTACATGGGTGATTCTGGTATCAAAATGTAGGTTTTCGAGGTAGCTCCATTCAATAAAAAACAATTCAAAGCCCTAACTATCACCGTTTAGATTTTGACCTGTCAAATGGCATTTTTTGATAAAATCGGAAATTTCAAACTGTCATAACTGCCGTCCCTCTCATCTCCGCCAATAGTTATTTATATTATGTTGATCAGCATAGTCCAAAGAATCTCTGTGCAGAATTTGAGCGATTTGAAAAATTTCAAATTTTGGATGAAAAATGACAAAGGGGTATGACCCCCTAAAAACACCATGTTTGTCAATAAAAAATATATTTGGGGAGGATCTCACGTTATTATTTAATCTGGAAGTTGTACTGCCCATTTGATTCTTCAATAATAGCAATTCTGCGGACCGACAGCACCCTCACCTCGAGTGGTGTGAGCTCGTGAACAGAACTCGAAAATGAAAAATCGCAAAATATAAAGTGGAATATTTCATTACCTATGGGGGCTACATGGATGATTCTGGTATCAAAATGTAGGTTTTCGAGGTCGCTCCATTCGATAAAAAACAATTCAAAGCCCTAACTATCACTGTTTAGATTTTGACCTGTCAAATGGCATTTTTTGATAAAATCGGAAATTTCAAACTGTCATAACTGCCGTCCCTCTCATCTCCGCCAATAGTAATTTATATTATGTTGATCAGCATAGTCCAAAGAATCTCTGTGCAGAATATGAGCGATTTGAAAAATTTCAAATTTTGGATGAAAAATGACAAAGGGGTATGACCCCCTAAAAACACCATGTTTGTCAATAAAAAATATATTTGGGGAGGATCTCACGTTATTATTTAATCTGGAAGTTGTACTGCCCATTTGATTCTTCAATAATAGCAATTCTGCGGACCGACAGCACCCTCACCTCGAGTGGTGTGAGCTCGTGAACAGAACTCGAAAATGAAAAATCGCAAAATATAAAGTGGAATATTTCATTACCTATGGGGGCTACATGGGTGATTCTGGTATCAAAATGTAGGTTTTCGAGGTCGCTCCATTCAATAAAAAACAATTCAAAGCCCTAACTATCACCGTTTAGATTTTGACCTGTCAAATGGCATTTTTTGATAAAATCGGAAATTTCAAACTGTCATAACTGCCGTCCCTCTCATCTCCGCCAATAGTTATTTATATTATGTTGATCAGCATAGTCCAAAGTATCTCTGTGCAGAATATGAGCGATTCGAAAAATTTCAAAGTTTGGATGAAAAATGACAAAGGGGTATGACCCACTAAAAACACCATGTTTGTCAATAAAAAATATATTTGGGGAGGATCTCACGTTATTATTGAATCAGGAAGTTGTACTGCCCATTTGATTCTTCAATAATAGCAATTCTGCGGACCGACAGCACCCTCACCTCGAGTGGTGTGAGCTCGTGAACAGAACTCGAAAATGAAAAATCGCAAAATATAAAGTGGAATATTTCATTACCTATGGGGGCTTCATGGGTGATTCTGGTATCAAAATGTAGGTTTTCGAGGTCGCTCCATTCAATAAAAAACAATTCAAAGCCCTTACTATTACCGTTTAGATTTTGACCTGTCAAATAGCATTTTTTGATAAAATCGGAAATTTCAAACTGTCATAACTGCCGTCCCTCTCATCTCCGCCAATAGTTATTTATATTATGTTGATCAGCATAGTCCAAAGTATCTCTGTGCAGAATATGAGCGATTCGAAAAATTTCAAATTTTGGATGAAAAATGACAAAGGGGTATGACCCACTAAAAACACCATGTTTGTCAATAAAAAATATATTTGGGGAGGATCTCACGTTATTATTTAATCTGGAAGTTGTACTGCCCATTTGATTCTTCAATAATAGCAATTCTGCGGACCGACAGCACCCTCACCTCGAGTGGTGTGAGCTCGTGAACAGAACTCGAAAATGAAAAATCGCAAAATATAAAGTGGAATATTTCATTACCTATGGGGGCTACATGGGTGATTCTGGTATCAAAATGTAGGTTTTCGAGGTCGCTCCATTCAATAAAAAACAATTCAAAGCCCTAACTATCACCGTTTAGATTTTGACCTGTCAAATGGCATTTTTTGATAAAATCGGAAATTTCAAACTGTCATAACTGCCGTCCCTCTCATCTCCGCCAATAGTTATTTATATTATGTTGATCAGCATAGTCCGAAGAATCTCTGTGCAGAATATGAGCGATTTGAAAAATTTCAAATTTTGGATGAAAAATGACAAAGGGGTATGACCCCCTAAAAACACCATGTTTGTCAATAAAAAATATATTTGGGGACGATCTCACGTTATTATTGAATCTGGAAGTTGTACTGCCCATTTGATTCTTCAATAATAGCAATTCTGCGGACCGACAGCACCCTCACCTCGAGTGGTGTGAGCTCGTGAACAGAACTCGAAAATGAAAAATCGCAAAATATAAAGTGGAATATTTCATTACCTATGAGGGCTACATGGGTGATTCTGGTATCAAAATGTAGGTTTTCGAGGTCGCTCCATTCAATAAAAAACAATTCAAAGCCCTAACTATCACCGTTTAGATTTTGACCTGTCAAATGGCATTTTTTGATAAAATCGGAAATTTCAAACTGTCATAACTGCCGTCCCTCTCATCTCCGCCAATAGTAATTTATATTATGTTGATCAGCATAGTCCAAAGAATCTCTGTGCAGAATATGAGCGATTTGAAAAATTTCAAATTTTGGATGAAAAATGACAAAGGGGTATGACCCCCTAAAAACACCATGTTTGTCAATAAAAAATATATTTGGGGAGGATCTCACGTTATTATTTAATCTGGAAGTTGTACTGCCCATTTGATTCTTCAATAATAGCAATTCTGCGGACCGACAGCACCCTCACCTCGAGTGGTGTGAGCTCGTGAACAGAACTCGAAAATGAAAAATCGCAAAATATAAAGTGGAATATTTCATTACCTATGGGGGCTACATGGGTGATTCTGGTATCAAAATGTAGGTTTTCGAGGTCGCTCCATTCAATAAAAAACAATTCAAAGCCCTAACTATCACCGTTTAGATTTTGACCTGTCAAATGGCATTTTTTTATAAAATCGGAAATTTCAAACTGTCATAACTGCCGTCCCTCTCATCTCCGCCAATAGTTATTTATATTATGTTGATCAGCATAGTCCAAAGAATCTCTGTGCAGAATATGAGCGATTTGAAAAATTTCAAATTTTGGATGAAAAATGACAAAGGGGTATGACCCCCTAAAAACACCATGTTTGTCAATAAAAAATATATTTGGGGAGGATCTCACGTTATTATTTAATCTGGAAGTTGTACTGCCCATTTGAATCTTCAATAATAGCAATTTTGAGGACCAACAGCACCCTTACCTCGAGGGGTGTGAGCTCGTGAACAGAACTCGAAAATGAAAAATCGCAAAATATAAAGTGGAATATTTCATTACCTATGGGGGCTACATGGGTGATTCTGGTATCAAAATGTAGGTTTTCGAGGTTGCTCCATTCAATAAAAAACAATTCAAAGCCCTTACTATCACCGTTTAGATTTTGACCTGTCAAATGGCATTTTTTGATAAAATCGGAAATTTCAAACTGTCATAACTGCCGTCCCTCTCATCTCCGCCAATAGTTATTTATACTATGTTGATCAGCATAGTCCAAAGTATCTCTGTGCAGAATATGAGCGATTTGAAAAATTTCAAATTTTGGATGAAAAATGACAAAGGGGTATGACCCCCTAAAAACACCATGTTTGTCAATAAAAAATATATTTGGGGAGGATCTCACGTTATTATTGAATCTGGAAGTTGTACTGCCCATTTGATTCTTCAATAATAGCAATTCTGCGGACCAACAGCACCCTCACCTCGAGTGGTGTGAGCTCGTGAACAGAACTCGAAAATGAAAAATCGCAAAATATAAAGTGGAATATTTCATTACCTATGGGGGCTACATGGGTGATTCTGGTATCAAAATGTAGGTTTTCGAGGTCGCTCCATTCAATAAAAAACAATTCAAAGCCCTAACTATCACCGTTTAGTTTTTGACCTGTCAAATGGCATTTTTTGATAAAATCGGAAATTTCAAACTGTCATAACTGCCGTCCCTCTCATCTCCGCCAATAGTTATTTATATTATGTTGATCAGCATAGTCCAAAGAATCTCTGTGCAGAATATGAGCGATTTGAAAAATTTCAAATTTTGGATGAAAAATGACAAAGGGGTATGACCCCCTAAAAACACCATGTTTGTCAATAAAAACTATATTTGGGGAGGATCTCACGTTATTATTTAATCTGGAAGTTGTACTGCCCATTTGATTCTTCAATAATAGCAATTCTGCGGACCGACAGCACCCTCACCTCGAGTGGTGTGAGCTCGTGAACAGAACTCGAAAATGAAAAATCGCAAAATATAAAGTGGAATATTTCATTACCTATGGGGGCTACATGGGTGATTCTGGTATCAAAATGTAGGTTTTCGAGGTCGCTCCATTCAATAAAAAACAATTCAAAGCCCTTACTATCACCGTTTAGATTTTGACCTGTCAAATGGCATTTTTTGATAAAATCGGAAATTTCAAACTGTCATAACTGCCGTCCCTCTCATCTCCGCCAATAGTTATTTATATTATGTTGATCAGCATAGTCCAAAGTATCTCTGTGTAGAATATGAGCGATTTGAAAAATTTCAAATTTCAGATGAAAAATGACAAAGGGGTATGACCCCCTAAAAACACCATGTTTGTCAATAAAAAATATATTTGGGGAGGATCTCACGTTATTATTGAATCTGGAAGTTGTACTGCCCATTGGAATCTTCAATAATAGCAATTCTGAGGACCGACAGCACCCTTACCTCGAGGGGTGTGAGCTCGTGAACAGAACTCGAAAATGAAAAATCGCAAAATATAAAGTGGAATATTTCATTACCTATGGGGGCTACATGGGTGATTCTGGTATCAAAATGTAGGTTTTCGAGGTCGCTCCATTCAATAAAAAACAATTCAAAGCCCTTACTATCACCGTTTAGATTTTGACCTGTCAAATGGCATTTTTTGATAAAATCGGAAATTTCAAACTGTCATAACTGCCGTCCCTCTCATCTCCGCCAATAGTTATTTATATTATGTTGATCAGCATAGTCCAAAGTATCTCTGTACAGAATATGAGCGATTTGAAAAATTTCAAATTTTGGATGAAAAATGTCAAAGGGGTATGACCCCCTAAAAACACCATGTTTGTCAATAAAAAATATATTTGGGGAGGATCTCACGTTATTATTGAATCTGGAAGTTGTACTGTCCATTTGATTCTTCAATAATAGCAATTCTGCGGACCGACAGCACCCTCACCTCGAGTGGTGTGAGCTCGTGAACAGAACTCGAAAATGAAAAATCGCAAAATATAAAGTGGAATATTTCATTACCTATGGGGGCTACATGGGTGATTCTGGTATCAAAATGTAGGTTTTCGAGGTCGCTCCATTCAATAAAAAACAATTCAAAGCCCTAACTATCACCGTTTAGATTTTGACCTGTCAAATGGCATTTTTTGATAAAATCGGAAATTTCAAACTGTCATAACTGCCGTCCCTCTCATCTCCGCCAATAGTTATTTATATTATGTTGATCAGCATAGTCCAAAGAATCTCTGTGCAGAATATGAGCGATTTGAAAAATTTCAAATTTTGGATGAAAAATGACAAAGGGGTATGACCCCCTAAAAACACCATGTTTGTCAATAAAAAATATATTTGGGGAGGATCTCACGTTATTATTTAATCTGGAAGTTGTACTGCCCATTTGATTCTTCAATAATAGCAATTCTGCGGACCGACAGCACCCTCACCTCGAGTGGTGTGAGCTCGTGAACAGAACTCGAAAATGAAAAATCGCAAAATATAAAGTGGAATATTTCATTACCTATGGGGGCTACATGGGTGATTCTGGTATCAAAATGTAGGTTTTCTAGGCCGATAAATTCAATAAAAAATATTCCAGAGCCCTAACTAGCGTAGTTCAGATTTTCACCTTCGAACTTGAATTTTGTCAAAATAGGAAATTTCAGTAATCAGTAGCTGTTGATCAACCCCAATTTAATGACGTCGTGTAACCCTTTTTTCGATATTCACTTCATTATTTGTTCAGTAATCAGGTATCCAGATACTGTTTGTGTAAATTGGTCGCAAGGAATACGAAGTTCTCGTTCCCAAACTCACAATGATACAACAAACACGTGAATATTTTTAGTACACGCTTCCAATCTACTCCGGTGATCGTTGAACGAATACGATTAGAAACAGTGGATTTCGCAAAAGACCATTGAAAATTCTCCTGTCGGAAAACCAATTGACCTCTCACGTTGGATACGTGCCAATGCTTCGCTGGGCTGCCAGGTGATGCTTGAATCATTTTTCGATGTTTCTCCACATAATGGAGAGCGCCAGAGGCGGAATATGGGATATTGATGATTTATGAGGTGTTGAAGTTCTTATAGTATGAACAATCTCATATATCACCTTGGATTGATGGAATTTATGAGCGATGGACCAACTGATTGAGATCTGATTGGAGGTGTATAAATAAAACTTTCCAAGGAATCGTCCAGATTCTCGGATCTTCAACAGAAGTATTGTGATTTTTTTCGATTATTAATTGAGGTTCTGTACTAAATTTCGGACATAATATCGTTCTCCATATATGTACTATATGTAGGTAACTTCGAAGGGCCATATACATGTAACGCTCAGTGGAATTTAGTCCATTAAACGATCTAAAGCGCGACATTCGTTCAACATTTCTAATTTCCTCGTAGTTCTTTATCATAAGGATTTTTTTTGGTTAACCATCGAATCGCATTAGCCTTTCCTCTTATTCTTCTCCCCGCTGTCCTCACATTTTCAACATAACCAGAGAAACTCTGATCGGCAGATCCATAGAAGTTCGTATATTCCTCGCTCCAAAAATATCGATCCAGCTTAGGTTCTGTATTCTGAAGCACTCGTCGAAAAGTGATTCGTATCGCCACTCGATTATAGAATGGCAGCATATTTCAAGTGGAAGCTATGACGTCAGTATATTTTCCCAAGAATATACTGCATATCTAATGGCTTAAATTCCCAACTCGATGTTGGGAAACATATTCTGTATCCCTGTTGGCCATGATTTAGGTTTATCAAGTTTTTTCACTTGAAACTGACGCAGGTTGGTACTCATTGATTGTCAAATGATTCTCAGAGACGTTGCCAATGTTAATTTCTATTTACACTTCTTCAACTTTGCAAATGGAGTTAGTTCTTTTGAGATTCACAACTCTCGATTCTTGATTTCCGTACAGAAAATAGCATAACTGAATCTTCCAACCATGTTTGTATACGTGAAATATTTCTAGTATTAACAGGGAAAAAAGTTTCTTCAACATTCGCCAGGTCTTTGGAATTATTGAATTCATATAATATTTTCTGGAATTCATTATTTTACCGAAGTTAATGAACATTTCGATAAATGCATAATTTCTACGACTTCTATGTAGAAAGGACAACGTTATATACACGGTGAAATGTGTCAGAATTTCATGGCCAACCGGAATTATAAAAGGTGATTGAGAAAAAAAAAGCTCTTGACTCATTGCATTAGGAATTTATTCAGTATAAAATGCTGTAAATACTGTGGGTTATACCATTTAGGAATATCAATGAGATAGGCATGCTTTTTCATGATTTGGCGCTCAGGTGGCAACAGTTTTATCCATCACGTCAGGTGAAACGAAGAAAAAAAAGCGAAACATAAAATTTGAACTAGATCTTTGTTTTAAAAATTTACGCATCCGCCCAAAAAATCATAGTTTTCATTCGATAGCGCATCTATCTAGGAATACTATTGAAAGAACAGATTGAAAAAATTTCTTGCCAGCAATTTTCTTGAATTTTCGAAAATTTCGAATAGGGACTGAACGAGAATAAATTCGCTATCACAAAAACGCCTATATCTCTTGAACCAATTAAGAAAAAATCAAAATTTGATCATAGTTAGCTTTGTTATGAACGTCAGAAACATGTGGAACATTTACTTCATAGATATTCCAATTCTCTGTAGCAAAATGTCAAGCGAAGTGAAAACACGAGAATTCATAGTGAAACTTTTTCAAAATAATCAAAACTGGAGCTTCAAAAGAATCGCAAAAGAGGCTCGCGTTCGTCCGGAAACGGTATCAAGAGTTCTTTAGCGCTTCAACGAAGATCTTACAATTAACCGCAAGGAAGGAACCGGGAGGAAAAAGGGGTTTTATAGCCCAAAAAAGTGAAGAAAGCCATCAGCCTTTTTCAAAAGAATCCTAACCTTTCAGGACGGAAAGTAGCCCAAATAGTGGGTTGTTCGCAGTCAACCGTTCAGGAAAATCAAGTCGAGTTGTGGGCTTAGAACATAGAAAGTGCAAAAACGCTTTGAAGAATCAAGAAGCGAAATCAAGAGCAAAGAAATTTAAAAAAGATTTCTTGAAAAATTTTCCTGTTGCGTGATGGACGACGAAACCTATGTCTTGGCTGATTTCTCGCAACTTCCGGTCAGGAATTTTATACTGCAGATTCTCGTGGAAATGTTGACGAACAATTTCGCATGAAGAAATAAGCAAAGTTTCCTAAAAAATTCCTGGTTTGGCAAGCAATTTGCACTTGTGGGAATAAGAGCAAATTCTTCGTTGGCCAAGGCTCTGTTGACTCGAAGATATACATCGAGGAATGCTTGAAGAAGCGACTTTTACCATTATTACGTGAGCACGATGTGTCAACAATCTTTTGGCCAGATTCAGCTTCATGCCACTACAGCAAGGCCACCAAGGAATGGTACGAAGCTAATGAGGTGGTTTTTGTCCACAAAGAGGCCAATTCACCAAATTGCCCAGAACTCAGGCCAATCGAAAGATATTGGACCCTGGAAAAAAAGAGAATTGAAGAAGACTAAGAAATCAACGAAAAAATTAGCGGAATTCAAGCAAAAGTGGAAGACAGCTTCCCAGAAAGTGACTGAGAACACTATAAGAAGCATGATGGGAAGAATTCCAGAAAAAATCCATGAATTTTGTAAAAAAAAGTTTTGGTTTTTTATTGTAAAATCAATTTTCATTAGAATTAGAAGATGATTCGAAAATGAGTTTGATTTTCGAAATCAGTCCAGTGGTTCAAAAGATATAAGCGTTTTTGTGATGGCGAATTTATTCTCGTTCAGTCCTTATCTTGCAAACCGAGGGACTGTTACAAAACATAAAACATATTTTCCTTAACCTTCACGAAGCCCTCTACCCGTAGGTACCATATTAACCATTCATTTCGTCACACCCTGTATGGAATCTTCAATTTCCTAAGTCCTAGGAATAATTGTACTGGCGCCTCCACCTATTTGCAACACGTACAGAATGAATTTTCTCATTAATAAGTCAGTCGATTTCGTTAAAATTTTGCATATCGCAGTTTCTGCCATTTCATACATTCATTTTCCCCTGGGAAAATCATAGAGGTATTTTCCTGAAAAATGTCAACGTCATTCGATTACCTACTTTCCCATGCAACATTTATCTTCCTCATGGACGATGGCATGGCAATCTTTCAACTCAACAAAATTAAAATCGTGTTTATCAAGTGCACTCGACATGTTGATTTCGCTGAAATGATTGCCATAGGACGACCACCATCCATCAGGACGAACGTAATGGATTGGGCCCCCTGCTGAACCGCGATAGTCGAAACTAACCTATTTTTAGGATCAATACCTTGGACGCGCCATAGCGTACGCTTCCGCCCTCTAGCCATCGACTTGCGAAGCTCGCGAAATCAGGTGTAGTGTCTGAACTAGAGGTAGGTGTCGCTGCCAACTCTAAACTTGAGCAAACGTGAGAACTGCGTATAGATGGAGGAGATGGCTTCGTATAACTCTTATCGTCGATGATGTGCTCCTTATGTCCCAGGAGGAGATTAGCACAGAGGACGGTTAGATTCGATTCTTACGTGGACACTTTTTCCCTCTCCGATGCCAAGGTGAGTTGTAGTAACTCTTAGGAATGGGTATACCAACTTAAGAGCAAACTCATCGATTTTTGCTGATCTCCACATGTTTTTCCGCTTGAGAATCCAAAAAGTGAAGATACAGGATGATCCCATATTTACCATAATTCGTCTGATTGTAACATCTTTGAATATACGAGGATATATTGAAAAATTCTTAGCCTACTATAGAACCAAACAAAATTCCAATGTCAAAGTATTTTTTCACTCAACATATTCTCCTCTTAATTGAATAGATACATTTATTACTGCGAACCTGCAACGTCTCTAGACTTTAAAAAAAATGTTTTTTCTTGCTCTGCAAACCAGTCCTCCACAGCTTTTATTACCTCCTCGTTGGAAGAAAATTTACGACCTTTTAAACTTTTTTTCAGTTGAGGAAAGAGATGATAGTCGGACGGAGCCAAATCTGGTGAATAAGGGAGGTGTTATAGTAATTCTAACCCTAAATCACGAATTTTTTGCATGGCAACATGAGATTTGTGTACTGGGGGCGTTGTCCTGTGAAAACAAAACACCTTTGGATAGCTTTCCGCGTCTTTTCTCTTTAATTTTTACCCGTAGAGTGGTCGGTAATGTCGAATAGTAACCTCCAGTTATGGTTCTACCCTTATCCAAAAAATCGATCATGATTACTCCATGGCAATCCCAAAAAACTGAAGCAAGAACTTTTCCAGCAGATTTTTGGACACGAAAGTTCTTAGGTCTTGGAGAACCAGAGTGTCGCCATCCCATCGATTGTTGCTTTGTTTCTGGATCGTAGAAATGTACCTAAGTCTCATCCATAGTAACAATTCGGTTTAAGAAGTCTACATCGTTTTCAAATCGAGTTCAGATCGAACGCGATGCTTCTACCCTTGTACGCTTTTGGTCAACATTCAAACATTTGGGCATCCATTTTGCAGAAATTTGTCTAAATTGACGTGAACTATATGATGAACGCGTTCGTATGAAATCTTCAGTGCTTCAGATATCCGTTTTAGCCCAATTCGACAGTCTGATAAAATCATGTCATGAACTGCATCGATATTTTCGGGGACTGACACAGAAACTGGCCTTCCCGATCGGTCATCATCTTCAATGGAAAATTTACCTCTTTTAAAGCTTGCAGTCCCATTTTTCATGGTCGCATACGAAGGACATTGATCACCAAGGGTATTAAGCATATCTTCGTAAATCTGCTTACCTCTTAACCCTTTTAAATACAGGTACTTGATGATGGCTCGATACTCCAATTTTTCGTTTTTTACAATTTCGGTGGACATCTTTTTATTTTGATTTATTGCGTTACTCTGGTTTACTTTTTAGACGCCGAACTCTACACTGACACTTCTAATGAGTTATTGTTCGTTGATATGGTATCGCAATATTTTGTTTATGCATGGAACTGGCCTAGGCTAACTAGATATCAACACATCCTCGTATGTACATTCTTGGCAAATCTTTGATGCGATATAATGATGAAAAGTATTGCAGATCTAGAAAAATCTACATTCTTCTTCTCAAACCAATTCTTGTTGGAAGTATTTGCTGAGCTGTTTTTTGGCGAAAATGTAAGACCATAGCACTTGAAGACATTTTAAACTAGTTAATCTTTCTTGTTACCTATTTTTGCTAAATTACTCAATAAGTTCATGATGTTATTAAAACATAGGATATATTTTCATGTGATCTTATGGCGCTCCAAAAGGCAAGAAACAGCTTATTGTTGTACGTTTTCCGAAAAAACTTATAATTTAATCGCTTGGAAGTTTACTGAATTAGAAAGCTTCTTACAGTTGCTACATTTCTGTACACAAACTCCGTCTAGCAAAGCGCCCCGAAAACGAAGAAATTAATTGGATCAAGTAATTTAATTAGTTTCTAGTTCCACGAAACTGGAGTGAGGCAACTAATGTGCAAAAAATTGATGGCCACGGCCGGAGCTGGAGTCCAATAGCGGGACGCAAGGGGAGGGGGGTCTAAAGAAATCGAGTAATCCCCTTAAGACGACTATCGGATTCAACATTTCCGTGGAATAAATTGGAACTTTCGTAATGTTGGTCTTTTTTCCGGATACTAATGTTATCGAGCGGGATTGCCTTTGGCTTCTAATTCGCATTTTCATTCGTCATCTTTTTTTATCGCCTACCCGATTGGAATCGGTGATCAACTCGGATTTCGCTCGATGAGGGCGAGAATTTGTTCCAGACATTCTCGCTCGTGATTGCTCCGTTTTCATCGCATCTTCGGTTTCACCAGTTGATGGTTGATTTTTACGGTTCGGTAACCATTTCTCTCGAAGTTTATTTTAAAAATAAACCGGTAATAATGTATCGAGATTAGGAAAAGAATTGGACGCTGAGTGAAGATTTTTCAAGAGCTAAGGACTAAACGAGAATAAATTCGCTATCACAAAAACGCCTATATCTCTTGAACCAATTGAGAAAAAATCAAAATTTGCTCATAGTTAGCTTGGTTATGAACGTCAGAAACATGTGGAACATTTACTTCATAGATATTACAATTCTCTGTCGCAAAATGTCGAGCGAAGTGAAAACACGAGAATTTATAGTGAAACTTTGTCAAAATAATCAAAAATGGAGCTTCAAAAGAATCGCAAAACGGAAACGGTATCAAGAGTTGTTAAGCGCTTCAACGAAGATCTTACAATAAACCACAAGGAAGGAACCGGGAGTAAAAAGGGGTTTCATTGCCCAAAAAAAGTGAAGAATGCCATCAGCCTTTTTCAGAAGAATCCTAACCTTTCAGGACGGAAAGTGGCCCAAATAGTGGGTTGTTCACAGTCAACCGTTCAGAAAATCAAGTCGAGTTGTGGGCTTAGAACATACAAAGTGCAGAAAGTGCCAGACAGGAACGCTGTGAAGAATCAAGAAGCGAAATCAAGAGCAAAGAAATGAAAAACAGATTTCTTGAAAAATTTTTCCTGTTGCGTGATGCACGACGAAACTTAGATCATGGCTGATTTCTCGCAACTTCCTGGTCAGGAATTTTGTACTTCAGATTCTCGTGGAAATGTTGACGAACAATTTCGCTTGAAGGAACAATCAAATTTTCCTAAAAAATTCCTGGTTTGGCAAGCAATTTGCACTTATGGGAAGAGGAGCAAATTTTTCGTTGGCCAAGGCTCTGTTGACTCGAAGATATACATCGAGGAATGCTTGAAGAAGCGACTTTTACCATTTTTTACGTGAGCACGATGTGTCAACCATCTTTTGGCCAGATTTAGCTTTATGCCACTACAGCAAGGCCACCAAGGAATGGTACGAAGCTAATGAGGTGGTTTTTGTCCCCAAAGAGGCCAATCCACCAAATTGCCCAGAACTCAGGCCAATCGAAAGATATTGGGCCCTGGTAAAAAGAGAATTGAAGAAGACTAAGAAATCAACGAAAACATTAGCAGAATTCAAGAAAAAGTGGAAGGCAGCATCCCAGAAAGTGACTGAGACCACTATAAGAAGCATGATGGGAAGAATTCCAGAAAAAATCCATGAATGTTGTAAAAAATAGTTTTGGTTTTCTTATTGTAAAAGCAGTTTTCATGAGAACTAGAAGATGATTCGAAAATGAGTTTGATTTTCGAAATCGGTCCAGTGGTTCAGAAGATACAAGCGTTTTTGTGATAGCGAATTTATTCTCGTTCAGTCCTTATAGGAAATTTTTTCGATGAAAAATACATAAAATTCAAAAGAATGCTAAAATTCTCATTTGAATCGATATCACGGTCGATATAATTCGATGTTTCAAGATCATTTCATGCAAATGTTGACTGCAGCTGCGCCTCAAAAGATCCATCCGCTCAGTCCAATTTGGCCTACTCTTTCCAACATTCAGGCCGATATAACTAGAATAAATGCTTCAATGTTGTCTTTTAATACATTAATAGAAGCAGGCTTGTCATTATAGACATGAGGCTTAAGGGGATCTGGTACACGTCCGAGCTCGAGAGCTCCCGTCAAAAATTGGGCTTTTTATTTCCATGATATCTCAGTTCGTGTGCGGCGTAGACCAACTATTTTTTTTTTTTAATTAAAGCCTAATCATTTTTCTATAACGTGTATTACTCGCTTTTCTGTTTTTCTTCGTATATTAGGAAGAAAACCTGCTGAGCTGTAATTTCATGAATATCTGGACAAACGATTTTATTTCCATGAATCTCCGTCAATTTTCGGGATAAATGTATGAAATTTTCAGTGTACATGCGAAGTAATATTTTGCAGAATGTGTATCATTCGCTTTTTCGTTTTTCTGCGTATATTAGGAAAAAAACCTGGTTGAAAATATGACCAATGAAGTTCCTACTCTATAATTCATTTAAAAATTTAGGGGGCAATAAACAAAAAAAACTTTTGTCGTCTCAAAATACCATACACAAGAGACATAATTCACACCTTTTCGTGACATGAAAAAAAATTGTCTTTCAGTTTTAGCCGACCCAATACTTAGGTATATGAAAGACAATGTGCGAGAATTTCCAGAACAATAAAACCCGCAAAAAACAATCTCTATCCTCAAGTCCATCCATCCGGACCAGTCCCTCTTTATATCCAGCAAATCAACCGGAAATACGAAATGAAAACACGTAAACAACGCCGACCAAAGTATTCCCGAACCTAACACTTCCGCGCGTGCGCGTCGACACGTCGGAAACAATATTTTAATATCCCCATCCTGCGCTCCGTCGTCGGAAATGACATTCGCACCGAAAGGTGCGCACCTATGGTTTTTTTTTCTCCGTTTGTGCGTGTTACTGCGGAAATCTGTGAGTTATGGGCCGTATATCTGGGCGGATAAGTCCGGGGGGGGATCAACTGTTTTCCGCCTTTTTTCTATTTACGGATGAGGGATGGCTCGAAAGCTTGGGTGGGAAATGAGGCTTTCTTCTACGTGGACGTCATGTTCTTGTCGCGGTAACGGATTCCGCCACTGGTGTGCTTCGAGAAAAAAGTACAAATGATGTTTCCAGGTGATCACAGGAATACGTACGGAAATATTTCGGAGATTCATTGATATAGTCATCAACAAGCAGCAAAAAGAATTAAAATTACTTTAAAATGCATTTGAAAGTTGTTCCACTTCTTGGACGTTGACCATAACATTAGTCTTGATTCTGTTTTTGTTAAGCATGATTTTCCATATCAAATATGGCACTAGAAACTTCCATACACGAAAAATTAATTTCGAAGCCAGCAAAACGAAAAATTCAAATAAGTCCAAGACAATGAACGCTCTGAGAGAATCAAATTTTTTACTGCCAACCAACGAGGCTCTTCGACAAAATTAATTTTCGACCGCCTAATTCCTTCTTCCCTCTGCCGACAAAAAGCCGCAAGCATCCCTAAAAGTTTCCTATTTATCCGCTAGTGAGACTTTTACGCCGAATTCCTATTGTTGCTCTTAATAAAAGGCGAAAGTCGCTTCTGCAAGAAAGGGTCACTCGAGTCCAGGAAATGAGGGAAAAAGTTCCCGTTTCGCGTTACCGCAAAGAGCTATCAATTACCGGGAACGACGTTACGCATTCTTTTCCGGGTTGAAAAAAATGGGCGGTCGCTCGTTACGTACGACTTGAACCCGGATTTCAGGTCCGGCGTGACAAATTTCTTCCGAAAACAACATCGAAATTATCTCGAAATCTAGGAAATCTGAGCCGGATAGGTGTCATGTTTTGAATAAGTCAGAAAAAAGAGTTCGAATTTCCTTCTAGCTCCTACAGTTCTAGAGATCCCCCAACGAATTTTGCCCACCCAGTACAATAAAAATCGAAACTATATCAGCGTGGAAAAACTCGAAAGTCCAAACCTGGTAGATTCGAGGAATTCTGCGATGCTCAGAGACAATGCCCTGTCAACTCATCGTGGTCTCTTCTGTGGTCCTCTATGAGAAGCGACCTTCACCGGAAAAATTCCGGAGCGGATCCGGTAGTTGCCCCGATCCATCATAAGTAATGAAGAACTTTGCTGCTTTAAGCGCCTTCGTTCATTTCGCGTCCGTGAAAAACGCGGCTTTTATGTCACCGGGGCAAGCTGAATTATTGTGAAGAAAAGTTAGATTTTGGGGGAATGAAACAAACAAGGTATCGCGTGGAAAAGTCCCTATTGAACCTATCGTTAGTATTTCGAAGGTCCACGTGCGATTTGAAGCCTTTGGACAATTTTTTCTGGGGCCACGTTAAGGGGACCTGGTACGCGTCCGAGCTCGCGAGCTCCCTTCAGAAATTGAGCTTTTTATTTCCATGATATCTCAGTTCGTATGCGGCGTAGACCAACAATTTTATCTTTAAAATAAAGCTTAACCATTTCTCTAGAATGTGTATTACACGCTTTCCTGTCTTTCTTCGTATTTAAGGAAAAAAACCTGGTGAGCTGTGATTTCATGAAATTCTGGACAGACAATTCAATTTCCTGATATCTCCGTCAATTTTCGGCATAAATGTATGACATTTTCAGTATACATGCGAAATAATATTTTGCAGATTGTGTATTATTCGCTTTTCCGTTTTTCTGCGTATATTAGGAAAAAAACCTGGTTGAAAATATGACCAATAAAGTTCCTAAATTATGATTAATTTAAAAATTGGGGGGGCAATAAACAAAAAAACTGATCAATACACATTCTGGAAAATATTATTCCGCATGTAAACTGAAAATTTCATACATTTATCCCGAGAATTGACAGAGATATCATGGAAATAAAATCGTTTGTCCAGATTTTCATGAAATTACAGCTTACCAGGTTTTTTTCCCTTATATATACGAAGAAAAACAGAGAAGCGAGTAATACACATTCTAGAGAAATGATTAAGCTTTAATTTAAACAAAAAATTTTTGGTCTACGCCGCATACGAACTGAGATATCATGGAAATAAAAAGTCCCCTTAAGTCAAAATCAATGGGTGAAGTCGTTTTTTGTTGAAGATGTAATTGGTCTTCCACTTTGTTGCGAAATAGCGATCCGGAGTTCTTGAACATCTCAATTTAGGTACGAGCACCGAATTACATTCGAATTGGTATGTTTTTAACATTAAAAGGTGGCTAATTCTTCTCAATTTCATGTCGACTATCAGTTTATTATTACACAGTTCACTCACATTTCAATGTGAAAACTTTCATTGATATAAAAATCCAACTACAACAAGTAGGATCCAACTCCCTACCCCTATTTCACGGAACCCTAGCCAGTGGAGACCCGTAATCATCTCGAAATAACTAATGGTAAGAAATCCGGAAATGGAATCTATTACAAGACCGTAAACGTACCCAGGGGAAATTACGGCCGCACTAGTTTCAACGAGTTAAGGAGCAAGGGTAGGCAGGCCCACGACTGCCGTGTTCATTATTAGTTTCCTCTCGGACCTCGTTCTACATAAAACCAATTAAAATAAAGTTTGGAGTCCGGGGCATTATTCCGGATGCAGTAAGGAGCAAGGGATTATGGTATAAGAACTTCGAAGTCGTATTAGGAGGGCGAATTCAATATGCTGTTAGGGAGTGTTTGATAATTTCTAATTTTGGTATTGTCCTCTTTGAAGCGAAGCATATTTCGTAGTTTTTGGTCAGTTCTACTTCATGATCTGATTATTAGTTTGTTGTTGGGTTGATGAGAAATCCTGTGAGCTCATTGTGTAGGGGGTATTGTACTAATTATTGTTAATGTCTTCTAACTTTTGTAATTCGTGAATTCTGATTATTAGGTAATGCAACGTTTGAAGATATCTTCATTATAAATTTATTTATGATATCATAGTCAAAAACAGTGAAATTTTTTTCAATGAAGCCACAAGAATGTGTAATAAGTTATCAAATAATGGAGTGTCTGTTTTTTTCTTTAAGAAGGTCCACACAAGAAGTGCATGTCAGGCTCTTAATAACATCAGAGTCGTTTTGAAATATTATGTCGAGACAGGCCCGGATCTAGGGTGGGGCAAGCGGGGCGCTTGCCCTGGGCGCCAGCTTAAGGGGGCGCTAAAAACAACCAGAGGTTAAATTTTTTTTATTTTTGATTTTCTCGGAAAAAAAATATTATTATTAAATATGACCCCACTCTGAAGTGCCATCTTGACCACTCAAAAAAAGGACAAACATCCTATCTTCCCAAAAATATGCAAAATGAAATTATCGATTTAATGGCCACCAAAGTTCGGAATAGCATTATTAATGAGATCAAGGAGGCCAACTATTTCACTATTATGTTCGACTGTACCCCAGATGTATCTCTCACAGAACAAATGAACCAGGTTATACGATATTTAAAGAGAACGTAGTCTGGATATGAGATAAAGGCAAAGACTTATAATACTAAAAATAAAGGAAAGTTTTATTTACTTCTTAGAAGTTGACAAGCTGGCATATATGAGGAGTCCAATCTAGAATTCTACACTCTCTGAATCTTGTGGGTGTCCATTCGTCTTTATCATGTTAAGAAGCAGTAAATTTATTTGGTGTTGTACAAAAACTGTATTGTTTTTTTGTTAGTTCAACCACACGATGGACAATTATGAAAAAGTGGACGAAAACAAATTTTAAAGGAAGTAGCCAAACTAGATGGACTAAACATCAAGCTGTTAACGCCTTGCTCAATAATTCACCGGGAGTTGTGAAGGCTGTGGAAGAAATCAAAGAATCCTCACTAGTCGCAGAATACAAGTATGAAGCTGGTCATTTGCTTCATGCTGTGATGGATTTTAGATTCATCCTGAACCTTACAATTTGGGATAATATTCTGCGAGAGATCAATGTGGTCAACGTGGAAATTCAGAAAGGAGATATAGTTATTTCACGTTCATTATCGTTCATGCAAGGTCTTATGAAGATCTTGCAAGGGATGACAGAGAACTTATTGAAAACTGGATCTCGGAAGCTACACTTCTTTCAGAAGAATTGGATGTGGAGCCAATTCTTAGAAATAAACGTGTTTCCAAGAAGAAAAAGCAGGTTGACGAAATGTGCGATGATGAGTCAAGAACGGATCTAGTTGGTTTATTCTCCGAGGAAATTAAGGTTGTTTTCGACAGATTATTGTCAGAAATCAAAAAAAGATTAGAAAGCGCAGAGAGTCTGCATACGAATTTCTCATTCCTCAAAGGCCATGCCCTTTTAAACTTGCAAAAAGAGGATCTGCAGAAAATGGGACCCTTTTAGCGCAAAAATATTGAAGAGACTTGAATGCAGTTGATTTTTGTTAGGAACTAGCGGTTTTCAAAATGTTGGTTCCTGAAATAAGTGAAAGATCGACTTCATTAGACCTGCTACAAATACTTCACAGGCAAGATCTGAAAGATGCTTTCCCTATAATGTCAGTATAGCTGACATTATATAGAAAGTGCACATTGCCTACCACGTCTGCAAGATGTGAAAGCAGTTTCAGCAAATTGAAAATAATAAAAATTATTTGCTTTCCTTAATGAGTCAGAAAAGTCTCTATGGCCTCTCGATCTTAGCTATAGAATACAAAACTGCTTCCGAAACAGATTTCGAGGACCTGATGCGTTCGCGGAAAGAAAATCACGCCGCGTGATGCTATGGGAAGAAAAAAGTCCAATTTCTTTCCTTGTGATATTTTCCTTATTATTAGTTTTTATTTTCATTATTCATTTGTATTATTTATTTTTGTTTTTTCTATGAATTCATATACGTACATATTAAACAAATGGGGGGGGGGGCGCAATCATGAATTTTTGCCCCGGTCAGAAAAAAATCGTAGATCCGGGCCTGGAAACAGTGCGTGATGTCGTTTTTCTTGAAGATGAAATTCGTTGCGGAATGGCGGAGGATCTGGTACTTCAGAATTCTCTTTTTGGGTTCTTGCAGCGAATGTTTCAGTGAAACCTGAGTAGTCTTCATCTGCTAGCGTTCTTTTTTAGGTATGCAATAATTCATTCGACCTTTATGGAAATCCATATTTTCGACATACGAACGAGGGTCAAAGACGTGTATTTTTCGAATAACCCCTCGTAAAGCCACCTTAAGGTGAAAATCCTCAAGGCCGCCCTCACCGAATTCCTCCCCTGCACAGATTTCTCCCCCATCGATAAATCTACGACCGAAAAAACCCCAAAGTACGAGACGTAAACACGGCCGGTTGCGAGAACCGAACGGATTGCGCGATTCGAATTCATGAGTTAGTTTTCTCATAAATTGAGCAAATAACGAAGATGCCCCGACGCGCACCCCCTCCCAACCTACCGGCGGAGAGCGTCGCGACGCTCTCCAGCATCCCGATCCGGCAGTTTGTCCTCATCTGGCGCGGAGGCGATACGCGATTTTAAGCGCGAACACGAGCGAGCGTGTTGCGTCGGCACGTGATGGTGTTTTCGCGTTGTTTTTTGCTGTTTTTGCATTTCGCGTCTTGTGTCTTTGACGAGTGGCGTTTGATTTATTGAGGACTCTTGGGATGAACAGAATGGATTTATGAATAGAGTTGAGAGAGGGCTTTAGGTATTTCAGGAAACTGGGGTGGTTTTTGGGGAATACTGCATCGATAGAACAGTGGAACGAGTCGTGAAATTTTCAAAATGCCACCCTTTATATTTTTAGTTTCAGAGTACCCTTATAAACTGCTCCACATGATTAAGGGATATTGACTTAATATAAATTGCAAAAAAATATAGTTTAAATAAGATTTTTGTGATGAAAATTCATATTAATATGATTTCAAGTTGCAAATTACTTTTAGCCTGTAGGTCTGCAGCGTTACAGGGTGGTTAAGAAAAATCGAGTAAAATAACGAAATTTTATTCCCAGAGAATTCAAGCATTTTAAGACTATCAATACAATGTATGGCCTCCACGGGCATCAATAACAGCTTGACATCTTCTGTGCATACTACACACGAGGTTGTTGAACATTTCTTGAGGAATTTGGTTCCATAAACGGGGCAGAAGCTTTCACAGATCATTTAAGGATTCTGGGGTAGGTGGATGATTATCTTATCTTCTTTGGAGCACATTCCATGCATTTTCTATGCAATTCAAATCTGGTGAGAGCGGAGGTATTGGTAAATTGGAATACCAAGCGCATTCTCAACTATGACTGCACAGTGCGGTCTAGCGTTATCGTTTAGAAATTGAAAAGTTTCACCAACAGCAGCGTGAAAATTTGGCACAACATTGTCAATGACATGCTCCCTACAGTGTAAGGCGGTCATATTCCCAGGACAAATGTGTAGATCTGTGCGCCCGTTGAAACATATCCCGGCCCCTACCATAACACTACCCCCTCGGAGTGGATGGACTTCTTGGACATAGCGACGATTACGAGGTATGCGTAGGATTGTCCATACCCTTATACTTCGAGAATCTGATAATCGTGCATATCTGGATTCATCCGTGAACAGGACACTACGCCATTGATCGTTCCAATTGATATGTTGCCTGGCCCATTCCAGTCTTTGACGCTTATGGTCACGTGTGAATGGAACTCCTCTTAATGGACGTCTAGAACCTAGATTCACCTCTCTCAAACGTCGTCTGATGGTTTCGATGGAAACTTGGACCCCATCTGCATTTTGAAGAGTATTCCGTGACATGCTACACGTAGATAAAGGGGTTTCTTCTCGCCGAAACGGTGATGAAACGATCCTGAGCAGATGTTGTTTTTCCTCGCCCACCAAGCCATGGTCTTTCCAATACGGAACCTATCTCCCTGAACCTATTCCAAAGTCGAGATATCACACTTTGGCTGACTTGGAGCCTTTCCTAACTGGAGTTAGGCCACCCTGTAGCATTCCGATAGCCCTATTAGCCTCAGCGTTTGTTAATTTACGTCTTGGCATTTTCAGAAAACTCGTTTCAAATCGAAGCCGTTGATAAACTGACTTCATTTCAAAATGAAATCATTCATGAAGCATATGCAAAGAACCAAACTTCAGAAAAAAGGCGACCAGATTGACGAAATGTCTCATACTGATTTTTATTGGATCGATTCAAGTTGTTATTGAGTTTTAAATGATTTTACAGCGATTTTCTCGAAGACTACATACTTTTAAAAACGATTGAATACGATATCCCTAACTCTTGTAGAGCAGTTTATTTTGTTGAAATAATTACAAAATTTGGATGATCGATAGAAAGGTCAAACAATCCTCGAACTAATTATGTGAATAATGTAGATGTCGTCAAAACATTCCGGTAGATTCATCAAATTTTCACACACGCACAATTGACGAACGTCCGAATTGAATCCATTCTAATTGAAATATAGAGTTCCATTATTCCGTGTCAATAAAACGCGTACCGACTTCACAGAGTGACGGAGAGGCTGTTTCGATTTAGCGGTTTAATGGATTTTTGAAATTGGTTCAGTTCCATGCGTTTGTCCATACTGAATTGAACATTATGGTGTATTTTACGGTAGTTAAATGAAACGCATACGACCGAACTTATATGGAATTACCGCATTTGATTCGTTCGTGCGGAATTATTCAGTTTGTCAACGTGACGTTGATCTTTTCCATATTCATTTTATCTTGCGAATCAATAAAACTTGTTATAGTTAGAACTTTGCCAAGAAGACTACGTCTTTAAGACGACTTCGGTATCAAATTTCATAAATGTATCCTGAATCTGTCATACAAAAAAGATTCATTCGACCTCAAGAACCCACAGGGGACAGTCCTTGTACACTGCGCAAAAAAATTAAAGCACATTATGGAAATCTCAAATTTATTCTACAACTGAAGGTGTTCTCAATGATAATTATTTTTATCAGAATTATGCATGCATATGTTATCCACTTTCAACGTTTTTCTTCAATACAGATGTTTTCTCCCAGCAGGAATAAAAAAAGATGATATTATCAGATTTTGAATGTATTGGCTCCATTCTAAAATCAGTTGTTCTCGATCAATTCTAGTGATCAATAGTTTTTCTTTCGTTTGATTTTCTACACTCGATCGCTATGCAACGCGAAACACGCATCAAGACCCAAGAGGAATGTGCCCAAGCGGTAGTTTTGCGAGAAGAAGGGTGGACATACACGAGAATTGCAGAAAGGTTTGGAGTTTCCCATACAAGTGTGTCCAGAATGTTGCAGCGATTCAGGGAGACAGATATGAATGTCCGAAGACCAGGACAGGGTAGACCACGGGTAACAACTGCCATTCAAGAACGTTACTTGAGAGTTTCTTCGTTGAGACAACGGTTTGCAACCGCTCGCCTCCTTCAAAATCAGCTTGAACAAACTCATGAGGTGCAAATTAGCACTCGGACAACAAGAAATCGCCTCAGAGAATATGATTTAAGGCCTCGTGTCGCGGCAAGAGGCCCAGCTCTTACCCCAGCCCATCGAAGGGCGCGTTTGGATTTTGCGAGAGAGCATATCCATTGGGAAGAGGCCGATTGGGAAAGAGTTCTCTTCACAGATGAGTCTAGATTCTGCCTCTACCATTGTGATCGACGTTCCCTTGTATACAGACGTCCACATGAAAGATATGCTCAGTGCAATTTCCTGAATACTACTGGTTTCTGGGGAGGATCGGCTTTGGTATGGGGTGGAATATCTTTGACTGCTCGCACAGACCTAGTGGTCGTTGATAATGGAGCTATGAATGCTGATAAGTATATAAGGAACATTCTTGAAGATCATGTAGTGCCATTTGCCCCATACATTGGTGAAAATTTCATTTTTATGGACGATAATGCCAGACCCCATCGTTCAGGAGTAACTTGAAGAGGTTGAAGTCTCTCGAACGGAATGGCCAGAAGTCCAGATCTCAATCCGATTGAGCAGGTTTGGGATAACCTCAATAGAAGGCTGAGAAGTTCAGAAAATCATCCAGCTACTCTTAATGACTTAGGAATCCAACTCGGAGAAATCTGGGAAGGATTAGATCAGAACATTTTAAGATCACTCATTTTGAGTATGAACCGTCGCGTCGTTGCCGAGCTGTAATTAACGCAAGGATGGAAATACCAAGTATCAAATCACTTATCAGCATTTCAGTATTTTGAAAATTGTTCATTTCTCTTCTTTCACATAAGATTCGGTGAAATCCTGAATTTTTCTTCCATTTAATGCGACTTGTTTCGTTCAAAACCTTCCCGAGAGAACATAAAAAATAAGTTATAGAGTCAATGTTGAGTTAACTTTCATTAAAATTGAGATTTTCAGAATGTGTGTTAATTTTCTTGTGCAGTGTATATTTGCAGATTTGTGTTAAAGAAGGTGTACTATTTCTTCCAAAACTTTCCCGACCGAAAACCGTTTAATTTCATTCCCCCAAATGAATAGAACGTCTGAACCCAGTAGCTTTTCATCCGTTATCGGCCTTCAAAATCGATTTCTAAACACCCTTTCATTCGGCAATCAACACCAAGCGAACAAAACGGATTTCGGAGCGTCAAAACACGAGCCGGAAACAAGCTCCGATACTGCAACCCCTAAGCAGCCTCAATGGGGCGGGCAATTTGATCTTGTCAAAGATTAATCAGGACGAAATGGTGTTTGGAATTCCGTTTCGCGTACGCGTAAAGAGCGAGCGCCGAAAGGTGTTTTCGGGCGTACGCGATTCGACGAGGTAAATATTTGTTTTCGATATAAATGCACATAATTGGGCGAAATCCGGTCGTTCCGGGTTTTCTGTTTGAAGGCGATGGAAAATTGGGGTTGGGAGAACGCGATCGCGTTCAGGTTTACTTTGCAATCGATCAAACGAACTGGCAATGTGTAAATTTTGTTTCCGGGTGGAAGACATCTTGGATAATTCATAATTAAGTTTGAAACTATCACCATGGGCGTAGATAGGGGGGGCCTGGGGGGGCACGGCCCCCCCCCCAGAATCCACGGTGCCCCCCCGTTACTGAAAAACACATTTGTTTTTCCTTGCTCGTTTTCCACTGTGCCCCCTCAGGCCCCCCCAGGAAAAAAGGCTAGCTACGCCCATGACTATCACCCATCAGATTTTCACCTGATTATTGTAATTGAATCGGAAAGTTGTTCGAACCGTTCGAATCTTCAATAATAGCCATTTTGCGAAGCGATAACACTCATACCTCGAATGGTATGAGCTTGTGAACAAAACTCGAAAATGAAATATCGAAAACAATAAAACTAAAAAAATCAATACTTTTGTGGGCTACATAGTCGACTTTGGTATCAAAATGAAGGTTTTCGAGGTCGCTGAATTCAATAAAATATATTTCAGAGCCCTAACTAGCATGGTTTAGATTTTGACCTCTCAAATGGCATTTTTGAAAAATTGGAAATTTCAAACCGTCATAACTTCCGTCTCTTTTCTCGGATCCACTATTTGTTTGTAGTTTCTTGATCAGCTCATCTCCAAGTATATCTGTGCAAAACATGAGCGATTTTAAAAATTTCAATTTTTTGGTGAAAAATGACCAAGGGGTATGACCCCCTAAAAACACCATGTTTGTCAATAAAAAATATATTTGGGGAGGATCTCACGTTATTATTGAATCTGGAAGTTGTACTGCCCATTTGATTCTTCAGTAATAGCAATTCTGCGGACCGACAGCACCCTCACCTCGAGGGGTGTGAGCTCGTGAACAGAACTCGAAAATGAAAAATCGCAAAATATAAAGTGGAATATTTCATTACCTATGGGGGCTACATGGGTGATTCTGGTATCAAAATGTAGGTTTTCGAGGTCGCTCCATTCAATAAAAAACAATTCAAAGCCCTAACTATCACCGTTTAGATTTTGACCTGTCAAATGGCATTTTTTGATAAAATCGGAAATTTCAAACTGTCATAACTGCCGTCCCTCTCATCTCCGCCAATAGTTATTTATATTATGGTGATCAGCATAGTCCCAAGTACCTCTGTGCAGAATATGAGCGATTTGAAAAATTTCAAATTTTGGATGAAAAATGACAAAGGGGTATGACCCCCTAAAAACGCCATGTTTGTCAATAAAAAATATATTTGGGGAGGATCTCACGTTATTATTGAATCTGGAAGTTGTACTGCCCATTTGAATCTTCAATAATAGCAATTCTGCGGACCGACAGCACCCTTACCTAGAGTGGTGTGAGCTCGTGAACAGAACTCGAAAATGAAAAATCGAAAAATAAAAAGTGGAATATTTGATTACCTATGGGGGCTACATGGGCGATTCTGGTATCAAAATGTAGGTTTTCGAGGTCGCTCCATTCAATAAAAAACAATTCAAAGCCCTTACTATCACCGTTTAGATTTTTACCTTTCAAATGGCATTTTTTGATAAAATCGGAAATTTCAAACTGTCATAACTGCCGTCCCTCTCATCTCCGCCAATAGTTATTTATATTATGTTGATCAGCACATTCCCAAGTACCTCTGTGCAGAATATGAGCGATTTGAAAAATTTCAAATTTTGGATGAAAAATGACAAAGGGGTATGACCCCCTAAAAACACCATGTTTGTCAATAAAAAATATATTTGGGGAGGATCTCACGTTATTATTGAATCTGGAAGTTGTATGGCCCATTTGAATCTTCAATAATATCAATTCTGCGGACCGACAGCACCCTAACCTAGAGTGGTGTGAGCTCGTGAACAGAACTCGAAAATGAAAAATCGAAAAATAAAAAGTTGAATATTTCATTATCTATGGGGGCTACATGGGTGATTCTGGTATCAAAATGTAGGTTCTCGAGGCCGCTCCATTCAATAAAAAACAATTCAAAGCCCTAACTATCACCGTTTAGATTTTGTCTTGTCAAATGGCAGTTTTTGAAAAAATCGGAAATTCCAAACTGTCATAACTGCCGTCCCTCTCATCTCCGCCAATAGTTATTTATATTATGTTGATCAGCATAGTCCAAAGTATCTCTGTGCAGAATATGAGCGATTTGAAAAATTTCAAATTTTGGATGAAAAATGACAAAGGGGTATGACCCCCTAAAAACACCATGTTTGTCAATAAAAAATATATTTGGGGAGGATCCCACGTTATTATTGAATCTGGAAGTTGTACGGCCCATTTGATTCTTCAATAATAGCAATTCTGCGGACCGACAGCACCCTCACCTCGAGTGGTGTGAGCTCGTGAACAGAACTCGAAAATGAAAAATCGCAAAATATAAAGTGGAATATTTCATTACCTATGGGGGCTACATGGGTTATTCTGGTATCAAAATGTAGGTTTTTGAGGTCGCTCCATTCAATAAAAAACAATTCGAAGCCCTAACTATCACCGTTTAGATTTTGACCTGTCAAATGGCATTTTTTGAAAAAATCGGAAATTCCAAACTGTCATAACTGCCGTCCCTCTCATCTCCGCCAAAATTTATTTATATTATGTTGATCAGCATAGTCCCAAGTACCTCTGTGCAGAATATGAGCGATTTGAAAAATTTCAAATTTTGGATGAAAAATGACAAAGGGGTATGGCCCCCTAAAAACACCATGTTTGTCAATAAAAAATATATTTGGGGAGGATCTCACGTTATTATTGAATCTGGAAGTTGTACTGCCCATTTGATTCTTCAATGATAGCAATTCTGCGGACCGACAGCACCCTCACCTCGAGTGGTGTGAGCTCGTGAACAGAACTCGAAAATGAAAAATCGCAAAATATAAAGTGGAATATTTCATTACCTATGGGGGCTACATGGGTGATTCTGGTATCAAAATGAAGGTTTTTGAGGTCGCTCCATTCAATAAAAAACAATTCGAAGCCCTAACTATCACCGTTTAGCTTTTGACCTGTCAAATGGCATTTTTTGAAAAAATGGGAAATTCCAAACTGTCATAACTGCCGTCCCTCTCATCTCCGCCAAAAGTTATTTATATTATGTTGATCAGCATAGTCCCAAGTACCTCTGTGCAGAATATGAGCGATTTGAAAAATTTCAAATTTTGGATGAAAAATGACAAAGGGGTATGACCCCCTAAAAACACCATGTTTGTCAATAAAAAATATATTTGGGGAGGATCTCACGTTATTATTGAATCTGGAAGTTGTATGGCCCATTTGAATCTTCAATAATATCAATTCTGCGGACCGACAGCACCCTAACCAAGAGTGGTGTGAGCTCGTGAACAGAACTCGAAAATGAAAAATCGAAAAATAAAAAGTTGAATATTTCATTATCTATGGGGGCTACATGGGTGATTCTGGTATCAAAATGTAGGTTCTCGAGGCCGCTCCATTCAATAAAAAACAATTCAAAGCCCTAACTATCACCGTTTAGATTTTGACCTGTCAAATGGCATTTTTTGAAAAAATCGGAAATTCCAAACTGTCATAACTGCCGTCCCTCTCATCTCCGCCAATAGTTATTTATATTATGTTGATCAGCATAGTCCAAAGTATCTCTGTGCAGAATATGAGCGATTTGAAAAATTTCAAATTTTGGATGAAAAATGACAAAGGGGTATGACCCCCTAAAAACACCATGTTTGTCAATAAAAAATATATTTGGGGAGGATCTCACGTTATTATTGAATCTGGAAGTTGTACTGCCCATTTGATTCTTCAGTAATAGCAATTCTGCGGACCGACAGCACCCTCACCTCGAGGGGTGTGAGCTCGTGAACAGAACTCGAAAATGAAAAATCGCAAAATATAAAGTGGAATATTTCATTACCTATGGGGGCTACATGGGTGATTCTGGTATCAAAATGTAGGTTTTCGAGGTCGCTCCATTCAATAAAAAACAATTCAAAGCCCTAACTATCACCGTTTAGATTTTGACCTGTCAAATGGCATTTTTTGATAAAATCGGAAATTTCAAACTGTCATAACTGCCGTCCCTCTCATCTCCGCCAATAGTTATTTATATTATGGTGATCAGCATAGTCCCAAGTACCTCTGTGCAGAATATGAGCGATTTGAAAAATTTCAAATTTTGGATGAAAAATGACAAAGGGGTATGACCCCCTAAAAACGCCATGTTTGTCAATAAAAAATATATTTGGGGAGGATCTCACGTTATTATTGAATCTGGAAGTTGTACTGCCCATTTGAATCTTCAATAATAGCAATTCTGCGGACCGACAGCACCCTTACCTAGAGTGGTGTGAGCTCGTGAACAGAACTCGAAAATGAAAAATCAAAAAATAAAAAGTGGAATATTTGATTACCTATGGGGGCTACATGGGCGATTCTGGTATCAAAATGTAGGTTTTCGAGGTCGCTCCATTCAATAAAAAACAATTCAAAGCCCTTACTATCACCGTTTAGATTTTTACCTTTCAAATGGCATTTTTTGATAAAATCGGAAATTTCAAACTGTCATAACTGCCGTCCCTCTCATCTCCGCCAATAGTTATTTATATTATGTTGATCAGCACATTCCCAAGTACCTCTGTGCAGAATATGAGCGATTTGAAAAATTTCAAATTTTGGATGAAAAATGACAAAGGGGTATGACCCCCTAAAAACACCATGTTTGTCAATAAAAAATATATTTGGGGAGGATCCCACGTTATTATTGAATCTGGAAGTTGTACGGCCCATTTGATTCTTCAATAATAGCAATTCTGCGGACCGACAGCACCCTCACCTCGAGTGGTGTGAGCTCGTGAACAGAACTCGAAAATGAAAAATCGAAAAATAAAAAGTTGAATATTTCATTACCTATGGGAGCTACATGGGTGATTCTGGTATCAAAATGTAGGTTTTCGAGGTCGCTCCATTCAATAAAAAACAATTCAAAGCCCTAACTTTCACCGTTTAGATTTTGACCTGTCAAATGGCATTTTTTGATAAAATCGGAAATTTCAAACTGTCATAACTGCCGTCCCTCTCATCTCCGCCAATAGTTATTTATATTATGTTGATCAGCATAGTCCCAAGTACCGCTGTGCAGAATATGAACGATTTGAAAAATTTCAAATTTTGGATGAAAAATGACAAAGGGGTATGACCCCCTAAAAACACCATGTTTGTCAATAAAAAATATATTTGGGGAGGATCTCACGTTATTATTGAATCTGGAAGTTGTATGGCCCATTTGAATCTTCAATAATATCAATTCTGCGGACCGACAGCACCCTAACCAAGAGTGGTGTGAGCTCGTGAACAGAACTCGAAAATGAAAAATCGAAAAATAAAAAGTTGAATATTTCATTATCTATGGGGGCTACATGGGTGATTCTGGTATCAAAATGTAGGTTCTCGAGGCCGCTCCATTCAATAAAAAACAATTCAAAGCCCTAACTATCACCGTTTAGATTTTGACCTGTCAAATGGCATTTTTTGAAAAAATCGGAAATTCCAAACTGTCATAACTGCCGTCCCTCTCATCTCCGCCAATAATTATTTATATTATGTTGATCAGCATAGTCCAAAGTATCTCTGTGCAGAATATGAGCGATTTGAAAAATTTCAAATTTTGGATGAAAAATGACAAAGGGGTATGACCCCCTAAAAACACCATGTTTGTCAATAAAAAATATATTTGGGGAGGATCCCACGTTATTATTGAATCTGGAAGTTGTACGGCCCATTTGATTCTTCAATAATAGCAATTCTGCGGACCGACAGCACCCTCACCTCGAGTGGTGTGAGCTCGTGAACAGAACTCGAAAATGAAAAATCGAAAAATAAAAAGTTGAATATTTCATTACCTATGGGAGCTACATGGGTGATTCTGGTATCAAAATGTAGGTTTTCGAGGTCGCTCCATTCAATAAAAAACAATTCAAAGCCCTAACTTTCACCGTTTAGATTTTGACCTGTCAAATGGCATTTTTTGATAAAATCGGAAATTTCAAACTGTCATAACTGCCGTCCCTCTCATCTCCGCCAATAGTTATTTATATTATGTTGATCAGCATAGTCCCAAGTACCGCTGTGCAGAATATGAACGATTTGAAAAATTTCAAATTTTGGATGAAAAATGACAAAGGGGTATGACCCCCTAAAAACACCATGTTTGTCAATAAAAAATATATTTGGGGAGGATCTCACGTTATTATTGAATCTGGAAGTTGTACTGCCCATTTGATTCTTCAATAATAGCAATTCTGCGGACCGACAGTACCCTCACCTCGAGTGGTGTGAGCTCGTGAACAGAACTCGAAAATGAAAAATCGCAAAATATAAAGTCGAATATTTCATTATCTTTGAGGACTACATGGACGACTTTGTTATCGAAATGATGGTTTTCGGGGTCGCTGAATTCGAAAAAAAATATTCCAGAGCCATTACTATCATAATTTAGATTTTCACCTGTCAAATGGAGGTTTTTCCAAAAATCGAAATTTCAAACCGTCAGAGTTTCCGTTCTTCTGATCGCATCCAAAAGTTATGTCCTATACCTAATATATTGATCAGCATAGCCCAAATTATCCCCATGCGAAATAACAACGATCATTTCACCTAGCAAGTTTTCGTTTTACTGGTCTATGACGAAATGCAGTATTCCTCAGTCACGCGATTCATTCCGAGCAATTTCCGTCCGACCCAAAACGACGAATCCGCGACATTCATCCACCCCATTTTAATAATATCTCGTAGCAGTTAGTCGAAGGCTGCCGAAACGGCAGACGAACATTCCTATCCAGCCTCTCCACTCGATTCCCATCTCATCCCAGAAAGCAACCGAGGAAAGTAAATTCCGCATGCAGCGAATAAACGTAAATAGAAGTAATTTTATGAAAACATCGTCGAGGAGATAGCCGGCGTGCATTTCCGCCGGAAACGTGCACTCGAACTGATTGGATTATCTTCGACGAAAACTGGATAACCGGAGTCGCGGAAGCTCTTCCCGGAGTCGCGCGACAAGTGCGGAGTTCCGGTCGTTGGAATCGAGTTATTTCCCGGTGAAGATGTGGACCAGGATTCCGAGTACGTCGCACGCATGAAGAGGACGACGGGACCGGGCCCGTTGACATGTGTCGCCGTTAGGTGGCTGGGTTTTTCGTGATATGGGATTCAACGACAGAAAGCTGAGGAGGTTACGCAGATTCAGGTTTTTCGGCAGGGCCAAGGTGTACCTGATGGTGCGGTGGCCTATGCTGGTAAGTTTCAGCACTGTCCATACTCAAAAGCAGGCCCGGATCTACGATTTCTTCTGACCGGGGCAAAAATTCATGATTGCATCCCCCCTCATTTGTTTACTATGTACATATATGAATTCATAGAAAAAACAAAAATAAATAATACAAATGAATAATGAAAATAAAAACTTATAATAAGAAAAATATCCCAAGGAAAGAAATTGGACTTTTTTCTTCACATAGCATCACGCGGCGTGATTTTCTTTCCGCGAACGCATCTATCAGCTCCTCAAAATCTTTTTCGGAAGCAGTTTTGTATTCTATAGCTAAGATCGAGAGGCCATAGAGTCTTTTCTGACTCATTAAGGAACGCAAATAATTTTTATTATTTGCAATTTGATGAAACTGCTTTCACATCTTGCAGACGTGGTAGGCAATGTGCACTATATTCTATATAATGTCAGCTATACTGACATTATTGGGAAAGCTTCTTTCAGATTTTGCCTGTGAAGAATTTGTAGCAGATCTAATGAAGTCGATCTTTCACTTATTTCAGGAACCAATATTTTGAAAACCGCTGGTTTCTAACAAAAATCAACTGCATTCAAGTCTCTTCAATATTTTTGCGCTGAAAGGGTCCCATTTTCTGCAGATCCTCTTTTTGCATGTTTAAAAGGGCATGGCCATTGAGGAATGAGAAATTCGTATGCAGACTCTCTGCGCTTTCTAATCTTTTTTTGATTTCTGACAATAATCTGTCGAAAACAACCTTAATTTCCTCGGAGAATAAACCAACTAGATCCGTTCTTGACTCATCATCGCACATTGCGTCAACCTGCTTTTTCTTCTTGGAAACACGTTTATTTCTAAGAATTGGCTCCACATCCAATTCTTCTGAAAGAAGTGTAGCTTCCGAGATCCAGTTTTCAATAAGTTTTTCTGTCATTCCTTGCAAGATCTTCATAAGATCTTGCATGAACGATAATGAACGTGGAATAACTATATCTCCTTTCTGAATTTCCACGTTGACCATATTGATCTCTCGCAGAATATTATCCCAAATTGTTAGGTTCAGTATGAATCTAAAATCCATCACAGCATGAAGCAAATGACCAGCTTCATACTTGTATTCTGCAACTAGTGAGGATTCTTTGATTCATTCCACAGCCTTCACAACTCCTGGTAAATTATTGAAAGGCATTAACAGCTTGATGTTGAGTCCATCTAGTTTGGCTACTTCCTTTAAAATTTGTTTCGAAATAATGTTGATATTGATGAGAGGGATCTGCAGTTGAAAAAATGTACATGCCTTGTCTGTTATTTTTTTTAATACACTGATTCAACTCGAAATATGAGTGGGACGATACGACAAACACTGATCTGATTGCCAAAACTCACAAACCTTTCTCCAATTCGTTTTGGCCTCATTCATAACATCATCAGCGTTTGAGAATGTGGGAAATCGTGTCCTATAAAAGCTGGACCATAAAATTTGCCCCCTTCCGTTGTGAGCAAAGATTTTACGACAGCCTACTGGACGAGACCCTTTGTGTTGTTGGATAGCATTATAAATCATGTGAAGATTCTGATATATAGCTGCTGTATCGACTGATTCTTCGCATGTCGGGCGGAAGAATTTCTTTAGAAGCCATACGTTATAATCGATTATTTCAGCTGATTTGAGAAAGCTTCGAAAAATATAAATTTTCATTCCGATATGGTTCAATTCACTGTATACAGCATTTGATTCTGTAAAAAACGCCTTCACATATTGCATAGATTGAAATTTTATTTCGTTATACAATTGGCGCCCAATGTGACGCTCTTCAATCCCAAACTTACCATTTACTTACTTTCTAATTCGATAATTTTTGTATGTATTTCGTAACACCTTGGTCGAGTTTTCATGAGTCTATTCATATCCTTTTTTCTTTCGTTGAAAACTTTTTAAATTATTGGATGTGCGAGGATCTTGTCTAGTGATTGAGAAATACGATTTGAAAGACGATGCCTAAACGGAAAAATTCGTCTTATCCATATTTCCTAAAGATTTTCGTACGAATTTCATCCAAAGAGTTCTTTTTATGATTACCACAGTTTCGGTATTCGTTATGGCTTCGGTGCTTATTATAATCGAGAATATTCCAGAAATTTCCCAGGTGCAAACAGCGCGGCGACGTCTCATCCCCCTCAATCCTTTTCCTAATGAAGAACGACCCCCCAGCAGTAAAGCGTGGAAGTACTAACCGTATTTTAAAGCCTACATAGTTACGTAAATTTAATGGACGAATTCGAAGTTTACATATTACGTCTCCCTCGCAAGAAGACGCCGAAGAAGAGGGGGCGATCCGACGAAATTCGTTTCGAATTGCCCCATTCTCGAAATTAGTGGGCGGACTCCGCTAGATGGCGTTGGCGCGAGAGGGTGTCGTGAGAATGTCAGAATGAACATTTGTATGTTTATCTAGGAGGGTGAAAACATGAATAACTCGGGATCCTCCTAGGAGGTCTCTCTGGAATCCGACGATTAAATCCCGAGAATTAATTCTGATGAGTTCTGATGTTCGCAGAGGGTGAATATGTTTTCCCGCGGAGTTGATGTGTTATTCGGGGTTAGGAGGATTGAGTCGGGTAACTGAGAAGCGGGCTCTCTCAGGGCAAAATTGCGATTTATTGGGTTCAAATTATTTCGTCGTATGAGGTGGTAAAGGAGCGCATATGTTCGTGGAGGAGCAGTTGAACCTCAAGGCTGTTTAGGGGCGAGAAATAGAGTTCCAGCTGTAAGTGCTGGTCAATGGGGATATCAACAATGAATTGATTCGTGGATAGCCTTGAATGATGAACACTTTGAACGTAGCAGTATTCAAGCTCTAACAGAAAGATGAGAAAATATTGGGGCTAACAGAATGATTCTTTTGTGATTGGTTCAACAAAGTAAAGATGCATTTTCAGTAGTAATATCCCTAGAACCTTGATAATAGACGAGATAATTTGCTGGAAGCAACTTCGTGTCCAGTGCACAGCTTCGCGGATGATAATACCCTCCATACCGCTTTTTCTCCGAGGGCTCCAATACCAGCCCGCCAAATCAAAAACGAACGAGGAAGAAATGTTAACAACATAAATATGGACTTGGCAACAATTCTTGAATGGGGATCTAATAACTTGGTAGAATTCAACCCAAACAAGACACAAGCATGTCTTTTCTCTAGAAAAGCCGATCTTACTGTGCCCAGCATAAAATTGTCGGGAGTGACCATACCATTGAAGTCATCCATTTCGATGCTTGGCGTTACTGTCGGCAGTAACCTTTCCTGGGATAATCACGTTAGATCCATTGCTAAAAGTGTATCCCAAAAACTTGGTTTTCTGTTTCGTGCCAGGAGCTATTTCACCTCAGGTCAGCTGCTTATGATCTATAAGGCACAGATTCGACCTGTCCTGGAATACTGTTCCCATATTTGGAGTGCTGCACCTAAACACACCCTAAAACTCTTGGATTCCGTACAAAAAAGGGCAATTCGTCTCGTCGGTGATGCCTCGCTTACAAGCTCGCTCACTTCTCTGGAACACCGTAGAAAAGTAGGCGATCTGTCTCTATTTTATAGGTATTTCCATGGGCGATGCTCTTCTGAATTATCAGCAATCGTTCCCCCTCTGGCAGTCTCTTCCAGACTGACCCGTCGAGTTTATGTCTTCACACCCTTTCGTGGTAACTTTGGAGACCTGCAGAACATCTCTCTTCAAAGACTCGTTCATCCAACGAACAGCGAGGCTTTGGAACACATTGCCTAGGGTTCCCCGAAGCATATGACCTCCAGAAATTCAAGAAGAACACCAATTCCTACCTGCTTGCCCTTGGTTCTCACGATGTTCTCTGAACATTCCTTTTCGTGAAAACCACAACATAAAAAAAAGCATTCAGGCTGTAGATCATTCTTCATGGCTAAGCAGTCAATCAGCTTTATTGCCTTGTTCTTCGTTGCGTCCAAAAGTTGCAGACAATAATTTCGTGTCGAAAAGTATCCGAGACGCATTGAGGAGAACTCCGACAATATTTTTCGGTACCAGCAAAGTTGCCTGCAAGATACCCGTCATTTCGAGTACGATCGCCGCATCAATTAGAGAAGTTGTTCGCAGATAGAATTCCCGACTATATTTCACCTAAATGGATTTCCATTATCCGGTAATCAGCGGAAATAAATCATCGTGCGGCATGGACTACGGCATGGCGCGGATCTTTCCGTGCAGAGTTAATATTTCATAAAGTCGACGAGATCTGCACAACGGCACGCCATCGAATTTGCCATCTTGACGTCGACCGAATTTGAGAAAGGACAGCCAGACAACTGCGATATTTATGTCGATGGCGAGAGTTTCGCTAATTCTTTACGTATCGATCCTTCTGCGGCAGGAATTTCCAGTTGGTACAGCAGTTTTATCTCGATATATTTGGTAGTCTGACGGAGCAATGTCTAGGCTGTACTGCGGGTGGGGTAGGGCAGCCCATTTGAGCGTTTTCAAATACGTCTTTCGGATTTAGTCATACAGTACTCAATTTCCTACCTTTCAAATTATTCCCATCGCTTTTGAACGATGGCAAATGGTTGGTTTTCATCAAAAATCCCTTCCCCATATTTGGAGATCCCAACAGTGGGTTAAGAAAGAAACCGCACCTATAACTGAAATTGGCAATTCAAAAATTCTCGCTGGAACTGATACAAAAATTATGATAGCACAAATATGAAGTAAGGTATTCAACGGTCTTTTTTGTATCCAGAGCGGTCACCCATTCAGGTCATGATCGTTCGACTTCCTGATGAAAACAATTTCCCTATTTTCTAATGGCACGATTCGATAGTGAATTTTTTCAAATCAGTCCTGGAAATGGCACAAAATGGGGATTTCCAGTACTTCAAAATATGCACTTTTCTTCCCATGACATAATGAAGGCAGTTTATAACACATTTGTGCCCATTTATTCACTTTGAATTTTGAAGAACTGATTAATTATTCGATATTGAAAATGTGATTTCAACACGTGTAAATTCAAACGTCCCTCTGCTGTGACGTCAGTGGCTCAATTTGTAATATGATTGGTTGAAGTTTGTGATGGAGGAGACAAAGCCCAGAGTAACTGAGAGACACGCCGCTGTTTTCAAGTCTTTGTAAAATCTCTCATTAATATATTCAGTAATCGTATCATATTTGATATGATCACTATAATGTTTTTGAAACATCGTCATATAACAACTTAATTTTCATTAAAGTTGATATAATAGGTACTCATTCTTTGAAAATACAACTACTGATGTGACAACCACGCCTGCAAATTATAAATGAAAACATAACCTTCTTATTTGTCATGATTCTGCATTTCGACGTCTTCTCTGCGTACTATAGAGAATGGCGTTTCTTACAGTTAAGTCTAGGAGTATTCTATACTGTATGATGTAGATGGTCCCTATACACAGTTGCCAAATCAATAATTATTCTTACCACTAATTTGCACTTCTCAAAATAAAAATAATTATTAATGCTTCCTAACTTAGAAGACCGGCCTATATATTACCAATTCTTACCTGAGTAGACTAGGGATAATTATTTTTGATTGAATTTCTCACCTATCTGCTTACTTAAACCTTCATTATCTTCAATTAAGAGGTCGTAAATTGAATGATATTATGAAGCTTTATGGAGTACAAATGAAAATGTCATGATGATAAAAGAAAAACATCCAAAATCAACATTATTTTATGATATTATTAGGAAAGTGAAAGCAAGGGTTCTTTCTGTCTAATTTTTTGTGTGATTTGGCAATGCTGTTGTCTTTATATCAGCAGCACGTCATGACGAGTAGGTACAACCAATCAAAAATCTCTCTAGCCACAGACGTCACACGATTTCCCGCTCTTTCTGATCGTTTGAATTCGGTAGATTATTTTTGAGTTTTCAATATGTTTTTGAGGGTATAAATTGATGAAGAAAAAATTTAAAAAAAATCACGAATTACGTGAGAATCCAATATGTCAAAATATATTCTTTCTGAAAATTACTGGAAATGCCCATTTCCCTATTTTCTAATTGCACGATTCGATCGTGAAGGAAATGGCATAAAATTATAAAAATTCTGTATTATGTGTGACGCACTTCACTTGCGCCTTTAACTAAATTTAATGAGAAAATTGTTATTTAATGCTTAGCGAAAATAATAAGTGGGATTCATTATTCAATTAAAAATCCTACAATAGTGATACAAAAAATATTTTTGGCAGTTTTCCACCTTAATTACTAAGGTTCGAAAATTTCTCATCAAACATTGAAAATAAAATGCACAGGGTGAAATTTTTGAGAAAGACAAAAAAAACAAAATCTCAGAGCTAGTATTATGAACTAGTAGCCAGTAGCTGGTCCAAGTGTTTTTGCGGGTTCCTCTTGCATTTGAGATGGATCCTCATCGAGCTCCGCCTCTAATTCTTCATCCATAAACTTTGATGGCGCTCAGGATGAACTTCCTGTTCGGTACTCATCTTGAATGGCCTTACCTATATGGCGGTGTAGTTCTGGGTTCCTTGTCGTCTGCTGAAGGGATTCCTCAATTGCCTCAAATGCGGAGCGAATTGAAAGCGTAGATATTGATGAAGAATATGAATCTCCAGAACAATATCGTAATAACAAACGAACTCATTTCATAGCAAATTAGTTTCCTGATTTCCGAGATGTATCGACTTGCTCATCAAGACTGATGAGAACTCTGCCATCAAATTCGTTTCAGAACTCCATAATTCATATTCCGGAGAGAAGAAATAATATTCTCTTTTCGTTGTTTTCTGGAACAACAAGGTATTTCGAGAATTCCATGAATATTCCTTGAGTGCCGGCTCCTTAATTCCCGTCGTACAGAAATACGAATTAATTTTCATTGGGCGAAAAGGCAGTCGACGATTCCCAGAGCAATTTTCGGGATATCTCGAAGGGATAACTCTTTGCTGAAACGTGAATGACGTAGCGGCCTTTTCGGCTTTTCGCTTTTTCATTGTTTCGTCAAGCCGGATGCATTCCTGTGCTCCATCTTCATCAATTCGGTTTGAAGTTGGGTTTTCTTTACGTAATTTGCACGAGAACGCATAGAGAAGGTTAGCAGAGAAGCAGATAAGAATTCCCTTGCCATACGAGGTTGTATTGATATCTAGTTAGCCTAGACCAGTTGCATGCATAAACAAAACATTGCGATACCATATCAACGAACAATAACTAATTAGAAGTGTCAGTGTAGAGTTCGCGTCAAAAAATTAAACCAGAGTTACGAAATAAATTTAAAAAAAAGATGTCCACCGAAATTGTAAAAATCGAAAAATTGGAGTATCGAGCCATCATCAAGTACATGTATTCAAAAGGGTTAAGAGGTACGCAGATTTACGAAGATATGCTTAATACCCTTGGTGATCAATGTCCTTCGAATGCGACCGTGAAAAATTGGACTGCAAGCTTCAAAAGAGGTAAATTTTCCATTGAAGATGATGTCCGATCGGGAAGGCCAGTTTCTGTGTCAGTCCCCGAAAATATCGATGCAGTTCATCATGTGATTTTATCAGACCGTCGAATTGGGCTAAAACGGATAAGTATCTGAAGCACCGAAGATTTCATACGAACGCGTTCATCATATTAGTTCACGTCAATTTGGACATGAGAACAATTTCTGCAAAATGGATCCCCAAATGTTTGAATGTTGACCAAAAGCGTGCAAGGGTAGAAGCATCGCGTTCGATCTGTGCTCGATTTGAAAACGATGTAGACTTCTTAAACCGAATTGTAACTATGGATGAGACTTGGGTACATTTCTACGATCCAGAAACAAAGCAACAATCGATGGAATGACGACACTCTGGGTCTTCAAGACCTAAGAAGTTTCGTGTCCAAAAATCTGCTGGAAAAGTTCTTGCTTCAGTTTTTTGGGATTGCCATGGTGTAATCATGATTGATTTTTTGGATAAGGGTAGAACAATAACTGGAGATTACTATTCGACATTACTGACCACTCTACGGGAAAAAATTAAAGAGAAAAGACGCGGAAAGCTATGCAAAGGTGTTTTGTTTTTACAGGACAACTCCCCACAGTATACAAATCTCATGTTTCCATGCAGAAAATTCGTGATTTAGGGTTAGAATTACTAGAACACCCCCCTTATTCACCAGATTTGGCTCCGTCCGACTATCATCTCTTTCCTCAACCGAAAAAAAGTTTAAAAGGTCTCAAATTTTCTTCCTACGAGGAGGTAATAAAAGCTGTGGAGGACTGGTTTGCAGAGCAAGAAGAAACTGTTTTTTTGAAAGGTCTGAAGACGTTGCAGGTTCGCTGTAATAAACGTATTTAATTAAGAGGAGAATATGTTGAGTAATAAAATATTTCGACATTGAAATTTTGTTTGGTTCTGTAGTAAGCTAAGAATTTTTCTATATATCCTCGTACATCACCCGTGAATTAAATTGGGCCAGTATTGATAAATTGTGGCATCTAATGGGATATTCTTAGATGAATTGGGCTTTTTTCATACCTTCAAGGGCTTCAAGTACTTCGCTGTCAGTATTGGAAGATTCCTGCTAGATATTTTCACGACTGGGCCATTTTCACTGACAGAATGACGACAAATAACGGGCTGGATATACTGGAATACGAAAAGAAAACCGAAAAGGCACTTTGCATATCTTGGGAACCGTTGCTTCCTACACATCTAATTTCATGGATACACGGGTGGGGAACTTTCTTAACATCAATCAGAATTTCAAATTCGTACGGCAAAAACTTGTATATCAGTTACTAGGAGAAGACCCAACTGAACCTTCTTTCAGGGGGATGGACCAAACAGGTATCTATCGACAAACAACCGGTGCCAACGTGAAAAAAAAAAAACGATCCCGAGGCGTATTCATCGCGCCTTGGCCGACAAAAAATGTTTTTCCACTGGCGGCATCGATGTAACAAAAACTGATTTATTTGCGATTTTCCTTTATTCCAGTCCGCCCCGTCTGCTAATGGAAATACGTTTCGGATTGGATGGCCCCTGGCGTCCTTGTATCTTTCGCCATTACATGGTTTCGGCAGGTGATATTGAATTCGTGATGGGACTCGTCTCGACGAGATTTTCCCGGGAATATTCTCCCCGTTTTTCCGACGTTCGATTCTGAGGTTTTGCCGTATGACGGATTCAAGGGATCGTTGCGGATTCTGTTTCGATTCGTGATTTTTCAATATTTACGGTTCGCTTATTGTGGAGTCCCGTTGGTATCAGAATTTGATTCATTCGGGATCTGTGACAGATTCAATTTTTAATGGGTTTGAATCGAACACCACGGTAGCTCAATTTTAATGAAAGTTAACTCTACATTGACTGAATATGTGCAAACAAAAATGGTCATGTTTGGCATGTCCCAACTCCCACTGCTTCAACGCAGATACACTGCGCAAAAAAAATTAACGTACATTCTGAAAATCTCAATTTTAATGAGAGTTAACTCTACATTGACTTTATAACTTATTTTTTATGTTCTCTCGAGAAGGTTTTGAACGAAACAAGACACATTAAATGGAAGAAAAATTCAGGATTTCACCGAATCTTATGTGAAAGAAGAAAAATGAACAATTTTCAAAATACTGAAATGCTGATAAGTGATTTAATTCTTGGTATTTCCACCCCTTGCGTTAATTACAGCTCGGCAACGACGGCTCATACTCAAAATGAGTGATCTTAAAATGTTCTGATCTAATCCTTCCCAGATTTCTCCGAGTTGGATTCCAAAGTCATTAAGAGTAGCTGGATGATTTTCTGAACTTCTCAGCCTTCTATTGAGGTTTTCCCAAACCAGCTCAATCGGTTTGAGATCTGGACTTCTTGCTGACCATTCCATTCGAGAGACTTCAACCTCTTCAAGGTACTCCTGAACGATGCGCGCACGATGGGGTCTGGCATTATCGTCCATAAAAATGAAATTTCCACCAATGTAAGGGGCAAATGGCACTACATGCTCTTCAAGAATGTTCCTTATATACTTATCAGCATTCAAAGCTCCATTATCAACGACCACTAGGTCTGTGCGAGCAGTCCAAGATATTCCACCCCATACCATAATCGATCCTCCCCCGAAACCAGTAGGAAATTGCACTGAGCTTATCTTTCATGTGGACGTCTGTATACAAGGGAACGTCGATCAAAATGGTAGAGGCAGACTCTAGACTCATCTGTGAAGAGAACTCTTTCCCAATCGGCCTCTTCCCAATGGATATGCTCTCTCGCAAAATCCAAACGCGCCCTTCGATGGGCTGTGGTAACAGCTGGGCCTCTTGCCGCGACACGAGTCCTTAAATCATATTCTCTGAGGCGATTTCTTATTGTCTGAGTGCTAATTTGCAACCCATGAGTTGGCTCAAGCTGATTTTGAAGGAGGCGAGCGGTTGCAAACCGTTGTCTCAACGAAGAAACTCTCAAGTAACGTTCTTGAATGGCAGTTATTACCCGTGGTCTACCCTGTCCTGGTCTTCGGACATTCATACCTGTCTCCCTGAATCGCTTCAACATTCTGGACACACTTGTATGGGAAACTCCAAACCTTTCTGCAATTCTTGTGTATGTCCACCCTTCTTCTCGCAAAACTACCGCTTAGGCACATTCCTCTAGGGTCAAATTGCGTGTTTCGCGTTGCATAGCGATCGAGTGTAGAAAATCAAACGAAAAAAAAAACTATTTATCAATAGAATTGATCGAGAACAACTGATTTTAGAATGGAGCCAATACATTCAAAATCTGATAATATTATCTTTTTTTATTCTTGCTGGGAGAAAACATCTGTAGGTATTGTTTCCGGCTATAACCGCTAAAGACACTCGCTGCATCAGGCTTCCTTCAACTCTTCCTTCATTTTCGCTTAATTGAATTTCATATCAACACAAGATGTTTTATTCACAGCCTCCCTATCCCGGTCGTAAGTTGACGTATCCCGTTTTAAAGAGCGCCCGAGGAGGAGAGATCGAATCGAATCTGAATGCATTAAAATAAACAAGACGTATTCGAGTGAGCGAGCTCCCGTCTGTGAATGGGGATGAGGAGGACTTCATCCGAGCCAGAGAAGATAAGAAATCGGAGCGAAGAAGCACAGACGCTCGATAAGGTTTATGGGGTGAAAATGCAGGGCGGGAGAACAAAGGAGACGAGGAGCGGGACGCTTGTATTCGGGCAGTCAACAGTTTAATTCAATTAAGAGATTATGCAACATTTCCGATTTTCCTCGTCCCGGAATCGGAGGAAATTCGAGACAGCCAATTGGACGGATGGGTTCGGAAAGCGGACTGATTTGTTTTCCTGATATAGGACGAGTCTGCAATCGCTTTAACGTGTTCGGATGGAATGTTTATTTCGATATCCCATCCTTCTTCGCGTGGAGTAATTGGAAAGAATTCTTCGACTGTTCGGATTTTGTGAAAGCACCCCCTTGAATGTTGGACTGGCAAGCTATCTGCTTCAAGGTATTTTTTTTATAATACACTGCGCAAAAAAATTTTCGCACATTATGGAAATCTCAAATTTATTCTACAACTGAAGGTGTTCTCAATGATAATTATTTTTATCAGAATTATGCATGCATATGTTATCCACTTTCAACGTTTTTCTTCAATACAGATGTTTCCTCCCAGCAGGAATAAAAAAAGATGATATTATCAGATTTTGAATGTATTACCATTCTAAAATCAGTTGTTCTCGATCAATTCTAGTGATCAATAGTTTTTCTTTCGTTTGATTTTCTACACTCGATCGCTATGCAACGCGAAACACGCAATTTGACCCAAGAGGAATGTGCCCAAGCGGTAGTTTTGAGAGAAGAAGGGTGGACATACACAAGAATTGCAGAAAGGTTTGGAGTTTCCCATACAAGTGTGGCCAGAATGTTGCAGCGATTCAGGGAGACAGGTATGAATGTCCGAAGACCAGGACAGGGTAGACCACGGGTAACAGCTGCCATTCAAGAACGTTACTTGAGAGTTTCTTCGTTGAGACAACGGTTTGCAACCGCTCGCCTCCTTCAAAATCAGCTTGAGCAAACTCATGAGGTGCAAATTAGCACTCAGACAATAATAAATCGCCTCAGAGAATATGATTTAAGGCCTCGTGTCGCGGCAAGAGGCCCAGATCTTACCCCAGCCCATCGAAGGGCGCGTTTGGATTTTGCGAGAGAGCATATCCATAGGAAAGAGGCCGATTGGGAAAGAGTTCTCTTCACAGATTAGTCTAGATTCTGCCTCTACCATTGTGATCGACGTTCCCTTGTATACAGACGTCCACATGAAAGATAAGCTCAGTGCAATTTCCTACTGGTTTCGGGGGAGGATCGATTATGGTATGGGGTGGAATATCTTTGACTGCTCGCACAGACCTAGTGGTCGTTGATAATGGAGCTATGAATGCTGATAAGTATATAAGGAACATTCTGGAAGAGCATGTTGTGCCATTTGCCCCATACATTGGTGAAAATTTCATTTTTATGGACGATAATGCCAGACCTCATCGTGCGCTCATCCTTCAGGAGTACCTTGAAGAGGTTGAAGTCTCTCAAATGGAATGGCCAGCAAGAAGTCCAGATCTCAATCCGATTGAGCAGGTTTGGAACAACCTCAATAGAAGGCTGAGAAGTTCAGAAAATCATCCAGCTACTCTTAATGACTTAGGAATCCAACTCGGAGAAATCTGGGAAGGATTAGATCGGAACATTTTAAGATCACTCATTTTGAGTATGAACCGTCGTTGCCGAGCTGTAATCAACGCAAGGGGTGGAAATACCAAGTATTAAATCACTTATCAGCATTTCAGTATTTTGAAAATTGTTCATTTCTCTTCTTTCACATAAGATTCGGTGAAATCCTCAATTTTTCTTCCATTTAATGTGTCTTGTTTCGTTCAAAACCTTCCCGAGAGAACATAAAAAATAAGTTATAAAGTCAATGTAGAGTTAACTTTCATTAAAATTGAGATTTCCAGAATGTGCGTTAATTTTGCGCAGTGTATATAGATAGCAGTTGAAGGTGATCTTCATAAATATCTCATTGAAATTGCTCAGGTCCCAACCTGTGTATTTTCCTCATACCCCGAAGATGACAATGCTATTTCCTCTTGTCGGTCCCATCGATTTCTGACAGAATCTATATACACAAAATTTGGACTTGCCTATCTTCGACCTCTGGCTCTACCAGCCCCTACGGCCTCGATGATTATCCCTTCGACACCACTGATTGATACACGAAACCATTACATCGCCCAGGTCTATTAAAGGGGTTGTTGCACGACATAACGATGCTCAGACAACGTGTTTATCTTGCCAGCATTGGTGAACACAAAGGACATTCTTACCGCAAAAGACAAGGGACAATGGGATTGAATACAAGCTAATAAACGTGGGGGAAACAAACAAAAAGTATTGATGGAATTGGGGGTAGACTGGAATGGTGTCACTCCTGACAATTGATTGATGATGGTCATGCAAAAAATTATTTGATGAGCAACGGAACCATGTAGGCAATTCGAAAAATATCGCTTTGAGGGCAAGTGAGGTCTTCATACTTTGAAGTCTCTTCAATCTTTTTACTTATCAAACCTCTTCAAGTGCCTAGCAAGGTCTTTTGCTTCTATATTTTCGAAAGTATGGCAGTTTCATTGAGGTTTCCGTTTCCAAATACTTCACTGCTTCTTCGGATAAGGGCGCATGTAGACTACTTTCAAATTCAATGGCTTCCAAAGTAAACTCAGAATTTGGTTATTCTGAAACTTCATCATCAAACAGCCACATTCATCCTCACATACCTATTCTCCTACGGAAGCCGTTAACTTCCTACAGTCTTTTGTCGAGTGTATACTGGATTTTAAAACATAATTCACAATTCAGCCGAGAGCGAAGCAACGACGAAAACAATTAGTACGCGACATTAAAATTGATTAAATTGCCTCCTCGAAAGGCATCCTGAATAATAACTATGGAATTTGTACTGCGTTAAGACGACGGGACATTTGAACAGGTCTAAGCTCCATCTTTGTTTGGGGAGAGACTCCATCCAACGAGGATTCAATCTGAATTTGCATTCGCAGATTATCTTGATTGGACAGCATTCAGCAGTTTGACGAGAATATTTCTCATTCATTATGGCCGGATGTTCGACTATTCCAAAACAGGAACATGGAGAACTGGTGTCTTACTCTTATCTTCAAAACTGTTTGAATCATAATATGCCATGTTATGAGGACATGACTTGATGGCAGATCTACTAGTACTATTACTAATACTAACTATTTCTGCCTGAAAGATGCTGAAACAGGAGTCCCACGATGGTGAGCATTTGGTGTCAGGCTCTTTCTTTTGAAAGTCTATGCAAGGAAGGCACTGGCAATAAGAGAATCAGGAATCAGAAAGCCTGGTCATCTTTGACCAAATAGATCCCAAGCCCTCGAAAAGAATACCATCGAATGGTACACAGAGGCCAGCACTCTTGCCAGTACTCATTAGTGTTCCAGATGAACTCAAAGGAAAGGCAGAATGCTTCTATATTTATGTGTCTCTGTCTGAAGTAGAGTCACCTTGAGGTTTTTGTTATGAACCTAGAGCCAATGAGATGCTGACAATATTCATTCTAGATCCCTTTATCAAACGCGCACCTTGATATTGATTGATGTCAGATAGTTCTTAATACCAATAAACCGAAGACATCGGATCCCACAAAAGCTGTTACTTCCCATTGGATGAATACAACGCCAGAACTTCCAAGTTCATACAATAATAATTCCATCCTTTGACCTGGTTTGATAACAGCCCTCTTCGGTTAAATTCGCTGAGACCACGATCTCGTCGGTTACATTAACAACTTCGTTAACTACACCTGATAAATTTTCCGCATATGGAGAAACATCTTGAACAGCGTTTTCACATTACGAGGGTAATTTCTGGCTGTTTTAATGATCTCAGTTATGCCACCCCTGAACGAGAGGAGCGTGCAAGGAATCTGTAGCTATTCACCCTTCGAATAGGGCGACTCGATTATTTGGATCATCTCTGATATGGTTGAAGTGAATTCACGTCGAAGAAAGAGATGAAGTCTTCTTGAAATCGTTTCTTCTGTTGCCTTCAGAATTGGCAAAGGTTCATGACTTTTAAGGAACTGAGGGTTGACGTTTTCCAAGATTATAGGAGTTATTTGAAGGGTGTACTTTTGTCGATTACCGTTATTGGTACTCTCGCAGATGTCCAGATCGAAAACTCTACTGCTTGAAGTTGAAGTTTGTCTATAGCGATATAGCTATTCATACAGATTGTCAAGCTGCTATTAAAGCACTGAGCTCCTACGTCATTGACTCAAAGCTGATTTGGGAGTGCCGAAACAAAGTCAATGAGGTAGGCAAGAAGAATAAGGTCTTTTTAATCTGGGTTCCCGGTCATTCGGGAATCGTAGGAAACGAAGAGGCCAATACACTGGCCAGAAAGGGCGCACAAACGCCACTCACTGGCCCAGAACCCTTCTGTGGTATAGGAAAATGCACCTATAAGAAGGAGTTTATGCTGAAGGAGAAAATCGCAGGAGAAAAACTCTGGCGGAATCTCCCAGGGATGGATCACTCCAAAAAGTTCCTCCGGAACTTTGAAACTGCTAGATCCAAAAAATATCTGGATCTCAGTAAAAACCAACTTCACTTACTCACTGGCTTTCTCACAGGACATTGTCGCCTAAAGAAGCATCTGTAGAGAATGGGTTTATCGGACACTGATGAGTGTAAATTCTGTGGGTAGGAGGAAGAAACTCCTATTCACCTGGTTACGGAATGCTATGCCATTTCAAGTCAAAGGAAAGAGTGCTTTGGACAAGAAACTTGTAGAAGTGGGGAGTTATCCTCCTTGAAGCCGTCCCAGATAATGGATTTCATCAAATCTCTGGAACTGGAGGGCGAGCTGTAGGAGGCGCGATGATAACAGCTCTGTCAAGGGGCACAAAAGACCTTAAGGTCGCAGTGGACTGTAACCCCTTTTTACTATAACTATAGTTAATAATTCAATCAAACAGTCTACTGGGTTTCTGGTCAGTTGGGAATAGAAGGAAGGGAGGAGGCCATCAGGCAGGGCTTGCTACTGTCGTATGTTTGGTAGTATGGTATAATTGGTGATAAGAACTCGTTGAATTCAACGTTCGGACCAATCAGAATACAAGTATCCTACGCGGTCAGATATAAGTAGAGATTTAGTGGTAGTAGAATTAGTAGTCTCTTGTAATACCACAAAGACAAACCGACTGAAGGACCTGGTTCTAGATGGCGGTCTTAATTCTCGGTCAAGATTGATAAAGCGGTTTGCACCGAGCATTTCCTAGATGAAAATTCCGCCGTTCATTAGGGTCTGCTCCAGGCTCCAAGACGAATGTCGGCCATCAATCGATGAAACAACAGCAAATTCCCTCGGGTCAACTATTCCGACATAATTGAGCTGCCCCAATCATATAAATTGATGGAGTTCAATTCCGGGCTAATCAGATATACATTGGGTCAAGACGGACGGGAGTTGGGCAGACTCCAGTAGTGTTCCCGACCCTAATATGCTCGTTCCAAGATCGATCTGCAGATCTAATTGGTATTGGAGAGCGTCTTGGTGGCGAATAGGACTCGGTTTGATCATGACGATGAAATTCGTCTTGTTTAGAACAGGACTCGAACGATTTGAATGGAAATTTGTTATAGGAATTTAATATTAGGTCGGTTTACCAGTGTGTCGATCGATAACGAGGATATATTAAAAAATTCTTAGCCTACTATGGTACCAAACAAAATTTCAATGTCAAAATATTTCATCACTCAACATATTCTCTTCTTAATTGAATGCATTTATTACAGCGAACCTGCAACGTCTCTAGACCTTTCAAAAAAATGTTTCTTCTTGCTCTGCAAACCAGTCCTCCACAGCTTTCATCACCTCCTCGTTGGAAGAAAATTTAAGACCTTTTAAACTTTTTTTCAGTTGAGGAAAGAGATGATAGTCGGACGGAGGCAAATCTGGTGAATGAGGAGGGTGTTCTAGTAATTCTAACCCTAAATCACGAATTTTTTGCATGGCAACATGAGATTTGTGTAGGTACTGGGGCGTTGTCCTGTAACAACAAAACACCTTTGGATAGCTTTCCGCGTCTTTTCTCTTTAATTTTTTTTCCGTAGAGTGGTCAGTAGTGTCGAATAGTAATCTCCAGTTATTGTTCTACCCTTATCCAAAAAATCAATCATGATTACTCCATGGCAATCCGAAAAAACTGAAGCAAGAACTTTTCCAGCAGATTTTTGGACACGAAACTTCTTAGGTCTTGGAGACGCAGAGTGTCGCCATTCCATCGATTGTTGCTTTGTTTCTGGATCGTAAAAATGTACCCAAGTCTCATCCATAGTAACAATTCGGAAGTTTAAGAAAACTACATCGTTTTCAAATCGACCACAGATCGAACGCGATGCTTCTACCCTTGCACGCCTTTGGTCAACACTCGAACATTTGGGTATCCATTTTGCAGAAATTTTTCTCATGTCCAAATTGACGTGAACTATATAATGAACGCGTTCGTATGAAATCTTCAGTGCTCCAGATATCCGTTTTAGCCCAATTCGACGGTCTGATAAAATCATGTCATGAACTGCATCGATATTTTCGGGGACTGACACAGAAACTGGCCTTCCCGATCGGTCATCATCTTCAATGGAAAATTTACCTCTTTTGAAGCTTGAAGTCCAATTTTTCACGGTCGCATACGAAGGACATTGATCACCAAGGGTATTAAGTATATCTTCGTAAATCTGCTTAACTCTTAACCCTTTTAAATACAGGTATTTGATGATGGCTCGATACTCCAATTTTTCGATTTTGTCAATTTCGGTGGACATCTTTTTTCTTTAATTTATTGTGTGATTCTGGTTTACTTTTTTGACGTCGAACTCTACACTGACACTTCTAATAAGTTATTGTTTCTTGATATGGTATCGCAATATTTTGTTTATGCATAGAACTGGTCTGGGCTAACTAGATATCAATACATCCTCGTATTCGGCTTTAAGTTCATTACTGACTTTATTATTGATGACAAAATTTTGTTTCAGGGAAATGACAGTTGGCAAGGAAACGACAGTGATCAGGTGAGAATACAGCTTTATTATATGATTATTCTTGATCTAGGAAAGCGCAAATCCATCTAGAAAAGGTTACATGCAGAGCTACAAATTCAAGAGCGTGCTTCTCATCAAAAGCCATGTTATCGAATTCATAAGCGTATGAACATCATAGCTGAACTTCTGAAAGAGATATTTGAAGACAAAATTCGAATAGAAGAGTTTCTATGGCATCTTTTCGTTGATTTCTTCAAACTATTTATCTGAAAATAACAAGACTCAGAGTTAAGGAATAATTCATAGACCATAATACGGCACTCTTTGTTGTCGACTTTTTCTCAATTCGCTTTACAAACTTAAAGTCATAGACCCACCCTGTTGAACATTCGCCGCAAAAAGTAGCTCGAGACGGAGCCCGAAAGCCTCTTCGGTGTTAGTCCTTGTTTTCCTTGTGGAGTAACTGCTTCGTCCCCCATAAAATATGCAGGGTGCGAGCTCGAGGAGACGATACAAACTACCCGCAAAGTCTTCGGATGCTCATCCCCCGAAACAACTTATATTTCGTAAAGTTCTGTCGTGTCTTCGCTGGTCGAACATTAGGGCCCAAATTGCCCAATTAGCCGAAGAAGTTTGAATATTTGGCGGAGTGGGATGTGAGTTTTTGGGGCGAAGACTTTCGCGTCTGCGGAAGGCGGCCATAATTTCTTCGGTTCGCGCCAAGTTATATCGGTTTATTGTTTATGAAAGTTATTCCGAATCATGACCCGTTCCGGAATTTATTATAACTCGAGAATGCAGTGCTTGGTCGAGAACGAAAAAGGAAAATGAGGTTCGAGAGCTTGATGACGGCAAAATTAACGTCCCATTTAAAATTACGAAGTTAATGACAAGCGAACTGTATTCCATTTTGAAATCATTGAATAGCGATATTGTGTTTATCAATAACGGTGTCGTAAACTTGATAGCGTCCGGTTAGAATGACGAGTTTCACCGAAATAGGTGTGAGACTTCAATTCCACTAATGATAATGTAAGTATTTCAGACTGACTGATAACTAATTTTACGAAATAATTCAAAAGCAACGTACTGCACGGAGTAAATTAAAATGTAGATAAAGTGAGTAGATCGGCTCTAGCAAATTGAATTTTAAATAGCATGATGCTTATGCGCTTTCTAAGCGGCATGAATGAATTTCACTGTTATTGTTTTGAAAAATTTTTTTTGTAGAGTTTAATTCAAAAAATAATGGAAAAATTGTTTCCATAGTATAACGAGAAAAAAAAGTATTAATTGGGTAAAAAGAAGTGACCTGTTCTTACTTTTTCCTCATTTTGGTCATTCTACAATCATCCAGTTAAAGCAGGAATAAAATTGGTTTTAATTATTCGTTCGTTAAGTGATATCAATCACGAATGAATTAGGCCATTCTTGTTTACTGAAAAATATTAGTTGTTCATGAGAAAAATTCCCATATCGTTCTTAACCAATAAAATTTATGAATGAAAATGTATTCATAATTAACTATGTATTTTCTGTTCAATTCAATTAATTATCCTCAGTGGTTTTTTTACGATTTTTTGTTTCCGAAAAAAATAAAAAATTTCAGGTCTGACCAATTTATCAACAGTTATTTTTTTTTCGATTTTTTATCAGTTATTAAAATAAATCGCCGAATTTTTTTACCAGGGTTCCAAAAAATCAATTTCATCCTAAAAAATCAAATCGATCGATTTTATTCATTAGAATTAATTTTTTCGAATTACATACATACATATTAAAATTTTTTTCATAATTGAAATTAGTTTTTTATTTTTTTCTCAGAATTAATCGTGTTATGAAAATATCAATACGTTTTTCCTAAAATTATTTTTTTAATGTGCTTCATACAACTTAAAACATTATAAAGCTCACAGATAATTTTTTAAATCAGTTAATTGAATCGTGATTTGAATCCATTATTTTAATCATGAAATTCGAATCATAAAATACCTGCATAATATAACAGGAAAAATGTTATAAATGAAAATTTTTTATTTGTAATGTTTTATCATCTGCCTCAATATTTTCGAGAAAGATCAGAATCCCATCTGAATATACAGTGTTACAGCCAAATGGAATGAATTCGATAACGAATAAATGAGGGGGTGTTAGGAAAAACGTTCGGACACGTCGATTTGTAATTTTAAATTCGCATATTTTTCAAGAAAATAAAATAATATAGGGTGTTCCATGCGACCGTGGCCAATACCAACCTTCTTATTTCAAATGCAACCTCCTGTATATTATTTATTTTTTCGATTCTTCAGAGAATTCTAGACACAATTCATGCATAATGTCCTATACCTATCTTTAACTATTTCGGAAGTATTAAGTGTTACTAAGGCTATGAGAATAAACAAATCTGTTTTTGTTTTTTTTAATTTCTTCTCAGTGATGGTTTTTGCTTACTTTCTTCATATCAAGTGGTAAATGGGAAATAAGTATTGAGTGTAATGTATCGAATTTGTGAAATAAAATAATTTTCATTTAAAATTTTAATTTTTGTAAAAAATCTGAAAACACTTAATATTTCCGAAAAAGTTGAAGATAGGTATAGGACATTGTACATGAATTATGTCTAGAATTTTCTGAAGAATCCAAAAAATAAATAATATACAGAGGGTTTCATTTGAAATAAGAAAGTTGGTATTGGCCACGGTCGCATGGGACATCCTATATAATTTTATTTTCTTGAAAAATATGCGCATTTAAAATTACAAATCGACGTGTCCGAGCGTTTTTCCTAACATCCCCTCATTTATTCGTTATCGAATTTATTCCATTTGGCTGTTACACTCTGTATGTATATCAAATAAACAGAACATCTTATATTTATTGGAAAGCGAAAACGAAACAAATTACAATCAGTTCTGAACTGGAAAAATTCTTCCAAATTCACAGGACCTATTTCTGTGAATTTAGGATAGTTTTTCGAGATTTTCGAAATACACGTACGAGAACGATTTAAAATTATATCTATATTATTTTATATAAAGTTTTAATATAATTTCCTCAACATTTCCTAATGGATAATTGACCATCATAATACTTCACAATTAACTGAAATTTTAAAATTAAATCAAATAAATTTACAAATTTTATTTCTGCGAAACGAAGATCGACGGTTCACTTTGTCGACAGCCACATCGTTATTTTCTGACGTTGCATGCACCGATTTGACCCGAATCTACATTCTTTCGGCTTCGCCTCGCTTCGGGTCTATGTGCGACTACCGTCGACTTGGTGCAAGCCACAAGTGGTTGGACAGAAATGCCATCGAATTTTATCACTTATTTTACCGGTAAAATGTTATTATTGTGTCGAATAATGACTGAACCCGCTAAAGATAATCTGAGAATGTAGTTTCGGCGTTTCGAGAACTATCGTGAAGGTGTAAATTTCAACATTAGCCTTGCTAAACTGAAGTTAGACGTTTGTGCCATTTCTGTTTACAGTTTTTTGGTATAGTGACATTTTTCCAGTGTGTGTGGACTGCACTGTCATATTGTGAATGGTTTTGTTAATTAGCCGATGAATTTTCGGTGTGGAAGTGATTTGTGTCGTTAAATTGACGGGTAGATCGGTTTTGGTATTTAACATAACCTCAAAACTTCAAAATTGCCAACTGATTGATCTGTTTTCGTCTGGTCTCCGCCCATTCATAATTATTATTTGTTTGGGGAACTTTGCTTTCGATTTATAATTCAAAAAATTCGGTAACTGTTTAGAACTATTCATATCATATGAATTAAATAAATGTTTCCTCACACTAATTTTCAAATTGATAATTCATAAAATTAGTTTTGAAAAATATACTCTTCCTTGATTCCTATTTCATTGAAGTTAATTTTAAAATTCACTGCGATTTTTAATTCCATACGAAATACATATGAATTCATTCAGAAAATTGAGATAGTGATTTAATTGTGTCAATCCAGTTTATTTGTTTACAAAGATAAATTTTGGTGACAGTGTTACAGTTCAGTGGACATAAAAACAAATAACAGTTAAATCGTAATTTTCGAATATGACCACCAGGAAAAAAAAGAAGGAAGAAGGTTTTATGAAGAAGGTTTCTTCCCTCTTCAACTTAGATACGGTGAGTTGATAAGTTGAATTTTTAAACCACTAACAAATTAAATTTATATTTTGCTCGATATTTTGTGTTTGTTTCAAAAATTATTTCGCGTACATAAAATGATGTGAAAAAATTATTTCAGCGTGATATTTCACCATTTCTTCACTCCTTCATATTCAAGGAAACAAGATTAGTGATTTAGTAGTAGGAATTTGAGGTTTTTTATCCATTAATTATAAATTAATTTATGGATCGATAAAAGTGCACCTTATGCGCAGTAACGGATTCCTAATTAATTATTTATTAATAAATACATATTTTCATTGATCTTTGACCATACACATTTAAGCAATGCATTCAAGAAATTTTTAAGAGATAAAATATTGGTTATAATAATTTATAATTTTTTTTCCGATAATTACTCGTTGTTTTGAAATATATTCACGATTTGCCTATTTGAAATAAGAAGTTGATGTTTAGAAAGTTTCGTGGTTTTCATTTTACTTTGAAAAAAATGTATAAAAGACGAATTTGGGCTTTGAATGTTTTAGAAAAATTATTTGACGTGCTTTTAGCGATGAAACTACTGAAGCGATAAATCTTAATGGAGTAGCATGATGTTCCGTCGTTCATTACCCTTTTGGCTGTACAGAATTTTTTTTGCGTATTAATTTGGGGAAAAATATAAGAATATGAACAGAATTTATCAGGAAACTCATTCAGAACTTATTCAGAAAATCATTTCCAGAAAAAATAATTAATTTATAATTTGTTTTTTTTCGTTTCTTCAATTACACAAAAATCAGGATGTGATTATGTAAATAAAATTCCGAGTAAAATTCTAACAGATAAAATATTGGTTATCACTCGCAATTATTTATTCTATGTTTATTTTTGTAAAATAAATATTTTCCGTCGTTGTCATGAAATACAGGATTGTTTTGGTACGTCTATATTTTCCATAAAAAAATTTAAAAGACGTATCAATACTTTGTGCTCAATTAGTTAAAGGAATTTGGCGTTGTGTTACTATCAGTTATTCATAATAACTAATTAATTATTGTGCAGAAAAATAGTTGTCTTTTTTTTAATGAGATTTTCTATTAATTTGTAATATGATGATGATGTTTTTATTTTGTGATTTTTGGCCACCTTTCCTGGCCTTTGTTTCGGTGGGCGGCGGCGCCCAGATCTGGTCCCATTGTGGAAAACTGTGGCAACGTCCTATCCGTAGCGATTTGAAACGCGATAACCTGGCTCGCTGATTTTTTTGTCAGCGGGCGCGGGAACGTCTATCCCTCGTTCCATTGTGTCGACGGGCGTACCCACGCGTGATCCCCGTACCAAAAGCAACGGGAAATCCGAACGGCATTCGGCTATCGCGACTACGTTTATGAAACCACTCCTGAGATCACTTGAGGAGTTTTTCTGCAATTGGAGAATTTTCGAGAAATTCTTAAAGAAGCTTCTATCGTCGCTTTTTCTGGGAATATTATTTCGTTTGAGTAGAATAACCTTTTTGAGGATCGATAACGCCCAAAACTTGAGTGGTGTGAGCGTGTGAATTAAACTCGAAAATGAAAAATCGAAAAATACAAAGTTAAATATTTCATTATCTATGGAGGCTACATGGCTGATTCTGGTATCAAAATGTAGGTTTTCGAGGTCGCTCCATTCAATAAAAAACAATTCAAAGCCCTAACTATCACCGTTTAGATTTTGACCTGTCAAATGGCATTTTTTGATAAAATCGGAAATTTCAAACTGCCATAACTGCCGTCCCTCTCATCTCCGCCAATAGTTATTTATATTATGTTGATCAGCATAGTCCCAAGTACCTCTGTGCAGAATATGAGCGATTTGAAAAATTTCAAATTTTGGATGAAAAATGACAAAGGGGTATGACCCCCTAAAAACACCATGTTTGTCAATAAAAAATATATTTGGGGAGGATCTCATGTTATTATTGAATCTGGAAGTTGTACTGCCTATTTGAATCTTCAATATTAGCAATTCTGCGGACCGACAGCACCCTTACCTAGAGTGGTGTGAGCTCGTGAACAGAACTCGAAAATGAAAAATCGCAAAATATAAAGTGGAATATTTCATTACCTATGGGGGCTACCTGGGTGATTCTGGTATCAAAATGTAGGTTTTCGAGGTCGCTCCATTCAATAAAAAACAATTCAAAGCCCTAACTATCACCGTTTAGATTTTGACCTGTCAAATGGCATTTTTTGATAAAATCGGAAATTTCAAACTGTCATAACTGCCGTCCCTCTCATCTCCGCCAATAGTTATTTATATTATGTTGATCAGCATAGTCCCAAGTACCTCTGTGCAGAATATGAGCGATTTGAAAAATTTCAAATTTTGGATGAAAAATGACAAAGGGGTATGACCCCCTAAAAACACCATGTTTGTCAATGAAAAATATATTTGGGGAGGATCTCACGTTATTATTGAATCTGGAAGTTGTACTGCCCATTTGAATCTTCAATAATAGCAATTCTGCGGACCGACAGCACCCTTACCTAGAGTGGTGTGAGCTCGTGAACAGAACTCGAAAATGAAAAATCGCAAAATATAAAGTGGAATATTTCATTACCTATGGGGGCTACATGGGTGATTCTGGTATCAAAATGTAGGTTTTCGAGGTCGCTCCATTCGATAAAAAACAATTCAAAGCCCTAACTATCACCGTTTAGATTTTGACCTGTCAAATGGCATTTTTTGATAAAATCGGAAATTTCAAACTGTCATAACTGCCGTCCCTCTCATCTCCGCCAATAGTTATTTATATTATGTTGATCAGCATAGTCCCAAGTACCTCTGTGCAGAATATGAGCGATTTGAAAAATTTCAAATTTTGGATGAAAAATGACAAAGGGGTATGACCCCCTAAAAACACCATGTTTGTCAATGAAAAATATATTTGGGGAGGATCTCACGTTATTATTGAATCTGGAAGTTGTACTGCCCATTTGAATCTTCAATAATAGCAATTCTGCGGACCGACAGCACCCTTACCTAGAGTGGTGTGAGCTCGTGAACAGAACTCGAAAATGAAAAATCGCAAAATATAAAGTGGAATATTTCATTACGTATGGGGGCTACATGGGTGATTCTGGTATCAAAATGTAGGTTTTCGAGGTCGCTCCATTCGATAAAAAATAATTCAAAGCCCTAACTATCACCGTTTAGATTTTGACCTGTCAAATGGCATTTTTTGATAAAATTGGAAATTTCAAACTGTCATAACTGCCGTCCCTCTCATCTCCGCCAATAGTTATTTATATTATGTTGATCAGCATAGTCCCAAGTACCTCTGTGCAGAATATGAGCGATTTGAAAAATTTAAAATTTTGGATGAAAAATGACAAAGGGGTATGACCCCCTAAAAACAACATGTTTGTCAATAAAAAATATATTTGGGGAGGATCTCACGTTATTATTGAATCTGGAAGTTGTACTGTCCATTTGATTCTTCAATATTAGCAATTCTGCGGACCGACAGCACCCTTACCTAGAGTGGTGTGAGCTCGTGAACAGAACTCGAAAATGAAAAATCGCAAAATATTAAGTGGAATATTTCATTACCTATGGGGGCTACATGGGTGATTCTGGTATCAAAATGTAGGTTTTCGAGGCCGCTCCATTCAATAAGAAACAATTCAAAGCCCTAACTATCACCGTTTAGATTTTGACCTGCCAAATGGCATTTTTTGATAAAATCGGAAATTTCAAACTGTCATAACTGCCGTCCCTCTCATCTCCGCCAATAGTTATTTATATTATATTGATCAGCATAGTCCCAAGTACCTCTGTGCAGAATATGAGCGATTTGAAAAATTTCAAATTTTGGATGAAAAATGACAAAGGGGTATGACCCCCTAAAAACACCATGTTTGTCAATAAAAAATATATTTGGGGAGGATCTCAGGTTATTATTGAATCTGGAAGTTGTACTGCCCATTTGAATCTTCAATAATAGCAATTCTGCGGACCGACAGCACCCTTACCTACAGTGGTGTGAGCTCGTGAACAGAACTCGAAAATGAAAAATCGCAAAATACAAAGTGGAATATTTCATTACCTATGTGGGCTACATGGGTGATTCTGGTATCAAAATGTAGGTTTTCGAGGTCGCTCCATTCAATAAAAAACAATTCAAAGCCCTAACTATCACCGTTTAGATTTTGACCTGTCAAATGGCATTTTTTGATAAAATCGGAAATTTCAAACTGTCATAACTGCCGTCCCTCTCATCTCCGCCAATAGTTATTTATATTATGTTGATAAGCATAGTCCCAAGTACCTCTGTGCAGAATATGGGCGATTTGAAAAATTTCAAATTTTGGATGAAAAATGACAAAGGGGTATGACCCCCTAAAAACACCATGTTTGTCTATAAAAAATATATTTGGGGAGGATCTCACGTTATTATTGAATCTGGAAGCTGTACTGCCCATTTGATTCTTCAGTAATAGCAATTCTGCGGACCGACAGCACCCTCACCTAGAGTGGTGTGAGCTCGTGAACAGAACTCGAAAATGAAAAATCGAAAAATATAAAGTGGAATATTTCATTACCTATGGGGGCTACATGGGTGATTCTGGTATCAAAATGTAGGTTTTCGAGGTCGATCCATTCAATAAAAAACAATTCAAAGCCCTAACTATCACCGTTTAGATTTTGACCTGTCAAATGGCATTTTTTGATAAAATCGGAAATTTCAAACTGTCATAACTGCCGTCCCTCTCATCTCCGCCAATAGTTATTTATATTATGTTGATAAGCATAGTCCCAATTACCTCTGTGCAGAATATGAGCGATTTGAAAAATTTCAAATTTTGGACGAAAAATGACAAAGGGGTATGACCCCCTAAAAACACCATGTTTGTCAATAAAAAATATATTTGGGGAGGATCTCACGTTATTATTGAATCTGTAAGTTTTACTGCCCATTTGAATCTTCAATAATAGCAATTCTGCGGACCGACAGCACCCTTACCTAGAGTGGTGTGAGCTCGTGAACAGAACTCGAAAATGAAAAATCGAAAAATATAAAGTGGAATATTTCATTACCTGTGGGGGCTACATGGGTGATTCTGGTATCAAAATGTAGGTTTTCGAGGTCGCTCCATTCAATAAAAAACAATTCAAAGCCCTAACTATCACCGTTTAGATTTTGAACTCTCAAATGGCATTTTTGGATAAAATCGGAAATTTCAAACTGTCATAACTGCCGTCCCTCTCATCTCCGCCAATAGTTATTTATATTATGTTGATCAGCATATCCCTAGGTATCCCTGTGCAAAATATGAGCGATTTAAAAAATTTCAAATTTTTAGTGAAAAATGATCAAGGGGTATGACCCCCTAAAAACACCAACATCGTCGTCATAGCAAATGTAAGGGAACTTCCAACGATGTTATCGACTCGGAAAGTTGATCTATTCGTTCAGATCTTTCAAAAGAGCAAGTTTGCGGATCGATAACACCTATACCGTGAGCGGTGTGAGCTTGTGAACAGAACTCGAAAATGAAATGTCGAAAAAACAAAATATCTTAAATTATGAGGGCTACATGGTGGACTCTGGTATCAAAATGGGGGTTTTCGAGGTCCCTGAATTCAATAAAAAATAATCCAGAGCCCTAACTAGCATGGTTTAGATTTTCACCTGACAAATGGCATTTTTTGAACAAATTGGGAATTTCAAATTGTCACAGCTTCTGTCCCCCTTGTCGTATTCACTAAATATTTATACAATGTTGATCAGCATAGCTCAAAGTATCTCTGGGAAAAATATGGGCGATTAAAAAAATGCAGGAAGTACTCGTATTCTGTATTATGACATTTAAAGCTGCCATCATGAAATACGTAATCTTGTTTACTTTTTGGACTGCATTTGCTGATAAAGATTATGAACTGCAATTTATCACTCATACACGAAATAAAATAAAAATTCATTCAATAAAATGTGGTAATATTCGACATCAATGAACTCTACCTTTTATCAAACTACAGCGCTCTGAGATAATAACCTACTACACAATTATCGCAATAGATTGGACGACAATACGATAGTCCTCGACCTTGTGACCAATTTCTGGATGGTTGCTTCGAAACGTAGTCACCGGTGTGTGTCTATGCATCAAGTCATGGTACCTATGGAAGTTGACGTAGCTCAGTACGACTTGGCTAAGTACCGTGTGCGCAGCTTGGGGCTATTCGGCTTAATCTCGCTGCTAAAACTAAGAAAATTCGATGATTTTTCGGTCGAATCTCAAGATGTCTCGATAAAATGTTGGGTGATCTAGTGGTCGGTGTTGTGAAATATGCGTAAGTGTCGTAGTGGATAGTGAGGTTCGTTAGCGGTTCAAGTGTTGTAAAGTGCACCGATGATGTTGCTACAGAAAAAATCGCCACGACTGCCGAAGAAGTCGCCCATATTGAGGAATAAGCCGAGTTTCGTTGTTTACGCGGTGAGTTATCAGAATACGGTTTTGAGCAAGGTGTTCTCAGTGTGACTAATAATAGAGAGGAAGTAGCACGACGCATACCTGGCATATAATGAGCGTTTGCAACTGGAAAATTGATATTGTAACTGTCGAGATAATTATGATGCCGTTCAACGGTCTAATCTTGAATTCAACAATGATTCTCTATCACTTTTCTGCTATTTTGCTGGATGAGTCTATTAATAGTTGAAACTAATCGTAAATCACCGATTGTCTTATCGTGGTTCGGAAGTTATTCGCGAATATTTGGTAGATTTAAGCATAGGTACGTGGAAAATTTAAAGAGACTCCTTATGTGGACGATTATAGAATTGCGGAATTTTGCTGTTGAGTCTTCAGCCTCGGTATTACGACGGTCTCATGAATGAGGCGTTCAACCATCGACTGCTTGACCTACTTGACATCAGGCCCGGATCTACGATTTTTTCTATGTATGAATTCATAGAAAAAATAAAAACTAATAATAAGGAAAATATCTCAAGGAAAGAAATTGGACTTTTTTCTTCACATAGCATTACGCGGCGTGATTTTGTTTCCGCGAACGCATCTATCAGCCCCTCGAAATCTGTTTCGGAAGCAGTTTTGTATTCTATAGCTAAGATCGAGAGGCCATAGAGACTTTTCTGACTCATTAAGGAACGCAAATAATTTTTTATTATTTTCAATTTGCTGAAACTGCTTTCACATCTTGCAGACGAGGTAGGCAATGTGCACTATATTCTCTATAATGTCAGCTATACTGACATTATAGGGAAAGCATTTTTCAGATCTTGCCTGTGAAGAATTTGTAGCAGGTCTAATGAAGTCGATCTTAACTTATTTCAGGAACCAACATTTTGAAAACCGTTAGTTCCTAACAAAAATCAACTGCATTCAAGTGTCTTCAATATTTTTGCGCTAAAAGGGTCCCATTTTTCGCAGATCCTCTTTTTGCATGTTTAAAAGGGCATGGCCATTGAGGAATGCGCTTTCTAATCTTTTTTTGATTTCTGACAATAATCTGTTGAAAACAAACTTAATTTCCTCGGAGAATAAACCAACTAAATCCGTTCTTGACTCATCATCGCACATTTCGTCAACCTGCTTTTTCTTCTTGGAAACACGTTTATTTCTAAGAATTGGTTCCACATCCAATTCTTCTGAAAGAAGTGTAGCTTCCGAGATCCAGTTTTCAATAAGTTTTTCTGTCATTCCTTGCAAGATCTTCATAAGACCTTGCATGAACGATAATGAACGTGAAATAACTATATCTCCTTTCTGAATTTCCACGTTGACCATATTGATCTCTCGCAGAATATTATGCCAAATTGTAAGGTTCAGGATGAATCTAAAATCCATCACAGCTTGAAGCAAATGACCAGCTTCATACTTGTATTCTGCGACTAGTGAGGGTTCTTTGATTTCTTCCACAGCCTTCACAACTCCCGGTAAATTATTGAGCAAGGCATTAACAGCTTGATGTTTATTAGTCCATCTAGTTTGGCTACTTCCTTTAAAATTTATTTTCGTCCACTTTTTCATAATTGTCCATCGTGTGGTTGAACTAACAAAAAAACAATACAGTTTTTGTACAACACCAAATAAATTGACTGCTTCTGAACATGATAAAGACGAATGGACACCCACAAGATTCAGAGAGTGTAGAATCCTGGATTGGACTCCTTTATATAAATATATGCAAGCTTGTCAACTTCTAAGAAGTAAATAAAACTTTCCTTTATTTTTAGTATTATAAGTCTTTGCCTTTATCTCATATCCAGACTACGTTCTCTTTAAATATCGTATAACCTGGTTCGTTTGTTCTGTGAGAGATACATCTGGGGTACAGTCGAACATAATAGTGAAATAGTTGGCCTCCTTGATCTCATTAATAATGCTATTCCGAACTTTGGTGGCCATTAAATCGATAATTTCATTTTGCATATTTTTGGGAAGATAGGATGTTTGTCCTTTTTTTGAGTGGTCAAGATGGCACTTCAGAGTGGGGTCATATTTAATAATAATATTTTTTTCCGAGAAAATCGAAAATAAAAAAAATTCCTCTGGTTGTTTTTAGCGCCCCCTTGCTGGCGCCCAGGGCAAGCGCCCCGTGGATTCACTTTTCGTATCAATTTCATTTAAAATAATGATTGAAGATCACTATCAAAAATTTTTCGTAGCTGTTGGTTAGTGGTTGCAAGTCAAATATTCTTCAATGAAGGAACTCAATGCACTTGCAATTGAAACGCCACATCCTTGTATGGGCATGTGAGGATTGACAGCATTCTTTCAAACCTTTTGCTGAAGACACCTAAGCTTAGGTGGACTGGATATTTTTAGGATATCGACAAGGATTTACGATGTACCTACAGTTTGGTTTGGTCTATGTGTTTGTGGAGTGGGCCATTCTGAGATTTAAACACTTGGATGACGCCCGTTGCTGACTCCCATCTTGTCCAAAATCGGACGGAAAAGACGTCTCTTTCCTACACGCCATTCCAGTCTTTTGGGCGTGAAGTGAATCGCGATCCTGCGTCACCGAGAAGCCATTAAGTTAAACTCGAATAATGGGAATATCACCCGGCCCCGTCTACATAATTTGAATTTAGATGCGATAAATTTTAGACGATTGGATCCTGATCCGAAAATTGGCCATCGGATCCGATCCGCAGATTGGGTTCGGATGCTGCAAAACGGAATTCGACGAACGGAAGTTATGTGTGTTTCAGGGAGTTTTTCCAGGCCCAATCGGGGAAAGTCCTGTAGGATATATCGATTTATACGATATGATCTAGATTGAGATTGAATTGGGCTCTGAAACCACAACAGGAGTTTCAGATACAGGAGTATTCATAATCTAAGGAAGTATTCGGGGCAAAAACCAAGTGTACACTATTGATAAGCTCTCTCTCTAGTGTTTTTTGGGCAGAAAAAGTTGCAAATGCACCTTGCGATCCATTTGGGTTGAGAGGAAACTGTTGCCAGAAATGGATCGCTCAAACATGGAGGGTATGCCCAGATTTTCGATGTACGAGAATATATTGAAAAATTCTTAGCCTACTATAGAACCAAACAAAATTTCAATGTCAAAATATTTTATTACTCAACATATTCTTCTCCTAATTGAATACATTTATTACAGCGAACCTGCAACGTCTCTAGACCTTTCAAAAAAAATTTCTTCTTGCTCTGTAAACCAGTCCTCCACAGCTCTTATTACCTCCTCGTTGGAAGAAAATTTACGACCTTTTGAACTTTTTCTCAGTTGAGGAAAGAGATGATAGTTGGACGGATCCAAATCTGTTGAATAAGGGGGGTGTTCTAGTAATTCTAACCCTAAATCACGAATTTTTAGCATGGCTACATGAGATTTGTGTACTAGGGCGTTGTCCTGTAAAAACACAACACCTTTGGATAGCTTCTCGCGTCTTTTCTCTTTATTTTTTCCCCTAGAGTGGTCAGTAATGTCGAATAGTAATCTCCAGTTATTTTTCTACCCTTATCCAAAAAATCAATCATGATTACTCCATGGCAATCCCAAAAAATTGAAGCAAGAATTTTTCCAGCAGATTTTTGGACACGAAAATTCTTAGGTCTTGGAGAACCAGAGTGTCGCCATTCCATCGATTGTTGCTTTGTTTCTGGATCTTAGAAATGTACCCAAGTCTCATCCATAGTAACAATTCGGTTTAAAAAGTCTACATCGTTTTCAAATCGAGCACAGATCGAACGCGATGCTTCTACCCTTGCACGCTTTTGGTCAACATTCAAACATTTGTGGATCCATTTTGCAGAAATTCCTCTCATGTCCAAATTGACGTGAACTATATGATGAACGCGTTCGTATGAAATCTTCAGTGCTTCAGATATCTGTTTTAGCCCAATTCGACGGTCTGATAAAATCATGTCATGAACTGCATCGATATTTTCGGGGCCTGACACAGAAACTGGCCTTCCCGATCGGTGATCATCTTCAATGGAAAATTTACCTCTCTTGAAGCTTGCAGTCCAATTTTTCACGGTCGCATACGAAGGACATTGATCACCAAGGGTATTAAGCATATCTTCGTAAATCTGCTTACCTATTAACCCTTTTAAATACAGATACTTGATGATGGCTCGATACTCCAATTTTTCGATTTTTACAATTTCGATGTACATCTTCCTTTTCAATTTATTGCGTAGCTGGTTTACTTTTTTGACGTCGATTTCTACACTGGCACTTCTAATAAGTTATTGTTCGTTGATATGGTATCGAATATTTTGTTTATGCATGGAACTGGTCTAGGCTAACTAGATATCTCTGTATGTGTTTCCGACTAGGAACAATCTCTTGACCCATACCAGATTGCCGATATACGCTACCAAAATTTGTCTTCATGTGAACAGACCGGAACGAAGATGTGTCCTTGGAAACCCAGAACTTTTCCTACCTTTCGAACGAACCCCATAATGAGCTTCTGATGTGAGGGAACATGCCGTCAAGAAGCTGGTGACGGCGGAACGTTTATGCGTGAGGCGGCATTAATAGACATCGAGAAACTGGCGTCAGAGGAGAATGAACATCATCCTTGCCGCTTCCATATTGAATTTAAATTACAGTAATCAGCGGGAACGAGATACGCGTTCCAGGCACATTTCGTTACTTTATGCTCCATACGGTTTGAGTATCGGGCGCGGTTTTATGGGCATGTTCGAGGGTGGAAAGTAGGGCGAGGAGATTGTTGACGAATTGTCGGTTTTTTTATCCAAGAAATCAAGTTGGAGTGAGTAGGATTTTTGTTGGCAGCTAGAAATCCTTGTTGAGAATGCAGATATGAAGGTTGCTCTTGTCTTCACCGAATTTTTGTCTCAAAGCTAGCCCACTTGAAGTGAGATCAGGAAGAATTTTCTCCTTGGTCTTTCCATTGGCACGTGAATTGGTTTCGAGCAGTCCTGGATATCATATCTGGAATTTCCTATGAAGATGTGGAGGTTTACTATTGCCTCCACTTCTTTTTGGAGCATGTTCCAATGCTAGGCTACTTCTAGGTATCTTCAGCAGATGTGGAAGAGTCTTCTCTGGGGTCTTCGCCATTGTAACTTGGGTAGATCTCAACAGAGCAGTCTGGCAACCCCCGCACCGATGAAAATCTCCTCAGAGACGAACCCTATCCAGCCCAGCACTGGCTAGGCCATCAGAACAGTCTGTTATACATCCACTAACCTACCTTCGGCAACTTTAACGACCGCCATCCATCCTTTTACGAGCAGCGTCCCCGTAATGATTTCCAGATGATGGCCTATTAGTTTATCCCTAATAACGGACAGTTTTGATTTTATACGAGCGGAGGCACGATCTTCCCGGATACCTGACGGGTTTTATTGCCCGGGACGGTCGGGCCAGACTGGAACGTTAAATATCCCGGAGAGCAAGGAGGTCCTCGTGTTCCGGATTAGGGCGCAGATAGGGATTATCGCTCTGCGATAGCGGTTCGCGGGGATGAGAGTCTGTGTACGACTGCTGGACCCGTTTATGCATACTAAATTCCTGCGATTCTCAGGAATCTGGCAGTCTAGATCTGTCGTTATTTCTCGAATTGTGGGAGGTGCTGATGGAGCTGGAATGGCCGAGTACGTGCCTGGGTACAAACTTTATTTCGACCATATTGCTGCTGTAGAATTGAAGAGGAGGAGAGGCAGTGGTGGAATTTTTTTCACATCGAGAAAAATAAAGATGACTCTCCAACAAATCCAATTGAATACAATCCGGTGTTCAGTAAAACGTGTCAAGGTGGTTCTAAAAGCTGTACAAGTAGTAAATGGTTGGTTTCCAAAAGTGAGAGACAAAGCTGCCCTGTACGTCTTTTCCATAAAATGATATCAAGCGAGAAGACAATATTACCTCATCTCGACTATTCTCGAAACCAAATCGACAGTGGGAACATGAAACTGAAAAATGGTACGACAATGTAGCTGTTGGTAGAAATAGCTTAAATGGATGGACTAAATCTACTGCTGAGGCAATTGGTTTGAATGTGAAGGACAAAAAGATAACGAATCTCTCGAATTGGTGAATTGCTGTTATCGAATTGGCAAAAAGTGGTGTGGAAGAACAACAATTGTTGAAAATTACTGGTCAAAGCAATCAAGATTCTATAAAAACGATACTTAAATCTTGGCAAAAATTCGAAGAAAACAGAAAGAAGGTTATAATTATAAAAAAATGAAAAAGAGAGAAAGTTATGTAACACTTTACCAATGTAACTAACATCGTTACTTTAACGTGAACGATATTGGATGGTGTGAACGGTGAACGATGTTACAGCTGAAAGCTCCCTTTATATCACTTTATGAAGAGCCCATTCATCTCTGGGCCACAGATAATGGAAATTCATTCTGTTACTCCTCCCTCCGCACTTCCGGAACGGGCAAATAGATCTCTCCCCGCTTTTGGCGCAAGAAATTAATAACATATTTTTGTTGTTTTCCTTGAATTCCATTTCTCCGTTCTGGCGGGCATATCTGCTTTCATCGATCGTGAAAAATAACCGCTTTTATCCAGAAGCGTGGGGTCTCTGGATATTGTTTTCTGTTCGGCGTAGAGGGCTATTGTCGGGGATAATTTTCAGGATGATACTCTCGGTTCTATATGGATCGAGGAAATGGAACATATTCGACTCTTAAATCCATTAAGACAACTATCGCTTTTCCTATTCAAGTGTCATTGGGTAAACCTCAATTAGCAGTAGAGAGTTTCACGGATGATACACTGGCAACGGATCCCAGCATCGGATTCGACGCAATGGCAACGCCGCACCCCCGGGAAGCGGCGCTTAGTTTAAAATACGCTTCATATCTCATTTGTAACTGTTTCCTTGAACATAAAAAGTAACTGCACACCCGCATAAGCCGATTACAACGCCCAAAAGCAGCGGAAATATTTACCAAAGCGAAATATCAATGTTTCCACCTTCGCTGCCGAAATCCGTTATTATTCCTCGAATGTTTTCGAATCTTTATCCGACATTTGACCCGTGGCCATCAAATCGGGCTCGAGATCGTACCGTTCAACAATTTTAACGCTCGGTTAAACAATTCCACCCGTGGTCTGAGATAATTGAACTCGCAAATCAAATATTATCAGTTTTATTGGTTGTTTGCAGACATCCAGTTGTGACGGTTGCACGAATTCGTGACCTCAACCCCGATTCGACCCCCCCCCCACGGGACTTTGCAGGTTATTGATTATTTTATCTTCTACACAATCCACAAAATAAGAAGAGAGTTCTCATCAAAATGACTACATTAGACAAACAGAATATTATGCTGTGTCGCCTGGAAGTGATTGTTGATGTGGGGTGGTCTCACGTGCATGGAACGAATTAATAGCAAGGCACACACGAAAGGGAAATCTGTGAGATCTGATCCGCAGTCCAGATTTGTTACAGATCTGGACTGCGGATGGGATCGCTACCGCCGATCTGGTCTATCGCGGATCATATATCTCAATGATCCCGACAGACCAGATCGGCGGGAGCGATTCCATCTGCAGTCCAGAGCTGTAACAAATCTGGACTGCGGATCAGATCTCACAGATTTCCCTTTCGTGTGTGCCTAGCGAATGAATTTTTGCGAGGCAAGAATTATACGCAGAAATATCGATTCGTCCTTTTGAGTCGCTCTCAGTCCTAAGTAAAAGGAAGTATAACTTTCAATTCTTCCTGCCGAAACCGCATCGCCCGTTCCTCGTGAGCCAGAAACAACAACAAACAATGCGGTACGGAAAATGGAGATTTACGGAAACCATCCACTCAAAGTAATGTCGGAAAATACATCTCCGTTACCGGGGGCGGCAGTAGCGCAGTCGTTTCTCGGCCACGGAACTATGATCCCGAGATTCATGCGACTTGTTCCCAGTAAATGGAATGCGGTTCGACTTAATTGCCTTTGCCGTTTTTAATGAAACCGTATTTATTTCGACACATTAACTTTTTGACGCGACGCGCTAAGTAATTTCGGCCTCTCTGCTCGGAGCTCCCAGCCGTTTTCTGAAGGTCTGATCGATACAGGAACTAGAACGCTGTTCGGAGAGCCTTGTCCTGGCCGAAAATGGCCTCTGCTGGACGCTTTTTCATCAAGAAGAAGAAGAAGAGACCCCTGATGTATTCTAAATCTCGAGATGAATACACCATTAGTGATTTCCGAATTAAGAAGTCTACATCGTTTTCAAATCGAGCACAGATCGAACGCGATGCTTCTACCCTTGCACGCTTTTGATCAACATTCGAACATTTGGGGATCCATTTTGCAGACATTTTTCTCATGTCCAAATTGACGTGAACTATACGATGAACGCGTTCGTATTAAATCTTCAGTGCTTCAGATATCCGTTTTAGCCCAATTCGACGGTCTGATAAAATCATGTCATGAACTGCATCGATATTTTCGGGGACTGACACAGAAACTGGCCTTCCCGATCGGTCATCATCTTCAATGGAAAATTTACCTCTTTTGAAGCTTGCAGTCCAATTTTTCACGGTCGCATACGAAGGACATTGATCACCAAGGGTATTAAGCATATCTTCGTAAATCTGCTTACCTCTTAACCCTTTTAAATACAGGTACTTGATGATGGCTCGATACTCCAATTTTTCGATTTTTACAAATTCGGTGGACACCTTTTTTTTATTTATTGCGTAACTCTGGTTTACTTTTTTGACGTCGAACTCTACACTGATACTTCTAATAAGTTATTGTTCGTTGATATGGTATCGCAATATTTTGTTTAAGCATGGTACTGGTCTAGGCTAACTAGATATCAATAAATCCTCGTACAATGATAAAGCGGGCTAACTTAAAAGACGCCTCATTTCGTGCCAATACCGACGTAACATCTGTCCCCATCGCTGCCTAATCCAGACGCCGGGCGTCATCAGTGACGACGTCGACAGGAAGAGTGACCACAGGTGCTTTCGATTCCGATGTAAATGAGGACGTCGAGAACGCTGTCGTCGAACGTTAAACAGCGGAGTTTTCTTTGAGACGAGACACAGATGTGCATCTGCTGTGTAGGGAGAATGTAATAAGAGGAGGATACGAGAACCAGTGACGGCTTTACAGAGGAGACGACCCGAGAAATGTTTTCAGTTTCAATTCATTCCTCACTTTTCGCAAGTACGTCAGCCTTGTCTTCACCGTCAATGCCACAGTGTCTTGGCACCCATAAGAGAGTAACTTTGTTGCCCCTGGCCAATTGCTGTATGGTATTGACGTGAACACTGAGCACTGGTAGTCAGATTTAGTCAACCATGCAGAAATGTACCGAGCTTAGAAATACGTTCGGACAATTCGTTAGAAAGCCGAGACGAAATTTCCAGAATAGGCTGCGGCGGTTAACAGATTCCCCCGGAAAAACTCCGGTATTTTCCTGGCGTAATCGCACCGCGGACTTCTCGATATGGCGGGAATTTTTAGCGAGAAATTTGCATGAAAATTCAACAGCGCAAGGGGAAAAGGGGAAGAAATAGGGCTCAGTTCCCAATTAGAATCGCATCAAATTGCGGGTTTCTGAAACGAAACTGATAAACAGACAGCCTTAACTACTTTGGGGGAGACTTAAGGCGGCGTGATTGGATTAATTATTATGCGATTTTTCTCCGTTGGGAGACTTGCATTTGCATTCATGAATTATGGGTTCTCACACTGCCGCATTTCTGTTTTTTTGTACCAGTACTGTTTACAAATGAAGGGTTTTTCAATAAGAGGTGGTATTTTGACATAAAAGGAAAAACGCAATTTTTTATATGAATGATCGGATGTTCATAGTTCATTTCATTGTAAATAGCCTCATGAATTCCATCTTTGAGATCTCGAATCTGTTTCGGAAGCAGTTTTGTATTCTATAGCTAAGATCGAGAGGCTATAGAGACTTTTCTGACTCATTAAGGAACGCAAATAATTTTTTATTATTTTCAATTTGCTGAAACTGCTTTCACATCTTGCAGACGTGGTAGGCAATGTGCACTATATTCTATATAATGTCAGCTATACTGACATTATAGGGAAAGCATCTTTCAGATCTTGCCTGTGAAGAATTTGTAGCAGGTCTAATGAAGTCGATCTTTCACTTATTTCAGGAACCAACATTTTGAAAACCGCTAGTTCCTAACAAAAATCAACTGCATTCAAGTCTCTTCAATATTTTTGCGCCAAAAGGGTCCCATTTTCTGCAGATCCTCTTTTTGCTTGTTTAAAAGGGCATGGCCATTGAGGAATGAGAAATTCATATGAAGACTCTCTGCGCTTTCTAATCTTTCTTTGGATTTCTGACAATAATCTGTCGAAAACAACCTTAATTTCCTCGGAGAATAAACCAACTATATCCGTTCTTAACTCATCATCGCACATTTCGTCAACCTGCTTTTTCTTCTTGAAAACACGTTTATTTCTTAGAATCCACATCCAATTCTTCTGAAAGAAGTGTAGCTTCCGAGATCCAGTTTTAAATAAGTTTTTCTGTCATTCCTTGCAAGATCTTCATAAGACCTTGCATGAACGATAATGAACGTGGAATAACTATATCTTCTTTCTGAATTTCCACACTGACCACATCGATCTCTCGCAGAATATTATCTCAAATTGTTAGGTTCAGTATGAATCTGAAATTCATCACAGCATTAAGCAAATGACCAGCTTCACACTTGTATTCTGCGACTAGTGAGGATTCTTTGATTTCTTCCACAGAAAATTAAAAGACGTCTGGAATCGCCAAGGTGATGATGAAAGGACCGATTGGTCCCAAAAACCGCGTCTAGGTTCATAGAGAAAAAAATCCCAATAATTCTGTAATAAGATAACCAGATTCGTGAAAGATTTTCTCGAAAGCTGCTGTCAAATTCGTTTCGCCAGTTGTCGAGTTTTTTCCGTTGGATTTTTGAGTGCAATTCTACCTACAAGGTAGATAAGCGCTCGAAAACTCCCTTCTTTTAGATTATTTCAAGCTTCACGCCCATTCTTGTTACTTTATGTTCAGAATCTGCGATACAATATGAACACTTTCACGTCATCTCGTTTTCCACGAGGCTCCGAAACTATGAATAATAAATCCTTCTTTTTTCTTTCATAACTTCCTTCTTACCTATACCATCCAATCCTGTCGAATTTCCTACCTCATCTCCAGAAAATCCCAATTTCCCAGGAGCCGGATACGATCGTATCGTAGCTCGTACGCGTCGTAGTTCCGTGAAAAAAAATCGCGTTCACGTACCCGGCGAATTCATATCGAATTGCCGCCCGTTTAGGGGGCGCTCCCCCCGGGCGTCGGAAAGCGAAAATAAAAAGTCGTTTTTATTCCCGCCCCTTCCGGGATCGCGTGCTGGGACGTTTTAGTTTATTGGCGCGCCCGGGAATTTCGGGCATGTTTATGTCGGTCGCCGAAAAACCGGCCGGGACCGTGGGGTCCCGCGGGACTCGAAGCCGGGTCCCGCCGCTTGCATATTTCACATCGGAACGAATTTCAGGTGTCATTGTCGGTCGCGTTTAGGCCGTTTTTTTCGCAATGCGTTGCCGGTATTTCTCGCTAATTCGAAACGTTTGTGGTTTTCGGCGTTCATACTGGAGGGCATACAGAAAATCGGAGTCTATTTAGCTTTCAGGGATGGCTGCTGGATGCAAATCTCGCCGACCTCTAATAAAGAAGAACAAAATATGGAGCTCTGTGAACCTGAACTCAATGCACTGAAACCATCAGTGACATCTTCTTCTCCAAACTCTTCCACATTTGTCCATCTCTGGTCTGACTCATCTCGTTTCCATCAACTCTCGAATATCGTTCTTCCATCTTATTGGTAGTCTGCCTCTAGTTCTATTGTCTCCAGTGTAACGTTCTTAGTGTCCATCTGTTGCTGTCTTGTCAGGCTATGTGTTCTCTCCCTGATCTCCTTGTTTCTGATGTCTCTCAATGATATGTTGAGCAAAGATCCTAAGAACATGACTGAACCCATGCTTGTTCCTATTCAAACATTCGCTGGAAAGTCTTAGTTACCTGGTAAGAAACCGAAGTCTTTCAAGGCATCTTATCCAGTTAGCTCGAAAATAACTACTTCCGGTTCCCCAAGAATCCAGTAAAAACCCACTGGATGAAAAGGCCCCGGGAGCAGACAGCACTGCGAGTTTATTTGATCGTTAATCAACCGCAACGCAGATTTCGGAAAAGAAACGCGAGCCCGGTTTGCCCATCTCATTTCCGGTGCCGCGGGAAGCCACTCCTAACCGTTTCGGTTATCGTTATTATTCCTAATTGCGTCTGGAGGAGGAGGGCTCCGGGACGCGCCAGGAATACGCTGGATCCGGAAATGACGGGAGACGTATGGTTCAAGACGCCGGGTCCTCGTGAAAAGCCAAGAAAACAAACGGTAAATGCGAAAGTGGAAGGCTCCTGGCTACGGAGCCGAGAGTTCGGGAAAACCGTTCAGAAAAAGTCGATTCAAAGAGGGCGGAAATTGAGTTTGATGAGCTGAAACAACCAGCAGGGTTGAAACTTGAATCACTTCCTTCTTCATTCATTCCGAGCTGAGAAGTGGCAACGCTGGAACCGTAACGAGTGATCTAATTCAATTTTCCGTCGACCATAGAATAAAAGCTCATTTTAACGCACTCAAAATCATCCATTAATGACCTATTTTAATGCATGATTTCTTAATTTAATGCATGATTGTCATGGCAACCGGACATAAAATATTCAGTCGAAGTACTATCGAACTTGGTTGAAAATCAACTTCTATCACAGAAGGGTATATTGACAACTCCATTCAAAATAAAATAGAGACTGCAGAAGAAATTTCAGGTGATGAAAGTTGCAAAGTAAATAATACTTCAACCTCCACTTTCTCCACACGTTCCTTATCGGATAACATAGGTGATGATATGAATGCAAACTAAATGTAAACTATTCAGAATGTCACAACATGTCCAATATTCCCTTTATGAATTTCTCGAATTGTTCCATAGGGAGCATAAATATTAATTTATCTAAATGAACATAGAAATTTGTAATGTGTTTTATCATTATATTATTATCTATTTTGTTTGTTTTTGTTAATTTTCTCTTATCTATGCTAATATTATAAAGAGGAAAGATTTGTGTGTTTGATACGAATAGGCTTAGAAACTACTGGACCGATTTTAGAAATTCTTTCACCCTTAGAAAGCTACATTATCCCTGAGTGACAAAGGCTATACTTTTCACCCGAAAAAATTAAGGATACCTACTATAACTTCGATAATTACAAAAAAATCAGCCATAATCAGCTATTTTCACGTGCTCTGCAAAAACCGTAAGACTTACGTGGATACAATGTATGACGGAAATGTACCTCTTAAACAGTTCTACAAAAACGTCCGCGATAAATATATCTATCCCTCAAGATTGACTTGCTATTACCTGTTTATGGTAATCAGATGTTTTCCAAAATTATGCACTGTTTGGGAGTGTGTTTTTATAAATTGGGTATTGATCCTCATCCAACCTAATACGTTATTTATCCCCAGTATTTAATTTAGAACGGAATTGCCCTTCACATCATACAATTACAACGAGTACATCAAAAGATATGGCAAGATTTGAAGCTGGGACGGCCTGCTTGTTTTTTATATAGTAGTTCATAGTCACCTAGATAGATATTTTTTTAATATTTTTTTTATTTGCTTCTTGGTTTTGTTAGCCCTGTAAGGCCGGGTTCCACCAACGATTTAAATCTCTTTTAAGACAGTAAACGATAATTTTCTGTGGTTTTTAAGTCAAAATCAATCGGTAATCTCAGGCCCGGTTTCACCAAACATTTTAATCTGGTTTAACGAGATAACTGAGATTAACGATTGATTTTTGACTGAAAAACCACAGAAAATTATCGTTTAATGCCTTAAACGAGATTAAAATCGTTGGTGAAACCCGGCCTCAGTGAACTCCTTAAACCAGATTAAAATGTTTGGTGAAACTCAGCCTAAGATGAGAAGTTAATTGTTTTGTATCTTTGCGAGTAATTAATATGATGTGTGTAAAGTGAATAAATAAATAAATAAATCACTCTAAAAAAACATCCGATAGAACGCTCCGGCCACGTCTACAGCCCATTCAACCTTCGTTCAATTCGAATCGTCCGATAAGATCTAATAGAGCGCGATTAAGTTGCCGTATATGATCGCTGCTCGCACAGCAGACAGCGCCGAATTCATCTCTCACCCAGACAAGCTACCTTCACTTACGGCCGTTTTCAATAACCGATCTATCCCTCGAAACGGCCGATATATAGGTACTAGAGATCGAGCAATCTCCCGTTTTGTACCTGTTTCCGTTTCAATATTGTATCTGCAGATAAGGATTCTTACTGGTCCTTGCGATCCATCCCTTGTTCCGAAAAGAGGTCAGATGGATAAGAACTTTCATTGTTTATGCGCCTACCTGCGTTTCAAAGAACTTTCAAGTTAACCACAGATAGCCAGAAATATCTCTAGTAGCTCTGTTTGTTTATCTGAGGAGTTCGAGCAGTAAGGGGTAGAGATAAGCGTTGAAAATTGTTGTTAGTGCAATTCAGCGTTGGTTTCTTGACTATTTAATTATAAATTAACTTTAAAAAATGGATTATTTGAGTAGCGACGACAGTGACATGGAATTATTAGAGATGATTGATGAGTTCGATGAAGAAAGTGAAAAGGAAGCATTTTATTTTTTTAAATTTATTTTTGAACAAATGTGATTATTTTTTCTCAATTGATTTTCAGGAAAAAAGTGATAATGCAAACAGTACAACGTTCATGTAAAATTTTTACTGTTCTTCCACGATGTTGATAAATAAAATGAATAGAAAATTAGGAACGAAATTTTTATTTTATTTCACAATTCATTGCTAATACTATGAATCTAACAATTATTAAATAAAACAAGTAGAACAAGAAGAAAATGATCCCCACAAAGTTTGCTACTTCTGGATGGAGTCCAATTCTTCCAGCGAACCGCCTTCATCCATAGCTTCAGGATATCTGGTCGTTTGAATGGAAAACTGTACCAAATGAATTTACTCTTGCTAGCCAAGTCGCTAATTATTCATTAAATAGCAAAATCTAATATTATCAATTCACCCGTGAAAAGATATTTTCCGATAATCGTACTCGTTTTTGCATCCAAACGCTACACAAGACACCACCATTGTTTTTTTATATTCGAATTTCAAATATAGTTCAAATCGAAACTATTGCCGAAGCAATCAACAAATTACACTAACGCAATATGCTGCTTTACACGAGGAAGGAAACGAAACTAATAGCACAGTAGAACACAAAAAATGTATATCTTCACTAATATTGTACGTATTTAACAAAAAGAATCCCCAAACTAATTAATTTTCACTTAAAAGATAATTTATGCATACAACCGTAATTCATTTGACTGAGTAGGACATAGACAGGTTACCCTAAATAAGGCTATCTCTGTTTCAGCTGCCCCTGTCTCACTTTACGTTCAAAAGTATACAGTCGGATCCGTTCCAGGTACAGAGTTCAGTGGATCTGAAGAGGTTCCTTCCTATCTATCCTTGTCTTGAGATAGATCAGGTTAAACCATGATTGTGAAATGCAAACCACAGACAGATAACTACAAGGATAGATAAGCCGACAAACCGGAGATAGCGATCTATCCCTTATCTTGGTTAGGTTATTGAAAACGGCCGTTACACACCCCGATAACGTCGAACCTGCCCTTCGACGAAGCGTGAGTCTCATCCTCCTGGACGCCATAAACAGCAGCATCGCCGAGATTAACAATAAACGACCGTCCGAACCAATTCGGCGCGTCAGACGCCGCCGTCGTCTTCGCTCTCGTCTCCCGCAAACACTCTTCCGGAAACCTTTTAATTGGAAACGTTTGTTCCGCACGTCTGCCTCCCCCCTTCACCGTTCAATTTCGGCGTATTAGACGTCGGGCTTCTATTGTTTTTGACGGCGAATCTGGCGCGAAAGAGAAAGGTGGCGGAAGTGTAATGGATGCCGGTACGGCCGATATCCATTATCGAATCGGAGAGGCCGGATCCGTAAGTGAAATCCGGTGGACGCGTGTCGCAGTTGACGACGTTGATAAGTCCTCAAGGCAACCATGAGTTGGTTGCCTTGCGTTCGACGTATCTTGGCTCACACATTACCAAATTTCCTACCTTTTGGATCCTTCCAATTCCTTTTAAATGATGGCAAATGGCTGGTCGAGTGAGTCCTGGTGATTTTTCGAATTCCTCCTGCGTTTGTGATGGATCTTCATCGAGTCTGCCACATATCATTTACCTCTTCCCTTGCAATCGCTTAGTATAAGTGAGGGGAAAACCCTTTATGGGCCCCGAGAGGGTCCGCACTCTCGGTAGTGTGAGAATCCAAGATCTTGTTTGGTTACTCACTAAAAACCCCTCATACTTAAATGGAGGAGTTCTTCATCCTGCCCTCGTTGCGTCCCTTAACAAAAGAGATGAGCTGCAAGTGGCTTCTAGAGTTCATGAGACCTGATGTTATGAAGTGACCCGAGCAACACTGCTTTTTGCTTTCTGTACGCCAATACCTCGGCAGTGGTCTACTGGCCGGGATAATCTTCAGTATCTACGTAGTTGGCTCTCATACCTAATTTTATGACCTGGGTATAGAGTTCCAAGCTCGAACATAAGGTCTTTGTATTTTTGCCTCTTCTGTTCTTCTATCATCACAACATTATTTTCAGCAGGGGAGGAGAATTCCACGACAAATAACTCCTTCAGCTCCTTGTCCGGAAGAAGTATGTCTGGCTTAACAGCATTGATCTGTCGTGTTGTTGATGATACAGGATAGTTCCAGCATATGCGAGCTCTTTCGTTCTGGACCACCGCTTCAATCTACTGAGACTCTGCAGGCGGAAAGGATGTGCATAATCGTTTCCTGTTGCCTATGGCAAGCCCTGCAAGTTGTTGGGGTGTCCATTTTCATGATGTTCTTTTCATACCATCTCGTATTTAGTACTCCATCTTGACACGCCATCACAAATCCCTCCGTCTCTGACTTGAGGCTAGCGGGCTTCAGAAAGGCGAAAGACAATTCCTCAGACAGGTTCTGGTCTTTCAAACTCCTGAAATATATGTAGTGCAAGTTTTTACTCATATGATGTTCGAGTAATTTATCCGACTGAGACTTTCGAATCAGTCTCGCTAGGCTTCTTTGGTCCGCCTGAGTGATCGGTGCTCCAGCGAGCTCAGGATTGATCGATACGCTGGTTATGCTGAGCTTCTCCACGGCCCTTTGTGCAGCTCAGAATAGGGAGGCTCCATGGTTCGCAATTTCATGCTGAGCAACAAATTTCAGGAGCGGATCTTCACTTCTTAGAATCCTTACTGCCATTTCCAATGTTTGTTGATAGTGTTGATATTCCAAACATTGCAATCCTCTACCCCCTGGCTTCTGGGAAGGTATATCCTCTGTATTGAACTGTTGGGATGTAGGCTACGATTCATGTTTATCGTTTTTCTTGTTGACCTATCAAGATCGAGGAGTTCGTTCACCGTCCAGTTCACCACCCCGAAAGAGTAGGTGAGAATCGGGATGGCTAGCATATTTGTAGCAGATACTTTGTTCTTTCTTATTATTATTACAAACCTCGCAAATCACATTTGGTATTGCCCATTCCTTCTTCAGCTGAATTATATCGACCTTCAGTGGCGCAGCCAGAATTTTTGTTCGGGGGGGGCCCGACGCGAATATTCAACAGAATTTTTGTTCGGGGGGGGGGGGCCCGACGCGAATATTCAACTGTATCTACTGATATACAGGTAGAGAAGTTTGCATGCAGAAAAATCTCGGGGGGGGCCCGGGCCCCTCGGGCCCCCCCCTGGCTGCGCCCCTGTCGACCTTAGCATATCAAACTCCAGTAAAAACCGTCATCACCAGTACAATTCTTCTCTTTCTGAGAAACGATACGTCAAACTGTGGTCCAGCCCAATCTGGGACCCAAATCTTAACAGATTACTCAGGGTAGGAACAGTTTCCACTACCCTCACTTTGTCAGGTCGTTTATATTCGTATAAGTGCGCCATTTATTTACCAAACGTGGTCTAACGATAGCGAAATTTTATCTCGCCACCGCAGCCACTCAAGGGCCATTTTCTCCGCACCCCTAGAGATCCACAGAAAATCCCGGAAATCCGCCTGCGAAATCGGAATTCAATCATAGAGAGTGACAGGTCCCCATCCGTCACTCCCTCGGTGGTCTCGTGAACAACTCCTCATTGCCGAGAATAATTGAAAAAGAATCCCGGTTCTTTCCGGATGAGCCTACCACTTACCATCTCGCACAAGATAGGAAAAAGTGTTCAAGTTGAGTTTCGTCACTGCAGGAATATTCCTTCTGTGAATTCCATATCAAAAAGTGGTAACGTGAACCAAAAAAAAGTTCTGGAGGAAAACAGGTGACAGTGTTCCAGAAAAAATATCACCCTGTAGATCTGCTATCGAAATTGCCATGTCACGTGGTGAGAACTGTCAAATGTAATATCTATGCCGAATATCAGTTGAATGTCTTGTAAAGTGTAGATACTATAAGAAAAAAATTTGAAAAAAATTTAAATTTCAACACTCTGTATCTCGAAAACGAAACATTTGCGACCCCATGTTTATGGGACTTTTTTTTCTTAAACTAACCTAAGGAATCTCCCATTTTCGTTCGTACGTTCAATTTAGGAACACCCTGCATAGTACATATTTTCCAACTGCGAATAAGTTTTCTTTTCCCGTCTGAAACGAGAGTCGAAACGCCCCGCGGGGGTATAAACCGAACAATCCTCTCTGTTCTTGTTTATGACGCTTTTTTTAAGTGGATCACACCCTTGCCGTCAAGCCGAAACTTTTTTACCCCGATTGACACCGCAGCAACTTTATGATGGTTTACTTTCGGAATTGATCCTTTCGGAAACTTCTTTTTAAGTCAACTTGTTTCTCGATCCACCCTGGATCCGTTGTTTTCGATATTTCGATGGGACTTATCGGAAAGAAGGGAAAAAGTGACTTTCGAGGTTCGTTGCTGGCTGTTCAGTTGATTACAAGCTGACTTCCTCGACTGTTGACCTTTTTCGATACTGAACCATGAGTTTCATCAGCGTTTCCCCGTATAATGATTATTTCCCGAGTCATAAACTTCATCGGTTATTATTGGTAACAGTGGGCCGAACGGTCGGCGCGGTCATAACGCGCCGAGTCACAAAACACCCACAAAACCAAACCGCCTTATCGCCTTTCCCAAAACAGGCATACCTCGAACACAACATAAAACATAACGACGATTTCCCACCCATTAAACGTTAGATTTTCCCCGGCATCCCATCTTCCTCTTCCTGAGCAACGTAAGCCCAACCCCGCAGTCGTTCCTGCGGCCGATCGACCCAAAAAAAGACCGAAAAGCCGCTTTTTCGCGACGTCAAATCGAATCACCCGCGGCTCGTCGAAGGAACCCCATTTCTCGAATGCTAATTCGCGAATTTCGGTTCAATTGAGCGTAACTTCCGCACCCTTTCGAAGCTCGGTTATCTTTACGTTCGCCGAGACTTGGTCGGCGGCGTATTTATGCGCCGTATTTTGGCGGGGCACGTATCGCGTGTCCTCTTTAAGCTCATTTCGGGAGGGTTTTTTGGGGACGCTGTTTTCGACGTATTCAAGATTCGGAAAGTGGCGCGAGGGGGGCTGCAACGGAAAGATGGGTCGTCGATAACTGCTGGTTATTTTGAAACGCTTCTTTTCAGTTGCTCTGCCGTTTTAGGTCGATTCAGCTGGCGCGTTTTGATCTCAAGTCGCCAGCCTACGTGACTTTGGAACGCACGTTAGTTATTATTGTTATACTAACTGACAAAGATACTGCAACACCCAGAAGGAGCTGTGTAAATTTCAAGTTTTCTTCGGTAAAACATATAGCAAAGAAAAAAATGATTAAAATTTCGAGAAAAAAAACGATTTACAATTTTTTCAATGAATTTGTTAATTAGGTATGTGTTTGTCCACCGAGATTATCTATACACTCCTCCAAACGTCTTTGCATTGATGCAATAAGATGGTCTATTTCTTCTTGAGGGATACTATCCCAAGCTACCTGTACTTCATGTCTTAGACCCGCCAAAGTCTGTGGAGGCTGGGGTAAATTTCCAAACCTTCTACTCATGATGTCCCAAATATGCTCTATGGGCGAAAGATCGGGAGATCTGGGCGGCCATGGCAAAAGATTCACATGGGTCGCTTCAAAAAAGTTTAAACTAACTCTGGCAACATGAGGTCGAGCATTATCTTGCTGGAATATTGGATTCTCGAGCCGGTTAAGGTAAGGGAGAACATATGGCTCCACTATTTTTTTGAGGTAACATAACGCTTTCATGTTACCGCGATATAGACTAAAAGTGACCTTCTTGCATCTGCAATAGCACCCCATACCATAACGCCTACTGTCCGGTGTACATGACGCTGAACATCGAACTGAGGTTCACGCCTTTCTCCCCGACGTCGTCTAACCCTTCTTCGGTCATCATGTGCACCCAAGAAGAATCGAGATTCATCAGAAAAGACGACCTAATGCCATTCCACATTCCAATGTTGTCGTTCTCTGCACCACTGTAATCGTTGCCGGCGATGCTCAACCGTCAGAGGTAACACAAGATGAGGTCGATAATGCCGCAGTCCAAAAGACCTAATCCGGCGGTAAACCGTTCGGACAGTAACAGGATGGCCTTGTTCTCCTAACCACTCATCAGCCAAAGATCGAGTTGTCGCAAATCGGTCTCTAATGACCATTAGTCTTAGACGTCGATCTTGAACTTCATTTGTGTCCTTTCGACGTCCAGTACCTACTCTTCTTCGATTTTGGGCATCATAAAACCACACTTGACAACATCTCATAAGAGTAGTTTCATTTCTGTTCGTAAAAACCAACCTTTGACCAGTTTCACTCTTGACTTTTCGATTCGCCAAGAGATATTGTTGTTGAAAAAACGTTGCGTTAATCGGCCAATGCTACAAATTCGATACCAGGGACTTGAAGAAAATTGAAAGACGTCTTTTTGGACCAATCCCATCAGTTTAGCTTTCTCCCACTTCCTTTGTTTTTCCTTTGTTCTAGAACCTCCAGAGTCCTCAAATCCCCCTTTACGAATCTGCTTAATAAACCAACGTAGTAATCATAGAAACTGGGACAAGTCTATGCATACGGGGTGGACGTGCATAATGATGTTCCTCTGTTCCTTGTGACGGTCTTTTGTGCGAGGAAATGAGAGTGCTGCTTCTTCATAATGCCGGAGGTGGCCCGGACGACTCGGGATAAACGAAAAAACGTAACGAGATGTGCATCTCATTTGCGGGCCATTCGGATGCTGTTTATTATTCATTCCCGGTTGTTTCCGCAGACGCTTCTAATGAGCATGTAGGTTCTGCCGAGATTGGAAAAAAGGGGGATAAAGAGAGTGGCGGGGCAGACGTGCTTTCATCAAGTTCGCCGGAAACTACGAGGTCGATCGGAATTTGATTGCGTCGAAGATGAATATTCACTTTACTGGTGTTAGGAATGGTCAAGACAGAACCTTGTTAGGCTCACAGAAAGGTTAGAGAAGAACTTTTCAGAACTTCGACCAGATTTTGATTTTCTGCTTTTTTTTGCTTTGTGGTGTTGCCTTATTCTCAGGTGTGCACTGTTGCACTATTCCTCCACGTGTTAGTTGGCAAGTGATCAAGGATATTATGAGACCAAATAATGCTCTAGGTCGGTCGCTTAACCCTAGGGAAGCATGGGAATGCTATACTTCGTCCTTTTTCCCACATCCCTCACTTCCAAAGTTTACGAGATGCTCGGAGGGATGCTGAATATGAACGGCATGACGTCTAACGCGAAATTTTCTGGGCTGGTAAGAGCATCTCGATAATTAAGGAGTAACGCAGAAACCCCCAGGGACGTGGGAAAAAGGAACAGGAAGGAATTCCTACCTCACTTCGCAACTTCAATTCATCATCCCACATTTCGGAGCTGAGAATATTTTCGCTCCGCAAAATTCTTGATTAATAATAACTTCAATGGATGAGATGCTGAGTCGACGACACATCGTTATAGGTTTTAGGTATAGGAATGTTTTCCAGCTTCCACTTATCTGTTCAACGTTATGAGTGTGTCTACTCGGATGTGCTAGACTTTTTTAACAGTTTTTATTTTTTTGCGTATTTGAATACTCTCTTGAAATTTCGTACAGGTATTGCACCAACCAGTGAATGCAATTTGACGTTGGAAACCGACAATTTAGATTGCCAAGATCTATGAGTTTCTGTCCTGCAAGAATATACATAGTATCAGACAGCAGAGCTGCCCTAAGAGCTCTTGACACCCACTAGTTAGGTCAAAGTTAGTCTGGGACTGTTGAACGTCCCTCAAAGTACTCGAAGAAAGAAACCAGGTTAACCTTATTTGGATACCTGGTCACTCCGGTATAGCTGGCAATGATGCGAAAGACCCAACTGGCCAGGAATGGGGTGTCGATCCCCTTCACCAAACCCATCCTTTGGCTTCCCAACTGCGAAGGCAGTTAAGATATCGGAACAAAAGAGAAAGCTTTCGTTCTGGAGGACCATCAATGGTCAAAGACAGGCCGAGTCATTTCTCACCTACTCGACGAGCTGGATTAGAAAAGTTCTCTCAGTTAGCAAACTGGAACTGAGGAAACTGACAGGCGCACTCACGGGACACTGTCCTATGAGGTATTCGAAAATCATTGGGAAGGCACCGGAAGACACTTCTTTCAAGAGGCTTCTGAGACAGCCAAGCACTTGCTATGCCATTGTGAAGCTGTCTATCGGAAAAGGCTACAACACTTGGCTCCTTAGTTTCCAAAGCCGGAACAGTGATGGATGTAGCCCTCAGAAAGGAGACAAAGTTCATTGAGACACCTTTGCCTGTCTGGTGAACAGTGCAGGGATGCACCATAGATCTTTAGGTCAAGGTGCATGCGAGGTTGGATGATCTTCCACTTCTCCTCTAATCTGATCTAAATCCACGAGTTCACCTCATTACAATTGACGTTTTGAACTGGCGCCTCGAGATATCTGCCATAATCCACGACGTAACAACTCGACGTACGCCATGCATGCCGTTGAAGGGCATCAATTTCCTCCCATTCCCTAAAATGACGTTCCTGCTGCTCGCTCGAGGATCCTATTAGGCGTGCCAGGAAACGTCGTACATGACATGGTAGACTTCCCGACAAGTTTTTCGAACGACACTTTTATTAAAGTTTCCCGGGGGTAGGATTCCATTTATACGTGACCAAAGGGAGTTCCTTAGAAAGCCAGGGCGTATAAGTCACGGTAGAAGGAACGTCGCCCGGTTATTAGTTTCTCGTCGGACGCCCCGGGCATTCTTGGGGGCAACAATTTCGAACACGACGAGGTATGCAAAAGTTACCGAAAGACAAACTTCGTAATGGGGCGGCTTTGTCTGAGGTGCGGGGGATAATTCGTCATAACTTCGGAGTGGCGAATGATACCGCTTCTCGTTACCGAAGGGTCGCGGATAATTGGGGCCCTGGAACCCTTCGAACCGCGAATGTGCCAGAAGGTCTTCGTCTTTGAGGTGGAACGAATGGGACTGTTGAAGGCTTCGTTCGACACGAGCTATGGTGATGATTTGGTATTTTCTGGTCGGAGTAGAAGCCGCTTTTGTTTGTCAATAACCAGGAGATGTGATCTTCGTTAAACCGAATTGTTACTATGGATAAGACTTGGGTACATTTCTACGATCCAGAAACAAAGCAACAATCGATGGAAAGACGACACCCTGGTTCTCCAAGACCTAATAAGTTTCGTGTCCAAAAATCTGCTGGAAAAGTTCTTGCTTCAATTTTTTGGGATTGCCACTGAGTAATCATGATTGATTTTTGGGTAAGGGTAGAACAATAACTGGAGATTACTATTCGACATTACTGACCACTCTACGGGAAAAAATTGAAGAGAAAAGACGCGGAAAGCTATCCAAAGGTGTTTTGTTTTCACAGGACAACGCCCCAGTACAGAAATCTCATGTTGCCATGCAAAAAATTCGTGATTTAGGGTTAGAATTGCTAGAACACCCCCCTTTTTCACCAGATTTGGCTCCGTCCGACTATCATCTCTTTCCTCAACTGAAAAAAGTTTAAAAGGTCGTAAATTTTCTTCCAACGAGTATGTAATAAAAGCTGTGGAGGACTGGTTTGCAGAGCAAGAAGAAACATTTTTTTTAAAGGCTCTAGAGACGTTGCAGGTTCGCTGTAATAAATGTATTCAAAAAGAGGAGAATAAGTTGAGTAATAAAATATTTTGACATTGAAATTTTGTTTGGTTCCATAGTAGGCTAAAAATTTTTCAATATATCCTCGTATTTTCAGAATTTTTGTGAAGAGGGAGGCACAAATTGCAATTTCTTGGGTGAACATCGGAACAAGCTTACATAGGGCTTCAAATTTTTCTCCATTGTATTCAACGACCTCGAAAACCACGATTTGATATTCCTTACGAAATATGGAGAGTACTTCCATCATTTCATTCATCAGATGCAGGGTATTTCCCAGCGTCCCAACTATGCGCAGTGAACTGTCCCATAAACATCCGCCATATTTCGCCGTCATCCCCCGACATAAGAATTTCAATTTTCCCCGAAAAATTCCGCTTTTCCTGGGGAAAATGTGAAAGCACAACCGACGACACGCACCTGTTCCGGGGTATTTACGGCGACATTACCTCTTCTCATATTCCCGTAGACAAACTCGCGACCTTATGCAACGCCGTCGTATTCCAGAAAGTATTTTCCGGGACGGCATTAGTCAAAGCGCCGGAAGCGTCGTGTTTGAAGAATGCACGCTCTGAATTCTCCACTCGTCCCTTTTATCGACGACCGTTACTCAAAAAGTGGCAGTCGCACTGGGGGTCAGGTGCAACTGTTGGATTTTCCGCCAGGAATTGATAAGGGGCGATTTTTCAGGGATGGAAAACAACCGCGAAATTTTTCGTGCGGGATTTTATGAAAAAAATGACGCTCGTTCGTTTTGATCCATTGACGAATAGGCCGGCTTTGCTAAATGTTGCGGGGTCCGAGAAAAATTCGAAACTGTCGTTTTTCCGAGGTAAGATATGTGTCAGAAATGTGACAAGCGATTGGGAACGTATGCGGGTAGAATCAATGTCCGACTATAAAACACTTGGGGGGAAACGAAGGAGAAACCAACAGTTGGTCGTTTCCCCAAAGCAAAAATCCCTTGGCTTTGAAGTCTCATGAAATTATAAAGAAGGTTGACAACAATCAATCAGTTGAATAAACTAACTGACAAAGAAACTGCCACACTCAGAAGGAGCTTTTTAATTTATTTTTGGTAAAACATTGATGGTATACCAAAGAATGAATAATTAAAATTTGGAAAAAAATGAAGGGTTACAATTTTTTTTACAATAAATTTGTTAATAATGTGTTTGTCCACCGCCATTATCTGTAAACTCCCCAACACGTCTTGGCATCGATGCAATAAGATGGTCTATTTCTTCTTGGGGGATACAATCCCAAGCTTCCTGTACTTCATGTCTCAGACCTGCTAAAGTCCATGGGGGCTGGGGCAAATTTCCAAGCCTTCTACACATGATGTTCCAAACATGCAACAGTTTTTTCCTCACGCAGATACCAAACTTTAACTGTTACCAACACATTAATTGATATGTAGGTATGTTTTACCAAAACAAATTTAAAATTCGAACAGCTCCTTCTGGGTGTTGCAGTTTCTTTGTCAATATGGTTTTCGTCATCAGAGATCCACTGGTGACTTGCTCGCTTACGTCTCACATATATGGCAGCTATCTACCGAGAAATATGGTGAAACCCTAGCCGTAGCACTGGATATCTCCAAGGCATTCGATCGAGTCTGCCATCAGGGACTCCTCGACAAGCTTCCATCTTATGGCGTGCCCCCAAAGCTATGTTCTCTGCTAGCTAGTGTTCTCTCAAACAGATCTCTCCATGTAGTGGTCGATGGAGTTTCGTCTGACTCTCTACCCATAAATGCTGGTGTTCCGCAGGGATCAGTTCTGGCTCCAACGCTGTTTCTGCTTCACATCAACGATTTGCTGGAAGCAACTTCGTGTCCAGTGCACAGCTTCGCGGATGATAGTAGGTACCCTCCATACCGCCTTTTCTTCTAGGGCTCCAATACCAGCCCGCCAAATGAAAAACGAACGAGGAAGAAATGTTTACAACATAAATATGGACTTGGCAGCAATTCTTGAATGGGGATCTAATAACTTGGTAGAATTCAACGCAAACAAAACACAAGCATGTCTTTTCTCTAGAAAAGCCGATCTTACTGTGCCCAGCATAAAATTGTCGGGAGTGACCATACCATTGAAGTCATCCATTTCAATGCTTGGCATTACTGTCGGCAGTAACCTTTCTTGGGAGAATCACGTGAGATCCATTGCTAAAAGTGCATCCCAAAAACTTGGTTTTCTGTTTCGTGCCAGGAGCTATTTCACCTCAAGTCAGCTGCTTATGACCTATAAGGCACAGATTAGACCTGTCCTGGAATACTGTTCCCATATTTGGAGTGCTGCACCTAAACACACCCTTAAACTCTCGGATTCCGTACAAAAAAGGGCAATTCGTCTCGTCGGTGATGCCTCGTTTACAAGCTCGCTCACTTCTCTGGAACACCGTAGAAAAGTGGGCGATCTGTCTCTATTTTATAGATATTTCCATGGGCGATGCTCTTCTGAGTTATCAGCAATCGTTCCCCTCTGGAAGTCTCTTCCAGACTAACCCGTCAAGTTAAGTCTTCACACTCCTTCGTGGTAACTTTGGAGACCTGCAGAACATCTCTCTTCAAAGACTCGTTCATCCAACGAACAGCGAGGATTTGGAACACATTGCCTAGGGAGGTGTTCCCCGAGGCATATTACCTCCAGAAATTCAAGAAGAACACCAATTCCAACTGCTTGCCCTTGGTTTTCACGATGTTCTCTGAATATTACAGGATTATTCCTTTTCGTGAATACACATAAAAAAAAAAGTTAGTTTAATTTATAGGGATAGATAGTCTGCAGCTCTGTCTTACAACCTTCCACTTGATATCGTGATCAAAAGCTGCTAAGTGATTTCCTGTGGGTTCGCCAGTAAGCTCTTCTTTCTCTTTGAATATTCAAGGGGGAAATAAGATTGCCCCAACTTGGTAATCTCCAAATAAACAGAAGTAAACCTCCGAAATATGGACGAGTATTTATGAGTTGGGTCAAGATCCCCCCATAACTCATCCGTACGTGTAGCGGGGCGCACGCTCTGCATAATTCAGTCGCAGCCTCCTGATCCACGACCATCGAGGGCTGTAAAATATTTATAAAAGCGTACATCATGAAGAAATGAGTTGACCCCGAAAACCTGTGCTCATCAATCATTCATGTATCGGCGAAAGATTGCGCGAAATGAGGAAACGGGCCGAACCAACAAAACCGGCAAGTTTTTTCGATTCCGCATTTTAAGGGACTCGTTCCGCCGAATCGCGTTTCGGATGGTATAATGAACAATTGAATATGTGAGTAGGTACGGAATGTTTTGATTCTTGCCCCCAATTTCTTTTTTCAATTCAGGCAACGTGAGTTTAATTTTACATAGAGCTCTTTTGGAGGGAAGAATGTACTGATTACCTGTTCTTATCATTACGAAAATACGAGGATATATTGAAAAATTCTTAGCCTTCTATACAGGGTCTTTCACGAGGAACCTCGCCCATATTTATACGGGAAACTACTGAACGTATTTTCATGAAATTCAGCACTTATAAGTATTTCACGATGCTGATGAAATCTAAAATATTTTCAAGGCATGAGCACCTCCGGTTTTTCCGGAAATGACGTCAACTTCCGTTTTTCAAATTAGAACACCATTTTTTTATGGCAGATATTGAATCTACGTTAAAAAATAATGTGAGTGTATGCATCACACCCTTGCCCTAAAATGGATATTTTCTGAGTTAATATCCACTTTAGGGCAAGGGTGTGATGCATACACTCACATTATTTTTTAACGTAGATTCAATATCTGCCATAAAAAAATGGGGTTCTAATTTGAAAAAATTGATTTTTCACGATTTTGTCATCCCTAACTTTGAAAGCGATTTTTTCACCCCCTGTATCATGAATCGCGATTTCGATTTTTAAAGTGGATACATCAATCTTACATCTTGAAAAATCCCAAAAATGAAAATTTTCCATCCAAAAACCTCGAAGTTATTCTTGTTTCAGCGGAGCTCTATTTTCGAATTTTCCCGCTCAGAGAGAATTTTCCAACCAAAACTGAAAACTGTTACATCAAAATAACGTGAAATTTTCTAAGGAATCTATTTCTGCAATAAAAAAAATGGTGTTCTAATTTGAAAAACGGAAGTTGACGTCATTTCCGGAAAAACCGGAGGTGCTCATGCCTTGAAAATATTTTAGATTTCATCAGCATCAAGAAATACTTATACGTGCTGAATTTCATGAAAATACGTTCAGTAGTTTCCCGTATAAATATGGGTGAGGTTCCTCGTGAAAGACCCTGTAGAACCAAACAAAATTTCAATGTCAAAATATTTTATTACTCAACATATTCTCCTCTTAATTGAATACATTTATTACAGCGAACCTGCAACGTCTCTAGATCTTTCAAAAAAATGTTTCTTCTTGCTCTGCTAACCAGTCCTCCACAGCTTTTATTACCTCCTCGTTGGAAGAAAATTTACGACCTTTTAAACTTTTTTTCAGTAGAGGAAATAGATGATAGTCGGACGGAGCGAAATCTGTTTAATAAGGGGGGTGTTCTAGTAATTCTAACCCTAAATCACGAATTTTTTGCATGGCAACATGACATTGGTGTACTGAGGCGTTGTCCTGAAAAAACAAAACACTTTTGGATAGCTTTCCGCGTCTTTTCTCTTCAATTTTTTTCCCGTAGAGTGGTCAGTAATGTCGAATAGTAATCTCCAGTTATTGTTCTACCCTTATCCAAAAAATCAATCATGATTACTCCATGGCAATCCCAAAAATCTGCAGCAAGAACCTTTCCAGCAGATTTTTGGACACGAAACTTCTTAGGTCTTGGAGAACCAGAGTGTCGCCATTCCATCGATTGTTGCTTTGTTTCTGGATCGTAGAAATGTACCCAAATCTCATCCATGGTAACAATTCGGTGTAAGAAGTCTACATCGTCTTCAAATCGAGCACAGATCGAACTCGATGCTTCTACCCTTGCACGCTTTTGGTAAACATTCAAACATCCATTTTGCAGAAATTTTTCTCATGTCCAAATTGACGTGAACTATATGATGAACGCGTTCGTATGAAATCTTCAGTGCTTCAGATATCCGTTTTAGCCCAAGTCGACGGTCTGATAAAATCATGTCATGAACTGCATCGATATTTTCGGGAACTGACACAGAAACTGGCCTTCCCGATCTGTCATCATCTTCAATGGAAAATTTACCTCTTTTGAAGCTTGCAGTCCAATTTTTCACGGTCGCATACGAAGGACATTGATCACCAAGGGTATTAAGCATATCTTCGTAAATCTGCTTACCTCTTAACCCTTTTAAATACAGGTACTTGATGATGGCTCGATACTCCATTTTTTCGATTTTAACAATTTCGGTGGACATCTTTTTTTTAAATTTATTACGTAACTCTGGTTTACTTTTTTGACGTCGAACTCTACACTGATACTTCTAATAAGTTATTGTTCGTTGATATGTTATCGTAATATTTTGTTTATGCATTGAACTTGGTCTGGGCTAACTAGATATCGATACATCCTCGTACTTGTGGACGAACTGGTTTTGGCTGACAAATACAATAGGAATAGGCTGTATACCACAGAGTCGATGAGAGAGCTTCAACCACTGGGGTCTTCCTTATCGACGAAGTCCATCCGCATTTTCAACATTGTGGTGACAGATAGTGACATTTTTAGCATGTTAAGTGTAGCTGCCAATATGTTTCGAGACAAATTGACAAAACCCGTGCTTCCAAGTCTAATTCAGGACCTGAACCTTCTTGAGGAAGTCGCGCCAGCTGCGGTCGCAGCAAAGTCTATAAATGGGGTAAAAAAACATTTTTACATTCGTTCCACGCGAAAGAGGACGAGAGTGAATCGGAAGCCGTTCGCTTTATGGGGTAGAAGGCAAACAAACAAGTGAAACTCGAAGGGCTGTTTCCCGACTCGAGTCGCTTCTTTCAGACAATGTTTACTGATGCTCTTTGAAGATTTTCAATAAAGCGGAAACTCCTACATATGAAAGGAAAATCTCGGCGTATTATGGAGTTTAGAGTCGAGGGGTGAAAAAAGTTTCAATCAACCGGCTCTGGCACCCTCTTTCGCTGCGCCGTTTTTTCTTTTCGGTCTGTTAATATTCGTATAAAGGGTGATAAAGTTTTGTTCTCAAGTCGACGAGTTGTGAAATGGAACGCTTAAGGGGGAGAAAAGTGTATAAGCTTCATCCCTTCGCAGTTGGGGCAATTACGAGTGTTGTTTTTCCTTCTATTCGTCGGTATTAAAATTGGTTGTTGGTAATTGGACGGGAAAGGCACAGCTCAGTATTTCCCGGAATAGAACTATCGGGTTTTTTTCCAGAGTGGTAGAATTTTCGATAGGGATAACTGTGATTTGACAGAAAGTAGAAGCCATGTTGTTTTAAAATTTCTGGTCAGTTTACAAATTGTTGAAATTCACACTGCGCAAAAAAATTAACGCACATTATGGAAATCTCAAATTTATTCTACAACTGAAGGTGTTCTCAATGATAATTATTTTTATCAGAATTATGCATGCATATGTTATCCACTTTCAACGTTTTTCTTCAATACAGATGTTTTCTCCCAGCAGGAATAAAAAAAGATGATATTATCAGATTTTGAATGTATTGGCTCCATTCTAAAATCAGTTGTTCTCGATCAAGTCTAGTGATCAATAGTTTTTCTTTCGTTTGATTTTCTACACTCGATCGCTATGCAACGCGAAACACGCAATTTGACCCAAGAGGAATGTGCCCAAGCGGTAGTTTTGCGAGAAGAAGGGTGGACATACACAAGAATTGCTGGAAGGTTTGGAGATTCCCATACAAGTGTGTCCAGAATGTTGCAGCGATTCAGGGGGCAGGTATAAATGTCCGAAGACCAGGACAGGGTAGACCACGGGTAACAACTGCCATTCAAGAACGTTACTTGAGAGTTTCTTCGTTGAGACAACGGTTTGCAACCGCTCGCCTCCTTCAAAATCAGCTTGAGCAAACTCTTGAGGTGCAAATTAGCACTCAGACAATAAGAAATCGCCTCAGAGAATATGATTTAAGGCCTCGTGTCGCGGCAAGAGGCCCAGCTCTTACCACAGCCCATCGAAGGGCGCGTTTGGATTTTGCGAGAGAGCATATCCATTGGGAAGAGGCCGATTGGGAAAGAGTTCTCTTCACAGATGAGTCTAGATTCTGCCTCTACCATTGTGATCGACGTTCCCTTGTATACAGACGTCCACATGAAAGATATGCTCAGTGCAATTTCCTGAATACTACTGGTTTCTGGGGAGGATCGGTTATGGTATGGGGTGGAATATCTTTGACTGCTCGCACAGACCTAGTGGTCGGTGATAATGGAGCTATGAATGCTGATAAGTATATAAGGAACATTCTTGAAGAGCATGTAGTGCCATTTGCCCCATACATTGGTGAAAATTTCATTTTTATGGACGATAATGCCAGACCCCATCGTGCGCGCATCGTTCAGGAGTACCTTGAAGAGGTTGAAGTCTCTCGAATGGAATGGCCAGCATGAAGGCCAGATCTCAATCCGATTGAGCAGGTTTGGGACAACCTCAATAGAAAGCTGAGAAGTTAAGAAAATCATCCAGCTACTCTTAATGACTTAGGAATCCAACTCGGAGAAATCTGGGAAGGATTAGATCAGAACATTTTAAGAACACTCATTTTGAGTATGAACCGTCGTTGCCGAGCTGTAATTAACGCAAGGGGTGGAAATACCAAGTATTAAATCACTTATCATTATTTCAGTATTTTGAAAATTGTTCATTTCTCTTCTTTCACATAAGATTCGGTGAAATCCTGAATTTTTCTTCCATTCAATGTGTCTTGTTTCGTTCAAAACCTTCCCGAGAGAACATAAGAAATAAGTTATAAAGTCAATGTAGAGTTAACTTTCATTAAAATTGAGATTTTCAGAATGTGCGTTAATTTTTTTGCGCAGTGTATTTCAATTTAAAATTCTCTCCAAAACAACACTTGACATATTGAACTGGCAAGTGCGAATTTGCCTACAGGATGGACCTTCTGACTTCTCGTCAACTGATATGTACTTTCCCAATTCGAATGATCTGCCCGGAGTATTGATATCATCAGACTAAGCTCTCGGTAGGAACCAGGTGTAGGTATTGCAGGCCCCTTCATCTGAATTCCAGGCAGCGATGAATTATTCAGTCGATTTCTCAGATTGGTATGCCCCCGGTCCTGATATATGCGCGTTCCTTCAACGCTCTAGCTTCGATCCCCATACATCTTCCGCTGGATGTATGGGAAACGTTAATTTCTACCGTACCTATTTCAGCGGCCGCTGAAATATTGGTCTTGTTGCGTCCGAAATGCAACTGCGAGGCCTATAAATCGCTCACGAACCCTTTGTTCGGTCGTTATTTATCGAAGTACCTTCGGGTCACGAAGGGCCGGTTGTCTTTATCAACAATTCCGAGATTAAAATAGATTTCTAGACCGTATTGTTTTTTGGTCATTAAGATTCGGGAATATTTTTAGAATAGAGTGGATTGTTGTATGAAATATGTTGATACGCAGATTTTTATGCATCATATTACGTTCCTTAGGTGTTAAGTTAGCTTTAGGTAAAATTCCCATGTCTTTATCTCAATTAATGGTGAAAATATGCTCAAAAATCTGAAGGTTTATATCGTACTCGAATGTTGCAAATTGACGAATGCGCCGGCACCGATTCTCCATTCAAAAAGTGCCTTTCATTTTTCCAAGTTTACGCCCTCAATTTTTCACCTAAAAGCTTGATTTTTTTTTTTAATTGAAGTTGAAGGATGTCCTTAGGGCACTCCAATTTCGTCTCCTTGAAAAAATAATTTTTTCGCATGAAAAAGTCGGGTTGGATTTGAGAGTCTATGAAATTGACTTCACAATCGTTTTTCGACGGCTATTCCTCAATTTTTTTTTAGAAAATTCTCTGGAGTGCCCTCGACAAATCAATTTTCTATATTTTAAGAAAAACTCCATCTGGATAGACGCTGAAATAATGCAGAAAATTAGGGAAATACTAAAAAGACTTCCAGAAAGTGTGAAATCGCAGAGAACTGTCTGAAATTCCAGGAAAATTAAAAAAAACTCAAGCTTTCAGGTGGAAAATTGAGGGCGTGAACTTGGAAAAATGAAAGGCACTTTTTGAATGGAGATTCGGTGCCGTCGGCCATAGTATAACGTCCCCTTAATAACCTGGCAATGTCCAGTTTTAGATGGAGGAATTGTGTTTTTGGAATTGAATAAAATGTAAAATATTAGATTTAACGGTAGAAATATCCTTATTCCTAAATGTGTTAGAAAGTATGAATTTATATATCCTAATTATATCTTGGAGAATTTTCATTTGAATGTATCTTCTTTTGTTCCAGGCCCATTCCCCTCTTCTGGGATCGGGAGATAACAGCAAACCAGTGAGTATCATCAAGTTATTCCTTTAATGCATCTCCAATTGTTAGTCGAGCGTTGTGAGAAGTTGTCATTGTGTTTCTCCTTTATATTGCGGTTTTGTAGATTGTTTAATGGGAATGACGAACCACTTCAGTTCAGGCTTCGACCTCTTGTCCTCATTAAACCATATTCAAGAAAGTCGTTGCCCCAACTGCAATTTCAGTCGTAGCGAACCTCTGTAACGTACGAGGATATATATAGAAAAATTCTTAGTCTACCATAGAACCAAACAAAATTTCAATGTCAAAATATCTTATTTCTCAACATATTCTCCTCTTAATTGAATACATTTATTACAGCGAACCTGCAACGTCTCTAGACCTTTCAAAAAAAATGTTTCTTCTTGCTCTGCAAACCAGTCCTCCACAGTTTTTTTTTACCTCCTCGTTGGAAGAAAATTTAGGACCTTTCAAACTCTTTTTCAGTTGAGGAAAGAGATGATAGTCGGACGGAGCCAAATCTGGTGAATAAGGGGGGTGTTCTAGTAATTCTAACCCTAAATCATGAATTTTTTGCATGGCAACATCAGATTTGTGTACTGGGGCGTTGTCCTGTAAAAACAAAACACGCTTTCCGTGTCTTTTCTCTTAAATTTTTTCCCGTAGAGTGGTCAGTAATGTCGAATAGTAATCTCCAGTTATTGTTCTACCCTCATCCAAAAAATCAATCATGATTACTCCATGGCAATCTAAAAAAACTGAAGCAAGAACTTTTCCAGCAGATTTTTGGACACGAAACTTCTTAGGTCTTGGAGAACCATAGTGTCGCCATTCCATCGATTGTTGCTTTGTTTCTGGATCGTAGAAATGTACCCAAGTCTCATCCATAGTAACAGTTCGGTTTAGGAAGTCTACATCGTTTTCGAATCGAGCACAGATCGAACGCGATGCTTCTACCCTTGCACGCTTTTGGTCAACATTCAAACATTTCGGGATCCATTTTGCAGAAATTTTTCTCATGTCCAAATTGACGTGAACTAGGTATATGATGAACGCGTTCGTATGAAATCTTCAGTGCTTCAGATGTCCGTTTTAGCCCAATTAGAAGGTCTGATAAAATCATGTCATGAACTGCATCGATATTTTCGGGGACTGACACAGAAACTGGCCTTCCCGATCGGTCATCATCTTCAATGGAAAATTTACCTCTTTTGAAGCTTACAGTCCAATTTTTCACGGTCGCATAGGAAGGACATTGATCACCAAGGGTATTAAGCATATCTTCGTGAATCTGCTTATCTCTTAACCCTTTTAAATACAGGTACTTGATGATGGATCGATACTCCAATTTTTCGATTTTTACAATTTCGGTGGACATCTTTTTTTTAATGTATTGCGTAACTGGTTTACTTTTTCGACGTCGAACTCTACATTGACACTTCTAATTAGTTATTGTTCGTTGATATGGTATCGCAATGTTTTGTTTATGCATGGAACTGGTCTAGGCTAACCAGATATCAATACATCCTCGTATGTTTGGAATAGTGTTGCCCAAGTTCCTTATTAACATTCCAGTACTATCGTATGTTTGCTTTGCCGGACATATCCAGGCTTTTTACGATCGCCGAAGCGTGAAAGCTCCTTGATATTACCACATTTCGATTAAACTACGACCCTCAAAGTTGCCAAATTGGATTCGCACCATACAACCCCGCCAAAACAACCGAATCAGCATAAATCTCTATTCGAAGTTGTGGACCTAATTCCGAGCCGACACTTCACGCTCTTTGCCCCCCCACCCCCTATACGAGACGCATTGAAACGCAAGAACTTGGTCGACACGAGATCGACATTTAATATGTCGCAATCCAATATTTGTCGAAAACAAGAGCTCGGAAATTGTACGACGGAGTTGTTTGACCGTGTCGACAAACTGGATAGGTTGGAGGATCAGCTTCCGCATCCGTTGTTTTGTCGTTTCGAGTATGACAGGAGCATGGAGTGTCGGGAACTGTGGCCAGGAGGAGTTTGCTTTCGGCAGGAATAACAGCGGGGAAGGCCTTTGAGTTTTGGGTAGCAGCTGTTGGTTCTCTTGGAGGGTACGAACTACAAGAGAGATTATGGGAAAAATCAACCCGTTGTGGGTCAGGTGACTGGTGGGGTAGATTAAGTTTAGATTAGAGGAAGGACAGAAGATCATCTGACCTCGAATCCCCGCGCTGTTTACCAGTCAGGCAACAATGTCTCAAAGAACTTTATTACCTGTCTGGGAGCTACATCTTTCACTTGTTCCGGCTTCGAAAACCTAGAGCCAAGATGTTGTAGCCTTTTCGATGAACAGCTTCACAATCGTATAGCAAGTTCTTGGCTGTCTCAGTGGCTTTTTGACAGTAGTGTCTTACGGTGCCTTCCAGTTTACTGAGTGAGGCTACTTTTTTAGTCCAGCTCGTCGATATGGAGAGAAATGACTTGGCCTGTCTTTGACCATTGACCGTTCGCCAGAACACAAGCTTTCTCTTTTGTTCCCATTCCTTCACTGCCATCGCCGAGCCATTGGTATAAAATACCTCAACCTCTCGTTCTTTTACCTGGTCGCCTCACTTCCCAGAAAGATATCTAGGGGAGGCAGGACTAAGATGACTTCCATGGTAGCAGTTGGAGAAGGGCGTGTAGCTTCTGTGATAGATAGACACGCTGTTCGTTGTAGATCTAGTCTTGCTCTTGGCGACTGGACGGTTAATACTGAGATATCTTGAGCTAACGTATGATCCATACGATGGCTGGTCACCGGAGCTTTGCCATATTATCATTTCACGAGATACCAATGAAAGTAGTTTCTAATTCGATATTATACTGCTCCACGAGAGTTAGGGATATCGTATTCAATCGTTTTTAAAAGTATGTAATCTTCGAGAAAATCGCTGTAAAATCATTTAAAACTCAATAACAACTTGAATCGATCCGATTAAAATCAGTATGAGACATTTCGTCAATCTGGTCGCCTTTTTTCTGAAGTTTGGTTCTTTGCATATGCTTCATGAAGTTCTTATTTGGGAATGAAGTCAGTTTATCAACGGCTCCGATTTGAAACAAGTTTTCTGAAAATACCAAGACGTAAATCAACAAACGCTGAGGCTAATAGGGCTATCGGGATGCTACAGGGTGGCCTAACTCAGGTTGTTGTAGCGGAAAGGCTCCAAGTCAGCCAAAGTGTGATATCTCGACTTTGGAATAGGTTCAGGGAGGCAGGTTCCGTGTTGGAAAGACCAAGGCTTGGTGGGCGATAAAAAACAAAACCTGCTCAGGATCGTTTCATCACCGTTTCGGCGAAAAGAAACCCTACATCTACGTGTAGAATGCTACGGAATACTCTTCAAAATGCAGATGAGGTCCAAGTTTCCATCGAAACCATCAGACGACGTTTGAGAGAGGTGAATCTAGGTTCTAGACGTCCATTAAGAGGAGTTCCGATAACACGTGACCATAAGCGTCAAAGACTGGAATGGGCAAGGCAACATATCAATTGGAACGATCAATGGCGTAGTGTCCTTTTCACTGATGAATCCAGATATGGACGATTTTCCGATTCTCGAAGAATAAGGATATGGACAATCCCACGCATATCCCGTACTCGTCGCTATGTCCAAGAATTCCATCCATTCCGAGGGGGTGGTGTTATGGTATGGGCGGGGATAAGTTTCAACGGGCGCACAGAACTACACATTTGTCCTAGGAATATGACCGCCTTACACTATAGGGAGCATGTTATTGACAGTGTTGTGCCAAATTTTCACGCTGCGATTGGTGAAACTCTTCAATTTCTAGACGATAACGCTAGACCGCACCGTGCAGCCATAGTTGAGAATGCGCGCGGGAAGCTTGGTATTCCACATTTACCAATACCTCCGCACTCACCAGATTTGAATTGCATAGAACATGCATGGGATATGCTCCAAAGAAGATTAGATAATCATCAGCCTACCCCAGAATCCTTAAATGATCTGAGAGAGCTTCTGCCCCGATTATGGAACCAAAACTATGTTTTTTTGCAATTTAAGTCAATATCCCTAACTCAAGTGGAGCAGTTTATTTGGGGAATCCTGTAAAAGTGCGGCTATCGCGGCGTGAACATAACATTACCTCACGTTTATTTACACTGCCGTTTCCCTTTTCCTCAAATTCTATTTAAAGGTACCAACGTAAACAGAGCAGCAGATCGGGGCTACGTTCCATACTGACACCGTGTCATGGGATCGCTCTCGATACAGTCTCGCGAACAAATCTAACGGGACAGTTACAAGTTACACGCATCATAACTGGTCGTCGGAACTCGGAAGGCCACATTCGTCGTCCGCGTGTGAATTTGTGGCCCCGGGCCCCATCTGCTGGTCTCTCGGACGCGTGAAATGTTTGCCCTCCGTTGTGATAAATACGGTATCGGTCGTCGCAGGGATTAAATTGTATTTTTTGGGTCGTTTCGCCGTTTTTTTAGGGCTGTTTGGACTAATGGGCGTCAGGCAGGAGATCTGGAGGGATTCCAGCTCCTCCGTTTACGTGAGTATTGGACGCTTGGTCGTTTGCGATGGCTTCGATCTCGAATTTTCGCTCAGAGCAACGTGTATGAAGGTTTTGGATTTGAAATTGGGTCTGAATGATTGGTTGCGATGGGATCTTCTGTATAAATATCATTTAGGACAACAGAACAGTTTGTGTGATAGAATTTTCGATAGGGATAACTGGGATTTGACAGAAGGTAGAAGCCATGTTGTTTTGACATTTCTGTTCAGTAGGCATTGACAAATTATCATGGAAAGACTCACGCCGCAACAACGTTTACAAATAATCAATGTTCTATTCGCCAAACTTATAGAGTACTTCTTGAAATTTATGGTTTACGTAATCGTCCATCAGTGCAGCTTATTCGTCGAACTATCGATAGATTTCGGACAACATTTTCTCTACTCGATGCGACAACAGCAACAGGACAAAGAACTGTACGTACAGAAGAAAAGATCGATGCTGTAAGTGATAGTGTTAATGGAGATCCAGATTTGTCTATTAGTCGAGGTTCACAACAAGTTGGACTCTGTGCATCCACCACATGGAGAATTTTGCGTGAATATCTTGGTCTACACCCATACAAGATCCAACTGGTTCAAGAACTAAAGCCACTTGACCATAATAAGCTTCGTTTGTTTGCTGATCGCGCCCTAGAACAGCTTGAAGTTGATCCACTTTTTTATCGTAAAATTGTGTTTAGTGATGAAGCTCATTTCTGGTTGAATGGCTACGTAAACAAGCAAAGTGGCCGTATGTGGAGTGGAAACAATCCTCAAGAAGTTCTGCAGGTTCCCTTGCATCCTGAAAAATGCACTGTATGGTGTGGTTTACACGCTGAAGGCATCATCGGTCCAAATTTCTCTAAAAACGATGCTGGAGCTAATGTTACAGTGAATGGTGCTCCTATAGGCCAGTAAGAGGCAATTGTGCTCCCTTTCTTGCTAGTTTCTAAATCCACTAGCAGCAAAAATCCTATCAGGGCTCTAAATCACCGTTTATTGAGCACGTGTTCTTTCTGAACTCGCGTCCAGTTAATTTGCGATCGGCTCCACCTGGCTCTTAGCTAATCGACGGACAATAAATTGCGACACCTCGTTGTTGTGCGTCTGCATTTCGCAATTTATAGCACAATCCCGCGTCGCTATTTTGGCAAGAGAGCAGCAGAATCCGATATATGCAAGCCAACGATCGTTTTCAGTTGTCGACAAATCATTTTTCGGAGATATAAAGTGGGATTTTTCGTCAGGGTGCCTTTGATGCTAAACGCTAAGCTCTGTAATATGCGAGAATGTAGCAGTTTGAGCTGCTGCACTCATGGCTACTAGAAGCGACCACAACAGAGCTACCGTTTGAGGAAGGTCTTTTAGATCAAACGCAAAAAGTGTTTCGTTTGATGAGATAATTTGCAGTTGAAAAAATGAATCAAAGACCCACCCCGTATATCTAATGCGGTCCACAGCGGTTCGAGTTTTTTTGTTTTTTTTTTAATAAACAACTCGGGATCCTGCCATATCTCTTCAGAGCCACTCTCCTCCTCGCCGCGTTCAAATTTCCAGATTCGAATTAACCCGAATTTGCGCTGTTGTCTCCTAATTCAGCTGTCAACATCCAGACTTGAAGTGCGACACCAACTCCATTAGAGAGGGTGGCGAATCTGAGCGAGGGACTCCGCTGGGAAGTCGCACAAAACATTCCGTACGAAGAAACGGCTTAACCGGCGTAGACACGTCTGAAACTTGGAGGACAGTCTGAAGGACGTCTTCGTCGTTTCGGGTTTAATTAGATGTTTGTTTTTAGTTCGTGATATGTTGGAGGAGTTGTCTTCTGTTTACTTACATGAAATGGTTAGAGGTTCTGTCAGGAGGAACTTTGGAATTATGCTATAAACATGAGGAATCCAAACATATTTTAAGAAGTATTTATGACATGGCTGTTTCAAAATGCACTACTCACTTCTGGTCATTAGGGAATCGTAGGAAAGGAGGCTAGTCTTGCCAGAAAATTACCATGAACGCCCTTTGCCCAGAATCTTCTGTGTCAGGAGAAGGAGAAAACTGAAAGAGATACACTGGAATATTCCAGTGTTGAGCCATTCAAAAAGGTTTCTTCGGAGCCTTAGCATTTTGAGATGGGAAAACTTGATCTTGATCCGAATAAAAACGGATACTGCCTCCTCAGAAGCTGTAGGAAGGAGAAGAAACTCCTGATCATCTGGTCACAGATGTCCCAACATTGCAAGGTACTGGCGTTCATTAGATCTCTAGAAGTGAATGACGAATGGTATTGGCGAAGACAGAATCTTGATATCTGTCCACTCAAATAATTCTGCCTAGAGATCTTGTTCTGCAAATGTCTCATGCCTTCGTTGGCCCGACAATATCGAGCTGACCTCTGAAACGAAGTTTCGCATGCCGGCTGTGTTCACGGCGGATCCTGGCGGATACCAATACCAGATCTAGCGGTCGCGGTTCATTAAACTCACGCGAAATATGCAGCCAGTCGATAGACCGCGAACGATGGGCCCCGATCGCATTTTCGGCCGTGATTTCACCGGGCAGCTTCGTCAGATCCACGTCGATGAGCGTACGCGAGTTAAAAATAGAAACTTCGGAAACGAAGCTGATCGGTCTCGTGCGAATCGTTTTTTGTTGGGACTCGTCTGCCGTAACGCTCGGAATTCGCGCTTTCAGGAGGAGACGTTGAGGAAATAGCGTTAGGTAGAGGGAAACGAGAGGAGACCTCCCTGGAAGATTCTCGAATTGGATTCATTGAAATCTGGTGAAGGGACAGCATTCTTGGAGATAACTTTGTGTCCAACATCTTCAGACTTGTTTCGTATAGGAAATATGAGATGTTGGACCATCTGATGCTCCTTCGGACATCACTGGGTAAAGCAGAAGCAGACCATCTATAGTCCGTTCAAATATAAGAAGGAGCTTTGTTAACAAACAGAATCGTCTGGTTGGCGCACAATCAAGCTGCTATTGGTCAAACGGTGATAACAACGCTCTCTTCGACCGCCCTAAGAGACTGCCAGGATCGTACTCGGACTGTGGATGGTACTGGATAGAAATGATTCAATAAAATGAGTCAGCAATTCCCACATTAGAACTTTTTTCCTCAAAAACTCTAGTGCAAAATTTCTGTTATGATTCGCAACTGTCATAAACATTTTATATCCGACGTACCTACCCTATTTTTTTTATTTTGCTTTGTTTTTATATTATTATCCACTAAATAATTTCTTTTTCGGATGCTCGAGATTGCGGCAAGGTAATTCCAGAAAACACCAGAGTTTTAGAGATTTGGGTCGGAATCTTGCAAGATTCCGACGAAGTAATTCCGGGAAACACCAGATTTGGGTCCTTTTCCCTAATGGGTGAAAGCCATCTTGATTTGCATAAATATCGAAGTTTTCAATTGACAAGACTCGAAAAAGATCTCTGTTCAAATTTATAATGGTCATTTACTTGTAATATCCGAAATATATTTAGTTTCGGTCCATAATTTTATATTATTTTGTACGAAACTCTCTGTCGGCTACTCAAGATTCCGACAAGGTAATTCCGGGAAACACCCGGTTTGGGTCCTTTCCCTTAATAATAATAATAATAATAATAATAAGGATTTATTTCCAACAGGCAGAACCCAGTTACAGGAAATCTACAAAAACGATAAACTAAAACTAATATACAAATAGGTACCTATATATATATATATATATAATTCAATATAATTACTTAAACTACAAAATGAATACACTGAACATCAAAATTATAAAAAAAGGTGCCAACAGAAAACAAAATTAAAGATTTAACATTCTTATATATTAAAGCCATCTTGATTTGCATAAATATAAGTTTTCAATTGGCAAGACCAGTTAAAATACCTAGAGCTACTGTGAAGGTCTAGCTGTTCAAAGTGTTTATAGATTTTGTTGTGAAAAATGTATTGTGTTGGAAAATATTTTGACAAAGTGTATATAGTGTAGTATAGAACAATGTCGAATTCGGAAACGGATACTGCATCTGAGGGTGACCACCACGAAAAAGGTCCAAAAGTTCGCATTTCTCTGCTGAAGAGAAAGAGATGATTTTGAACATTTTTCGAAAAGAATTGGAAGAACATCCTGATTTATCGAAAAGAGACTCAGTAGGAATTGTTTCAAAATCCTCAGGGGTGAGTGATTCAGCTGTATTCAGAATGCTCAGAGAATATGAAGAGAATAAAACATTGACGCCACCTAAGAGGATAGTCCAGTCGTTAAAAATAATCGATTCGGTTGACGATTTCGATATGAACCTTATCAGAAGAATTGTCCACAGTTTTTTTTTCGGAATGAAATCCCAACGATTTCTAAAGTTCTAGAAATCGTGAATGATGACGACAGTTTGCCAAATTTCAAAAGAACAACGTTCTATAAATTATTGAAAAAAATGGAATTCAAGTTCAGTTAAAACTGAACGATTCTGTGAAATCTCCTCGATTCGACTCTGGACGGAAAGAAACTTTACGAAGGCCCTCCTACCGCTGCGCCAAACATGTTATTATTGCTCCTTCTTAGATTTGAATAGAGTATAGACTGAAGTGAAAACAAAGACTTGAGGGTGAAGATTCCTTATAGAATCGCTGTTCAAGTGCAAGACCTGCTAAGGAAGCATAGGGAGTCCTTGAAAACTATCTCACAGGTCGTCGTAAGCTCATCAATCCCATTGGGCTTTCGTGTGTTGGAGGTATCGACCAAGACTTCGTCACTCTCACAAGACTTCAAACGCCCCATCCGGCAATGAACCAGTTCCTCACTGTGACCTGCATGTGGCACTATAGAATCCCCTTTCATCCCGTTCATTTCGAATAATTCATTTTCAACTACGCGGTTTCTTTCATCCGCAACGTCGTCGGCATAAAAGCGACCTCAAAGTCAATGACGAGGTAAATTGAACAACCCCCGCAACTCGCCGCCGACAAAAACGCCCCATTCACGGACCGTTGCGCTACGTGGACGTAAATACGATTTTGAAGTACGAATTTACGCTCGCCCCAGTTCCGCGCCCGCTTCTTGCAATTCCCGAGCAATGCCTCTCGGCGAGGAGGCGATACAGTGCTGGAAACGTAAAAAAGCGTGAATTACCACCCTGCGCCGTATGGTTTAATGGTCGGAAGGTGGAATTGCAGCCCAGGATTAATTCCGACGAAATTTCCGCATAAAGCTGAAGATGTTATGGCAAGCGGAGGGGCCGGGCGGGTTTATATGAAACATACACGGAGAACGGGGCAGTTGTAAAGTTCATTTCTATTGCGGCGCAAATGTTCTTTTATTGTTCTTTCGGGAAACATCTCCGAGAGGTTAATGAAATTTTTTCGTCGATTTCTCACCGTGCCCGGGCGTTTATTACGATGGAGATGGAGGAACGATGCATTATTAGCGCCGACGGCTGTTGAAGACGTTCCAAGTGCTCGTCTGCGAACTCTGTAGGCCAAAATTTTCCAGAATGAAGGGCCAGTTTGGCGGCAAAATATTCATTACTTATGAGGGCTACATGGTCGAGTTTGGTATCAAATTGTAGGTTTTCGAGGTCGCTGAATTCAATTAAATATATTCCAGAGCCCTAACTAGCACGGTTTAGATTTTCGCCTGCCAAATGGCATTTTTCGAAAAATTGGAAATTTCAAACCGTCATAGCTTCCGTTCCTTTTCTCGGATCCACTATTTGTTTGCAGTTTGTTGATCAGCTCATCTCGAAGTATCTCTGTGCAAAATATAAGCGATTTTAAAAATTTCAATTTTTGGGTGAAAAATGACAAAGGGGTATGACCCCCTAAAAACACCATGTTTGTCAATAAAAAATATATTTGGGGAGGATCTCACGTTATTATTGAATCTGGAAGTTGTACTGCCCATTTGATTCTTCAATAATAGCAATTCTGCGGACCGACAGCACCCTTACCTAGAGTGGTGTGAGCTCGTGAACAGAACTCGAAAATGAAAAATCGCAAAATATAAAGTGGAATATTTCATTACCTATGGGGGCTACATGGGTGATTCTGGTATCAAAATGTAGGTTTTCGAGGTCGCTCCATTCAATAAAAAACAATCCAATGCCCTAACTATCACCGTTTAGATTTTGACCTGTCAAATGGCATTTTTTTATAAAATCGGAAATTTCAAACTGTCATAACTGCCGTCCCTCTCATCTCCGCCAATAGTTATTTATATTATGTTGATCAGCATAGTCCAAAGTATCTCTGTGCAGATTATGAGCGATTTGAAAAATTTCAAATTTTGGATGAAAAATGACAAAGCGGTATGACCCCCTAAAAACACCATGTTTGTCAATAAAAAATATATTTGGGGAGGATCTCACGTTATTATTGAATCTGGAAGTTGTACTGCCCATTTGATTCTTCAATAATAGCAATTCTGCGGACCGACAGCACCCTTACCTAGAGTGGTGTGAGCTCGTGAACAGAACTCGAAAATGAAAAATCGCAAAATATAAAGTGGAATATTTCATTACCTATGGGGGCTACATGGGTGATTCTGGTATCAAAATGTAGGTTTTCGAGGTCGCTCCATTCAATAAAAAACAATCCAATGCCCTAACTATCACCGTTTAGATTTTGACCTGTCAAATGGCATTTTTTTATAAAATCGGAAATTTCAAACTGTCATAACTGCCGTCCCTCTCATCTCCGCCAATAGTTATTTATATTATGTTGATCAGCATAGTCCAAAGTATCTCTGTGCAGATTATGAGCGATTTGAAAAATTTCAAATTTTGGATGAAAAATGACAAAGCGGTATGACCCCCTAAAAACACCATGTTTGTCAATAAAAAATATATTTGGGGAGGATCTCACGTTATTATTGAATCTGGGAGTTGTACTGCCCATTTGATTCTTCAATAATAGCAATTCTGCGGACCGACAGCACCCTTACCTAGAGTGGTGTGAGCTCGTGAACAGAACTCGAAAATGAAAAATCGCAAAATATAAAGTGGAATATTTCATTACCTATGGGGGCTACATGGGTGATTCTGGTATCAAAATGTAGGTTTTCGAGGTCGCTCCATTCAATAAAAAACAATCCAATGCCCTAACTATCACCGTTTAGATTTTGACCTGTCAAATGGCATTTTTTGATAAAATCGGAAATTTCAAACTGTCATAACTGCCGTCCCTCTCATCTCCGGCAATAGTTATTTATATTATGTTGATCAGCATAGTCCCAAGTATCTCTGTGCAGAATATGAGCGATTTGAAAAATTTCAAATTTTGGGTGAAAAATGACAAAGGGGTATGACCCCCTAAAAACACCATGTTTGTCAATAAAAAATATATTTGGGTAGGATCTCACGTTATTATTGAATCTGGAAGTTGTACTGCCCATTTGATTCTTCAATAATAGCAATTCTGCGGACCGACAGCACCCTTACCTAGAGTGGTGTGAGCTCGTGAACAGAACTCGAAAATGAAAAATCGCAAAATATAAAGTGGAATATTTCATTACCTATGGGGGCTACATGGGTGATTCTGGTATCAAAATGTAGGTTTTCGAGGTCGCTCCATTCAATAAAAAACAATCCAATGCCCTAACTATCACCGTTTAGATTTTGACCTGTCAAATGGCATTTTTTTATAAAATCGGAAATTTCAAACTGTCATAACTGCCGTCCCTCTCATCTCCGCCAATAGTTATTTATATTATGTTGATCAGCATAGTCCAAAGTATCTCTGTGCAGATTATGAGCGATTTGAAAAATTTCAAATTTTGGATGAAAAATGACAAAGCGGTATGACCCCCTAAAAACACCATGTTTGTCAATAAAAAATATATTTGGGGAGGATCTCACGTTATTATTGAATCTGGGAGTTGTACTGCCCATTTGATTCTTCAATAATAGCAATTCTGCGGACCGACAGCACCCTTACCTAGAGTGGTGTGAGCTCGTGAACAGAACTCGAAAATGAAAAATCGCAAAATATAAAGTGGAATATTTCATTACCTATGGGGGCTACATGGGTGATTCTGGTATCAAAATGTAGGTTTTCGAGGTCGCTCCATTCAATAAAAAACAATCCAATGCCCTAACTATCACCGTTTAGATTTTGACCTGTCAAATGGCATTTTTTTATAAAATCGGAAATTTCAAACTGTCATAACTGCCGTCCCTCTCATCTCCGCCAATAGTTATTTATATTATGTTGATCAGCATAGTCCAAAGTATCTCTGTGCAGATTATGAGCGATTTGAAAAATTTCAAATTTTGGATGAAAAATGACAAAGCGGTATGACCCCCTAAAAACACCATGTTTGTCAATAAAAAATATATTTGGGGAGGATCTCACGTTATTATTGAATCTGGGAGTTGTACTGCCCATTTGATTCTTCAATAATAGCAATTCTGCGGACCGACAGCACCCTTACCTAGAGTGGTGTGAGCTCGTGAACAGAACTCGAAAATGAAAAATCGCAAAATATAAAGTGGAATATTTCATTACCTATGGGGGCTACATGGGTGATTCTGGTATCAAAATGTAGGTTTTCGAGGTCGCTCCATTCAATAAAAAACAATCCAATGCCCTAACTATCACCGTTTAGATTTTGACCTGTCAAATGGCATTTTTTTATAAAATCGGAAATTTCAAACTGTCATAACTGCCGTCCCTCTCATCTCCGCCAATAGTTATTTATATTATGTTGATCAGCATAGTCCAAAGTATCTCTGTGCAGATTATGAGCGATTTGAAAAATTTCAAATTTTGGATGAAAAATGACAAAGCGGTATGACCCCCTAAAAACACCATGTTTGTCAATAAAAAATATATTTGGGGAGGATCTCACGTTATTATTGAATCTGGGAGTTGTACTGCCCATTTGATTCTTCAATAATAGCAATTCTGCGGACCGACAGCACCCTTACCTAGAGTGGTGTGAGCTCGTGAACAGAACTCGAAAATGAAAAATCGCAAAATATAAAGTTGAATATTTCATTACCTATGGGGTCCACATGGGTGATTCTGGTATCAAAATGTAGGTTTTTGAGGTCGCTCCATTCAATTAAAAACAATTCAGAGCCCTAACTATCACAGTTCAGATTTTGACCTGTCAAATGGCATTTTTTGAAAAATCGGAAATTTCAAATTGTCAGAGTTTACGTTCTTCTGATCGCATCCAAAAGTTGGAGTCGTATTCAATCCTTGTTGTTCAGTATTATAATATTTATACATTATCAGAATCAGATATTAATCGTCTTCGAATGTCCGTATGCACCTCAAAGGCTGACAGATCCGGTTATTCTGGGAAATGCTCGAACTGAAAATGACATTTTCATTATTCCCTCATTGTTCTCGCTATTTCCACCCACCAATCGATCCCGTCCACCGCGGGACGAAACATCCAGAATCAATTTTCCCCCTTATGATTTTTCCAATCAAGTTCAAAAGTTCAATTTTGGCCCCGACGCGCGTTCACCGATCCGTCGAAACCCGAGAGATAATTGAAAAAAAAATCGAATCGACGATATCGACACACGACCTGGCAGATTGGATAAGTTCCGGGAACGGGAACGACGGGACAAGAAAACCGCCATATTTTCAATTAAGCAAAACAATCCGCCGGTCCGCCGACGGCGGCGTTTTTCCATTGTTTCCCTCATAACCTGTCATATTAGCGATTTTCCGATGGGATGAAAAGTTTTTCCGGACCCGGATAATCCGGGGATTATGTCTCATTTGCTGAGACGGCGGTTTTGTCTTGGAAACGTCCGGAGATTATTTTCCCGGAGGAAATTCGTTTCCGGACAGATTGAAATTCTGAGGATTTGTTCGTTTTCGCGGGATCGTTTTTATTGGACGAGAAGAACCTGCAGGTCGACGTCATAACGGTCTATGCTCCCAAAGGATGTTGACAGCTTTATTAAAAGAGCTTCTCTCGTTTTAGTTAATGTTGACTCAAATTGTGAATAATCTTATAATGAGAGAGCAGACTAGCATATACAGGGTGTTAGGGAAACATGCAGCAAGAATTGAAGAGAATATTCTTTAGACTATTTTAATAAAATTTTTGGACATTTCTAACAACAAATCCAATTTTATGATTTTGTATCATATGGAACCATTTCAGCCAATCATGTCAACATTACATCGAAAACTACATCCAATGCAATTTTCAATCCCAATGATAAGAAGATAAGAGTCTTATAAAATTATATAATGGTTCCATGCATCATTCCAAACAAATTTCAAAACGTCACGTTTTGGTAATGTTAAAAATATAAATGAGCTTATCAAAGAAAACATTCCCAGAAATACTTCCAATAGTCACAAATATATTTGGGGAATATTTATGGAATTTTGCTACGAACGATCATACGAATTGAGTGAACGCAGAAGCTTGGAAGAATTGGCGTTTATACTCAAAGATTGGGCTGTCAATATGAGAAAAAAAGACGGAACAGAATTCAAAGAAGCAACGGTAAAGACAATGTGGAATGTTTCGAGCAAATTCTTACAAGAAAAGTATTATAAGGACGACAATAATATAATATTTAAACCAGCCCGAGATGCCCGCGATGCAATCAGAAAAAAATTGCAAGCAGACCCAAGTAAACGTAAATCCAGTTCAGTTTCGTTAAATTTGTCTGAAGTTAACAGAATAATATTGCTATGGGATGAAAATACTCCTGAAGGTCTTATGCGTAAATTTTATCATATTGCTGCAGTAGAACTAGCGTGGCGAGGAGGAGAGGCAGTTGCTTGTTTGGTGAATTTTTTTCAAATCGAGAAGAATAACGATGGTTCTCCAACAAATCGCATTGAATACAATCCGGTATTCAGTAAAACGTGCCAAGGTGGTTCTAAAAGCTGTTCAAGTAGTAAATGGTTGGTTTCCAATAGTGAGAGACAAAGCTGCCCTGTACGTCTTTTTCATAAACTAATATCAAAACCACCACCACGACTATTCTTGAAACCAAATCGATATTGGAAAAATGAAACTGATAAATGGTACGATAATGTACCTGTTGGAAGGAATACCATAAATAAATGGACTAAATATGCTGCCGAAGCAATTGGCTTGAATGTCGAAGACAAAAAGAAAACGAATCATTCAAATAGATCAACAGCTGTCAGTCAATAAGCAAAAAGTGGTGTAGAGGAACAACAATTGCTGAAGATTACTGGTCATAGCAATCAAAATTCTATCAAACCATACCTAAACCTCGATCAAGAACACCACAACAAGATAATAAATATTATGCGTGGAAATAGATCTTCTATACAAGAGAACAGCAACGAATCTAATGTTTTGTTGTATTGAGTTATACATTTTTCTGTCAACAATTTGAACGCGTTGTTGTATCGTGTACGAAGCCATTTCAATAAATGTCATACATGACACTTCTTAAATGACAAAATACCCAGACGAATTAAGTGCGCCATCTATATTTCATTTATTCTCGAACGAATCGAAATTCAAGATCATCCTTTGTCGTTCCAGGTGAACGGAGATGACGAGTGGGATTACGAGGAGATCATCCTGGAACGGGGCAACTCGGGCCTCGGCTTCAGCATCGCCGGTGGCACGGACAACCCCCACATCGGCGACGACACCGCCATCTACATCACCAAGCTGATACCCGGCGGGGCGGCGTCCGCCGATGGCAGACTGATGGTGAACGACTCCATCTTGTCTGTCAACGACGTGCCCGTCGTCGACGTACCCCACGCCCTGGCTGTGGACGCCCTGAAGAAGGCGGGTAACACCGTCAAACTGGTAAGAGAATACGTAACTTTTTTTTCCCTTTTTTTTTTCTTTTTTCTTTTTTTTTTCTTTCTTTTTTCTTTTTTATAGCTGTCTTCATGTTTGTATATATTTTTAATTTGTGTGGCTATAAGATCTGAAGGAGTCATGAGAGGACAAAAGAATCACGAGGTATTTTGTGTTAACATCACAATTTATGTAATTGCCTCTGTGCATTGCTCCAAATTGTATCGTGTATTATTCAATCGATAATGTCTTCAACCCATTCGAATCTTTCAGAATACCCAATTTGGCGATCCATATCACCCATACTTTGAGTGCTATGAGCTTCGGAACAAAACTCGAAAATGAAATATGGAAAAAATTAAAACGAAATAATTCATTAGTTATGAAGGCTACATGGACGATTTTGGTATCAAAATGTAGGTTTTCGAGGTAGCTCTATTCAATTTGAGACTTCCCAGAGCCCTGACCAGCATAGTTTAGATTTTCATCTGTCAAATGGCATTTTTTCAAAAAAATCGGAATTTCAATCCGTCATAGCTCCCGTTTCTTTGGTCACAACCACATGCGGCTTGTATATTGTTAATCAGTTTCGTCCAAAGTATCTCTTCAAACAATAAAATCGACTTCGAAAATCCCAACTTTTTGGGTCAAAAATGCATAAGGGGTAAGACCCCCTAAAAACACCATATTTGCCATCAACACGAATTCCCTGGAAAATCTAACAGTGTTATTCAATCGATAATGTCTTCAGCCCATTCGAATCTTTCAGAATACCCAATTTGGTGATCCAAACCACCCATACTTTGAGTGCTATGAGCTTCGGAACAAAACTCGAAAATGAAATATGGAAAAAATTAAAACGAAATAATTCATTAGTTATGAAGGCTACATGGACGATTTTGGTATCAAAATGTAGGTTTTCGAGGTAGCTCTATTCAATTTGAGACTTCCCAGAGCCCTAACCAGCATAGTTTAGATTTTCATCTGTCAAATGGCATTTTTTCAAAAAAATCGGAATTTCAAACCGTCATAGCTCCCGTTTCTTTGGTCACAACCACATGTGGCTTGTATATTGTTAATCAGTTTCGTCCAAAGTATCTCTTCAAACAATAAAATCGACTTCGAAAATCCCAACTTTTTGGGTCAAAAATGCATAAGGGGTAAGACCCCCTAAAAACACCATATTTGCCATCAACACGAATTCCCTGGAAAATCTAACAGTGTTATTCAATCGATAATGTCTTCAGCCCATTCGAATCTTTCAGAATACCCAATTTGGTGATCCATACCACCCATACTTTGAGTGCTATGAGCTTCGGAACAAAACTCGAGAATGAAATATGGAAAAAATTAAAACGGAATAATTCGTTAGTTATGAGGTCTACATGGACGATTTTGGTATCAAAATGTACGTTTTCGAGGTCGCTCTATTAAAAAAAAAAAAACTTTCCAGAGCCCTAACCAGCATAGTTTAGATTTTCATCTGTCAAATGTTATTTTTTCAAAAAAAATCGGAATTTCAAACTGTCATAGCTCCCGTTTCTTTGCTCACAACCACATGTGGCTTGTATATTGTTAATCAGTTTCGTCCAAAGTATCTCTTCAAACAATAAAATCGACTTCGAAAATCCCAACTTTTTGGGTCAAAAATGCATAAGGGGTAAGACCCCCTAGAAACACCATATTTGCCATCAACACGAATTCCCTGGACAATGTAACAGTGTTATTCAATCGATAATGTCTTCAACCCATTCGAATCTTTCAGAATACCCAATTTGGTGATCCATACCACCCATACTTTGAGTGCTATGAGCTTCGGAACAAAACTCGAGAATGAAATATGGAAAAAATTAAAACGGAATAATTCGTTAGTTATGAGGTCTACATGGACGATTTTGGTATCAAAATGTAGGTTTTCGAGGTCGCTCTATTCAATAAAAGACTTTTCAGAGCCCTAACCAGCATAGTTTAGATTTTCATCTGTCAAATAGCATTTTTTCAAAAAATCTGAATTTCAAACTGTCATAGCTCCCGTTTCTTTGGTCACAACGTAAGTGGCAATTTTGGTCTGAATTCAATGCCTAAGGACCCATCATAATAATTTCAAGGAAAATTATTACTGTGTCATCCAAACGTCTTCGAAAAATTACCATATTTTCAATGAACTTTGCAGAAATTAAATTGGAAATTGTGAGCTGTCCTTAGAAATATGCTGTCTCTGACTTTTTTCAGATCTTTTGATGACATACAAAAATGCCTCATTTCCAATTAAACCGAACTATTCGCCCAGCGCAGGCTGGCAAAGCGGAAAATTATTCGATTCGAATCACATAAACATAGTATTTCAACATTGCATGTCAGCCTATGTCACTCCCACAGTTCATAGGATCTAATGCCTCCATATGTTGAAATCCATGTCGATCCTGACATGGGTTTAGGTTATAAGATCCCAACCTTGTCGCCAACTTGTTATGAACGTCCAGAATACGCGACCTCAAAAAAAGTTGCCATAATTGCTCGCAATGTTAATCATCCTGGATAAAATTCTCCGGAATAGTTAGCAGAACTAAAAAGTAACGACTTCTTCTGTCAACAAACAACAGCAATATCCATTTCAAGATGGGTCTCTCGGAAAGAACATTAACTGTTTGCTCCGGTCGTAGTAAAGTAGGCGGCGTAGACTATTCTGTTATTTGTAACTAGTTCCAAACTTCGTTGTTCGTACAACCAACTTTCTGACACCATTAATGTTTTATCGCGTAGAAAAAAATTGGGAACTAGCTGCTTTTTCTTCCGCAAGTATCGCGGGACGCTTCTTGTGAATTAAACGCCCCGGAAGTTTGGAAGTTAAGATGGAATGTGAGCTGGATTGAAAGAGTAATGCATCACTTTCATTGAACTTTTGTCAACAAAATGACTGATACAACAATGGGAAAATCAGAAATGAATTGAAGGAGTGAGTCAATCGTATATTCCTTTGGGCAATTAGCATTAATTTACACAGCACTTTTTGAGTTACCTATGGAAAAATAAAAAACGTATAGTCAATAATTAACTTAATTAGGATTTTCCCTTGTAGCGTTACGTTTAAAATTGTAATTGGGTAGCTGACGCCATATTGTACCATGTCTTCACCCAAACTACGAATTCGACGTTTGTTCGATCGATACAAAACAGACGTGTCTACGTCAATCCAATTAGACACCTAATTAAAAATTCATGCCCTGTGGATTTCTTATTACGTCAATTATTAAGGTCTGCGTATCGTGATCTAGAATTTCCCTTCGGCTGTCAGATATTCCGGGATAATACCTGAACTTTGAATGTACCACTGGTTATATACGAGGATATATTGAAAAATTCTCAGCCTACTATAGAACCAAACAAAATTTCAATGTCAAAGTATTTTATTACTCAACATATTCTCCTCTTATTGAATACATTTATTACAGCGAACCTGCAACGTCTCTAGACTTTTCAAAAAAATGATTCTTCTGGCTCTGCAAACCAGTCCTCCACAGCTTTTATTACCTCCTCGTTGGAAGAAAATTTACGACCTTTTAAACTTTTTTCAGTTGAGGAAAGACATGATAGTCGGACGGAGCCAAATCTGAGTTTCCATCGATTGTTGCTTTGTTTCTGGATCGTAGAAATGTACCCAAGTCTCATCCATAGTAACAATTCGGTTTAAGAAGTCTACATCGTTTTCAAATCGAGCACAGATCGAACGCGATATTTTCTACCCTTGCACGCTTTTGGTCAACATTCAAACATTTGAGGATCCATTTTGCAGAAATTTTTCTCATGTCCAAAAAGACGTGAACTATATGATGAACGGTTCGTATGAAATCTTCAGTGCTTCAGATATCCGTTTTAGCCCAATTCGACGGTCTGATAAAATCATTTCATGAACTGCATCGATATTTTCGGGGACTGACACAGAAACTGGCCTTACCGATCGGTCATCATCTTCAATGGAAAATTTACCTTTTTTAAAGCTTGCAGTCCAATCTTTCACGGTCGCATACAAAGGACAAGGGTATAAAGCATATCTTCGTAAATCTGCTTACCTCTTAACCCTCTTAAATACAGGTACTTGATGATGGCTCGATACTCCAAATTTTCGATTTTTACAATTTCGGTGGACATCTTTTTTTTTAATTTATTGCGTAACTCTGGTTTACTTTTTTGACGTCGAACTCTACACTGACACTTCCAATAAGTTATTGTTCGTTGATATGGTATCGCAATATTTTGTTTATGCATGGAACTGTTCTAGGCTAACTAGATATCAATACATCCCCGCATATACGAGCAGAATTTGACGTTAATTTGGTTTGTTCTTTCGAAAACACAGTATGAAAGTTTGAGAATTTCAATGTTATATTCAAGAAAACACTCTGAAATGAAATACATGAAAATTGATGAAATGCTAAAGCTTTCATTCATTTTTCAAAGAGTATTTCTGCCTTTGCTAAGCCTTAGATGTTTTATTCATAGCCTTCAGTTTTCTATCATTTGCACGAGATTATGACGGAAATCTGTACGGTTACAAGAGCAATCAAGGTTCACCTCCTATGCCCCCATCGATAGAGCATCTATGTAGGAATACTATTCCAAAAACAGCTTGTCAGAATTTCTTCATTTGTAGTTTTGCTACCAAAAAGAGTGGCAAATTTTTCTTATTTTCGAAAATGCCGAATATCTGGAAATCCGAGACACTTCCTCTCAACATTAAACAATATTTTCTGAACCTACCCAAATTCCTCTACCAGCAGACGCCAGATACCCAATCCAGCACGCCCCACCCTGTATATTCCATTTCCTCCGCTTCAAAATCGCCATTCGACCGTTTCGTGCGACTTCGTCCTCCGACTTGTCATCCGGTCCGTGTTTTATACGTCTCGGTGACGTACAATCCTCGTGCAACACACAAAGTGCCGCATTATGCTCTTCCCGGTGCCAGGGGGGCATCGCGGGGGGCGGCGGTTAGATGGAGACACGACCATCCGCAAATGAAATTCCATCCAGTTCTGAATCGACTGCGGGAACGGGAATTATGACGACGAAAAAGAAGTGTTAGTCTTGGAGCTTTATTTTTCTTCGTGAGCGCCGCCACGCTGATTGAAAATTTTCCGGGGGTGGGTTCAACAAAGAAAGCCGATTTGGTCTCGCGCTAGAGGGTGGTAGTGAGAGTTGTTCGAGGATTCCACGAGAGATCTTCGACTCTTCTGTATGAGGACCAAATGTTAAAGTGAAAAGGGTTTACAGTTCACTGCGACCTTAAGGTCTATTGTGCCCCCTAACAGAGCTGTTATCATCGCGCCTCCTACAGCTCGCCCTCCAGTTCCATCAGAGATTTGATGAAATTCATTATCTGGGATGGCTTCAAGGAGGATAACTCCCCACTTCTACAAGTTTCTTGTCCAAAGCACTCTTTCCTTTGGCTTACAATGGCATAGCATTTCGTAACCAGGTGAATAGAAGTTTCTACTCCTCCCCACAGAATCTACACTCATCAGTGTCCGATAGACCCATTCTCAACAGATGCTTCTTTAGGCGACAATGTCCTGTGAGAAAGCCAGTGAGTAGGTGAAGTTGGTTTTTACTGAGATCCAGATATTTTTTGGATCCAGCAGTTTCAAAGTTCCGGAGGAACTTTTTGGAGTGCTCCATCCCTGGGAGATTCCGCCAGAGTTTTTCTCTTTCGGTTCTCTCCTTCAGCATAAACTCTTTCTTATAGGTGCATTTTCCTATACCAGAAGGGTTCTGGGCCAGTGAGTGGCGTTTGTGCGCTCTTTCTGGCCAGTGTATTGGCCTCTTCGTTTCCTACGATTCCCGAATGATCGGGAACCCATATTAAAAAGACCTTATTCTTCTTGCCTACCTCATTGAGTTTGTTTCGGCACTCCCAAATCAGCTTTGAGTCAATGACGTAGGAGCTCAGTGCTTTAATAGCAGCTTGACTCTCTGTATGAATAGCTTTATCGCACTTCTGATAGTTTCTTTCTAGATTTATATCTAGACATCTTCCGATTGCGAGTATTTCCGTTTGAAGGACGCTTGTACAGGAGCCTAACGATAGTTCACACTTGGTACTTGACCCATAAATCCCAGCGCCAGCTCCTGTAGCGGTTTTGGAACCATCTGTATACCATTTTAATGTATTTTCTTTGAGATTATAGTTGGTGTATTCCCTTTTCAAATCCTCTCTTTTGCTTAGCGTTGTACTCAAGTTTTTCTCAGTGCTTACTTTCTTGATCATAACATCACTAGGAAGGTTTGCAGATGAGGTGTAGTCATTCAGAGAGGACCAAGCTCTCTGAAACCTGACTCTCTCATTGCCTGCTCCTTCTCTAGATTCTCTGAGGATGGCCTCATGGGCTACCCTATCAATCACTAGATGTAGAGGTGTGAGGTCTGTGATGATCTCAAGTGCCCTGGTTGGGCACGTTCTCATAGCTCCCGTGATGCACACACAGGCAAGCCTTTGTACTTTGTCGAGCATTTTCCTCGTACTTGCCTGACTTGCCTTAGCAAACCAGGCCACTGCCCCACTATAGGTCTTACAATCAATGACGTACATCCATCGCAGTATTTTTGGGTTACAGCCCCAATTCCTGCCTCATAGACGCCTGCACGCCATCAGAGCTCTTGTAGCTCTGCCAGTAGCATTATTAACATGCTTATTCCACAGAAGTTTGCTATCTAGGGTTATTTCTAGGTATCTGATACGCTCTCTCATGTCTCAAAGCGTGGATGAAACAACGGTTCTGTCTAATTGGCACCCAACAACGTAAACCCCACAGTTTACGCCTTCCTCCTTTCCAAACACACACAACACAACCCCTCAAGTATTTAGTCCTCGACAACTACGAGACACGTTGTGTAATCCCGGCCTGCTTAGCCGAGAAAAAAAATCGCACCAACGGATTCTCATGGCACCAAGACGACGACGATGTAGGTACACTCGGCTGGGTAAATATTTGTACGAGACAAAGCGTGTTAATCCGGAATCCTTCCAGATATTTAGCGAAGCCCGCCGCATCCGCCATCTCGCTCCGTTGTATCAACGCTGCAAACGACGTGTTTTCGCGCCTTTAGCTATACGTTCGGAACGTAGAGCCTTCGGCGAAGCGGAAGTTTGACAGACCGTTGTTTGTTGGAAGTCTGCTCCTTATTAGGTCTTGGAAGGAAGAACTGGAAGCATAGGTGGTCTTGTTGGGTATGGTACAGTCGGTTATGCGTTCACACTCGACAAGTTTGCTCGGCAACGTGCTTTTCGTCTCTGATACTCTGATAGGAAGTGAATAAATGGTGACAAAGTCATGCAGGACTCAACTGGTATACGTATACTCACTGAGAAAGAAACTGCAACTCCTAGAAGAAGCTGTTTGAATTTTAATTTTTTTTTTGGTGAAGCATAGTATAGCAAGAAGTAAATGATTCAAATTTGGACGAAAAAACGAAGGGTTTACAATTTTTTTCGATGAATTTGTTAATGATGTGTTTATCCACCGCTTTATCTATACACTCCCCAGCACGTCTTGGCATTGATGCGATAAGATGATCCATTTCTTCTTGTGGGATACTATCCCAAGCTACCTGTTCTTCATGTCTCAGAGCCGCTAAAATCCGTGGGGGCTGGGGTAAATTTCCAAGCCTTCCACCAATGATGTCCCAAACATGCTCTATGGGCGAAAGATCGGGGGATCTGGGTGGCCATGGCAAAATATTCATATGGGTCGCTTCAAAAAAGTTTAAACTAACTCTGGCAACATGAGGTCGACAATTAACTTGCCGAAATATTGGATTTTCGGGCCGGTTAAGGTGAGGGAGAACACATGGCTCCACTATTTCCTGGAGGTAAGGCAGCGCCGTCATTTTACCTAGAATAAAGACACTGAGGTTCACGTCTTTCTCCCCGTCTAACTCTTCTTCGGACATCATGAGCACCCAAGGAGAATCGAGATTCATCAGAAAAGACGAACTGATGCCATTCCTCATTCCAATGTTGTCGTTCTCTGCACCACTGTAATCGTTGCCGGCGATGCTCAACCGTCAGAGGTTACACAAGATGGGGTCGATAATGCTGCAGTCCTAAAGACCTAATCCGGCGGTGAACCGTTCGGATAGTTATAGGATGGCCTTGTTCTCATAACCACTCATCAGCCAAAGATCGAGTTGTCGCAAATCGGTCTCTAATAGCCATAAGTCTTAGACGTCGATCTTGAACTTCATTTGTGCCCTTTCGACGTCCGGTGCATACTCTCCTTCGATTTCGGGCATTATCAAACCACACACGACAACATCTTATAACAGTATGTATTTGGATTTCTGTTCGTACGGTCAGCGATTTCTCGAAATGACAACCCCGCCTCCCGTAGACCAATAATTCGACCTCTTTCAAATTCACTTAGCTGGCGATGAATTCCGCGTACACGTGCTCAGATTATATTACATTTTTTGTGTGGTTTTCACGAAAAGGAATATCCTGTAATGTTCAGAGAACATCGTGAGAACCAAGGGCAAGCAGGTAGGATTGGTGTTCTTCTTGAATTTCTGGAGGTTATATGCCTCGGGGAACACCTACCTAGGCAATGTGTTCCAAAGCCTCGCTGTTCGTTGGATGAACGAGTCTTTGAAGAGAGATGTTCTGCAGGCCTTCAAAGTAACCACGAAGAGGTGTGAAGACTTAACTTGACGGGTTAGTCTGGAAGAGATTGCCAGAGGGGGAACGATTGCTCATAATTCAGAAGAGCATCGCCCATGGAAATATCTACAAAATAGAGACAGATCGCCCACTTTTCTACGGTGTTCCAGAGAAGTGAGCGAGGCATCACCGACGAGACGAATTGCCCTTTTTTGTACGGAATCCAAGAGTTTTAGGGTGTGTTTAGGTGCAGCACTCCAAATATGAGAACAGTAGTCCAGGACAGGTCGAATCTGTGCCTTATAGATCATAAGCAGAAGACCTGAGGTGAAATAGCTCCTGGCACGAAACAGAAAACCAAGTTTTTGGGATGCACTTTTAGCAATGGGTCTCACGTGATTCTCCCAGGAAAGGTTACTGCCGACAGTAATGCCAAGCATCGAAATGGATGACCTCAATGGTATGGTCATACCTAACATCCGCCATTACTCCGTCGGCCTCTGCGTCCACTAGAACTTGAATCGCTTTTATATTTCTTCCTGTCTGCCTCTCCTTCCAAACTTTTTAATTGAGCGCACTCTCCTGTTTCGGAACTCCCCGGATAACTACCATCTTAAAAATCAAAACTTCCGGTCGAGTTTCAATTTAAAAGTTGTCGGTCCAGGTCGCGAAATGATGTCCGTAATGAGCGTCGGAAAAGTTTCAAGAAGTTTCAGGAGACACCTTTCTCGGTATCGATCGGTGCGTTATTTCGAAATTGAGTTAAAAACTGCAAATTCACTCGGGATGGTGCCTTCGGGGTAACGACGAAGAGTAGAAACGTCTGAGGTCACCCAGGTTTGGATGGATAACTCAATTCGATGACCTTGAATATCATAAGGAAAGAAATTGGACTTTTTCTTCACATAGCATCACGCGGCGTGATTTTCTTTCCGCGAACGCATCTATCAGCTCCTCGAAATCTGTTCCGGAAGCAGTTTTGTATTCTATAGCCAAGGTCGAGAGGCCATAGAGACTTTTCTGACTCATTAAGGAACGCAAATAATTTTTATTATTTGCAATTTGATGAAACTGCTTTCACATCTTGCAGACGTGGTAGGCAATGTGCACTATATGTCAGTTATACTGACATTATAGGGAAAGCATCTTTCAGATCTTGCCTGTGAAGAATTTGTAGCAGGTCTAATGAAGTCGATCTTTCACTTATTTCAGGAACCAACATTTTGAAAACCTCTAGTTTCTAACAAAAATCAACTGCATTCAAGTCTCTTCAATATTTTTGCGCTGAAAGGGTCCCATTTTCTTCAGATCATCTTTTTGCATGTTTAAAAGGGCATGGCCATTGAGGAATGAGAAATTCGTATGCAGACTCTCTGAGCTTTCTAATCTTTTTTTGGTTTCTGACAATAATCTGTCGAAAACAACCTTAATTTCCTCGTAGAATAAACCAACTAGATCCGTTCTTGACTCATCATCGCACACTTCGTCAACCTGCTTTTTCTTCTTGGAAACACGTTTATTTCTAAGAATTGGCTCCACATCCAATTCTTCTGAAAGAAGTGTAGCTTCCGAGATCCAGTTTTCAATAAGTTTTACTGTCATTCCTTGCAAGATCTTCATAAGACCTTGCATGAACGATAATGAACGTGAAATAACTATATCTCCTTTCTGAATTTCCACGTTGACCATATTGATCTCTCGCAGAATATTATCCCAAATTGTTAGGTTCAGTATGAATCTAAAATCCATCACAGCATAAAGCAAATGACCAACTTCATATTTGTACCCTGCGACTAGTGAGGATTCTTTGATTTCTTCCACAGCCTTCACAACTCCCGGTAAATTATTGAACAAGGCATTAACAGCTTGATGTTTAGTCCATCTAGTTTGGCTACTTCCTTTAAAATTTGTTTTCGTCCACTTTTTCATAATTGTCCATCGTATATGGTTGAACCAACAAAAAAACAATACAATTTTTGTACAACACCAAATAAATTTACTGCTTCTGAACATGATAAAGACGAATGGACACCCACAAGATTCAGAGAGTGTAGAATTCTGGATTGGACTCCTTCATATATATGCCAGCTTGTCAACTTCTAAGAATAAAACTTTCCTTTATTTTTAATATTTTAAGTCTTTGCCTTTATCTCATATCCAGACTACGTTCTCTAAATATCGTATAACCTGGTTCATTTGTTCTGTGAGAGATACATCTGGGGTACAGTCGAACATAATAGTGAAATAGTTGGCCTCCTTGATCTCATTAATAATGCTATTCCGAACTTTGGTGGCCATTAAATCGATAATTTCATTTTGCATATTTTTGGGAAGATAGGATGTTTGTCCTTTTTTTGAGTGGTCGAGATGGCACTTCAGAGTCGGGTCATATTTAATAATAATATTTTTTTCCGAGAAAATCAAAATGAAAAAAATTTAACCTCTGGTTGTTTTTAGCGCCCCCTTAAGCTGGCGCCCAGGGCAAGCACCCCGCTTGCCCCACCCTAGATCCGGGCCTGTTTATTCGAATCTTCCTGTCCAAATTCTATGCGATAAGGAAACTAGAACTTCTGTAGTTGTTCTCAAAGAACCAATGCCCGAAATGATCGGTTATTCATATAATTGATTCTGAACCAATATTTACCTCGGCGTCAACTTTCTAAACCTTCGAACAACTTCTACTACCTCCGATGAATTCGTGGAAAATAAACTGCTCGGATGAACTATTCTTGGAAGTGCATATTGTCGGCGTTGGAACAACTTCCAACGAGTTTTTCCTGACAAAATACGGCTTTAAAGGGCGCATTGTACGCGGTAGACCAGTCGTTGGAAAGTTTCAAGTAAGGAAAACTTCTATAACCATGTTCAAATTAACAATTTCGCTTGTTAGTAAGCTTTAACCGGAAACAACTTGAATCTTTCATGCCTCAGGGAGAAAACAGTCGCAAATGCGGGTCCCCTAGTAGGTTGACTCCCTCAAATGATTTGCCAGATCCAATCATGAAAAAATGTTAAGCAAGCCTAATTTTTCCTTTCTTTCTTTTTCTTGACTTGATAAGACTCTACCAAAACTTCATTTTGACAACTTATGACTTACGAAGACTGCTTCTTCGTTTCAGTGCGTCCGCAGAAGGAGGCAGCCCCGGAACATGAGGCTGATGGAGATCGAGTTGGTGAAAGGCAACAAAGGTCTTGGGTTCAGCATTGCCGGTGGTATCGGCAACCAACATATCCCTGGCGACAACGGCATCTATGTCACCAAAGTGATGGATGGTGGTGCGGCCCAAGTGGACGGGCGTCTTCTTGTGGGCGACAAACTTGTAGCCGTCAGAGATGCGGTGGTAAGTGATATAGTTATAGTAAAAAGGGGTTACAGTCCACTGCGACCTTAAGGTCTATTGTGCCCCCTGACAGAGCTTTTATCATCGCGCCTCCTACAGCTCGCCCTCCTGTTCCAGAGATTTGATAAAATCCAGTATCTGGGACGGCTTCAAGGAGGATAACTCCCCACTTCTACAAGTTTCTTGTCCAAAGCACTCTTTCCTTTGGCTTGCAATGGCATAGCATTCCGTAACCAGGTGAATAGGAGTTTCTTCCTCCTCCCCTCAGAATCTACACTCATGAGTGTCCGATAAACCCATTCTCAACAGATGCTTCTTTAGGCGACAATGTCCTGTGAGAAAGCCAGTGAGTAGGTGAAGTTGGTTTTTACTGAGATCCAGATATTTTTTGGATCTAGCAGTTTCAAAGTTCTGGAGGAACTTTTTGGAGTGATCCATTCTTGAGAGATTCCGCCAGAGTTTTTCTCTTTCGGTTTTCTCCTTCAGCATAAACTCCTTCTTATAGGTGCATTTTCCGATACCACAGAAGGGTTCTGGGCCAGTGAGTGGCGTTTGTGCGCTCTTTCTGGCCAGTGTATTGGCCTCTTCGTTTCCTACGATTCCCGAATGTACGGGAACCCAGATTGAAAAGACCTTATTCTTCTTGCCTACCTCATTGAGTTTGTTTCGGCACTCCCAAATCAGCTTTGAGTCAATGACGTAGGAGCTCAGTGCTTTAATAGCAGCTTGACTATCTGTATGAATAGCTATATCGCACTTCTGATAGTTTCTTTCTAGATTTATATCTAGACATCTTCCGATTGCGAGTATTTCCGTTTGAAGGACGCTTGTACAGGAGCCTAACGATAGTGCACACTTGGTACTTGTCCCGTAAATCCCAGCGCCAGCTCCTGCAGCGGTTTTAGAACCATCTGTATACCATTTCATTGTATTTTCTTTGAGATTTTAGTTGGTGTATTCCCTTTCCCAATCCTCTCGTTTGCTTATCAATGTACTGAAGTTCTTCTCAGTGCTTACTTTCTTGATCATTACATCACTAGGAAGGTTTGCAGATGAGGTGTAGTCATTCAGGGAGGACCAAGCTCTCTGAAACCTGACTCTCTCATTGCCTGCTCCTTCTTTAGATACTCTGAGGATAGTAAGTGATAGACCTCGGTCTTTATTCAAATGAAGATTGGAATTTTTTCGATGTTGAACACAATTTTAGTTTGGTCCCTGTAGGTACCTACTTTTTGATCTTGATTTAACATCACTTTTATACGTCCTGGTTTCCTCCAATTCAGCTTTATCAACCGAAAAAAGCGCATATGCAAAAACTGCCGCCGCTTCGAGAAATTGACTTCGGGGCCCTCCAATATCGAACGCCAATAATTCCCCCAACTCCGGGGTAACGGGTTTATCAGTCCGCGCCGAACGTACTCCATCACACATGCATCGGCGACTTCAATGAAGTCTTTGAGGCGTGCCGCATGAATAATTTTCCATTCGGATCTCCTCCTGGACGTCTTCTAACTTATCGGCGTAGTGCACGTTTCGAATATGTACCGATGCGCCGGGGGCCTTGCGGTAACCTTGTTTGCTCGATATTACGGGTTGGCGCTACGCCGGAGAAGCAGACGGGCCGAGACATCCGCTTTGAGTTGCCCTGAATGGTTGTAATCGCGTTTCCGGCCGTGGCCGGATACTTTGTTCCCTGGAAATGAGGATATTCGATTTGGGGATACGACGCGATGTCGGGAATTAACGTCTGTCTGTTCGACGCCTGCATTGTGTAACTCTTAAACGGATTGTTAAGTCGTTCGCGCCGACGACTTCTGTGGGCGTATTAAGACGTTGCAGGTCGTCTTTAAAGCGTGTACGGGCCTTTATGGATATGGAAGTTTGTTCTCGAATTTAGTTTTCTATCCTAATCGAGTGGCGAAGCAGGTCCATCGAATTCCAACTTCCGTCGACCTGAAGGCGCTCAGGCTCGGTCAGCAGCGGCTGCCGACGCTCGGCGGCATAGATATTCAAGGGACGAGATGAATATGCGGAGGTAAACTTCGGGATAGAGATCCCCGCAAGTTTGCCCATTCATCAGAGTTCGACGCCGTTAAATTTTGCGGGATACGGAAAGTCCCGTGAAATAGGGCCCTTGTCGGCGTATGCGGACAGAAGCCGGAAAAAATGAAGGCGCGAGGCTCAGTTAACGCGATTCGGAAGTTTCTTCTCGGAGGGACGTATGGAAGTTGAATTTTCTATGATTTATAGCCTCAGGTGCGGGATTTTTTTTTGCTTATTCGGGACGGGCCGGTATAGATCGAAGTTTCTGGCGCCCGTGTGGAACTTTACTTGGTCCGATGGAAGCTTTTACTGAACGTAAATAGTTATTTAAGATATGAGTGTTAAAAGTGACGTTTTGTTTTGTGAGTGAAAAGTTTCACGAACAAAATGAAATCACTTTTAACACAAATACCATACAATGTTTTTTGTACAACTGCCCTATTTTGATAATGAAATGGGTGAATTTGCAATGACAATAAACTTCAAAATGCATTTTAATATTCAAATAATCAAAAGGTTGTCGTGAATGGCAAAAGTTGCCAACGTTATGATTACTAACAAATGAGAAAAGACGCTGTCATTTGAATTTCGTTCATGTCCAATTTTCGTCTTGGGTTTTTAACTGCTTGATATGTTTGTCGAGAGTCCAATTATTAATAAAAGTGACGATTTGGTTGTTCCTGTGGATATTGAAGTGTCTGAAAAAAGAGCAAATCTGGAACTCCTACCTAAAAAATCTATTCAGCGGTACGATATTGCATATAACAATTTCCTAGCCTGGTGTGAATTGAAAAATGTAGAAGGGAACTTCAATGAACCTGTTTTCCTGGCATACTTAGAAGAAAAATCAAAAATATGGAGTTCATCAACTTTGTGGAGCAAATTTTCAGTGATAAAGTCAAGCGCCCTTTTTAAAAATAGTATGTTAAATAATACACGTAACAATACAAAAAGCCATGTACGTTTGTCGAGCTCGATCTCTCTGTTCATGGAAATTGTCGACGTCAAGGTCCATCTCACCGTTTCGCTGATATAGGTATTAGGACTAACATTTTGGGGTTCAATTCAAAGAATACATACTGTCCGCCAGCACTATTTTACTATTTAAAAATAAATTTTCCATTCAAATGAAATTTTCCGATGGAAATACAGTCCAAAAATCGATTTGCCGAAAGTACTATCGAACATATCAGGTGATAAACTTATAATGATGCGTTTGCTGTGTTCCCGAAGGAAGCATCAAATTTTTACGGTCTCCCAACAAGATTCCAATTATCGGAAAAAGCGTAAAGGTCTAACATTCCAAGTGCAAAGGCGATGAAAATTTTAATCCTCTGAAAGCACCATAAATAAAAAGATCAAGATATGGAAGGGAAATTTGTCTCTCTGAGTGAACCGACTACAGAACTCGGGAAAGACGTATGGAAAACCGAGATGGGAAATGGTTACCAATGGTAGTTGATGACAGTCTATCTGTCAAACTATAACGGATGAATAGTCTGTGATACTTTGACTTTGAACATGGAAAGCTCCGGCAGTGAATGAGATTGTGAACTGACTTTTTTTTATGTTGTAGTTTTCACGAAAAGGAATATCCTGTTATGTTCAGAGAACATCGTGAGAACCAAGGGCAAGCAGGTAGGAATTAATGTTCTTCTTGAATTTCTGGAGGTAATATGCCTCGGGGAACACCTCCCTAGGCAATGTGTTCCAAAGCCTCGCTGTTCGTTGGATGAACGAGTCTTTGAAGAGAGATGTTCTGCAGGTCTCCAAAGTTACCACGAAGGGGTGTGAAGACTTAACTTGACGGGTTAGTCTGGAAGAGACTGCCAGAGGGGGAACGATTGCTGATAATTCAGAAGAGCATCGCTCATGGAAATATCTATAAAATAGAGACAGATCGCCCACTTTTCTACGGTGTTCCAGAGAAGTGAGCGAGTTTGTAAGCGAGGCATCACCGACGAGACGAATTGCCCTTTTTTGTACAGAATCCAAGAGTTTTAGGGTGTGTTTAGGTGCAGCACTCCAAATATGGGAACAGTATTCCAGGACAGGTCGAATCTGTGCCTTATAGATCATAAGCAGCTGACTTGAGGTGAAATAGCTCCTGGCACGAAACAGAAAACCAAGTTTCTGGGATGCACTTTTCGCAATGGATCTCACGTGATTCTCCCAGGAAAGATTACTGCCGACAGTAATGCCAAGCATCGAAATGGATGACTTCGATGGTATGGTTACTCCCGACAATTTTATGCTGGGCACAGTAAGATCGGCTTTTCTAGAGAAAAGACATGCTTGTGTTTTGTTTGCGTTGAATTCTACCAAGTTATTAGATCCCCATTCAAGAATTGTTGCCAAGTCCATATTAATGTTGTTAACATTTCTTCCTCGTTCGTTTCTGATTTGGCGGGCTGGTATTGGAGTCCTAGAAGAAAAGGCGGTATGGAGGGTACTATCATCCGCGAAGCTGTGCACTGGACACGAAGTTGCTTCCAGCAAATCGTTGATGTGAAGTAGAAATAGTGTTGGAGCCAGAATTGATCCCTGCGGAACACCAGCATTTATGGGTAGAGAGTCAGATGAAACTCCATCGACCACTACATGGAGAGATCTGTTTGAGAGAAAACTAGCTAGCAGAGAACATAGCTTTGGGGGCACGCCATAAGATGGAAGCTTGGCGAGGAGTCCCCGATGCGAGACTCGATCGAATGCCTTGGAGGTATCCAGTGCTACGGCTAGGGTTTCACCATATTTCTCGATAGATAGCTGCCATATATGTGAGACGTAAGCGAGCAAGTCACCTACTGATCTACTGATTTCTTAGATAAACTTTGGAATTTGTTACAGTTTCCATTGTGGAATCGTGATATTTCTGATATTAATGATTTGGTGGTTTAGTCTTGAAGAGTTTTTAACACATTTACTAGACACTAGAGAGGGGTTTTGTCATTCTCTTTGTCCGCATGTAGCGTTCATTTTCGTTGCAATCGATAGATGCCTTTCAGATTTCAAAGGATCCTGAAATTATTTCCTGCCGTGAAAGCATGGTAGCAGAGTGTCCTTTATTCATCGTCATATACAAACATTACATTACCTCGTTTGTTCTTTGCCACTCAAAGATGCATTCTCGATCGAAATTCATCAAAGCATTTTCCAGGAGTCTTCGAAAATACTATTTCCGATTTAACGAAGTTGCAGACATACCATGACAGGTAGATAATGACCGAGAAATATGTATACGCTCCACCGCCCTTCGAAATGCAAAAATACGGCTTTCGCGAATGACGACTTGGCCCTTCTCGACGCCATTAAAATTTCTCGAAAAGCAACAACGACGTTGTCGCGCATATTTCACGGCCGAAGTGCCCACTCGACCGTTTTTACAAAGGCAATCTTCCGGTTCTTTCATCACGACGAGCCTGTCGCCCTCTAATCCCGTTACTCTGATCTTTAAACCTTTCGGGCTCGAAGAGGACAAGGAGGATTTTCCTCTATCGTGCCCGTCGCGTCATTAATAGATGAGATATAGGGCCGGTGAAGTTTTGGGTATGCGTAGGATTAGGCCCACGACAAAGTTGGATGGGACAGAGTGGAACCTCTGGAAATTTATAATTCATCCGAGGGATCGAGTGTAAAGGTGAACGAGAGGGATCACAGCGTACGAGGGGTTCCGCAGATGAAGGCTGGCCTATACCCATCTATTAAACAACCAGGTTTGGAAATGTACGATGGGAATCTTCATTGACGAATGTGACTGGATGGTAGCTTCACACAGCTTTAGTTCTAGTAACGCAGATGGCAGGCAAACATGCAGAACGAACAATGAAAGTTTCCTCTTTCTTTTTCACGTTGTTTATGTGCTTATAGATTTCGAAAGCGCCATTTTTATCCTTGAATTATAACTTTTGACGTCATATGAAATAGTATATTCTAAAACTAGTTGCAGAATGGGCTCCTAATCCAACACGTACCTATGCGAAATTCGAAAACGAGCGACGAAGGAGCGAGTTTTCGAACGCATGAGTGTTGGAATTGCCTTCTGCAACGAGTATCAGACGATATTTTCTCTATTTCAGTCAAGTTTTGTGAAATACTGTCGGAATTGAATGAAAAATTCGGATTATACATCCTGGTGATTTTTTTATTGTATCTTGGCAGTTGGTGTGACTGTTACGAAAATTGACAGATCGTACGTTTCGAATTTTGAAATCATTTATAATTACGCATTGAATTTGTGTATTATGTTTGAAGAAATCGATTTAAGGGTCTACATCCCTGGAAAAAAAGGGGTCAGAAACTATTTATTTTTTCTGATTGATGAAGGAATGTATATGTGTATGAAGATAAAAATAATGAAAAAATATTTTATGAGTATTAAATGAATGAGAAGGATATTCCTCATCATTTTTGGTTATTTTTCAACATTTCCAGCATTGTAAAAAGCACCCTCTTGGTGATTGGACAGAAGAGCGGCTTTCCGCCAATCAAGGGTGTTATTACTTAAAGAAAAATAAAAGATGTTAATTAAAATTTTGAAATTCTTTCTTCCGACGGAAGAAAGTGTGGGATCGGCCCAACGCACTTGGGTCGGGTCTTAGTGTTTAAAATTATTTTCTAGGGAGAGGGATGGTAAATGAAAACCTTTTAGATTAAATTTAAGACGTATATTAAACCAAATCAAACTAAACAAATTCTCACCAAATTAGATATGTGTTACTTAAATCAAATGATTCAAATTATCAAATGTTCAGATATTTCTTAATTCGAAAGTAACTAATCCCATCAAGTATAACTGTTAAATTAACTTTAAATTACAAAGGCAGATCTATTCATCGAAATTAAATCAACATCAGTGTGAATTCCAAATTATATCAAATTATTATATTCAAGTTATCGACAGAAATAAAAGGGCTTCTCAAAATAACCCCAAAAATAATAACCACCAGAATTTACAATACCAAGTAAACTTTCTATACCCAAACAAGAAAACGGAAAATAATCCCTCTTAAACTTCACATAGAAAAGGGGAAACTCAACAATAGTTTCCACGGAATCTTTCAAATAAACCTGAGTTTTCTCAACAGAAAAACTCCACTTAAACCTTCAACTTCTTAAGGGTGATTACAAAAATAATAATACGCTTTAAAGAGAAATACGAATAAAATATGACTTTTAGAAGATTTCAGGACTCTGGACTAAACATATAATTTGGGCGGACAAGCTAAGCATAAACAATTTATCTGACCTTTTTCCTGGACCAATAATCCCAAAAATGATGAACCTAGGAGGATGTTCTACGACGTTGCTTCTTTCCTGAAACAGACAGATTAGGTACGAAGACACGGCACCCACTCGTTTTTCGTAAAAATTGACCTTCACACTCCCGAATATACCGACGATACGCGATTTAAATAATTCCAAATAATTTAGAGACTTTACTAACTTTTAACTTAACACTTTTTATGTCCCTGTTCAAGACTGATTTTCCAAGACTTCAAAAATAAAACCAAGAACTTTTTATGAGCTATTCCAACGCCGTCTTCCGAATAACTGATCTTACTTTCGTCCGAAACTTCCCCGGCTACCGTATCCTTTGCTCCTTTTAGCGACCAATTAAATTAAAGGATTTTCTTTTGTCAGTACTTCAAAACCAATCAAACCGATATTTCTTCCATCTCTCATTTTTGCGAGCCAATTAGATCGGAGACCTTCCTACCACCGTGTCGCGGATGGGTAGTGTCCCTAAAGAGATAAAGGGTTTCCCACGCAATGTTTTCGAAAAATGCCGCATCGTAAAAATATTATGGTCCCCCAGCAGACGTAGCATAAACTAACACTTAGTTAGCGGAACCTTAATTTCCTTATCTTCATTGTTGCAGACGAAATCCGAACCGAAAAAGTAACAATTTTAATCGTTAACGTCTCGCCAGATATCCTGTATAGGCTTCGATAACCGTCTCAATAATTTTTTATCACCGGAGTATTGAGTTCCCGAAGTTTAAATCGATCAATTAAATCATTGTGCTTTCTCTCGGGAGATTTCCCGAGTAAAATAAAGGGTGTTGAAAATATCACTGAATTATTACGGAAAGAAGAAACGTTCAAGTCCTAATTTTAGAAAGGGATATTTATTTTATTACTTTCAAGTTAACCCTTCTATTACAAATATCCTCCCCTTTGAAAAAGTTTTGGCATCGGTTGCCATAACTTTTCCCTTACCCTCATTCCTCAATAGTCCAATAGTCCATTGCCTTCCATTAAAAACAGTCTAACAGTTATACAACTTGAACATACCAAACTTAGAACTCTTAACTCTCATGCAACATGCCTTAGAACTAAACATCATTCTGACCCAACTACTTAGTCCAAGTCTAAGATAAACAATATCGAAAAAAATACATGGTTCGATACAGCAAAACATAATGCTCATAAATCAAGTCCAAAAAAAAAAGAAAATTAAGCAAATCCTGCCTTTCACCTTTCACTTCTCCTAAATGGAGTCTATAAGTGTCTATTTCTCGAATTTCAAAATTTCACCCGCGGCCACAACACAATTTCCTTAGTCCGGCTCTGACCACTTTCATATGTTTATTTCCTCCAGAGATAGGGACTGACCTTCACCTCGAGAACGACCTTTCGAAGATACTCGACGACCTAGTCTCTCGTAACTAGCGTACCGCACTTTGGTGTTGATGTCAATGTTTACTATGCTGCGCGGAATGTCAATTACACTGAACACATACCCGGTTCGCGACCTTCGTTTGCTCCCTCTGTCCAATGCGCGCCGTTCGTATTCAAAACAGGGTACAACCCGGGTGATCTCCCTGTTGTTGTTGTTAAGTTCGCCTCGGTATCGGTACTTCTTGTCGCGTTTTCTTGTCGATTTCTGTGTCGATTCATAATCCACATGGTTAATGTGTTCCATAAACTGGCCAGCAATGTTATCCCGCATCCAAAAATCTCATATAGGTGTAATCCATTTAATACAACCCCTATTCCATACTTTATGATTCGGAATATCGCATAGAAACCCATGAGTCCGCTCATAAACATGCCGATATCGGTGAACCACCCCCATAATTGTCTGGCTGTATTGTGGGCCAATTCCTTCATTTCTTCGGTGTCTCCAAAGTCTCCATTTCTGCTACACGTCGATGACGTTTTCCATTCATTGATTGGTGTTCTCCACGACTTTTAAATGGTAAATAAAGCTTACCGTGCCCTCGGCCATGATTAAGCTACGTCTATGCATCCCGCAATGCGTAATCACTCAAGTTATCTCGACACTGCCGGTTGTTTAATTGTTACTTCGCCGCGATTATCTCAATGTTTTTCTCCGCACACGCGTACGCGATTAGCGTTTCAGCACTGTTTACGTTTGCGAATAAGGTCATTCCTCTGGCTTAGGTCAGTACCTTTTCCATACTGCTAATTGATTTGGCTCCTCTTGAAACCTGTTTTACATAAAATTTACAAATACAACAACATCAACAAAAATTAAAACTTCCACAATTTTTCTAATTAGTATTACGGAATCCTTTTCACAACTCAAGACATAACTTAACATAAATATGAATCCCTTTTTCTTCCCTATTCGTCCTCCTATGATAAGTTACATGATTCATTCCTATTCATCCGAGGAAGAATACCACAAATAATACAATCAGATCTGCTTTTTGTTGTGGAACACAAAAAGCAATATTTTACCAAGATTTTCTCTAAAACAATTTACGCAACCCGTAGTTTATACTTCAGCTCGTTCCTCAAATCTATTGAATATCACTAAAATCTGTTAGAAGAGAAAGATTTCGAAAAAGTATTTAAAAAAAACTTAAAGACTTAATTCAACTTGTTGCGAAATTCGAAAATTAAAAATGATTTGGGGGGGGGGTGTTCGTAACCCAGAACAGGGACCCTTTTCAGACGGTGGCTCTCCGGGCCAGTGAGCCCCTGGAATCTACGAAATGGGCAGGAGTTGATTCATGTCTCCTAGAAGGCCGTCGATTACTTGCCTTCTCGCTACCCGAATTCCGGTCCAATTTATCCATGGAATCTAACGAAATGGGCAGGAGTCGATTCGCTTCTCCTGGAAGGCTGTTGAAGAGTTGCCTTCTCGCTACCCGTATTCCTGACTAGTTTATCCTTGGAATCTAACGAAATGGGCAGGAGTCGACTCACTTCTCCTGGAAGGCAATTGAAGAGTTGCCTTCTCGCTACCCGTATTCCTAGACAGTTTTTCCCTGGGTCCGGAGGGCGCCTTGCCCTAGAAGATCGTCGTAATGGTATGGTTTCCATTACCGATCTTCCCTTCTCCTCGCAAGTCGCAACGTAATTTGTGCCAAAAATCTGACCGATACCCAAATCCATGGGTTCGCAGACTATGTCCGTCCCCTTTATCTCCTTCCTCAGTTTGGCCTCTATCACCATTTCCGAACGTGCGGGGATATTAAACGCTGATATCAACACAACGCCGGTTTCCCAGGTACCATCTTCCTCAATGGTTGATTCCTTCCTGATATGTACCTTTTTTCCTAATTCATCTGTACCATCTCCACTTTCCTTCCGGTTCCTATCTATTCCTAGAGTCGAAGGTGAATTGCGATCCCAACGAAGCTCCCCTTCGTTATTCTCGTTTGACCCGGTGACGTCACCATTCCATTCCCTTATGGTGTCACCCTTCGACAGTCCATTGCTGTCGGCTCCCTCTGCACCCTCCGTCTGGGTGCTAACACTGGTATCCCTGAACGCCTCATCAACCTCGACCCTTACTCCTTTTTCCTTAGTGTCCTCCCGGACTATCCCTTGAACGTAAAAACGTTCCATTTTCCCACTGTCCTCGTGAGAGACTTCCCTGGGAAAGTGGCCTCCTAGAGCCTGCCTTCCCCACTAATTGGATGCCAAAATATGTTTTTGGCTCCTGTCCTCTATCCGTACTTTTGTTAGGGCACTCCCTTGCCCAATGTCCCTGCTTGTTACAATTATGACACACTCCCTGTGTCATTTGTCCTCCTTGATTGATAATCCAGCAATCCCTCGCGAAATGGCCTGTTTGGCCACAAGAATGGCATGTCCTCCAACTGTCCCTTTCCCCATTTCTTCGGTTCTGCCTAATACTTCCACACCCCTTCGCGGTGTGACCTTCTTTATCGCACAGTTGACACACTTTTTCGGTGTCAACTGTCGATACCCTCATATTTACCGACCTCCCTTGCAACATTCTACTGGTGGTCTCTTGTAGCCTAACTAATTCCTCTGCCCTTTCCAGGTCCAAGTTTTCCTCCTTCAATAAGTAAATCCCAATTTCCCTCATTACGTCCCTTCTCAGTCCTATCTTGAACTGATTCAATATTAAGTCCCGGTTCTTCTTCCTTATTCCAGGTTCTTCATCCCTTAACGCTCCGGCCAGATCCTCGCTCAGTAAACTTGCTCCCACCGTGCGTAATCTAGTACAGAACGAGGACACATCCTCGTCCTGTCGCTGATAGCATCTACTCAAATGCCATTGATTTTCTCCCGGCAACCTAACTGTCGTAAATTTCTTAACGAACCTCTGCTTTAACTCATTATAACTTAAGGTGTCAAAGGTGATATCAGACTTGAAAAAACTATAGGCATCGCCTTCGAGCTTAAGTTTGAGAAGGATAAGCAAGACCTTTTCATCCCATCCGTATAATTTTCCCAGCAATTCTAATTGTTCAAAATACCTGGTCGCGTCCTTCCCATAAAAATTCTCTAAAGTAGTCGATAGCATACCTGGCGAGTACCTAGGTGTTATGTGACCCGCGGGAACATTCATGTTGGATGCACCAACTGGTTGAGCCATTTTTCAAAAATTTAACCAGAACCCAATTATCGTAACCAAAATATGATTTTTCAATGTACTCAATAAATTATTTACTTTTCAAATCATACAATAATTTCAAATTCTCAACCTCAAATTCCAACAGGACTGAAATACGCTCAAGATTACGACTTTAAATTTCTCAAATAAAAAAAAATAGCAAAATGATACCCTAACAATTCCGATTCATACAGTCTTACTCGAAACACCCAAAATAAAACAAATCACCTGAAAACGAGTTCAAAAACAGACCAACACACCAAAAAAAACTCAAAAGAAAACTCTGAAAAAAAAATTGATGCAACCCCAAAAAAAAAACGAGAAAATTGTCGGATTCCTGAAAAAGAAAAATACACAAAACCTCCTGAAATAAAGAATAATTCTATTTAACTTTTCTGGAACTCAAAAGGTCACGATCAGCGGCTCTTTTACTAAAATTTTAACCAAATTTAAACTTTTCCCGATTCTTGAACCATCAAAATAACCCAACTTAAAAAAAATTAAAAATTTTCCTTCTATCAAAATGTTTTCGAAAATTTCAAATTCGACTTAGAGCAAAGAATGCCAAGTTCAATTATTCGCCAAGTCAGACTCAAAACAAAACCGAATGATATTATTTTATAAAAGCAAACTTTTTCGATCGTCAAACGAAATCGCAAATAATCGGAACAATGGATAGAATAACCAAAAATTTTCACGCAATACGCCCTGAAAGAAAATCAATCAAAATTTCAATCAATCGATAAAAGCCCAATAATTTTCAAAAAATAACAAAAATAACCCTCCTGAAACAAAATTTGATCCGCTATATCGCAAATAGAAAAACCAACACCTTCAAACAAAATCAAATAAATGGATAGAATAACCAAAAGAAAAATTTTCATATAATACGCCCTGAAATAAAATCAACCAAAAATTTCAATCAATATTTTCACTGAAAGCAATCAATTAAAGCAAAATTCAAAAAAAATAATTCATAACCCTCCTGAAACAGAAAACTTTATCATATACATTCAACAATCAGAAAATTCAGCGTCCTGAAAAAGAAAAACAATGTCCTGAAAGAGAAAAACTTATGCCTTCTTTCCTTATAAGACCGCAATGAATCTAAAACCTCTTTAAATTCTTAAAATCTGATATTCAACTTGACTCTATCAAAAATCTTTCACTTAAAATGATAGAACATCACAGAAATATGAACTGTCCTATAATAATTCCAAAAGAAAAGAAAACTTGAATTTATTCAAAAAAAAACCAACTGTATTTATTCAATTCTTCAATATCTCAAAACAAAAATCTTTAGATCAATAATTTTACTATACTTTAATTCAAACCTGAACTCTGTTCCTACCGATCGCAATTTTTAAAACATAAACTCGAATTCATAGGCATAAGTATGTACATTCAAACGAAAATAATCCAATTCAATTTAAAATCAATGAGTACCTGAAAACCTTCATCCGGAAATCTTCCAACAAGTCAATACACACTACGTCAATCACCCATAAAACAACAGGATAAAATTTCCTTATACCTCAAAATTTCTCTAAATTTCTCGAAAATCTCTCTAAAACCTCCCTTGGAAAATTTAACACATTTAACTCTAGTAAGCTTTATATTCACACTGATGCAACATACACAAAACCAAAAGGACTTTTTATCTACCGGAAAATTCAACAAATTTCAAATTACACAAAAGAAAAACTCTCCCCCGGAAAATTTAAACAATCCCACCGCTGTCACCATATGTAAAAAGCACCCTCTTGGTGATTGGACAGAAGAGCGGCTTTCCGCCAATCAAGGGTGTTATTACTTAAAGAAAAATAAAAGATGTTAATTAAAATTTTGAAATTCTTTCTTCCGACGGAAGAAAGTGTGGGATCGGCCCAACGCACTTGGGTCGGGTCTTAGTGTTTAAAATTATTTTCTAGGGAGAGGGATGGTAAATGAAAACCTTTTAGATTAAATTTAAGACGTATATTAAACCAAATCAAACTAAACAAATTCTCACCAAATTAGATATGTGTTACTTAAATCAAATGATTCAAATTATCAAATGTTCAGATATTTCTTAATTCGAAAGTAACTAATCCCATCAAGTATAACTGTTAAATTAACTTTAAATTACAAAGGCAGATCTATTCATCGAAATTAAATCAACATCAGTGTGAATTCCAAATTATATCAAATTATTATATTCAAGTTATCGACAGAAATAAAAGGGCTTCTCAAAATAACCCCAAAAATAATAACCACCAGAATTTACAATACCAAGTAAACTTTCTATACCCAAACAAGAAAACGGAAAATAATCCCTCTTAAACTTCACATAGAAAAGGGGAAACTCAACAATAGTTTCCACGGAATCTTTCAAATAAACCTGAGTTTTCTCAACAGAAAAACTCCACTTAAACCTTCAACTTCTTAAGGGTGATTACAAAAATAATAATACGCTTTAAAGAGAAATACGAATAAAATATGACTTTTAGAAGATTTCAGGACTCTGGACTAAACATATAATTTGGGCGGACAAGCTAAGCATAAACAATTTATCTGACCTTTTTCCTGGACCAATAATCCCAAAAATGATGAACCTAGGAGGATGTTCTACGACGTTGCTTCTTTCCTGAAACAGACAGATTAGGTACGAAGACACGGCACCCACTCGTTTTTCGTAAAAATTGACCTTCACACTCCCGAATATACCGACGATACGCGATTTAAATAATTCCAAATAATTTAGAGACTTTACTAACTTTTAACTTAACACTTTTTATGTCCCTGTTCAAGACTGATTTTCCAAGACTTCAAAAATAAAACCAAGAACTTTTTATGAGCTATTCCAACGCCGTCTTCCGAATAACTGATCTTACTTTCGTCCGAAACTTCCCCGGCTACCGTATCCTTTGCTCCTTTTAGCGACCAATTAAATTAAAGGATTTTCTTTTGTCAGTACTTCAAAACCAATCAAACCGATATTTCTTCCATCTCTCATTTTTGCGAGCCAATTAGATCGGAGACCTTCCTACCACCGTGTCGCGGATGGGTAGTGTCCCTAAAGAGATAAAGGGTTTCCCACGCAATGTTTTCGAAAAATGCCGCATCGTAAAAATATTATGGTCCCCCAGCAGACGTAGCATAAACTAACACTTAGTTAGCGGAACCTTAATTTCCTTATCTTCATTGTTGCAGACGAAATCCGAACCGAAAAAGTAACAATTTTAATCGTTAACGTCTCGCCAGATATCCTGTATAGGCTTCGATAACCGTCTCAATAATTTTTTATCACCGGAGTATTGAGTTCCCGAAGTTTAAATCGATCAATTAAATCATTGTGCTTTCTCTCGGGAGATTTCCCGAGTAAAATAAAGGGTGTTGAAAATATCACTGAATTATTACGGAAAGAAGAAACGTTCAAGTCCTAATTTTAGAAAGGGATATTTATTTTATTACTTTCAAGTTAACCCTTCTATTACAGCATCAAAACTAACTAATATTTTTGTGTTTTTTCATTTCAGTATTGAAGTCTATCATTTAGTTAATCAAATGTCTATCTGATTTTCCTTTTATAATTTACCGTTTTTTTGTAAATAATATTACAAAAGTGTGTTGTTTTCGTGAAATTTATTTCCTTGAATTCTTCTATTCGAAATGATAAATATCCATTTTTATCAACGACAATTTATTAAGGTTTGTTTTAGCCGTCGATTAGTGAAAATTAATTGTTTCTTACAATTGTGGATTCTAACATGGAATTGAATTTCTTTCAAATGACACGCACCGCAGGTATCTCCTCCCAGATGACAGGTGAAGGATAGAGAGAGTATTTTTCAGCCAGTGTGAGATCTAGTTCAGGGTAGGGTTTCTTGTTATATTCCCTGCGTAATGAACTCATTACGATACTGAAATAGAGAAATATTTTTTGATGCTACTTATACCGGGCGTTTCATTAGAAAGCGGTGATCCCTAAACGGCTTATAGGTCCAAATGTAGTCCAATCAGAACACGAGTGATAAAATTTTACGAACAGAATCTTCCTATCGGAAACATCAAATTTCTGGATGCGAGTGAAACGCTGAAATTTCTCTGAGGTGGGCGAGAAGAAAATACCCGTCCATTTATTCAATAGGTCGTAAAAAGACTGATAATTCGATGGTAAAATCAAGCGAGTTAGTCCAATTTTTACGATTCGTCGTTTAATATGCAGAATTTTGATGTTCCCGATCGTCTCTTTCGGACGAATGGCGCCGTGAATTCTGAAATTATATATTCCTTCACGATTGGATACTCAGGGACTGGGACTGAGCCATTTAACTCAAAGGTGATTTTTCGATTAAATTGAACAGGGATTTTTCGATTTCTCCAAGCCGCAAAATACGAAACGAATGAATTTCTTCAGGCAATTTCACCTACTCCGGTTCGTTTCCTTCAACGTCGCGTCGAAAAAAGTTGTCAAGGCGGAATCGGGTACAATTCCATATAGAGGGTGAGCATTTGAATTTTATATTCAGAGTATGGCGTAATGAACGAATAATTAATATCAGCAGGTAGAGGACTTGGTGGCAGTTCAGAAAAATAAGTTTTTGTACAACTGCCATCAAAAGTGACACTTTTAATGACAGCAAACAATTTTAATATTGATTGTTTACGTGGAAGCGTGTTAAAAATATTTTTAGCACTCCCTTTTCTTATGATGAAATAAGATGGAAAAAATTCAGCAATTGCAAATTTTTATTATCAATATTTAACAATCATTACTTATGAAAATTAATATTAATCGTAAAACTAGAACAATTACTAACATTAATGCCCTGTGACGTTAGGGAGCTTCGCAACACATCATTAGAATCCTCAGCACCATCAGTACTTGTAGAAACCGGAAGTACAATATTGGATGATGATGATACAAAATCTGTTGAGGTTGGGAGAATTTTTTCAGCAATGACATTTCTATATGCAATGGAATGATCAACATAGCCCTCGGCTACCGACGTAGACTTCCATCCCCCACGTTTTTTTATATCCGTAATATTTGCTCCTGATTCTGCTAGCAATGAAGCGGAGGATCTTCGAAAACAGTGTCCTGTATATTGCTTTGGTTCTGGCAGTTTGAGGAATTCGACAACAATAGATGGAATTTTTCCAAATGTATTGATACCAACTGGATTGGCAGTGTATTCATTATTCATGCATTTCAGGCAAAAACGACGATGTTTCATGACAGAAGGGCGCAGTGCAAAGTACTTATGAAAATAGTCAACATACTTCCCAATAATACTGAAAGAAAAACTGACTTTCGTTTTTGTGTTTGGAAGTTGTATAACCAATGATTTATTTGTTATTTCGATGTCTTCCACTGATAAATTACACAATTCTTCACGCCGACAGGCTCCAAATAATCCGAAAATAGTTGCAACCTTAACCACCAAGTATTTCTCATCTGGTGCCTCATTTATAAACTTTTCAACTTGTTCACGAGTGAGAATTTTCGATTTTTTGGGACGATATCCTTCACTTTTCCGTTTTAAATATGCTATTACCTTAAAATATTTACTAACATCCACCTACTCAAGACGACATTCTAATACTTCAACTTTCTTAATTGCAGAAAGGAGAAGTGAATTTGGAGAACGTGACCCACGAGGAAGCTGTCGCCACGTTGAAAACGACGCAAGACCGCGTATTTCTTATAGTTGCTAAGCCCGAAAGTGCCTTCCCAGCCCCAGCCTCGTCAGAAGCTTCCTACTCACCGCAGCTATGTAAGTATTCATCTCATTTACAGTCGACTAATTCAGCCAAAAAATTATAAATCATATACTAAATTACCCACAATGGAAGTACGGAAACTATGGTGACGGTCGATCGTCTTGTTTCGATCTCGATTGATGGATACAGCGCCTGGGTGATATAACGTGCACGGATCGAATTAACTATTTATATTCGATCGGCATCGTCCGGTACGGCTTTAGAAGTGAGATCTTGGAGGTTTGAGCTTCGTATTCGAAAAAAATCACAATTGGCATCAAATCGACGTCGTTTCGGGAGGGAAATCGTCACAGCCGGTTTAGGGAATTCGACCCTGAGAAGACGGTTCCGGTGTGAGAATCTCTGTTCTCTAGCTGTCTGCTCGGATGGCAAGCGGCACCAACGGGCGGACGTAATTAATGCGCGAGCGTGCCGAACGACGTCGACGTCGTCTTGGGAATCGGCATCATTATGCATCCGGCGTACAGCGCGTTCGGCCGACTGACGGACGGCGACACCCGATTTTCCTAAGTGATTTCTGGGAATTCGGCCATTCGGGGACTGTGTTATCTTGCGTTGGGAGGGGGTCGGATAGAGGGATGAAGAGAGATGGGTTATCGTTTGAGACTCGGGATCAAAGTGCATAATTGATGCAGGTTTTTAGAGAATACGAATTGAGGTCCGATTCGTGTACAGTATTGATGTAGCACGTAGGAAAAACTGCAGACGTAGGCATTTAATAACTGGGAAAGAAATAGGGAAGAAAAAGTGTGAGAGGGCTGAATAAATGTTTGTGCCAGTTGTCGGCCTTTTCTGGAACGCTAATTGGCTCACGTCGTATCGATAGATTTCGACAGAATTGCGGGAAATGGACGCAGGGATCAATTCTGGCTCCAACACTATTTCTACTTGACATCAACGATTTGCTGGAAGCAACTTCGTGTCCAGTGCACAGCTTCGCGGATGATAGTACCCTCCATACCGCCTTTTCTTTTAGGGCTCCAATACTAGCCCGCCAAATCAGAAACGAACGAGGAAGAAATGTTAACAACATTAATATGGACTTGGCAACAATTCTTGAATGGGGATCTAATAAATTGGTAGAATTCAACGCAAACAAAATACAAGCATGTCTTTTCTCTAGAAAAGCCGATCTTACTGTGCCCAGCATAAAATTGTCGAGAGTGACCATACCATTGAGGTCATCCATTTCGATGCTTGGCATTACTGTCGGCAGTAACCTTTCCTGGGAGAATCACGTGAGATCCATTGCTAAAAGTGCAACCCAAAAACTTGGTTTTCTGTTTCGTGCCAGGAGCTATTTCACCTCAGGTCAGCTGCTTATGATCTATAAGGCACATATTCGCCCTGTTCTGGAATAATGTTCCCATATTTGGAGTGCTGGACCTAAACACACCCTAAAACTCTTGGATTCCGTACAAAAAAGGGCAATTCGTCTCGTCGGTGATGAATCGTTTACAAGCTCGCTCACTTCTCTGGAACACCGTAGAAAAGTGGGCGATCTGTCTCTAATTTATAGATATTTCCATGGGCGATGCTCTTCTGAATTATCAGCCATCGTTCCCCCTCTGGCAGTCTCTTCCAGACTGACCCGTCAAGTTAAGTCTTCACACCCCTTCGTGGTAACTTTGGAGACCTGCAGAACATCTCTCTTCAAAGACTCGTTCATCCAACGAACAGCGAGGCTTTGGAACACATTGCCTAGAGTGTTCCTGGAGGCATATAACCTCCAGAAATTCAAGAAGAACACCAATTCCTATCTGCTTGCCCTTGGTTCTCACGATATTCTCTGAACATTACAGGATATTCCTTTTCGTGAAAACCACAACGTAAAGAAAAAAAAGAAGAAAAAATGTATCGGCCCGAATGTTCCTTCGTCTCTTATTAAAAATGGGTTAATTTTGAGGGGCCGTGGCCTCTGCGTTTATGAAAAAACTGATCGCGCCGCCATAATTCGTGGCAAGTATGTTGCTCAGGTGCTAAAACGAGCCATTAACTTCGTTGAACGTCAGTGTAGACAAATTCTGCGATCTGCATGTCTCCTTGACCTGGACTAAACCTCTGCCGTTTCCTTTTCAGCCACAAAGGCCACCCACCACTACTCCGAATCGGTCCATTCCTCCAGCTTAGGCCTGCATCGTCCGCCGACGCCACGAGCAGTGAGTCAGGACGACATTATATCCAGGTGAGTCCAGAACCCATCCCGTAATTTATGTAGTCCCTTTCGGACGGTGTGCAGGTGCCGATAAATTCCGGGACCGACTATATGAAGGACGAATTATTGGCCCGCCGTAACGAGAGACCGCACGGATTTGTCCGGATCCCTGATTAATGCGCTATTATTGTGTCGCAATCGGTATTACCCCTTTCTGGTATGCTGGGGTTGGGATTCCTTCCCCCTCGTCGATCTAAGTTCTGAATAGACACCGGGAGACTTCAGTTGTGTTGGTCTGCGCGAAAAGATCTTCGAAATATGACCAGAAATAGCAGATCTTTTGATGAAGGCTTTCACGACCGGAATCAACTTAAAATTTAGGGTAATACGTGGCCCAATAGGAATTTCATCCAACGTTTCGCCTACGTCCGCGGAAGGCATCTTCAGAGGTTATACGCGAAACGTCAGCTGAAATTCTTATTTAAGTCAGAAAAATGTCCCCTTCAGTTAGCCTAGACCAGTTCCATGCATAAACAAAATATTGCGATGCCATTTCAACGAACAATAACTTATTAGAAGTGTCAGTGTAGAGTTCGACGTCAAAAAAGTAAACCAGAGTTACGCAATAAATTAGAAACAAAGATGTCCACCGAAATTGTAAAAATCGAAAAATTGGAGTATCGAGCCATCATCAAGTACCTGTATTTAAAAGGGTTAAGAGGTAAGCAGATTTACGAAGATATGCTTAATACCGTTGGTGATCAATGTCCTTGGTATGCGACCGTGAAAAATTGGACTGCAAGCTTCAAAAAAGGTAAATTTTCCATTGAAGATGATGACCTATCGGGAAGGCCAGTTTCTGTGTCAGTCCCCGAAAATATCGATGCAGTTCATGACATGATTTTATCAGACCGCCGAATTGGGCCGAAACGGATATCTGAAGCACTGAAGATTGCATACGAACGCGTTCATCATATGGTTCACGTCAATTTGGACATGAGAAAAATTTCTGCAAAATGGATCCCCAAATGTTTGAATGTTGACCAAAAGCGTGCAAGGGTAGAAGCATCGCGTTCGATCTGTGCTCGATTTGTAAACGATGTAGACTTCTTTAACTGAATTGTTACTATGGATGAGACTTGGGTACATTTCTACGATCCAGGAACAAAGCAACAATCGATGGAATGGCGACACTCTGGTTCTCCAAGACCTAAGAAGTTTCGTGTCTAAAAATCTGCTGGAAAAGTTCTTGCTTCAGTTTTTTGGGATTGCCATGGAGTAATCATGATTGATTTTTTGGATAAGGGTAGAAAAATAACTGGAGATTACTATTCGACATTACTGACCACTCTACGAGAAAAAATTGAAAGAAAAGACGCGGAAAGCGATCCAAAGGTGTTTTGTTTTTACAGGACAAAGCCCCAGTACAGAAATCTCATGTTGCCATGCAAAAAATTCGTGATTTAGAATTACTAGAACACCCCCCCATATTCATCAGATTTGACTCCGTCCGACTATCACCTCTTTCCTCAACTGAAAAAAAGTTTGAAAGGTCGTAAATTTTCTTCCAACGAGGAGGTACTGAAAGCTGTGGAGGACTGGTTTGCAGAGCAAGAAGAAACATTTTTTTTTAAAGGTCTAGAGACGTTGCAGGTTCGATGTAATAAATGTATTCAATTAAGAGGAGACTATGTTGAGTATTAAAATATTTTGACATTGAAATTTTGTTTGGTTCTATAGTAGGCTAAGAATTTTTCAATATATCCTCGTACATAATTATTACTTCATCACAACCGATCTATTCGCATCCCATAAATAATTCCGCGTAACGTAATAACCTGAAAACGCTCTGAAAAGTACCACGGTACATCAATTCCCGTATGATGGGAATGGATGCAGTCAATGGATTCGTCCTTGCGGTCGTAACCGAATCAGCGATTGAATTCGAATTAATTTTCTGCGCCATATTGCATTGGTGAACATTTTAATCTGTTTGTTATGGTGCTTTACGCCGTAATTCGTTGCTAGGTGACCAAAGTTATGGTGGTTGTTCTGCGTATTCCCTTTATTGAGTACCGAACGGATTTAAAGGATCACGAAAGCGTTGTTCTACAAAATGTTTCGGGTAGAATATTGACGTTGAGTATTAAGCTCCAAACATTGATAATTCAGATGTGGCAGCTTCTGGAGCTTTATTGCGAGGCTTGTCATCTTTTTCGGTCTCGATACGGAGAAACAGTCGTTCGAACACTTCACCTGTTGTTTTTTTACATGTAGATTATTGTGGTCGAAAGAAACGTTTCGTCCATTTTCTATTCTACCGTATTTGGCTTAGTCGAAAATAGGCGAGTACGTGCCAGACATTATCTTTGAATTAACGAGTTTTCTGACAAATTTCATCGTCGCGTTTTATACAGAAAACTTCGGAATGTTTTCATTTCTTTGATGGATTTTCTACACCCTGTATCTTTCAAAACCGATACAAATTTCGAAAAATGTTATGGGAAAAAATTGATGCGATTGTTAACAGAAACTCATAGTACAAAAATTTGAACAAGTCATAGATTCCCCCTGTACAGTAGTAGAAATATTCTCAAATATACTCCATCCACTTTTATAATGAATCCCGATTGGCCATGATTTAGGTTTATCGAGTTTTTTTACTTGAAACTGACGCAGGTTGGCACTCGTGAAATCTATATATATAAAACAAAGTTGTTGGTTACACCGTTTATAACTCGAGATCGGATGAACTGTTTGTTATGAAACTTCATTTATGGATTCGTCTACGGCCTGGTTATTATAAAATCCATTGAAACTCTGAAAAATTCGATAAAATATTTATTTATGTAGGAAATGCTTTTTCTCGTTCCGAATAAGGCCACTAGGTGTCGCTACGGTTAATGGCTCTTATCTAGACACTGTAGCGTAGTCGTGAAGGTACTATATTTGATATTATCGCCACTAGATGGCGATGGTGATCACGATTTGTGAAATCCACCGTAAGTAGGTATTATTTAGGCGAAACAAAGTTCGCCTGGCCAGCAAATGTCGAATAATTTTCAAAGACGTTGCCAATGCTAATTTACATTTACTCTTTTTTTATCTTTGTAAATGGAGTTAGTTCTTGTAAGGTTTAACTGTGACACTGGATTCATTGTACTACCACATTTTCATACTGGAGTATTTCAAGTTGTCCAAAAAGGTATTTGAATGTCTTCTGTAGGCTTATTTCTTGAGAATTTTGAAAAGTGGGAAATTCCATATTCCAATTCTGTTGGATTATTCGAGTACTTCATAATTTTTTCGAATGAACTATCACAAAGTTACGGACTATTCTGCCCATTATTTTTCAGTAAAATTTCAACTCTCGATTCTTGATTTCCGTACAAGAAAATAGCATAACTGAATCTTCCAACCATGTTTAAATATGTGAAATTTTTCAATATTAACACAGAAAAAAGTTCCTTTAACATTCGCCAGTTCTTTGGAATTATTGAATTCACGTAATATTTTCTCAAATTCATTATTTTCCCAAAGTAACTAAACATTTCGATAAATACGTAATTACTATGATCTCTATGTAGAAAAGACAACGTTGCTTATTCATCTGACAGAAAAATGACTATAACCTAACATTTTCAAAATATACACGGTGAAATGTGTCAGAATGTCATTGCCAACCGGAATACATTATAAAAGTGATTGGAGTATTCAAACTTTCACGAAAAAATCGATTCGTTCGTCTGTACACCCTGTGTATATTCGTGAGGCTGGGTAATCAATCAACCGTACATAAAAATCCAAATGAAATTGCTTGTCGTGTAACCATAGACATATGACCAGTAATTGTATCTTTATCGTGCGTTCAAGTAGGTCAGTAATAGTGGGTCTTTAGGCTGTTTTAAATGCAGATAATGATAGCTATTTTCACTCAGAGGCGTTACAAAGTGAGATTGATGGTTTATACGAGGTGATTCGAGTAATTTTCGCGCTTTTTGTCAAATAATTCGAGAAAAGCACTGATTTTATTAGGCCAGAAGCTTTTAACATTCGTTCGTCAAAAGTTCAACCTATTTCGATAAATAAATGGCATTTAAGATGAGTGTTCACAGCCGTACGGACAGACAGAATTAAATTTGACTGCAAGTTCGTCATCGAAGTCGTTTAAGACCTCTTCTGGTACTATGACACTCAAAGAAGAAGATGAATGAGAGCTCAAAACGACTCAGCTTTGGGCATACCCTGTGTTTGATTTCACCATCAATTGAGGATCCAAAACCAAGCATCCGCATTCTAGGTTTTTTTTCGATCCTAATTACTTGCTTCGGGCCGAACCACTCACGCACGTCACTGTTTCCCCAGTATCATTCGACTTTCTACCTTTTGGGTGATCGGAAAAAAATCTGTGTCGGATTGGAACGTGCAATTTGCGCTTGACTAGGGCATTGATTGAAGTTTTACACGGGTCTTTTCGCTTATTATCGCGTTTGGATGGCATTGCGGCATTCTCTTTGCTTCCATTTTTCGACCGGTAGTTGTTGCTTTCTATGCGGAAAAAGAACCTTTATCGCTAGAGCCGGTCGTTTTGGATATTTCACATTTTTGGAAGCGTCAACAATTATTCGCTCATAGCTTGGTACTAATCGATCATTTCATTTAGAGAGATTAAACATCGTTTAATGAATAAAATGTAATTACGTTTTTCAACTATTTCAGTCCCCTTTTATACTCGAAATTAATGCGGTTCGTTATTTATGCAATTCATTATTAATCGAATCCGATGTATAGGAATAATTGCCTGATTTTATCCAGATAACAATTACTGGATGGTCAGGTTTGAAATGCCATAATTAAGGCCTTATTTGTATTGCAAATTTTGATGATGAAATGTTGCAATGGATTTTTGATTCGTCGGTTGATTATTCTGAAGCCAGGATTGGATCAACTGTGACAAAAGCCGTTTTGGCAAACAGTACTTGTGTTGAAGTTTAACTTAATTGTTATGAACCGCACAAAATAGTCACATACGTGGAGGAATGAGAGGTTTTCCAACAACTCTTGACGAAGCCACCGAGGTGGAAATGGGCCTCATCACTCAAGAATCTCAAGATAATTTTTCGATGGAATTCCGAATCATTTTCATGCATTTCAAGGACCCAATCAGCAAAGACACCACGTTGTTTATGATCGGCCGGCTTGAGTTCTTGTGCTAACTGAACTTTATAAGGCTCAAGACTCAAATCTTTATGCAAAATACGGTGTAATGACGTTTGTGGACTTCCTTATTCCAAAGAACGACGAGGACTGGACAAACCTGGGTTTTCTTCAACACTTTCGGTTATAGCAGCAATATTCTCTGCTGTTTTTGAGCGACGTGCGCGGATTTTATTCTTCAGATCACCAACTTGTCCCAACAGCTCAAATTTGTCCATCAATTTCCGTATTGCGGTGCGACGAGGTGCTTCTCGACGACCAAAAAATGTTTGAGTTTTACCAACCGTCTCTGCAAATTTTCACCATTTTCGTAGTGAATTTTGATAATTTCATTGCGTTGTTGAAGCGTGCACCGTTCCATTTTTATTAATGACGTAAGTTCTACCTGTCAAATGTCAAAAATGATAGAAAATGACCGAAATAGCGGGCTATTTAAAATAACACCTCTTATTGTAAAACCCTTTGTCGAACGGCAATTTCGAACAGAATCGAGGGGCCCAAATTCGCATACGAAAAGAATTTATCGGGGAATTTCGAATTATCCGTCTAAAAGCACGACCCCTGGCCCGAAAAGCGTGCGAACCTCATAAAGGCGCAATCAACAAAAAGCAATTCTAAATCGCATGTCGTTACTGTTTTCCATATACAAATTCTAGCCCACGGCTTGGTTTCATTGAAATTGTATGCGTGGAATTATTTGCAGCATTAAATTCGGAATTGAGTAGTGTGACGTTACAACGAAATCGATAAAATTCATTGTCAGTTATTCAACGAGCTTCAATTCCATGCACGCTAAATTTTATGGATCTGTTTGATAGTTATTGGACCGTGTTGCGTCCATGGCGTTCGATAATTGAGGAACAAATGAGTTCCAGTGGGATTAAATTTTTAAAATGGTAACTACGTCCAAATCACGTCGTTATGCCTTTATACAGGCTGCTCCTATTTCGACGTCAAAAAAGTAAACCAGTTACGCAATGAATTTAAGAAAAAAGAAGATGTCCACAGAAATTGTAAAAATCGAAAAATTGGAGTATCGAGCCATCATCAAGTACCTGTATTTAAAAGGGTTAAGAGGTAAGCAGATTTACGAAGATATGCTTAATACCCTTGGTGATCAATGTCCTTCGTATGCGACCGTGAAAAATTGTACTGCAAGCTTCAAATGAGGTAATTTTTTCATCGAAGATGATGACCGATCGGGAAGGCCAGTTTCTGTGTCAGTCCCCGAAAATATCGATGCAGTTCATGACATGATTTTATCAGACCGTCGAATTGGGCTAAAACGGATGTCTGAAGCACTGAAGATTTCATACGAACGCGTTCATCATATGATAAAAGTCAATTTAAACATGAGAAAAATTTCTGCAAAATGGGTCCCCAAATGTTTGAATGTTGACCAAAAGCGTGCAAGGGTGGAAGCATCGCGTTCGATCTGTGCTCGATGTGAAAACGATGTAGACTTCTTAAACCGAATTGTAACTATGGATGAGACTTGCGTACATTTCTACGATCCAGAAACAAAGCAACAATCTATGGAATGGCGACACTCTGGTTCTCCAAGACCTAAGAAGTTTCGTGTCCAAAAATTTGCTGGAAAAGTTCTTGCTTCAGTATTTTGGGATAGCCATGGAGTAATTGATTTTTTGGACAAGGGTAGAACAATAACTGGAGATTACTATTCGACATTACTGACCACTCTACGGGGAAAAATTAAAGAGAAAAGACGCGGAAAGCTATCCAAAGGTGTTTTGTTTTTACAGGACAACGCCCCAGTACACCAATCTCATGTTGCCATGCAAAAAATTCGTGATTTAGGGTAAGAATTACTAGAACACCCCCCTTGTTCACCAGATTTGTCTCCGTCCGACTATCATCTCAGTCAGTATTGCTATAGGAATATACATTTGTGAAATTGTTGATGATAATGTTTCTGATGAGAATGTCCCAAGAAACCAATAATCCATAGGGATTGGGATAGCCCAGCCCAAAGCCGATACCACTATTTTATCAACAGTCAAATAAGGTGTTGGCATGTATGTTCAACTAGTTGACCCTGCGTCGTCATCAAAAGCAAATTCCAAGGCACGATTCTTCATCGATGACACATCAGACAAACCTACGGCAGACGATTCCCAGACGATAACGTTCTATACGTGGAATATAAGGGATCGTTTATAACAGTCACACATTCCGTGCCGTAGCTTTCGGCATAGGGGTGCGTTCAACCCCATGCATCACCGGTCGACGAGAGGACCTAGGCGGCCGAAAACCGACCTAAAGTCCGTCTGGTTTTGGGTCGTTTTTCCGCCTCGCTGCCACTGGGTGCCTGCGAACTTGAGCTACTTACGAAGGTCGTACCAATGAAAACAATGAATGGCTGCGCCGATCGGAGTTTCAAGGGTCGGTACCCACGGTCGCGCTTTTCGATTTGACGTTTTATATTTAGCTAAAATTTCAAATGAACGATATATGTTAATAACTACAGTAAGTTTGGTTCAATTATGTCTGCAATTAAAGACAATATTTTTTCCACCAAATTCATCTTCACTCCTACACTGCGCAAAAAAATTAACGCACATTCTGAAAATCTCAATTTTAATGAAAGTCTACATTGACTTTATAACTTATTTTTTATGTTCTCTCGGGAAGGTTTTGAACGAAACAAGACACATTGAATAGAAGAAAAATTCAGGATTTCACCAAATCTTATGTGGAAGAAGAGAAATGAACAATTTTCAAAATACTGAAATAATGATAAGTGATTTAATGCTTGGTATTTCCACCCCTTGTTAATTACAGCTCGGCAACTACGGTTCATACTCAAAATGGGTGATCTTAAAATGTTCTGATCTAATCCTTCCCAGATTTCTCCGAGTTGGATTCCTAAGTCATTAAGAGTAGCTGAATGATTTTTCTGAACTTCTCAGCTTTCTATTGAGGTTGTCCCAAACCAGCTCAATCGGTTTGAGATCTGGACTTCTTGCTTGCCATTCCATTCGAGAGACTTCAACCTCTTCAAGGTACTCCTGAACGATGCGCGCACGATGGGGTCTGGCATTATCGTCCATAAATATGAAATTTTCACCAATGTATAGGGCAAATGGCACTACATGCTCTTCAAGAATGTTCCTTATATACTTATCAGCGTTCATAGCTCCATTATCAACGACCACTAGGTCTGTGCGAGCAGTCAAATATCATAATCGATCCTCCCCCGAAACCAGTAGTATTCAGGATGCACTAAGCTTTATCTTTCATGTGGACGTCTGTATACAAGGGAACGTCGATCACAATGGTAGAGGCAGAATCTAGACTCATCTGTGAAGAGAACTCTTTCCCAATCGGCCTCTTCCCAATGGATATGCTCTTTCGCAAAATCCAAACGCGCCCTTCGATGGGCTGAGGTAAGAGCTGGGCCTCTTGCCGCGACACGAGGCCTTAAATCATATTCTCTGAGGCGATTTCTTATTGTCTGAGTGCTAATTTGCACCTCATGAGTTTGCTCAAGCTGATTTTGAAGGAGGCGAGCGGTTGCAAACCGTTGTCTCAACGAAGAAACTCTCAAGTAACGTTCTTGAATGGCAGTTGTTACCCGTGGTCTACCCTGTCCTGGTCTTCGGACATTCATACCTGTCTCCCTGAATCGCTGCAACATTCTGGACACACTTGTATGGGAAACTCCAAACCTTTCTGCAATTCTTGTGTATGTCCACCCTTCTTCTCGCAAAACTACCGCTTGGGCACATTCCTCTTGGGTCAAATTGCGTGTTTCGCGTTGCATAGCGATCGAGTGTAGAAAATCAAACGAAAGAAAAACTATTGATCACTAGAATTGATCGAGAACAACTGATTTTAGAATGGAGCCAATACATTCAAAATCTGATAATATCATCTTTTTTTATTCCTGCTGGGAGAAAACATCTGTATTGAAGAAAAACGTTGAAAGTGGATAACATATGCATGCATAATTCTGATAAAAATAATTATCATTGAGAACACCTTTAGTTGTAGAATCAATTTGAGATTTCCATAATGTGCGTTAATTTTTTCGCGCAGTGTATATGCAACGTTCATGGTGTTCAAGTAGTCTTAATAGTGGATTTTAGAGTCTTCGACTTGTGTTCCGACTTCTCGTACGATAAGTCTGGCGGTGCAGCCGCGCCTTTCCCGTCTTCCGTATATAGAAATCGGCGGTGGAATAGAAGCCGCATTACCATCGTCAGTATCTGGCTTTGCCTACTACGAAAGCAAACTTTTAGTTTACGTCCGTTGCTTGGACACGTGTGTTTTACGTTAACTTGGAAACGGATCCAACGATTTCGATCGAGGCGAAATCGTTTCGGATTCGAGGAAATTCGTGAAGATTGTGCTTTTGTGAATTTTGTGATATTTTCAGTGCCTTCCGTGCGGGTGGGGATTTATCGATATTTTACGAGGTATTTAGCTGCTTCGTTCTGTTGTTGGTGGTGATACGACGATTCATGGGAATCTGGATGAGAATTGTAGAGGTGAACGTGAAGAAGTTAAGGGTGACGCCAAGGTCTCTGATGCCGTTGAAAGGGGTCTTGTTTGTTGTTTCTTCGGTTAAAGCATAAAAAATGACAACTCCAACATTATGTGTCTTTGAAGTGAAAAAAGATAGGATCCATGTTGTCACATTGATAAGTACTAGTTTGGGATACCCTGTATACCCAAAAAGCGAAATATTTTCTCCATATGATGCTCACCTACGTATTTTTACGAAAAAAAGTAGGATACTTTCACTTATACGACTGTGTTAATTTCGTTGGGTATGTGGGATGAAAAATCATCAATATTCAATTTGTGACGCTTTAAAATAATTATTTGTTTTACCTATGAATCACACATGGTTACTTTGTATTCAAAAGAATCAGATTTAATTCTTCTAGATATCTAGATGAACGTTAAATATTTTGTTTCATTATTCTCTTTTCTCTATTTATCGGTAATATGATACAAAAAATTAATTCCTCTGCTCATATTCTATTGCAGATATTTTTAGAGTTCGTTCCAAAAATTTATTAGAAACATAAAATACATAACTCGTAGGTATTTCTGGAAATGCAAAATGAGTAAAATCTCATTCCTAGACAAAAAAATTAAAACATAAACTCTGCCATAAACGAAAAATTTCACCATTATCCTTGCACTCTATCACACATTCGTTAACTCAATTGCAATGTTATTTTCGATAGCTCATATTTGCCACTGACTGGCAAATTTAATATCACTATGTTCGTTTTATCGCTTTTGATTGCGTTCGAAAATAAATGAAGTTGTTAATTTTACTTTTAACGAATCCTGTGATGAGTTATCAATATTTCCACAACGTGATCAAAGAGAAAATTGGGATTGCACTAGCGCGTTTGTACCATTTTGAGCTCGTACTTGTTCAGTTGTTGCTACCCCATATTAAAGCCTTATTAAAGATGATATTTACCGACCCTGTGGAATGAATATTTAAAACGTCGATACTTAAAAACGATTTCGTATGACTATAACGAATATTTTGCTCATTAATCATACTGGTTTTACGTGGAACGAAAACTGAAACAATGAAAAATTCCTAAAACGATAATACATTTTATTTACATTCCGCGAGGCAGAACTGCAGAAATATATTCCAGATATTCTATGAATTAAAAAAGGAATTTCAGTCAGCGAGATAAATTCTCGGGTCTAATTAACGGCTCAATTAGAAGTTCATGAATTTAATATTGAAATTCTTGTATTTCGACGATGTCAGTCAAAATCCAATAGTATCAAATTCCACAATTCTATCAGCTCCAATCCGGATTCATGATCGAAAAGCCAGCAAATATTAAATCTCAAAAATCCTTGACTCGTGTTACAAAAAAGGGGTCTTGTTTACAGGAATATTAATGATCGAAAACGAGTAAATCGACTGGAGTGACACCTGTAATAAAATGAAAACGAAGGTTTTCCACATGTTTATTTGTATAATATCTTCAATTTCGTATTACTCAGAAACATATTCTTACGATTGCACTTCGAGCAACGATTTGTATTGTCCTTGACGATGTATAATTTTTTTCAGATGACCAAGCCGACCTTTCATTGAAATAGGTCGAAATTTTTATACTCATTGCATATGTACGAGGATATATTGAAAAATTCTTAGCCTACTATTGAACCAAACAAAATTTCAATGTCAAAATATTTTATAACTCATCATATTCTCCTCTTAATTGAATACATTTATTACAGCGAACCTGCAACGTCTCTACATTTCAAAAAAAAATATTAATTCTTGCTCTGCAAACCAGTCCTCCACAGCTTTTATTACCTCCTCGTTGGAAGAAAATTTACGACCTTTTAAACTTTTTTTTCATTTGAGGAAAGAGATGATAGTCGGACGGAGCAAAATCTGGTGAATAAGGGGGGTGTTCTAGTAATTCTAACCCTAAATCACCAATTTTTTGCATGGCAACATGAGATTTGTGTACTGGAGCGTTGTCCTGTAGAAACAAAACACCTTTGGATAGCTTTCCGCGTCTTTCCTCTTTAATTTTTTCTCGTAGAGTGGTCAGTAATGTCAAATAGTAATTTTCAGTTAATGATCTACCCTTATCCATAAATCAATCATGATTAATCCATGGCAATCCCAAAAACTGGAGCAAGAACTTTTCCAGCAGATTTTGGGACACGAAACTTCCTAGCTCTTGGAGAACCAGAGTGTCGCCATTTCATCGATTGTTGCTTTGTTTCTGGATCGTAGAAATGTACCCAAGTCCCATCCATAGTTACAATTAGGTGTAAGAAATCTACATCGTTTTCAAATCGAGCACAGATCGAACGCGATGCTTCCACCCTTGCACGCTTTTGGTCAACATTCATACATTTGGGGATCCATTTTGCAGAAATTTTTCTCATGTTCAAATTGACGTGAACTATATGATGAACGCGTTCGTATGAAATCTTCAGTGCTTCAGATATCCTTTTTATCCCAATTCGACGGTCTGATAAAATCATGTCATGAACTGCATCGATATTTTTGGGGACTGACACAGAAACTGGCCTTCCCGATCGGTCATCATCTTCAATGAAAAATTTACCTCTTTTAAAGCTTCGAGTCCATTTTTGCACGGTCGCATACGAAGGTCATTGATCACCAAGGGTATTAAGTATATCTTCGTAAATCTGCTTACCTCTTAACCCTTTTAAATACAGGTACTTGATGATGGCTCGATACTCCAATTTTTCGTTTTTTACAATTTCGATGGACATTTGTTTTTTTGAGGCCGGGTTTCACCAACGATTTTAATCTCGTTTAAGGCATTAAACGATAATTTTCTGTGGTTTTCAAGTCAAAATCAATCGTTAATCTCAGTTATCTCTTTTAAACCAGTTTAAAATGTTTGGTGAAACCCGGCCTAAATTTATTGCGTAACTCTGGTTTACTTTTTTGACGTCGAACTCTACATTGACACTTCTAATAAGTTATTGTTCGTTGATATGGTATCGCAATATTTTGTTTATGCATGGAACTGGTCTAGGCTAACTAGATATCAATACATCCTCGTAATAACTCTATTTACTGGTTCAACAGTGCCATCTGAAGACGATATTTTTATCGGCAGGAAGACGAATTCTTCGGAACCCGAAAAAAGTTTTGCTTCGGGTGGGAATCGAACCCGCGTCTTCTGATTTCCGGCCATACGTTCTCACCACTGAACTACCGACATTTTTTAATTGTGTTACGAAATAAATGGATTTCTATCAAGATAATGAATGTTATTGATCTAACTTCAAAGTGTAATTCGGAAAAAAAGGGACTGATCCCTCAGAGACCGTTTCGTATCGAATTTTTCGTAAATCCCCGCGCACAAAGTCCTCCCCTGGCATTCTCAATGGCGCTTTGATCACGATGGTGCACTATCCAATTTTCATAATGGAATTATGGAATTAAAACTTTCCGAGCTCTACCTCTGCGGACTTTCAATTTGCTACGAAGTTGATACTGTCCTAATCACATTAAATACTTACGAAACCCGATACCGTGCCTAATACGTACTTTCCCAGTTTTTCGCTTCAACGGGTCCCTTGTCCATCGGTGAATTCACGCCAGGGAAAAAGGATTAATCGTTTTCTTTTCGTATCGCCACTGTCGAGAAGTGACACCATGCTTTAAAAGCAGTCGCATTAATTTCACGTTTCATCCCGGCTCTGTTCATAGGACTGATCAGATTGGCTTTCGGAGCGGTTAAGCTGTAATGGGAGAGATTTCTCGGTTGACGTCTCATTTCGAAACCAATCCAAAAAGATGGCCAGTTTTAAAGCTCGTCACAAGCGTCGGATTTCTAACAAATTGGCTCTGGAAGCGATACATCATCGAGCATTACGAGAGTGACGTTGGGCGCCAATTTATGCGGCGACGGACGATGCCGGACGGCAATTAGTCTCAATTTTTTCGGTTCGCGTATCGCTCGCTCGCGTCAATTTGCGAAGGCGGGCTCGCGATATGCGGGAACGGATTAATGGATCCGCGATGATACTTCTTCATTTGGGGTTTCATTCAATTACGACGGGCGGGCGTGCCTTTGAAATCGTAAAAATCGGATCGCGCGATTGGAAACGGTCGCTTTTTGGGAAGCGACGCTTGATTAAAAATGTCGGCTAATTCGGATAGTCGGGTAAGGGCCACTTTGGGCCGGGATTTCATTAGGGCGATGGTGCGGCCGTTGGGGGAACAACCTTAATTAATACACACAAACACACAGCCCCCTTTGTACGAGGAATTTTTTCGGTCGCCGAAAAAGCATGACCGGAATGATAAAAATCGGCTAATATAATTTTTTTTTCGACAAATATTTGATAATATGTTATGCCCTGGGAAGTGCGTTATAAATTCTACCTTCTATATGAAAATGTATAGCAAGGAAGAATGATGATGTACCTTCTATATGAAAATGTATAGCAAGGGAACGAAGTAATATAATTAATTAATTACTGATTATTTAGAGGCGATTATAAACTCAACCTTCTGTAAGAAAATGTATAGCAAGGAGGAATTATGAAATGTACCTTCTATATGAAAATCTATAGCAAGCTAGCAAGGTGTTGTTGTGATTTACAACGGACTGTATAATTACTAATACTGACCGACGATTATAAACTCTACTGATTGCTTGTCTATGTAACATAGGGTTTTAAAGACAAGCGGGAAAATAAGGGAGGTTCATTTCCTCTGAATAAAAGTGGGAAAGATGAACAATTGATCGGTTGTCAGAATCGAATAACGCCTCGCTAAGCCAACAACCCAATTCTTGAATCTAGAGACCAATGAGAGAAACCTTGAACGATTTGGTATTCGCTCCTGCCATGTGTTCCCAATGCATTTTGAACTGCAATAAACGTCACCATATAAACTGCTCCACATGAGTTAGGGATATTGACTTAAATTGCAAAAAAATATAGTTAAAATAAGATTTTTGTGATGAAAATTCATATTTATATGATTTCAAGTTGCAAATTAATTTTAGCCTGTAGGTCTGCAGCTTATACAGGGTGGTTAAGAAAAATCGAGTAAAATAACGAAATTTTATTCCCAGAGAATTCAAGCATTTTAAGACTATCAATACAATGTATGGCCTCCACAGGCATTAATAACAGCTTGACATCTTTGCATACTACACACGAGGTTGTTGAACATTTCTTGAGGAATTTGGTTCCATAAACGGGGCAGAAGCTCTCTCAGATCATTTAATGATTCTGGGGTAGGTTGATGATTATCTAATCTTCTTTGGAGCATATCCCATGCATGTTCTATGCAATTCAAATCTGGTGATTGCGGAGGTATTGGTAAATGTGGAATACCAAGCTCCTCGCGCGCATTCTCAACTATAGCTGCACGGTGCGGTCTAGCGTTATCGTCTAGAAATTGAAGCTTCACCAATAGCAGCGTGAAAATTTGGCACAAAATTGACAATGACATGCTCCCTATAGTGTAAGGCGTTCATATTCCCAAGACAAATGTGTAGATCTGTGCGCCCGTTGAAACATATATCGGCCCATACCATAACACTACCCCCTCGGAATGGATGGATTCATCAGTGAAAAGGACACTGCGCCATTGATCGTTACAATTGATATGTTGCCTTGCCCATTCCAGTCTTTGACGCTTATGGTCACGTGTTAATGGAACTCCTTTTAATGGACGTCTAGAACTTAGATTCACCTCTCTCAAACGTCGTCTGATGGATTCGATGGAAACTTGGACCCCATTTGCATTTTGAAAAGTATTCCGTAGCATGTAGGGTTTCTTCTCGCCGAAACGGTGATGAAACGATCCTGAGCAGGTGACGTTTTTCGTCACCCACCAAGCCTTGGTCTTTCCAACACGGAACCTGTCTCCCTGAACCTATTCCAGAGTCGAGATATCACATTTTGGCTGACTTGGAGCCTTTCCGCTAGAACAACCTGAGTTAGGCCACCCTGTAGCATTCTGATAGCCCTATTAGCCTCAGCGTTTGTTAATTTACGTCTTGGCATTTTCAGAAAACTCGTTTCGAATCGAAGCCGTTGATAAACTGACTTCATTTCAAAATAAGAACATTCATGAAGCATATGCAAAGAACCAAACTTCAGAAAAAATGTTTCATGCTGATTTTTATTGGATCGATTCAAGTTGTTATCGAGTTTTAAACGATTTTACAGCGATTTTCTCGAAGATTACATACTTTCAAAAAGAATTGAATACGATTTCCCTAACTCTTGTGGAGCAGTATATTTAATTTTATGAGCTTTCACTGAGAACTAACTGAATGAAGGTTCATAGCACATGGTTATTGTCCCACAAAACCAGATGAATCTCCCAAACTTGACCTAAATTCTCGGGTTGAGAACTTTTTCAATAGCAGACCATAACTCTGTCGAAAAAGGATATTTTCAAATAAATAACGAGAATTGTAACTAAAGGCATATCGAACAATATGGCGATTCAAGGGTTCGATACCATGCGGTTAAAGCAGTTTATCTATACAACATTTTTGAAGGCGACAGCTTATTTGTTGTGGACAAAAGAGATGGAATTTATCTGGTCCAGATGTTGCGAAGTAAGACGCAACAGTTTCAATGAAAGGGTAGGTTAGAGAGTTACCGGAAGGCTAACCGAGCCATAACGCCCGGTTGGAAATAATAAAAAAAGAACATAACGTTCCTGATACGTTTTTTTCTAAATGGATATGAACAACTCAAATTCTTCGAGTCACGCAGTTGGATGAGACTGAGAAAGAGGGAACTGAATCTTCTTGCCTGTCACTGAGGTTTGGGCACTCCACAGAGTTTTGTTGGGATTCATGGAGCTCAAGATGTTGTTACAAGCTACAGTTATCCACATAGGCAACCATCAATACACGTATTGGCATCAGTGTTTAGCTACACTTCTCCAAAACCCTTATTGGATCAAAAACGGAAGGACGGAAATTCCGATTGAAAACATTTCTTGGCTAAGAGCTCTTCGCAGGAATTTTAGTGAAAATGAACGAATATTCTCCAGTAATTTTTTGCCTTGCAGCCTCCCGAACAATACCGCTTGCACGATAACTCCTTTGCACCTGAATACTGCACGGGAATTTAGACGTAATTAAAATTTCTTCATGTCCCGTTCGACCTCAAGCCTTTTCGGATGCTCGAAATATAATTTCCTTTGTAGTGTCGGTGAGGCGGAATAAGGCATTGTTTCCACGCCGGCGTGCCTCGAATTCCTAACGAGACACCGAAGAAATAATTCATGAAGGGGTCGAGAAAATGAACGAAAGGATGGAATCTCATATTCGTATGCAAACGGGGATAAGTCGGAGTGTGTTTCACATTATTCCTTTCGAGGGTCCACCAACGTTTCAGCTCTTTCGATGTGACTAGATTAAAAAAGGAGGACTTCCTCCATCGGCGGTCGAACAACGCGATCCGTGCTGTTTATACACATTCAATTACCGGCAGCATTCGTTATAGCCGTTGACACGACCGTTCGCAAATAATGAAAACAAAAACGGCATAATTCACGTCTAGTGGCTGGCGATAACAGAACTGGTCCGACTGAAAACGACCTTTTGTCACGTTCCCTATGCAAATTAACGGATCCGTCGGGTCAATGCCGACCGGATCGTGTAGGAAAAACGGAAGGTAGAATTCCGAATCCCCAGAATCATCACCTAACGCAACAAAATCTCATCGCCGATTCTCAAATTAGGAGACCTCTGTTTTTGATTTTCGCCAAGAGGCCTTCTCTTTCGGAGCTATAGCCGTCTTAATAGCGCCTCTTAAAATAGTCTTCTCCGGTCATGCGAAATCTCTTAGTGGTACCTAGCGGGTGTTTTTTTAGAGTGATGGAACTTCAAATCGAAATAAAACACATTTAAATTAAGATTGAAGCCGAATTTTTTAAAAGATGATTTTATGAGATTTATGTTTTGAAAATAATTTCCGGCATAAATGTCCACCACGACCAGACCAATTTTGTACCACTTTTTCGAGTAATTCAGATCTTTTTTCAGCTAAAACACGTATTATGTTGGCTTCCAAAGCTTCTATTGTTCCTGGTTTATCAGCATAAACCTATGATTTGACATAACCCCAGAAAAAATAATGAATTGCAGTTATGTCGCATGATCTTGGACCATTCCTCGAAATAATATTATCGCCAAATGAGAATAGGTTTAAGTTCTGTAAATGTAATTAAGGAAAGAAATAGCGGCATGCAGACAATTGAATATTTTTTGAAAAAAAAGTGGGCGATCTGTCTCTATTTTATAGATATTTCCATGGGCGATGCTCTTCTGAATTATCAGCAATCGTTCCCCCTCTGGCAGTCTCTTCCAGACTAACCCGTCAAGTTAAGTCTTCACACCCCTTCGTGGTAACTTTGGAGACCTGCAGAACATCTCTCTTCGAAGACTCGTTCATCCAACGAACAGCGAGGCTTTGGAACACATTGCCTAGGGAGGTGTTCCCCGAGGCATATAACCTCCAGAAATTCAAGAAGAACACCAATTCCTACCTGCTTGCCCTTGGTTCTCACGATGTTCTCTGAACATTACAGGATATTCCTTTTCGTGAAAATCACAACATTAAAAAAAAAAAAAAAAAATTCCGGAAAAAGTCACACACCGTGCAGGAATCGAACCTGCGTCTCCCTACTTTCCGGGCGGGGGCCTTGACCACTGGGCTAACGGTATGTTTGATACTTTTGAATTCCGGGAAAAGTATCATACATACACGTTATCACTATCGAAAGTTCTATCACTCTAAAAAACACCTTATTTTTACGTCAATTATGGAAGAAACAAAGAAAAATCGATATCACCACCTGCGAGCGCCATTTTTCGAGGCGTATCCAGAACTCGATCCGATCGATTGCGTGTTACATCGAATAATGTCAATTAATTCTGAAGCCTGTTATTAATTTTGCACAATTTGTCAGCTGCCGCATTCAGGACTCTCATTAACGCGCTCTGATTACTCGGTAGTGCCACTGAAGTGTCAGTTCATGCTGAATCGGAAATACGCCGTGATTGCGGTTGTACCACCCTTATAATTAAGCGCTTGTATTTTTTTTTCGATTCGGCTATCGTGAAACAGGAAGGCCACTTGTTCGCGTGGAGGATTTTTGCTGCAGTTCTTGTTGTAGTCGGAACATTCATCTGCATTCGACGCGTCGCCAGTTTGAGGCTGCATTCAGACTCGATCGCAGTCATTTGTATTGACAGTTGTGTCTGATTCTCATATAGAAGTTTTATTAGCTCTGAATGGAGATTTAATTCCAAAGTAAACTGTTGGATCGTGCTGCCATCGAAGGAGGATAGTGACGGACCGGTTTCTGGCTTGTTATGCCGTCATCAGTGCCACACGACCCAACCAAGATTTGATATTCATATCAGCGATAGGTGGCATTTTTAGAGAACGACTTAGTGGTTCCCATTGGTCAGCATGACGAAGCCCCAGGGAGAGTGGATTCCATAAAACAGAGTCGGCCCTAGGTATTTAAAATTTAACCATTTTTCGATCTACATCAGATGCGAATCCACTTCACGGCGGATCAGGTCACGGGCGCTGGTCCGATCTAACGTAACTAATACGCCCGCACCAAACAGGGAACGTAATACGTGCGGTCGACCGCCCAAGCGCGCGCCCATGTCACGTTTATGCAGGTTGCGTAATCCAGTTCGACCGCCGGCCGTTTCTGGTCATTAATACGGAAGTCCGATTCGGGACTTTATGGAATTAACCATCTGGTCCGGTGCCGTGCGGTCGACCGAGATAGGGGTGGGGGCGATCGGACCGGATGTCGCCGGTCGGCGGGCGCAGAAGAACGCGCTCGAACATGTCGAATTGTGGCGCCGATCGGGACCGGAGGATCTGCATGGGTTTTTCTCGGAGTGCTGAGTCTGCGATTTCGGTCAATCCTGATTCAATGAATCCATTCTGATGTGAAGTTTGGCGACTCATCGTTCTTCGATACGACGAGACGTTAAACTGTTTCAGGTCGATAACTCATTGGCGAGAGAAACCCGTAAATGCCCTCATAACTCCCGATTAATATTAGTCCTGCCCGGACCGGTCGATGCGCACGCGCTCGGACTTATGTCATAACGCTAGGCTGCGGTCCAGAATTCCAGATTTGCGTAATCGAGAACGCGAATAATGAACACATCTCGAGTGCCGTCCAATGCCTGGACACAGCGGACTTTGGACTTAATTGGATTGGGGGGGTTATTTGAGCGGCACGTGCATATGGAAACTGTGGAGATTTCCGGGCCGCAGAGACAAATTCCGGGAATCCGCCGGCTTATGGACGGCCCGGAAACTCTGAGTGCGATATTGGGAAATTGCCGGGGTAAATGGGGAGGGCCTGACCTACGGGCGAGGGGCCGTTATTGACCGAGCTCTGCCACCCACAAAGGACTATACAGGGTCCTCGAAACTTCGGGTTAAAAGTCTCATAAACATTTTGCCATATTGCTGCTGTGCATATGCCTTCGGGTCTGAGTGTCTCTAGTAACACATAGATGCGGTATGAACAATGGGCTTCAAGACCTAAAAAAAGCACTGAGCTCCGACGTCATTAACTCAAATCTGATTTGGGACTGCCGAAACAAACTCAATGAGGTAGGCAAGAAGAATAAGGTCTTTTTAATCTGGGTTCCCGGTCATTCGGGAATCGTAGGAAACGAAGAGGCCAATACACTGGCCAGAAAGAGCGCACAAACACCACTCACTGGCCCAGAACCCTTCTGTGGTATAGGAAAATGCACCTATTAGAAGGAGTTTATGCTGAAGGAGAAAACCGAAAGAGAAAAACTCTGTCGGATTCACCCAGGGATGGATCACTCCAAAAAGTTCCTCCGGAACTTTGAAACTCCTAGATCCAAAAAATATCTGGATCTCAGTAAAAACCAACTTGACTTACTCACTGGCTTTCTCACAGGACATTGTCGCCTAAAGAAGCATCTGTTGAGAATGGGTTTATCGGACACTGATAAGTGTAGATTCTGTGGGGAGGAGGAAGAAACTCCTATTCACCTGGTTACAGAATGCTATGCCATTGCAAGCCAAATGAAAGAGTGCTTTGGACAAGAAACCTGTAGAAATGAGGAGTTATCCTCCTTGAAGCCGTCCCAGATACTGGATTTCATCAAATCTCTGGAACTGGAGGGCGAGCTGTAGGAGGCGCGATGATAACAGCTCTGTCAGGGGGCACCATAGACCTTAAGGCCGCAGTGGACTGTAACCCCTTTTCTTCACTATAACTATAAAAAAAACTGGAAAAATGAAACTGACAAATGGTACGATAATGTACCTGTTGGAAGAAATACCATGAATGGATGGACTAAATCTGCTGCTGAGGCAATTAGCTCGAATATATCAACTGCTGTTAACGAATTGGTAAAAAGTGGTGGGGAAGAACAACAATTTCTGAGATTTACTGGACGTAGCAATCAAAATTCGATAAAACTATACTTAAATCTGGATCAAGAACACCACAAAAAGATCATGAACATTATACATGGCAATATATCCTCTACAATAAAGAACTGCAACGAATCTAATGTTGAGTTAAATTTGAATAATTACACTTTCACTAACTGTACTATTAATGAATAAATTAATGTTTCCTCGTGAGGAGTTATAAATTTTTGTGTCTCATAATTTTATGACATATTTCTCAGGCTCGTTGCTTGGTAGCAGCCCTCAGACTTTTCTATAATCGCTATAAGCATACTTTCGTTGTTTATACATTATCCATATGTAATCAATTTCCTTATGAATTGCGGACTATCATTCTCACCGCCTTTTTCCAAAGAGTGCAAATGAGCCGCTGCATTCAGAAGATTAACGACCTAACTCATCAGCAAGTCGTTGCATTTGCATCTTTCTCCATCCGAAGAGAGGCACGCAAGTCGATCTTTCGATAATTAATTCGCTGATCCATCAGCGGAGAATGATGAATGTGTTTATTTTTAGAGAGAAAGTACGCTCTTGGACCGAATAATCTAATATCAACATGGCTAATTGCTTAGGCGAATTTTATCTGGTGCGAGGAAGATCTTTGTTTGATTTATAAAAGACGAAGTCAAAAGGTCAATTGTCAGAAAGTATCATTCTCAATGAAGGAAGAGTACGTTTTAATTTTGGTATGATCAGATAATTCGAAGAGAGTGCTATACGAAAACAATGACCATAGATGAAAGTTGTGGATAAAAACAAATCTTGAACAACTAAGCGTTTTCTGAATACTATCAAAGTAATAACTGAGAACTTCTACCGAGATCCGGGAGTAATTTAATGTCTAGACTATACAGGTCAACTATTCTCAAAGAATTCAAATAATCGATTAATGTTTAGTGGTTCCAAAGACATTGTGGCCCACTAAAAAGTGTCTAAATATATATAAGGTATAAATGGGGACCCAATTATAAAACGCCATGACTTGCCAAATCATATTACCCCTAGTATAAGGACAGTCTAAATCGCTTTCGAATTCGTCAACGAAGTTAATGAATCGGAGGAACCCCCCTGAATTTCCACGATCGAAGGAAATTACCACAGGAAACTCAAGAAGGGCATTATGAACTCCGACAGAATCTGTACCTCGCCAAATTCGGTGTAAACGTTTCCTTACAGCTAAAAGCGTTAACGTGACAGTTTTAATTCTGGTCCCGCCGAAAATTATGACGTCGCCTACAATTAACTCGTTAAATTAACGTCATAATGAAATGAATCATTCGTAATTGGTAGCGAAGGTGCAATTTTTCCAGGTTGAAGAATAGATACTAGGTCAATTAGCCGGGATATTACGATAGATAGCGGTCATTTGGAGGTTTGCTAATGAGACTGCAACCTTTATGGAAGGGCGTCTTGAAGAAGAATGTGAGATTATTCAGGAAGCGCCACGTTGGGCGCCAATTTATGCAGCGAAATATATTATCCGATCGTATAGGCAAATACTGTAGCCAAAAAGTGGTGTCATAGTCAAACATTTAGCGAGTTTTCCACAATGCAAAAATGGGCGTTTCAAACATAACCTCAATCTCGTTCTATAGCCCACGATTACGCTCATTTCTGCGAAATAGCCCCATTTTTCACGGCGATTTAAAGCCGCTGCATGCGTTCAGAAAATACGTCACAGGAAAATTTCGTTAATCATGATATAAAGGGTTATAACGTTCATTAGTCGACCTGCCGGATGGGTTCTGGAATCAGAATGGTAATTTGAATGCATTAATTTTGTTTTTTCTGTCGACGGGCTTTGAAAACTGCCCGAGAGATGCCAGCGATTTAAAAATATTGAATCTTTGAAACCGAAAAGGGGATGTTTATAAAAATTTGCAGACATCAACAATGACTCATTTCTCATCTGATGTCCTATTTTGAATACATACTTTATTTCCGGTTTCGGTGGAATAACGTGAAATGAATCACGTAACAGTTGAAGAATAGGTGAAATTAGGGTTTGCGTTAAAAAAAGTAAAAAAAACAGTGAACAAACTTGTAATCTAACTGCGAAGTGAATGATTTCTCTTTTTTAGAAATCATTCAAACTAAACTTTCTGTGTACGAATCCTCAATATTACTCTTTTGAAATCTTCAAAAATATACAGTGTGTGAATTAAAATCCAGTTGCATGGAAGAACTAACATCGATTCGATCGCAATTCTGCTCTAATTGTGGCCGAATCTATTGCAGTAAAACCTTCGTCAAGCCCAATGATTACAGGTTCTAAACGATTTGTCACGTAACTAATTGTAATGATTTAATGATACTATTATCGTAATTTCGATCAAAGGTGACCGATCGAGCTTGTATACGAAATGAAAAAGAATTCTAGTAATGCTATTGAATTTTTTGCATTTGATTTATTCCAACCATTCGTATTTTTGCGGTGTTAATCTACAGTGTATTCAGTTGTAATTTGTATGTTATGTTCTCTAGGTCGTTGTTGTGTAAAAAAATCTGATTGAGGATGCAACAAAATCTTATTTAGTATCTATCATTATCACTTTCAATTTCGAAGTCCTCAATGAATTGAATCGTGAAGGAAATGTATTTCGGTATTTATTATGACCACCGTGTATTAAATATGCGTATGAAATGGTGCGAAGTGATTCATTAGTTGACTGACATTTAAGCCACTGGCAGCCTATGATTGACAAGTGACAACAGACAGTAGCGTTTAGAAAGGCACTATAAAAATTCACTATAACTTGGGATATTGAAATTTGGAATTTTTTGCTTTCAAATGTGCCATAGTCGAAATAGGTAATTCCTTTTCCATTAAAAAAATTGCTGCGATCGTCATTTCAAGGTTCTTGTTTATAATTCATGCCAAGATGTAGATTTTTCTGGTTATAATTCATAAAATAACGAATTATTCAAAGCGAAGCTCACTGTATGAAACAATTCACTACATATCAAATATTTAGGAAGTTTTCATAACTTGTGAGAACATATTATGGCGCATCTACCTACGTTAAATTATGAACAAGTCGATCTGAAACTTTCGCTGAAACGTTATTGAAATATCCATTTCCGTTAAAACTAGTCGTATCAATGTCACAGACCTGGGTCATTGCATTTCCTTAAAAATCTCGAAACCTTCGTTTCATACGTGGGAAAGAGAAGACAAACGTTCACCTCTCCAATCGCAATCCGACGTATCACGACAGTTTGAAAACCCGATGAATTTTTTTTGGAAGGTACCGCTTCTTTTTCAGCATCTCGATATCATCTGGTTCCATTCCTCCATTCTTAAACGCCATGTCTATTCCGATCGAGTAACCGTCGAAATCTAGTTGTGCGAATACGTTTTGCAAAAAAAATCGACGACATGACGAAGAACAAGCCTCCTAGATCCTTTCCCCTGAGGGCCACTTTCGCGAGACTCAGCAGGAGATTCAAGAAGAAGGCTAAAAGGTAAACATTGGTTTTTTAAGGAAATGGAAGTGTGCAAACAGAAACTGTAACTTTTCACGTATAAATATTGATGTAGCCCGAGTTTTTCAGCGTTCCACAAAAAGTCGAATTTCGAAATTTAATTATAAAAGGAAGAATCACTGAATTAATTGAGCGCAAAGTTTTCTCGAGTCTATAATTAATCAGTTCGAAATGAAGAAAAAAGTTGATAATTAGGTAATCTTATATTTTTCAAAATGCTTCCAGGAATAGAAGTTTTATAATTTCATAATAATGCCTTGTAATTAGGAGTTGATTTTCTCATTCATAAGATTGCATGATGAATCTGTCGGTTTTGATTGGATATCGACAAATTTGATCAAGTAAGTACACAAACTTTAAATAGTAATTCTATCGAGTGATTCCTGAACGAAAAGTTGATATTGAAGCGTATTCAATTGGTAAACATGGATTAGAAAATGGGGAATCATTTTGAGTAAAAATATCACGATTTCTGATTTTATTATTGTTTTTTATAATTAAAAAAAATAAACAACAAAACAAGGAATTTCATCAGTACGTTTTATAATATTATTCTCGTAGTACAGCATCTATGAGGAACTGCTACTTTTGTACATCTTCAAAAAATTTTACGAAAAAAAATTTTGATTTTGGGTTTGATTACTTTTTACTTGATGTTAAACCCATGTGGTATAAAAAGTGTATGAAGAAATTGGACAGTTTTATTGTGGTTCTGGAATAGTTTAAACCATGACATATTTTTCCTTATGATTCCAAGAATAATATTGATAACTATAGTCTTAAAAACTTTCCGCAAAAAAATACGAAAATTTCACTTTTTGCTCAAAATTTCATAAAAACCTGTACATAATTTTATGTTGTATGCTCAGACCATAGAAAGAGCACCTTTCAATAATAAATAGTGAAGACAATTTTTAAAATACTACTACGGAATCAAAATGCAGTAGACATTTTTGCAACGTTGTGACGTTCTTTGAATTTTCCAATGAATAAACTCTCAATCAAAATGAAAAGTACTTTAGATTGAAATTCATTTACTCATTTGTACGTGAATGTCAGAAATGAGTATTTGTTTCTTAAATATAATGCATTCTTCACATTACATATTACTGTTCATTCATTAATTTCGTACCTCTATTTTAATTTTGTGTTACTAATGACGTTTTGAAGAGTGTTGTCATCGCGATAAAAGGTTCGTATGGGTTTCGAATACAATTCTAGCAAAAGTAGAGTGTTGAGTACCATTTTTTTATCAATGATTCTAGAAGCTGACTGTTGATCGCAGTTTTAAGCATACTAAGAAACCGTGAATTAGCCTTTTTACATTTTTAATTTTGATTCGAAAATTCATATCATAATCCAATTCACGTAACTTTTTACTTGAGACCAACATTTCCATAATTTTTATCAAAGTTACCAATCTGGTTATTTTATGTATAAAAGTACAATTCATGGAGATTAAGTTACAAAAGAATTTCACAGAGAAATCTTGTACTTTTTTTTAAATCCTTTTTAAGATGGTTAAGTCGAAAATTCTCAAAAAAATGCATAACCCGAAAACCGTGAAAAATCACATAACATTTTTTTTTCTTTTTGACGTCAATCTCTTGGCCACCCTGTATATCATTTCACGCCATGAAAAGTCTGCAAACATACCGCGGCATCTGCACGACGTCCTCGGAACTAAATTCTTTCGGTCGCGTCCCCCCGATCCTTCATTTCATCCCAGATTTCACTTTCAGGGACGTGCGAACCGTCGTTTTGCACAAAGGGGGTTCCGGCCTCGGCTTCAATATCGTCGGCGGAGAAGACGGTGAGGGCATCTTCATATCTTTCATATTGGCCGGCGGGCCGGCCGATCTATGCGGCGAGCTGAGGCGAGGCGATCAAATCCTGAGCGTCAACGGGATCAACCTGAAAAGCGCCACTCACGAGGAGGCGGCCCAGGCGTTGAAGGTAAGTGCGAATTTCGAAGCTCACGCCGACGAGTAGAAACAAGCCTTTTATTGATTTCACTGGCTGAGGGAGGTTTTCATTAATGTATAGCAACGCTACCTGTTGCCACTTGCTGCCTGCAGCTTGCTTTGTGGACAAATACTTTCTGTTCGCCCTTAATGGCATCAAGAATCTACGAGAAATGTTAATCAGTATTTTTGTTGATCAGTTGCTTTGAAGACGGTGATGGATTCAGTTTCGTAATCTTAATTTGAGACAAGTGTCATTATTTATTGATATTTCGCTGCAGTCCGATTAAAAAAGACGCGAAATAGGGATAATGCCGCCGTACGACAAGGCGTGTAAGGCGCCGACATTAGTTTACACGGAAAGTAATTGTAGCTGAATGACAAAAATTGGTACAGATCTTCGACACACTACAATACGTAAAATATCAAAAATCCGCAGAGATCCCATGGTTGTTAAAAAAATTATTCAAGGTCAGCGGTCGCAAATATCAGTTTTTTGCATTTTTCTCGTGAATGGTGAGTGTAATCGTGAAAATAGCACGAACAATAATTGTAGATCATCGAATTTTCTACATTTAATGTCCAGATATATTTTCTCCTACGATTCTCTGTTCCTGAGATATCGTTGTTTTAATGATCGAAAATACTATATGCACGCTTATGCCGTTTGAACAAGGTGTCTTAATGATTTCAACAGGTGATTCTACATTAAAAAATAATAATGGTTTGTCCTCTAAGCTATGAATAATACCCTCGCACGCCACTGTTGATGTTGCAAAATACGTGAATGTCCTAATTATGTGCAAATATCATTCAATAATCTTAGAGTCGATTTCATGACGAAGATAATTTTAAATGGCCCCCATTCAAATAATCAATATTGTGTATTTATCTTGTTATACGGCTGTTGCGCCACAGATACTAGATGACAGTTATATACAGGGTCTTTCACGAGGAACCTCACCCATATTTATACGGGAAACTACTGAACGTATTTTCATGAAATTCAGCACTTATAAGTATTTCACGATGCTGATGAAATCTAAAATATTTTCAAGGCATGAGCACCTCCGGTTTTTCCGGAAACGACGTCAACTTCCGTTTTTCAAATTAGAACACCATTTTTTTATTGCAGAAATAGATTCCTTAGAAAATTTCAAGTTATTTCGATGTAACATTTTTCAGTTTTGGTTGGAAAATTCTCTCTGAGCGGGAAAATTCGAAAAAAAAATCGAAAATAGAGCTCCGCTGAAACAAGAATAACTTCGAGGTTTTTGGATGGAAAATTTTCATTTTTGGGATTTTTCAAGATGTAAGATTGATGTATCCACTTTAAAAATCGAAATCGCGATTCATGATACAGGGGGTGAAAAAATCGCTTTCAAGGTTAGGGATGACAAAATCGTGAAAAATCAATTTTTTCAAATTAGAACCCCATTTTTTATGGCAGATATTGAATCTACGTTAAAAAATAATGTGAGTGTATGCATCATACCCTTGCCCTAAAGTTGATATTAACTCAGAAAATATCCATTTTAGGGCAAGGGTGTGATGCATACACTCACATTATTTTTTAACGTAGATTCAATATCTGCCATAAAAAATGGGGTTCTAATTTGAAAAAATTGATTTTTCACGATTTTGTCATCCCTAACTTTGAAAGCGATTTTTTCACCCCCTGTATCATGAATCGCGATTTCGATTTTTAAAGTGGATACATCAATCTTACATCTTGAAAAATCCCAAAAATGAAAATTTTCCATCCAAAAACCTCGAAGTTATTCTTGTTTCAGCGGAGCTCTATTTTCGATTTTTTTTTCGAATTTTCCCGCTCAGAGAGAATTTTCCAACCAAAACTGAAAAATGTTACATCAAAATAACTTGAAATTTTCTAAGGAATCTATTTCTGCAATAAAAAAATGGTGTTCTAATTTGAAAAACGGAAGTTGACGTCATTTCCGGAAAAACCGGAGGTGCTCATGCCTTGAAAATATTTTAGATTTCATCAGCATCGTGAAATACTTATAAGTGCTGAATTTCATGAAAATACGTTCAGTAGTTTCCCGTATAAATATGGGTGAGGTTCCTCGTGAAAGACCCTGTATACGGGATTTGTGATATTTCCGCACAAAACTAATTTAAAAATATTATGATTATTGTAAAATTAATTAATACAATGGACGAAGAAAACATAAATAAATATGGTTATTGTTTAATGTCAATTTTTCTTGTTGCCATTATTATGTATTCATTATTTTTGAATTTATTTGATAACTATTATTAGTATTATCGAATAACCAACCTCATTCAGTTCAAGTCCAGAGTCATTAAACTGTCAAAGCTGCAATTATTAGTTCTTAGAAACGCAATTGAATGGTTTAAAATCTTTTTTAATCGTTTTAGTATGTTAGTGCTGTTTGTGTTTCTTCATGAAATCGGCCCTAATCTTTTTATGATCCTTTAAAGTAACGAAATATTTGTTCAATTATTTCAGAAACCGATCCAGGTAGCCGACAGATTATCTAAACTGATTGTCTGTTCACTAGTGAATAAATCAATTTTGAATTTGTGGCCATTTCGAGATTCAGCATTATTATTATTTTTACATGAAATAAGAGCTGAGGTTTGAAACCTATAAAGGCTCAGATAATTATGTCATAATTTTGTGAAAACAATTTTGATGAACTACAATACGAAATCCATTGTGAACGAAAATTTGAAGGCGGTTAAACAGATTTCCAGATTCCATCACTCTGAATTGATAAAAAATTATTCGAAAAGTAGGGGAAATGAGCAAAGGGAAATACAATTCGCCATAGAATCGAAATTAGCGTTCATTCACTAAATCTGCATCGAACCGGAAAAAGCTTTTTTTTCAGCAAATGAAAAAAAAACGAATTAAGAATATGTAATTACGAAATTTACAATCTAATGATATTTATATGTCTATAGTTTTTCAATGATTATAATGGTGTTATCTATATCGCATCTCTATCAGTATCTCTATACGTCATCAGGGCATGTACTTGTGGCCATTGACCATCTATGTATGCACACATGGTGGAATCTGTGGTTGCACGTGGGGGACGTCCATAGCAGTCCTCGCAAGTCGCCCAAACAAATCCCGCAGACTTCAGCTTCCCTGAAAAATTAAAATTTCGAAATTAAAATTATATACTCACCAAAATTAAAAATCTAATGTTGCTAATACTCACAGGTCTATAGGTTTTCAGTGAGTAAAATGGTGTTTTCTATATCAGATATACACTTGGTCGATTCGTCATCAGGCCTGCTCCAATGTCACTATGTACCCCCACATGTCAGTTACATAGATGGTCATTTTCTTGTCCTTACTATGACGATGCCCATTTTTATAGGGCATCTACAGTACGGACAAGTACTGTTGGTTATTGACCATCTATGTATGCACACATGGTGGAATGTGTGCTTCCATGTGGGGGATGTCCACAGCAGCCCTTTCAATTCGCCCAAGCAAATACCGCAGACTTCAGCTTCCCTGAAAAATTAAAATTTCGAAATTAAAATTATATATTCGCCAAAATTATAAATCTAATGTTGCTAATACTCACAGGTCTATAGGTTTTCAGTGAGTATAATGGTGTTTTCTTAATCATATATACACTTGGTCCATTCGTCATCAGGCCTGCCAATTCCACTATGTACCCCAACATGTCAGTTACATAGATGGTCATTTTCTTGTCCTTACTATGACGACAAGTACTGTTGGTTATGGACCATCTATGTATGCACACATGGTGAAATGTGTGCCCACATGTGGGGGATGTCCACCACAGCCCTTTCAATTCGCCCAAGCAAATGACGCAGACTTCAGCTTCTCTGAAAAATTGAAATTTCGAAATTAAAATTAAATACCTATTCACCAAAATTAAAAATCTAATGTTGCTAATACTCACCGGTCTATTGGTTTTCAGTGAGTATAATGGTGTTTTCTATATCAAATATACACTTGGTCGATTCGTCATCAGGCCTGCCAATGCCACTATGTACCCCAACATGTCAGTTACATAGATGGTCATTTTCTTGTCCGTACTATGACGATGCCCATTTTGATATGGCATCTACAGTACGGACAAGTACTGTTAGTTATGGACCATCTATGTATGCACACATGGTGAAATGTGTGCCTACATGTGGGGGACGTCCACAGAAATCCCCGCAAGTCCCCCAAACAAATCCCGCAGACTTCGGCTTCCCTGCAAAATAAAAATTTCGTCAATTAAACCGTTTTCGGAATATAATCAGTTTTGTCTATTCGAATATTTTAAATAATCACTACAAATTTCGATCGACAAAATAGTCTATGAGCTGAGTTATAACAAAACGAGTTCAAACCCCATAATGAGAAAATTAAAACAAATTAATCGAATTTGGTACAGTATTTTCTCTCTAATTGATACCTTAGCAAGAAAATAAACATAAGAAAACACAAAACTTTGCCGAAGTGCATGCAACATATTTAAATACATCAAAATAATAAAACGAGATCGAATATCAGTAGGCGAGAAGTCGATATTATCATGTTTTAAAACAAAACTCTCTCGTGAAACATCAGTTTCATCTGGCAATATTAATTCTGTCTTGTTTTTATTCTCTTAAAAAACGACAACGAATGCAATATCATGTTTTAAGACGAACTTGAGAATTCTATGTTTTCAAATTCTTATACTATCTTATATGTATTAATCTTTTTCACGAATGTGAATCTGCACTTGGCGTTTTCTCCGCTTCAAAATCAAATTCATTGATGTGTTTTAGACACTATTATTAATAAAAACAATAATTGTGTTTCTAACTAATTTCTAATGAAATTGAAAAAGAATGACTTACCTCTTATTTCCTTCTTCCTTTTTCATCATTTTCTTCTGACACATTTTTTCACTCGAACTGTTCATAACACTGTTGATAGCAATAACTAGTTTCGTCGTTGAAATCGCTTTTTCATCATTTTCTTGTCGCACTTTTTTCCACTTGAACGATTCATGATTGTTGATAGCACTACTGTTTAGTCGTTGACATGTCTTTATCGAATTGAGGTTAGAAAACTGATAATTTACTCCAAGAAATAGGATTAATTGGTGCTAAACGATTGGTGGGGGTGAAGTATGACAGGAACAAACAGCACCTTAACAAAAAGATCTAACAAAAAATTGAACATTCAAAAAAGTGAAACATTCTCTTGAAGCCATTATTATCTTTTATTTTTAGATTGATTCAATAACTTAAATATTATGGAGTATCCAACTGCATATAGTTCAAGTCTAGAGTCATAAAACTGTCGAACATGCGATAACTAGTTCTTAGGAACGCGTTTGAATGGTCTAATATCTTCAAAGGTCTTTTTGTTATAGGTGATTTTAGGGTGTCTTCATTGAACGTGTCCTAATCTTTTTATTATCTTTTAAAGTAACGAAATATTTGTTCAATTATTTCAGAACCCAAACCAGGTAGCCCATTATTTAAACATGTTGTCTTTTCTCAAGTGAATAAATCACTTTTGAATTTATGACCATTTTGAGGTTCAGCATTATCTGATAATTTTGTGTTTTTTTGTGCAAAGAAGTATGGATAAATGTCAATATGAAATCTAATATGAACAAAAATTCAACCGCGGTTAGAAGGATTTTCAGATTCCATCACTCTAAATAAAAATAGTTTATTCAAAAAGTTGCGTTGTCTGATGCGACTACTTCGCATCGAAGGAAAATGATTAAAGGTGAATAAAATTGATAAACAGAAAGGAATCGATAAAATCGTTTATTCACCTAATCTACATTCAACTGGAATGAGCATTTTTCTTCTGCAAATTAACAAAAAAAATCACAAATGTATATAAAACAAAATTAACAATATAATGATACTAATAATTATAGGTCTACAGTTTTTCAATGAGTCAAAAATAGTCAATGCAAACCACGCAGATCTCAGTTTCCCTGAAAAATAAAAATTTAAAAATTAAAATTGTATATCCAACAAAATTAAAAATCTGATGGTACTGATACTTACAGCTTTTCGAAGAGTTTAATAGATCCATAATAGAGCTGTCAATGGCTTGCCTGGAAAATTGAAATTTGAAATTAAAATTGTATATTCAACAAAATTAAAAAATCTGATGGTACTAATACTTACAAGTCAATGAGTATAATGGTGTTATCTATATCACATCCGAAGAACTTGGTCGATTCGTCATCCTCTGCGCCAATGCCACTATGTGCCCCCACATGTCAGTTACATAGATGGTCATTTTCTTATCCGTACTATGACGATGCCCATTTTGATAGGGCATCTACAGTACGGACAAGTACTGTTGGTTATGGACCATCTATGTATGCACACATGGTGAAATGTGTGCCTACATGTGGGGGACGTCCACAGAAATCCCCGCAAGTCCCCCAAACAAATTCCGCAGACTTCGGCTTCCCTGCAAGATAAAAATTTCGTCAATTAAAACGTTTACGGAATATAATCAGTTTTGTCGATTCGAATTTCTAAATAATCACTACAAATTTCGATCGACAAAATAGTCTATGAGCTGAGTTATAACAAAACGAGTTCAAACCCTATAATAAGAAAATTAACAAACAAATCAATCGACTTTGGTACAATATATTCTCTCTAATTGATACCTTAGCAAGAAAATAAACATTAAAAAACACAATACCTTGTCGAAGTGCATGTAACATATTTAAATACATCAAAATAATAAAACGAGATTGAACATCAAAGTTGGCGAGAGGTCGATATCAAGTTGTGAAACAAAACTCTCCCGTAAAAGATTCAGTTTCATCTGACAATATGAATTCTGTCTCCTTTTTATACTCTCAAAAAGTGTATATCGACAACGAATGGAATATCAATATGTTAAATTTCTATACTGTCTAAATGTATCAATATTTTGCACAAATTTGATTTTGCACCCAAAGTTTTCTCTGCTTCAAAATCAAATTTACGAATGTGTTTAGACATTATTATTGATAAAAATAATAATTTTTTTTTTCAAACTAATTTCTAATGTCTTGAAATTGAAAAATAATTACTTACCTCTTATTTCCTTCCATTTTCTTCTCACACTTTTTTCACCAGAACCGTTCGTGTTTGATGATCGCACTACTAGTTTCGTCGTTGAAATAGTTTTATGAGATTGAGTTAGAAAATTGGTAATTTACACCAGGTGTGAGGGGGGCCAATAGCAACATTTAAAAAAGTTAAACATCAGAAAAGTTTGAGGAGGGGAGGATCTGTTGAAATCTGTTTGATCGTTGAGTAGAATTTGTTGACTCCTTCTTCTAAAATAAATTCAATCTAAAGTTTTAATTTTCTTTATGTATACTATCAAAATTATTGTTAAAACATCTATTAAATGGTTTATATATGTTGAGTTCCCTCTTTTATTCTGGTACCTTTTTTTATGTTTTCTGATTCTTGTTGCCAATGTCCTTCCTATCTGTCCTACAAATACTTCAGAAGGAGTATCAAAAATTAATTCAAATAGTCCTTGTCTATTATTTTAGAAATTATTCTTCATTGTACATATATTGAATTTCTTAAGGTTATGAATAACGTACCTGTGAAAATCGGGTTCATATTGTAACTAATTCGTATTTTATTGTCGTTTCATTTATCGTTTCGTTCACCGTTTCATTTATCTCTATTGACATATTGCACAGAAAAACAGTATAATAATATTTTTTCAATGAGTGCCGTTGGCTTTGTTTTATTTCACAGTCATAATTATTAGATGCCATTTTGCTATCGATTCGAATATCAATGAAAACTAATAATTTCGCCAATTGAAACATAATAAGTTTTGTCGATTCGTATTTTTAAATAACCACTGCAAATTTCGATCGACAACTCAGTCTATGACCTGAGTCATAACAAAACAACAAAAACGTATTTTGAGTCCTATAATAATAAAATTGAAGAACAAACAAATTAATCGAAATTGGTACAGCATTTTCTCTCTATAAGTGGTACCTTAGCAAGGAAATTCACATTAATAAACTCAAAACTTTGTCGAAGTTCATGTAACATATTTAAATAATACATCAAAATAATTGAACGAGATCAAACTTCAAATTTGTGAAACAAAACTCTCTCGTGAAACATTCAGTTTCATTTGGCAATATTAATTCTTTCTTGTTTTTATTCTCTCAAAAAAACTATAACGACAACGAATGGAATAACAATATGTTTTATAATAGGTACACTTGAGAATTCGATATTTTTAAATTTTTACACTATCTTATATGTATTTATGTTTTTCATTAAATCGGCCCTAATCTTTTTATTATCTTATGAAGTAACGAAATATTTGTTCAATTATTTCAGAACCCAAACCAGGTAGCCAATTATTTAAACATGTTGTCTTTTCTCAAGTGAATAAATCACTTTTTAATTTATGACCATTTTGAGGTTGAGCATTATCTGATAATTTTGTGTTTTTTTGCCAAGAAGTTTGGATGAATTTAAATATGAAATCTAATATGAACAAAAATTCAACGTCGGATAAAAGGATTTCCAGATTCCGTTACTCTAAATAAGAATAATTTATTCAAAAAGTTGCGTTGTCTAATGGGACTACTTCGCATTGAAGGAAAATGATCAGAGGTAAATACAATTGATAAACAGAAAGGAATTGATAATATCGTTTATTCACAAAATCCACATGCAACTGGAATGAACATTTTTCTTCCGAAAATTAACAAAAAAAGAAATTAAAAATGGATAAATAACAAAATTAACAATCCAATTATACTGATATTTATAGGTCTATAGATTTTCAAATGAGTAAAAGGGTGGTTTCTATATCGCATCAGTATCCATGGCTCTATACGTCATCAGAGCTGTCAATGGCTTTCCTGTAAAATTGAAATTTAAAAATTAAAATTGTATATTCAACAAAATTAAAAAATCTGATGGTACTAATACTTACAAGTCAATGAGTATAATGGTGTTATCTATATCACATCCGAAGAACTTGGTCTATTCGTCATCAGGCCTGCGCCAATGCCACTATGTACCCCCACAATGCAGTTACATAGATGGTCATTTCCTTGTCCGTACTATGACGATGCCCATTTTGATAGGGCATCTACAGTACGGACAAGTACTGTTGGTTATGGACCATCTATGTATGCACACATGGTGGAATGTGTGCCTACATGTGGGGGACGTCCACAAAAATCCCCGCAAGTCCCCCAAACAAATCCCGCAGTTTTCGGCTTCCCTGCAACATAAAAATTTCGTCAATTAAAACGTTTTCGGAATATAATCAGTTTTGTCTATTCGAATTTTTTAAATAATCACTACAAATTTCGATCGACAAAATAGTCTATGAGCTGAATTATAACAAAACGAGTTCAAACCCCATAATGAGAAAATTAAAACAAACAAATTAATCGAATTTGGTACAGTATATTATTTCTAATTGATACCTTAGCAAGAAAATAAACATTAGAAAACACAAAACTTTGCCGAAGTGCATGTAACATATTTAAATACATCAAAATAATAAAACGAGATTGAACATAAAAGTAGGCGAGAAGTCGATATCAAGTTGTGAAACAAAACTCTCCCGTTAAATATTCAGTTTCATCTGACAATATGAATTCTGTCTCCTTTTTTATACTCTTAAAAAGTGTATATCGTCAACGAATGAAGTATCAATATGTTCAATTCTGTACTGTCTAATGTATTAATCTTTTGCACAAATTTGATTCTGCACCTAAAGTTTTCTCTGCTTCAAAATCAAATTTATGAATGTGTCTTTGTACATTATTATTGATGAAAATAATAATTTTGTTTCTAACTAATTCCTAATGTATTGAAATTGAAAAATTATAACTTACCTCTTATTTCCTTCTTCCTTTTTCATCATCTTCTTCTCGCTCTTCTTTTCGCTTAAACTGTTCATAACACTGTTTTGCTCAATAACTAGTTTCGTCGTTGAAGTAGCTTTATAAGTTTGAGGTGAGAAAATTTACACCCACAAATAGAATTGGGTGGGGAAAACAGGGTGGTGGGAGGAGTTAAGGTGTAAGGGAGACAAATAGCAACATTTAGAAAAGTTTAAGGAGGGGAGGATCTGTTGAAATATGTTTGATCGTTGAGTAGAATTTTTTTTAATTTTCTATATGTAAAATATCAAAATTATTGCTAAAACATCTATCAAATGGTTTATATAATTATGTTGAGTTCCCTCTTTTATTCTGGTACCTCTTTTTATGTTTTCTGATTCTTGTTGATAATGTCCTTCCTATCTGTCCTACAAATACTTTAGATGGAGTACCACAAATCAATTCAAATAGTCCTGTCTATTATTTTTGAAATTATTCTTCATTAAATAATCCGGTTTGTATGAAATTCTACAATTTTTGTTCATTTCGAAATATTTTTCTAATTCTTCACTTTTATGAGTGTTATCTAGTTCAAAACTCATTGAATTTCTTAAGGTAATGAATAACGTACCTATGAAAATCGGCTTCATATCGTAACTTATTCGTATTTTATTGTCGTTTTATTTATCGTTTCGTTCACCGTTTCATTTATGTCTATTGGCATATTGCACAGAAAAACGGTATAATAATATTTTTTCAATGAGTGCTGTTGGCTATGTTTTATTTCTCTATGAGAAATTACTTTTTTCGAATTGAAATATGATTATAAGCCGCTTTATCCTATCAATCGGTTCGATAAAACAGTTTTATCCACTCCCATAGAATAATATATCCATTATTCAACTGAATTTGATCTGTAATAGTCTCTATAAACCAATAGTGTGAGGTAATAATAACTCACGCCTATAACTCACTCAAATACAAATAGGAAAAATGTAGCTTACGAAATGAATAAAAGAGTCGAGTCAATGGGGAACTCTATTTCAGACATCAAGGTAATATTCTCGCCATCCATTTCTACATTTTCTTAGGTCTGAATATCCAAAAATTGCATTTGGAAAACGTGAATTTTTGACGTTTTCTACGGGATTCGATATCGATTCGATTATCGACCACAGAAATCGCTTTGAAAACTGTTGTCAATTTTGAAAATGCAGATTAATTCGAATTTTACTGAAGAAGTCGAAGATAAAGTATAGTGTTCAATTCGCGGTAATGATCATAACACACTTGATGAATTACACCCCTCGCCTGACGGCTCGGGCTGCAAAATTTATCTGCGTGTATTATAACTTACATTACCGCTCATAGAACAATATACTATTACTACAGTTTTGTATAATATTCCACTTCGAATGTACCTAAACATCAGAGGCAACTGTTTAATAAAAAACATTGGTTCCAATTATCTACTCTATATTTCGAAAAAACTGCTTTGCATGAATACCAGAAAATTCGTATAAGCACGATGAATTTTTTTTATGCCAACTCAAATTTTCATACACATTTGGAATTTCAGGTAAGATTTCAGATATCTTTCTTTCATCGTATCATACCTCTTAATTGTTTGTAAAAATAAAAAAAGACTGAAATTTTTCAATATTATAAACAAAATATGAAAAAAATCTGATATGAGAAACTTAGGTAATATTAAATTTAGATAGATAGATAGATAATTTATTGGTGAGTGACAATACAATCGTTTTCACAAGTCAAGAAGTGTATGCACACTACATTCAAAATAAATTCATTAAATCCCAGCTGTGGGTGTTAAGACAGACTAAAATAATGAATGGACAATAAATGAACATTCATGAAATATCTGCTTCATTCATCGTCATCTCATAAAATTCATTCACGTTACCATTTATCAAATTGAATTTTTGAAATTGACCAATATATTATGTGTTCCTGAAAAATGGGAATTAAGGAATAGTAGCAATAAATAACAGAGTATCAGTTAAATATTAAAATCTATAAATTAATAATTTTGTACAAAAATTTTACTCCTACAACATGGACATGTTTTTTTCACAGCCATGTTTGCATTCTGCCCTTCAAATAACTCCAATTAGCACTTCCATACAAATCATGAATTATTCATCGGTCCTAGAAAAAAATTCGTTAGAATATCGCCAAACAAACAAATCTTCACAGGATATTTCATCTTATTTTTTTTTGACACTCTCAATGAGCTGCTATTTGGAAGGTCAATTCTTATTTTTTATTTATCCCACATCATGTGTATAAATCAATTTATTTTGATCTTATTCTAGTTTTATTCCCATTTTATTCTTATCCTAGTTGCTGTATAATCCCTTCGAATGCGAATGAAACAAAAAATAATCACGCGAAAATCTTGAGAAGTTCAAAGAAACAATTGAATTACCTAAATGAGTAAAATATCATTGAATGTTAATTCTTCTTTTTTGTGATCACTCAAGGGAGTTGATATGGTGGGGTAAGAAACAATTTTTTTTATATCAATGAAAACATTACCTACCGAAAAAAATTATAAATTCCTTGTGCTTAATCAGTCACAGCCGTCCTATTAACAAGCCGTGAACAACAAGGTCAACAAGGCAGCACTGGAGGGTTATATTTTTTCTTCGAAAAAAGTAGGTGAAATTTATTTTAGAGATCTTTCTTCAATAAATTCCAACATAAATTAGTTTGATATCCCATTGAATTAAAAAAATCATCTTCTACCAAAAATAAAATCTTGTTGCTTGGGAAAGTAAAGCAGGGCGGTGCCAAATTTAATTTCACGGCTGCTAAAGAAGGTTGTGGCTCAGCAAAAATAAGGCCTTGAAATGGTAGTGACCTTGAATAATTCTATTGGAACTTTTTTCTGAGTTGGAATTTCTTTCGTTATTTGAAATAATTCCTCATGGAGAATTATGATAATTAGAATGTGAAATGTTGGACTTATAATTATACAGGGCGTCCCAGAATGAATGGATACTCCTGCAACACCTATTGGTCGCTTTATTGAAATAAGAAAAAATTCGCTTGTGGAAATGTAATTTTTTGCAGTTAAAAATTATGTAGTTCTATCGGTTTTCTCGTGCTATAAAATTCTTCATGAAATATGTAGATTAATGCTAAAAATCTCATGAGTATTCCTTGTGATCTTTTTTGGAAAAAAAATCCATTTCTTTTTCTTGAACTCTACGTTATGATGGGGATTCATAAAAAACAACATATAACATTTATACAACTTTATTCGATTTGCGCACATTATGGTAAATAATTTGTTCAATATTGCTTGTATTTTTCAGTTCTGAATGAAAAATTTGGATATGTTTTATCCATTATATAAACCCCTTATATAATGGGAATGAATCTTCTAGTATAAAATGAAAAATATTTTATTGTATATTTCTCGTTTTTTTTTCTCATAATTTCTTATAGATGTTTATTCCTTTAATTTTTTTTTCGTAACAGTATGAATTGATTTTTACGAATGTTGTTTTCCTATTGATGTTTTTGAGTATTTATATATTTATAATGAAATTTGAGGGATTGGAAAAAAGACACAAATATGGCTTGAAAAAAATTATTTATTTAACGATTCGTTCCTAGAAAATAAATAATGGTAATAAAAACACAAGATAACATAACAATAATACATTATTCATAACTTAAAATAATTAAAATTTACAAAGAAACAGCACTCCTACAACAAGGACAAGTTTGATTCTGCTGAGTCCATTTATACAAGCACATGTAGTGGAATCCATGTTTGCAGTTTGTTTTCCACATAAGTCCACTCAAAACCTCCATGCATATCATGCATTTCTCGTCATTGCTGAAACAAAAAAGCTTTGATTAGAATTTCGTTATATCAAAAATTTTTTCAATAAAAAGTATCTTCAGGGTTTCATGACTATAACTTATTAAGCTAATAATACAGATAAAAGATTAAATTAACTGTGAATTTTAAATGAATATAAATAGCAAATTGATTATAAACTTGATGAATAAAATCACATACCTTGAAGTTTCATCATCACGGCATTCAATCGTCATTTCCTTTCCATTATCGGATTGTGGAGTAGGTCCAGAATTTCCTTTTTGGTGTTGAGAACACATTCTTTCCATCCAACGTATAATACAAGAAGATACACCACCTCCCACACAGGTAAAGGACTCCATGTCAATATCTGGGATTCTGAGTTGTTGCAGGTAGCTCTGAACACTTCGGACTAATCGAACTGAAACTTGTTTTCGGTCATATATATAGTTTTGGGCCTTCTTGCCCTTCTTTCTAGGATCATCGGAAGCACAGAAATGTTTTCTTCTTCTTCATTCTTATGCTCAACCTGACAATATGATAGTGATGGATTCATGAATTAATTGTCAACGTTTCTGTTGATTTCTGCTTCATTATCATGCTGATTGTCGAAACGTAATAATCTTCTTTAGATGATTCACAAAAATTGCTCTTTAATGTGGTTTGAAGGGTTTAAAAGTGTCGAAAGATATGAATTATGTGGTTTGCAATATCTAAAATGAAAGCTTTTCGTAATATTTATTTAACTCGTTTCGTTTTCTGTGAAACCAATTCTTTCCAAGTTTCGGTATTGGCCAGGCATTCGAAGAAATTTGGGGTTAGGTATAAGGCCTCGAGTGAATCTTGGTGTCGTTTTCAAAATGGAGTCCGTTGGCTGTTTTTCTGGACTGTACCGTCGTCTCGCTCGTTGGGTGAGGAACATTTTTCGTTCAAACAATAGAGAAAATCATAGAGACAGACCCACAACCATCAAAATATTTGAAGACAGAAGAATTCGGTAAGTGGTTCGATGTTTAACCTCAAATACTCAAAAATCTATAAATTAATCTATTTTTTAGCACTGCAGAGAAATGTATGATATGTATGGACCCTTTGAGTGGTCTGATATGGAAAAATATTTGTGGACACGAATTCCATTACAGCTGTTTATCTAGATGGACGGTGGTCAACAAAACTTGCCCATATTGCAGGAGGTCCGTTTCTTTATGGACCGCCCTCTTATATAACCGCACAAATGAAATATTCACCTTCTGACGAAATTGTAGATACATTCCACAATGTGATAATAAAAATTAGAAAAAAGCAAATTGGGATGAACATTATTCTTCATCTTTATTTCAATGAATATGACTTTTTATTTATTTCCCTCTATTTTCATTTAGTTATTTTCTTACGAAGTGTTTTGATCTTTTTTTTTAATTTTTTGAAATAGCATAACATGGATATTTTTATATTCGGAATAATTCTCATTTTCTTCCATTAATTGATTCTTGTGATTTTATCGCCCATAAACCCTTTTTATATTTATAATAATTGAACTTACGCTTAACCAATTTAGGATATTTGTTTTATTACTCAGGTTTATGCATAAAACATTGATAAAGTACGTAAAGGTTATATTTTTACAATTTAGCGAAATAATGTCAGTAGAGATTAAAACAAAACTGTGACATACAGACAAAATAGAAAGGGTCTCGGAAACATGTGTCTTCCAAAAAACAACAGAGACCCATCAAAAGCTTTCGCCTTTATTCAGAAACACTTTGTAAAGAAACATTAGTTGTTCATTTTCTCACGTTGAATATAAACTCAAACAGATAAACCAGAAGGAGATATTGTCCAACTGTTGGTGATTAAATCCGTATTAAAAGTACATAACGGAACTTCGTCATGATTCCGGAAAAATACCTGAAAGGGATCTTTTATTATATCTTATCTTAAAGCCGATAATGACATATTGTAAATCATTTGAAATCTTCAATTGTTGAATCCTTCAGCCGGCAATCTACCTGCCTCTTAAGAGTTATATTTCTATAGTCATATTTAATAAACTATTGAATACGATAGCTACTTATCTGAGTTTCTGTAAAGTTTATGATCGAAGGGTTCTTGCATACAATGTCAAGTCAAAGTGTCGAAGCAAAAGCCGGTACTGGTTTTAAAAATTCCAATATAAGCAAATTACATACAATTGCCTCGTATTACCAGTGTCTCATCTCTGTTGTTCGAACCGTCTGTCTTTTCTGTCTAAGAACGATCGTAAAAGTCTTGATTTAGAACCTATTTCCTGTTATTTATCTGTTCAGCATCCTTGAGATTGTTTCCCAGAAATTTGCAATTTTTTCAATTTTGTATACTGAATACAAATAAGAAAAAATAAAACCGATAACCTAAGATCTAACATTTCTGGCCAAAAGATTAAGGTTGTCGATTAAAAAACTCAACTCCTGCCCACCAAGAGGTTGCAAAAATCCAAATATTGAAATTCTGGGTCTATTCAAATACAAAGCCTAATGCTTTTTTTAAACGAGATGCAATGTTGGCATTCGTGGAAAATTCCAAGCTCTGGAATTTAGAGCTGCAGATCAGCATACAGGGGAAATGTCAACATTTCTTCTATTTTCATGCAAGAGAGACTAACTTTGGCGCTTATCCCACCAGAGCTTTTACGCTGACTGTATTATTTCACGAGCTGTAATTCGGGACTGAGGCAAAAGTTCCTGAGGGAGTTCCTGTAATATTGAATAACCCTAAGTGCAGTCTTTGTCGGGTGCTCCAGAATAGAGGATGCTCTGAAATAATGATGTTTCATCATCTGACAATAAGACATTCTTCGTTCATTCCGAAATATAAAGTGTCGGCGATGGATTTCATATTTTGCAAGTTGGAAGTTTATTCGAGTACAAAAAGAAGTTTTACAGCGTCTGTAACAGCTCACAATGTCATCAGGAGGAAGCAATAACTCGAATGAAACATGCTCCAATTTTTGTGTGAATAATTCCATAGGGTCAATTCTGAATTTTGAAAAAAAAAACGGTGACCTCAAAAATATTCTGGAAAGGTATAAACTGAAGCATTTGTAATGCGTTTTTTTCGTTTCACACCAAGATCTGTCTAAATTCAGGCATGCAAATATTCCAGGCTGCAGGTAAAAACTTTTTAAAGCACAGATACTGGATACATTAATGAAAACAGTCCCTGAACACTTGAAAATTGAGATTCAAATTGTTGAATTTCCTACTGAGATTATCCAATCATCTTTTAATTTAAATTTTCAGGGCACAAGTCAAACTGTAACTGTAGTAGTACAATATCGACCAGAAGAGTACAACCGTTTTGAAGCCAAAATTCATGATCTGAAGCAGCAAATATCCCATCCTGTAACCGGTGGCACTCTACTTAGAACATCACAAAAAAGATCTCTCTACGTCAGGTGAGTGCAGGTTTAATTGATTCTAATCGCACCAGAATTTCATTGTGACTTGTTTAATCGCCAAATCGCACTTTCTCTAATAATGATAACAATATTTATTTATTTAAAAAACCAAATAGGATGCATAAATAAAATTGAAACAAGTCAAAATTCTCAAAATGACATCATTTCCCATTTCTTCACGTTTCAATTTAATGATTTCGTTGATGCGCTAAAAATAGATTCAGTGTATGGATTGAGTATGTTATGTGCGTTCATATTGAATTGAAAATTGGTATGGGCACCGCAGACTCCTCTTGTATTTTTTTTTCTGAAGAGGAATCAATGCTCTATATTGCACCAGAATTTTATTACTATAACTTTCTCACAGACACAACTACCAATATTCAAAGTCTGTGAATTGAACAAAATTTTTTTTTTCATATTTGATTTTTTTTCCCGACATCTGCATCGCAGACTCTTTTTGTAATTTTTTTTCATGGAGAGGAATCAATGCTCTATATTGCACCAGAATTTTATTACTGTAACTTTCTCACAGACACAACTACCAATATTCAAAGTCTGTGAATTGAAAAAAAATTTTTTTTTTCATATTTGATTTTTTTTTTCTCCCGACATCAGCATCGCAGACTCTTCCTGTAATTTTTTTTTCTGAAGAGGAATCAATGCACTATAGTGCACCAGAATTTCATTACTGTAACGTTTCCACATACACAGTTACGAACATTCAAAGTCTGTGAATTGAACAAAAAAAAATTGTTTCTAGATTAATTTTTTTTCTCCCTATCTCAGCACCGCAGCTTCTCTTGTAATTTTTTTTCTGAAGAGGAACGAATGCTCTATATTGCACCAGAATTTCATTACTGTGGCTTTCACACAGACGCAGCTACAAATTTTCAAAGTTTGTGAATTCAACAAAAAAAAAATTTCTAGATTCAATTTTTTTTTCATGATATGAGCACTACAAACTCTTCTCGTAATTTTTTTCTGGATAGGAATCAATGCTCTATATTTCCCTAAAATATGTAGCTACCCATGCACACTCCACAGCTACAGTTACAAATTTTCAATGTTTAGTAATTCAATAACACAAAATCTTTTCTAGATTTACTTTTCCTGACATGTGTAGCACTGCAGACTCCTCTTCTATTAATTTTTTCTGCAGAAAAATCACTGATTTCCCCACAGATACAGCTACGAATTTTCAAAGCCATTTCTTTTTTCAATTATGATTTTTTCCGGAAGTGTCATTAATACTGAGAGCTTCCAGAGAACAATTTCATCATAAAAATAGGCAGAGAATGAGCTTATCGGCAATATGGATCCAAATTAGCCCACTTCGCTCGCATTAATTTGGATAACGTGATGATAAATTAGGATGAATAGATATCCTAATATATTACATTGTTCCGAAGTGTCTGTGAGAAATTAATTAGTATAACGATAATTATATTTTGTATTTTGTTGATGAGAACCCATTATCGAAATTAAAATTTCGAGAAGCCTGTACACTGGCTCATTCTTTCATCGGATAAAATATTGTTATTATTGGAAATGTGATTACCATTAGGCTTTGAGAAACTTTTTTCTTGAAAGTTAATGCCATGAATGATGATTTGTTTCTGATAGGGATAAGCGCATCAATATTGCACAATATCAATGTAGTTTTCTATACTAATATTATGGAGAGGAAAGATTTGTATTTTTGTGTGTTTGATATGAATAGGCTCAAAAACTACTGGACCGATTTAATAAATTCTTTCACTCTGAGTAACATAGGCTATACTTTTCACCCGAGAAAATTAAGGATACCTACTATAACTTCAATAATTACAAAGAAATCAGACATAATCAGCTATTTTCAGGTGCGCTGCAAAAACCGTAAGACTTACGTGGATACGTATGACGCAAATGTACCTCTTGAATAGTTCTACAAAAAAGTCCGCGATAGCATATTTCTATCTCCCAAGATTGACTTGCTATTACCTGTTTATGGTAATCAGATGTTTTCCAAAATTATGCACTATTTGGGAGTGTGTTTTTATGAATTGGGTATTGATCATCATCCAACCTAATACGTTATTTATCCCCAGTATTTAATTTAGAACGAAATTGCCCTTCACGTCATACAATTACAACGAGTACATCAAAAGATATGGCAGGTTGAAGTGTTGAAGATGAAACCGCCGCGTTAAACAAATTTCTACCCGGGCGAAGCTGGGGCGGCCTGCTTATTCATAATAAAATTCTTGGGGTACATGGTCTTTGCCATAATAATAGTTAACTGCTGCATCGTAGCTTTTGCCACTTTTCAGTGGTTAACTCGAAAAAACCCTTAATTTACAGGGCTTTATTCGACTATGACCCAATCAAAGATGATGGCCTTCCTAGTCGAGGCTTAGCCTTCCAATACGGGGATATTCTTCACGTCACCAACGCGAGCGACGACGAGTGGTGGCAGGCGAGACGGGTACTTAACGATGGGGACGAACAGGGTATGGGCATCGTGCCCTCAAAAAGGAGATGGGAAAGGAAACAGAGAGCCCGAGATAGGTCTGTCAAATTTCAAGGTCACCAGCCGAGTATCGCTGATAAGGTAGGTTCGAGGTTATTGCAAAGCTCAATTTTTATATGAACGTCAGATGAACGTCATTTGTGTGCCTACCAACTTAACAACATCAAAAATATTCATAAGTATTTATCAGGAATAGATAGGTGAACTTTTGTAATGTGAAATGAACCGAAATGGATCGAAAAAGAAAGTGAAAGGGATTATATAACTCTGAACTTAACGAACAAAAATTCGTTATGTTCGTTGACATTCATGCAGGCAACTAGGTTAATGGAGATAATTATCGATACCTTATTCGATTCAAGTTTTCGAAGAATTTTGTGAATAACACAACTGGAACCAGAAAGAATCTCAATTTGTATTGTGATTGTATTTGATGAATTAAATATGAGTAGCTGTTCCCTAAAGTATGGTGCCAAATTGAAATAGAGAATTTTCCAGGAGGCATAATATTTTCCGTGTACTGTTTTTTGTTGCAGATTTTGCTGAGGGTTTTTTCATAACTTTTGTCCAGTCATATTAGACCCAGAATAGGAGGAAATGTGCTCTGAATTCGCATAAAATTTCCTCAAACTTCTCATGCCCGTGCCCTGAGATTTTCAAGGTCAAAGGTCGCAGAATCGGTTTTTTTGCAAATACGAGGATGTATTGAGAAATTCTTAGCCTACTATAAAACCAAACAAAATTTCAATGTCAAAATATTTTGTTACTCAACATATTCTCCTCTTAATTGAATACATTTATTACAGCGAACCTGCAACGTCTCTAGATCTTTAAAAAAAAATGTTTCTTCTCGCTCTGCAAACCAGTCCTCCACAGCTTTTATAACCTCCTCGTTGGAAGAAAATTTACGACCTTTTAAACTTTTTTCAGTTGAGAAAAGAGATGATAGTCGGACGGAGCCAAATCTGGTGAATAAGGGGGGTGTTCTAGTAATTCTAACCCTAAATCACGAATTTTTTGCATGGCAACATGAGATTTGTGTACTGGGGCGTTGTCATGTAAAACAAAACAGCTTTGGATGGCTTTCTGCGTCTTTTCTCTTTAATTTTTTCCCGTGGAGTGGTCAGTAATGACGAATAGTAATCTTCAGTTATTGTTCTACCCTTATCCAAAAAATCAATCATGGTTACTCCATGGCAATCCCAAAAAACTGAAGAAAGAACTTTTCAAGCAGATTTTTGGGCACGAAACTTCTTAGGTCTTGGAGAACCAGAGTGTCGCCATCCAATCGATTGTTGCTTTGTTTCTGGATCGTAGAAATGTACCTAAGTCTCATCCATAGTAACAATTCGGTTAAAGAAGTCTACATCGTTTTCAAATCAAGCACAGATCGAACGCGATGCTTCTACCCTTGCACGCTTTTGGTCAACATTCAAACATTTGGGGATCCATTTTGCAGAAATTTTTCTCATGTCCAAATTGACGTGAACTATATGATGAACGCGTTCGTATGAAATCTTCAGTGCTTCAGATATCCGTTTTAGCCCCATTCGACGGTCTGATAAAATCATGTCATGAACTGCATCGATATTTTCGTGGACTGACACAGAAACTGGCCTTCCCGATCGGTCATCATCTTCAATGGAAAATTTACCTCTCTTGAAGCTTGCAGTCCAATTTTTCACGGTCGCATACGAAGGACATTGATAACCAAGGGTATTAAGCATATCTTCGTGAATCTGCTTACCTCTTAACCCTTTTAAATACAGGTACTTGATGATGGCTCGATACTCCAATTTTTCGATTTTTACACTTTCGGTGGACATCTTTTTTTTAATTCATTGCGTAACTGGTTTACTTTTTTGACGTCGAACTCTACACTGACACTTCTAATAAGTTATTGTTCGTTGATATGGTATCGCAATATTCTGTTTATGCATGGAACTGGTCTAGGCTAACTAGATCTCAATACATCCTCGTATCTCGCTTCCTATGGTTAAAATGGTATTGGCGGTTATAATGAAAATTGTAGAAAATTGTATAACTTTCGTTCCGAAAGTTCATCTTATACAGGGTGAGTCAGCAATGTCAGCATTGCTCGATTGGTCGATAACTCGATAACAAATTTGGGCTAAGAAAACTAGTAAGCAGATATACCATTCCCTTTTTTCGTACGCTGCCATGACTGTTACTTTGTTTTTTCATCAAATTATAACACACTTTGATTAATAAAAAAAAAACAAAACTTTGAAAGTTAAATACACCTGCTTCTTCCTTTTCAATTTGGCAACAGCTTAGCAACACCATGAAGCTCAAGTGTTTCAACAGCAAAGACTGAAAACTTTATTTCCACTAAATAAATTAATCCTGTATACATCCGCAAATCGTTGTTTTCTCAGCATCGTTCAACACGCTCCTAGACCAGTGGTTAGCTCTTTTTCACGGTCATAACCGCTCGAAAACGCCACTAAATAATTCTTATCGCTGCATAACCCCCATTCTCAAAAAGAAACATCGGGGTCTAGAAAAAACGTGATGGATCACACCGACTGTGTTCACGTTACCGCTATCTATCTTTACGCAAACCGCAGGAAGTTTTATTTAGAACAGCATTCGCGAAAACTTAATAATAACGAACTTCAACGGCGGCAGTCTCTCGTAAACAATCTTTACCTCCATAAAAAATGGTCCAGCGGAAAAAAGTGAGCAACAAACGAGATGTATTGGATGAGTTTTTCCATTATGAAAACGGTAGTTTGAAGCGTGTGTGTAATTAATGTTTTTTCTTTCAGCAATCGACGTTAGATAGGAAAAAAAAGAACTTTTCGTTCAGTCGAAAGTTCCCGTTCATGAAAAGTAAAGACGATAAGTCGGAAGACGGCTCCGATCAAGAACGTGAGTATCAAAAAAATTCTCTCTAAATTTCTACATGTCGTGTCTGTTCTCTGTCTTTCTTCTCACATCTGTTTATGTTTCATCTTCCATTTCATTTTGGTTTTGTTTTTCAATTTTATGTTTTCCCCTTCAGTGGCCAATGAACCAAACCTAGCTAACGATCGTGAAAAAAGTTCCTCAAGTAAGTAACATTTTTTGCTTTCGGTTTCGATTTCAGCTTGTTCTGTTTTTGTTTTGTTATTGTTTTGGTTTTGCAAACTACTTTCGCTTACTTTGTTTCTTTTGTCGAAAGGGTTAAGAGGAGCGAAAGGTTCACTTTGGGATTATGGGAAGTTTTCACACAGGGTGATTTAAGTTCATGAAAATATCCTTAGTGGTACTTTAACTTAACACAAAGGAGCGTCTTGTCAGAATCTCTTACGGTTGTTTCGTATTGTTTGGTATTTCCGGTAGTAAGATCATTGAGAATATTTTGGGTCAATGTGTCTTTGAGTTTTCGATAATACTCAAGTGAATATCAGTTTTGAATTACACGTTATATCGATTCACGAATATCAAATGTCACATTATCTCAAAATCAGGTGACGTTAAAAACGAGGACGAAAATACTGCGATCGAGTCTCGCTCATTCATAACGTAATTTTTAAACAGCTTCTCTGGTACGGAACCTGGCCTATTTGCGGATTTGGGCACATATTCCGAAGGCCGGGCGAGGATAATTGGGCGCAGGATATAACATGTGATATGTGACAAATTCAATGAACGCTAACGATTTTTGATTTAGGCAGTCGGGTTTTTTAAAATAAGGACTGAACGAGAATAAATTCGCTATCACAAAAACGCTTATATCTTTTGAACCACTGGACCGATTTCGAAAATCAAACTCATTTTCGAATCATCTTCTAATTCTAATGAAAACTGTTTTAACAATAAAAAAACCAAAACTATTTTTTACAAAATTCATGGATTTTTTCTGGAATTCTTCCCATCATGCTTCTTATAGTGTTCTCAGTCACTTTCTGGGATGCTGCCTTCCACTTTTGCTTGAATTCCGCTAATGTTTTCGTTGATTTCTTAGTCTTCTTCAATTCTCTTTTTACCAGGGCCCATTATCTTTCGATTGGCCTGAGTTCTGGGCAATTTGGTGGATTGGCCTCTTTGGTGACAAAAACCACCTCATTAGCTTCGTACCATTCCTTGGTGGCCTTGATGTAGTGGCATGAAGCTCAATCTGGCCAAAAGTTTGTTGACACATCGTGCACACGTAAAAATGGTAAAAGTCGCTTCTTCAAGCATTCCTCGATGTATATCTTCGAGTCAACAGAGCCTTGGCCAACGAAAAATTTGCTCCTTTTCCCACAAGTGCAAATTGCTGGCCAAACCAGGAATTTTTTAGGAAACTTTGCTTGTTTCTTCACGCGAAATTGTTCGTCAACATTTCCACGAGAATCTGCAGTATAAAATTCCTGACCAGGAAGTTGCGAGAAATCAGCCTCAACATAGGTTTCGTCGTCCATCACGCAACAGGAAAAATTTTTAAAGAAATTTTTTTTTAATTTCTTTACTGTTGATTTCGCTTCTTGATTCTTCACAGCGTTCCTGTCTGGCACTTTCTGCACTTTGTATGTTCTAAGCCCACAACTCGACTTGATTTTCTGAACGGTTGACTGCGAACAACCCACTATTTGGGCCACTTTCCGTCCCGAAAGGTTAGGATTCTTCTGAAAAAGGCTGATGGCTTTCCTCACTTTTTTTGGGCTATGAAACCCCTTTTTCCTGCCGGTTCCTTCCTTGCGCTAAATTGTAAGATCTTCGTTGAAGCGCTTAACAACTCTTGATACCGTTTCCGGACGAACGCGAGCCTTAGCCTAGCCGCACATTGAGCGCAGCCGAGCACAGCACAGCCGAGCCTAGCCTAGCAGAGGATTTTGTAACACACGCAATTGAATAGAACGCCGCATATTGGACGTAGCAGTCCAATATGCGGCGTTCTATTCAATTGCGTGAGTTACAAAATCCTCTGCTAGGCTAGACTCGGCTGTGCTGTGCTCGGCTGCGCTCAATGTGCGGCTAGCCTTACGATTCTTTTGAAGCTCCATTTTTGATTATTTTCAAAAAGTTTCACCATAAATTCTCGTGTTTTCACTTCGCTTGACATTTTGCGACAGAGAATTCGAATATCTATGAAGTAAATGTTTCTCACGTTCATAACAAAGCTAACTATGATCAAATTTTGATTTTTTTCTTCATTGGTTCAAGAGATATAGGCGTTTTTGTGATAGCGAATTTATTCTCGTTCAGTCTCTAACCCGAAGCTTGAATCATGTTCTGTTGCATGAATAATGCTTACAGCCCTTATTTACTTACGGTAGATCGCTAATCTATTACAAGGGCGATTGCTATGAAATAAACTACTCACCAACTCGATATAAAGGTGTCCCAAATCTATGCTGCTATATTGACACAAAAGATTCAATTAGATAATTCCTGAAATTCTTCTTAAAAATACTTATTTCGTATAAGTCATCATAATTTGGAAATTACGAGCTTTATAAACAACTCGCCGTTTTTGCTTGGATTTGGCAGTGTATTTTCGGGCCACCTGTGTGGAAAAGTTTCTGGTTTCACTCTTTTCATTTTTAACTAACATACTTTCATTATTTTCCCAATATGATTAACCACTCCGAAGCTTTTTTCAGTTTGTGCATTCTGCATTCTTTTTAATCTCGAGATTGACCGATCGATTTTTTTTTCCGTAGCTTTCATGTTGTGCTACACTCAAGAGGACGCAAACGCAGAAGGTAAAGTTTATTTTCATTACATATTCCTTTTTTCAATACATGTGAAATATTGGATTTGAAATGTTTACATTTCATAAGCGACGATGTAATATTTAAGTTTACTACATAAATTTTTTTTGGCTTCTTTTCTGTGTTTCATAGTACAGGTGAAATATTGTATCGCGTAGAACTGCCTTACATGGAAGAGATCACGTTAATTTACTTGGAGAATAATGATAACGATGATAGTAAGTGGTTAGTGTTGTGCTGCATGAAGAGCAGATGCAGTTTCCCTTGCACTAAACGTGATCGTTCTGATCGAAAGCCTTTGTTTTGCGGGCGCCGACTAATATGTTTGTTTTTTTTTTTTTTTTAATTTTATTTCATCGATATTCATGCGGCTTTCAAGTCTAGATCGAAATATTTCAGATCCTACCCATTTAGGCCAAAAGCAACGAAATATTGGTTTCCCATTTCATTTTTATCAACAAGCAGTGAAAATTTATCGAGAAATCGTTTCTTCCAAGGAAAAAGATTAAAATTTTCCTACAAAAGTAACGGCAAAATGCAATGGCAAAAAGGCAACAGCGAAAAGAAAACGGTAAAGACACAGCAGGAGCCGAGCCAAACAGCCCTAAATTACGACTTGCTGTCTGTTCCCTATTGTCACTTTTTGCCTTTTGTCTTTAATTGCGAGAAACGAAAACTTAACTTCACATTATTTCAACTGTTCACAAATTCTGGTCGTTTAAAAAATATTATGATGACTGATGCAAAAGTGGAATATCACTCCCAAACTTCTTTTATATATTTTTCTCTTTCATAATTCAAGAATAATTCAGAATTTTTTTTCGGTATGGTCTGATCTTTATCTTTTTTTCACAAAAATAGATGATTTTTCTAGTTTGAACATGTTCCATCCTGATTTTTAAAAAACTATCTTATGTGATGACGAAAACGAAAAATCAAAAAAATATTTTTCGAGTTTGACACAGTCTTTCATTTTATTTAAAATTTATGGCTTACATGATTTAATTTTCAACTTTCCCGTTTTTGTTCGTCTCAATATCCTTCACGGTTTCAGGATTTTTCACATTTAATTTTTGGAGACAAAAATCCTTGATTTCAAAAACAGTAATTATCACACTTAAAAAAATAATTACTCCTAAATCACGGAAGATAAGTAGAATAATAAAAGAAAAGTAAATAACTAAATAATATCAGAAAATCAAAAAGAAACTTCGTTCGAAATCAAATCTAAATGAGCTCAGTTTACTAATTAACTCTACAGGGTGTTTCAAATTGAAGGGAAAAATATTCTTTTTTATTATACCCTTAATTTCAATATAAGAGATATTCTGTTTCTGCATTGGTCAACTTTTAGTCGTCGCTCTGCCTTCTTATAATCGTTATGTCACACATTAGATTTTTACAGTTAGATAACACGTTAGATTTATTCGTTAAAATCAACGTAAATTCATACAATTGGCAATATCATCATCCCATTTTATCCATTATTGCATCATCTTAGCCTTCTTGAATACAGTGACTGATTTATGTGTCTGTTTACATTTTATCTAAATTTTATATACTCATATTTAACTTGAAGTTTGTGATTTTGTGCTTTGTTTTTCAATGACTAATAATAATAATTTACTAATTTTGGTCACTTTATTTGAATGGACCTGTAGGTAGTTGTATGCGCATTAAAAATGACTTCTTGCCGTTCAGCATACGTGTTTAGAATATTTTGGATATGACAACAAGTTAATAGTTCCGTAGGTCTTGGAGTTATTTCGTATTAATTTTAATTTGCGTGTTTTTGCCTCTTTATTTCTTATATCGTTAAACCTTATCAAATTCCCAGCAGACTTTTCTGAGGAGAATTAATGGGTATAATATCCGTAATATAAGTTTGCTAGGACACCCTGTGTAAGGAAAAAATTTAAAATTTCATCTCAGAAAAGTTGTTGTGGTCGTATAATGATTATCCTAACATACTAAGATGTGTCTGCTTATATTGGATGAAGAAATCAATTTTAGCTGAGTATTAATATCTTTGTTCATATAATTATGTTTAAATTGTTGTTTTTCTGTGTATAAGAAGACACAAACCGGCATTTTATGCTTTTTATTAGGTTCACTTTATAATTATACATGTGGATGTATGTTTGGCAATTTCTAGTTTTGTGAGAGTACAGTAGCTTTAACAAATCAATAGCTTCATTAGTGTTTAACTAATCAAGTTTCGAAAAATATCCTGCATATTTCCACATTCCACGATTTTTATTGGCGGCGAGACCCAGGGCGTTTTTTTCAAACGTTTTTCTTGCAGGTAACGAAGAGAGCGTTCTGTCGTATGAACCTGTTCAGCAGATGAACATAAACTATACGAGACCTGTCATCATTTTGGGACCGTTGAAGGATCGGATCAATGACGATCTTATATCTGAATTTCCGGACAAATTCGGCAGCTGTGTACCTCGTAAGTTGATCATGAATAAAGTGTAAAAAAAAGTAGAGTGAAAATATGAAAGGAGGAAGAATAAATTTGAAGGGGAAAAAAGGAAAAAATAAAGTTAAAATGAAATAAAAAAAAGGAAAAAAGGAAGTTAAAATAAAAAAAATTGAAAGAAAGGAAAACATTTTTTTCAAATGTTACCATTTTGCAAGAAACATGTTATAAATTTCCAGATACAACCAGGCCCAAAAGGGAGTATGAAGTTGATGGTAGAGATTACCATTTCGTGGCGTCTAGGGAACAAATGGAACGCGATATACAGAACCATTTGTTCATAGAGGCGGGCCAATATAATGAAAATCTTTATGGAACTTCCGTAGCTTCGGTGCGTGAAGTTGCAGAAAAGGTGAGTGGTCTTCGATACTTTTTCAATTTATCTTCAAGCTTTTACTTTATTTTGTTCTGTTTCGTTTTTGTTTTCAGAATATAGTTGAATGTTTCATCTTCAACCTTTTCCATTCAACGAAATTGTTGAATGGCTGCTATTTTTTTTGGTTAAACATATAGATTTTCATTTAATTTTTCAAATTTCTAATACAAATCGATAAGAAACATTAAGAAGTCTGGTAGGAAGAATCGAAAATAAATAAATAAAAAAAAATGTATTTTTTACAGGGGAAACACTGTATTTTAGATGTAAGTGGAAACGCCATCAAAAGATTGCAAGTAGCCCAACTATATCCAATTGCAGTCTTCATCAAACCAAAATCTATAGAATCTATGATGTGAGTAAAAAATCAATAGTTAATTACATAATTAACTTTCTGATTAAAAATTGAGATGCATAATAAAAGTAATTTTATGCATTTTTTTTTGTTCAAAGGGAAATGAATAAGAGGATGACTGAAGAACAAGCCAAGAAGACGTATGAGAGGGCGCTAAAAATGGAACAAGAATTCGCGGAATATTTCACAGGTAAGAATAAAAGTATTTTGGTGGAGAAACTATCGCGAAATACTCGATCTCCCCAGGCCCTCACTGTTATGTTTTTTCCAAAGAGCAATGATGGCCCTATATTGAGGTGAAACTTCATCATTCTAGCTCGTCCACGGAAGGCGATATGAATTTTGAAAGTTTAGGAATTTGCATAAAAAATATTTTCTTCTACATTTCATTGGTTTTTCGTCCAATCGGATCTCCCCAGGCCCTCACCGTTATGTTTTTTCCAAAGAGCAATAATGGCCCAATATTGAGGTGAAGCTTCATCATTCTAGCTCGTCCACGGAAGGCGATATGAATTTTGAAAGTTTAGGAATTTGCATAAAAAAATTATTTTTCTACATTTCATTGATTTTTCGTCCAATCGTATCTCCCCAGGCCCTCACTGTTATGTTTTTTCCAAAGAGCAATGATGGCCCTATATTGAGGTGAAACTTCATCATTCTAGCTCGTCCACGGAAGGCGATATGAATTTTGAAAGTTTAGGAATTTGCATAAAAAATATTTTTTTCTACATTTCATTGGTTTTTCGTCCAATCGGATCTCCCCAGACCCTCACTGTTATGTTTTTTCCAAAGAGCAATGATGGCCCTATATTGAGGTGAAACTTCATCATTCTAGCTCGTCCACGGAAGGCGATATGAATTTTGAAAGTTTGGGAATTTGCATAAAAAATATTTTTTTTCTATATTTCATTGGGTTTTCGTCCAATCGGATCTCCCCAGGCCCTCACCGTTATGTTTTTTCCAAAGAGCAATAATGGCCCAATATTGAGGTGAAGCTTCATCATTCTAGCTCGTCCACGGAAGGCGATATGAATTTTGAAAGTTTAGGAATTTGCATAAAAAAAATTATTTTTCTACATTTCATTGATTTTTCGTCCAATCGTATCTCCCCAGGCCCTCACTGTTATGTTTTTTCCAAAGAGCAATGATGGCCCTATATTGAGGTGAAACTTCATCATTCTAGCTCGTCCACGGAAGGCGATATGAATTTTGAAAGTTTAGGAATTTGCATAAAAAAATATTTTTTTTCTACATTCCATTGTTTTTTCTTCCAATCGGATCTCCCCAGGCCCTCACTGTTATGTTTTTTCCAAAGAGCAATGATGGCCCTATATTAAGGTGAAACTTCATCCTTCTATCTCGTCAACGGAAGGCGATACGAATTTTGAAAGTTTAGGAATTTGCATAAAAAAATATATTTTTTTTACATTCATTGTTTTTTCGTCCAATCGAATCTCATCAGGCCCTCACTGTTATGTTTTTTCCAAAGAGCAATAATGGCCCTATATTAAGGTGAAACTTCATCATTCTAGCTCGTCCACGGAAGGCGATATGAATTTTGAAAGTTTAGAAATTTGCATAAAAAAATTTTTTTTTCTACATTTCATTGTTTGTTCGTCCAATCGGATCTCCCCAGGCCTTCATTGTTTTGTTTTTTCAAAAGAGCAATAAAGGCCCCATATTAAGGTGAAACTTCATCATTCTAGCTCGTCTTCGGAGGGCGATATGAATTTTGAAAGTTTAAGAATTTGCATAAAAAAATATATTTTTTTTACATTCATTGTTTTTTTGTCCAATCGGATCTCATCAGGCCCTCACTGTTATGTTTTTTCCGAAGAGCAGTGATGGCCTTATATTAAGGTGAAACTTCAACATTCTAGCTCGTCCACGGAAGGCGATATGAATTTTGAAAGTTTAGGAATTTCCATAAAAAAAATATTTTTTTTCTACATTTCATTGTTTTTTTGTCCAATCGGATCTCCCCAGGCCCTCATTGTTATGTTTTCTCCAAAGAGCAATGATGGCCCTATATCAAGGTGAAACTTCATCATTCTAGCTCGTCCACGGAAGGCGATATGAATTTTGAAAGTTTAGGAATTTGCATAAAAAAAATATTTTTTTTCTACATTCCATTGTTTTTTCGTCCAATCGGATCTCCCCAGGCCCTCATTGTTATGTTTTTTCCTAAGAGCAATGATGGCCCTATATTAAGGTGAAACTTCATCATTCTAGCTCGTCCACGGAAGGCGATATGAATTTAGAAAGTTTAGGAATTTGCATATAAAAATATTTTTTTTTAAATTTCATTGTTTTTTCGTCCAATCGGATCTCCCCAGGCCCTCACCGTTATGTTTTTTCCAAAGAGCAATAATGGCCCTATATTAAGGTGAAACTTCGTCATTCTAGCTTGTCCAGTGAAGGCGATCTGAATTTTGAAAGTTTAGGAATTTGCATAAAAATAGTATTTTTTTTTCTACATTCAAATTTCATTTCCAGCGGTCATACAAGGAGACACCCCCGAAGACATCTACAATCAAGTGAAAGACGTCATCGACGAGCAAAGCGGTCCAACCATCTGGGTTCCAGCGAAAGAGAAGCTATGACCTCTACCCTCGCCAGTGTGGACCTTCCCGGCACGATCGAGGCTACACTGATATCAAAGTGCATCATTATCGCCCCGAACCTTTCCCGAAAAAGTTGAATTGAACCTCTTGTTATGTGCGGTGCCTCCATAAAAAATTTGCTTGCGAAACGGCTCTTTTCATAACTCCATCAGTGCTAGATGTGCCACATTTATCAGGTGTCGATTTTTTTTATTTCCCCTTCGGTTTTAAAATAATTTTAAAGGTATCGAACTGTTTCGAATTTTATCCGGGATGGAAATGAACTTGGGTTGCTGCAATCGGAAGAGTTGGATTCCATCGATGTCTCTCATGCTCTTCGTGATGTTAAATTGAACTGTCCAAGCTGAAATTTGTAATTCGAATTTCACGTTTGGACTGTGTGACCACCCAGTATATCTTGTGGAATCACTCTTAGCTCGAGAGGGGTGAGAGGGACATTTATAGTGATCCCTTGGGTCCACATTTTGCGAATTCGCGTTTTGAATCTTTCCGTAACAGAACGAATTGCTCACTAGATTTGAAGTATTTTCGAGAAGGGATAAATTTGGCACGACTAGCACATTTTATACACACGAGTAGTATCAAGATGAACCTCATAGTGTTTGTGAGTTTTCCCACCAAACGGCTTGTGTAGAACGAGATATTCGAGTTCTTATTATCATCATCGTAAATAAAAGAAAGCACTTGTGTTATCTAACAGAATAATATAAAAATAGTCAAACCTTTGAATCGTTTATATACTATATCTAAATATAGCCAATTGTTATTTAACTTAGGTAGGTTTTATCAATGTTTTTTGTAGTGTATGTATAAAATGGAAGGATTTGCCTGCCGATACTTCAGAACAGAAAATTGTATATAAAATATTGATCTATCTATGTGTAGTTAACAGGAAAATCTGTTATTGTTATGAGAGAGTTGTGACCTAACTTATTTGAGTTAATAAAACAAATTTTACTAGAAAATTGTGTTTTCATCAATACCCAACTTCAGTTTCAAACGAAACACCTAAGCAAAAAAAATTAGCCTTCGGAAATGAATTTGCCAGCTTCTAGCAGTCTGGTTCTTTCTGCAAGCATTATATCTTCTCTAAAAAAATGAAGTCAAAGTGTTACCCCAAGTAAATTGGTACAAAACATTCCAATAATTCTAAAATCAGAGAGACTCAACGATTGAAGTGTCAGGATTAGGGACCTCGAGTCTTTTCAATAACTACAAATAATACCAACCTCAGACCATCTTTCGAAAAAACGATTGAAAAATAATTATAAGCGTAATCCATTATTTTCGAAATAGTCTTCAATAATTAGAAAATTTAGGGAACGCGACACTTGCGCCATCTATCGAACGACTTATGAACTATCTCGAGGCCATCTATTGGAAGAAAGCGGAAGCTTTGTTACACGAATTCAGGTTCCTACTTTGAGAAATATCCAGTTCGAAGATTACCCACTAGATGTCGGACGGGTCGTTTCAGACAACCCGTCATACGCATTGGCGTATTATGAGTTGCCTACCCTAACAAACTCAAGGGGCACGAATTTAGCTGAGAATATTTCCACCAAAATCGGTTTAAATCGACACTGGACGTCTTTCTTGATGAATTTTCTTGATAGACGGACACTAATCAGTTCAAAGAACCACCTAAACACTGAATTAGAGCTAAAAAATTTTTCAACTGAGCTCAAATTTTTCAATGCTATAGCCTTTGTTAAATTTTGCTGAAAAAAATGAAAGTCCGAATCTCGCAGCGAGTGAGGTATATTTGGAAAGAGGACTTCAAGACGATCCCACAAATGATGCTCATTCCCTTATAAGTCCATTTTTCAAAAAGTTACTGACCAAATTTTGAGCCAAGAATTTTTCACCAAAATCGGTTTAAATCAACACTGGACGTCTTTCTTGATGAATTTTCTTGATAGATGGGCACTTACCAGTTCAAGGAACCACCTAAACACTAAATTAGAGCAAAAAAATTGTTTCAACTGAGCTCAAATTTTCCAATGCTATAGCCTTTGAAAAATTTTGCTGAAAAAAATGAAAGACCGAATCTCGCAGCGAGTGAGGTATATTTGGAAAGAGGACTTCAAGACGATCCCACAAATGATGCTCATTCCCTTATAAGTCCATTTTTCAAAAAGTTACTGACCAAATTTTGAGCCAAGAATTTTTCACCAAAATCGGTTTAAATCGACACTGGACGTCTTTCTTGATGAATTTTCTTGATAGATGGACACTTACCAGTTCAAGGAACCACCTAAACACTAAATTAGAGCTAAAAAATTGTTTCAACTGAGCTCAAATTTTCCAATGCTATAGCCTTTGTTAAATTTTGCTGAAAAAAATGAAAGTCCGAATCTCGCAGCGAGTGAGGTATATTTGGAAAGAGGACTTCAAGACGATCCCACAAATGATGCTCATTCCCTTATAAGTCCATTTTTCAAAAAGTTACTGACCAAATTTTGAGCCAAGAATTTTTCACCAAAATCGGTTTAAATCAACACTGGACGTCTTTCTTGATGAATTTTCTTGATAGATGGGCACTTACCAGTTCAAGGAACCACCTAAACACTAAATTAGAGCAAAAAAATTGTTTCAACTGAGCTCAAATTTTCCAATGCTATAGCCTTTGAAAAATTTTGCTGAAAAAAATGAAAGACCGAATCTCGCAGCGAGTGAGGTATATTTGGAAAGAGGACTTCAAGACGATCCCACAAATGATGCTCATTCCCTTATAAGTCCATTTTTCAAAAAGTTACTGACCAAATTTTGAGCCAAGAATTTTTCACCAAAATCGGTTTAAATCGACACTGGACGTCTTTCTTGATGAATTTTCTTGATAGATGGACACTTACCAATTCAAGGAACTACCTAAACACTAAATTAGAGCAAAAAAATTGTTTCAACTGAGCTCAAATTTTCCAATGCTATAGCCTTTGAAAAATTTTGCTGAAAAAAATGAAAGTCCGAATCTCGCAGCGAGTGAGGTATATTTGGAAAGAGGACTTCAAGACGATCCCACAAATGATGCTCATTCCCTTATAAGTCCATTTTTCAAAAAGTTACTGACCAAATTTTGAGCCAAGAATTTTTCACCAAAATCGGTTTAAATCGACACTGGACGTCTTTCTTGATGAATTTTCTTGATAGATGGACACTTACCAATTCAAGGAACCACCTAAACACTAAATTAGAGCAAAAAAATTGTTTCAACTGAGCTCAAATTTTCCAATGCTATATATAGCCTTTGAAAAATTTTGCTGAAAAAAATGAAAGTCCGAATCTCGCAGCGAGTGAGGTATATTTGGAAAGAGGACTTCAAGACGATCCCACAAATGATGCTCATTCCCTTATAAGTCCATTTTTCAAAAAGTTACTGACCAAATTTTGAGCCAAGAATTTTTCACCAAAATCGGTTTAAATCGACACTGGACGTCTTTCTTGATGAATTTTCTTGATAGATGGACACTTACCAGTTCAAGGAACCACCTAAACACTAAATTAGAGCTAAAAAATTGTTTCAACTGAGCTCAAATTTTCCAATGCTATAGCCTTTGTTAAATTTTGCTGAAAAAAATGAAAGTCCGAATCTCGCAGCGAGTGAGGTATATTTGGAAAGAGGACTTCAAGACGATCCCACAAATGATGCTCATTCCCTTATAAGTCCATTTTTCAAAAAGTTACTGACCAAATTTTGAGCCAAGAATTTTTCACCAAAATCGGTTTAAATCAACACTGGACGTCTTTCTTGATGAATTTTCTTGATAGATGGGCACTTACCAGTTCAAGGAACCACCTAAACACTAAATTAGAGCAAAAAAATTGTTTCAACTGAGCTCAAATTTTCCAATGCTATAGCCTTTGAAAAATTTTGCTGAAAAAAATGAAAGACCGAATCTCGCAGCGAGTGAGGTATATTTGGAAAGAGGACTTCAAGACGATCCCACAAATGATGCTCATTCCCTTATAAGTCCATTTTTCAAAAAGTTACTGACCAAATTTTGAGCCAAGAATTTTTCACCAAAATCGGTTTAAATCGACACTGGACGTCTTTCTTGATGAATTTTCTTGATAGATGGACACTTACCAATTCAAGGAACTACCTAAACACTAAATTAGAGCAAAAAAATTGTTTCAACTGAGCTCAAATTTTCCAATGCTATAGCCTTTGAAAAATTTTGCTGAAAAAAATGAAAGTCCGAATCTCGCAGCGAGTGAGGTATATTTGGAAAGAGGACTTCAAGACGATCCCACAAATGATGCTCATTCCCTTATAAGTCCATTTTTCAAAAAGTTACTGACCAAATTTCGAGCCAAGAATTTTTCACCAAAATCGGTTTAAATCGACACTGGACGTCTTTCTTGATGAATTTTCTTGATAGATGGACACTTACCAGTTCAAGGAACCACCTAAACACTAAATTAGAGCTAAAAAATTGTTTCAACTGAGCTCAAATTTTCCAATGCTATAGCCTTTGAAAAATTTTGCTGGAAAAAATGAAAGTCCGAATCTCGCAGCGAGTGAGGTATATTTGGAAAGAGGACTTCAAGACGATCCCACAAATGATGCTCATTCCCTTATAAGTCCATTTTTCAAAAAGTTACTGACCAAATTTTGAGCCAAGAATTTTTCACCAAAATCGGTTTAAATCGACACTGGACGTCTTTCTTGATGAATTTTCTTGATAGATGGACACTTACCAATTCAAGGAACCACCTAAACACTAAATTAGAGCTAAAAAATTGTTTCAACTGAGCTCAAATTTTCCAATGCTATAGCCTTTGAAAAATTTTGCTGAAAAAAATGAAAGTCCGAATCTCGCAGCGAGTGAGGTATATTTGGAAAGAGGACTTCAAGACGATCCCACAAATGATGCTCATTCCCTTATAAGTCCATTTTTCAAAAAGTTACTGACCAAATTTTGAGCCAAGAATTTTTCACCAAAATCGGTTTAAATCGACACTGGACGTCTTTCTTGATGAATTTTCTTGATATATGGACACTTACCAGTTCAAGGAACCACCTAAACACTAAATTAGAGCTAAAAAATTGTTTCAACTGAGCTCAAATTTTCCAATGCTATAGCCTTTGAAAAATTTTGCTGGAAAAAATGAAAGTCCGAATCTCGCAGCGAGTGAGGTATATTTGGAAAGAGGACTTCAAGACGATCCCACAAATGATGCTCATTCCCTTATAAGTCCATTTTTCAAAAAGTTACTGACCAAATTTTGAGCCAAGAATTTTTCACCAAAATCGGTTTAAATCGACACTGGACGTCTTTCTTGATGAATTTTCTTGATAGATGGACACTTACCAATTCAAGGAACTACCTAAACACTAAATTAGAGCAAAAAAATTGTTTCAACTGAGCTCAAATTTTCCAATGCTATAGCCTTTGAAAAATTTTGCTGAAAAAAATGAAAGTCCGAATCTCGCAGCGAGTGAGGTATATTTGGAAAGAGGACTTCAAGACGATCCCACAAATGATGCTCATTCCCTTATAAGTCCATTTTTCAAAAAGTTACTGACCAAATTTTGAGCCAAGAATTTTTCACCAAAATCGGTTTAAATCGACACTGGACGTCTTTCTTGATGAATTTTCTTGATAGATGGACACTTACCAATTCAAGGAACCACCTAAACACTAAATTAGAGCAAAAAAATTGTTTCAACTGAGCTCAAATTTTCCAATGCTATAGCCTTTGAAAAATTTTGCTGAAAAAAATGAAAGTCCGAATCTCGCAGCGAGTGAGGTATATTTGGAAAGAGGACTTCAAGACGATCCCACAAATGATGCTCATTCCCTTATAAGTCCATTTTTCAAAAAGTTACTGACCAAATTTTGAGCCAAGAATTTTTCACCAAAATCGGTTTAAATCGACACTGGACGTCTTTCTTGATGAATTTTCTTGATAGATGGACACTTACCAGTTCAAGGAACCACCTAAACACTAAATTAGAGCTAAAAAATTGTTTCAACTGAGCTCAAATTTTCCAATGCTATAGCCTTTGAAAAATTTTGCTGGAAAAAATGAAAGTCCGAATCTCGCAGCGAGTGAGGTATATTTGGAAAGAGGACTTCAAGACGATCCCACAAATGATGCTCATTCCCTTATAAGTCCATTTTTCAAAAAGTTACTGACCAAATTTTGAGCCAAGAATTTTTCACCAAAATCGGTTTAAATCGACACTGGACGTCTTTCTTGATGAATTTTCTTGATAGATGGACACTTACCAATTCAAGGAACCACCTAAACACTAAATTAGAGCTAAAAAATTGTTTCAACTGAGCTCAAATTTTCCAATGCTATAGCCTTTGAAAAATTTTGCTGAAAAAAATGAAAGTCCGAATCTCGCAGCGAGTGAGGTATATTTGGAAAGAGGACTTCAAGACGATCCCACAAATGATGCTCATTCCCTTATAAGTCCATTTTTCAAAAAGTTACTGACCAAATTTTGAGCCAAGAATTTTTCACCAAAATCGGTTTAAATCGACACTGGACGTCTTTCTTGATGAATTTTCTTGATAGATGGACACTTACCAGTTCAAGGAACCACCTAAACACTAAATTAGAGCTAAAAAATTGTTTCAACTGAGCTCAAATTTTCCAATGCTATAGCCTTTGAAAAATTTTGCTGAAAAAAATGAAAGTCCGAATCTCGCAGCGAGTGAGGTATATTTGGAAAGAGGACTTCAAGACGATCCCACAAATGATGCTCATTCCCTTATAAGTCCATTTTTCAAAAAGTTACTGACCAAATTTTGAGCCAAGAATTTTTCACCAAAATCGGTTTAAATCGACACTGGACGTCTTTCTTGATGAATTTTCTTGATAGATGGACACTTACCAATTCAAGGAACCACCTAAACACTAAATTAGAGCAAAAAAATTGTTTCAACTGAGCTCAAATTTTCCAATGCTATAGCCTTTGAAAAATTTTGCTGAAAAAAATGAAAGTCCGAATCTCGCAGCGAGTGAGGTATATTTGGAAAGAGGACTTCAAGACGATCCCACAAATGATGCTCATTCCCTTATAAGTCCATTTTTCAAAAAGTTACTGACCAAATTTTGAGCCAAGAATTTTTCACCAAAATCGGTTTAAATCGACACTGGACGTCTTTCTTGATGAATTTTCTTGATAGATGGACACTTACCAGTTCAAGGAACCACCTAAACACTAAATTAGAGCTAAAAAATTGTTTCAACTGAGCTCAAATTTTCCAATGCTATAGCCTTTGTTAAATTTTGCTGAAAAAAATGAAAGTCCGAATCTCGCAGCGAGTGAGGTATATTTGGAAAGAGGACTTCAAGACGATCCCACAAATGATGCTCATTCCCTTATAAGTCCATTTTTCAAAAAGTTACTGACCAAATTTTGAGCCAAGAATTTTTCACCAAAATCGGTTTAAATCGACACTGGACGTCTTTCTTGATGAATTTTCTTGATAGATGGACACTTACCAATTCAAGGAACTACCTAAACACTAAATTAGAGCAAAAAAATTGTTTCAACTGAGCTCAAATTTTCCAATGCTATAGCCTTTGAAAAATTTTGCTGAAAAAAATGAAAGTCCGAATCTCGCAGCGAGTGAGGTATATTTGGAAAGAGGACTTCAAGACGATCCCACAAATGATGCTCATTCCCTTATAAGTCCATTTTTCAAAAAGTTACTGACCAAATTTTGAGCCAAGAATTTTTCACCAAAATCGGTTTAAATCGACACTGGACGTCTTTCTTGATGAATTTTCTTGATAGATGGACACTTACCAGTTCAAGGAACCACCTAAACACTAAATTAGAGCTAAAAAATTGTTTCAACTGAGCTCAAATTTTCCAATGCTATAGCCTTTGAAAAATTTTGCTGGAAAAAATGAAAGTCCGAATCTCGCAGCGAGTGAGGTATATTTGGAAAGAGGACTTCAAGACGATCCCACAAATGATGCTCATTCCCTTATAAGTCCATTTTTCAAAAAGTTACTGACCAAATTTTGAGCCAAGAATTTTTCACCAAAATCGGTTTAAATCGACACTGGACGTCTTTCTTGATGAATTTTCTTGATAGATGGACACTTACCAATTCAAGGAACCACCTAAACACTAAATTAGAGCTAAAAAATTGTTTCAACTGAGCTCAAATTTTCCAATGCTATAGCCTTTGAAAAATTTTGCTGAAAAAAATGAAAGTCCGAATCTCGCAGCGAGTGAGGTATATTTGGAAAGAGGACTTCAAGACGATCCCACAAATGATGCTCATTCCCTTATAAGTCCATTTTTCAAAAAGTTACTGACCAAATTTTGAGCCAAGAATTTTTCACCAAAATCGGTTTAAATCGACACTGGACGTCTTTCTTGATGAATTTTCTTGATAGATGGACACTTACCAGTTCAAGGAACCACCTAAACACTAAATTAGAGCTAAAAAATTGTTTCAACTGAGCTCAAATTTTCCAATGCTATAGCCTTTGAAAAATTTTGCTGGAAAAAATGAAAGTCCGAATCTCGCAGCGAGTGAGGTATATTTGGAAAGAGGACTTCAAGACGATCCCACAAATGATGCTCATTCCCTTATAAGTCCATTTTTCAAAAAGTTACTGACCAAATTTTGAGCCAAGAATTTTTCACCAAAATCGGTTTAAATCGACACTGGACGTCTTTCTTGATGAATTTTCTTGATAGATGGACACTTACCAATTCAAGGAACTACCTAAACACTAAATTAGAGCAAAAAAATTGTTTCAACTGAGCTCAAATTTTCCAATGCTATAGCCTTTGAAAAATTTTGCTGAAAAAAATGAAAGTCCGAATCTCGCAGCGAGTGAGGTATATTTGGAAAGAGGACTTCAAGACGATCCCACAAATGATGCTCATTCCCTTATAAGTCCATTTTTCAAAAAGTTACTGACCAAATTTTGAGCCAAGAATTTTTCACCAAAATCGGTTTAAATCGACACTGGACGTCTTTCTTGATGAATTTTCTTGATAGATGGACACTTACCAATTCAAGGAACCACCTAAACACTAAATTAGAGCAAAAAAATTGTTTCAACTGAGCTCAAATTTTCCAATGCTATAGCCTTTGAAAAATTTTGCTGAAAAAAATGAAAGTCCGAATCTCGCAGCGAGTGAGGTATATTTGGAAAGAGGACTTCAAGACGATCCCACAAATGATGCTCATTCCCTTATAAGTCCATTTTTCAAAAAGTTACTGACCAAATTTTGAGCCAAGAATTTTTCACCAAAATCGGTTTAAATCGACACTGGACGTCTTTCTTGATGAATTTTCTTGATAGATGGACACTTACCAGTTCAAGGAACCACCTAAACACTAAATTAGAGCTAAAAAATTGTTTCAACTGAGCTCAAATTTTCCAATGCTATAGCCTTTGAAAAATTTTGCTGGAAAAAATGAAAGTCCGAATCTCGCAGCGAGTGAGGTATATTTGGAAAGAGGACTTCAAGACGATCCCACAAATGATGCTCATTCCCTTATAAGTCCATTTTTCAAAAAGTTACTGACCAAATTTTGAGCCAAGAATTTTTCACCAAAATCGGTTTAAATCGACACTGGACGTCTTTCTTGATGAATTTTCTTGATAGATGGACACTTACCAGTTCAAGGAACCACCTAAACACTAAATTAGAGCTAAAAAATTGTTTCAACTGAGCTCAAATTTTCCAATGCTATATATAGCCTTTGAAAAATTTTGCTGGAAAAAATGAAAGTCCGAATCTCGCAGCGAGTGAGGTATATTTGGAAAGAGGACTTCAAGACGATCCCACAAATGATGCTCATTCCCTTATAAGTCCATTTTTCAAAAAGTTACTGACCAAATTTTGAGCCAAGAATTTTTCACCAAAATCGGTTTAAATCGACACTGGACGTCTTTCTTGATGAATTTTCTTGATAGATGGACACTTACCAATTCAAGGAACCACCTAAACACTAAATTAGAGCTAAAAAATTGTTTCAACTGAGCTCAAATTTTCCAATGCTATAGCCTTTGAAAAATTTTGCTGAAAAAAATGAAAGTCCGAATCTCGCAGCGAGTGAGGTATATTTGGAAAGAGGACTTCAAGACGATCCCACAAATGATGCTCATTCCCTTATAAGTCCATTTTTCAAAAAGTTACTGACCAAATTTTGAGCCAAGAATTTTTCACCAAAATCGGTTTAAATCGACACTGGACGTCTTTCTTGATGAATTTTCTTGATAGATGGACACTTACCAGTTCAAGGAACCACCTAAACACTAAATTAGAGCTAAAAAATTGTTTCAACTGAGCTCAAATTTTCCAATGCTATAGCCTTTGAAAAATTTTGCTGGAAAAAATGAAAGTCCGAATCTCGCAGCGAGTGAGGTATATTTGGAAAGAGGACTTCAAGACGATCCCACAAATGATGCTCATTCCCTTATAAGTCCATTTTTCAAAAAGTTACTGACCAAATTTTGAGCCAAGAATTTTTCACCAAAATCGGTTTAAATCGACACTGGACGTCTTTCTTGATGAATTTTCTTGATAGATGGACACTTACCAGTTCAAGGAACCACCTAAACACTAAATTAGAGCTAAAAAATTGTTTCAACTGAGCTCAAATTTTCCAATGCTATAGCCTTTGAAAAATTTTGCTGGAAAAAATGAAAGTCCGAATCTCGCAGCGAGTGAGGTATATTTGGAAAGAGGACTTCAAGACGATCCCACAAATGATGCTCATTCCCTTATAAGTCCATTTTTCAAAAAGTTACTGACCAAATTTTGAGCCAAGAATTTTTCACCAAAATCGGTTTAAATCGACACTGGACGTCTTTCTTGATGAATTTTCTTGATAGATGGACACTTACCAGTTCAAGGAACCACCTAAACACTAAATTAGAGCTAAAAAATTGTTTCAACTGAGCTCAAATTTTCCAATGCTATAGCCTTTGAAAAATTTTGCTGAAAAAAATGAAAGTCCGAATCTCGCAGCGAGTGAGGTATATTTGGAAAGAGGACTTCAAGACGATCCCACAAATGATGCTCATTCCCTTATAAGTCCATTTTTCAAAAAGTTACTGACCAAATTTTGAGCCAAGAATTTTTCACCAAAATCGGTTTAAATCGACACTGGACGTCTTTCTTGATGAATTTTCTTGATAGATGGACACTTACCAGTTCAAGGAACCACCTAAACACTAAATTAGAGCTAAAAAATTGTTTCAACTGAGCTCAAATTTTCCAATGCTATAGCCTTTGAAAAATTTTGCTGGAAAAAATGAAAGTCCGAATCTCGCAGCGAGTGAGGTATATTTGGAAAGAGGACTTCAAGACGATCCCACAAATGATGCTCATTCCCTTATAAGTCCATTTTTCAAAAAGTTACTGACCAAATTTTGAGCCAAGAATTTTTCACCAAAATCGGTTTAAATCGACACTGGACGTCTTTCTTGATGAATTTTCTTGATAGATGGACACTTACCAATTCAAGGAACCACCTAAACACTAAATTAGAGCAAAAAAATTGTTTCAACTGAGCTCAAATTTTCCAATGCTATAGCCTTTGAAAAATTTTGCTGGAAAAAATGAAAGTCCGAATCTCGCAGCGAGTGAGGTATATTTGGAAAGAGGACTTCAAGACGATCCCACAAATGATGCTCATTCCCTTATAAGTCCATTTTTCAAAAAGTTACTGACCAAATTTTGAGCCAAGAATTTTTCACCAAAATCGGTTTAAATCGACACTGGACGTCTTTCTTGATGAATTTTCTTGATAGATGGACACTTACCAATTCAAGGAACCACCTAAACACTAAATTAGAGCTAAAAAATTGTTTCAACTGAGCTCAAATTTTCCAATGCTATAGCCTTTGAAAAATTTTGCTGAAAAAAATGAAAGTCCGAATCTCGCAGCGAGTGAGGTATATTTGGAAAGAGGACTTCAAGACGATCCCACAAATGATGCTCATTCCCTTATAAGTCCATTTTTCAAAAAGTAACTGACCAAATTTTGAGCCAAGAATTTTTCACCAAAATCGGTTTAAATCGACACTGGACGTCTTTCTTGATGAATTTTCTTGATAGATGGACACTTACCAGTTCAAGGAACCACCTAAACACTAAATTAGAGCTAAAAAATTGTTTCAACTGAGCTCAAATTTTCCAATGCTATAGCCTTTGAAAAATTTTGCTGGAAAAAATGAAAGTCCGAATCTCGCAGCGAGTGAGGTATATTTGGAAAGAGGACTTCAAGACGATCCCACAAATGATGCTCATTCCCTTATAAGTCCATTTTTCAAAAAGTTACTGACCAAATTTTGAGCCAAGAATTTTTCACCAAAATCGGTTTAAATCAACACTGGACGTCTTTCTTGATGAATTTTCTTGATAGATGGACACTTACCAGTTCAAGGAACCACCTAAACACTAAATTAGAGCTAAAAAATTGTTTCAACTGAGCTCAAATTTTCCAATGCTATAGCCTTTGAAAAATTTTGCTGGAAAAAATGAAAGTCCGAATCTCGCAGCGAGTGAGGTATATTTGGAAAGAGGACTTCAAGACGATCCCACAAATGATGCTCATTCCCTTTTAAGTCCATTTTTCAAAAAGTTACTGACCAAATTTTGAGCCAAGAATTTTTCACCAAAATCGGTTTAAATCGACACTGGACGTCTTTCTTGATGAATTTTCTTGATAGATGGACACTTACCAATTCAAGGAACCACCTAAACACTAAATTAGAGCAAAAAAATTGTTTCAACTGAGCTCAAATTTTCCAATGCTATAGCCTTTGAAAAATTTTGCTGGAAAAAATGAAAGTCCGAATCTCGCAGCGAGTGAGGTATATTTGGAAAGAGGACTTCAAGACGATCCCACAAATGATGCTCATTCCCTTATAAGTCCATTTTTCAAAAAGTTACTGACCAAATTTTGAGCCAAGAATTTTTCACCAAAATCGGTTTAAATCGACACTGGACGTCTTTCTTGATGAATTTTCTTGATAGATGGACACTTACCAGTTCAAGGAACCACCTAAACACTAAATTAGAGCTAAAAAATTGTTTCAACTGAGCTCAAATTTTCCAATGCTATAGCCTTTGAAAAATTTTGCTGAAAAAAATGAAAGTCCGAATCTCGCAGCGAGTGAGGTATATTTGGAAAGAGGACTTCAAGACGATCCCACAAATGATGCTCATTCCCTTATAAGTCCATTTTTCAAAAAGTTACTGACCAAATTTTGAGCCAAGAATTTTTCACCAAAATCGGTTTAAATCGACACTGGACGTCTTTCTTGATGAATTTTCTTGATAGATGGACACTTACCAGTTCAAGGAACCACCTAAACACTAAATTAGAGCTAAAAAATTGTTTCAACTGAGCTCAAATTTTCCAATGCTATAGCCTTTGAAAAATTTTGCTGGAAAAAATGAAAGTCCGAATCTCGCAGCGAGTGAGGTATATTTGGAAAGAGGACTTCAAGACGATCCCACAAATGATGCTCATTCCCTTATAAGTCCATTTTTCAAAAAGTTACTGACCAAATTTTGAGCCAAGAATTTTTCACCAAAATCGGTTTAAATCGACACTGGACGTCTTTCTTGATGAATTTTCTTGATAGATGGACACTTACCAATTCAAGGAACCACCTAAACACTAAATTAGAGCAAAAAAATTGTTTCAACTGAGCTCAAATTTTCCAATGCTATAGCCTTTGAAAAATTTTGCTGGAAAAAATGAAAGTCCGAATCTCGCAGCGAGTGAGGTATATTTGGAAAGAGGACTTCAAGACGATCCCACAAATGATGCTCATTCCCTTATAAGTCCATTTTTCAAAAAGTTACTGACCAAATTTTGAGCCAAGAATTTTTCACCAAAATCGGTTTAAATCGACACTGGACGTCTTTCTTGATGAATTTTCTTGATAGATGGACACTTACCAATTCAAGGAACCACCTAAACACTAAATTAGAGCTAAAAAATTGTTTCAACTGAGCTCAAATTTTCCAATGCTATAGCCTTTGAAAAATTTTGCTGAAAAAAATGAAAGTCCGAATCTCGCAGCGAGTGAGGTATATTTGGAAAGAGGACTTCAAGACGATCCCACAAATGATGCTCATTCCCTTATAAGTCCATTTTTCAAAAAGTAACTGACCAAATTTTGAGCCAAGAATTTTTCACCAAAATCGGTTTAAATCGACACTGGACGTCTTTCTTGATGAATTTTCTTGATAGATGGACACTTACCAGTTCAAGGAACCACCTAAACACTAAATTAGAGCTAAAAAATTGTTTCAACTGAGCTCAAATTTTCCAATGCTATAGCCTTTGAAAAATTTTGCTGGAAAAAATGAAAGTCCGAATCTCGCAGCGAGTGAGGTATATTTGGAAAGAGGACTTCAAGACGATCCCACAAATGATGCTCATTCCCTTATAAGTCCATTTTTCAAAAAGTTACTGACCAAATTTTGAGCCAAGAATTTTTCACCAAAATCGGTTTAAATCAACACTGGACGTCTTTCTTGATGAATTTTCTTGATAGATGGACACTTACCAGTTCAAGGAACCACCTAAACACTAAATTAGAGCTAAAAAATTGTTTCAACTGAGCTCAAATTTTCCAATGCTATAGCCTTTGAAAAATTTTGCTGGAAAAAATGAAAGTCCGAATCTCGCAGCGAGTGAGGTATATTTGGAAAGAGGACTTCAAGACGATCCCACAAATGATGCTCATTCCCTTTTAAGTCCATTTTTCAAAAAGTTACTGACCAAATTTTCCAATGCTATAGCCTTTGAAAAATTTTGCTGAAAAAAATGAAAGTCCGAATCTCGCAGCGAGTGAGGTATATTTGGAAAGAGGACTTCAAGACGATCCCACAAATGATGCTCATTCCCTTATAAGTCCATTTTTCAAAAAGTTACTGACCAAATTTTGAGCCAAGAATTTTTCACCAAAATCGGTTTAAATCGACACTGGACGTCTTTCTTGATGAATTTTCTTGATAGATGGACACTTACCAATTCAAGGAACCACCTAAACACTAAATTAGAGCAAAAAAATTGTTTCAACTGAGCTCAAATTTTCCAATGCTATAGCCTTTGAAAAATTTTGCTGGAAAAAATGAAAGTCCGAATCTCGCAGCGAGTGAGGTATATTTGGAAAGAGGACTTCAAGACGATCCCACAAATGATGCTCATTCCCTTATAAGTCCATTTTTCAAAAAGTTACTGACCAAATTTTGAGCCAAGAATTTTTCACCAAAATCGGTTTAAATCGACACTGGACGACTTTCTTGATGAATTTTCTTGATAGATGGACACTTACCAGTTCAAGGAACCACCTAAACACTAAATTAGAGCTAAAAAATTGTTTCAACTGAGCTCAAATTTTCCAATGCTATAGCCTTTGAAAAATTTTGCTGGAAAAAATGAAAGTCCGAATCTCGCAGCGAGTGAGGTATATTTGGAAAGAGGACTTCAAGACGATCCCACAAATGATGCTCATTCCCTTATAAGTCCATTTTTCAAAAAGTTACTGACCAAATTTTGAGCCAAGAATTTTTCACCAAAATCGGTTTAAATCGACACTGGACGTCTTTCTTGATGAATTTTCTTGATAGATGGACACTTACCAATTCAAGGAACCACCTAAACACTAAATTAGAGCAAAAAAATTGTTTCAACTGAGCTCAAATTTTCCAATGCTATAGCCTTTGAAAAATTTTGCTGGAAAAAATGAAAGTCCGAATCTCGCAGCGAGTGAGGTATATTTGGAAAGAGGACTTCAAGACGATCCCACAAATGATGCTCATTCCCTTATAAGTCCATTTTTCAAAAAGTTACTGACCAAATTTTGAGCCAAGAATTTTTCACCAAAATCGGTTTAAATCGACACTGGACGTCTTTCTTGATGAATTTTCTTGATAGATGGACACTTACCAGTTCAAGGAACCACCTAAACACTAAATTAGAGCTAAAAAATTGTTTCAACTGAGCTCAAATTTTCCAATGCTATAGCCTTTGAAAAATTTTGCTGGAAAAAATGAAAGTCCGAATCTCGCAGCGAGTGAGGTATATTTGGAAAGAGGACTTCAAGACGATCCCACAAATGATGCTCATTCCCTTATAAGTCCATTTTTCAAAAAGTTACTGACCAAATTTTGAGCCAAGAATTTTTCACCAAAATCGGTTTAAATCGACACTGGACGTCTTTCTTGATGAATTTTCTTGATAGATGGACACTTACCAATTCAAGGAACCACCTAAACACTAAATTAGAGCAAAAAAATTGTTTCAACTGAGCTCAAATTTTCCAATGCAGCCTTTGAAAAATTTTGCTGAAAAAAATGAAAGTCCGAATCTCGCAGCGAGTGAGGTATATTTGGAAAGAGGACTTCAAGACGATCCCACAAATGATGCTCATTCCCTTATAAGTCCATTTTTCAAAAAGTTACTGACCAAATTTTGAGCCAAGAATTTTTCACCAAAATCGGTTTAAATCGACACTGGACGTCTTTCTTGATGAATTTTCTTGATAGATGGACACTTACCAATTCAAGGAACCACCTTAACACTAAATTAGAGCAAAAAAATTGTTTCAACTGAGCTCAAATTTTCCAATGCTATAGCCTTTGAAAAATTTTGCTGAAAAAAATGAAAGTCCGAATCTCGCAGCGAGTGAGGTATATTTGGAAAGAGGACTTCAAGACGATCCCACAAATGATGCTCATTCCCTTATAAGTCCATTTTTCAAAAAGTTACTGACCAAATTTTGAGCCAAGAATTTTTCACCAAAATCGGTTTAAATCGACACTGGACGTCTTTCTTGATGAATTTTCTTGATAGATGGACACTTACCAGTTCAAGGAACCACGTAAACACTAAATTAGAGCTAAAAAATTATTTCAACTGAGCTCAAATTTTCCAATGCTATAGCCTTTGAAAAATTTTGCTGAAAAAAATGAAAGTCCGAATCTCGCAGCGAGTGAGGTATATTTGGAAAGAGGACTTCAAGACGATCCCACAAATGATGCTCATTCCCTTATAAGTCCATTTTTCAAAAAGTTACTGACCAAATTTTGAGCCGAGATTTTTCCACCAAAATTGGAACGGAACGGAACTACAACGGGGCCATCTATTGGAAGTAATGAAAAGCTTCAATTGACGATTCTAGGGTCCTACCCAACGAGATACCTAGTTAGAACACCACCCACTAGATGGCCTATTTTAGGCAACCCGTCTAACGTAATATTGTATCATGGGTTGCCTACCCTACTGAAATCGAGGGGCATTTTCCTTTTTTTTTCTCACCGAAATCTAAGCATTTAGCATCTATTCGGAAATTTTCTACACCCCTTTTCGATCAAATATGTAGCATGTCAATATTCCTATCCAATGCTACGATATGTTATAACGGTAAAACTTCGAGAGAATCTAAAATTTCCCAATGGGGGTATAGCTCAGTGGTAGAGCATTCGACTGCAGATCGAGAGGTCCCCGGTTCAAACCCGGGTGCCCCCTTATATTTTTTTTATTTTTTTAGTAATAGCTCTTGTTTTTTTTTGTGTGGAAGAACAATAATGTTCTCTAGACCCATTTGAGGATTATAAATAAAACAAAAAAAATCAATTATTTGCATTTATTGATTCTAAAAAATACAAGATCAACTCAATATCAATAAAATATACAATATAGGTGTAAAAAATCACAATTATCCACAACTCATATTTCAATCTTATCGAATTCTCTCGCGTACAAAATTTTCGAGGATGTCTTCACCGGCGTCTCCTCGTAGAAATCGAAATTCGAAGCGTCCCCAGCCCCCTGCACCGAAGGAACGAACGGCGGCGAGATCTTCTTCTGAAGGAGCGCGTCCCATCCGAAACCCTTGAAGAAATTGTGGGCCTTCACGTCTCTGGACCCGTCCTTCAGCAACCCAAACCTGCAAAAGAGAATGCCGTGATATATTATCTGAGGAATCGAAGCGTTTCTTGCCTTCAGCATTCGTCGAACGGAATTTTTCCATACAGGACGTTCCGATACATACCAGCAGGACTCGAACATTCGATAGAAAAACTCTTTTTCTGATGTTGAATTTCCTTAGGAAAATTATTTCTTCTATCGAAATTTCAGTCCTGCTGGTACAAAGTGGACCTCCTGTATGTACGAAGCGGAAAGAAACAACGATGTTTCTGGGGGTAAAATCAATTTCCATCGAAAGAAACGCCCCCGGACCTGGCGTCTATCTTGGCAAATTCTGCAGCGAAGAGATTCTTCGAAGATTTTTTCATGGGCACCTCAGTAAACCTGTCAAAGTTCGTAGTGTCTTCCGGGTCCGCTATACTGACGATATAAGGCGCAGGCATCGTTTTATAATAAATCGTGTCCCAAACGACGTCTTTGAAGAAAACATGCTGCTTCACATCTTTGGCGCCATCTTTTAAAACGCCAAATCTGGAAAAAGACGATCGAGGAAATGCAATTTTGAAGGGGACGCGCTGTAAAGTCGATTAGAGAATTGAGTTGATTCTAGATCAAGCTCCGACCACCGGTGATACACACAACCAAACTTATATGGAATCACCCAGTATTAAGATGAAATATTATTTTGATATCTTTTTCGTTATAGAAGCAAATAAAAAGTGCATGTGTTTATTCACAAAAACAGTTAGGTTCATAAGCACTTGATAAGATTTGGCTTTGCAGTGTCGATTTTACCATTTCGTTCGAACGTCGCAGTGAATTTATATTTTGTTTTTTTGCGAAGTTTTAAAAAAAATGCCTTATGTGGGGTTATCGGAAGTCCAGAGAGGAAGAATTATTACTATGGCAGAACAAGGTATGTCACAAAGACAGATTGCAAGAACGGTGGGGGTTACACACAAGGGGTTGTTTCAAAAACCTATGCAAGGTTTCTGGAGTTAGGAACCCTGAAGAATAGGCCGAGAAGAAGTCGTTGGAAGAGTAACTACAGAAAGGCAGGATCGCTTTTTAGCCCAAACAGCAAGAAGAAATCCCGCAGTATCTCATTCAGAGCTTCAAAGGCAATTTTTGCAAGCTACAGGTGTTAGTGTTTCTGTCGAAACTATCAGAAAAAGACTTCGCGCTCGGGAATTATTCAAGAGAAGAGCGTTAAGAATTCCAGAACTATCAAGGCAAAATAAAGTTGACCGTTTTAATTGGTGTTTAGAGCATGAAAATTGGACTATTGAAGATTGGAAAAATGTCTTATTTTCGGATGAGACCAGAATTGGCCTACGATCAGACGACCGGCGTGTTCGCATTTTAAGAGGTAGAGGAAGGCAAGCTAGGCTCCAAGCTGCAAGACCGATCCCTAAATACAAAGGAGGTACTGTAATGTTTTGGGGCGGAATTATGTTTGGTGAGAAAACTCCTTTAATTCCCATTAGACAATCTCTGACAGGGCCTAGGTATGTTGATCTAGTGCTACAACCTGTAGTGAGGCTCTGGCGAGGTGCTTTTGGAGATTATTTCCTATTTATGCAGGATAATGCACCTCCACATACCAGCAGAGTTGCAAAAACTTTTTTCGAAACAGAAGGTGTGACTGTTTTAGAGTGGCCTTCTTGTTCACCGGACCTTAATCCTATCGAGCACTTGTGGGATAGGATCAAAAGAAAAATTAGAGCTCGTCAAAATAATCCTGGTAACGCAGAGCAACTTATACAAGCGGCTTTAGAGGAATGGTAAAATGTTACAGAAGAAGAAATTAACAACTTAATAGAAAGCATGCCTCGTCGAATTCAAGCTTGTATCAATGTCAGGGGTGGTAATACTGATTTGTTAAAATCGTTTTATTTGTTGTTCAATTCTCAGTTACATAAAAATTATTTTTAGAGAAATTTACACTTTTAATTTTCTGTTCTATTATAAAAATAATCTTTTAATAATTTATATTATTTTTGTAATAAACTTGTTTTGGAAAAACTGCTCTTCACTTTTCAGCGACTTTTTTTAATTAAAATTCGTTTTTTCAAAATAATAGGGTGATTCCATATAAGTTTGGTTGTGTGTATAGTGTATGCTTTGTGATACCCACGTCAAGGTCAAAGTTGTATAAACTCACGATTGCTATTTTTTCAAGCAGGAGATAAATTACACATAGGTAATAAAAGTTCTGTCAAATGTCATCTGTCAACTGTCAATAGTCATCTGTCAAATGTCATCTGTCAAATGTCATCTGTCAAATGTCATCTGTCAAACGTCATCTGTCAACTGTCATCTTTTCCATGGATATGAGCTGTCACACAAAACAGAAATCCAAAAATAATATGCCAATTACTAATTATGAGCAATTTTGAATTCAGTTATTTCCGCAAATATATTTATTACCCAAACATAAATCGAAAGCATTCCAGAAATATAGAGAAAAGATGAAAATGGACAACCCACGATTGATACGTCACAATCCGATTTACTTGACATTCCGGTAAAAATTCACTGTTCCACCAACTTGAGATCTTCACCCGCTTTTTGATCTGATAACTTGACGACTACGCTACAGTGTCTAGATAAGAGCCATTAACTGTAGCGACACCTAGTGGCCTTATCCAAAAGGAGGAAAAGCATTTCCTACATAAGCAAATTTTTCATCGAATTTTTCAGAGTTTTAATGTATTTTATAATAACCAGGCCGTAGACGAATCCATAAATGAAGAATCATAACAAACAGTCCATCCGATCTCGAGTTATAACTGGTGTAACCAACAACTTTGTTTTATATATATATATAGAAACCCCACCTTTTGGTTCTGTCCACCTGAAGAATGTTCTGGATGAGATCCTTCAGACTCTTGGAAAAATGGTTGGCAGCGATGTATTTTCCAGCAACGATCTTCTCGTAGATCTTCATGGGGTCCCGGGCGTAGAATGGGGGATAACCGGCGGCCATCTCGAAGATTAAAATGCCCAACGCCCACCAGTCCACCGACTTGTTGTATCCTTGACTGAGTATTATTTCTGGGGCCAAATATTCCGGAGTTCCTTGAAAGACAATACTTTTATCGATGAAGATGATCAAATTTCGAATTCTCACCACAAAGAGTGTAGGTCCTCTGGTCGTCGACCTTCTTACAAAAACCGTAATCGGTCAGCTTCAGGTACCCGATGCAATCGATCAGGATGTTCTCAGGCTTCAAGTCCCTATAAATAATGCCTAAAAAATGGATGTATTCGAACGCTAAGATAACTTGGGCCGCGTAAAACCGAGTCAATTCCTCCGAGAACCTCTTCTGCTGCCTCAAATGCGAAAACATCTCGCCCCCGTTCACGAAAGGCATGACCAGGCACAGATAAACGTTATCCTTAAAAAAATACTCGAGTTTGATCAGAAACGGAAAGTCGAAAGAGTCCATGGTGCGAATTTCCGAGATGGTGTGCTTGACCTGCTTCGTCTTGACGACGTGCGCTTTTTCCAGCATTTTCAAGGCGAAGGGGCTGTCGTCCTTTTTCAGCTTCACCAGCATGACTCTGCCGAAGGAGCCGGTGCCCAGCGTTTGAACGATTTTGAAATCGTCCAGTTTTCCTCTTTCGGCGAACGGTTGCTTCCATCTCTCGTCGAATTTCCGCTTCGCGCCGATTAAAAGTGCCTGGAAATTCGTGAAATGCGTGGTATTCGGGTCCATAACATGATAGGAATATAAATTTCAAAATGACATCGCCGGGTGAAGTGACGTTTGAAGGATTAGAGTTGATGTTCTATGGTTTCAAAGCCATGAAAATAAAAAGATCGAATAATAGTGTTGGAAGATTTACTTACCATGACAAATATAGCAGGGGAGATTATGTAAAATACCATCTGGTCAATATTCATATAATATTCAAAAAGCGTAAACAATTCAATAAAAATAAAAATAGACGAAACTGCGAATCATATAAAAATAACATCGATACTTTGATAATGTGGGGTAATGCACAAAATTACGAATATTATTATACGTTTCCCCTAAGTGATTCGATTTTTTGGCAAACGACCTCTTTCAGGTGAGGATTCTCGATCAGTATCACTTTGCCATTTTCACTGGAACCAAACATACCGAGCTTCTTCTTCTTTTCCGTAATTGGAATCATGACCCCCTTTGCCACAACCTTAGCCGGATGCGTTAGTTCGAGCCAGGTGAACGACCAATCCACCTGAAAAAAATTCCTTTTTATGCAAACTCCTAAACTTTTAAAATTCGTATCGTCTTTCGTGGACAGCTACGGTCATGAAACTTCAGCCTAATACAGAGCCATTGTAGCTCTTTGGAAAAAACATAACACTTCTAAGCCCGGGGAGATTCGATTGAACGTGAAAAAATGAAATGTGGAAAAAAATATTTTATTTATGCAAATTCCCAAACTTTTAAAGTTCGTATCGTCTTTCGTTGACCAGCTACCGTCATAAAACTTCAGCCTGATACAGAGCCATTGTTGCTCTTTGGAAAAAACACTTAGAGCCCAGGGAGATCCGATTGGACGTAAAAAAATGGAATGTGGAAAAAAATATTTCATTTATGCAAATTCCTAAACTTTTGAAATTCGTTTCGTCTTTCGTGGATTAGCTACGGTCATGAAACTTCAGCCTGATACAGAGCCATTGTTGCTCTTTGGAAAAAACATAACACTCAGAGCCCGTGGAAATCCGATTGGACGTGAAAAAATTGAATGTCGAAAAAAATATTTCATTTATGCAAATTCCTAAACTTTTAAAATTCGTATCGTCTTTCGTGGACCAGCTACGGTCATGAAACTTCAGCCTAATACAGAGCCATTGTTGCTCTTTGAAAAAAAAATAACACTTAGAGCCCGGGGAAATCCAATTGGACGTAAAAAAATTAGATGCGGAATAAAATATTTTATTTATGCAAATTCATAAACTTTGAAAATTCGTATCGTCTTTCGTGGACCAGCTACGGTCATGAAACTTCAGCCTAATACAGAGCCATTGTTGCTCTTTGGAAAAAACAAAACACTCAGAGCCCGGGGAGATCCGATTGGACGTAAAAAAATTAAATGCGGAAAAAAATATTTTATTTATGCAAATTCCCAAACTTTTAAAATTCGTATCGTCTTTCGTGGACCAGCTACGGTCATGAAACTTCAGCCTAATACAGAGCCATTGTTGCTCTTTGGAAAAAACAAAACACTCAGAGCACGGGGAGATCCGATTGGACGTAAAAAAATTAAATGCGGAAAAAAATATTTTATTTATGCAAATTCCTAAACTTTTAAAATTCGTATCGTCTTTCGTGGACCAGCTACGGTCATGAAACTTCAGCATAATACAGAGCCATTGTTGCTCTTTGAAAAAAAAATAACACTTAGAGCCCGGGGAAATCCAATTGGACGTAAAAAAATTAGATGCGGAATAAAATATTTTATTTATGCAAATTCATAAACTTTGAAAATTCGTATCGTCTTTCGTGGACCAGCTACGGTCATGAAACTTCAGCCTAATACAGAGCCATTGTTGCTCTTTGGAAAAAACAAAACACTCAGAGCCCGGGGAGATCCGATTGGACGTAAAAAAATTAAATGCGGAAAAAAATATTTTATTTATGCAAATTCCCAAACTTTTAAAATTCGTATCGTCTTTCGTGGACCAGCTACGGTCATGAAACTTCAGCCTAATACAGAGCCATTGTTGCTCTTTGGAAAAAACAAAACACTCAGAGCCCGAGGAGATCCGATTGGACGTAAAAAAATTAAATGTGGAAAAAAATATTTTTTTATGCAAATTCCTAAACTTTTAAAATTCGTATCGTCTTTCGTGGACCAGCTACGGTCATGAAACTTCAGCATAATACAGAGCCATTGTTGCTCTTTGGAAAAAACAAAACACTCAGAGCCCGAGGAGATCCGATTGGACGTAAAAAAATTAAATGTGGAAAAAAATATTTTTTTATGCAAATTCCTAAACTTTTAAAATTCGTATCGTCTTTCGTGGACCAGCTACGGTCATGAAACTTCAGCATAATACAGAGCCATTGTTGCTCTTTGGAAAAAACAAAACACTCAGAGCCCGAGGAGATCCGATTGGACGTAAAAAAATTAAATGTGGAAAAAAATATTTTTTTATGCAAATTCCTAAACTTTTAAAATTCGTATCGTCTTTCGTGGACCAGCTACGGTCATGAAACTTCAGCCTAATACAGAGCCATTGTTGCTCTTTGGAAAAAACAAAACACTCAGAGCCCGAGGAGATCCGATTGGACGTAAAAAAATTAAATGTGGAAAAAAATATTTTTTTATGCAAATTCCTAAACTTTTAAAATTCGTATCGTCTTTCGTGGACCAGCTACGGTCATGAAACTTCAGCATAATACAGAGCCATTGTTGCTCTTTGGAAAAAACATAACAGTTTAAGCCTGGGTGAATCCGATTGGACGAAAAAAAACTAAATGTAGAAAAAAATTCGCACACTCACCTGCCATCCACCGAATATCTCGTTGTGTACGACGTAAGCCAACCTCTGGTCGGTCAACACCAACGCCTCCTTCTTGTCCACGAAATGATGGAAGACGTACGTATCCGTCTTAGCATACTTTCCTTTGTCCACGTCGATCAGAAGCTTATAACCTTCAGCTTCCTGCTTGTTGTAAGGCTTGATCAGACCGTCCGCTTGTATGAATCTCGGAGGCCTTAACCTCGCTGCTTCTTCGCCCATATCCGTAGCTCTGGAAGAGATATGACGTCAATTTTTATCCGCATTCTATCGATAATCGAAAACTTCAACATTACGATAATTAAAGAGTGAAAAATCACCTTTTAACTGCGTCTAAGGAACCGCTGGCGAAATCAATGACTCCTGAGGTTGGCCTGGCTATCAGGCCCACAGCACCTTTACCGAGACCTTTGAAGAAGCCGCCGAATCCTTCTTCCTTAGCCCCAGAAATGGGTTTGGTGACAACGCCTGTAACACCGTCGAAAACGCCCTGGAAACCAACAAAAAATGGATTGGACGATCATGGTTCTTGCTTGCTGCATTGCAAAACTTCACGACGAGTAGTACTTCGCTGTAGAAAAGAAGTTAACCTACCATAACCAGACCTTTTCCTCCTCTGGCAAAACCTTCTTGGATACTCGTAGGCTTCTTGCTGATCTGGTCCCTCCTCTTTCTCTGGTACTCGTCGTCAAACGTCAAAGCTGCCACGCCCTTACCCATAGCCCCTGTGATTCTCGAAACTGCACCAGCAGCTCCCCCTACAGTATGGCCGAATAAACTCCTCACGCCCAGGGCTATACCTTCGGCGAACTCCCCAGGACCTTGGATGGCTCCCTAAGATAGAATATTGCCTCAATTTCGATACTTAAGACTAGAAATAGTCGAGTTATCACCTGGAACGGTTCGTAAAATAGATCTTCAACACCCTTCGTTATGCCTAAGACGAGACCGTATGGGTTGCCAAGGACGTCTAGGCCGAGGACCAGGACGTAGAGCTGTTTCAGCAACTGGCCCACGTAATGCTTAGAAGCCTCGTTTATCAGTTGTTTTTGGGTTAGGAAGGTGTACTCCCTCTCGAAGAAAGCTAACCTTCAAACAAAATAAATTCGTCAGCTTGACGCCAACAGAAGATCAGGAACATGAAGGGTAATCAATGCTCTACTTTACGAGAGAATTTTATTACTGTTGCTTGCCCACAAACACAGTTACAAATTTTCGAAGTTGGAGAATTGAACAAAAAAACGGTTTTTCCCATATAAAATTTTTTTCTCCTGATCTCAGCACCGCAGGCTCTTCTAGTATTTTTTTTTTCTGAAGGGTAATCTATGCTCTACTTTACGAAATAATTTCATCACTGTTGCTTGCCCACAGATACAGTTACAAATTTTTGAAGTTCGAGAATTGAACAAAAAAAATTTTTTTAGATTTATTTTTGTTTCTCCTGATCTTAGCACCGCAGGCTCCTGTAGTATTTTTTTTCTGAAGGGTAATCAATACCCTACTTTACGCAATTATTTCATCACTGTTGCTTGCCCACAGATACAGTTACGAATTTTCGAAGTTGGAGAATTGAACAAAAAAACGGTTTTTCCCATATAAAATTTTTTTCTCCTGATCTCAGCACCGCAGGCTCTTCTAGTATTTTTTTTTCTGAAGGGTAATCAATGCTCTACTTTACGAAATAATTTCATCACTGTTGCTTGCCCACAGATACAGTTACAAATTTTTGAAGTTCGGGAGTTGAACTAAAAAAAGTCTTTTTTCTAGATTCAATTTTTTTTCTCCTGATCTCAGCACCGCAGGCTCCTCTAGTATTTTTTTTTCTGAAGGGTAATCAATGCTCTACTTTACGAGAGAATTTCATTACTGTTGCTTGCCCACAGACACAGTTACAAATTTTTGAAGTTCGAGAACTGAACAAAAAAAGTTTTTTTTCTAGATTTAATTTTTTTTCTCCAGATCTCAGCACCGCAGGCTCCTCTAGTATTTTTTTTTCTGAAGGGTAATCAATGCTACACTTAACGAAATAATTTCATCACTGTTGCTTGCCCACAGACACAGTTACAAATTTTTGAAGTTCGAGAACTGAACAAAAAAAGTTTTTTTTTCTAGATTTATTTTTTTTTCTCCTGATCTTAGCACCGCAGGCTCCTGTAGTATTTTTTTTCTGAAGGGTAATCAATACTCTACTTTACGCAATTATTTCATCACTGTTGCTTGCCCACAGATACAGTTACGAATTTTCGAAGTTGGAGAATTGAACAAAAAAACGGTTTTCCCCATATAAAATTTTTTTCTCCTGATCTCAGCACCGCAGGCTCCTCTAGTATTTTTTTTCTGAAGGGTAATCAATGCTCTACTTCACGAGAGAATTTCATCACAGTTGCTTGCCCACAGATACAGTTACAAATTTTTGAAGTTCGAGAATTGAACAAAAAAATTTTTTTTTAGATTTATTTTTTTTCTCCTGATCTTAGCACCGCAGGCTCTTCTAGTATTTTTTTTCTGAAGTGTAATCAATACTCTACTTTACGCAATAATTTCATCACTGTTGCTTGCCCACAGATACAGTTACGAATTTTCGAAGTTGGAGAATTGAACAAAAAAACGGTTTTCCCCATATAAAATTTTTTTCTCCTGATCTCAGCACCACAGGCTCCTCTAGGAATTTTTTTTCTGAAGGGTAATCCATGCTCTACTTCACGAGAGAATTTCATCACAGTTGCTTGCCCACAGATACAGTTACAAATTTTTGAAGTTCGAGAGATGAACTAAAAAAAGTTTTTTCCCTAGATTTATTTTTTTTCTCCTGATCTTAGCACCGCAGGCTCCTCTAGTATTTTTTTTCTGAAGGGTAATCAATGCTCTACTTCACGAGAGAATTTCATCACAGTTGCTTGCCCACAGATACAGTTACAAATTTTTGAAGTTCGAGAATTGAACAAAAAAATTTTTTTTTAGATTTATTTTTTTTCTCCTGATCTTAGCACCGCAGGCTATTCTAGTATTTTTTTTTCTGAAGGGTAATCAATACTCTACTTTACGCAATAATTTCATCACTGTTGCTTGCCCACAGATACAGTTACGAATTTTCGAAGTTGGAGAATTGAACAAAAAAATGGTTTTCCCCATATAAAATTTTTTCTCCTGATCTCAGCACCGCAGGCTCCTCTAGGAATTTTTTTTCTGAAGGGTAATCAATGCTCTACTTCACGAGAGAATTTCATCACAGTTGCTTGCCCACAGATACAGTTACAAATTTTTGAAGTTCGAGAGATGAACTAAAAAAAGTTTTTTCCCTAGATTTATTTTTTTTCTCCTGATCTCAGCACCGCAGGCTCCTCTAGTATTTTTTTTCTGAAGGGTAATCAATGCTCTACTTCACGAGAGAATTTCATCACAGTTGCTTGCCCACAGATACAGTTACAAATTTTTGAAGTTCGAGAATTGAACAAAAAAATTTTTTTTTAGATTTATTTTTTTTTCTCCTGATCTTAGCACCGCAGGCTCTTCTAGTATTTTTTTTTTCTGAAGGGTAATCAATACTCTAGTTTACGCAATAATTTCATCACTGTTGCTCGCCCACAGAAACACTTACGAATTTTCGAAGTTGGAGAATTGAACAAAAAAACGGTTTTCCCCATATAAAATTTTTTTTCTCCTGATCTCAGCACCGCAGGCTCCTCTAGTATTTTTTTTTTCAGGGGTAATCAACGCACTATTTAAAAAAAAAAGTCTTAATGTCATGGCCAACCGGGATACTTTATAAAATTGAATGGAGTATACCTACAAATTGGACTAGTGCGATATCGACTGTTGGTACAACAGCGCAAAAGATCCTAAATTTATCTCGGATGTTTGTTGTATTTTTCTAATTTCCGCTTATTCAAATCTTCGTCGTTTCCTGGATCTTCCCAAACAAGAATACGAAGAATATCAATTTTAACCTAAAAAATCTCACTCACTTGAATATGACATCTTGCATGTCCGTCACGGTAACTCCGACGCTGCTCAAGATGACGTTTAGGAAATTTGACGTTTCCGTGGATTCACCCGCGCCCGCGCCCATCGAGAAGCTGACGTGTATCTTCAGCGGCGAGAAATGAAGGACGTCGTAGAAACTCTTCTGTTCCTGCTGCGCCTGCGTGGATACGTGGGTGTAGAGCTGCGTTTCCGCCACTTCCATGTCCTTGTCGAAGTAGTCTTTCTGAAAATTAGGAAACGATGGGATATTTCGATCCGGTTAGGTTTACGGACGCTCACTTCTTCTTGTTCGGTGTATTCTTTGGCTGCCACTATGCCCAACATGGCGTTTACGAAACCCATTTCGACCTTGACGTGGAATTCTTGGATGAGCACCTTGAAATATTTGAACTGTTTGACCTGGCTGTTCTTGATGAACATTTGGACTACGCTCATTTCCGCGAAAGGTCTGATTCCTGAAGATGAAAATGTTAACATTTATTTTATAAATGAGTTCAAGATATTTTCCTGAAACGATAGTAACTGAATATACAGGGTGAGTCTTTGACTTGTACATATATTTTAACTGTAGATTCCTCTCATCAAACGAAACACTTTTTTCCTCTACCATTTTTCAAAATTCGGTTTGGTTTCGAAGATACAGGTGTCGAAAATCCATGAAAAAAACACTTTTCTGTTTAAATCTTCGGAACCGTTATTTCGAATGAACTGAATTTTGGTTGCGTGTTTACTCCATTCATGGTGCTTATTCCTCAATCGAAACCTATTCAATATCTCTCCTAGTATAAAAGTTACAGGGTAGTCGACTCATCAATACACGCTAAAACACCATAAAACCACTTTAAAAAGATAAACGGTTCATATTTTCGAAAGAATCAATCATTTAAGAAACTGAAAGTATTCTTTTTTTTTTCAATAAAACGCGTCGTTTCCGAGTTATTTCCAATTTTACCCGGAGAAATTTGACGAAAAAATCATTAATTTCAAGAATAATCTGAATGCGTCTCCGAATTAAATATCATCGAATATTATTCCTCTCTGGTCTTTAAACGAGTTTACAATGTTGTCACAATATTTATCAACTTTGTCTAGATATTTTAATAATAACTAAAATCCCACAAATGAGGGAGATAAATTTGAACACCAAGGAGGATTTAACACGCACAGTTTCTATTGAAAATTCATATTGAAGTTAAATGTCGATGAAATACAAAATTCGGATATGAATGATGAATCTCGATACAAACTACTTATTACATTGAAATTAATGAAAAATAATACGATACCTGATAATCTGTGGCGACGTTTCTATCAAAACAATATCCTCTTGGAATTTTATAAACTCGACACGGCTAAAATTATATTAATTCACTTCACATAATAATCACATTAGAACAATAATTCACTGAATGTATTCAGAACTTCACATAAGTGTACAGTTTGTTCAGAGACTCTGGACTCTGGTTCGTTATTATTTATAGTTGGCCTCCATATAACCAACCATTCGGTTTTCGCTCTACGCATGCGTGGTAAAATTTAGCGGCAAACTCGATCTATGATGGAAACGGCAGAATTCATAGATATTTATACCACGGTACACAAGTGTATCGTGATTTATACTATGTTTCGTAACAAATCCTCAGCCTCAATGAAAATATCAGCAAGCTGACAACATCTTCTTGAAATTTCTGTGCAAACATTCACAGAATCGATACAAATTAGATTAGGTCAGGTTGTTTAATAATAAATTCTGATGATCTGAATGAAAAGTCTTTTTTCATGATAATGTTTGGGAATTCCGAGGAAAATATGAACAAGTTATTAGTGTTTACAAACTAATCTGCAGAAAAATCGAAGAAGGAACTTATTGTGGTGGGATAAATCTGGCTTTTCAGTTGCAGATATTATCCGAAGAAACTAACTGTTTTCGTTGAAATTATCGTGTTTACAACATTTTTATTCCAATAAGGTTAGTACTTGAGTATTCCCTAAATGTATAAACTCAATTTCTATCGAGAAATATGAACATTGCATCAATTCCAGAGAATCATATCAGACGCGTAGTCAGCCCAATTTTTTTTTCAAATGGCTATATCTTTTTAACAGAGCCGAATTCGGAAAAATGGAAAATGAAAAAAAGGTTTCTTTTGGCCTCATGAATCCACAGTTGAAATATATGTACAAGTCAAAGACCCACCTTGTATTCTTGCCCTGTTAAAAGCAACTAAGTTCCCGCTGTTTTTTCGATGGAAATGCAACATTGTTACGAATGAATCGTTCAGCCAATTAAAACTCACCTGTATTTAGAGCCAAACTCTTGGGCGGACTCACGGTGGCCAAAACCACGGGAAACAGGCTGTTCGGCAGCTGATTATCGATCTGCAAATGGTTCAGCTTGGCGTGCAGCTGCAACTGACTGCTGCTGCTCTTCTGCTGGAACCAAACGGCGGTCTGGAAACTCCTCTTGATCTTCCTCTTGTTCGGCTTGAACATCTGGCCGAGGACAAAGTCCACCTCCATTTTACCGCCTACATTGACTATCCCCTTTCTCGCTTCCGGATTCAGCAGGTGATCTTGATAAGACGCCTCGATCATGGCGCTCTCCTTGGTGGTCATGTGCTTGAACCTGTTGGAATTCAGTTTGCAGGTCTCCCAGATAACCCCGGAACTGGTGATGCCCATGTACATGACGTCTCTCTTCGCGATGTTGTCGATCAGCGAAAGACCCAGACCCTGGAGGGACACGGTCAATTCCTGGTCGATGGTCTCGAACTGTTTGGCCGACTGGACGTTTTCGGCCAAGTAACTGTCTTCGGTGAAGAGGAGGACTCTCTGCATGCCGTCCAAGAAAGACACCCAGTATATTTTGTAACTGGTCGATTTCGTGCCCACCGTGTATTCGCCGATCTCGTCTTTTCTCAGGTCGTTTTCCAGTTCTGCTTTGTTTCCGCCTTCCCATACCAAGATCCGAGGCCCGGACGGGTCTTCCCAAGTGTAGAGCATGGAGTGCTTTTTCTTCAATTTGCTAGAAACCGTCGCGAAGATTGGTGAGGGAATTTCGGAAGAGAAATGAATAAAGTGCGGTTAAAAGTGGAGGATATTGATGTTTGACCAAGATGCATGTTCCCCATACCATGTTCGTATTATTAAACCAACAGAAGTTTTATATCAAGTCATGTGAATTTTCAAAATTAATTATCGCATTTTTCATGTTTTTATTATTCCTGCTTTATCTACTTGAAAATTTAACATTTGATAACATTTCCCTTTAAAATTATTTTACCTTTTCGCAGCACAGGCGCCGACTCCATTCAAAAGCGATATAATTACCTTATTTTGGCAGATTGCTTCTCCCAGAAGTTCATGTCGTCTCTGGTATGGTTGACAATCAGAGCAGGTGCCATTCCGACACCATACGATGCTAGACTGATGTAAATACCTCCTTCCGTGATTTGAATATCAACATTCACTGCGCCGAACTGCGAGAGCAAAATGAAGAAGGCATTATTGGAGTCTTATTTCATTTATAGTTTAAGGACTGAACGAGAATAAATTCGCTATCACAAAAACGCTTATATCTTTTGAACCATTGGACCGATTTCGAAAATCAAACTCATTTTCGAATCATCTTCTAATTCTTATGAAAACTGTTTTTACAATAAAAAAACCAAAACTAAAGAAGAAGAAGAAAAGTTTATTTATGGCCATCGAACCAAAACTATTTTTTACAAAATTCATGGATTTTTCTGGAATTCTACCCATCATGCTTCTTATAGTGTTCTCAGTCACTTTCTGGGATGCTGTCTTCCACTTTTGCTTGAAGTCCGCTAATGTTTTCGTTGATTTCTTAGTCTTCTTCAATTCTCTTTTTACCAGGACCCGATATCTTTCGATTGGCCTGAATTCTGGGCAATTTGGTGGATTGGCCTCTTTGGGCACAAAAACCACCTCATTAGCTTCGTACCATTCCTTAGTGGCCTTGCTGTAGTGGCATGAAGCTAAATCTGGCCAAAAGATTGTTGTTAAATCGTGCTCATGTAAAAATGGTAAAAGTCGCTTCTTCAAGCATTCCTCGATGTATATCTTCGAGTCAACAGAGCATTGGCCAACGAAAAATTTGCTCCTTTTCCCACAAGTGCAAATTGCTTGCCAAACCAGGAATTTTTTAGGAAACTTTGCTTGTTTCTTCACGCGAAATTGTTCGTCAACATTTCCACGAGAATCTGCAGTATAAAATTCCTGATCAGGAAGTTGCGAGAAATCGGCCAAGGCATAGGTTTCGTCGTCCATCACGCAACAGGAAAAATTTTTCAAGAAATCTTTTTTTTATTTCTTTGCTCTCGATTTCGCTTCTTGATTCTTCACAGCGTTCCTGTCTGGCACTTTCTGCACTTTGTATGTTCTAAGCCCACAACTCGACTCGATATTCTGAACGGTTGACTGCGAACAACCCACTATTCGGGCCACTTTTCGTCCTGTAAGGTTAGGATTCTTCTGAACAAGCTATAATAAAAAAATCATTTTTTTAAACAAGCTTTTATAATAACAACACTCATTCGCCATTTTGAAGCCGCCATCTTGAATTCCTCAATTTTGAAAAATCGTAATTTCCTACCCAGAAAACCCCCAGATACCAATTTTGAACAGAATCTGATCATAATTACAAAACTCGTCCGCCATATTGTAGCCGCCATCTTGAATTTTTCAATTTTGACGGAAGAATCATCATTGTCGAACCCAAAAACCCCCAGATACTAATTTTGAATGGAATCGGATGATAATTACAAAACTCATCCGCCATTTTGAAGCCGCCATTTTGTTTTTTTCTATAAAAAATATTTCATGATGCATTGTCACCAGAACTATGTACACCTGCCAAATTTCAAATCAATCGGACGATTAGAAGTGTGTCATATTCAACTTGCAAGATTTGATTACAGACAGACACCGGGACAGGTGAAACTAAATAAAAGCTTGTAAAAAGGATGATGGCTTTCTTCACTTTTTTTGGGCTATGAAACCCCTTTTTCCTCCCGGTTCCTTCCTTGCGGTTAATTGTAAGATCTTCGTTGAAGCGCTTAACAACTCTTGATTCCGTTTCCAGACGAACGCGAGCCTCTTTTGCGATTCTTTTGAAGCTCCATTTTTGATTATTTTGAAAAAGTTTCACTATAAATTCTCGTGTTTTCACTTCGCTTAACATTCGCGACAGAGAATTGGAATATCTATCAAGTAAATGTTCCACATGCTTCTGACGTTCATAACAAAGCTAACCATGATCAAATTTTGATTTTTTCTCAATTGGTTCAAGAGATATAGGCGTTTTTGTGATAGCGAATTTATTCTCGTTCAGTCCTTATTGTAATGTATATGACTTCATACTCCATATACTTCTGTGAATTCGCTGTACGGAGTAATGAATAAACGAAGAAGTGTTTTCTTGAACATGTCAATCCCTATGAAAAGTTCCAATTCATCAACGCCACTTGGATGAGGATTTTTGAAAAAAGGTTATCTCGACTCACCTTATTATCTAACCTGAGTAAAGTAGTATGACTTTCGGTGTACAGGAACGGTTCCGACATTTCCTCGGTTCCGTGTATCCTAAGCCTTAACAGCTTATCGTCGTATTCGCTCACCGGCCATAAAGAAGCACAAGACTCGGGTTCCACCTTCAGCCAATGATCCGCCGGCCTTATGCTCTCTTGGAACTCCATAGCGAACGACGTGTTGTTAATTATCACGTAGTACGGGGTGAAAGTAACCTGTTTCGTCAGGCCGTTGTTGGTTAACTGATTCGTAACCCCGACCTGAAAATTTCAACCGTGAATTTGAACTCTTGCAGAGTGAAAACGTACCTGGTAGATCTGATCGTCGGTTTTGCAGACTAGAACGCCAGAAGACCCTGCGACGTCCAGGGAGAATTTATCGGACCACGCTCCGTCTCGAATTCGAACCGAAGCCTTTTTCTTGGAAAAGAAACTTTTGGCGTTGAACGAGAACAGAATCGGCTTCTGATAATCCGGTGGGTGGTGAATGATGCTCGTTATGTCGTCCGAGCTCTGAAACAGTAACGACACCTTGTGGCCTTATTCAAAAGGAGGAAAAGCATTTCCTACATAAGCAAATTTTTCATCGAATTTTTTAGAGTTTTAATGTATTTTATAATAACCAGGCCGTAGACGAATCCATAAATGAAGTTTCATAACAAACAGTCCATCCGATCTCGAGTTATAAATGGTGTAACCAACAACTCTGTTTTATATATATATATATATATATAGATTAAACAGCGTATACCTTGTAGGATAGCAGCATCCCAGACTTGTTCAGCATCCAGAAGGGACAGTAAAGTTCCAATTCTAAAGTTTCGTGTCTAGTTTTCCTATGGATACCTAAATTCAAACAAACTTTCGAGGAACTGTCGTAGCTCGTGAATGTCCACACGCTGAACTCGTCCATTTCCTCGGGTATCTCCTGCCTACAACTCCATTCCTTGTCCAAATAATTATCCAACTGAAATATTCGGTCCTGTAACGTTATCATTCAGATAAAGCTTCACGACTCACCCTTATGACCACCACAGACTGTCCGGGACTGCAGTTTGGCAATTGTAGGTTATCTCCGGGATTGACTCGTATTTCGCCCACGACGTTTTCGACGCAACATACGATCGGGACGGGCAGATAATTTTTTAGCGAGACCGACGGTCTCAAATGGACGTTGTAACAGGTGCTAGCCATCGTATGTCGCAGGGTGTTCTCGTGGAATACCTGGAGCATCTTTCCGATAACTCTGAATGTAAACGGTTCGGTACCTAAGAATAATTAATGTGTTGTAATCATTTTTCTTCCTAGCGGAAATTTTCTTCGGTTGTTTTAAGTTTCAGTTTTATGTATACTATTATAGTCCGTTCAAATATAAGAAGGAGCTTTGCAAACAAACAGAATCGTCTGATTGGCGCACAATAAAGCTGCTATATTGGTCAAACGGTGATAACGACGCTCTCTTCGACCGCCCTAAGAGACTGCCAGGATCGTACTCGGACTGTGGATGGTACTGGATAGAAATGATTCAATAATTTGAGTCAGCAATTCCCACATTAGAACTTTTTTCCTCAGAAACTCTAGTGCAAAATTTCTGTTATGATTTGCAACTGTCATAAACATTTTATATCTTTTATTATCTACTAAATAAGTTCTTTTTCTGATGCTCGAGATTGCGGCAAGGTAATTCCCGGAAACACCAGAGTTTTAGAGATTTGGGTCGGAATCTTGCAAGATTCCGACAAAGTAATTCCGGGAAACACCAGATTTGGGTCCTTTTCCCTAATGGGTGAAAGCCATCTTGATTTGCATAAATATCGAAGTTTTCAATTGACAAGACTCGAAAAAGATCTCTGTTCAAATTTATAATGGTCATTTACTTGTAATATCCGAAATATATTTAGTTTCGGTCCATAATTTTATTTTATTTTGTACGAAATTCTTTGTCGGCTGCTCAAGATTCCGACAAGGTTATTCCGGGAAACACCAGGTTTGGGTTCCTTTTCCTTAATGGATTAAAGCCATCTTGATTTGCATAAATATCGAAGTTTCCAATTGACAAGACCAGTTAAAATACCTAGAGCTACTTTGAAGGTCTAGCTGTTCAAAGTGTTTATAGATTTTGTTGTGAAAAGTGTATTGTGTTGGAAAATCTTTCGACAAAGTGTATATAGAACAATGTCGAATTCGGAAACGGATACTGCATCTGAGGGTGATATGTGGGGACCACCACGAAAAAGGTCCAAAAGGTCGCATTTTTCTGCTGAAGAGAAAGAGATAATTTTGAACATTTTTCGAAAAGAATTGGAAGAACATCCTGATTTATCGAAAAGAGACTTAGAAGTAATTGTTTTGAAATCCTCAGGGGTGAGTGATTCAGCTGTATTCAGAATTCTCAGAGATTATGAAGAGAATTGAACATTGACGCCACCTAAGAGGAGAGCTCAGTCGCTAAAAATTATCGATTCGGTTCACGAATTCGATATGAACCTTATCAGAAGAATTCTCCACGGTTTTTTTTCCGGAACGAAATCCCAACGATTTCTAAAGTTCTAGAAATCGTGAATGATGACGACAGTTTGCCAAATTTCAAAATAACAACGTTCTATAAATTATTGAAAAAAATGGAATTCAAGTTCAGTTAAGACTAAACGATTGTGTGAAATCTCCTCGATTCGACTGTGGACGGAAAGAAACTTTACGAAGGCCCTCCTACCGCTGCGCCAAACTTGTTTATATTGCTCCTTCTTACATTTGAACAGAGTATAGACCTTTCAAATGGTCCCAGGCAAGAAAATACCTTGAGAAACATCCTTAGGCCGACAATGTAGTAGTTTCGTCGATGTGAGGTTAGACTGCAACTCTTTCCACACAAAAGGTACCGAAGTGACGGAATAACCTTCAACGGCGAAGAACAGCTCTTCGGTGGCAGTGTAAACACCGGATAGAGGTATGTTGACGATCTTATTGGGCTGTACTATCGCTATTCTCTTTATTTCGTCGCCCCTCGAAGTGAGGATGTAGATTTCTATTGGAACATTGAAGTGGTTGTGGACCTGCGAAACATTGTTTTATATCTACCATTCACCAAGGATTCCATACTATTTCAGCACTATTTTGACTTGAAATTATTCATAATGAAAATGAGTTTCAACCAAAAGGTTGTTCTCCTGAACGAAAAGTTCGACATAAAAAATAAAACCAATAACAAAAATAAAATCAATAACAAAATTTTCACTGATTAACTGACCCACCTGTAGAATACTCCTGAGCGTGATTGTCATGATGCCATCCAGCATCTGAGACTCAGAAATCACCCCGTACGACTGGTTGTTCGAGCTTCTGTATTTGAGTGTGAAGTATCTTGTATCCGCTCTCGCAACTGGTAGTTCTAAATTGCAGTTCATCTCGTTCACCTAAACCATTGCCCAGATTTCAAAATGATGATTGAGAGAAGGGTCACCCATTTGGGTGCTGAATCAAACTGTGCTTGGCTTTCGGATAAAACAATTTCACGAGATATCTTGTGATGAAATTCACACTTGAGTAATTGCCCCTGTGCATTTGCGCCAGTTATTCGCGAAACTCAAAGGCACGGGGTCGGTTAACCCACTGTTGATAGGTTCGATAGGGAATTTCTCACGTTATATCTTCACGTTATATCTCCAAGGATTTTTAATTGAAATTGAAGGATGTCTTGAGGGCACTCCAATTTCTTCTCTTTGATAAAATTATTTTTTCGCATGAAAAAAATCGGCTACGGCACCGATTCTCCATTCAAAAAGTGCCTTTCATTTTTCCAAATTTAAGCCCCCAATTTTTCACCTAAAAGCTTGATTTTTTTTTAATTGAAGTTAAAGGATGTTTTGAAGGCACTCCAATTTCGTCTCTTTGAAAAAATTATTTTTTCGCATGAAAAAATCGGCTACGGCACCGATTCTCCTTTCAAAAAGGGCCTCTCATTTTTCCAAGTTCACGCCCTCAATTTTCCACCTAAGAACTTGATTTTTTTTTTCAAATTGAAGTTGAAGGATGGCTGGAAAACACTCCAATTTCGGGTTGAATTTGAGAGACTATGAAAATTGACTTCATAATCGTTTTTCGGCGGTTTTTCATCAATTTATTTTTAGAAAATTCATTGGAGTGCCCTCGACAAATCAATTTTTTATATTTAAAAAAATTCCATTTGGATAGGCGCTTAAATAATGCAAAAAATTATGGAAATACTGAAAAGACTTCCAGAAAGTGTGAAATCGCAGAGAACCGTCTGAAATTCCAGGAGAATTAAAAAAAATCAAGCTTTCAGGTGGAAAATTAAGGGTGTGAACTTGGAAAAATGAAAGGCACTTTTTGAATGGAAAATCAGTGCCGTCGGCCAGAGAATAACGTCCCCTTAACTGATGAATTCCAAGAAATAAGGGCTATCACTCATCGTGTAATGACTTGAAAACCAAAAAAAAACGTTTTAGATTGCAAATAAAAAAACAAAAACCAGCAAGAAACCGATAGAAACATCTGAAGATATACTGAGGAATGAGCATCAATTAAAACCATACAAACTGTAAAAATATACAAAATAAACAAACAAAACACCATAAAATCCCAAAAAAAACTCACCCTAACGCTCAAAAACCTGGACTTGACCGAATAACTCTGCGTTATCAACACATCGCTGAGCTTGATGTACTCCTTCTGCGACTGCTTAAGCTCCAAGTACACCTCGGCCCCGTTCTCCAGGATGACCTCGTTAGGCTCCACCCCGAATTCCGTGCCGGTGATCTTGAACGGACCCTGCTGGAGCAGCAGCGTGACCGGACTGCCGATCTCGTTGATGAACTTGTGGGACGACTGTTTAATCACGGGGACGAAATCTCTCTTTTCCATCGCGGAAGAAAACGACCCGCCCAAGTTGGTGAGCACGTGGAGGCACGTTTTCGTCACGGTGAGTTCCAAGGTGGACTTGGACATCACGTCAATGCTGGTGACTGGTTGCAGCGATATGCTCGTCATTTCCGCGTCTACGGGGCTCATCACGGACTGGTCCTCTGCGTTGTTGATGGCCATCTGATCCAAATAAATTTCAATAAGAATGAGTTATTGTTTAATTTCTTTCATTACCTCGAACGTCAATTCCCAAGGAACCAAAGTGATTTTTCCAGCTTTCTTCGTTTGTACAGGTTCTATCAGTGGTTCCCACAGAGCCAGAAAACTGTTGTAGTAACCCATCATCATATTTAAAGAAGCATCGATGTTCAACTAAAACGAACACATCAAAAAAGAAAACACATGACCTTCAACTGAAATTACCTGTGAGGTCCAGTTTCTCACATTACCATGAAATTTGCTCTCGAAAAGCAGCATAGGTAATGTTTTCTGACCTTCACCCGCCTCTAAAGTTAATATAATAACAGGCATATTGATGATGCACAGCTCTTCTAGGCAGTTGTTCACTTCCAAAGATACATCAGCTTGTTTGGAATTTATTTCTTCCAAAACATCAATTCCAGCATCTGTAATTTTTTTTAAAACATTGCACGACATATTTTGTTGAAAATCTTCTGCAATTCATCGCAGAGACTTAAACAACAAGTATTCAATTGATTAAGGAGCCTTAAATTTAAAATTATCATTCAAACAAAAACCTGTTCAATAAATTCCATCGGAATATCAAGAAAACTCCATGGTTCATTTGAACTACTTGCAAAATCGCTCTCAAATTAAAGTCAATTATAGGCCACCAAAGTTCATTTCATTCAGAACATCAATTAAACAACTAAAATTCCTTGAAAACATTGCACGACTTTATATTTTGTTGAAAAATCGTCTGCAATCCATCGCAGAGATTCAAACAACAAGTATTCAATTGATTTCAGATCCTAAAATCCACAATTTTTCTTCAAACAAAATATCTACGAGTATACTGAGTTTAACAGCCAAATGGAATAAATTCGATAAAGAATAAATGAGGGCGTGTTGGGAAAAACGCTCGGACACGTCGATTTGTAATTTTGAATGCGCATATTTTCCAAGAAAATAATATTATATAGGGTGTTCCATGTGACCGTGGCCAATACCAACTTTCTTGTTTCAAATGCAACCCCCTGTATATTATTTATTTTTTGGATTTTTCAGAGGATTCTAGACACAATTCATGCACAATGTCCTATACCTATCCTTAACTATTTCGGAAGTATTAAGTGTTTTCAGAGTTATTGCAAAAATCAACGTTTTAAATAAAAATTATTTTATTTCACAAATTCGGTACATTACACTTGAAACTTAATAAGTAATACTGATTATTTCTTAATTATTAAAAAAAAAACAAAAAAAACATTAATGTCAATGACGTGAATTTTCCTATTTTTGATTAATGTCAATGTAGGAAATGTTCAAAATGCTCGCCGCGAACGTCTTCTGGTGTAGAATTGTCTAACTTTACGTGATTCGGTTCTTTAGGTCGTCTAAGTTTAAGGGTTTCGTTTCGTATACAATACTTTTGACATATCCCCACAAAAAGAAGTCTAATGTAAAATTGTAAAAAATCTGAAAACACTTAATATTTCCGAAAAAGTTGAAGATAGGTATAGGACATTGTACATGAATTATGTCTAGAATTTTCTGGAGAATCCAAAAAATAAATAATATACAGGGGGTTGCATTTGAAATAAGAAAGTTGGTATTGGCCACGGTCGCATGGAACATCCTATATAATTCTAATTTCTTGAAAAATATGCGCATTTAAAATTACAAATCGACGTGTCCGAGCGTTTTTCCTAACACCCCCTCATTTATTCGTTATCGAATTTATTCCAATTGGCTGTATAATGAATTCTACTGTAATATCAAGAAAACTCCATGGTTCATTTGAACTACTTGCAAAAATCGCCTTCAAATTATAGTTTATTGTAGGCCACCAGAATTTATTTATTTCAAAACATGAATTCCAACATCTGAATTTTCTTAAAAACAATGCACGACTCGATATTTTATTGAAAAATGTCTGCAATTCCATCGCAGAGACTTAAACAACATATATTCAATTGATTTCAGAGCCTAAAATTCACAATTTCTCCTCAAACAAAAACCCATATAATAAATTTGAGTTTAATATCAAGAAAACTCCATGGTTCATTTGAACTACTTGCAAAATCGCCTTCAAATTAAAGTTAACTATAGGCCACCATAATTTATTTCTTTCAAAACATCAATACAACAACTAAAATTCCTTGAAAACATTGCACGACTTTATATTTTGTTGAAAATCTTCGGCAATTCATCGCAGAGACTTAAACAGCAAGTATTCGATTGATTAAAGAGCCTAAAATTTAAAATGATCATTCAAACAAAAACCTGTACAATAAATTCCATTGTAATATCAAGAAAACTCCATGGTTCACTTGAACTACTAGGAAAACCGACCTCAAATGATAGACCACCCTTTTACCCCCAAATTTTGGGCTTATTGAGAATACCTATCGACCAATTAATTTCATTTTTGACAGAATGCTTACCAGTTCTGAGATACCAATAGTCGTCGTCAGAATACGGTTTAGAATGCCAAAGATCCGTATATTGATACGGATCTTCTTCTTCCTCGCTGGATGTTACCGTTGTAGCGCTAAATTTAGCTGAAATGTTACTGAGTAGGCCGATCGTAGACGGGGAAAGACAGAATCTGATATCAGTAAAAAGAAGCTGAAAAATGTTACAATAAAGTTGAAAGTTTTGACAGAGCGAGACGGTCTTACCTCAACATGTAGGCCTTTATCTTGAGGGGTAGAACCGGCTATGCTAACAGTAATTGGAAATAGAATGCTACTCATCGTTTCGTTTCTTTTTAATGGATTGTAATTGCATGTAATCAGTTCGAAGTCAGTGATGGTACCGTTGACCACTTGATGGATACCTTGACTGCGATATTTTATTTGTATTTCGCTCTGAAAATTACAAAGTGGAGACGACGTCAAACAAGAATTTTTCGTACGTTTCGTGAAGAGATCGAAAATCCTTCAAATTTCGTAATTTCGTGGTACCAAAAGCATTTTAGTCAAACTTACGTGTAAAATTATAGCGCTGGTATCGAGATTATCCATATGCTCTACCAGGATTATGTCGGGCTTCTCGATCTTCAAATTAACGGTCATCCTGGTCGTGCTCGATGTGGAAGTAGCTGCGGTTTTATTCTGCACGGATTTACTGGAAGGTGTTTGTTTGGCCGCAATTTGTGGCGTTCCAGCTGCCGTTTTGTCGGTTTCGAAAGTGGTGTTGAAGAAATCCATGAGTTTCATCATGTATTCGACGGAAAGGATGAATGTGAAGCTGTAAACTCTCACGTCGGCTGGAAAATACGATTTTTGGCGACTTTTTCGAGAAAAGAACTCAAAGAGCAACAAAGTTACGAAAATTCAATAACAAAAATAAAAATGAAGAGAAAAGAAAAAGATAAACTTCAAACAATGAGACACACACCTAGAAACGCAAAAACCATTGTTCCACGAGATAAAACAACCCCAAAACACTCACCAAACATCTCGCTCATCTTCTGCTGGTACGTAATGTCTAGCATGCTCCGTACTTTGTTGTCGTTCTTCTCGACAGCCTCGTCTTTCATATCGCTCCTTCTCTCGATAAGACGCCTGATCAACTGGTCCCTTCCCGGTCTCATATCGTCCAGGGTACAATCTAACAGAAGGATGGAAGTGCTGAAAGTGGTGTCCGACAATTGACGTCCTTTGCACGACAGTCCTTCCAAGGAGAATCGTGCCAGATGGTAGGTGGGCTCGCATTTCAGATTGATTTTAGATTCCTGCGAAGGATAAAACGATTAAACGTGTCGTGAGGCGAAGAAAACTTAGATTCTTCTCACGGTTGGCGATGTGAACAAGTTCAATTCCAGCTTGTCCATCGTGATGGTGAATCTTAAAGTTGTGTGGATGGGGTCTTTCTTTTCGTCCACTTCTGGAACCACCGAGTCCACAGTTTCGTTATCCAGACCTATTATTATGTTTCTGGTTCGGAAACTTGAAGCTGAAGCGCTTCGTTTCAAAGCCATGGCGTGTTCTTGCGATCCTTCAGCCAAGTTTCCGTTTAGCGTACTCGTAACTGTGGCCATGTCGAGGTGGCTGAATCTAACCTAAAAATCGATGTGATGAGAGTAGAATCTTGGCGTTCAACCCTGTCGAAATACCTTAATTTCGCAAATGTTTCCGGACATGTCGATATCCGGTATAACTTTGTACCAAGAGGCAGATAAGTTACGTTTTATCACTAGTTTTGAAGAGAGAGGCTCCAAGATTACCGATTCCTCGATTATGCGATGCTCATCGTTCATTTTCACTTTGGAAAGCTTCAAATCCGATAGGGTTACTCGTAACCTGGAAATTATTAAAAAAATCACTTCCATACTCAAACTGGAGGCTCCACTATCGACAGGGATCGGATATTGCAAGTCGATAGTGGAAGTTGTATCCAGACCAATTTTTTTACCTATCAATGATCACAGGGCCGTGTCCCTTCTTGTCCTCTATATCTAAGGTGTTGAATCGATTGGTAACCGTGATATGTCCGAGATCCAGAGCGATTCCGTCCAAACATCTCGAATTTATCGGGACGATGATATCGGGCGCTTTGATATTGATGTTGAGGGATATTTTGGTGGCTTTTTCGTAAGCTTCTTGCGCGCTTTGTTTGGCAGCTTCGGCAGCGTTAGCGGAGGCTTCGATAATCGCTTCTTTGGCCGCTTGGAAATTGTTCAAGAAATTCTGCAAAAATCGACGTTCAAAATGCGGCTATAAGCTTGATGGGAAAACTTACCAGTATGTTCGTGACGAACCAGTTGAGGAAATAAATTTTCAATCCTCCCATGTTGGCCTCGACTATTATATCCGGGCTATCAGGAGCTGGGCTTTCAATATTGTTCATTACAATTTTAGCGTTTAGCGTTTCTTTTCCCACCACCGTTAATACCTGAAAATCTGATCTGAGTACACCGCAATCGTATTTAAACCACAATGAATGGATTTTTCAAGATTGATTGACCATTTGGTCCAAATTCAGTCAGTTTTTTCCTCTTTCTCACCTCTTTGTGGATGGTGCCTGGATTCAAATCCAAAACCGTTAGAACCTGTAAGTTTGTCAATACTGTCGTTTTGGAATCCTGCATTATTATCTCAGCCGCAAAACCCTTTATGGCAACTTCGGATATTTTAAACCTTTCGGTCGAAATCATCACTATGAGTTCTTTGAACTTAAGTCGCAGTTTGGTGTTGATCATTTCGTGTTTGGTACCGGCACGTGACAAATCTGAAAGCGAATACGTGAAAATAAAACATCCTGTACGCCCTTAAGAGTCTAAAGAACAACAAAATTTATACGAAGCCGGCAATAAATAAAACCAACAACAAAATAACAAATTTGAAACATACGAGGATGTATTGATATCTAGTTAGCCTAGACCAGTTCCATGCATAAACAAAATATTGCGATTCCACATCAACGAACAATAACTTATTAGAAGTGTCAGTATAGAGTTCGACGTCAAAAAAGTAAACCAGAGTTACGGGATAAATTGAAGAAAAAAGATGTCCACCGAAATTGTAAAAATCGAAAAATTGGAGTATCGAGCCATCATCAAGTACCTGTATTTAAAAAGGTTAAGAGGTAAGCAGATTTACGAAGATATGCTTAATACCCTTGGTGATCAATGTCCTTTGTATGCGACCGTGAAAAATTGGACTGCAAGCTTCAAAAGAGGTAAATTTTCCATTGATGACCGATCGGGAAGGCCAGTTTCTGTGTCAGTCCCCGAAAATATCGATGCAGTTCATGACATGATTTTATCAGACCGTCGAATTGGGCTAAAACGGATATCTGAAGCAGTGAAGATTTCATACGAACGCGTTCATCATATAGTTCACGTCAATTTGGACATGAGAAAAATTTCTGTAAAATGGATCCCCAAATGTTTTGATTTTAATAATAATGTTTGAATGTTGACCACAAGCGAGCAAGGGTAGAAGCATCGCGTTCGATCTGTGCTCGATTTGAAAACGATGTAGACTTCTTAAACCGAATTGTTACTATGGATGAGACTTGGGTACATTTCTACGATCCAGAAACAAAGCAACAATCGATGGAATGGCGACACTCTGGTTATCCAAGACCTAAGAAGTTTCGTGTCCAAAAATCTGCTGGAAAAGTTCTTGCTTCAGTTTTTTGGGATTGCCATGGAGTAATCATGATTGATTTTTCGGATAAGGCTAGAACAATAACTGGAGATTACTATTCGACATTACTGACCACTCTACGGAAAAAAATTAAAGAGAAAAGACGCGGAAAGCTATCCAAAGGTGTTTCGTTTTCACAGAACAACGCCCCAGTACAGAAATCTCATGTTGCCATGCAAAAAATTCGTGATTTAGGGTTAGAATTACTAGAACACCCCCCTTATTCACCAGATTTGGCTCCGTCCGACTATCATATCTTTCCTCAACTGAAAAAAATCTAAAAGGTCGTAAATTTTCCTCCAACGAGGAGGTAATAAAAGCTGTGGAGGGCTGGTTTGCAGAGCAAGAAGAAACATTTTTTTTAAAGGTCTAGAGACGTTGCAGGTTCGCTGTTATAAATACATATATTCAATTAAGAGGAGAATATGTTGAGTAATAAAATATTTCGACATTGAAATTTTGTTTGGTTCTATAGTAGGCTAAGAATTTCTCAATATATCCTCGTAACATCTGAAAATTCACTTACCCGGCTTCAGGCCCATGGCATCCCCGATATCGGCCATGGTCTGCGAAATATGGGACAGGTTGCTCATCATCGACATCGTCCTCTTCAACTGGGAGATCGAAGAGCTCTCGGGTCTAGCTTCTTGAGCCCCCGAATCCTCCAGATCGCTCTGTAGTTGCGTTTGAAACTGTATCAACGCCAGCAGGCCTTCCTGATGAAGATTGACGTTCAGAACCGAAACGTCAGCCGTCAGTTTCATCTTGCAGGAGTGGTAAGTCGTTTGGAAATCGGGCGCCTTTTCATCGACCTACAAACGAGGAATAATTGCGTGTTGTAAGAACTTCGATTTAAACGATATCTACCTGCAAATATCTGAGGCTGATCAGATCCTCCGTGCCTATGGTGGGCATCGAAATGATGTCAATGACGTCGTTTGATCGGAACTGTTTGAATTCGATCGAAGCCAAACTGACTCCGACTGCCATGCAGTATTTTTGCTGGGTTAATTCGCATTTTAGGTTCTGCACTAAGAGAGTCGCTACATTGACCATGGGAGAGCCGGTATCTTCTTGATGACACAACGTGAGTTTCAATTCTACAACAGAAAAAATTTTCATCGAGAATTCGTTCAACCAAAGAATGTCTGCGGTAAACAGTCAGTGCCGTGTTTACAGAGCCCATGGTCGAATTTTGCTGAAAATTCCAAGTCTCTAGGTTTATCATCAAAACATCTTAATGCTCAAAAAGTTACCAAAGCAAAAATCTCGATTTCTTCATTTTTTTCTGGAAAAATTAGGCAGTAGTTCAAAAGTTGCTCTGCCAAATTATTAGATCATCTAAAAAATTAGCTGTTAAAATTCCTCGATTTGCAACTTCGGCATCGAAAAGTGTGAGTCAAGTAATGTGAGTCTGTCACTTCTCTTCACCGATGGCATCACGATCCTAGCGGTTTACTTTTGAATTAGATCTCCACTAGTCCACTTTCTCTGTTAATTTTGCGTGATTTTCAATTTTCTGACCGTCCTGATGTCCTCCACCCGCAAAAGACGTATTTTTCATCAATTAGATCATTTTTTTAATTCCGGGAAGCCATCACCACGTAAATATGAGGGGGGCGACGACCTATCGCGAGATCTACGTGAAACCTTTTCCGGATTTCAAAAAACGTGTTCGAACCTGCGTTGTCCTACCTGTCATTACGAAATTCACGTCCAAGCTGATCAGACGGTGGGTGATTTCATCGACGCTGGCCTCGCTGTGCAAACTCGATTTTTTCCTTACTGGAGTCTCTGGAGCAGCAACCAAAGTCTTGAATATGCTTCCGCGGCTCGAGGAACGTTGAATGTTGACCTATAATATTCGTATTTGAAGAATCTCCACTTCTGAACACTAATTCGGATGAATGGAGACTTTTACAAGTCAACTCACAGGTATTTCCAATTCGCTTCTTTCCTCAGCCGATGGGAAAGGGATGCTGTTGACGAGGGCGTAAAGCAGCAGTATCTTAGCGTCGGACATGGTGACGTGTATTGAGGGCAGTTCTCCGTTTATTTTGGTCAAAGGAAGTCGTAGGTCGTCCGTGATCAGACACTTGTGGAACATCAGATTCAAACTGACCGGAACTAAGACGTGCATATCGGACTTTTTCGATTCTTTCAGGCACGATTTCCAGTCTTCGTCGCCCTGAAAACGCTCGCTTATCAAAGCATATGTCGAATATTTCAGTATTTCCGTAATTCATTCAACATCTACTAGTTCCAATGAGAATAACTATACTGCTCCACAAGAGTTAGGGATATCGTATTCAATCGTTTTTAAAAGTAGATATGTAATTTTCCAGAAAATCTCTGTAAAATCATTCAAAACTCAATAACAACTTGAATCGATCCAATAAAAATCAGTATGAGACATTTCGTCAATCTGGTCGCCTTTTTCTGAAGTTTGGTTCTTTGCACATGCTTCATGAATGTTCTTATTTTGAAGTCAGTTTATCATTCATTCGATTTGAAACGAGTTTTCTGAAAATGCCAAGACGTAACTTAACAAAGGCTGAGGTTAATAGGGCTATCGGAATGCTACAGGGTGGCCTAACTCAGGTTGTTTTAACGGAAAGGCTCCAAGTCAGCCAAAGTGTAATATCTCGACTTTGGAATAGGTTCAGGGAGACAGGTTCCGTGTTGGAAAGACCAAGGCTTGGTGGGCGACGAAAAACAACACTTGCTCAGGATCGTTTCATCACCTTTTCGGCGAGAAGAAACCCTACATCTACGTGTAGAATGCTACGGAATACTCTTCAAAATGCAGATGGGGTCCAAGTTTCCATCGAAACCATCAGACGACGTTTGACAGAGGTAAATCTAGGTTCTAAACGTCCATTAAGAGGAGTATCATTAACACGTGACCATAAGCGTCAAAGACTGGAATGGGCAAGGCCACATATCAATTGGAATGATCAATGGCGTAGTGTCCTTTTCACCGATGAATCCAGATATGAACGATTTTCAGATTCTCTGAGAATAAGGGTATGGACAATGCCACGCATACCCCGTAATCGTCGCTATGTCCAAGAAGTCCATCCATTCCGAGGGGGTAGTGTTATGGTATGGGCCGGGATATGTTTCAACGGGCGCACAGATCTACACATTTGTCCTGGGAATATGACATATGGGAATATGACACACTATACGGAGCATGTCATTGACAATGTTGTGCCAAATTTTCACGCTGCTATTGGTGAAACTTTCCAATTTCTAGACGTTAACGCTAGACCGCACCGTGCAGCCACAGTTGAGAATGCAGGCGAAGAGCTTGGTATTCCACATTTACCAATACCTCCGCACTCACCAGACTTAAATTGCATAGAACATGCATTGGATATGCTCCAAAGAAGATTAGATAATCATAAACCTACCCCAGAATCCTTGAATGATCTGGGAGAGGTTCTGCCCCGTTTATGGAACCAAATTCCTCAAGAAATGTTCAACAACCTCGTATGTAGTATGCAAAGAAGATGTCAAGCTGTTATTGATGCCCGTGGAGGCCATACATTGTATTGATAGTCTTAAAATGCTTGAATTCTCTGGGAATAAAATTTCGTTATTTTACTCGATTTTTCTTAACCACCCTGTACACGATGCAGTCCTACAAGCTGAAATTAATTTGCAACTTGAAATCATATTAATATGAATTTTCATCACAAAAATCTTATTTTAACTATATTTTTTTGCAATTTAAGTCAATATCCCTAACTCATGTGGAGCAGTTTATTTCAAAAGCAAAATTTGTTATAACGAAAGGAAAAAGAGACAAGAAAGTCTACAACGAACCTGAGACAACAAAATTTGAAGTTTGGTGAACTCCAGACAGAACTGATCGTAGCTCTGATCGATCATCTCTTTCAAGATCTCAGACTGCTCTTTACCCTGCGCCAACATCCTTCGGATATTTATGGAAGACGGTGCTCGATCGACAGAGTACATTTTCAAATTTCCAAGATTGATCACGATGACGTTTTCGCAAGCGGTGTATTTTCCCCCGTAAGGTACGAGAACTATGGGAGCTTGGAGGTCTATCTTTAAATCGAGCAGGCTGTGCTGCTCTATCGCGTATTGCAGCCCGACAGCGGATTTTTCTTTGAAATTACCCACTCGTTCTGCTGCAGCGGCTTGTAACCTGGAAAATTTATCAGATGCCCTCATCTCTTCCCCTCATAAATATACACTTGACTTGACATCTGTCAAAAACAGTGACAGCAGCTGTCAAAGACAGTGACAGCAGTTGTCAATTTCTGTCAAAGAAATTGAGAGTCTTGATCGAAATCATCCGTAAAATTATGCTAATGGGATACAAAATGAAAGAAACACTCACTGTTCTAAATCGTCGCCGTTATCGACTCTGAAGATCTCCGATATTTTGTTTATCGTAACTGCATCGTAAATAATCGTTACTGGCTGTGCGGTCAGGTGCAATCTCTGGTCGCATTTCTTGTCCAAGGGGTTGGTCTCGAAGGTAGCTTCTAACAAAGCGCTGTCCCCACCTCCTGTTTCAGAAGTGATGATGCTAGGAATGAAGTCATCTTGTTCCAATCCGAAACTTGTGAACTCGTCGATTTTCACGTGTACCCTAAAAGAAAACTCTCGATTTTGATCAGTGTTTAATAGATGGCGCTGTGAATGTCGCTGGAAAGTCACTCAAACGTCGCTAACTTCACCTGACTTTACTCACTTTATAGCTTTCGCGGCAGCTCTACTGTCGTATCTGCATTTGACCCCTTTCAGCTCCGTGAACAACGCCGTTTTCGTCTGCATAAGCTCGTCCCTGATTTCGAACTCCAAAGTTCTGAGTAAAAACGTAGCGGTTAAATCCACGTAGCTTTCGGGGTAGATGGGAGGCGGGGCCCCGGCCTGATAGCCGATGGCCTTGTAAAGCTTCTGTTTCTCTTCGGAACTCAAATCTTCGTCGCTCTCTGAAAGGATAACCTAGTGAGAACGTATTTTCGGTCAAACAGTGGTACTCTCACGTTGTTCCTCTTGAGAATCATTCTGTTCCTGACTACTGCCCCACATCCAACCGAACCAACCCTTTTTGGGTTTTGAGGCTTCTAGTTTTCTCAATCTTTCGGCTTCGAGTTCTACCCTCTGTCGGATCACGACAATGTTGAATATGTCTAGAGTTTCTTCCATTTCGTCCATCACAGGATCTGCCGCAGTACTCTGAAATTTCGTTTTATTCTGGAATTTTCGCTCAGGAATGAAGTTTCATGAAAATTTGAGTCTTTTCAATCTAGCTAATCGACCAACACAAAATATTCCAGATACGCGCGATGAATTATCAAGTATTCAACAGGACCACCATGAAATATTCCCCTTCAATACATGAACATAGCTAAATTCCCATCATTAGGCAATCCGTGATTATTCCACCACTGTCAACCTCAAAACGTATCTGACAGGTCGCTGGTTTGCGATGAATATGAGGAATTTTATGCATTTTATGAGTGAACGAGTGAGTTTTTATGATTCATATTATCATAAAATATCCTGAAGCTACACAGAGGAAGAAAATTTCACTCAATCATATGATCACAACATTATACTTTGTATTGGAAGCCCGCAGAGATTGTAGAGGAAGTGTAGGAGAAAATTTATCATAGCACTGCAACCTGTAACTTCTTTATCTTTTTATATGATATAAAATTTTAATATTCATCAGTTTTACATTTTACATGAACTGAATACTGCTTATTTCAGTGTCTACGAAGAAATATTCACTTTAGTTTCTTATCTTCCATTTTGTCAATTAGTCTTGATGACTGCTGACCAAATTTCCCTTCGTTTCCTGGTAAGTCACTTAATATATGTTCAATACACCAATTTACAAACACTGGGTGCTCCAAAATATTCCAGAAAATCCACTAAATCTGAACGACTTGCACATACAACTTTGGCACACATTTATGGCATTTTTTTATTGAAAATGAACTTAATTCGAATATTTTTCACTGATCTTATGATCATAAGAGTAAGATTGACTAGAAATATCATTTTAATGTCTGCATGAACAAAGCTAAATTCCCACTGTTTGACCACCAGCACTAACCTCAAAAAATATTTGACAAGTCGTTGGGTTGCCTAATTGAAGTAAAATAAAATAGGTTTTCAACTCACTGCTGCCCCCCCAATCACTTTGTCGTGGTACTTCTGCTGGTAAGCCTTGCACAGATTCCTGTGAGCGCAGATGTGGTCCCAATTCCAATTATTCCTCCTCCTTCTAACCTCACTCTCTAGCAAGCATCTGTAAGCGAACTGCCACCATTCCTTGTAGTGCCCCCGATAGGCGGGTACATCAGGCCTATACTTCCTGAACGGATCGGCCTTGATCATCCGATCCATGGCGTTTGTTAAGGCGATTATGTCTTTGTATTGCGTTTTGCTGAGACCGACATACAGCTTTTTGAGGTCTAGGTTCAGATGAACTTTTGGAATCGTGTAAGCCGGTTCGTCTTGTTCGGGCTTCTGATTCAGTTTCAACCTTGCCGAAGCGTTTATTGGTCCTAAAACTGTTAATCGAACTCGCATGAATTTATGTTCTTCAAAACTGTTGAATATAACTCAAAAATTACACAAATACATATAAAGACTCGAATGAAGTTTTATTAAAATTATTTGTATCAACTTTCAAATCAAAACCTAAAAGAGCATCAAACTTGAACTCACTGTAATTGTACCCGGTAGGCGTAGACTCCGTAGTATTACTTGCAATTCCCTTCGTGAGACAGTCAATCATATTAAGAAGAGATTTATCCGAATAAGTTTCAGTTCCACAATTCCAATAGACAGCCAATGAATCAAGAGAAACAATCTATAACATGTCCTTATTCAAATTCATCGACCTGAGATTTTTACGATTGTTTACCTTGAATATTTTCGTGATGTTTTCTTGCGTTATTTTCGGTTCCCAAGTTTCATCGGTACTCAAAACGTTGAGTTCTCCAAGGGTGACACCGAGAGCAAACGGTGATTCAGGATTGGTTATTTTATCTTCGTATCTTATATGGATGTTCTTTATATTCAACTGAAGATTCTTTATTATTTGTGTGATAAGTTTTTCAACGAAAGTGTAATCGGCCTTTTGAACTGAAAAAAGATTTACGAATATTGAAAAAATAAAAGTGTTGAACGTTACCTTTTTCCTTTTCTTGTTCCATTTTCTTGGCCAATTCCACATTTTTAATGAGTACTTTTTTAGCTTCAAGAGCTTTAGCTTTCTCTTTTTCTGGATCATATTTGGTTTGTTTATTTGGTGCGGCAAGCAGATAAATATCTTCTACATTGATCACGAAAGCAGCTCCGTATAAATTTTTCCAGGGAATTTTAAGCACAAGTTTTCCTGGAAAATTACAGTTTAATGCTGGACAAGGACACACTGAATGCCTCACCTATTTTCCCATATATAGTTTGTATGGGTAAATCCAAATTGTTTAAGGCAGACTGTTTCAGCTGCAAATTTTTGAGTAGAACGTCCCCTGAAATTTCATTTATTTATAAACAACAACATTCCTGTACTAATAACCTCACCTCCCCATATTCCCACATTCAATTGATTTGTATCTAAGTTTTCAACATAATCCCCAAGAACACTGTTCAAAACTTGGACTAAAACACTCTCAAAAACCATTTTTTCAATTCCCCCTTATCTGAAAACAGAAATTGCATACACGATTATGATTACTTCCGTGTTATATTTCCATATCAGGTGTGATTCTCATATCAATCAATGAAGTTATTTATAGTTATGATATCACAACGCCAGCAACAGCTTTTACCTATTGAATAAGCGCTGTTTCTAGATTTGAACCCGATTTGGGTCGTATGTCAGATCAGATAATTCCTCCGCCGCATAGGTCAAATCGTTCAGTATTATACGGAAATGACAAATTTCATGCTCCAGTATAACATCAACAAAAACTTTTATTTTGAATCCAACAACTGACCTGAGTTTTGTTTACATGTGTGACAGCACTCAGACGTCAGTGTGACAGCTAGCAACTAGTGAGGTTAGGAAAGACAGGGCCGTATTAAAAAAATTCTGAAAGGAAGAGCCGGATTAAAAAAAACTGAATAAGGGCAGGACCGGATTAAAAAAAAATCTGAATAAAAGCAGGGCCGGATTGATAAAAATTTCGTAATGAAAGGTCAAATAATAATGGTTTGAGGCTGAAGGAACAAGGTCGATATCTGTTTCGCAAGTAGAAATAAATCACCAAAATGATGGCTATATCATTTCGATGTCTGTATATTTCGAAATTTGAAGCGGGGCGATCTCAAACGATAAGGTTCGACTTAGCGATGACGAATCCGGAAAAACTATAAATTTGAGACTTTCAGTGTAGTTTTGAATCTCAAATGCCGCGGTTAAGTACGTAAGGGTTCCTGAAAAATGTTTAGGAGAAAGAAAAACAAACGATTCCTGAAAAAAATATAATTGGAACAAAATAACTACTGCAAAAACGTTTCATTACATGAAGAATGAGATATATTTTCCTTACAAAAATGTATACATAGTCTTTTAATCAAAATTCATTGAAACAACGAAATATTCATTGTAAATGCAATCAAGATCGACCACTTCATAAGTGTACCTTATGAAATGAATCAATGGTGAAACAGCCTTAGGTTTGTATGAGCTAAAGTAATTTTATGCTCATTGCAAGCTTCAATAACAACTTCATCATTTGTGGAACCAGCCGGACTTCCTATGAAGGAAACTCCACTCTGAAAAGAATAAATTCACCAATATTGAAAGACGAAAGTTCTCCATCTTTGACGCTTCAAATAGTTGTCTTCAATACTCACCAAGAATGCCCTATCTACGTTATCCCTAAAGGGGAAGAAGGCGTCTGAAGCCAAGGCTACACCTTTCAATTGCGCCATCCAAACTTTACGTTCTGCTTGGTTCAAAGGCTCAGGTACCACCTCATACATGGCCTCGAAAGTGGCCTTGTCCATATCTTTTCCTGAAATCATCAGGAGTTTATACATATGGGTTCTGCAAGGGTCTCTCATGACGGGATAAGTCTAACCACAAAGCAACTGTCAGCTGTCAAACAAACACTGTTGCCAACTCAGAAATGTACTAGTAACGTGGAAATTCATGCACAAGGGTTTATCTTCAGTTGTCGACCACCAGCTCCTGTAAAGACTACAGTTTACTCACCGACAGTATCGTTGACGTAGTTATCGATCGCATTGGAAATTTCGGCCCTCTTCACACCCTTTCTAAACTTCATGTTCAAGATTTTCGGGTGCTGTCTCAACCACCAATTGTCTGCCTTATCGCCGGCCAAGCGAGTGCAGTGGATTCTTGACTGTTGACCAGCTCCGATACCAACTACCTGTCCGTTAATGGCGTAGCAGACGGAGTTACTTTGAGTGTATTTTAGAGCGATGGTGGCCACTATTAGGTCTCTAATAGCGGAGGAGGGAAGAGTCTTGTTGTTTGTTACGATATTGCTGAATAGGTTTTTGTCGATGACTGCGTTGTTTCTTTGTTGTTCTAGTGTAAGTCCAAAAAGTACTTTGCGTTCGATTGGGTCGGGTTCGTAATTAGGGCAAATCTAGAACGGATTAGAATAGTAATTTGAAATATACAGGCTCATTTCTTAAACTGAATGAATCTTACTTGTAAAATGCAATAGTTGCCTCCCTTTTTTTTCTTGAGGATTTCGAAAGCTTCGTCGGTGTAACCTGGCGCAATCACACCATCTGACACTTCTCTTGAGATTATTCTAGCAGTGGGTGCATCACAGATGTCAGATAAGGCTACGAAATCTCCAAAAGAGGACATACGGTCTGCCCCTCTAGCTCTCGCATACGCTGTTGCCAAAGGAGTGAGCTGATCGAAAATGTCGTCCACCATGCACACTTTGGCCTGAAAATAAGAACAAGAACGTCACAATCCTAACCATCATTTCCTTCCGTTTTCCCTATCACTAGTCATTTCAATACAGAAGGAAAATTAAACTGCTTCACATGAGTTAGAGATATTGACTTAAATTGCAAAAAAGTATAGTTAAAATAAGATTGTTGTGATGAATATTCATATTAATATGATTTCAAGTTGCAAATTAATTTTAGCCTGTAGGTCTGCAGAGTATACAGGGTGGTTGAGAAAAATCGAGTGAAATAACGAAATTTTATTCCCAGAGAATTCAAGCATTTTAAGACTATCAAATTGATAGTCTTAAAATTGTTATTGATGCCCGTGGAGGCCATACATTGTATTGATAGTATCAATACAATGTATGGCCTCCACGGGCATCAATAACAATTTGACATCTCCTTTGCATACTACACACGAGGTTGTTGAATATTTCTTGAGGAATTTGGTTCCATAAACGGGGCAGAAGCTCTTTCAGATCATTTAAGGATTTTGGGGTAGGTTGATGATTATCTAATCTTCTTTGGAGCATATCCCATCATGCATGTTCTATGCAATTCAAATCTGGTGAGTGCAGAGGTATTGGTAAATGTGGAATACCAAGCTCCTCGCGCGCATTCTCAACTATGGCTGCACGGTGCGGTCTAGCGTTATCGTCTAGAAATTGAAAAGTTTCACCACTTTCACCAATAGCAGCGTGAAAATTTGGCACAACATTGTCAATGACATGCTCCCTATAGTGTAAGGCGGTCATATTCCCAGGACAAATGTGTAGATCTGTGCGCCCGTTCAAACATATCCCGGCCCATACCATAACACTACTCCCTCGGAATGGATGGACTTCTTGGACATAGCGACGATTACGGGGTATGCGTGGGATTGTCCATACCCTTATACTTCGAGAATCTGGAAATCGGCCATATCTGGATTCATCAGTGAAAAGGACACTACGCCATTGATCGTTCCAATTGATATGTTGCCTTGCCCATTCCAGTCTTTGACGCTTATGGTCACGTGTTAATGGAACTCCTCTTAATGAACGTCTAGAACCTAGATTCACCTCTCTCAAACGTTGTCTGATGGTTTCGATGGAAACTTGGACCCCATCTGCATTTTGAAGAGTATTCCGTAGCATTCTACACGTAGATGTTCTTCTCGCTGAAACGGTGATGAGACGATCCTGAGCAGGTGTTTTTTTTCGTCTCCCACCAAGCCTAGGTCTTTCCAACACGGAACCTGTCTCCCTGAACCCATTCCAAAGTCGAGATATCACACTTTGGCTGACTTGTAGCCTTTCCGCTACAACAATCTGAGTTAGGCCACCCTGTAGCAATCCGATAGCCCTATTAGCCTCAGCGTTTGTAAATTTTCATCTTGGCATTTTCAGAAAACTGTTTCAAATCGAAGCCGTTGATAAACTGACTTCATTTCAAAATAAGAACGATCATGAAGCATATGCAAAGAACCAAACTTCAGAAAAAAGGCGACCAGATGGACGAAATGTCTCATTCTGATTTTTATTGGATCGATTCAAGTTTTAAGTTTTGAGTTTTGATGATTTTGCAGCGATTTTCTCGAAGATTACATACTTTTATTAAAAACGATTGAATACGATATCCCTAACTCTTTTGGAGCAGTTTATTTCCGACCCCTCCAAAACCTAAAACTAACCTCAATTCCGCTTAACGGCGTACCAACAGCCGCTCCCGCAGGCGAAACGTGTTTGAAGCTTGTTGCAGCAGGTAAACCAAGAGCGGCCTTCAATTCCTTAACAAGTTGCCACCCGTTCAAAGCGTCGCATAAATTTATAAAACCTGGAGAACCGTTCATAACCTTCAGCGGTAACTTGGGCAAAGTAGTGAATATCTGTGCGGGTTTCTGATGTGGATTCATGCCATATCGGAGGGTGAGTTGAGACACTCCACCTGAATACTGTTTCCTGAAGTAGTTCGTGATGGCCAGGTCGTATTCTGAGGTGTGGGTGAAGGCTTTTAGCGCTAATTGTTGCCTGAAATTAAGTTTAGGAATTCACAAATCTTCATTCGTTTCAAAGTACCAAACTTTCTGGTTGACGTATGTTGTCGAGTACCTAACCTAAAAATTCACCTTGTACTCAACGACGTGTCTCTGTTAGAAGAACTTTTCAGCTCGCTGACGATGCTGGAATAATCTTTGGGGTCGCAAATAACAGTAACCCTGGCGTGGTTCTTGGCTGCAGCTCTCAGTAGAGTAACGCCTCCTATATCTATGTCTTCTACCGCTGCTGCGATTGTAACCTCTGGATTACTGACTGTCTTCACGAACGGGTACAAGTTACAGACTACGATTTGTATGAGGTCGATTTTTTGTTGTTTGAGATCTGCCAAATCGGACGGTATAAGCCTGGAAACAATTCGAATTTCTCATTCGATTTGGAAACGATGAAAATGAAAATACTGCCTTTATGTCCGTGGTTCTGAGATCGTTTTCGGCATTACAGAGACTGTAATTATTAGCTCGATTATAACCGTGTGAGTCTCAGCTTTTGTATTTGGATAAAATAGAGAATTGCTCATGGTCAATAGTTAGAGAATGTTGCTAGAGTCGGAGAACCAAAGAAAGTGCATTCTGGATCAGTGACAAGTCTTGATGTATGATCCAAATTATCACCTCGTCGTATTGGAAATCTTCAGGAATGTCTATTTATAATTAAAAGGCCAGTATTGAGAAACCAACAATTCTGACGGAATAATTTTGCACTTTGAGAAAGCTGAACAATACTGATAACCTTATATCGATATATTATGAAATGTATCTTTATCAACAGCTCCATTACAATATATTCTCGAACCAGAGTGGAATGTTTTCGTTCTCTTTTACGTAAATCCAGTTTGCCGGCCATTTAAATCGAAAACAAAATTGTCGGCCTCACCTAGACAGAATACCACCGTGGACAGCTGGATGTAGAGTTTTTACTCGACCCCCCAATATTTCAGGGGCACCTGAAACTTCCGATACGTCCTTTACAGGTATGCCGGTATCTCTTACAGCCTTAGCAGTACCTCCGCTACCCACCAAAGTGAATCCCAAATTGTTCAGTTCCTTTGCGAATTCAAGCAGTCCTGTTTTGTCGGAAACCGACAATAGAGCTGGAAGAAAATCGGAAAAACTTTTTCAATGAGATATCGGACTAAGTTACTCTGCACATTTGCGTTTTTTTCTCAATAGACTATTGAAACCCCAAAAAAATATAATTCTTCTAATTTTCTTTCTAAGTTTCGAAATTAAAGTTGAAACAGCTTTTTCTTTAAAAAAATTGATAGTAAGGTACAAAAATAGCATTGCATGTTAGCGAGGTTGCTGAATAGTTAAATCGGCATTCTCCATCAACACGTGGAGAATTTACAGTATTTTTGGAATCACCCTGTATAATATAAACTACGAAAATTCGAAGATGTCGCCCATGATCTTAAATGTGTACAGTGATAAATGTGCAGAGAATTCCTAAGAAAAATTAGGTTCAGGGGTTTCGTTTTGAAATTAAATCCAGAATAATATTATTTAAGTCTTCGTCTAGTACTCTAGTACGACTTGGAGGTTATGTGAAAATGCTAGAATTCTTACCTATTTTCTTCGTCTCCATGGTAACAAATAAACCTGAAAGAAATTAATGCACAATCACAGCACAACTCTGCGCTTCGAATCAAAGTGATCAACCTTGAAGTGAAGAATTTCGTTTTATTTATCGAAATAATTATTATCGAACCTTCACAGGGGGCCTAGGGTTATCTCATTCTTGTAGGGAGCAAGAAAACATAATTTCATCACTTCGTTCGACCAAAATAAGTCAACAGAAAGCTGTATATGACTTAAGTCGTTCCTTGACAGAATATTAAATAATTAATTAATCCGCTGTTATTTTGATTGTCAAACTGAAAACTGACTTAGCTTATCATCAGTTTTACACAATAAACAATAACAAATCGCATGTATTGCTGGTAGCATAAGCGTGCTCGCCATAATCCTGATAAAAAAGATCAGGTTTTGAACTAAATTGCATTGTTTTTGAATTAAATACGGTTATTTATTTCTTTTTCCGTCGACCATAGAATAAAAGCTCATTTTAACGCACTCGAAATCATCTGTTCACGCCAAAGTGAACGCTTAGAATAAAATATTTTGATTTTTCAAAATTCGAATATTTAAATTAATTTATCTACAAAGGAATTCCCATGTGGATCCTCCTTTATGTATAAGAACAATTCGTCAGCTGTGGAGTGCCGCATATGTCGTATATTTGTTTCTTTTCATATTTGATTTCAGTTCATTGATTGACTTCATGAAATATTCTGCTTCCGTATTGATAATTCTCTGCTTCCTCTTCGTGAATTCGGAAAAGTTTAGTTTTCCTGTGATTCGCAAGTTTTAGTGATTTCGATTCAATCGAGTTACATTCTTTCAAAACTTTAATTTGTGCGAATTATTTCGAACAAAAAAAACTGTTACCAGTGGCGTGGTTATTTTATACTACAAGGATAAGTGTACACAATTTGACATTTTTAGCAACGGATTTTCACGTCAGCTTCATTCCATATTCGTTTGACGAGCTCGTGCAATCTTTATATAGGAATAGAGGTCATCGACAGGATCCTGTTTGCTGATATATAGGTAACTATATTTCATTTGTTATTTTTGAGTGCATTTATCCTTTCATTTGTGTTGGGTTTCAATTGATTACATATATATTATACAGTCCACAGCTCTATCTCTTTCTCATTCAAAAATTATAATTCGAAAAATAAAACTTAATAATTGAACCACACTTTCAGTTGGTTAACTGAAACTCGCCCCAACACGTTTTGGTCCTTCGAGCCGGATATTAAGCTCAATTTCAAGCTCATTTCCTTAAAATTTGAAAGTTTTAGTCAAAAATTCAAAAATCCTCCTTTTTTGGCGGCCATTAAATATTGAAATATACGACGATCAGCACAATCTGGCAACAGTCGTTCCACAGCTGACAGATCGCATACATCTGTTTCCATCGAAATATTCAATTTCATCGCTTTTTTGTTTACCTTTTACTGTTTGTATCTGTTTCTTATTCGATTTCTTCATGACAATGCCACCGAAGACAGATACAGGCATTAAAGCATTAGATAAGTTGGTCGAAAAAAGGGCCAACATATTTTCTACTATAACCGGAATTTGGCACAGAGTGAAGGATTACGATGTAACAAAATTGTTCGAATTACAAGCATACCGAGAGAAAATTTCTGGGTATGAGGCTAAATTTGAAGCTATACAGGAGGAAATAGTTGAGTTCAATTGCGAATTATCGGCCGAAGATCGTATAGATACGGCGAAGTCGGAGTTGGCGTTTGCTGAAATAACAGCTCGAATAACGGGACTGTTTTTGTCTTTAAAACGACAAGAATCATTGTCAACACCTACGCCAATTCCGAGTACTTCGAATTCAAATTTCGAATCCTTTTTGCTCCCCAAAATTAATATTCGCCCCTTTTCTGGCGAAAGCGCTGAATGGCCTGAATTCTTCCAGTTGTTCAATTCACTGGTTCACGAAAATAATAGTTTAGCATCCATTCAAAAATTCCAACTTTTAAAATCATACTTGAGAAATGATGCTCTCTCGGTCGTATCAGGGCTACAACTGTCAAATGACAATTATGAGTTAGCATATCAGGCATTGAAATCGCGCTATCAGAACCCTCGCATGTTAGCAACAATGTACCTGAACGAAATTCTGAATTTCAAAGCTGCAAGTAATAATTCTGTTTCGCATCTCAAAGAATTCTTGAACTGCCACCAAAACTCTGTCAATGCAATAAAAGCGCTGAATATAAAGGATTTGTCAGATTTTCTTTTATTTTCTATAACTTTGCGTAATATTGACCCTTATACAAGAAAAGCATTTGAAAGTCAATTAAATTCTTCTGAGATTCCCGAATATAATGCCTTGATTGAGTTCGTAACGCAGCAGTTAAAGGCTCAGGAATTTTGCGAACAAAGTTCTCCCAAATCTGCAACCAAATCAACACCATTCAATTCATCACATTCAAATTCAAATAAAACAAAAAATGTTTTGCTCACAAATTCTGCATCCACCTCTCAAAGTTACAATGATTCACGTAGATTCCCGAATTCCAGAAAGTTTCGTTGTCCAAAATGCTCTGATTTGCATCCATTATTCGCCTGTGCCTCCTATATAAAATTGTCGAGACAAGACAAATTCGAATTTTTGAAAAATTCCAAGCGCTGTTTCAACTGCCTTGGTCTACACAATTCCAAAGATTGCGCTTCCAAAAATTCCTGTAGATTGTGTAAGTCAAATCGGCATCACACCAGCCTCCATCCCGATAACGAATCTTCTTCCGTTGGCGGATCTGCCAATCAATCTAGTGGACCATCTCAAATTCCAAGTAAAACGAATCATGTTGAAAATCAGCCTTCAGCATCCCATTCCACTCCTTCGAATGATGTTATTAATTCCTATCACATCAATAGGAAATCGGTCTCCGTAAACCAAGTACTTCTTGGCACTGTTCAGGCAAGAGTGGAATCCGCTGACGGTTCGATGATATCTGTAAGAGCTGTTTTAGACCCTGGATCCCAGATTTCGGCAATAAGTCAACCCCTAGTCGAAAGATTAGGTTTGAAAATTGATCCTGTCAATATGTCTATTTCTGGCATTGGTCAATCAAATGCAAGACCGTCAGGTTTAGTGAAATGCAGGTTGTATCCTAGAGTGGGATCAAAGTTCTTACCGGTGGATGCCATTGTATTGCCGGAAATAACAAATGATATTCCTTCTGCTCCCTTATCACAGGAGGTGTTCAAACACTTTCAGCATTTAAATTTGGCTGATGAAGCTTTTCACCTTTCTCGACCAATAGATATGCTATTGGGCGCTGATACGTATTCGATGATTTTCGATCGCGACGGCCGAATTTCGTCTTCTGGATATCCTACAGCCGTTAATACATTTTTCGGTTGGACTATCATAGGTCCTATAAGGGAATCCTATTCGTCATGCAAATCGGTTCTTTTCACCCAATCTGCTCCACATGATCAATTACAGAAATCTTGTTCATTGAAAGAGGTTCCAGATACCATTATTGGAGATCCTACGGATGATCCTGCTGAAAAACATTCCATATCCAGTCGCTCTCGTGATGGAAATGATCAATATATGGTTTCCTTACCAGTTAAGTTGGAGGATACGCCTCCGGATCTTTCTCATAGTTCCAATTCGCCATCACCTTTCATCGGTTATGATCTGAATTCAGATCCTTCAATTGAATTCAAAACTAATGTCAATGTTGTAATCGCAAACGAGCCTCCAGTAAATTCATTATTTTAATCAAGTGCGCCAGAATTTATTCAAAGAAGAATCATTTTCAACATCAAATTCTTATAGCGATTCTGCATTACTGATTAGGTTGGGAGGTAGACAACAATTCTCTTCTTTACCGCGGTATGCTAAGCATCCAATTTCGCCTCCGAAAAACTGTGCGTTGTCGCGTTTAAAATGTGTCCATTTTAATTCAATCTCGCTTCATTCCAGTCCTAACACGACTTTGACTTTAATTCGGCAGAATATTTGGATTTTGTCTGTACGAAATCTGTTTCGGGAATGCATTGGAAGATGCATCACATGCACAAAATTTCGAGGTACAACCTTTCAACCCTTCATGGCTCCTCTACCTGCACCCAGAGTCAATATTTCACGTCCGTTTAGTAAGGTGGGTGTGAACTTTGCTGGCCACTTTACCTATCGGTCAGGTCGTTCGCGAAAATCAACGAGAATAAAGGCATTTCTTGTTTTCCTCATTTCTTTCACTAAGTCAGTTCACCAAGAACTAGTCCTTTTCCTCACCGTGGAGGTTTTCTTATCGACTTTGGAGCGATTTATCGTTGGACGAGGCCTACCTCAAGAAATTTGGTCCGATAAAGGAAGCAATTTCATCGGGTCTTCGCGCTATTTTGATATGGATTATGAGTTCTTGAAATCAAATAATGTCAAGATATACGATAATTTGTCGAAGAGATCCATCAAATGGAAGTTCATTCCTCCATATGCGCCCCATTTCGGAGGTTCAGCAAAGTGTCTGCTTCTCGAATCTATCAATATTTAATTCTGTTTTCTGTACGATCTTTTCAAATTTTCTCGGTTTTAATTCGTTAAGTTGAACTCTACTGTTTCCAAAGTTCTGTAAAATTCACGCAATTTTACGGCGGCCTGTTTTGTTCACGCCAAAGTGAACGCTTAGAATAAAATATTTTGATTTTTCAAAATTCGAATATTTAAATTAATTTATCTACAAAGGAATTCCCATGTGGATCCTCCTTTATGTATAAGAACAATTCGTCAGCTGTGGAGTGCCGCATATGTCGTATATTTGTTTCTTTTCATATTTGATTTCAGTTCATTGATTGACTTCATGAAATATTCTGCTTCCGTATTGATAATTCTCTGCTTCCTCTTCGTGAATTCGGAAAAGTTTAGTTTTCCTGTGATTCGCAAGTTTTAGTGATTTCGATTCAATCGAGTTACATTCTTTCAAAACTTTAATTTGTGCGAATTATTTCGAACAAAAAAAACTGTTACCAGTGGCGTGGTTATTTTATACTACAAGGATAAGTGTACACAATTTGACATTTTTAGCAACGGATTTTCACGTCAGCTTCATTCCATATTCGTTTGACGAGCTCGTGCAATCTTTATATAGGAATAGAGGTCATCGACAGGATCCTGTTTGCTGATATATAGGTAACTATATTTCATTTGTTATTTTTGAGTGCATTTATCCTTTCATTTGTGTTGGGTTTCAATTGATTACATATATATTATACAGTCCACAGCTCTATCTCTTTCTCATTCAAAAATTATAATTCGAAAAATAAAACTTAATAATTGAACCACACTTTCAGTTGGTTAACTGAAACTCGCCCCAACATCATCCATTAATGACCTATTTTAATGCACGATTTCTTATTTTAATGCATGATTGTCATGGCAACCGAACATAAAATATTCAGTCAAAGCACTATCACAACACAATCCCCCTATGAATTTTTCGAATTGTTCCATAGGGAGCATATCGAAATGGACATAGAAATTTACATTATGTCAAATTTGTCTATAATGCAGAATAAAAATTTATTTCAATCCAGAATTTATATTCAATTCGTGATGAGGTCGTCGGAATCGGAAAAATCTTGTAATCAACTCGTTTATTAATTCAGCGATTAATGGTCTCAAACATTAGCGCACTCGCTCCATTCCTCGAATTTAAATTATCGATTTCACATTTCAAAAAAGACTTGCTTTATACAGGGTGTCCCACTGCAATTTCCGAAGATTTGGAGGGTAAAAAAAAATAGACTTTGAGAAGCAATTATTTTTATTTTCAACAATAATAGATTATCAAAAAAATTCAGCGAATACAACATAGATAAAAACAGAATAGCAGTTTATAATATCAATTAATTGAAGCAGAGGTGGTCCAGTGAAAATTAACGAGCGGGATCCCATTCTACTTATGTTTAGGGGTGTCCATAAGCATGAGACACTGCTGTTGCAACTTCAACGAAATGTTACCGGTCTCCTCACCGTTGGCTGTTTTATTGAACTTCGGAGTCTCCAACACCGAATATTTATCTCTCAAGCTATTGTACATGTTTTCAGCCCGCGTTTGTTTGGGAGTGTTACCCAGAGATTTCCCTAAACTTGTCAACAGAACGTTTCTCCTCAAATCGTCCTTTTTGCTCGACATTTTCTCGCTTTTCACCGGAGTTTTCTTTGGCGTTCTTAGTTTCGTCAGTCTTTGTCCTTTTTCATCATTTTGCTCCTCCGAACTGATGATTTCTTTGAGAATCGTGGTTATTTCCAACATTCTTCTCTCTTTGGCTTCCTTGAACTTCTCAAATTCCCTTTTATCTGTTTCCATAATACTGAGGATTTTATTCAGTTTATCGTGAACCCCCTTGGTTTCTTCTCCGTTGCACATTCGTTCCATCGTTTCGAATTCGGTGCTGGAGGAATCTAAAATGTCGGTGCCTCCGGATCTACTCGGAGTTATACTAATTTCTTCTCGAACTGTCGATAGTCTTGGAGTCTGAGAAAGAGTTACATGTTTTTCGGATGATTTGAGCAGAGATTTTTTCTTCGAAGACGATGCCAGTTTGTCCAAATTCAAGAGAGGAGAATTGAAATTACTCATCCTAGGGGGCTGAAATATAAAAGTTTAAGCAATAATTTTTCATCTCTATAACCCTGATTATCGCATATTTCTTAGAGGAATACGTACCTTGAAATATTTCTGGTTATATCCACTTTGAGATGTTTTTGTCGTTTGTTCAGTCGAAGATTTTTTGAAGAGTTCTTTCCTTACGTTAGGTTTGGTGGTGTAATTGTTTAAAATATCTACAGCATCAATAGAACAATAAATTCGATCTGTTCGTTAAGAAATTGAAAAAAACTCACCGTACATATTTTTAGGCATCGGAATAAGTTCACAATCTCCATTATTCTGACTGGTCTTGCTAGATACTTTGGTGATATTAGTGACGGCTTTTTCTATGGTTTTCTGAAACATACATTGATCTAATAAAGTTTGAAATCCGCGCTGGCATACACTCACTTTATCAGTTGATCTACGACTTATAGTGCTAGTTCTCTTCATTTTATATACGCTAGAACTTCCACTTTGTCTTTTGTTAGCAATTGAATCCCTCTGTAAACCTAATATAGAATGTTGTTCAGTTATCGTGATTGAAATGAATTATCGGACAATGTTACCTTTCCATGATGAAACTTTTTGGTGAGCAGCTGGAGATGGATCCAATAGGATTTCTATAACAGGAGAATATACATTGAAATGCAACAAAATGATAAATAATGTTTTCAGAATTACCTTTCAAAGCTTCTTGATCTATTGGTATAAATGTTAACTTTTTCTTCTCAGTAGATGAACCTAAAAGTACAAAAAATGTTTATACTTCTACTGCCTCAAATTAGGTGGCACATTTAGAAATATTCACGAACCTGCTTTGGTTTTAGGAGTCATTCGTTTTGAAGGCAGCATGATTTCTAGAAAATCAATTTTATAATTTATTTGAATCAAATGATGGTATTTAATATTTACCCATTAAGTCTTTTTCCGACAGTTGCATTAACTGGTAAGGGTTTGAATTTTTAGAAATATTCATTATTATACTGTTTAGAAATTATGAAAAGAATTATAGAACTTGAAATGAGCTCAACAGTTTATGTTCATGTAGTCTATACAAATTTCAAATGTGAACATTCGTGAATTTGAATTTAGTTTTTGAAGATTTAAACAGATTGTGATTTAAATTTCTTTGGCGTTATTTTTTAAAGTTTTGTGTTTTGATTTGAGCAGTTAACGGTGTTCATAGAAGAATTAACAATTTTTGGCTCTTTGGGAATGGTCATCGTTACAACAAGCCATGAAAAAGGGTAACAAGGCAACACTGGCAAAGTTCATTCCTAAATCGATTCATGTTTGAAATGAAAAAGACGGTAAAATTTATTTGAAAGAACTTTATTCAGTAAATATACATGGAATATTCCGAATATCGTAACGATTTTCAGCAGGTAGTCTATGATTTTCAGAACTCAAACAACTGACAAATACTAAATCATTGTCTCCACGAGGACACAGCGTTGCCGGCTTCGATTCATGGCGCCGTATTTCCGTAGTTCATTCGACATCAGCAAAAATAATTAATTCTTCTGTGACTCCTTTTTTGTATGGTTATGGGGATTGTGTCAAATTCTCATTCAAATCAAAAATGAAACGACGTTATTTTGAATAAGTTTTTTCATAACATGCGAATCGTCTCAGATTTACTGCTATTCACAAAAAATTTCAATTATATCTTAAATATTCGTTCTTCATATGATATCAATTGATTAAGTTGCCACTTTCACTCGAATTATTAAACGCACTACATAAATAAGCGCAATGAACAAGCGAAAACGTACATCTACATCAAACAGAAAGAGAAAATTGTCTCATTCTGTAAAGAGCAATGATAGTGGAGTTTCAGTCAATGTAAAAGACAAAATCGATACTGAAAAAAATACAGAAATAACTGATGAAAAGACTGCTTCTCCCGATCTCAAAGGTTTTCCAAACTATGAGGGTCAACATTCAGATCAAGAATATAGTCTGGGTGAGAAGACAGTATTAAATAGCTTGATATCCAAATACAGCCATTTTTTAAGCTTACATACCAGTATAATAATTTTTTATCAATATATTTTTAGCTTCCGTTCTACAAAAAAATCAGATAAATTTCCTAGAGGACGAAGACTGTTTAGATTATGAACCTTACGACGACGACGTTCTTAATGCTAGTTTAACACTGAATGAAGAGAATTGTGGAGATTTATTGGAAAACAATGCGAATAAAACTCAAAATGATGCAGTTCAGATGTTCGACTTTGATACAACACTTTTAGACCCTAACTTTTCATGTCCCCCCTGTACCTGCCACAGTACCTTCAAATGTGGGAGTGCATTATGCACTTATCGAAATGAGGTAATTACTCTATTTATGAAAATTGTATAGGTGAGATTATTCGTTTGCATTTTATACAGGATATGACCATAGATTCTGATAAAATGAATAAACAATTCCAGACGGAAAAAGAGAACTTCAATATGGATAATCAAATTTTATATGATGACAATCATATTTTATTCGAGGACGATGAACAACTTTCTAGAGAAAACGTTATGGACAATGCCCAAATCGATTTTAAGGGACCTTTGAATATAACCATAACAAGACCTGTTCTAAATAATATTTCAACCGAGGAATTGTTCAAAAATTCTGTAGACACTTCGATTCCTCCAGATTCGAGTACTCACAAAACTCAGAAAGTTAAGATCTTGAATATATCCACAATAAATCCAGAGGAAAAAAGCGAGAAAGGGGATTTGAGAAAAAAATTATTAAACAGTCGCAGAGATAGAATCAATTTGGATTCGCTCTGCGAGGATAAAGTTGAATATGATAACACTAGGTATGATATTCTTTGCATTTTTTCCATTATCACTTTTACGCAATTGTTTTTCGAAAGAGCTGAATTTATGGATTTAACTTTAGATTATCGAATTCCGGGGCAACATTTAATTTCAACAGAGAAGAACATGTACAAGTGAGTGATAAGGAGGAACTTATAAACAGATGGTTGATGCGTTCCGATAAAGATGAATTGTCCGATCTTTTGGATTCTCTGTGTGAATCTTATTTCGGTAGTGGATGCAACGATGTAAGGTAAGTCTGAAACTTATTTTTGTCACAATTGAGCGTTTTATTCATTGTGGAGTAGTGGTATTGCAAAGTGAATTATCTGAAATCAGCCGACTGTCTTTTTGATTTGCTCCAGATGTACCAAAACTCATTCCTTGGAAGAAATCAAGAAAAGAATTCTCCAGGCAAATTTTCAAGATTTCAACAAGTTGTACGGAATCGCGTTGACTAAAGAAGTCTGGTTCATGTGTTTGTTTGATACTTTTTTGAGCTGTTTCACGTCTGTCCCCAAAATGGGGGAAATAATGCTCGTCAATATGATCGAGGACGTTTACAAAGTATTCAGTAGTAGTTTCACCGATAAAACGACCTACATCGTTGAAATAGTGGAGGGTCTCAGGAAAATGGGACTTTCCTTCAAAGAGGCCATCGAGAACATAATCCTAAAGTACGGCACTTCGCAGTTATGGATCTGCGATATAATGCTGTTTCTGATCGCCAAAGAATCGAATTTGGCAGATCACTGGTGTTTGGTTAGCAAGTTAACGAGTTGCAGATGTGAGAAAATCGATAACGAGGTCGTTTCCAAGTTCTTAATGTCCCCCTTCAACGATTATCCGCCCAATAAGGATCTCTGCAAGAATATATACAGGGACATCTTGGCGAAGGATCTGGTCGATCTGAACAAGGTGAATAAGAGCGTTTGCGAGATGATCACTAAGATTTCCAGAGAAAATATCGAGAATACGGATCTGTATTCTCCCCCGATGGTAGAGAGGAATTACGGTCAAGGCATGGATCATTTGAATGATTTCATCCCGGAACAACATGATACGTTGAGTTTTGATGGGAGTTCAGATACTTATTCGGTTAAAAATATCAGTGTGATCGAAGAAGAAGGGGACTATTTCAACGAAGAGATGTCAATGAAAGAGGATGCTTCTGCGTCTTCCGGTGAATATTCTCCTAGAAGGACTGAGGATAAATTTGGTGTAAGTGTGAATGTTTCTCGAAATTTTATTGTTTGTTGAGTCCTTTTCAATCTTATTTTCACTTCAGTTTGATTTATACAAATTTAGGCCTGTGATGAACGTTTTTTCAGAGGGATGTGAGGAGTAACCTTGTCGCTCCAGCTGATAAAAATTGTTCGAGGAAAATGAGCGAAAAGGTCATGAATAAATTGGTCGCATCCCTGAATCTAGTCCCCAAACCGCAATCTCCAGCAAACATAGTCGCTCATCCGTCCTGTCAGCCGAACATAAGTCCCGATTACAATTGTAACCTCTCCCTGCACAACCTTTTCCCGAACGTTTATTCTTGGGCGACCGACATCTCGGCCGAAGACATACGCCGATTGACCACTGCTTTGACGGAAGCGGACGCTGCGGCGTTCTTGGACGTCCTAGAAACGTACAGCGATCAGTACGCTATTGAAAATTTCGTAGTCAACGTGTTTACTTTGCTCAAGTCGATCAAAAAGGCTAGTTCTTCCGTATATTCCGCTTTCATGGCCCTCCTGAATGCCCTAGGTGAGTACTACGACAGTCTACAAGTACTAAGTACTAAACTTCCAAGGGTAGATGTTTAAGCTTTGTAAGAATCTCCCACATTTGGATGAAAAGTTTAAATTAGCTCATCTGTTTGTGAAAAACCTTGTATTTTAATATAAATTTTTGCTTGGCATTGTTCATAGTACAATAAAATCTAAAAATGATTTGAATAACGCCGAAAATATGAATTTTTCATTTCAATTTTAGAAGAAAATGACGGTGCATACATGAACAAGACATACGTGAAGGTTTCGATCGAAGTTGTCTCTTTGAACCTGATCTATATGTTTTATAATAAAGGGCATGCAGAGTTTTGTAGAAATATCCTGCTAAAAATGAAAGATTGGCATAATTTAGTAACTTCGAAGGTAAGATTTTCAAACCCAAATAAAAATTACACCGAAAGAGAGTCATTATTCTTTTTCAGATTTTCCTGAAAACGAAACATTCAGATTCCCACATGAGGCGTTATATCTTCATTATGAAAGCGCTGATCTCAGCTGGCGATTTTTCCTGGGTCAATGAATTATTTCAGGCCAAAGGTAATTTAAAATCTCAAATAGAAAAAAAATCAGCCCAAGATTCAAAATAACGCAAATAAAACCGAGATTCACGTAAATATTACTTATATTCACATAAATCTTCGTTTTATTCCTGTAATTTTGAATGTTGCGGTGATTTTTTCAAAAGTAGTTCAAATGTACCAACAAGCAAACATGTAGAAATCAACACCCTGTGAATTGAGAAGAGTTCTACCACTGGGTACATTTGAACTACTTTGAATTTATCCTGTTATTGCAGTGTTGAACCTGCTGGGACACTCCTCCATGTGGCCATACAAGTTCACACTCTCGGATATAGAGGCAAGAAACGAAGTCCTGCTGTCCTTCTTCGACAAGGGCTTTTCGGGGAATATTTTCATCGTCAACGATTTGTTGAAGAGCATTGTCCTTATGCATGGGGGCTCGATCGATGGTTTCGATCTGTGGACTTGGTTCAATAATAAAATGGTGTCTCTGATTGAAAACGGAGAAACGAAATCTGTTCTTATGCTTTTGCATAACGATATAAGCAATTATTACGAAAGATACATGGATAAGTGTGTGCTTCAAGCGTATATGTTACATATGGAAGATAGCCTGAGGAGTGAAGAAGCTTTGAAGTTGTTCGAGCTCTGCTGCGGTAAGGGGGTCTACCACAAATATTCGGTGAGTAGAATACATCAATAATGAAGGAAACAAACTTATTTTATTCTCATAATTCGAAAATTACCGAAATTTGGACGAAATCCTTGAAACAATTGCGCATAAATAATAATCCAAATGTGTATAGTTATGATTTTTTACAGGGTGAGGAGCCTGTGATATACATAACCACAAACCTTACCAACTTCGAGATTGGGTCTTTATTGCACTGTTATTTCAGAAATTTCAAGACGGGAAACACTTTCATTCACGATTTTCACATAGAACTCTTGCTGCCCGAGCACTCGGCACAAGAATCCGCAGTTTTAAAAAAATACAGGACGAACAGAAATGTTTACAACGTTTTCGAAACTATATGTATAATTTTGAAAGCGAAATACAAAATAATTATACAACAACCTATTCAGTCTAGAATATACGTGTCCCAAATCATGTTGCTCAAATCTATGAATAATTAGATTGATATTTATGTAACGTTACGAACAGTATTCTCCGTTAATTTTTTGTTGAAAAGTATTTGTTTTATTCAGTAGGTATAGTTATGGAATACTTACACAATGACTTCTTTTGCTGAAATCTGTGAAATTTATACTTATCATATGAGAAATTGCAATATTGAATTCAGTGAATTCATTGTTAAGTTTGAAATGAACTGAATTAATCTTAAGTTTCAGATTATATGAAGTTATTCCAATGTGGATTTATTTGTTTTTTTCAGTATTTTATATTTTGTTTGATAAATAAGTTAAGTTTGTGAGAATAAATTTTTATTTTTGTACCTCTTCATCTTTTTATATCTTTGTTCTATTTTTGACAATAAATTTTCATTTTATTGATTCTTCGTGTTGTCGTTTACCCAAGGTCTTTCTTATCCTGATACTTCCCTCGATATTTCGCGAAAAAATATTAATCAAACAAAAGAGCACTTTGCAGTAACAAGAAATTAAAGTTTTTTAGGAGAGAAACAAGTAAAACTCATTCATAAAGCTCAACACTATATTCTGAATTCGTAATATTTCAATTAAAAAAGCAACAGTTAAAGCTTTGGCCCATAACACCAGGAACTTTGGCAATTTTAATCCATATCCATTAATATTGGTTTCAACATCTATTAAAAAGAATAAAGGCGTTAATAACATCATAAGACAAAAACTTATTACAGGAACTCTAAAATTATCACATCCTCGTCAACCATTACCTATCTTACCAAGGTGATTGGATTAAACACTGCTATACAAACATTAAACGTTTGAAAGGCTTTTGAAACATCAGATTTATCAAATTACGAAAAAGGCACATAGAGATATGAAGAATTCTGGCAAATCCTATCACAGAAAACATCCTAAACGGTTAAATTCAAATGCAACAGTATCAGTGTGAACTAATCAAATTCTGGTATATCATCAAACGAATACCCAGGAACTTCTTTGTAAGCATAATAAGCAATCCTTACATGGTAAGCTCCCGGAATGAACATCAACATTCCCAAAATAATCATGGGCCACATTCTGTCGGAATAATTCAATGAAATGTGGCCACTTACCACCAAGATACCGAAAATCAACAAGAATGACCCTACGACAAGAAGCAAAGTGGCTAAAGTAATAGCCTTCCAGGGAACTTTTTGCGCTGGGGCAACAAACTGAGCATCTACGAAACTTCCGTTATCGGTTGGTTGTAATTTAGTGTAATCAATATTTTCGTATTCTTTTCCCCTTCTTCTTGACATTTTGATGTCGTCTAGATACTCTGTAATCAATAGTTAGATAAGCATTACGTTGAATATTGATGCCATGATATCAACATTTAGTACTTACCTAGGACAGGCACAATAAAAGCAATTATCCAATAAGCTTTATACAGCTCCTTACTTTTCCTTCATGAGATTTTTATAGTTTTCAAAGGAAAGCAAAAACTAAAGAAGAATGTAGTAGCTGATTTTCACAGATAAAGCTCCTTTTTTACTATCACAACGATTGTTTCACCCTTTTGAAGGGTTCGAAAGATGTGATAACTTACCAGTCAAGGAATGCAGGCTCATGATATCTCAAATTTGATAAAAAACGATGGAAAATTCGAATTATTTACAATCGATTTTCACTTTTATTTATGATTTAGGTTCTGTGAAAACTACAAACCATAGAAATCATAGAATTCTAGTATTTTTAATGAATATCTGTGAACCATTTGGAGTTTTGGTCCAAATTACATAGATGGCGCTAAATAATTTGAAATCGATTTATTGAACAATATTTCAATCAAATCAAGGAAATCAATCCTGATTCAAGTAAATGTGAAACTGTAGCATCACTCCAATTGTGGTGAATACTTTTAAGGAGGATCAATCGTAACAGGCCTTTTGAAATTATTAATGAAAAGCTCGCTATGAAATAACCATATGGTGGTATAGAGAAAACGACTTATTTTCCGAGTTAGACTATTTATTTTGGGAGTTGACTGTCTTTGGTAATTGATTCTCGATACTGTAATCAACTATACTTAATACTTATGTAGGTGATTTAAAGTGCAGCAACTTCATTTTCCCACCATCAAATTCCCCGAAGTACGGGGGGTGTTCGAAATTATTAAGACTAGCGATAAAATAATAAAGATACTTCCATTCTGCGTTGAAATATGAAAATATCTAGTAATTGAGACTGGTTTGGAATGAAAACGAATGAGAAAAAGGCAAGCGGCAAAGGGAATTGAGGGCAAAAACAATATTTCTCCAAGTTTTACGCTCAACGGGCTTTTTATTGACAAGAATGCTGCGTTTAAGTACTACAAAAGAGATCAATGATTGAATACTGAGAGAATTCAATGTTTCATATCAATCTGTTTCGAAAATATCAACATGTATAAGCGCCTTCCGGGTACATTAGTATTTATTTCGGATATCTCAGAAATGGTGGATCTTAGGAAAAAATGTTTCGGGACAGTTTTTGTAGACAATTATATGGCCTACAACTTTTATCTGAACGATTTTTATGATATCACTTACCGTTTGCGAAAAAATGCAATAAATCGAAATTTGATATCTTTGACCTTGAATAAAGTTTTTAGGGAACGTGTGATCGGTGTAGACTTTCGATATTTCACTTATATTGGTATACTAAAGACTTTTACCAAAATTATTCCAAAATTGCCACTACTTTTATGACGATTTTGGATGAAACATATATACTGAGTTTTTTGCTTATAGCATCTGCATTTCACAAGATATTGAACTGAAATTTGGCATAGATATTACAATTTAGAGTTTACACCCTGTGACATTCCAATTTCGATTGCAAATCTACAGGGTGATATTTTTTAAGGTTCTAAGTAAAACGGAAGGTTTTTCCGCTTGTTTTTTCAACCGACCCCCGTACGTCCTTGCAATATGCCCAGCCGCCCCCGCCACCCGGCCAATTTCCTCGCGATTTTTGCGCAACTCCCCCAGAGAGGAAAAGTGCGCTTGCCTCCCTTTCGTCAGACGGAGCAAGAGCCAAATGGGCCGCCTCTGCAGTATAGGGGGATCTTCCGGGGGCTGCAGTAGTCTCCGCACCCTGCTTGCGAAGCGGATTTCGCTGTGCTCCTACTTCCTCCGGCTTCTTCCCCACGCCGTGGATAAACTGCGTTGTTTTTCCGGTCTTCGTCGGCCATAATCGATAAGTGCCCGTAGGCCTGCCCGTTCAGGTGCATCTGTCGGTTTAAGAGGGCGCGAAACGGTCTCTTGGTTAAGGTGCTCGGTTACGAGGTGAGTGTGCCCTTTGAATACGACGCGACGGGTCGAAACCAAGATTTGGGGTGTAGATCACCCTGTATACGGCGGTCCTCGCCTCGACTTCGAGAGGTGATTCCTCGGAGGGCTCCGAATCGAAGAGTCCCGGAGGACCAAGGGCCTAAAACTGACCGTTTTCGAGATATCCGGCCCAAAATACTCGAAGGACCAAAGTTTTAGCCTCAGAAATTTCGAAATTTCATGAAAAACTCCACTTCGCCTTGTATGGTAGACCCCATAGGCGCCAATAATATCTATTATTAAGGGGACCTGGTGCACGTCCGAGCTCGCGAGGTCCCTTCAAAAATTGGGCTTTTTATTTCCAAGATATCTCAGTTCGTAGAACAACAATTTTTTTTTAAATTGAAGCTCAATCATTTCTCTAGAATGTGTATTAATCGCTTTCCTGTTTTTCTTCGTATATTAGGAAAAAAACCTGGTGAGCTGTAATTTCATGAAAATCTGGACAAACTATTTTTTTTTCATGATATCTCTGTCAATTCTCGGGATAAATGTATGAAATTTTAAGTTTACATACGAAATAATATTCCCCAGAATGTATATTGATCAGTTTTTTTGTTTATTGCCCCCTCAATTTTTAAATGAATTATAAAGTAGGAACTCAATGGTCATATTTTCAACCAGGTTTTTCTCCTGATATACACAGAAAAACGGAAAAGCGAATAATACACATTCTGCAAAATATTATTCCGCATGTATACTGAGAATTTCATACATTTATCCCGAAAATTGACGGAGATATCATGGAAAAAAAATTGTTTGTCCAGATTTTCATGAAATTACAGCTCACCAGGTTTTTTTCCTAATATACGAAGAAAAACAGGAAAGCGAGTAGTACACATTCTAGAGAAATGATTAAGCTTCAATTAAAAAAAATTATTGGTCTACGCCGCATACGAACTGAGATATCATGGAAATAAAAAACCCAATTTTTGAAGGGCACTCGCGAGCTCGGACGTGTACCAGGTCCCCTTAAGACTTTTATGAACTTTACAGGATCATTATACAGGGTCCCGCAACGATACAGCCCGATATCCTATATCTTTATTTATAAGAAGCAGATAAAATCTGTTTTTCTATGACGATTCTTTGTTTCAGCTCGACAAAATTTATTATAGTTGTGTCAATCCTTCGTGTTTAATATTTTCTGCTTTTTTACATGGCAACCTAAAATATATTTCATATCTTTTCCGGTTTAATATAAAGAATTAAATATACTTGAACTTTATCTTCACTCCGAAAATATTAACGCTTTCGTGATTCTCAGAATTACAGGTTTTTTCTTCCGAGATTAGTTACTCAGAATATCAGAAATTATTACGTTGTGGTTTGGTCAAATATTGTACATTGATTATTGACTCAAACGGCATATCGGAAATCGACCTGTGATATACAGGGTATGAAAAACAGCTTGTCATATATATTGTACTTGGAAATTTGCAAAATCCCCCTTATTTCAAATGCAACACCCTGTATATTATTGATTCAAAAGAAGAGCCAACTAAGGCTCTACAAATTTTTATTTTATTTGGAATCCCTGTGGTCAAGTTCACTAGATTTCCTAAAACTGCTTTTTTTGTCGAAGAATGGCAAGTATTCATAATTATCTCTATAATTTCACTGTCGACCTTTTCTGAGCGAACTTCATCTGAGACTTCTGAAAAAAATCAACAAAAGATAACTTATTTCAATGATGTACAGGGTGGCCAGATTTCGATGAATTAGTACTACAACTCCTAAACTATAAGAGATAGAGGAAAAGTAATATACATGTCATGTTCTCTTTTTTCGAGGAACAGAAATTGCTGAAAACCCCAAGTTGCTACGGTGTCTAGTTTCCGAGCTACAGGGCGATTCTGGTATTTGGCCAATTATTATAATTGACTATAACTTCCGTATTATAGAATCTACGCTCTCGAAATTAACACATCTTTAGGGCACTTTTTTTACTGCTTTCCAGCGGTGCTATTGGATTTTTTGTATCTGCTCAAATTTCGGAGCTATAACAAAAAAAATTTTTTTTCAAATGGAAACCCTAATGGGAAGTGATATTTCCGAATAGATCTTTCTTCAACGATTTCAAAAATATATATCATGTTATACTTCCGAGTTCACTATATATCGAAAATTTCGAAAAAACACTTTTCGTTCAACAAAATCCAAGCAGGCTTTGATTCACTTCCTTCAAAACTGGGACGGTCATAGAATTTCATGTCTTATTTATTTTCACCTGTCAAATTCATTTCAGTTTCATCATTGTATCGTCTGGCGCTTCTAAAGTTCTTATTTATATCACATCATGCAATTTATATATTTCCTCCAATGACTCGCTCCAATGGACAACGATTTGAACATTTGTTGTGAATATACTTTTTTTCAAATAAATCTATATTTTTTCTTGAAGGAGCTTTTTTTTGCCCCTCATGGAAACATTAATTATTGCTATCAACGGGTTACATAAGTATTCAAATGCTTTTCATTTTTCAATTTAGCAGAGAAATCATAGATACTAGAATCAACAAGTTTCGCGAAGCCCCTCTATTGGTCTGAGTAATAATAAAGCTAATATTTCCTGAATCAATTTGGCAGCTTACAATAAATGTGAGATATCGAATTCTATGACCTTATAAGAATTTTAGAAGCGCCAGACGATACAACAATGATGAAACTGAATTGAATTTGACAGGTGAAAATAAATAAGACATGAAATTCTATGACCGTCCAAGTTTTGAAGGAAGTGAATCAAAGCCTGCTTGGATTTTGTTGAACGAAAAGTGTTTTTTCGAAATTTTCGATATGTAGTGAACTCGGAAGTATAACATGATATATATTTTTGAAATCGTTGAAGAAAGATCTATTCGGAAATATCACTTCCCATTATGGTTTCCATTTGAAAAAAATTTTTTTTTGTTATAGCTCCGAAATTTGAGCAGATACAAAAAATCCAATAGCACCGCTGGAAAGCAGTAAAAAAAGTGCCCTAAAGATGTGTTAATTTCGAGAGCGTAAATTCTGTAATACGGAAGTTATAGTCAATTATAAAAATTGGCCAAATTCCAGAATCGCCCTGTAGCTCGGAAACTAGACGCCGTAGCAACTTCGGGTTTTCAGCAATTTCGGTTTCTCGAAAAAAGAGAACATGACATGTATATTACTTTATCTCTATCTCTTATAGTTAAAGAGTTGTAGTACTAAATCATCGAAATCTGGCCACCCTGTACAGTTTTTCTTCTCAATCAATAATTTTATTTTACTGTGAAATCTATAATCCACAGTTGTGATGAAGAGACATACCTATTACGTTTTTCACACATTTCTCTAAATTTTTTCATTTGATGCATTAGTTTAGGTTCAACTTCTTCAAAATTTCGCCCCAAGCCTCTAACTGATAAGAATTTACACCAATACATTAAAAAATTCACTAATCATAACATTCATAAAGTTGAGTAATTATTTTATAAGGGAAATAGTTTTTTTGGACGCCTTATTATGAATCTAAATGCAACAAGATATTTATTTATATATTCCTGACCCTTAATCAGCAAAAAAGCTGGAATCAGAGCCTACATTTACATTATTTTCTTTCGTAAACAACAATTATCTGTATCAGCCTTGTTAAATAAAAAAATAAACAAAAATACAAACAAAACATTAGTTCTTCATATACAAAGAAATACATGTTCTTGTATATTTTTACTTCTAATATCATTGTATTCATGCTTTTCTTTGTCTACGGATGAAGAATAAGCTTTTGTACTCAATAAATTATTCTTTCTTTTGTAAACTAGCTTTGTCTCTTCTAGTTTTTTCAGTTTATTTATCTACATTTAATGTTGACTTACCAGAATATAGTTGAGCCGTTGGTGTTAAGAAGTTCAAATTGTAAATAATAGATTTGTTCTGTACTCTTTGAATTTTTTTCTAATAGATATTTTGGAGCTTTTCCCCAACATGGAATTAAATAAGTATCTCTATTGTGATTCTATGGAACTATTGAAAAGATATGCTCCTATAGATAAGAACATCTTCTCACAGCTCCTACAAATATCTTTTGTATATTCTTATCCTTTAATTCGTTTAGAATTTTTTGAAAAAGGAGCTGTTTCAAAGAGAACTATAGTGAACTTAAGTTCACGCTTCTTATGAATCGATAATATACAGCGTGATCCATTTTAAAAAGGGAAGATTCTGCCAATGTTTGTTCACAATGAGTGGCAAGCTGTTGATCATATTCTGTATAACACATTTCAGTTATTTTGTTTGAGATAGTAACCGACGTACAAAGATCATATTGATTATTTTCTTCTCACAGCGATTCGTCAATTTTTTTTGGAGATATTGAAAATGATGCCGCCATTTAGCAACCCAACAATGAAGTCCGCTATCTCAAAAGTATTGAAAAATGAGGATTGCGTAATGTAATTTTCCGGTAGATTGTTAGAGTTCAAGATCGAGGAACGTACAGTCCCCTGTTCTTAATAAGACATCGTTTACGTCTCTGTTACAGCAATGGAAGAAGTGTTAACCGAAGGAAAGAATTTCAAATTGTTAGCAGACTCAGAGCTGGAAGAAGTTGTCGATTTTCTCAGCAATTTCCTGCCGGATTCCATCAAGGTGAGAGACCCTTTCGCGCCCTAAGAACAGTCATAAAAGATCCTATTTCTCCTTCCGAATATCCCTAAAAGGATTCCGTGTCGCCGAGGGATTTAGGAAGAATTACAAGCGTATTTTCGCATACCGATCGTATTAGCCTTGGAAGTGACACGTGAACGCGAGTCGCGTGATATTTGGTCTGGGATTTAAACGGATAAATATCGATTCCGGTCGAATTTCAATCGTGGATTGTGGGAGAATACAATTGGAAGTTTTGTCAAAGCTACAACAGTTTTATGAAAGCAAGCCGATTCTCGATGACATTGACAAGTGAAAGGTACTCTTGACAGCTGTCATTACGATGACACATCAAAATTAAATCTCAAAAACCCTCCATTAAAATAGTTGCACAATACTGAAATATCAAAAGCACAACCAGACAAAGACACTTAAACTTATCACCAATATTCCGTTGACGAACAGAGATCCCGATAAAACGAGCGTAAAACAAAAACTTGGACGCGAAAGCCCCAAATTAACGACCCTCTTATCCCCCCCTTTTTTATTCCAGTTCCATCAAACTTTAAAGACCTATCTGAACGACCGCGTCTGGGACTTCCATTTCTACGTGAACAAAGAGTGGCCCGAACAGCCGGTGGTGCTCCATTTTCCCGGAATGACTAAGACGGTGAGTTTTTAACGATTAATCCGGATTATTCGACAGCCGTCACTACCGAGAACGAAGAAGTTGCTAATGGACTTGGCAGTTTGAAAAAATATAAACTGATGCATCACGAATGTCTTTTATCCCATCCTCGTTGCCACTGATCAACTCATTCAATTCGCAATTCTAATCCTTCAAAAACTGACATACACACAGAAAAACACAACAGAAACAAAAATCAAAGAACTTATCACAAAAGGAACACAGAATCAATGTTTCATTACTACTGTTCTGTATCTCCAACGTTCTGTGGTTCTCAAAATGAAATGAATTTCGAACACGAAATGAACGGGTTCTTGCGAGGATAAATCTTGACCTAAAACGCTTCGTGTCCCATTATCTCGGAGTCTTCTTCCCTATTTCTTAATCATCCCTTGTTCTACGAATTCCTAGGTGGCGTCGTCGTCTCATTGTCGCTCCGGACAAGTAGGAATTTTCTAGTTCTTGCGTCTTCACTTCATTAAATCGTCTGGGTCTATTGGCCCGGATTTTTCACGGAGAATGTCGCGACAAATCTAAGTTTAATCATCAGAAGCCCCTGGGAAAGGGTCAGAACGGATTGGTTGCGTTGATGATCTTTTGATTACCCTTCGGAATCGATATAGAGTGGAGGGATGCTATTTGTTTTAGCTTGCTGAGCGGAAACTAAGCAGAATGTTGAAATTTAAGGTTAAGAATTTCTTCTGTGATCGCTCACAAATTAAAGCTATCATAGAAATTTTTCCAATTTGAACATCCATGTCAAAATCACAGAGTTATTGCTCCATGGTCAGAATCCGAAAGGGAAAAGTAGCTCCGCTGTACCAGAATACAGATCCATAACTTATTTACTGATGTGACACCTGTTGCTCCTCTAGCTGATGTACAGCGATGAACTTTGGTGCGGTCTGTTATATCCAAACTTCCACTTGGCAGCATATGCTGGTCCTATTCAATTATCCGTAGTTTCCATAGCCAAACTTTTCCCATACATACGTAATGCCACCAGTCTGATAAATGGGGATAGACAGTTTCGTGCTGATCTAGAATCCCGGCGAAACCAATGGATAAACTTCCAATGGAATTTTAGGGAAATAGAGAAAACAGAATATTTCCAACCGTTCTCAATCTTACGAACATTTTTATTATTCGCTTTTACCACAGAATACCTAACTACAAAATTTCTATTTTTTAAGTGTTCTGTGCTTTTACTGTCCTCGCAAAATCCAGATTCTTAAATTTGACAGTTTCAGAGAATATGGAAAATTATAATATCTCTATGTTCCTGATGAACCACAAATTTATAGTTCCGTGGTAAGAACATAGAAATGATATCATTATCTTGCATGGTATCTCTATGGCTCGAATCCATAGACCATAAAGAAATCAACCATAGAGCAATCGATATCGTTGTCCCATCGCCATATTCTTGACAAACTTCAGTCGCTGTCCGGATTTCGCACAGAAACCCGGACCTGCAAAGCTGCATTAGGGCGGCCATGACCTAGGGTCTGGCCGCCTGCCAACCTTGAGAGGAGTACATGTGATTTTCAGCGGCTGTTAGGGCCTCGACGGAACACACATCAGCGGGGATCGTAAAATAAGAAAAAAGCGCTCGCATCCAAGTGGGTCGTGACGGCTCCGGGCGTATCGATAAAGGACGATAAGATCTGAGAGAAATTCGAGGGAACGGGGTCATTGGAACGCATTTTTGTCTGGGTTGAGGATAGAGAGAATAATAATATTCGCTCAACAAAAAGACTTTGCAATTCTATGTTCATTTTACATATTTATGAATTCGTATTCATCTATGGAATTGACAGGGGACACAGATCTTAATCGGAAGCACAGATGGTTTGTCGGTTGTAATTTTGAATTCTTCTATGTTCGGTTACCAATGACAATCAGGCATTAACTGGTCATTAAAGGTTGATTTATGGCGCGTAAAAATGAATGCAAATGAATAAAGCTTAACATATTTATCCAGAATAGACGTATTATCACTTTCTGACCGCCCCTGCGTCAAAACACCGACACATTCCCTAGATTTAATCAAATGAAGCGGACCAATTAAACGAAATCGGTAACTTTCGCCCTGTTACGTTGGCGATATTGCTGGTTGATCACGCGAACATAGTCGTGGCTGCTGTCGTTATTGGACTATCAGGACCAGCACCTTGGCATAATGAGCTTCATTTTCATAAACCGAAAGCATTGTGGACTGCTGAAACACGAAAACGGCGCCTTTGCCAACTGGGGCGGTTGGTTTTAGGTTTTTTAGGGTTAATCACGAAATGCGGCATAAAATACCAGGGCTGTAACCACTTTATTCAAGCGAAATGTCTACATGGCTCCTTCACCATTTCGCAACTATGCCCAAATCCTCCGCCATTTTGCAACTCGAGTAAATAAATAATTAAATATCACAAGCCTAGACTTCCAAATGAATGTTTCCAGATCAATTTTTTGGGAGCCATAATCGTCCAATGCAAATACTTTTCCAATGATGTTCATTAGAATGTATGGAATATGTGTCAATCACCTTTAACAATTATTTTATTGAATATAGCTGTACGAAGCTCGAAAATTAATTATCGATAATCTAAAACCTGAAATTTCTTGGTTTTAGGCCTATAAGGCCCTTGTGGTCAAGTTTAGTTATGGTTTGAGTTAGTGAACAAAACTCGAAAACGAAATGTCGAAAATATAAAAAGTTGAATATTTCATTATCTATGGGGGCTACATGGTGGTTCTGGTATCAAAATGTAGGTTTTCGAGGTCGCTCCATTCAATAAAAAACAATTCAAAGCCCTAACTATCACCGTTTAGATTTTGACCTGTCAAATGGCCTTTTTTGAAAAAATCGGAAATTTCAAAGTGTCATAACTGCCGTCCCTCTCATCTCCGCCAATAGTTATTTATATGATGTTGATCAGTATAGTCCCAAGTACCTCTGTGCAGAATATGAGCGATTTGAAAAATTTCAAATTTTGGATGAAAAATGACAAAGGGGTATGACCCCCTAAAAACACCATGTTTGTCAATAAAAAATATATTTGGGGAGGATCTCACGTTATTATTGAATCTGGAAGTTGTACTGCCCATTTGAATCTTCAATAATAGCAATTCTGAGGACCGACAGCACCCTTACCTCGAGTGGTGTGAGCTCGTGAACAGAACTCGAAAACGAAAAATCGAAAAATAAAAAGTTGAATATTTCATTATCTATGGGGGCTACATGGGTGATTCTGGTATCAAAATGTAGGTTTTCGAGGTCGCTCCATTCAATAAAAAACAATTCAAAGCCCTAACTATCACCGTTTAGATTTTGACCTGTCAAATGGCATTTTTTGAAAAAATCGGAAATTTCAAACTGTCATAACTGCCGTCCCTCTCATCTCCGCCAATAGTTATTTATATCATGTTGATCAGCATAGTCCAAAGTATCTCTGTGCAGAATATGAGCGATTTGAAAAATCTCAAATTTTGGGTGAAAAATGACAAAGGGGTATGACCCCCTAAAAATACCATATTTGTCAATAAAAAATATATTCGGGGAGGATCTCACGTTATTATTGAATCTGGAAGTTGTACTGCCCATTTGAATCTTCAATAATAGCAATTCTGCGGACCGACAGCACCCTTACCTAGAGTGGTGTGAGCTCGTGAACAGAACTCGAAAATGAAAAATCGAAAAATAAAAAGTTGAATATTTCATTATCTATGGGGGCTACATGGGTGATTCTGGTATCAAAATGTAGGTTTTCGAGGTCGCTCCATTCAATAAAAAACAATTCAAAGCCCTAACTATCACCGTTTAGATTTTGACCTGTCAAATGGCATTTTTTGAAAAAATCGGAAATTTCAAACTGTCATAACTGCCGTCCCTCTCATCTCCGCCAATAGTTATTTATATTATGTTGATCAGCATAGTCCCAAGTATCTCTGTGCAGAATATGAGCGATTTGAAAAATCTCAAATTTTGGGTGAAAAATGACAAAGGGGTATGACCCCCTAAAAACACCATGTTTGTCAATAAAAAATATATTCGGGGAGGATCTCACGTTATTATTGAATCTGGAAGTTGTACTGCCCATTTGAATCTTCAATAATAGCAATTCTGCGGACCGACAGCACCCTTACCTAGAGTGGTGTGAGCTCGTGAACAGAACTCGAAAATGAAAAATCGAAAAATAAAAAGTTGAATATTTCATTATCTATGGGGGCTACATGGGTGATTCTGGTATCAAAATGTAGGTTTTCGAGGTCGCTCCATTCAATAAAAAACAATTCAAAGCCCTAACTATCACCGTTTAGATTTTGACCTGTCAAATGGCATTTTTTGAAAAAATCGGAAATTTCAAACTGTCATAACTGCCGTCCCTCTCATCTCCGCCAATAGTTATTTATATTATGTTGATCAGCATAGTCCCAAGTATCTCTGTGCAGAATATGAGCGATTTGAAAAATCTCAAATTTTGGGTGAAAAATGACAAAGGGGTATGACCCCCTAAAAACACCATGTTTGTCAATAAAAAATATATTTGGGGAGGATCTCACGTTATTATTGAATCTGGAAGTTGTACTGCCCATTTGAATCTTCAATAATAGCAATTCTGAGGACCGACAGCACCCTTACCTCGAGTGGTGTGAGCTCGTGAACAGAACTCGAAAATGAAAAATCGAAAAATAAAAAGTTGAATATTTCATTATCTATGGGGGCTACATGGGTGATTCTGGTATCAAAATGTAGGTTTTCGAGGTCGCTCCATTCAATAAAAAACAATTCAAAGCCCTAACTATCACCGTTTAGATTTTGACCTGTCAAATGGCATTTTTTTAAAAAATCGGAAATTTCAAACTGTCATAACTGCCGTCCCTCTCATCTCCGCCAATAGTTATTTATATTATGTTGATCAGCATAGTCCAAAGTATCTCTGTGCAGAATATGAGCGATTTGAAAAATCTCAAATTTTGGGTGAAAAATGACAAAGGGGTATGACCCCCTAAAAACACCATGTTTGTCAATAAAAAATATATTTGGGGAGGATCTCACGTTATTATTGAATCTGGAAGTTGTACTGCCCATTTGAATCTTCAATAATAGCAATTCTGAGGACCGACAGCACCCTTACCTCGAGTGGTGTGAGCTCGTGAACAGAACTCGAAAATGAAAAATCGAAAAATAAAAAGTTGAATATTTCATTATCTATGGGGGCTACATGGGTGATTCTGGTATCAAAATGTAGGTTTTCGAGGTCGCTCCATTCAATAAAAAACAATTCAAAGCCCTAACTATCACCGTTTAGATTTTGACCTGTCAAATGGCATTTTTTGAAAAAATCGGAAATTTCAAACTGTCATAACTGCCGTCCCTCTCATCTCCGCCAATAGTTATTTATATTATGTTGATCAGCATAGTCCCAAGTATCTCTGTGCAGAATATGAGCGATTTGAAAAATCTCAAATTTTGGGTGAAAAATGACAAAGGGGTATGACCCCCTAAAAACACCATGTTTGTCAATAAAAAATATATTTGGGGAGGATCTCACGTTATTATTGAATCTGGAAGTTGTACTGCCCATTTGAATCTTCAATAATAGCAATTCTGAGGACCGACAGCACCCTTACCTCGAGTGGTGTGAGCTCGTGAACAGAACTCGAAAATGAAAAATCGAAAAATAAAAAGTTGAATATTTCATTATCTATGGGGGCTACATGGGTGATTCTGGTATCAAAATGTAGGTTTTCGAGGTCGCTCCATTCAATAAAAAACAATTCAAAGCCCTAACTATCACCGTTTAGATTTTGACCTGTCAAATGGCATTTTTTGAAAAAATCGGAAATTTCAAACTGTCATAACTGCCGTCCCTCTCATCTCCGCCAATAGTTATTTATATTATGTTGATCAGCATAGTCCAAAGTATCTCTGTGCAGAATATGAGCGATTTGAAAAATCTCAAATTTTGGGTGAAAAATGACAAAGGGGTATGACCCCCTAAAAATACCATATTTGTCAATAAAAAATATATTCGGGGAGGATCTCACGTTATTATTGAATCTGGAAGTTGTACTGCCCATTTGAATCTTCAATAATAGCAATTCTGCGGACCGACAGCACCCTTACCTAGAGTGGTGTGAGCTCGTGAACAGAACTCGAAAATGAAAAATCGAAAAATAAAAAGTTGAATATTTCATTATCTATGGGGGCTACATGGGTGATTCTGGTATCAAAATGTAGGTTTTCGAGGTCGCTCCATTCAATAAAAAACAATTCAAAGCCCTTACTATCACCGTTTAGATTTTGACCTGTCAAATGGCATTTTTTGAAAAAATCGGAAATTTCAAACTGTCATAACTGCCGTCCCTCTCATCTCCGCCAATAGTTATTTATATTATGTTGATCAGCATAGTCCCAAGTATCTCTGTGCAGAATATGAGCGATTTGAAAAATCTCAAATTTTGGGTGAAAAATGACAAAGGGGTATGACCCCCTAAAAACACCATGTTTGTCAATAAAAAATATATTCGGGGAGGATCTCACGTTATTATTGAATCTGGAAGTTGTACTGCCCATTTGAATCTTCAATAATAGCAATTCTGCGGACCGACAGCACCCTTACCTAGAGTGGTGTGAGCTCGTGAACAGAACTCGAAAATGAAAAATCGAAAAATAAAAAGTTGAATATTTCATTATCTATGGGGGCTACATGGGTGATTCTGGTATCAAAATGTAGGTTTTCGAGGTCGCTCCATTCAATAAAAAACAATTCAAAGCCCTAACTATCACCGTTTAGATTTTGACCTGTCAAATGGCATTTTTTGAAAAAATCGGAAATTTCAAACTGTCATAACTGCCGTCCCTCTCATCTCCGCCAATAGTTATTTATATTATGTTGATCAGCATAGTCCAAAGTATCTCTGTGCAGAATATGAGCGATTTGAAAAATCTCAAATTTTGGGTGAAAAATGACAAAGGGGTATGACCCCCTAAAAACACCATGTTTGTCAATAAAAAATATATTTGGGGAGGATCTCACGTTATTATTGAATCTGGAAGTTGTACTGCCCATTTGAATCTTCAATAATAGCAATTCTGAGGACCGACAGCACCCTTACCTCGAGTGGTGTGAGCTCGTGAACAGAACTCGAAAATGAAAAATCGAAAAATAAAAAGTTGAATATTTCATTATCTATGGGGGCTACATGGGTGATTCTGGTATCAAAATGTAGGTTTTCGAGGTCGCTCCATTCAATAAAAAACAATTCAAAGCCCTAACTATCACCGTTTAGATTTTGACCTGTCAAATGTCATTTTTTTAAAAAATCGGAAATTTCAAACTGTCATAACTGCCGTCCCTCTCATCTCCGCCAATAGTTATTTATATTATGTTGATCAGCATAGTCCCAAGTATCTCTGTGCAGAATATGAGCGATTTGAAAAATCTCAAATTTTGGGTGAAAAATGACAAAGGGGTATGACCCCCTAAAAACACCATGTTTGTCAATAAAAAATATATTTGGGGAGGATCTCACGTTATTATTGAATCTGGAAGTTGTACTGCCCATTTGAATCTTCAATAATAGCAATTCTGAGGACCGACAGCACCCTTACCTCGAGTGGTGTGAGCTCGTGAACAGAACTCGAAAATGAAAAATCGAAAAATAAAAAGTTGAATATTTCATTATCTATGGGGGCTACATGGGTGATTCTGGTATCAAAATGTAGGTTTTCGAGGTCGCTCCATTCAATAAAAAACAATTCAAAGCCCTTACTATCACCGTTTAGATTTTGACCTGTCAAATGGCATTTTTTGAAAAAATCGGAAATTTCAAACTGTCATAACTGCCGTCCCTCTCATCTCCGCCAATAGTTATTTATATTATGTTGATCAGCATAGTCCCAAGTATCTCTGTGCAGAATATGAGCGATTTGAAAAATCTCAAATTTTGGGTGAAAAATGACAAAGGGGTATGACCCCCTAAAAACACCATGTTTGTCAATAAAAAATATATATGGGGAGGATCTCACGTTATTATTGAATCTGGAAGTTGTACTGCCCATTTGAATCTTCAATAATAGCAATTCTGAGGACCGACAGCACCCTTACCTCGAGTGGTGTGAGCTCGTGAACAGAACTCGAAAATGAAAAATCGAAAAATAAAAAGTTGAATATTTCATTATCTATGGGGGCTACATGGGTGATTCTGGTATCAAAATGTAGGTTTTCGAGGTCGCTCCATTTAATAAAAAACAATTCAAAGCCCTAACTATCACCGTTTAGATTTTGACCTCTCAAATGGCATTTTTTGAAAAAATCGGAAATTTCAAACTGTCGTAACTGCCGTCCCTCTCATCTCCGCCAATAGTTATTTATATTATGTTGATCAGCATAGTCCCAAGTATCTCTGTGCAGAATATGAGCGATTTGAAAAATCTCAAATTTTGGGTGAAAAATGACAAAGGGGTATGACCCCCTAAAAACACCATATTTTTCAATAAAAAATATATTTGGGGAGGATCTCACGTTATTATTGAATCTGGAAGTTGTACTGCCCATTTGAATCTTCAATAATAGCAATTCTGAGGACCGATAGCACCCTTACCTCGAGTGGTGTGAGCTCGTGAACAGAACTCGAAAATGAAAAATCGCAAAATATAAAGTGGAATATTTCAATACCTATGGGGGCTACATGGGTGATTCTGGTATCAAAATGTAGGTTTTCGAGGTCGCTCTATTCAATAAAAAGCAATTCGAAGCCCTTACTATTACCGTTTAGATTTTGACCTGTCAAATGGCATTTTTTGAAAAAATCGGAAATTTCAAACTGTCATAACTGCCGTCCCTCTCATCTCCGCCAATAGTTATTTATATTATGTTGATCAGCATAGTCCCAAGTTTCTCTGTGCAGAATATGAGCTATTTGAAAAATCTCAAATTTTGGGTGAAAAATGACAAAGGGGTATGACCCCCTAAAAATACCATATTTGTCAATAAAAAATATATTCGGGGAGGATCTCACGTTATTATTGAATCTGGAAGTTGTACTGCCCATTTGAATCTTCAATAATAGCAATTCTGCGGACCGACAGCACCCTTACCTAGAGTGGTGTGAGCTCGTGAACAGAACTCGAAAATGAAAAATCGAAAAATAAAAAGTTGAATATTTCATTATCTATGGGGGCTACATGGGTGATTCTGGTATCAAAATGTAGGTTTTCGAGGTCGCTCCATTCAATAAAAAACAATTCAAAGCCCTAACTATCACCGTTTAGATTTTGACCTGTCAAATGTCATTTTTTTAAAAAATCGGAAATTTCAAACTGTCATAACTGCCGTCCCTCTCATCTCCGCCAATAGTTATTTATATCATGTTGATCAGCATAGTCCAAAGTATCTCTGTGCAGAATATGAGCGATTTGAAAAATCTCAAATTTTGGGTGAAAAATGACAAAGGGGTATGACCCCCTAAAAACACCATGTTTGTCAATAAAAAATATATATGGGGAGGATCTCACGTTATTATTGAATCTGGAAGTTGTACTGCCCATTTGAATCTTCAATAATAGCAATTCTGAGGACCGACAGCACCCTTACCTCGAGAAGTGTGAGCTCGTGAACAGAACTCGAAAATGAAAAATCGAAAAATAAAAAGTTGAATATTTCATTATCTATGGGGGCTACATGGGTGATTCTGGTATCAAAATGTAGGTTTTCGAGGTCGCTCCATTCAATAAAAAACAATTCAAAGCCCTAACTATCACCGTTTAGATTTTGACCTGTCAAATGGCATTTTTTGAAAAAATCGGAAATTTCAAACTGTCATAACTGCCGTCCCTCTCATCTCCGCCAATAGTTATTTATATCATGTTGATCAGCATAGTCCAAAGTATCTCTGTGCAGAATATGAGCGATTTGAAAAATCTCAAATTTTGGGTGAAAAATGACAAAGGGGTATGACCCCCTAAAAACACCATGTTTGTCAATAAAAAATATATTTGGGGAGGATCTCACGTTATTATTGAATCTGGAAGTTGTACTGCCCATTTGAATCTTCAATAATAGCAATTCTGAGGACCGACAGCACCCTTACCTCGAGAAGTGTGAGCTCGTGAACAGAACTCGAAAATGAAAAATCGAAAAATAAAAAGTTGAATATTTCATTATCTATGGGGGCTACATGGGTGATTCTGGTATCAAAATGTAGGTTTTCGAGGTCGCTCCATTCAATAAAAAACAATTCAAAGCCCTAACTATCACCGTTTAGATTTTGACCTGTCAAATGGCATTTTTTGAAAAAATCGGAAATTTCAAACTGTCATAACTGCCGTCCCTCTCATCTCCGCCAATAGTTATTTATATCATGTTGATCAGCATAGTCCAAAGTATCTCTGTGCAGAATATGAGCGATTTGAAAAATCTCAAATTTTGGGTGAAAAATGACAAAGGGGTATGACCCCCTAAAAATACCATATTTGTCAATAAAAAATATATTCGGGGAGGATCTCACGTTATTATTGAATCTGGAAGTTGTACTGCCCATTTGAATCTTCAATAATAGCAATTCTGCGGACCGACAGCACCCTTACCTAGAGTGGTGTGAGCTCGTGAACAGAACTCGAAAATGAAAAATCGAAAAATAAAAAGTTGAATATTTCATTATCTATGGGGGCTACATGGGTGATTCTGGTATCAAAATGTAGGTTTTCGAGGTCGCTCCATTCAATAAAAAACAATTCAAAGCCCTAACTATCACCGTTTAGATTTTGACCTGTCAAATGGCATTTTTTGAAAAAATCGGAAATTTCAAACTGTCATAACTGCCGTCCCTCTCATCTCCGCCAATAGTTATTTATATTATGTTGATCAGCATAGTCCCAAGTATCTCTGTGCAGAATATGAGCGATTTGAAAAATCTCAAATTTTGGGTGAAAAATGACAAAGGGGTATGACCCCCTAAAAACACCATGTTTGTCAATAAAAAATATATTTGGGGAGGATCTCACGTTATTATTGAATCTGGAAGTTGTACTGCCCATTTGAATCTTCAATAATAGCAATTCTGAGGACCGACAGCACCCTTACCTCGAGTGGTGTGAGCTCGTGAACAGAACTCGAAAATGAAAAATCGCAAAATATAAAGTGGAATATTTCATTACCTATGGGGGCTACATGGGTGATTCTGGTATCAAAATGTAGGTTTTCGAGGTCGCTCCATTCAATAAAAAACAATTCAAAGCCCTAACTATCACCGTTTAGATTTTGACCTGTCAAATGGCATTTTTTGAAAAAATCGGAAATTTCAAACTGTCATAACTGCCGTCCCTCTCATCTCCGCCAATAGTTATTTATATAATGTTGATCAGTATAGTCCCAAGTACCTCTGTGCAGATTATGAGCGATTTGAAAAATTTCAAATTTTGGGTGAAAAAAGACAAAGGGGTATGACCCCCTAAAAACACCATGTTTGTCAATAAAAAATATATTTGGGGAGGATCTCACGTTATTATTGAATCTGGAAGTTGTACTGCCCATTTGAATCTTCAATAATAGCAATTCTGCGGACCGACAGCACCCTTTCCTCGAGTGGTGTGAGCTCGTGAACTGAACTCGAAAATGAAAAATCGCAAAATATAAAGTGGAATATTTCATTACCTATGGAGGCTACATGGGTGATTCTGGTATCAAAATGTAGGTTTTCGAGGTCGCTCTATTCAATAAAAAACAATTCAAAGCCCTAACTATCACCGTTTAGATTTTGACCTGTCAAATGGCATTTTTTGAAAAAATCGGAAATTTCAAACTGTCATAACTGCCGTCCCTCTCATCTCCGCCAATAGTTATTTATATCATGTTGATCAGCATAGTCCCAAGTACCTCTGTGCAGAATATGAGCGATTTGAAAAATTTCAAATTTTGGATGAAAAATGACAAAGGGGTATGACCCCCTAAAAACACCATGTTTGTCAATAAAAAATATATTTGGGGAGGATCTCACGTTATTATTGAATCTGGAAGTTGTACTGCCCCTTTGAATCTTCAATAATAGCAATTCTGCGGACCGACAGCACCCTTACCTCGAGTGGTGTGAGCTCGTGAACAGAACTCGAAAATGAAAAACCGAAAAATGAAAACACGAATAATTCATTACTTATGAGGGCTACATGGGTGATTCTGGTATCAAAATGTAGGTTTTCGAGGTCGCTCCATTCAATAAAAAACAATTCAAAGCCCTAACTATCACCGTTTAGATTTTGACCTGTCAAATGGCATTTTTTGAAAAAATCGGAAATTTCAAACTGTCATAACTGCCGTCCCTCTCATCTCCGCCAATAGATATTTATATTATGTTGATCAGCATAGTCCCAAGTATCTCTGTGCAGAATATTAGCGATTTGAAAAATCTCAAATTTTGGGTGAAAAATGACAAAGGGGTATGACCCCCTAAAAACACCATATTCGTCGTAATAGCAAACATTTGGGAAATTCCAACGATGTTATTGAGGCGGAATGTTATTTATGCCCTTTGGATCTTTCATAATAACCCTTCTGGAGTTCGATAACACTCGAACCTTGAGTGGTGTGAGCCTGTGAACAAAACTCGAAAATGAAATGTCGAAACTATAAAATGGAAAATATCTGGACATATAAGGGCTACATGGTCGATTTTGGTATCAAAATGGTGGTTTTCGAGGTCGCTGAATTCAATAAAAAATAATCCAGAGCCCTAACTAGCACAGTTTAGATTTTGACCTGCGAAATGGCATGTTTCGAAAAATTGGAAATTTCAAACTGCCATAGCCTCCGTCTCTCTCTTCGTATCCTCCAGTTTTTCATGTTTCCTTAATCAGCATATCTCATGTGCAAAATATGAGCGATTCAAAAATCTCAACCACCCGCTTGAATGAATAAAGTCTACCACACACGGAAAATTTACATCGAATCCCCACATGTCTGGTCTCCCTCAATCAAAACCGCGTTGCATTTCAGCCAAACAACACTCTGTACGAAAGCTTCAGCGTGTTCTGTCCGTGCGATCAGCTGGACAACCTGGATCTGCTCAAGGAAGAGGACGTTCTGATCGACTGGACCAAGCCCATCTACCTGAACTTCACGCACGCCAGAATCATGGAGAGGATCGAGCAGTTCTATTCCGAGATAGGCACCATGGAGAAGCTGACGGGGGACGTCTACGTACAGACTGGAGACTGGGAGGAAGAGAGCACAGAAATGTAGGTGCAGTATTCCGGTTTTCAAATCATAAATAACGAAATCTAGGGCAAGTAAGGACTGAACGAGAATAAATTCTCTATCACAAAAACGCCTATATCTCTTGCACCAATTGAGAAAAAATCAAAATTTGATCATTGTTAGCTTTGTTATGAACGTCAGAAACATGTGGAACATTTACTTCATAGAGATTCCGATTCTCTGTCGCAAAATGTCAAGCGAAGTGAAAACACGAGAATTTATAGTGAAACTTTTTCAAAATAATCAAAAATGGAGCTTCAAAAGAATCGCAAAAGAGGCTCGCGTTCGTCCGGAAACGGAATCAAGAGTTGTTAAGCGCTTCAACGAAGATCTTACAATTAACCGCAAGGAAGGAACCGGGAAGAAAAAGGGGTTTCATAGCCCAAAAAAAGTGGAGAAAGCCATCAGCCTTTTTCAGAAGATTCCTAACCTATCAGGACGGAAAGTGGCCCAAATAGTGGGTTATTCGCAGTCAACCGTTCATAAAATCAAGTCGAGTTGTGGGCTTAGAACATACAAAGTGCAGAAAGTGCTAGACAGGAACGCTGTGAAGAATCAAGAAGCGAAATCAAGAGCAAAGAAATTAAAAAAAGATTTCTTGAAAAATGTTTCCTGTTGCTTGATGGACGACGAAACCTATGTCTTGGCTGATTTCTCGCAACTTCCTGGTCGGGAATTTTATACTGCAGATTCTCGTGGAAATCTTGACGAACAATTTCGCGTGAAAAGAAACAAGCAAAGTTTCCTAAAAAATTCCTGGTTTGGCAAGAAATTTGCACTTGTGGGAAAAGGAGCAAATTTTTCGTTGGCCAAGGCTCTGTTGACTCGAAGATATACATCGAGGAATGCTTGAAGAAGCGACTTTTACCATTTTTACGTGAGCACGATGTGTCAACAATCTTTTGGCCAGATTTAGCTTCATGCCACTAGAGCAAGGCCTCCATGGAATGGTACGAAGCTAATGAGGTGGTTTTTGTCCCCAAAGAGGCCAATCCACCAAATTGCCCAGAACTCAGGCCAATCGAAAGATATTGGGCCCTGGTAAAAAGAGAATTGAAGAAGACTAAGAAATCAACGAAAACTTTAGCGGAATTCAAGCAAAAGTGGAAGACAGCATCCCAGAAAGTGACTGAGAACACTATAAGAAGCATGATGGGAAGAATTCCAGAAAAAATCCATGAATTTTGTAAAAAAATAGTTTTTGTTTTTTTATTGTAAAAACAGTTTTCATAAGAATTAGAAGATGATTCGAAAATGAGTTTGATTTTCGAAATCGGTCCAGTGGTTCAAAAGATATAACCGTTTTTGTGATAGCGAATTTATTCTCGTTCAGTCCTTAAATAAATAACGACCGAATGAACTAGAGTAGCGCTTGCGAGTTTTCTGAGGTTAATAGAAGCCACTCGGGTCGTGTGATATGGTAAGCAGTTCCGCATTTGATACCTCCTAACTCAAGTTAAGATGTTATTTTGTACGTATTTCCCCTACATGGAGGTTTCGCTTTTAGAGAATTCGCAGACGATGCGGAGATGCTGCAGCTGTCGCCCGAGCACGCGCCCACAATCTACGAGCTTTACCCCGCCAACCACATGGAATGCATCCAGGTGTTCGAGAAGCTGATGGCGAAACTGCCGTGTTACGGCGTGTTCGCCAAATCCGGCGAACTGGCCGCTTGGATGGTGCAGTCCTACTACGGCGCCATGTTCTCGATGCAGACCAAGCCGGACTACCGGAGAAAAGGCTACGGCCTCATTTTGGCCAAGTACCTGACCAACATTGTCAAAAACCGCGGTACGTAAAGACAATACATCCTATTACCGAAATAACAACCAATATACAGGGTGAGTCTTTGACTTGTACATATATATTTTAACTGAAGATTCTTGAGGTCAAAAGAAACCTTTTTTTCATTTTCCATTTTTCCGAATTCGGCTCTGTTCAAAAGATATAGCCATTTAAAAAAAAATTGTGCTACGGCCCTGAAACGATCTTCTGGAATTGATGCAAAGTTCATATTTCTCGTTTGAAATTGAGTTTATACATTTAGGGAATACTCAAGTACTAACCTTATTCGAATAAGAATGTTAAAAACACGATATTTCACAAAAAAAAGTTAGTTTCATTCGATTATATCTGCAACTAAAAAGCCATATTTATTCCACCAAAATAAGTTCCTCCTTCGATTTACATTGAGATTAATTTGTGGGCACTAATAACTTGTTTATATTCTTCTCTTTCTCCCAAAACTATCTCAAAAAGAATTGTTTTCACACTAATCGAACATAACTCCATTAAATTAGGTCAAATGATTAGAGGTCAATGACGTAACCTAACCCATCGAACCATATTCTATGAACTCTTATCATAGAACGTTTGAGAAGACGATGCCAGATTGTGTTGATTTTCTCCACAACGAAGCAATAGGTCCTCTTTCATTAACGGATGAACTAACGCAAAAATAAGGCACCAGTTTTGTTTACTTTTGGCTAATGGCGTCTTGTCGTGCCTCTTTGGAAATGTTATGATTCTCGCCGATAGAGCGCTACGATCTTAATACGCATGACCGTTGATCTGTGGTTGTTGAAGTAAACATGCGTAAAGCGGCTTGATGGAGATTTGTCGATTCGTTTATTCACAGTAAAGAATTAGAAAAGTTGATGTGAAAAGATTATCAGTGAAAATGAATTAATGTGATAATAACCGTGAAGTGAGTTTATAAAATTCCAAGAGGATATTGTTTAGAAACATATTCATATTAATATCCGAATTTTGTATTCCATTGACATTTTAGTCTTGACAAAGTTGATAAACATTCTGACAACATTGTTATCTTGAATAGAGTTTATTAATTTGAGCATTCTGTGATATTGAAAAGCCAGGGTTGCATCTAGATTTTTCTTATGATTTTGGATTTTTTCGTAAAATTTTTCCGGTAAAATTGGGAATAACTCGAAAACGACGCGTTTTATTGAAAGAACTTAGGAATACTTTTATTTTCTAAACCGATTGGTTCTTTCGAAAATATGAACCGTTTATCTTTTTCAAGTGGTTTTATATTATTTTTTCGTGGATTCATAAGTTGGCTAAGCTGTAACTTTTATACCGGCAGGAATATTGAATAAGTTATGATTTGGAAACATGCATCATGAAGAGAGTGAATACTTCACCAAAATTCAGTTCATTTGAAATAACGGTTCCGAAGATATAAACAGAAAAGTTTTTTTCATGAATTTTCGACAACCTGTATCTTCCAAACGAAACCGAATTTTGAAAAATGGTATAGGAAGAAAGTGTTTCGTTTGATGAGAGGAATCTACAGTTAAAATATATGTACAAGTCAAAGACGCACCCTGTATATAAAAAAAAATCGGAGTCATGATGTTGATTCGAAAATCTCAATTTCCCTCCAGGTTACTTGCCGTTCGTGGTTATCCGTCCCGAAAACGACGCTTCGAAGGGCCTCTACACCAAGCTCGGATTCAAGAAACACTTCGAGACAGTGAGGGCCATCCTGCACCCGAACGACATGGCCAACGACCATCAGGGTGGGGGGGAGGAACCGTAAAATAACCTATTCTGACTACCACGCACATTTTACATAGTGGCTTTCATTCGAATACTAAGTACGATGATCATTTGCTCTGTTACTTCCCCGGAGTGCCGCGAGAAGGGTGAGGGGGCGTTCAATCGTTTCGAGACCGCTCAGACGGTCTCTAGGACCGTCGTTTCATGAAGGTAGGAGATTTACGCCGTGTATGCCTCGGTTTTCTAGTGAAAATGTCGAATTTGAGTCAAACTGTGACGTTTAAAGGTTTCTGCTACTCTCCCATAGAGGGCGCTATTGCGATAAAACTGTCTGCCGTCAAAGAGAAGTCAAACTTACCTCACTGGAAGACGCGGTGTTTTTGTAACATTTTCTCTCACGAATGAATCGGAGACCTTATGATGATTTCTGCCAAAAATTAACGTTCACTCGATCAATTCCTTCCCGCCGAAGAAGAATTAGTTCCTTAGCTTTTATATTCACTTATTATCTTTACATAAATCTAACACTGTGCGTTAGAATAGGAATTTCGATAGGCGTTTTCGAAATGAGCTAGAAAATTTGAGATTGGGTGTTCGAAAAAAGAACACTATGTATACGGGGTGTTTCATTGTGAAACGGAAATGCTCGAATTAGTCCTAAATGAGTAGGGAAATGAATGTTTTAGATGGGACACCCTGTATTTCTAGCGTAGGGCTTCATTACTTATGAACCTTCCTCAAAGGCTGTGCGTTTTTTATAACAAAAATAAACATTGAAATTATTTTATTAATTTGAGAGTATCGAATGCCTTAGAAAAAAAATTATATCCAGAAATAGGTGAAAAAAAAAACAAAACGTGGCTGTGAAACTACCGAAGCTCATTTTATAAATTCTGCTTGGATGAAAGGGAAATATAAAGTTGGTGAAAGGAAAATAGAGTTGATGAAAGAATTGTTACAAAAACATTGATTTTTGGAAAACTCGAAGATTTAAAAGAAAGACAATTTTTTGAACTCATTTTCTAAAAAATGAAATTGTGAAAATTAGTCTTTATCCTCTACCTTTAATGAAAAACAAAATTATTGAACGAGGATTCAGTTCTTCAAAAGTGTGCTTAATTTTCCTCTAGTTTCCAAAATCCCCGGGTACATATCGAACATGATACGCCCCGTATAATATCTCCTGCCTTCGTGAGCTCGAAGAGAGAATTGTTGGACTTGCAGAGCCATAGAAATGCCGGCATCTCCAGAATTTTGACTTTCCGCCTGGCATCTAGCAAAAATGCTATTTTTTTAGCATTCTCAAGTTTCGCGAATTTCTACAGTATCAAAGTATGCACCGAACAAAGTTCCGACAAAAAAAAATATGAGAAAAAAATCAGCTTGACCATCGTCATTTCGTGAAGTCGATGTTGATATAGTTCGTTAAGAAAATTCATTGAATTTGAATTGTCTTTTGAATCCAGCATTTCGAATTTATCCCTAGTAGTGGATACCTCTTATAGAAGAAGTTATTTTAGGACCAACCATGTAGACGAAGAATCGTTTGTAAATTTCCGTAAGCTGGTAGTGTTTAATAATTTTACAGAATGTATTTATAATATATTTTATTCGACGAACTGCTCTTATTTCACTATCAACATCCTCCTCTTATCTTTTAAGTAAACTTCAACAGATCCTCCAGACCCTAAGCTCTCATACAATCGATATTATGAAAAAAAAATTATAAAATATTCAAATATAATAAATTCCCCCAAAAAACCCATTTATACACAACGTAAATTATCTTGGACACATGGCATGCCTGCCCCCATCACAAGGCAATGTGGCCCCAGTTATAAAACTAGACTCATTCCCAGCCAAAAACAGTATGGTCTTAGCCACCTCTTCCGCAGTACCCGGACGACCCAAAGCGTGAGTCTCCTGACTTCTTTTCAAAAACGCCTCGTACTGTTCTTGGTTCATACCAGATCGTTTGTGCAAGTTCGTTATTGTGACACCAGGGTTAACACTGTTGCATCTCACTTTTTTTGGCGCTAATTCTAAAGCTACACACCTGGTGAATTGATCCAAAGCTGCCTTAGATACGCAGTAAGCTAAGACTCCGGCAAATGCTCTGATACCGTTGACACTCGATACGTTAACGATTGTACCTTCTGTTTTTACCAGGTGGGGTACTGCTAGGGACGTTAATTGGTATACAGATCGCATATTGGTGTTCATTATTTGGTCGTACTGTTCCAAAGATGTGTTTTCGATGCTTCCCGATGAAATGATCCCTAAAAGAGTATTATCCATAATACGACTATGCCAAAGGTTTTCACGTCATTTAAATGCGTCATACCTGCATTATTAACTAAAACATCTAGTTTCCCGAAATGTGCAATGGTTTTATCTAATATTGCTTTAACATCGGTTTCATTCGTGAGTTCACCAGTAACTATGAATGGAGAAACTGGACTTTCTTGTCCACCACTACATTCTTTCGAAACTTCCTTCAGGTTATCTAAGTTTCTACCGGCCAAAGCGAGACTGGCACCTTGTTTACTGAAAAGTTTAGCGGTAGCAGCTCCAATTCCAGAGCTTGCCCCTGTAATAAGCACCACTTTACCGGCAAATTGCATTTTAGGAGCTTTAAAAACGAAAAGATACGTTCTTATACCGCTCAAAAAAGATTATCTATATTTATAGTGTTTCTCAATAATTCCAGATTCGAGAGCAGTTTCTGATAAACGATAAATTCGAAAATTTCCTGACCTTTGACCTCTAAATCCTATCCTAACCTCAATTATTTGACCTTGTCAACTTGAACCATAGAAATGATATAGTCTTTGGAAATGAATAGAATCTGGCGAAATGTAATAGGAGCACGGTCGGATAATTCTGATCGATGAAGAAGTCATTATTGAGCTCGAAATATGAGTTCTTGGCCGTATTTGGAATTATTTATCGATTCATTATTTCATTGTAACAGCTTTCAGCTTTAATTTGGACATAACCGGCAGTGCTCCGCTTGGAAATACAATCACATTCTGGAACTCGGTATTGAAAGTGTGATCTGTGGTTCGTGTTTTTAATGGCTATGTGTCAGATGAATGTAAACAAACAAACGTGTGACAACTGTGACATATGCTTTGTTCCTGATGTGTGATTTGCAAATTTCCAAGGCTATCCTCGTTTTGAAGATATTTTGTTATATGATTTCCGTATGGCTCGATTAAAGTCAAAGGTCAATCTGCAGGTCATCTTAGCGAATCAACTTGTCCATTGAAGACTTGTTAATAAGGAATGTCATTAAGAATATTAACAAGAATTCTGAGATTCCATCGCGAGTAACAAGTCGGTAATAACCTGATTGGTCAGAGTTTTCCCGAGTTCTATTTTTGATTGGTTCGAAAGTTAAAGATAAATATTCCTTGCGTACGCTAGTCATGCGACATGTTGAAGATGGTGGTGCAAATTACATTGTTTTGATTGTGATGAACCTTGTTTTCGCGTGAATTTTTCGGTGATTTCAATTGATTTCTACAAAGGAAACCCTGCGATTCCAATGGAATTCGTCGAGTGCTAATATTGTTCGTCGTTTTACTTGTTGACATTATCTTCAGTAATTTTCATTGATGTTGAGTCATTCTGGACTATTCGATATATATTTTTAAGCGATTGTTATTATCACAGGTATGTAGATTAGAAGTTTACATAACTGTATGTTTTGGCTTCTAATAATGTCTTTTGATTATTTCGCTAATTTTGTTCTATCGAAGCAAGTGAATGTTTTGTTTGTTTACCAAAAATAGGGCATGCTAATCGATATTTTTGTTTACGTCTAAGCCATGTTATGTTGACGTTTCTGCCCCCATAAATACAAGCAGCTGTCATCCAAATTAATTACTGATTGATTCATTAATTTCTTGCTCCTCTGATTCTTATTAGAATTACTCGTTAAATTATATATTCAGAATCATGTATCCAATAGTTATTAATATGAGAAAATCAAAGCCACGTGTTTCTAACACTAGTTAGAAGAGTTAATTAAAAAATTGTTATCTACTTTCATGCTGTGTTAAGAAGGTCAAATAACTCTAGTACAATTCATTGAGAGTTGCGATAACAAAGATTAGCTTTACGCTTTTCCCATTGGGGTGCAGCTATGACTGATTGAATAAATTTCGATTTGTTTTCTATGATTACGTAATATTTCATAATCTTTTTATCGAATATTTTAAGTTTTCAGTACCTACTTTTCATAAAATTATTTACTACAACACTTCATTATTTGATGAATCAATATTGTCACTGGAAATATCGATAGTTGTTTTGAAGGATTCCTATTTCAATATTTTGTCCCATTGATTTTTATGGTAGATATTTAAATTTGGGAAGGTGAAATCATTGACTTCCACAAGTTTTCCTTATTTTCGATCCCTGGCGAAAAACGACCTTGATAAACATATGGTTTGTTTGGATGCGATAGCAATAAATTTGAATTTGATTCGATTGAGTTCAATTCTCAAATCAAGGCCGCAGCTAGGAATGCTATTATAACTGAATATACTCGGCACAATATTATTATGTAGGTATTCCAAAACAACAAAACGTTCCTGGTATTTGATTTGCATTTTTACGAGATGAAAGATGTTCTATGGAATGATTTCAAAACGTTGAAGATGCCATAGAATTAGGTGGAAGCTACCGCTTCTTCTTCGATGGGTAATATTTGACCCCTCGATCTATGGTTCGACCAGGGCCGTTTTTAGATAAATTCGAAATTACGGATTTGATCGGGTCCAAATTTTGCATCTAGATGGGGGAATGATGTATTTAACACGTTGAGTGCCATGTGAGACCACATAGGTATCACACTTTTTTGGGAGCGGCGAGCCGCGTGAGACCACTCTGGTCTCACGACCAACGACGCATATCTAAATCGCGCATTTCTTCATCAGTGGTCTCACGTTCATGGGCGCCCGCAGAAATCCCCAAAAATTTTTCTCAGGGGGGGGGGGGGGGGCAAATGAAGATTAGAGCAATATTGAGGGTGTTGTGCTGTAAAACAATGAGACCAACAAAATCTCAGGGGATGTTATTCATCTGCTGAATCATCACCAACAATCGGACTCAAAAGTACATAAAAAAATTAGAAAATTGATGTTCCATATAATTCCATTCAATTGAACACCAGAGAAGATGAATATGCAAAAAAAAATCGTGGCCACTGGGTTAGTTTTTTCAGAAGTTATGGTGGCACTCAACGTGTTAAGCAAAGTACAAAATTTTGTCCAGTTGTCAGAGGCGTCGTTAAGGGGGGGTACTGGGGGTAACCATCTCTCACTTTCCAAAAATGATATCGAAATTTTGGGAGTGTCCAGTTTGAACACTACTGGGACAATTGCTTTGATTTAATTTTCATCTCTATTTGGAATTTCCCTGAAAGAATAACGCATTTTTTTCCCAATTTTGACAGACAATGTTGGACATCTAGAGTAATTAACGGCACAGACGTAAACTAAAATATGTATTCGAAAACGAACAGCTGAAAAGCCTTGGCATAAATCAGTCTTAACGACTTTTTTCAGACGACCATTAAAATGACGGACTTCAGCGGCGATTTTTTCCTGGATCCGGGAATAATAATAAAACAGGAACCTGTAAACAGCGACATCATGACCACCTCTGCCAGCGTACCGATACCCTTGCCCAAAAGGCAACAGATGGACATCAACGACTACCACAGAGACTACAGCTTCGAATTCGAAAATTCCCAATCTCCCCTCAACCAAGAGCTGTGCTACATCGGTCAGTTCCAGACGCAGGACTTCGAGAATATGGACCTGTGGGGCAGCAGGTGCCTGAACTCCAATCTGCTTAAGAGCGAGGCTTTGATTCACATGGACGACGACGATATTTTCCAGGTCGACAAAGCCGATCTCATTCAAGGTTAGACAAATTCGTGAAAACCACTATAACTTCTTGGATTTGTTGTCTATTTTGTTTCTTCTTTTTTTTTTTTTTTTGAGTCGGAATATTTTTCGCTGACAGGTCCAACATTGGCAGAACTGAACGCCAACGACGAGACCTTACTGAGAGAGATAAACTTCGACGATCTGCTACTTCCAGAGGAAGGCAGCAGTTTCATGAACCTCGCCAGCCAGAAAAATTCCCCGGCGCAGCAGATACAGCTGAACAATTCCCAACACTCCAACAACAACCAGATGACGGCTTCGTCTTGCCCTCAAAGCAGCATGATGTACAGAGAAAACGAGCTGTCGTCCAGCGTTCCTTTGAACAGCTTCGATTCGTACCACACCAAGGGCTTGATGAGCGCCTTATCGCCCACCAGGTAAGCTATCCCTGTCTCAAAACTCAAAACTTCGAACCAAATCTCGTATTTCAGTTCGAATTCCCTCAAATCCTCCCCGCTCCACATGAGTTCCCTCCAACAGAAGCACAGCACCCTGCACGACCTCCTGATGAAGAGGGATTCTTACCGGTCGCCGGACAGAATGCACGAGCAGTCCCTAGCCGGTCAATCGACCCCGCTGGGGTCCCCAAACGTTCACATGGGCCACATGTCTAGGTGAGTGTCCGTTTCGCCACGGTGGAAACGTCAAACTGACAGACGTCAGTTTTGACGTTTGCAAGTCAGTTTTTTGACGTTTAAGCGCAGTTTTGTGGTTTATTCCGGTTTGATTTTGAATCCAGGCTATCTTCCTCTGCTCCTACGCATCTCGAACCAGATATATGGCAAAGGAGAGAGCCTAGGAAACATCTGATTTCGACCAGTTCCCTGGTGGAGGCCGGCTCGACTTCGTCCCTTTCTACGGGCGGCATTCTGAGTCCGGACTCGCAGGATTTCTCGCACGACGAAGCAGATTCGGACTCCGAAAGCGACGCGCACTACGAGGACTTCAGCTCCGATAACGGTATGACCTTGAAATTGAAGCAGAGGCAGTTTGACCTCAAATCTTTCAAATTGTAGGAGATTCTGACGACGATTTCGACCACCCATCGAAGACGTCGCCGAGCAAGAAAGAGAGATACTTCTGGCAGTACAACGTGCAGTCTAAGGGTCCCAAAGGGCAGCGCTTGGTGATGAAATGCAAGATGGAGGACCCCCATCGTCTGAACGAAGTTACGGACCCGGTGTTCAGTCCGGATTGTTCTGTAAAAGGGATCAAGCACTCTGGGAAAGCTAGAAAGGGGGACGGTAACGATTTGACCCCCAATCCCAGGAAACTTCACAGTATCGGGAAGGAGCTCACCAAATTGAACAAGTGAGGATTTTTGGGGGGATCCAAGAGGGAAAATGCGATATCGGTTTCGTTTCAGGATAATAAACGACATGACTCCAGTGAGCGAGTTGCCCTTCAACGTTAGACCGAATTCGAGGAAGGAGAAGAACAAGTTGGCATCCAGGGCTTGTCGGCTGAAGAAGAAGGCTCAACACGAGGCTAATAAGATCAAGCTTCATGGCCTGGAGACGGAACATAGTGAGTTTTTCATTCATATCCGAAATCTTGTATTTCGTAATGTTGAAATATGTCTCAAATTTCTATTAAATGACCGAAATTCACAGAGAAACTCATGAACGGTATTCAACAAGCGAAGCAGATATTGGTGGCAAAGATCAACGAGACTTCTTCGGAGAAGCAGGAAGAGCTCACTCAGCACCTCGAGAAGGTGTCTCGATTCGTTGCCAGTAAGTATTTTTATCGTTTTCTCCCATATATCTTCTATTTTCATCGATTTATTTTCTGATAAACCGGAATTCCCATTTTTCTTCGAATAGTCAACGATGTGGAGGTTTTAGGAGTGTGCTCCTTTTCTGTTCCGTTTTCAGAAGTGAGGATAGCTGGCCACACCACGGAATACGTTAATAAGATTCTGGATCAGTACAAAGGAAGTGGGGGAAGAATGGCGTGCCTGGAAAACTTATAGGCCACCGGCAACAGTAAATAGAATCTCTAATCCGCATTTTTGGCAGTTAAACTTGGTACTTTTATACGTTTTTTCTATAGGAAAAAAGTAATTCAGTAGGGAAAAAGAACCTTCAGAGGTTTAACAGAAAAAAGGTGAGGATGCACTGTTGTTCCTACTAGGTTAAGTCAGAGAATATATCGAGGTTGTGTGTGGGACGCGAAATGAATACTTGGGTATGTGTTTTCTAACAGGCTGAATTTGCGAGTGGATCGGTCGTCTGGCAGTATCGCTACTAATACCTGAAACGTTTAACGTGAACTTCCGAGAATTCCTGCATGTTCAACCGCCACCATCATTTTGGTAAAAGGGAAACTTTCCCAAACGAATAAGGGATCAGCATCGATTGGACTTTGAAATATTATCCAAGTTTTACCAAAAATCAAGAATTTTAAAAACGAATTCACATCGGTTGACGTCCAAACCTGAAATTTAGCTATCCTGTATTGAAAACTCGATATGAGGTATCTAAATTTCTGATTTGAACCTCAGCAGATGGGCCAGCCTGTATTTTTTGACGTATATGGAGCAATTTTTCGATTTTTCTCGTTACAACCTGGCTGTTCTTTCAGATTACCCAAATTTTCGATTACGCGAAAGTAAGACCGAGATTATATAGAACTTTTTATTGTTCTTTAGAAAATTAACCGATTGGATAAATCGTATTTTACTTGGCATAAATTTACAGTTAATTTTATATTGTAACTGTTAATTCTTTGTTTAGATTTAACTTGGGAAATTTTAAGTTTATTAAGTTTAATATTATTCTTACAGTTGAAGTTTTACAACGACTTTGGATTATTACTTGTTGATATATTTTAAAGGTGAAGAGTTATCAATGCATATTTACGAATGTAGGGTGAATATTTAGTGTCTATATAATTTTGATATAACCTATAAAAGGGGTAATTATTCATGAAGATGGACTAAACAAACTTAAAGAGTTTTTTGATTCAAAGTTTTCCTTCAGAATTTATTTTATTCAATTCGTATTCGAGTTTTGTATGTTGTTATAATTCAGTACTTTTTTCCGGGGTTTTTTCAACATTTTAGATTGATAACTGAAAAAATAAGAATTACATTCATTTTCGTTGATTTGTAAAATTCAGTCGGGAAAAAATCGACTGAGATGTGATTAGAAAGTTTCTGTGTTCAGTTTGTGATAGATTCACGTTTGTTTTTGCACATTCGATCGATTGAGCTCAAACTTTTAGGTTTCCACTTATATTAGTAGTTTGTAGTGTAGTTGAGAGCTCGATTTTAGGTCTTGCGGTTAAAACCAAACATATTAACAGCTTTAAAAAGAAAGGTTTTTAGTTTTATCAGTTCTTTTTTACTGGATTACGTTTTATTTTATTATAAGTGTATAGATGTTTCTGGGATGAAGAGTTAGAAGCATGGATTCATCAGTGTTTATTCGAAAGAATCTAATTTCTGATTTGAATTATTTGAAAGTAACAGAAGTTAATCGTTTATTGTTGAAAGTTTCTTCTTCCAGAAACGAATTTGTTGAAGGCTGTGTATTAGTTTGTAAAATAGGGCAGATCAGGGCCAAGTAAAATACTAATTTTAAGTTGTTATAAAATTAATATTGAAACTTTTTATTAACAGTTTATGTGAATTGTACAGCGTTCAGTTCACATCTAATTATATGTCGTTATTGTGTATCCCATATATTTTAATGTTTAACAGTTGTATTTGAGATTACTATATTTTTTCCTTTTCAAAAGTAGAATCTCCTCGAACGTTATGGGAGAGAAGAATTCTTTCTGAGGGTTCTTGAGAGTTTGAGTTCGTATACCAAAGTGATTTTACACCTTGAAGATTCTTAAAGATGTTATATTATGTGGCAGCTTCCATCGTTATTTTCGAATCAGTTCATTTCAAGGTGGTTATTATCTCTTTGAAAGCGATTGCTCAGCTCTCTGTTACGCGTGAAAAGTTTCCGATTTCAGGAAATTGAAGACGAACAAAAATTTTCATTCTAGTATTACCATACCTTTTTATCAGGAAAATACTGAGATAATTGCGAATGAAGTTTTGAAATCTTCATCAAGAAGTATGAGAGGAAATGTTTGTTGAGGTGTTGTGTCCAAAGTTTATATTATTATACTCTAGTTTTATACGAATAGATTTAGATTCGCCTAATATATGCATAAATTGTATGCCATATTATATTTTAATACATAGAGTTTTTGGATACTCCACTATGTGAATTTTTATAAAGATATTGAGAAAGATCGAACTTCTAAATTATGTTGATATTGAACTCAGATGTAATGTTGCTAGTTATTCCTTTGAATGGTGAATAAAGCTCAAAAAAACAATATTGCTTTCTTTTAACATTACCCACCTTCCCTTCATCACTATATTACAGGGTGTCCAAAAGTTGGACCCACGAATTAAAACCATATTGCAAGGTTTGTAACAATCCACAAATATGAGTCGAAAAGTAACGCAGATATCGAAGAAAATTGAAAAAATTTATATAATAACCAGAAGATTAATGGACAAAATGTACAGGCATTTTCTATTAGTAAACAACCCCAAAATTTTGCCAGATAATACTATTGAGTGCGATAATACAACTGGAGTCATCTAGTGGACGACTTCCGAATGTAGCCAACTGAGAAGTAGAAAACTATATTCAGCGCAACTAACTTGAAGCTTTTCGCAACAGATGGCCAAATGCAGATTTCTACTTTAATTTCAAAAGTAGAAAGCTTCATTAAGCTCACAGAATTAACTTGCAACTTCTGACAATAGATGGCTATTTGAAGTTTTCTATGAAGAACTAAACGCACTTGGAGGTTTCCGCAACAGATGGCTACATTAAAGATAACAATTTTCGTAAAATACCACGTAAATTTTATTTCTTCAATTTTCTCGAGGATTCGTAGCAAGATGAACACAGTGGATATAATATGCTAATGGATTCCACCTCTCCTTACATACAGTTCCTCCATATTGACAGAATGAAATAAGTAAGTACCGTTATACCGTATTCTTCCACATTAGGTCAAGAAATGGTTTCTTTCGACCTAAATTCGTATTATATTCTCGATCTTGAGTTTCGTTGAGATGCAGACTGAAAATGTTCCCAAAGAGGTAACTCTCTGAAAAGATTCGTCCGAAATTCACGTTTTAAAATAAGATTACCATCGTATTATTTTCTAGGATAATGAAGCATCCACCAAGAGAAAACTGAGCGTTTCGGACGTAAACTACTTCCCACAAATCAGCTTCTTCAATATCATCTCAGTATTAGTGGTAATTCTATCGGTTTTATACGTTTCAACGTCATACAAAGTATGCGAAAAAGTGCCATTAAAAACCGAAATACCAGCTCAACGCTCCTACAAGAAATTCAAAGCTTTCGGAAAGAACTTGAAGAGTGGATACCTCCACAATGTGTACACAGTTTTGGAAAGATTCGGATACAACCAAGACCCAAACGCGACGGACTGGGATCTGCTATGGGCACACGACTACCCATTTCGAGTCCTATACAAAGACCTTCGTCACTTGGAGTCGCATCAAAAAATCAACCATTTCCCGGGCTGTGGCTACATAACGAACAAGGTCGATTTGGCCACAAGCGGCTTAAAGTACATTCCTCCAGCTTTCAAACTACCTCAAGATAAAAAGAAACTTTTGAAATACATCGAACAAAAGCCTGAGACCACTTTTGTGGAGAAGAATAACGACCATAGGAATATTTTGTTTCGAACAAAGGAAGAGTTGGGTAAATTGGAATCCAACAGCACCTTCGTTCAAGAATTCGTCTCCAAGCCGCTGTTGGTGAACGGACACAAATTTGATATTGGAGTTTACACCGTGATTACTTCTATAGATCCCCTTAGGATTTACGTCTATAATGGGGATGCCATATTGAGGTGAGTTAAAAAAATGGAATTGAACATTTGAATCCGGGATTTTTTTAGATTTTGTCCTTTGAAATACCATCCATTTGATGCTGGCAATCTCGATAAGTACGTAGTGGGTGACGATTATTTGCCAGTATGGAAAGTGCCATCGTTAGAATATTATTACAACGAGTTAGGTTTAGGAATGAAAGAAAGTTTAAACGCTTATTTGAGGTCCAAAGGAAAGGACCCTTCGAAAATTTGGGATCAGATCGAAGATTCCCTCAGAGTAACCGTCCTAGCCAAAGAACAACAGATACTCAGCGTGGTGAATAAGTGAGTGCACCTTTTCAAATTTATGACAATTTTAATTTTGCAGTATTTTAGGTTCAAATTTAAGAGAAACTTCTTCGAGATGATGCGTTTCGATTTTTTGGTAGACGAAGATCTGAACGTTTTCCTTCTTGAGGCTAATATGAGCCCAAATCTGTCTTCAGCCCATTTCCCACCCAATCAACTCTTGTATCAGCAGGTTTTGTACAACATGTTTTCTTTAGTTGGAGTGGGCCACAGACTCAACAAGAAAACGAAGTAAGTCCTCAATTTCAGCCAAAAATGGTCTTTAACAAAAAAAAGAACTAGGATTTTGAAATGTTCAAGTATTTTTACCTCAATAAACTTTTTGAGGCACTTTCTTGTATTGTAGCTCCAAACACGAGCAAGACATGATTGTATCCGATAAAAACATAGCCGTCTACCCCGAAGAATGTAACAGTATGCTTTGTAAAGAAAGTTGCATGTCACCGATATGTCAGCTGTGCAAACCGTGCTTATCCTACGATACTAAAGAGTTTTTGAGGGAAGCTTATAGGGAACACATGGACAAAGGGGATTGCAAAAGAGTTTTTCCTCCTACAATGGTAAGAAAAGTAAAAAATTTTTGGAACATGAATACATCTCATTTTTACAGTCTAAAGTAACTGTTGACGAGGAATATTTGGAAGGTTTGTCTCCGGAAAACCAGTTATTGTACAGGTGGTTCCACGGGAAATGTCTGTTGGACGAGAGCTGGTGTTGAAGTTTGTCAAGGAAGAAATATGTATTTTAATGAAATAAAGGGCATTTTTTATCGTTTGCAGTGATTTGCTTCCAATTTTCCTTTTAATCCCATCAAAAAGCGCAAAAATATCTATTTGAAAATCATTGACTTTTAAGTTTGGATAATTTCGAAGGCAAAATTAAAATGCAATTTGTTTTTTATTGAAACAGGTAAGTGTTGTTTCTTACTTGAAAAGCTGGATATTTCTAATTCAGGCACTTTCATATCACCAATATTCTTGTTTTAGGATAAAGCTCCCTTTCTTCAGTCTCCAATTCCACCTGATCTGAATTCAGTGTAGTTTTTCATTTCTATGGTTCTTCATGTCGAATTTTCCATCTCATTTTTAAGTCACTGAATTCTCAAAGCTCTTCGATTTTCCTTTTCTTCGATACGGGTTCATCCGAACCCTCATCTGCCTCCAAAATATTTGACGTAGGTGTGAGCTCTTTCACCATTTGTAAAAGTTCCTTCTCAAATTGTATGAATTCCGGTGGTTTTAAATACTGAAAATTCAAATCCAAATAATTTTCGTTTATATTTTTGTATAACGTACTACTTACTTGAATAACTAGAACTTGTTTGTTGTATTTGTAGGACAGATTTTTCTCTACAAATGGAAGACCCAATTTTTCTAGTTCAGGGATTTTCAGCGTTTTGAAATATTTTCGGTTTGTTGTTTTGACAATAATTTCTCTTTCGTTTTCCTTACATGTCACTATGTATGTATCACTGGTAAATGGAAGGTTTCTTATCCTCCATTCTATTATTCTCCTAGTGTTTCTCTTACGTATATATGGCTATTTGAAAAAAATTTAAAGAGTGCAAATAACTTCTAACAATTCACCCACAACTTTGTTGGAGCAATCAAATTTGAAATATTATCTACCTGTGACGGGTTTTCCTTGATGAATATCGTAGAAAAATCTTCATTTACTTCAGGTTCCCCTATCTCAACCTGCCAGTCATTATTGGTCTGTCCCTTCTTTTTCCAAGCTCTTCGAAGTACAACATTCAATTCTAGATTATATTCTTCCTCCAATTGACTACCGTCTTCAAAATGATATTGAACGGTTCTTTTACCGTCATAATCAGTGGTAATTTTGTTGGTGCTTTTCAGTTGATCTAACCACTTTAGCATTTTGATTTTTTTTTAATAAGTTGGGAGTTTATTGTATGTGTACTTCACTTTTCAAATTGTTGCTGGAGATCACTAAACAACTGTGTTACTTTATTATCTTGATGAAATTACTATGCACGACGCACAAAATATGGAAAAAAACATACTAATTATTTACAATTTCACGAGAAAATTCAAAATTGATTTACTTAACCTAGAAACCTAGGCCAAATATAGAACATAGAAATAAAATTATTTTTCTGGCATAACCTCACTTGACACGAAATGACAAACCATAATCTGTGCATTAACCTCATTACATGTCAGGCTGACAGTTATGTTGTATGCATAACCTATAAACCTATTTTTAATAATGATAACAAATAAGTAATTCTACTCATATACCCTCAGACAAATTGATTTGTAAACACTCAAAATTTTAATTTTCTTACCTGTGATCTTTGCACTACATATTATACACAATTTCACGATGAAGAAAAAAATTCCTAAGGGGTAAGTGTAGCAACGTTTCACTTCGGCTATAATGCTGAAATAATTCATATTTGGGCATTGAGCAAATTCAGAATGAAGGAAATTGTGTCTAGATCACAACAATATGCGAAATTGATTTTCTTCTCACTGGCATTCGAAATAAATGCGAATTCATTAAAGATATATTTGTTTTTAGATGGGAAGATTACTTGCCATATGGAGATAAAGTAGAGGGTACCAAATTCTTGCCTTTTAAAACTCCTCTCAAACTGGTGAGTAATAGCATTGTTTATGGAGAAACATAAACAATGGTAATAGTAAACCATGAATTTGATCCCAAAATATTTTTTCCTGCATAAATGCGTACATTTTTTACATTTTGGATGATACCGCCATCTATCGGCGACACCCCGTATTTCCAGCTATCTTAGAAAGAACCCTATAATATTTCTGAGATTATATTAAGAGGTTGGTAATGTGAAAACTAGATGGCGCAAACTGTATTGCTAAATAAAAAAATTAGGGGTTGAACACTTGAAACTGTGGTAAATTAGTTGTTTATAATAATTTTACTCTACCTGCTGACAATTATTGGTTATTGAATATCTTTGTTTGGTTAATAAAGGAATTAGGAACATTTTCATTTTTAATTTTTCCGTGTTTCCTCTATTTCCGTTCTTTAGCTCCGTATTTGGGTGCTTTCAATTTATAGTAAACGTATCACGAAATGCTTTAAGGGGCATGGGAATTCACAAGCTGCATTTTATACTTTCCTTTACACTTTGGAAAGTGGAAACTTTTCCGGAGAATAGGACGGAAGCGTCTGAGGCCTTGGGCATGGAATATGTGTTTATACCTATCCATTCAAGACCAGCACAAGATACGAATTATAGGTCCTTTTCACTCTTAAATAAGGGCGCCAATAGAAACTAATTCTAGTGTTCCAAAAGCCTATTCCATATTCTAGCTCTATGCAAACTATTGGTTTTTAAAATATCGATTTTGGGTGAATAATTCTGTATTAATTCGAGTCGAGGATATAGAGAAGGCTGTGCATCTACTCATAAATAATTTATGACAATCTCAATACCTTAAAAGCTTCCATCCCCCCTCAATAATTCACTTTTTCTTCATTAATCCCACCGTCCACATTTCTTGCTACCTTTCCCCCCACAAAATGCGAAACTTACGATAGTTGCGGCCCAAGACTGACGGTTTTCCAATCCGGGGAATCGTTATTGAAACAATAAAACTGCGGGGGGCCCATTCTTTCACCGGCGTTCATTAATAGGAATGGCCACTCGGAATTCTAGAGAAGCAACCGGAGGAGCGGGGGTTATAAATAAAACGTTATTGAGGCGTTGTCAAATCCGGTAATTCTTTCGGTGAATTATTACACTTGGTATTCCTGAGGTGATGTAAGTTGGTGTAGGAGATAATTGAATTGAGGGTATCGGTTTCCGGAGGTTTTTCGAGTGTTAACTGGAAAAGAATCTGGCGCGTAAGGCTTAGTTATAGGCTGTAAAGGTCCGAGACTCAATTTGCGAGAGTTGAACTCATTCTAGTACAAGCTATGATCGAATAACTGCTCAGGTAGTTATAGAAAACAATGTGTAGTATATTGATTAAGTATCAGGTGTTTTTTTAAGAGTGATAGGACTTTAAATAAAACACATTTAAATTAAGATTGAGGCCAGATTTTTGTTTGTTTGAAAGATAATTTTACGACATTCATGTTTTGAAATTAATTTCCGGCATTTGTCATTCATGACTATAGTCCGTTCAAATATAAGAAGGAGCTTTGTAATTCCCACATTAGAACTTTTTTCCTCAGAAACTCAAGTGCAAAATTTCTGTTATGATTTGCAACTGTCATAAACATTTTATATCCGACGTACCCTATTTTTTATTTTGTTTTGTTTTCATATTATTATCTACTAAATAATTTCTTTTTCGGATGCTCGAGATTGCGGCAAGGTAATTCCAGGAAGCACTAGAGTTTTGGAGATTTGGGTCGGAATCTTGCAAGATTCCGAAAAAGTAATTCCGGTAAACACCGGATTTGGGTCCTTTTCCCTAATGGGTGAAAGCCATCTTGATTTGTATAAATATCGAAGTTTTCAATTGACAAGACTCGTAAAAGATCTTTGTTCAAATTTATAATGGTCATTTACTTTTAATATCCGAAATATATTTAGTTTCGGTCCATAATTTTATATTTTTTTGTACGAAACTCTTTGTCGGCTGCTCAAGATTCCGACAAGGTAATTCCGGGAAACACCAGGTTTGGGTCATTTCCCTTAATGGATTAAAACCATCTTGATTTGCATAAATATCTAAGTTTTCAATTGACAAGACCAGTTAAAATACCTAGAGCTACTGTGAAGGTATAGCTGTTCAAAGTGTTTATAGATTTTGTTGTGAAAAGTGTATTGTGTTGGAAAATCTTTTGACAAAGTGTTTATAGTGTTTATAGAACAATGTCGAATTCGGAAACGGATACTGCATCTGAGGGTGATATGTGGGGACCACGAAAAAGGTCTAAAAGGTCGCATTTCTCTGCTGAAGAGAAAGAGATAATTTTGAACATTTTTCGAAAAGAATTGGAAGAACATCCTGATTTATCGAAAAGGGACTTAGTAGGAATTGTTTCAAAATCCTCAGGGGTGAGTGATTCAGCTGTATTCAGAATTCTCAGAGAATATGAAGAGAATAACACATTGACGTCACCTAAGAGGAGAGCCCAGTCGTTAAAAATAATCGATTCGGTTGACGATTTCGATATGAACCTTATCAGAAGAACTGTCCACGGTTTTTTTTCCGGAATAAAATCCCAACGATTTCTGAAGCTCTAGAAATCGTGAATGATGACGACAGTTTGCCAAATTTCAAAAGAACAACGTTCTATAAATTATTGAAAAGGAATTCAAGTTCAGTTCAAACTGAACGATTGTGTGAAATCTCCTCGATTCGACTCTGGACGGAAAGAAACTTTACGAAGGCCCTCCTACCTCTGCGCGAAAGATGTTATTATTGCTCCTTCTTAGATTTGAACAGAATATAGACCAAGATATTTACTCAAATTTTTCCATGTGGTGGATGCACAGAGTCCAACTTGTTGTGAACGTCGAAGAATAGACAAATCTGGATCTTCATTAACACTATCACTAATAGCAGCGATAATATCTTCTGTACCTACGTACAGTTCTTTGTCTTGTTGTTGTTGTTGCATCGAGTAGAGAAAGTCTTGTCCGAAATCTATCGATAATTCGACGAATAAGCTGCTCTGATGGACGATTATGTAAACCATAAATTTCACGAAGTGCTCTATAAGTTTGGCGAATAGAACACTGATTTTGAAAATGAATTTCAACAATTTATCAACGTTGTTGCTGCTTGAGTCTTTCCATGATAATTTCTCAATGCTAAAAATGAACAGAAATGTCAAAACAACATGGCTTTTACCTTCTGTCAATTCACATTCCTATCGGAAATTACATCACTCAAAAAAAAAAACACTCGATAGTTTCAAGAGCTGTTTTTAGGATAATCATGAACTTGACTGTAAGGAAAACTGGACGAAACTTGTACAGCCTTTGTTGGCGTTTCTTATGAATGGATAAAATACAGGGTGTCCCATCTGAAATAAGGAAGATTCTGCAAATATTTGTCTAGAAATAAGTTTCTCTGCCGACTATCGGAGTCTCGACGGTACAAAATGGGGCACCACGTATAAAAAAAATATCCTTGAAGTCTCGACCTTAACCTTAGGCCATTTCCTCTGAATAAATTCATACCCACATCCCGATATCCATAGGAATAGTTTTCAAACGCCCCCCTTGAAGAACTTGCCAAAAACCCCAGGACCGTTACAACCCTTGAATGGGGTTTTCCGGACGGAAGCAACGATGACGTCAGAGCGTCCTCAACCTCCCGATTCTATTTTCGGACGGGCCAAAAAGGGTGGGAAACGGGGGTACGAGGGGGGTCGTGTGTTGCATAAGCGATGGCTCGATATTCGTAGCGGCGTGTTCGGGGGTATCTGTGACGTATTGGGCGCCGCGGGCGCTTGTTGCGTGGGCGGCAGACGCGTCGTCTTTCGGAGGGAATCGCCGATTTTTCCTCGCGGTGCAGCCTTGGGGAATTTTGGGGTTTTACGTATGCGGGGTGGTTTGCATCGGGTGTGGGTTAGAGATGGGATATTTCGAAGATTTAGCAAAAGATTGAGTGGAAACACTTCATACATTCTAGCATGTTACTCAATGATGATAAAGTGTTCTTCAAAAGTTATGCATATTTACGTATCATCTTAACAAGTAACAGCTTGGCGTATATTGCAAATGAAAATTTGCAATATCTTTCTTATTTCAAATGAACACCCTGTATTTTATTGATCCATAAGAAACGCCAACAAACGCTTTACAAATTTCGTCCAGTATTTCTTGTAGTCTGACCATTTCTTGTACAGAAATAGGGTTGCCATTTGAAAAACTATGCTCCACTGCTTTCGGAGAGTGCATGACAAACTCTTCAATAAGGCATAAAAATAAAGACAAGAATTGTCCGAAGATATGAATTCTGTTCGTAACTTTTCACTTACTGTTTATTATGAGCTCTAAGAATTCCGGAATATCTGTTTCGACACATTAGAATATTGTTTGTGTTGTATTTGATTCATTAAAGTACAAGCACATTGTATCCACGTAAGTCTTACGGTTTTTGCAGCGCACGTGAAAATAGCTGATTATGTATAGCCTATGTCACTCAGGGATAATGTAGCTTTCTGAGGATGAAAAAATTTCTGAAATCGGTCCAGTAGTTTTTGAGCCAAGTCGTATCAAACACACAAAAATACAAATCTTTCCTCTTTATAATATTAGTATAGATACAGAGTGTAACAGCCAAATGGAATAAATTCGATAACGAATAAATGAGGGGGTGTTAGGAAAAACGCTCGGACACGTCGATTTGTAATTTTAAATGCGCATATTTTTCAAGAAAATAAAATTATATAGGGTGTTCCATGCGACCGTGGCCAATACCAACTTTCTTATTTCAAATGCAACCCCCTGTATATTATTTATTTTTTGGATTCTTCAGAGAATTCTAGACACAATTCATGCACAATGTCCAGTACCTATCTTCAACTTTTTCGAGAATATTAAGTGTTTTCAGATTTTTTACAAAAATTAACATTTTAAATGAAAACTATTTTATTTCACAAATTCGATACATTACACTCAATACTTATTTCCCATTCACCTCTTGATATGAAGAAAGTAAGCAAAAACGCCTGAAATGTTGAGTAAGGTTAGAAGACAATTCTACACCAGATTAGCATGTTGCCAAGACGTTCGCGGCGAGCATTTTGAACATTTCCTACATTGACATTAATGTTTTTTTTGTTTTTTTTTTAATAATTAAGAAATAATCAGTATTACTTATTAGGTTTTAAGTGTAATAAAATAATTTTTATTTAAAACGTATTTTTTGCAATAAATCTGAAAACACTTAATACTTCCGATTCGAAATAGTTAAAGATAGGTATAGGACATTGTGCATAATTGTGTCTAGAATTCTTTGAAGAATCCAAAAAATAAATAATATACAGGGGGTTGACTTTGAAATAAGAAAGTTGGTATTGGCCACGGTCACATGGAACACCCTATATAATATTATTTTCTTGAAAAATATGCTCATTTAAAATTACGAATCGACGTGTCCAAGCGTTTTTCCCAACACGCCCTCATTTATTCGTTATCGAATTTATTCCATTTGGCTGTTACACTCTGTATATGAATGTATTATTTGTTTTTTATCTGTTTTGGCAAGTTATATTTGATGTTAATAAAGTGAGATGTGAGAATCAACTCTTCGGAGTGAGTATTTTATTTTGCCTTTCTACATATGGATAAATGTTCTATATTTGAATATGTACAGGGTAAGTCAGCAGGAGTACGGCTAAAATAGCGCCTAAACTATACCGTGTCGAGAAAAAATTTATAAAATATGGTTGTAAGGTTGACAAAAATCTACAAACTCGATTTTTTTAAATGAAACACCCTGTTTCTCTTTTATGAAATTTGTTTTTCAAATGTCTACCTTTTGTACAATGATGTATGTCCCATACTTGAACCGTTCTTTCTTGAGATATTCCACATTCTTTAAAAAAACGATTAATCTGTAAAAAAGGTAGACATTCGAAAAACAAATTTCATGAAAGAGAAAAATACAGGGTGTTCCATTTGAAAAAATCGAGTTATCGCATATTTAATTTGAGTAAATTGGTGAATTTATATATTAAAAAATTTCGTTCATCTAGATTGAACACAGCGGTTGCTATAAGAATTTTGATGAACCCCTTAAAACACTAAAAATATCCTAAAAATACGAATTATGTGGCAACGCCGTGATGAAATTTAAAAAATGAGGTATAAGTGTAAAGCTCTTGTTGTCCTCGAAATGGCATGAATTACAGGGTGTTCTATTTGAAAAAACAAAATATTTTTCCGTAACTTTTTTTTTACGCAATCTGTAGGTATATGTAAAATTATTTCTTGTTTGTAGATTTTTGTCAACCTTATAACCATGCCATATAAGTTTTTTTCCACAAGGTACAGTTTAGACGCTATTTTAGCCGTACGCCTTACAGACGCACCCTGTACATCCAAAAGAGAGCAAAAGAAGATAATTGTTTCCGTCCACGACAAATGACAATAACCAATGCAGAATGATGGTAGATACCTAATCAATTCTCAACCGGTACTACAACGGGAAATTCGCACCTTTTGTCTCGAAAACGTCACCAATTGGAGATTTTCCATACCAACTACGCAAACCTCGTCTTTTGTCATTCAAATCTTCTCTTCTTCCAAATTAGCGAGAGACATTCGCAAAATTCCGGATAGGTAAACAGTGTCCGATCATGAGGAATTACCGGGTTCATAGTCCATCAATCGGTATAAGCTTCAGTTACATCAATTAACGCCACTGAAATCAACCAGTCGTCAAACACAGGACATCTATTTTTGTTGTCAAATCAGAAACAAAGCAACAATCGATGGAATGGCGACACTCTGGTTCTCCAAGACCTAGGAAGTTTCGTGTCCAAAAGTCTGCTGGAAAAGTTCTTGCTTCAGTTTTTTGGGATTGCCATGGAGTAATCATGATTGATTTATTGGATAATGGTAGAGCAATAACTGGAGATTACTATTCGACATTACTGACCACTCTACGGGAAAAAATTAAAGAGAAAAGACGCGGAAAGCTATCCAAAGGTGTTTTGTTTTTACAGGATAACGCCCCAGAACACAAATCTCATGTTGCCATGCAAAAAATTCGTGATTTAGGGTTAGAATTACTAGAACACCCTCCTTATTCACCAGATTTGGCTCTGTCCGACTATCATCTCTTTCCTCAACTGAAAAAAAGTTTAAAAGGTCGTAAATTTTCTTCCAACGATGAGGTAATAAAAGCTGTGGAGGACTGGCAAGAAGAAATATTTTTTTTTGAAAGGTCTAGAGACGTTGCAGGTTCGCTGTAATAAATGTATTCAATTAAGAGGAGAATACAGGGTCTTTCACGAGGAACCTCACCCATATTTATACGGGAAACTACTGAACGTATTTTCATGAAATTCAGCACTTATAAGTAATTCACGATGCTGATGAAATCTAAAATATTTTCAAGGCATGAGCACCTCCGGTTTTTCCGGAAATGACGTCAACTTCCGTTTTTCAAATTAGAACACCATTTTTTTATTGCAGAAATAGATTCCTTAGAAAATTTCAAGTTATTTTGATGTAACATTTTTCAGTTTTGGTTGGAAAATTCTCTCTGAGCGGGAAAATTCGAAAAAAAATCGAAAATAGAGCTCCGCTGAAAAAAGAATAACTTCGACGTTTTTGGATGGAAAATTTTAATTTTTGGGATTTTTCAAGATCTAAGATTGATGTATCCACTTTAAAAATCGAAATCGCGATTCATGATACAGGGGGTGAAAAAATCGCTTTCAAAGTTAGGGATGACAAAATCGTGAAAAATCAATTTTTTCAAATTGGAACCCCATTTTTTATGGCAGATATTGAATCTACGTTAAAAAATAATGTGAGTGTATGCATCACACCCTTGCCCTAAAGTGGATATCAACTCAGAAAATGCTGAATTTCATGAAAATACGTTCAGTAGTTTCCCGTATAAATATGGGTGAGGTTCCTCGTGAAAGACCCTGTATATTGAGTAATAAAATATTTTGACATTGAAATTTTGTTTGATTCTATAGTAGGCTAAGAATTTTTCAATATATCTTCGTACATCAAATCAGTGCAGAATTGAACCAAGAATTCAAATATGTATGAATATACAGGGTGTGACATTTGCAATAACGAAGTTTACATTCGTTTTAGGTAGAACCGGTAGTAGATTCCGCTTGAAAATATTATACAATGTACTCTTAAACAAAAATACTGAATCTTGAATATGTATCAAAATTCTTTCCTTGAATACGTCTAATGAAACACTTAAAAAAATCACCCTGGATTCAAAAAGAGTTAAAAATGTTAAAATTAATAAAATCGTAAAAAGACGAACTCTTCACTCCTCATCTTATTTATCGCCTGCCTCTGTACATCCTTCAAACTTTCCTATCAGAGCCCATTAGGTAATACGCCTCATGTAAATTCGAAATATGTAATCACCGAGAACAAATTACACTAGTAAAGTTGTAATTGATGGGATGGGTGCGCTTAATTCCCAACCATCTCTTGTATACGCAGCATTTAATGATGGTCTTCTTATGGTACTTGACCGGTGGTCTTGTCAATCAGTCATTCTTGTTAAATGCAAATGTTGCCGGTTGACGAGTTCATAGAATTCTCGTTTGAGACGGTTTTTCGGGGGGGGGGGGGGCCTTGAGCCCGCCGGAATTTTTCTGCTGATTGAAAGGCTTTTGTACGGGGGTGGTGCGAAGTGTTTTTCGGTTTTCGGAAAATTCGTCCGTTTCAAACCGGTGTCCGAAGACGTGAAACACGAATTGGTTTCGCAGACGCGTAGGAGGGGCATTAAAAAAGACGAATCTCGCATCTTAATGCGATCTGTTGTCTTGTGAACGACTCTAAAACCTGTCGCGATTTGTATTTGCTTACCCGATTCGCGTGAAATGTCGCGACTTGGCTTGTGGCGCCGTCTTATGCTAATCTTTCCCACATCTGTCTCATTTTGTTCGCATTCACGTAGAATCGTCATCATTGTCGATTTGTCACATTATCACATGTGCATAACTATGATTTTTCGAACATTCATTAAGGGGACCTGATACACGTCCGAGCTCGCGAGCTCCTTTCAAAAATTGGGCCCTTTATTTCCATGATATCTCAGTTTGTATGCTGCGTGGACAAACAATTTTTTTTTAAATTAAAGCTTAATCATTTCTCTAGAATGTGCATTACTCGCTTTTCTGTTTTTCTTCGTATATTAGGAAAAAACCTGGTGAGCTGTAATTTAATGAAAATCCGGACAAACAATTTTATTTCCATGATATCTCTGTCAATTTTCGGGATAAATGTATGAAATTTTCAGTTTACATGCGAAATAATATTTTCCAGAATGTGTATTGATCATTTTTTGTTTATTGCCCCCTCAATCTTTAAATGAATTATAAAGTAGGAACTTTATTGGTCAATATTTCAACCAGGTGTTTTTTCTAATATACACACAAAAACGGAGAAATATTTCACAAAATATTATTCCGTATGTATACTGAAAATTTCATACATTGATCCCAAAAATTGACAGAGATATCATGGAAATAAAATCGTTTGTCCAGATTTTCATGAAATTGCAGCTCACCATTTTTTTTCCCAATATACGAAGAAAAACAGTTAAGTGAGTAATACACATTCTAGAGAAATGATTAAGCTTTAATTAAAAAAAAAAAAAAATTGTTGGTCTACGCCGCATACGAACTGAGATATCATGGAAATAAAAAGCCCAATTTTTGAAGGGAGCTCGCTAGCTCGGACGTGTATCAGGTCCCCTTAAGCTGTTGAGATATTCAAACCACTCTTATTGTCTCTTTCCTATAAATACAGGGGGTTCCTAAATTGGTGGTACAAACGAAGAAGGGAGATTCCTTGAGTAATTTTAAGAAAAAAGTCCCGTATAAATGAGACCGCGAACGTTTCGTTTTCGTGATACAGGGAGTACTAGGTGTGCTAGGGAGTGTTTGAACGAAAAAGATGAAAATATACAGGGTCTTTCACGAGGAACCTCACCCATATTTATACGGAAAACTACTGAACGTATTTTCATGAAATTCAGCACTTATGAGTATTTCACGATGCTGATGAAATCTAAAATATTTTCAAGGCATGAGCATTGATCACCTCCAGTTTTTCCGGAAATGACGTCAACTTCCGTTTTTCAAATTAGAACACCATTTTTTTATTGCAGAAATAGATTCCTTAGAAAATTTCAAGTTATTTTGATGTAACATTTTTCAGTTTTGGTTGGAAAATTCTCTCTGAGCGGGAAAATTCGAAAAAAAAATCGAAAATAGAGCTCCGCTGAAACAAGAATAACTTCGAGGTTTTTGAATGGAAAATTTTCATTTTTGGGATTTTTCAAGATGTAAGATTGATGTATCCACTTTAAAAATCGAAATCGCGATTCGTGATACAGGGGGTGAAAAAATCGCTTTCAAAGTTAGGGATGACAAAATCGTGAAAAATCAATTTTTTCAAATTAGAACCCCATTTTTTATGGCAGATATTGAATCTACGTTAAAAAATAAAGTGAGTGTATGCATCACACCCTTGCCCTAAAATGGATATTTTCTGAGTTAATATCCATCCAAAAACCTCGAAGTTATTCTTGTTTCAGCGGAGCTCTATTTTCGATTTTTTTTTCGAATTTTCCCGCTCAGAGAGAATTTTCCAACCAAAACTGAAAAATGTTACATCAAAATAACTTGAAATTTTCTAAGGAATCTATTTCTGCAATAAAAAAATGGTGTTCTAATTTGAAAAACGGAAGTTGACGTCATTTCCGGAAAAACCGGAGGTGCTCATGCCTTGAAAATATTTTAGATTTCATCAGCATCGTGAAATACTTAAGTGCTGAATTTCATGAAAATACGTTCAGTAGTTTCCCGTATAAATATGGGTGAGGTTCCTCGTGAAAGACCCTGTAGTGACAAAGAAACTGCCCAGAAGGAGCTGTTTGAATTTTAATTTTTTGTGGTAAAACATAGATAGTAAAGCAAGGAGTGAATGATTGAAATCTGGAGGAAAAATACAAATAGATAAAATTTTTTTTAATAAATTTGTATTTGTCTCCGGAAATTACAGTTCCTTTAGTAGCTAATACGTGCCGCCACTTTACAGCCCAAAATTTTAGCTTCAATTCGTTCAAGGGCGTTTTTCTTCTAGGTATATTTAAATTCAATGCTTCTGATAAAAGATTCTGGATCAAGGACGACTTATTTGACAGTAGTCAGATGGTTGTTAATGCTGTATTCCTACATATAAAGTGGATGAACGAGAGCTCAAAAGCTTCTGACTTCAAGTCACTGCTGTAGACGACCCATTATTGTATTCATCTGCGAAAATGAGCTCCAAAAAAACTAAATGGCCTTTTAAACTGCACCGAACGAATCAGTCAAAGAGACCTGCCATAACCTCCCTCCCAAGAACCACCAAACACTGGACACAGATAAAACGAAATCGGACAGTTCTCAGATCACCACCAGATACAGCCGTCTCCTCTCCGTGTACTCGTTCATCCCCGTTGCTTCTAAGGGGGGCGAACGATTAATATCCCGCCCCGCGTCTACTTCCAACGGGACTTTATTGATAGCAGCGTTGATAATCTTGACAAGGATGTTTATCTTGAAACAATCGTTGCCCACTGCGATCACTGGAAATGTGTAAATCGTGTCCGGTGGGGTGGATCGACCACACGCGCGACGCAGGTAGATGGTGACAATTACTTCGGGAATCTGTACAGGGTGGCGCGATAAAAATTACCGATTAACGTGGCTTCTCGAAACAGTTTCGAGAATACGCGTAGCATAGACTTAACCTCACAAACTTGACAGCTCTTCGACGTGGAAGTTTAGAAAAAATAGGGGTGTGTAAATAAAATTGAGTCTTTTCACCTGGTTCACTTCAGACTGTTTGGCAAACAAGGAACAACCTTTTTGTACCACGTATCGCATTACTTTCGACTTTGTCGCGGTCTCTACTCGATGGGAAAGTTGATCTTGAGTTTCACAGCAATTGGAAGACGGTAGTTGATATACAGGAGGAGTCAACAGTGCTAGAATTTTGGTTGAATCGACCCTACTCAGAGCGTAAGCTATACTTAAGGCCTTAAGGGGCTGTGATACTCTGGCCGACGGCTACGGCACCGATTCTCCATTCAAAAAGTGCCTTCAATTTTTCCAAGTTCATGCCCTCAATTTTTCATATAAAAGCTTGATTTTTTTCTTCAAATTGAAGTTAAAGGATGTCTTGAGGGCACTCCAATTTCTTCTCTTTGATAAAATCATTTTTTCGCATGAAAAAATCGGCTACGGCACCGATTCTCCATTCATAAAGTGCCTTCAATTTTTACAAGTTCACGCCCTCAATTTTCCACATAAAAGCATGATTTTTTTTTTAAATTGAAGTTAAAGGATGTTTTGAGGGCACTCCAACTTCTTCTCTTTGATAAAATCATTTTTTCGCATGAAAAAATCGGCTACGGCACCGATTCTCCATTCAAAAAGTGCCTTCAACTTTTCCAAGTTCACCCCCTCAATTTTCCACATAAAAGCTTGATTTTTTTTTAAAATTGAAGTTGAAGGATGTCTTGAGGGCACTCCAATTTCTTCTCTTTGATAAAATCATTTTTTCGCATGAAAAAATCGGCTACGGCACCGATTCTCCATTCAAAAAGTGCCTTTCATTTTTCCAAGTTTACGCCCTCAATTTTCCACATAAAAGCTTGATTTTTTTTTCAATTGAAGTTAAAAGATGTCTTGAGGGGACTCCAATTCTTCTACTCTTCGAAAAAATTATTTTTTTGCATGAAAAAATCGGGTTGAATTTGAGAGTCTATGAAAATTGACTTCATAATCGTTTCTCGGCGGTTCTTCATCAATTTTTTTTTAGAAAATTCATTGGAGTGCCCTCGACAAATCAATTTTCTATATTTAAAAAAAATTCCATTTGGATAGGCGCTTAATTAATGCAAAAAATAATGGAAATACTGAAAAGACTTCCAGTAAGTGTGAAATCGCAGAGAACTGTCTGAAATTCTAGGAGAATTAAGAAAAAAATCATGCTTTCTGGTGGAAAAATGAAAAGCATTTTTTGAATGCAGGAGAATCGGTGCCGTCGGCCAGAGTATAACGGCCCCTTAAGACTCTATAGGCTGGTCAAACAGTAACACAGATAAATTTTGACATTTCAATGGAAATTCAGAATAATAAATAAAAATAGGGCATTCCCATTTCCAAGAGTCATCGACCAATCAAGCTCTGTCGACTCAACCTGTATAGTGTATAGTAATACAGGGAGGGTCGAAAATTTCTATGAGCTCGTGGTATAGCCTTTCCAAAGTCTTCATTGTAAGCGCGGGTGGTCCTTCAAACTATTTACGACTGTCCTACTTGGCTTTCATTAATTTCGAACCTATTAAAACAATTCATTGTTTCGGCATAGGAAAAATATCTAAATCAACGAAATCACCTATGTCTGTTGCGGCCTTTATGTCCTCGATAAATCGGAGCTGTGGACGTACAACATCCATTCAAACGCCAACGCGTACTGTATAATCGTAGATCAATACAACACGGGATCAAAAACATCTATATGTTTCTGTTTAAGGAACTATTACCGATTTTCTTGGAATCTGACACTAGGAATTATCCGGTTACCTATTCAATTAGAGCTCTGGACATGTTTATTAGCGAGATCCTTTCGGTTTTGAACACGTGGCCTAGAAGGAAATTATACAAAATTCCAACATCTCAATACTTACAATAATTTGACCGCTTGTTGCACTTAACCCATCACTTCTAACGAGATTTTTTACACAGAAACGAACACACTTTTTCGCTTATTAATAAGAAGAATTGACCCCTATTGCCATTTGAGATTCTAGAGGGGGTTGTTACCCCGCTTAAGGGAATGAGCATACTCCCCTGAATTTGCAATCAAAAGATGTCCCACTGCAAATAAAAATTGACGTATCTTGGCGTTTTCCTGAAATATCCCTTCGAACTGTTTCATGTGGGCCACGTATGGACATTATCAGAATTAAACATTTATAGTTTAAAAAGCAAGGGTTTCCAACCTTGGCATTTTCCGAAATAAAATACAGGTTGATCCATCAGAACTTATTAGTAAAGTTCTTGGATTACTTTGTGTTGAAAGTAAACCAATGTATCGAAGAACCCGAAGAAGTAGTTTAATTGAATAATTCCAGGCAAAATGGAACTTTCTCCATGGCCAAAATTTTGGACCAATAAATTGGCGATCGGCTGGAATGAGATCAGCAAGTATCGTTGTCATTTTGCAACCAACACTCCGAATGGCAATTAATTCTGGGTGGCCAAACAGTTATATCATTCGCTAGTAATCAAATGAATTAATTGAGTCGGGGCAGTTTATTAATTTTCCAGTGACATGGGAGGAGGAGAAACTGGTTGGGGGAGGACCCAGCAATTGAAAAAATGGTACTACCTTTCCATTCAAATCAGGATCTGGATGTGCTTTCAATTTTGAATTGAAGCGTTTATTCTTGAAAGGAAAGACGTAAATTCCAGACAAAGCTTCGAATAATTCTGGATTTCATTCAATTAATGGTTCACAGAGCTCCGGTTTGTGTTGTTTGATATTTTCACTTACCTGAAATGAGAAAAGAAAATATGAGTCATCAATTATTCTTTAATATGTAGTGTGCTTTAATTTGAGTGGCGACAATTTTTCATAAAGAGGCTACCGATTTTCTAAAAAGCACGAAAATCTTCATCAAATACCGACATGCAGAAGTGCCCAAAAATCCAGATATTCAAAAAGAAACTAGGTATTATTTTTTTTTGTTTTTATGACCTTTTCATGAATAAATATCTCTCAAATCAGAGAAGTCTGTGCAGCTTCAGGGTAAAACCGATCTATTTCTATTTAATGTACGTAGGAAAACAATTTGAAGAAAATTCGAGATGGGGGTATGAAAATAAGAAAAATTTGACCGAAATATTAAAAGATATCTTGGAATGTTTCTAAATTGGTGTCACAGACGAAGAGGGGACATTCCTTGCTCAATTTCAAGAAAAAGTCCCATAAACATGGGATCGCTAACGTTTCGTTTAGAAATACAGGGTGTACTAGGTGCACCACGGTTTATTCGAACGAAAATGATGAAAACAGGTGGATTGGGCGGGGTGGACATCAATCATGGCTCGCCAAATCTCCAGACTTAAATAGTTTAGATTTTTTTTTATACTAATTGGATTTTTAGGACAACTTTGATTTTTCTGGGGATTTCCGGAGAATCGTTCTACATTTCTTTCTCGAAATTGGTAGCAGATACGATAAAACTACAAGAAACCATAAAGTTTAGTAAAACAACTAGTAGAGCCCCTAGATCTTCCTATTAAGAAGTTATCTTTTTCGGTAGATCCTGGAAATCTGGTGATTTTTTAGGTGAAATGTCAAAGTTTAATCAATTTTCCTGAAGAAATGGGAGAACTATGGAAATATGAATACCAAGCTATTTTGCATTGACCCTTTCGATCCGTATATTTACGTCAAGGCCAGGATATCTGTGAGAAAAGTTTTATCGAGTTTAAAATTTTCCTTTTCGCCAGATTTTTTCGCGATGTACGCGAATTTTTCAAGAATACTTCTACATCGCCTAGAAAAGAGAAATTTCATCCACGTATGAATCGATCATTCCTCTTTTCGACCGTATAAAAATTTTCTCACTGTATCGCAGCTTCGCTGCGATTCTAAGATTCTTCTGAACCCACTTTTTCGACATAATTCCTCTGGTCGGTCCACTAACAGTGGCTCACCAAAAAAGGAAAACAGGGGACAGTATTCCAGAAAAAATATCACCGTGTAGTCATGCTGTTATCGAAATTGATGATGGAAACACTGAATTCTAAAATGCAGGGTGTCCCAAGATGTTCCAAACAGCCAATATTATCTCGGCTCTCAGACAAGGTAGAAAGTTCAGACAAAAAGTTTTTTAAATGGCATCATCGTTAAAATTGTGTTTCTAATTACCACCCCTGAAAAAACTACCCCCAGGAATTTTTTTTTTAACGGCGCCCTTATATTTTTTCCACTCTGAACGATTCCCCAGTAAAAGAAGATTTTACGTAAATTCAACCATTAAAAAAAATTATTATAATTTCTGGCACATTCACCATTTTTGCTCAGTCCATTCTCTATATCTATGTTCTATATTCTATAATTATTCTATACTCAAAGGTTGCCACCGAAAACAATGCCAGTTTTCAAAATAAATAATAATTATAGAGTATAGAACATAGACATAGAGAATGGACTGAGAAAAGAGGTGAATGTGCCGGAAATTATAATTATTTTTTTTAATAGTTGAATTTACGTAATATCAAAAAAATTTACGTAACTAGTCCGGAAAATAGGGTTTTTTTGGACGAATAGACAAGATTCTAGGACGAGCCGCAGGCGAGTCCTGGAAGTCTGTGAGTCCAATAAAACTTTTTTCGGGCGTGTTGCGTACAATATTTTTGCGGCAACCGTGTAGATTTACAAATCAATGAGACAACACATTTCTTCATTATACATTTTGATTCTTATTTGAATTAAACAGAACAGAAATGTCATCCGTTATTTCGTTGCTTTTGTGATGATCATATCAATGACAACAACGACATGATTTTTTCCGTCCTAGTCCGGAAAGTACGTACTTTCCGGACTAGGCCGGAAAATGCTACTTTCTCAAAGAAAAAGCGTCCGGGAAGTGAATACATCCCGGACGGTTGCCGAAAAAATATTTTTACATATTTCTTCTTTCCCTAGGAAATCGTTCGGAGTGAGAAAAATATAGGGGTGCCATTGGAAAAAATATCTGGGGGTAGTTTTTTCAAGGGTGTTAATTAGAAACAGAATTTCAACGACGGATTCTGATAGAGCTTTGATGCAATTTGAATTACTTTTTGTTTGAACTTCCTATCCTGTCTGAGAGCCGAGATATTGGCTGTTTAGAACATCTTGGGACACCCTGTATATGAAAATCTCGCGAAATGAGGACACTACGAGAAAAAACCTTAGTTGGTTTTCCTCAAAAAACGCAATAGAATTACCCTTTATTACAAAAAACCAAGAAAAAATATCAACAAAAGATCACAACAGCTTCCCTACTCGACATGACGTTCAAGTGACCGTTCAAAGTCTCCCGACTTCTAGGGGTTCCGTACTCAAACTAGGGCCCCATAAAGCGTGAGATAAATGCCCACTTGTGTCACTGTAAATTGCTGCTAGGAACACAGAGGCCCGGGTGACGGATGTGACAGTCATCTAGATAGCAATCGTTGGTATTCACCCAACTACCGAGTGGCACCCTTGACGTCTTCATCTGGTAGGCGCTAAACTGTTGGTGGCCGTCTCGTTAACCGGGTCTAAGAATGGGAATCTTTTGTCTTCGAGTTCCAGATCTGGGAAAGAGCTCTAGTGGCGTGGATTAATTGATGATACTGCAGAATTCACAGGATTATCCTTGCTCGAATGGAAATAATTGTTCCTTCTGTGAATCTCAAGTTGGAGAGATACAGATGAATAAGAGGACTCAGCCTGCTTCATCAAGAGCCGCACATACCTAAGATACCGTATAAAACACAATACACAAAAAATCTTCACGGGAACCTAATTTCATACGATAAATCTTCGAAATCCCCTCATAGAAATCAGAATTCCATTCGTTTTTCCCAACTTTGTCCATAATGGTCGACTACATTCTTCCGTTATATCCGTGGCGTCACTCTGGTACATGAAAAATTGGGCTATTCTCATATTTATGGGGTTAAGTCTTCGACTCCTAAACGAGAAACGTTTTTTTATTTATCGTACTACTTAGGAGAGTCTGGGAATGAGATATATGGGAATTAATCACTAAAATTGAATTGTATGCGAAGAAAAAGTTTTTTATCGCCCCCGTAACTCGAGGAGGATACATCCATCAACAATAAAAAACTTTGGAAGGAACTTGTGCTTAACGTGTATTCCAACTTGAAAATATATCAATTGTTCATATAATTAACGAGAAAGCAAATATGGGAAATTATTTTTCGACATCCCTGTATAATTTTGAGGCGTGAGATTGGATCGGGAATATTGCACATCTATTGAAGGGCTTGTATGACCAAAAGTGCACTCACCAAAAAAGCTTTATGAAAATGGCAAGCATGCACAATTATCCATAATTAATTCGTGTATCACTAGATTTCCATTGAACGAATGCTGGTATTATGTGCAAATCATGTGTGATTTATGTGCAGAGCCAATTTTTCATATTATTTTCATTATATTATATGTATTTATTTTATTATAATTTTTGAAGGAAGTTATGATAGATTAACTGGCAAATCAGTGCAATTCTCAATAACTAAATAATTCATCCATCGATCCCAATGGAATGAGAAAGTGCAAATTATGTGCGTTGCCCGATTTTCTTGATTACCTTTCAAAAATGCTTTATGAAAGTGACAAGCTATCATAATTATCCATAACTAATTCATTTATCACTCGATTAAACATACGCTGGTATTATGTGCAAATCATGTGTGATTTATGTGCCGAACCAGTTTATTCGTTGAATAATTTTTGAACAGATTTATATTAGATTTTTTACTGGCGAATTGGTGCCATGGAACAAGCACTGGAATAATGTGCAAATTATGCGTGATCTATGTGCGGAGTCCGTTTTTTATTCAGTGTTCAAATAACTAATTAATTTGTACTCGATTTCAATAAAACTAATGTTGGAATTTTGTGCAAATTATGTGCAATGTATGAGCCAAGTAGGTTTTTTCGTTATTATTTTACAATTCAGGGAAAAAACTGTTTCAATTTGAGACAAATGATGATACTGATCAAAACATTATGTACAGAATTAATAAACAAAAATTTCATCAGAATCTTCACTCGAGTCCAGAATGAATTGAGTGCACGAAAAAACAGATTCTGCACATAAATCGCACCTGATTTGCACATAATTCCATAATTCGTTCAATCTAAATTTGGTTGAATAGCTGACTTGTCAGCAAATTAGCATAATTTTCAATAATAATTTATTGATGAGTGCACAGAAAATCTTACTTTGCACATAATTTTCACATGATCGAGGTGTTGACTTCAGATGAAGTGGATATGAAATTATATTTCAGAAAAATTTATAAAACTAATTCTGGTCGATTTCTTCATGAACCTCTAACGAATCTGGTAATACGAATTATGTGCAAATTATGTGCGATTTTATGTGCAGATTATGTGCGATTCATGTGCTCCTTCAAATTATACGATGATTTTTGTGTTAATGAATGTTTCTTGTTGTTTTCTTGTATTTTTCTCATTTATTCAAGAACCTTTAATTCCAAAGGCCGATTCATACGTCAGATCATCATCCTGAGAATATGCCTTACATCCAAAGACCTAGTACCTGTCCGTAACAATTTGCCAACAGACAGGTATACAACAATTCCTATGCATTCTCCGAACGCAGCCTCCAACAAGATTAATGACATTTCATCCCTTTCCTAACCGCGATCTCGACCGATCAAAGCGTGCGCCTTTCGAAGAACGAATCAATCAGAACAATCGAAACGTTCTGTGTTCTTAAGGAGCCACGTTCCAGCCAGCGCCACAGATCATCGATCACAGAAGACATTAACATAATTTCACGGGCCATTTAGTCCACGGGGCAGCACGCAGAGGGCGTAATCGTTCACGAAGAATAAAGGACGAAAGGGTGTAAATAATAGGGAGGTAACCACCCTGGGTGACAAGTGCGATGTTGCATAAGATTTTTTTGTTTCGGTTACCTGGAAGGTTGTTTTGCATACGTTGCGTGGGACGACGCTGTGCTACACGGCCTTTCTGGCGTTTTCGGCTTTTGTTTCCTTGTCGTAAATTTTTGTAGGAATTTGGACCGAGGAGGAACGGATTGTTGAAGAGCTCGAAGGTTTTGGGTGTGAATAAGCACAACCAAACTCGTATGGAATGAATTCTGTATGAAAATTGGATGATTTGGTTATGATACCGGTGCCGCAGTAAAATAAATACCCAAAGTTGTGTATACGTTCCTTAAAAGCTCTCAGGTTCTGGGAGTTCCTTTCATATTTACACTTGAACTAGTGAAACATGATACCACCCTGTTCTTTCGAAAGGGTGAAGCCCGACAACTGCGTTTCGATACTCATTACAATGTTCGTGCATAAAAATAGTCTTAAAACGGTGTGCCTCAAGGGTCTGTTCTTGACCCCTTTCTTTTCGTTCTAGACGAGCTCTGATCACCAGATCAGGTCAAATACAAGTGGAATTTTCTCGCATTTCTGCCAAATCAATCAATCCTCCGTTCGGGTCTAACCGATCGACACCTACTCGTATACTGGGGGTCCAAATACCAACCTGCCTAATACCGAAACTCCTTCGGGCGCTATGCGTGTGTTCCCGATCAATAACTGTTTCTTCTGTGCTCAAACCATGGCGCCAGTGGCGATCGAAAATTCCTCGACAACTTATAGGTTTTCGTCTGGTGCTCCCACATGGTCGCGAATGGTACCATCCGCGGTGAAAAGGAAATGGAGCCGGGAATGAAGAGCGACAAGCGTGAATGCTAATGGCCCGCTATTTTTAACAAATCGTCCTGTCGAGGATAACTGCCGCTGTCAACTGCGAGACGTCAGCAGGTTAAAGAGGCGATTAGATTAGCATATCACTCGGTCGAGCCAACGGACGTCTGCAATGACAAGGCGGACGGTAATTGACAAATGGGATTACGATAAGTTGGCTCGGAAAGGTAGGAGCCGATTTGACAGAGGTAGCACTTTTGCGCGACGTGGAATGTCGCGTGTCACCGGTTTTGATCGACTTTGTCGGTCGTACTGAGATACGAGAAGTGTGCTACCTTATTCTGGATCGTTTTGAGGATCCTCGGCGTGCCACAAGGTTCTACACGAGGTCCACTATTATTTTTTCAACGTTTAACGAGAATACTCCAAGTATCACATAAAAGGATTCTTAGATAACATTTCAGTCAACTAGAATTAAACGGCATACTCACTATTACAAAGTTATTTCTGATTAAACCGACCTGTAGGACGCAAATCATCCAGGTCGAAAGCAACTTCTATTTTGGCAGACAGCTAAGATCCGAGCCAGCCGATTTTAATTGGTTTGCCCCTATACGTCTGGCCATATATCAAACCTTCTGCCATTAAGTGCGTACCTTGTGGCGGATATTTTGAAGGATCCGACTCGATTGTTTTCGAATAACGTACCTTTTTGTTCCAGGAAATGCAGTATAGTATCAGTCAGGATAAACGGTGAGTTTCACTTTTTTTTTATTGATTTTTGGGTGATTTATCATTGCTTTGGATTGAAGTAACACCACAGAAATATAATAAATACTAGAACGCCAATCAGTTCACAATTCCTGGCACCTCATAGGGAAAATTGACCTACTACAGAGTTTGCGCAATATGTGAACGTGTCATCAGGGTAGGACTTAAAATTTTTGACTTCGTGAATGTGGTATGAATAAGTTGTCGATATCAACATTTGCAATAATAATAAAATAGCTGTAGTATCTTACTTAAACTAAACTTACTTTCATAAAATGGGTTTCTCCTTTATTTGCGCAAAAAAGAACCATGCACTTCATTTTGTCTATAATTTGTCACAGAACTCGACTATCAAAACTAATTAGTAAAACTCAAGTACAAAACTAAACTAAAGGAGTATCAGTACTACACAATGTTCAAGAAAACAACGAGGAAACACCGAAAACGGAGCAGAAAAGGCAAGCGAATTTATACGAATGAATAAACAGGAAAGCACACAACAAAGGGAATCAACAAATCCTAAAATACGACACTGCTCTTTTTCTGATGTGAAGATGTGTTTGTTTTCGTCGCGTAGCGGTGTTGCCGAATTCACTGGTTTCACAATAAGATTTATTCCGAACTTCATCTGAAACCATAATGCTTGGCAACGACGTGGCAAGAAAAGACGAGCTGCGCATGTACAAGTAGTAGGTGTTTATTCGCTATGTGGGGTCATTTTACTGAATCTCGGACGTACCTAATAGCATTCTAGTATTTATTATATTTCTGTGAGTAACACACATTTACATCGATTGAAAACGAAAAATCAAAGGTTCGGTGGCTGTTTTTTATTCCGTAATGAATCATCATATCTTCTCAATGTATCTTGGTCAATTACACAAAAAAAGCCCAAGAAGACGAAGAAATGAAGTTTTTATCAGTTTATGAACCCAATATAACGTCAAACCTATTGTGCTTGCAAGATCTTACGTCATACTTCATAACATGCACTTCCCCCTCACCCCTGGCTCCTCTTAATTGGACCGATTACGAGCAATTACCGATGTTATCAGTATGCAAAAGATTCAATAGACGGGAACACACCAGCGTAGGCAACCGAACCTATCAGTATCATGGCAACGTATAAATTTATATTATAAATTAATTTACGATCCATAAGGCCTATTTCAGGAATATTAATCACCGACCGATGTCTATTAATATTTATTTTTGTCGCTAAGGTCGTTTCCACATAATTAATGTTTACGGCTTTCTCCAAGAATTTGTATGCCTTCTCCTCGAGTCTTGTGTTTCAACGGCTGACAGAAGACTGTTCGAAAGTCATCCTGACGGCGAGAGTGATATGTGGACGTGAAAGGGGTTTCGGAATGACGTATTCTTTCTGGATAATTGATGAATCGATCTCAATTACGATGGTAATTGAAAAAATATTCAGATAATGACTGAACGAGAATAAATTCGCTATCACAAAAACCCTTATATCTTTTGAACCACTGGACCGATTTTGAAAATCAAACTCATTTTCGAATCATCTTCTAATTCTAATGAAAATTGTTTTTACAATAAAAAAACCAAAACTATTTTTTACATAATTCATGGTTTTTTTCTGGAATTCTCCCCATCATGCTTCTTATAGTGTTCACAGTCACTTTCTGGGATGCTGTCTTCCACTTTTGCTTGAATTCCGCTAATGTTTTCGTTGATTTCTTAGTCTTCTTCAATTCTCTTTTTACCAAGGCCCAATATCTTTCGATTGGCCCGAGTTCTGGGCAATTTGGTGGATTGGCCTCTTTGGGGACAAAAACCACCTCATTAGCTTCGTACCATTGCTTGGTGGCCTTGCTGTAGTGGCATGAAGCTAAATCTGGCCAAAAGATTGTTGACACTTCGTGCTCACGTAAAAGAGGTAAAAGTCGCTTCTTCAAGCATTCCTCGATGTATATCTTCGAGTCAACAGAGCCTTGGCCAACGAAAAATTTGCTCCTTTTCCCACAAGTGCAAATTGCTTGCCAAACCAGGATTTTTTTAAGGAAACTTTGCTTGTTTCTTCACGCGAAATTATTCGTCAACATTTCCACGAGAATTTGCAGTATAAAATTCCTGACCAGGAAGTTGCGAGAAATCAGCCAAGACATAGGTTTCGTCGTCCATCACGCAACAGGAAAAATTTTTCAAGAAATCTCTTTTTAATTTCTTTGCTCTTGATTTCGCTTCTTGATTCTTCACAGCGTTCCTGTCTGGCTTTTTCTGCACTTTGTATGTTCTAAGCCCACAACTCGACTTGATTTTCTGAACGGTTGACTGCGAACAACCCACTATTTGGGCCACTTTCCGTCCTGAAAGGTTAGGATTCTTCTGAAAGAGGCTGATGGCTTTCTTCACTATTTTTGGGCTATGAAACCCCTTTTTGCTCCCGGTTCCTTCCTTGCGGTTAATTGTAAGATCTTCGTTGAAACGCTTAGCATCTCTTGATACCGTTTCCGGACGAACGCGAGCCTCTTTGCGATACTTTTGAAGCTCCATCTTTGATTATTTTGAAAAAGTTTCACTATAAATTCTCGTGTTTTTCCTTCGCTCCTTTTGCGACAGAAAATTGGAATATCTATGAAGTAAATGTTCCGCATGTTTCTGACGTTCAGAACCAAGCTAACTATGATCAAATTTTGATTTTTTCTCAATTCGTTCAAGAGATATAGGCGTTTTTGTGATAGCGGATTTATTCTCGTTCAGTCCTTACGTCCGATCGATTCTTTGCCAATACACGAAATAGTGCGATGCTGCATTTGCAACAATTTCAAGCACACACCAATAGCTACAACTAAATTTCCATGTCAAAAATTCAGTCAGCTGAAGTAGCCGAAAAATTCTTGGCATTCAACTCTATGAATTTTATTGATTCGTAAGTCCCCGAGTTGGTAGTTGTGACAGACACCCCGTGGTCAGGCTATTAAATTAATTATTTTCATCTCGAGAAAACCACTGTATCTCACACGGTTCGGCTACTCAAGTTACCCGGTTGTTGGTCGCATACGAATTGCCTGATAAAATATGAGTTACGGCGGTATGCAGTCAATAACCACATTGTGAACCTTCTTCTTAGACGCTGTTTGACCATTTTGGATGCTCGACCTTTCAATTCGAACGAAATGAAACGTTTCCAAAAATAATTTGAATGTTCACTGGTCTTGATTTTTGTTGGATTGTATCGAGTTTATGCTGGTGGCACCAAAAGGCGAAATTTTCATGATAATAAGGACTGAACAAGAATAAATTCGCTATCACAAAAACGCCTATATCTCTTGGACCAATTGAGAAAAAATCAAAATTTGATCATAGTTAGCTGTGTTATGAACGTCAGAAACATGTTGAACATTTACTTCATAGATATTCTCCAATTCTCTGTCGCAAAATGTCAAGCGAAGTGAAAACACGAGAATTCATGGTGAAACTTTTTCAAAATAATCAAAAATGGAGCTTCAAAAGAATCGCAAAAGAGGCTTGCGTTCGTCCGGAAACGGTATCAAGAGTTGTTGAGCGCTTCAACGAAGATCTTACAATTAACCGCAAGGAAGGAACCGGGAGAAAAAAGGGGTTTCATAGCCCAAAAAAAGTGAAGAAAGCCATCAGCCTTTTTCAGAAGAATCCTAACCTTGCAGGACGAAAGGTGGCCCAAATAGTGGGTTGTTCGCAGTCAACCGTTCAGAAAATCAAGTCGAGTTGTGTGGGCTTAGAACATACAAAGTGCAGAAAGTGCCAGACAGGAACGCTGTGAAGAATCAAGAAGCGAAATCAAGAGCAACGAAATTAAAAAAAGATTTCTTGAAAAATTTTTCCTGTTGCGTGATGGACGACGAAACCTATGTCTTGGCTGATTTCTCGCAACTTCCTGGTCAGGAATTTTATACTGCAGATTCTCGTGGAAATGTTGACGAACAATTACGCGTGAAGAAACAAGCAAAGTTTCCTAAAAAATTCCTGGTTTGGCAAGCAATTTGCACTTGTGGGAAAAGGAGCAAATTTTTCGTTGGTCAAGGCTCTGTTGACTCGAAGATATACATCGAGGAATGCTTGAAGAAGCGACTTTTACCATTTTTACGTGAGCACGATGTGTCAACAATCTTTTGGCCAGATTTAGCTTCATGCCACTACAGCAAGGCCACCAAGGAATGGGACGAAGCTAATGAGGTGGTTTTTGTCCCCAAAGAGGCCAATCCACCAAATTGCCCAGAACTCAGTTCAATCGAAAGATATTGGGCCCTGGTAAAAAGAGAATTGAAGAAGACTAAGAAATCAACGAAAACATTAGCGGAATTCAAGAAAAAGTGGAAGACAGCATCCCAGAAAGTGACTGAGAACACTATAAGAAGCATGATGGGAAGAATTCCAGAAAAAGTCCATGAATTTTGTAAAAAATAGTTTTGGTTTTTTTTATTGTAAAAACAGTTTTCATAAGAATTAGAAGATGATTCGAAAATGAGTTTGATTTTCAAAATCGGTCCAATGGTTCAAAAGATAAAAGCGTTTTTGTGATAGCGAATTTATTCTCGTTCAGTCCTTATACTGCTCCACAAAAGTTGAAAATTTTCAACACTCCTACACAAGACTGGTTGCTGATTGTCAGACCTTAATCCTTTGAACACGCTTGGAAACAGCTACAAAGAGCTCGGGATTGCCATCCACATACACCACTAGAACTCAGACAGCTTTCAACGAAACCCTGGAGAGAAATTGATCAATGCTTCTTCAACAATCTAATCGAAAGTATGCAAACGCTGTGGATGATGTCCTTTATTTCTTAAAATTTTCGAGTGAACTGCAACCTGAAACTGTGAAACTTATAAGTTCATCCCAACCCACGAAGATGTCGTCATTCTTTCGGGTCATCCGATCGCGCGATCATCGATTCATAAACGATTAAATCCTTATCTCCCCTTATCTATATCGACATCGTCTTCGGGCACCGTCATCTTCGTCTCTTAAGGACGCTCGTTCGGCATACCAAGCGATCGCGGATACCTCCAACATCGATCTATAAATCGGTTATTCAAGACCCGTGCGTTCCTTTACATGTGTTCGGTACAGCTCATTAAGGCCGGTTCAGATTCAATTAAATCCGAATCTGGTACGTGACTGACGTCGACAATGACTGTCCGCTTGCGACATGCGAAGAGACCGCGGTGTAACATCTCTATGACGGAGGCTGCACTCAGCCCACTGCCCAGAGAGCAAATAGATGTCATGCTGTCCAGATAGTGTGTTGGCCTCTTCGTTTCCTCTGATTCCTGAGTGACCAGGAACCCAGGTTAAATAGATCTTGTTGTTTTTGCCTACTTCATTAAGTTATATATAGTTATAGTGAAAAGGGGTTACAGTTCACTGCGACCTTAAGGTCTATTGTGCCCCCTATCAGAGCTGTTATCATCGTGTCTTCTACAGCTCGCCCTCCAGTTCCAGAGATTTGATGAAATCCATTATCTGGGACGGCTTCAAGGAGGATAACTCCCCACTTCTACAAGTTTCTTGTCCAAAGCACTCTTTCCTTTGGCTTGCAATGGCATAGCATTCCGTAACCAGGTGAATAGGAGTTTCTTCCTCCTCCTCCCCACAGAATCTACACTCATCAATGTCTGATAAACCCATTCTCAACAGATGCTTCTTTAGGCGACAATGTCATGTGAGAAAGCCAGTGAGTAAGTGAAGTTGGTTTTTACTGAGATCCAGATATTTTTTGGATCTAGCAGTTTCAAAGTTCCGGAGGAACTTTTTGGATCCATCCCTGGGAGATTCCGCCAGAGTTTTTCTCTTTCGGTTCTCTCCTTCAGCATAAACTCCTTCTTATAGGTGCATTTTCCTATACCACAGAAGGGTTCTGGGCCAGTGAGTGGCGTTTGTGCGCTCTTTCTGGCCAGTGTATTGGCCTCTGCGTTTCCTACGATTCCCGAATGACCGGGAACCCAGATTAAAAAGACCTTATTCTTCTTGCCTACCTCGTTCAGTTTGTTTCGGCACTCCCAAATCAGCTTTGAGTCATTGACGTAGGAGCTCAGTGCTTTAATAGCAGCTTGACTATCTGTATGAATAGCTATATCGCACTTCTGATAGTTTCTTTCTAGATTTATATCTAGACATCTTCCGATTGCGAGTATTTCCGTTTGAAGGACGCTTGTACAGGAGCCTAACGATAGTGCACACTTGGTACTTAACGCAAACAAAACACAAACATGTCTTTTCTCTAGAAAAGCCGATCTTACTGTGCCCAGCATAAAATTTTCGGGAGTGACCATACCATTGAAGTCATCCATTTCGATGCTTGGCATTACTGTCGGCAGTAACCTGCCCTGGGAGAATCACGTGAGATCCATTGCTAAAAGTGCATCCCAAAAACTTGGTTTTCTGTTTCGTGCCAGGAGCTATTTCACCTCAGGTCAGCTGCTTATGATCTATAAGGCACAGATTCGACCTGTCCTGGAATACTGTTCCCATATTTGGAGTGCTGCACCTAAACACACCCTAAAACTCTTGGATTCCGTACAAAAAAGGGCAATTCGTCTCGTCGGTGATGCCTCGCTTACAAACTCGCTCACTTCTCTGGAACACCGTAGAAAAGTGGGCGATCTGTCTCTATTTTATAGATATTTCCATGGGCGATGCTCTTCTGAATTATCAGCAATCGTTCCCCCTCTGGCAGTCTCTTCCAGACTAACCCGTCAAGTTAAGTCTTCACACCCCTTCGTGGTAACTTTGGAGACCTGCAGAATATCTCTCTTCAAAGACTCGTTCATCCAACGAACAGCGAGGCTTTGGAACACATTGCCTAGGAAGGTGTTCCCCGAGGCATATAACCTCCAGAAATTCAAGAAGAACACCAATTCCTACCTGCTTGCCTTTGGTTCTCACGATGTTCTCTGAACATTACAGGATATTCCTTTTCGTGAAAACCACAACATAAAAAAAATCTACCCTGCCTAAGCAAACCAGACCTAATGACTTTACTAGCAGCTAACTTGAGCAGCTGACTCGAGCAGTACATTTTCTTGGGTCGATTCCAAAAGTCCAGTTATGACACTGATGAACCCGACTGACCAAGTTCGAATGATCCAGGATTATATCCTTAAACGCCTCATGAAATCAGGATTAACGACCTCAGATCCCAAAGGCATCAATCAGAAAAATATTTACGACCAATTTAATCGCCCTCTTGACACTTTAACTCCCCCACAACCCCTTCCTTACGATAACCGACCAAATCGAGATTCCAATTAGACGCAGCAGCCTCAGAAAAGACCGTCCAAGTTTACTGCGTCTTTCTCGAGAGTCGAACCGAGCTGACAAATCGGTCTTCCGGAGCTGTTAACAAGCCATTTGTCTCCGCTTTCCTCGTTATTCATCGCCTAGCGACACGAGGATGATCGCGTTTATTAATAACTTTCGAGGGGTAGGTGGCGTCTTTTTTATTTCGAGAAATGGTCCTTTCCGCAGGTGGGCTTGCCGCGGGCGGGCAGATGGAAGGAGCCAGGTTGTAGGCTTAGATTTACGCGGCAACAGGTGATGGGTTTTTGGTGGTTTTCTGGCCGGCTCGCTGGACCATTCGTTATCAGTATCTGATAGAAAATAAATCAAAGGGGTTGTGCACACAAGTTTGTTTTCCAAATTTAATTGAAATCGGGTGTTTTTTTAGAGTTATAGAACTTCAAATTGAAATTAAACAAATTGATTGAAGCCAAATCTGGATCTTCATCGACACTATCACTCACAGCAGCGATATTTTCTTCTGTACGTACAGTTCTTTGTCTTGTTGTAGTTGTTGCATCGAGTAGAGAAAATGTTGTCCGAAATCTATTGATAGTTGGACGAATAAGCTGCTCTGATGAACGATTATGTAAACCATAAATTTCACGAAGTGCTCTATAAGTTTGGCGAATAGTGGTCGTTGATAATGGAGCTATGAATGCTGATAAGTTTATAAGGAACATTCTTGAAGAGCATGTAGTGCCATTTGCCCCATACATTGGTGAAAATTTCATTTTTATGGACAATAATGCCAGATTCCATTGTGCGCGCATCGTTCAGGAGTACCTCGAAGAGGTTGAAGTCTCTCGAATGGAATGGCCAGCAAGAAGTCCAGATCTTAATCCGATTGAGCAGGTTTGGGACAACCTCAATAGAAGGCTGAGAAGTTCAGAAAATCATCCAGCTACTCTTAATGACTCAGGAATCCAACTCGGAGAAATCTGGGAAGGATTAGATCAGAACATTTTAAGATCACTCATTTTGAGTATGAACCGTCGTTGCCGAGCTGTAATTAACGCAAGGGGTGGAAATACCAAGTATTAAATCACTCATCAGCATTTTGAAAATAGTTCATTTCTCTTCTTTCACATAAGATTCGGTGAAATCCTGAATTTTTCTTTCATTTAATGTGTCTTGTTTTGTTCAAAACCTTCCCGAGAGAACATAAAACATAAGTTATGAAGTCAATGTAGAGTTAACTTTCATTAAAATTGAGATTTTCAGAATGTGCGTTAATTTTTTTGCGCAGTGTATGTTATCTCTATCGAATATTCTATCACTCTAAAATAACACTCGATACTTTTGTCCATAACTGTATCTAGAATATCAATACAAAAACAGCATTCTCAGAAATGTCAATATAATTCGAGACGTCAACAAGATGTTCTATGTTTCTCTTTTCTGTGGTATGGTCTATCGTTCTTCAACAGGAGAAAACGTTGAATGAAACTTCGATTTCATTTCTTGAATGAAGTCGCACTTTTTAGGACACCTCGATGCCTCAAACAAAGCCTTTCGGCTTTACGGTACCGTGACTTCGATTCGATCCTCTCAATTTACAATCTTGAGCGTCCCAAGAACAAGTTTCGGGTTGCATTTGTTTGCTGACGCTTATGAAATTCACTTAACATCTGACGTTCACGTATGTGTACCTATTATTGCGCTTACGGTTAAAATAATAACGATTTGTTTGTTTTTGTTTATAGGTTCACACCTGCCTGTCTGATGGCGAACATGCCCAAGCTGAAAGCCGTCATAGATCTAACGGACACTGACAGCGCAGATAGGTACTACCGTCCAACAGTGAGTACCTTCCCGATTCCCTAAAATCTACCTCTGAAATAAGGACTGAACGAGAATAGATTCGGTATCACAAAAACGCCTAATATCTTTTGAACCACTGGACCGATTTCGAAAATCAAACTCATTCTCGAATCATCTTCTACTTCTAATGAAAACTTTGTTTACGACAAAAAACCAAAACTATTTTTTACAAAATTCATGAATTTTTTCTGGAATTCTTCCCATCATGCTTCTTATAGTGTTCCCAGTCACTTTCTGGGATGCTGTCTTCCACTTTTGCTTGAATTCCGCTAATGTTTTCGTTGATTTCTTAGTCTTCTTCAATTCTCTTTTTACCAGGACCCAATATCTTTCGATTGGCCTGAGTTCTGGGCAATTTGGTGAATTGGCCTCTTCGGGGACAAAAACCACCTCATTAGCTTCGTACCATTCCTTGGTGGCCTTGCTGTAGTGGCATGAAGCTAAATCTGGCCGAAAGATTATTGACATATCGTGCTCACGTAAAAATGGTAAAAGTCGCTTCTTCCTCGATGTATATCTTCGAGTCAACAGAGCATTGACCAACGAAAAATTTGGTCCTTTTCCCACAAGTGCAAATTGCTTGCCAAACCAGGATTAGTTTAGGAAACTTTGCTTGTTTCTTCACGCGAAATTGTTCGTCAACATTTCCACAAGAATCTGCAGTATAAAATTCCTGCGAGAAATCAGCCAAGACATAGGTTTCGTCGTCCATCACGCAACAGGAAAAATTTTTCAGGAAAATTTTTTTTTAATTTCTTTGCTCTTTATTTCGCTTCTTGATTCTTCACAGCGTTCCTGTCTGGCACTTTCTGCACTTTGTATGTTCTAAGCCCACAACTCGACTTGATTTTCTGTACGATTGACTGCGAACAACCCACTATTTGGGCCACTTTCCGTCCTGAAAGGTTAGGATTCTTCTGAAAAAGGCTGATGGCTTTCTTCACTTTTTTTGGGCTATGAAACCCCTTTTTCCTCCCTGTTCCTTCCTTGCGGTTAATTGTAAGATCTTCGTTGAAGCGCTTAACAACTCTTGATATCGTTTCCGGACGAACGCGAGCCTTTTTTGCAATTCTTTTGAAGCTCCATTATTGATTATTTTGAAAAAGTTTCACTATAAATTCTCGTGTTTTCACTTCGCTTGACATTTTGCGACAGAGAATCGGAATCTCTATGAAGTAAATGTTCCACATGTTTCTGACGTTCATAACAAAGATAAATATGATCAAATTTTGATTTTTTCTGAATTGGTTCAAGAGATATAGGCGTTTTTGTGATAGCGAATTTATTCTCGTTCAGTCCTTAGTACCAAATTCCGAAAAGTCAAAGACAAATGTATAACCAAGAATATGCTGTGAATCTTGCAGTCTGTTGTCTCACCACCACGCCTAGCTACCGTCAATTGCCTACATTCCCCACTGACCTTAATCGCCATCAAATCTCAACAAATAATCAAGACATTACCCGCTATCTCATTCTCAAACAGGGCATAAATAATTAAAAACATTCAACTCTTCTCCATGCCATCCTAATGAAGTTAAATAAAGAAAGCTGAGGTGCTCTTGCGAGGGGGCAAAGCCCCCTTATCTACCAGCTCCTCGAAGGACAAGGCAGTACCTAAGAAATTTTGATTCGAGTTAATTAAGCTCGGTTTAAGTCGTAATGGAACTGACCGTAATCGTTTGTCTCATCTGAGATTACGTGAGGATGTAAGTTGGGTTGTTTATGTTGGTCTTGACAAGAGATGTCTAGAGATTCTGGAGTCGCAGTGATGTCTTCATCTTCTTGATTGTGACATCTTCATCTGACGTGGAATAGATGCAGATGGCGGTATTATCCCTATCTGATGGTCGTATCTTACGGAATGGATTCTGAGTAATGGTATGAATGCGGCGTGGACTACCGAAAAGAGCACAGAGATGTTTCCCGCGTTTTCGGTATAGCGTAAGAAGATTGAAATATTGAACACGCTTGAAATAAAGTTGGCATTTCTATCTCTGTGCAGAATATTTGAAAAATCTCAAATTTTGGGTGAAAAATGACAAAGGGGTATGACCCCTCTAAAAACACCATGTTTGTCAATAAAAAATATATTTGGGAAGGATATCACGTTATTATTGAATCTGGAAGTTGTACTGCCCATTAGAATCTTCAATAATAGCAATTCTGCGGACCGACAGCACCCTTACCTAGAGTGGTGTGAGCTCGTGAACAGAACTCGAACATGAAAAATCGAAAAATAAAAAGTTGAATATTTCATTATCTATGGGGGCTACATGGGTGATTCTGGTATCAAAATGTAGGTTTTCGAGGCCGCTCCATTCAATAAAAAACAATTCAAAGCCCTAACTATCACCATTTAGATTTTGACCTGTCAAATGGCATTTTTTGAAAAAATCGGAAATTTCAAACTGTCATAACTGCCGTCCCTTTCATCTCCGCCAATAGTTATTTATATTATGTTGATCAGCATAGTCCCAAGTACCTCTGTGCAGAATATGAGCGATTTGAAAAATTTCAAATTTTGGATGAAAAATGACAAAGGGGTATGACCCCCTAAAAACACCATGTTTGTCAATAAAAAATATATTTGGGGAGGATCTCACGTTATTATTGAATCTGGAAGTTGTACTGCCCATTTGAATCTTCAATAATAGCAATTCTGCGGACCGACAGCACCCTTACCTAGAGTGGTGTGAGCTCGTGAACAGAACTCGAACATGAAAAATCGAAAAATAAAAAGTTGAATATTTCATTATCTATGGGGGCTACATGGGTGATTCTGGTATCAAAATGTAGGTTTTCGAGGCCGCTCCATTCAATAAAAAACAATTCAAAGCCCTAACTATCACCGTTTAGATTTTGACCTGTCAAATGGCATTTTTTGAAAAAATCCGAAATTTCAAACTGTCATAACTGCCGTCCCTCTCATCTCCGCCAATAGTTATTTATATTATGTTGATCAGCATAGTCCCAAGTACCTCTGTGCAGAATATGAGCGATTTGAAAAATTTCAAATTTTGGATGAAAAATGACAAAGGGGTATGACCCCCTGAAAACACCATGTTTGTCAATAAAAAATATATTTGGGGAGGATCTCACGTTATTATTGAATCTGGAAGTTGTACTGCCCATTCGAATCTTCAATAATAGCAATTCTGCGGACCGACAGCACCCTTACCTAGAGTGGTGTGATCTCGTGAACAGAACTCGAACATGAAAAATCGAAAAATAAAAAGTTGAATATTTCATTATCTATGGGGGCTACATGGGTGATTCTGGTATCAAAATGTAGGTTTTCGAGGCCGCTCCATTCAATAAAAAACAATTCAAAGCCCTAACTATCACCGTTTAGATTTTGACCTGTCAAATGGCATTTTTTGAAAAAATCCTAAATTTCAAACTGTCATAACTGCCGTCCCTTTCATCTCCGCCAATAGTTATTTATATTATGTTGATCAGCATAGTCCCAAGTACCTCTGTGCAGAATATGAGCGATTTGAAAAATTTCAAATTTTGGATGAAAAATGACAAAGGGGTATGACCCCCTAAAAACACCATGTTTGTCAATAAAAAACATATTTGGGGAGGATCTCACGTTATTATTGAATCTGGAAGTTGTACTGCCCATTTGAATCTTCAATAATAGCAATTCTGCGGACCGACAGCACCCTTACCTAGAGTGGTGTGAGCTCGTGAACAGAACTCGAAAATGAAAAATCGAAAAATAAAAAGCTAAATATTTCATTATCTATGGGGGCTACATGGGTGATTCTGGTATCAAAATGTAGGTTTTCGAGGCCGCTCCATTCAATAAAAAACAATTCAAAGCCCTAACTATCACCGTTTAGATTTTGACCTGTCAAATGGAATTTTTTGAAAAAATCCGAAATTTCAAACTGTCATAACTGCCGTCCCTCTCATCTCCGCCAATAGTTATTTATATTATGTTGATCAGCATAGTCCCAAGTACCTCTGTGCAGAATATGAGCGATTTGAAAAATTTCAAATTTTGGATGAAAAATGACAAAGGGGTATGACCCCCTAAAAACACCATGTTTGTCAATAAAAAATATATTTGGGGAGGATCTCACGTTATTATTGAATCTGGAAGTTGTACTGTCCATTTGAATCTTCAATAATAGCAATTCTGCGGACCGACAGCACCCTTACCTAGAGTGGTGTGAGCTCGTGAACAGAACTCGAACATGAAAAATCGAAAAATAAAAAGTTGAATATTTCATTATCTATGGGGGCTACATGGGTGATTCTGGTATCAAAATGTAGGTTTTCGAGGCCGCTCCATTCAATAAAAAACAATTCAAAGCCCTAACTATCACCGTTTAGATTTTGACCTGTCAAATGGCATTTTTTGAAAAAATCCGAAATTTCAAACTGTCATAACTGCCGTCCCTCTCATCTCCGCCAATAGTTATTTATATTATGTTGATCAGCATAGTCCCAAGTACCTCTGTGCAGAATATGAGCGATTTGAAAAATTTCAAATTTTGGATGAAAAATGACAAAGGGGTATGACCCCCTAAAAACTCCATGTTTGTCAATAAAAAATATATTTGGGGAGGATCTCACGTTATTATTGAATCTGGAAGTTGTACTGCCCATTTGAATCTTCAATAATAGCAATTCTGCGGACCGACAACACCCTTACCTAGAGTGGTGTGAGCTCTTGAACAGAACTCGAAAATGAAAAAACGAAAAATAAAAATCTAAATATTTCATTATCTATGGGGGCTACATGGGTGATTCTGGTATCAAAATGTAGGTTTTCGAGGCCGCTCCATTCAATAAAAAACAATTCAAAGCCCTAACTATCACCGTTTAGATTTTGACCTGTCAAATGGCATTTTTTGAAAAAATCGGAAATTTCAAACTGTCATAACTGCCGTCCCTTTCATCTCCGCCAATAGTTATTTATATTATGTTGATCAGCATAGTCCCAAGTACCTCTGTGCAGAATATGAGCGATTTGAAAAATTTCAAATTTTGGATGAAAAATGACAAAGGGGTATGACCCCCTAAAAACACCATGTATGTCAATAAAAAATATATTTGGGGAGGATCTCACGTTATTCTTGAATCTGGAAGTTGTACTGCCCATTAGAATCTTCAATAATAGCAATTCTGCGGACCGACAGCACCCTTACCTAGAGTGGTGTGAGCTCGTGAACAGAACTCGAACATGAAAAATCGAAAAATAAAAAGTTGAATATTTCATTATCTATGGGGGCTACATGGGTGATTCTGGTATCAAAATGTAGGTTTTCGAGGCCGCTCCATTCAATAAAAAACAATTCAAAGCCCTAACTATCACCATTTAGATTTTGACCTGTCAAATGGCATTTTTTGAAAAAATCGGAAATTTCAAACTGTCATAACTGCCGTCCCTTTCATCTCCGCCAATAGTTATTTATATTATGTTGATCAGCATAGTCCCAAGTACCTTTGTGCAGAATATGAGCGATTTGAAAAATTTCAAATTTTGGATGAAAAATGACAAAGGGGTATGACCCCCTAAAAACACCATGTTTGTCAATAAAAAATATATTTGGGGAGGATCTCACGTTATTATTGAATCTGGAAGTTGTACTGCCCATTTGAATCTTCCATAATAGCAATTCTGCGGACCGACAGCACCCTTACCTAGAGTGGTGTGAGCTCGTGAACAGAACTCGAACATGAAAAATCGAAAAATAAAAAGTTGAATATTTCATTATCTATGGGGGCTACATGGGTGATTCTGGTATCAAAATGTAGGTTTTCGAGGCCGCTCCATTCAATAAAAAACAATACAAAGCCCTAACTATCACCGTTTAGATTTTGACCTGTCAAATGGCATTTTTTGAAAAAATCGGAAATTTCAAACTGTCATAACTGCCGTCCCTTTCATCTCCGCCAATAGTTATTTATATTATGTTGATCAGCATAGTCCCAAGTACCTTTGTGCAGAATATGAGCGATTTGAAAAATTTCAAATTTTGGATGAAAAATGACAAAGGGGTATGACCCCCTAAAAACACCATGTTTGTCAATAAAAAATATATTTGGGGAGGATCTCACGTTATTATTGAATCTGGAAGTTGTACTGCCCATTAGAATCTTCAATAATAGCAATTCTGCGGACCGACAGCACCCTTACCTAGAGTGGTGTGAGCTCGTGAACAGAACTCGAACATGAAAAATCGAAAAATAAAAAGTTGAATATTTCATTATCTATGGGGGCTACATGGGTGATTCTGGTATCAAAATGTAGGTTTTCGAGGCCGCTCCATTCAATAAAAAACAATTCAAAGCCCTAACTATCACCGTTTAGATTTTGACCTGTCAAATGGCATTTTTTGAAAAAATCCGAAATTTCAAACTGTCATAACTGCCGTCCCTCTCATCTCCGCCAATAGTTATTTAAATTATGTTGATCAGCATAGTCCCAAGTACCTCTGTGCAGAATATGAGCGATTTGAAAAATTTCAAATTTTGGATGAAAAATGACAAAGGGGTATGACCCCCTAAAAACACCATGTTTGTCAATAAAAAATATATTTGGGGAGGATCTCACGTTATTATTGAATCTGGAAGTTGTACTGCCCATTTGAATCTTCAATAATAGCAATTCTGCGGACCGACAGCACCCTTACCTAGAGTGGTGTGAGCTCGTGAACAGAACTCGAACATGAAAAATCGAAAAATAAAAAGTTGAATATTTCATTATCTATGGGGGCTACATGGGTGATTCTGGTATCAAAATGTAGGTTTTCGAGGCCGCTCCATTCAATAAAAAACAATTCAAAGCCCTAACTATCACAGTTTAGATTTTGATCTGTCAAATGGCATTTTTTGAAAAAATCGGAAATTTCAAACTGTCATAACTGCCGTCCCTCTCATCTCCGCCAATAGTTATTTAAATTATGTTGATCAGCATAGTCCCAAGTACCTCTGTGCAGAATATGAGCGATTCGAAAAATTTCAAATTTTGGATGAAAAATGACAAAGAGGTATGACCCCCTAAAAACACCATGTTTGTCAATAAAAAATATATTTGGGGAGGATCTCACGTTATTATTGAATCTGGAAGTTGTACTGCCCATTAGAATCTTCAATAATAGCAATTCTGCGGACCGACAGCACCCTTACCTAGAGTGGTGTGAGCTCGTGAACAGAACTCGAACATGAAAAATCGAAAAATAAAAAGTTGAATATTTCATTATCTATGGGGGCTACATGGGTGATTCTGGTATCAAAATGTAGGTTTTCGAGGCCGCTCCATTCAATAAAAAACAATTCAAAGCCCTAACTATCACCATTTAGATTTTGACCTGTCAAATGGCATTTTTTGAAAAAATCGGAAATTTCAAACTGTCATAACTGCCGTCCCTTTCATCTCCGCCAATAGTTATTTATATTATGTTGATCAGCATAGTCCCAAGTACCTCTGTGCAGAATATGAGCGATTTGAAAAATTTCAAATTTTGGATGAAAAATGACAAAGGGGTATGACCCCCTAAAAACACCATGTTTGTCAATAAAAAATATATTTGGGGAGGATCTCACGTTATTATTGAATCTGGAAGTTGTACTGCCCATTTGAATCTTCAATAATAGCAATTCTGCGGACCGACAGCACCCTTACCTAGAGTGGTGTGAGCTCGTGAACAGAACTCGAAAATGAAAAATCGAAAAATAAAAAGTTAAATATTTCATTATCTATGGGGGCTACATGGGTGATTCTGGTATCAAAATGTAGGTTTTCGAGGCCGCTCCATTCAATAAAAAACAATTCAAAGCCCTAACTATCACAGTTTAGATTTTGATCTGTCAAATGGCATTTTTTGAAAAAATCGGAAATTTCAAACTGTCATAACTGCCGTCCCTCTCATCTCCGCCAATAGTTTTTTATATTATGTTGATCAGCATAGTCCAAAGTATATCTGTGCAGAATATGAGCGATTTCAAAAATCTTAAATTTTGGATGAAAAATGACAAAGGGGTATGACCCCCTAAAAACACCATGTTTGTCAATAAAAAATATATTTGGGGAGGATCTCACGTTATTATTGAATCTGGAAGTTGTACTGCCCATTTGAATCTTCAATAATAGCAATTCTGCGGACCGACAGCACCCTTACCTAGAGTGGTGTGAGCTCGTGAACAGAACTCGAAAATGAAAAATCGAAAAATAAAAAGTTAAATATTTCATTATCTATGGGGGCTACATGGGTGATTCTGGTATCAAAATGTAGGTTTTCGAGGCCGCTCCATTCAATAAAAAACAATTCAAAGCCCTAACTATCACCGTTTAGATTTTGACCTGTCAAATGGCATTTTTTTAAAAAATCGGAAATTTCAAACTGTCATAACTGCCGTCCCTCTCATCTCCGCCAATAGTTATTTATATTATGTTGATCAGCATAGTCCCAAGTACCTCTGTGCAGAATATGAGCGATTTGAAAAATTTCAAATTTTGGATGAAAAATGACAAAGGGGTATGACCCCCTAAAAACACCATGTTTGTCAATAAAAAATATATTTGGGGAGGATCTCACGTTATTATTGAATCTGGAAGTTGTACTGCCCATTTGAATCTTCAATAATAGCAATTCTGCGGACCGACAGCACCTTGAGTGGTGTGAGCTCGTGAACACAACTCGAAAATGAAATTTTCCAGCTATTATCTGATACCTCATCTTCAGTACTAGTTAACCACATTTGTTTTTTACAGGACTTTATTGACGCTAATGTCGAACATCTGAAAATAAAGATAGCTGGGGGCGGTGCGGTTCCAGGATCTGCCAAAATCAAGGAGTGAGTGAAATTTTCATTATGTTTCGGTTGTTTCATAATCGATAATCAATTTGTGGAAGAAGGGAAGATTTGATTCGAATAAGTTGGACGTGAAGCACACATCAATCTTGAAAACGAGACCAAGGCCTCCTCTTCAACTACCGCCTACTCCACAGCCGTCTAACAAAACGACGCAATTCAATCAAGTCGTCGTCGCCGTGACAGGGTCGACGCATATCAATTAACAGTTTTCAAAACACGAATGCCAACAATCCAGCCTTTCGTGTTATAAAAGCACGCTGATAATAAACGCGAAATAAATAAGATTAAACCGGCCCGTACATAAAGCCTTATTTACTGCCCGTCCCGGCATAATGCCTTGTTATAATTACCTTTATTGTTGCTGAAACACATATTACCCACGGTACGATTAAATTATTCGCAATCCATATTATACAGAAAGTTGTGTGCGCTGTGGAATGGCTGTAAATAATGTTAGTATGTCGGGTGGCTGTATTGAGATATTTATTGAGCTGTAAATTTGTTAATCAACCTTTGACGAGGATATTTCAGGGGGGGGCATAGTTAAACGACGTTATTTTGCTTATAGAGGCGCCTGGAATGTCGGGCTGTACAGGGTGTGTCATAAGTGTACGGCCAGCAAATGGTTACAGTAACTACACTCTTGGAAATATTCAATACTAGATGACGTGCAATATAGAGCTCTCATTCTTCTGCAGAATAAACATTACTGGAAAAGTCTGCGGTGGCCAGATCAGGAGGAACAAAATCAAATCTAGAAGAAAATGTTTTTTTTTTTCAATTCACAAATTTTGAAAATTCGTTATTCTTTCTGTGAGCAAGCTACAGTGATGAAACTCTGGTGAACAGTAGAGCACTTATTCCTCTTCAGAAGAAACATTAATATAAGAGTCTGCGATAACCAGATCAGAGGAATAGAATCAAGTCTAAAAGAAAAAGTTTTTTTCTTCAATTCACTTTGAAAATTCGTAATTCTTTCAGTGGGCAAGCTACAGCGATGAAACTTTGGTGAAAAGTAGAGCACTTATTCCTCTTCAGAACAAACATAACTACAGGAGTTTGCGATGATCAGATCAGGAGGAACAAAATCAAATCTAGAAGAAAAAACTTTTTTTCAATTCACAAATTTTGAAAATTCGTAATTCTTTCTGTGAGCAAGCTACAATTATGAAACTCAGGTGAAAAGTAGAGCACTTATTCCGCTTCAGAACAAACATCACTACACGAGTCTGCGATGACCAGATCAGGAGGAACAAAATCAAATCTAGAAGAAAAAGTTTCTTTTCAATTCACAAATTTTGAAAATTCGTAATTCTTTCTGTGAGCAAGCTACAGTGATGAAACTTTGGTGAAAAGTAGAGCACTTATTCCTCTTCAGAACAAATATCACTAGAGGAGTCTGCGATGACCAGATCAGGAGAAACAAAATCAAATCTAGAAGAAAAAGTTTTTTTTTCAATTTACAAATTTTGAAAATTCGTAATTTTTTCTGTGAGCAAGCTACAGTGATGAAACTTTGGTGAAAAATAGAGCACTTATTCATCTTCAGAACAAAAATTACTACAGGAGTCTGCGATGACCAGATCAGGAGGAACAAAATCAAATCTAGAAGAAGTTTTTTTTCAATTCACAATTTTTTTAAATTCTTTCTGTGAGCAAGCTACAGTGATGAAACTTTGGTGGAAAGTAGAGCACTTATTCCTCTTCAGAACAAATATCACTACAGGAGTCTGCGATGACCAGATCAGGAGGAACAAAATCAAATCTAGAAGAAAAAGTTTTTTTTCAATTTACAAATTTTGAAAATTCGTAATTATTTCTGTGAGCAAGCTACAGTGATGAAACTTCGATGAAAATTAGAGCACTTATTCCTTTTCAGAACAAAAATTACTACAGGAGTCTGCGATGACCAGATCAGGAGGAACAAAATCAAATCTAGAAGAAAAAGTTTTTTTCAACTCAAAAATTTTGAAAATTCGTAATTGTTTCTGTGAGCAAGCTACAGTGATGAAACTTTGGTGAAAAGTAGAGCACTCATTCCTCTTCAGAACAAATATTATTAGAGGAGTCTGCGATGAACAGATTAGGATGCAAAAACTTTAATCTATAAAAAAACTTTTTTCCAATTTACAAATTTTGAAAATTCGTAATTGTTTTTGTAGGTTAGCTACAATGATAATAATAATAGTAATATTCTTTCTATATCGATAAACGAAAATTTCACCTCTTTTAAATCACAAACATGCTCCTTCTAATAGAACAAAAATGAAAGAAGAAAGAAATGCAGCACCTCCGTGGCGAACCGCGATATAATCCACGATACCAATAAATCCGATCCGGCAATCTCAATTAATTTGTTCCGATTATACGAATCCAGTAAAAATACTGCTCGTTACCCGGACACCCCGCGGTTCGTGTTGGCCGTACGACGATCGAAGAGAGCCACGACGTGCGTGCCGTTCTGTACTCGGCACTTATTAGTATTTTCACAGACTCCGACTAATGAATCCTGACGTCTGTAATGCCCCCTCGCTGCAATATTACCAGGTTAAACGGCCAGTTTCTCTATTATGCGTGATTTGTTTGAGCTCCAAAGAGTCCTTAAGATGGGACTGGAACGGTGAGAATGAGAATGGTGAAGCCAGGTGTTCAGGCGATGAATAGTTGTGTTCTATGGGTGATAGACGATAAGCACTCGCTGTTTGTTGGAAGATAGACGATCTATAGTCGTTTTATGCAAGAAATAGACGATAAATAGTAATTTTCTTGGAGATTTAGACGCCACATAGTAGTTTGTTGTGGGAATTAAGCGAAATCGTAGTTTTCTATTGGAGATAGACGATGATTAGTCGCTGTGTATAGAAGATAGACGATCTATAGTCGTTGTATGCAAGAAATAGACGATAAAGAGTCATTTTCTTGGAGATTCAGACGCCACATAGGAGTTTCTTGTGGGAATTAAGCGAAATCGTAGTTTTCTATTGGAGATAGACGATGATTAGTCGCTGTGTATGGAAGATAGACGATCTATAGTCGTTTTATGCAAGAAATAGACGATAAATAGTCATTTTCTTGGAGATTCAGACGCTACATAGTAGTTTGTTGTGGGAACTAAGCGAAATCGTAGTTTTCTATTGGAGATAGACGATGATTAGTCGCTGTGTATGGAAGGTACACGAACTATAGTCATTTTATGCAAGAAATAGACGATAAATAGTCATTTTCTTGGAGATTTAGACGACGAATAGTAGTTTGTCGTGGGAATTTGAAGCGAAATCGTAGTTTTCTATTGGAGAAACACTATGAATAGTTGTGTTCTATGTGTGATAGACGATGAATAGTCGCTGTTTATAGAAGATAGACGATCTATAGTCCTTTTATGCAATAAATAGTCCGTATCTTGGAGATTTAGACGACGAAAAGTAGTTTGTTGTGGGAATTAGAAGTGAAATAGTAGTTTTCTATTGGAGATAGATCCTACAAAATCGACGACGAATTTTATTTTGGCATGAAAAATAAACTACGAAAAATCGTTGCATTTGCAAAATAATGGCGGAAAAATGTTTTTGTATGACAGCCGATCAACAGTAGTGTTCTATATGTGATAGACGATGAATAGTAGTGTTCTATGTGTGATAAACGATGAATGGTTCTTGTTTATGGAAAATAGGTGATCTATAGTCATTTTATGCAAGAAATAGACGATAAATAGTAATTTTTTTGGAGATGTAGACGACAAATAGTTGTTCGTTTTGAAAATTGCGAGTGAAATAGTAGTTCTCTATTAGAGATAGACGATGAGTTGCTATTTCCTAGGAAATCGACGATGAATAGTCTTTTGCCACGAAATATAAAATACGAGAAATCGTTCCATTTGAAAAATAATGGCAGAAAAAAGTTTTTATGGGATAGACGATGACTAGTAGTGTTCTATGTGTGATAGAATATGAATAGTCACTGTTTATGAAAGATAGACGAACTATAGTCATTTTCTGAAAGAAATAGACGATAAATAGTCATTTTCGTGGAGACTTAGACGACGAATAGTAGTTTGTTGTGGGAATTAAAAGCGAAATAGTAGTTTTCTATTGGAGATAGACGATGAGTAGCTATTTCCTAGGAAATCGACGATGAATAGTCCTTTGCCACGACATATAAAGTACGAGAAATCGTTCTATTTGAAAAATTATGACGGAGAAAAGTTTTTATGCGATAGACGATGAATAGTAGTGTTTTCTATGTGATAGACGATGGGTAGTCTTATGCTATGAATGATAGACGATGAAAAATGATGTTTCATCCCAAAAAATGAAAGATATAGAGTTCTCTGTCTATTACGATGAATAGTGATTTATGAAAGATAGAAGATCAATATTATAACAAGTTTTTGGGGCATATAGACGATTTCAGCAGCGGAAATAATCTTCTATGAATGGAAACAGATGATTATTAGTCAGTTCCTATGGATTCGAGACGATGAATAGTAGTTTTCTGCATATGGAGAGAGTCGTTCTCCAAAAAATCCTGTATGATTCTGTACAATCTGCACGAATAACAGTCCACATACCAGTAACCTTCGTCTTCTTTTGTTTTCTCTCACCAAAACCGTCGAACCGAATCAGAATCGGTTCAAACTGATGTTCTCTTCGAAAGTGCCATAAATCAGGGATATGAAAAATCGACGTGTCTTTCATAGCAGCGAATTTGATAAATATATTCAATTTACACTTGATTAACGGATCATTAGGAGGGTGCGAACATGATTGATGGTAAAATAAATCGAATCTGTTCAGGCTGGGCTGGAATGCTTTTGATCTCGAGGTGCTAGGGGTGGAACAATCTTTTGCTCGTCGTTTTTTTTGTTGCACCTAGGCGAGGTCGATCAATCAGCCTACTTGGCGAATTGGAAGGCGTTGTCTGCGGGAATATAAGGAAGAGAATGGGAAAGTTGTTTTATAGAGAGAGTTCGGAATTTAACTGGCAGTCAGACGTCATTCTTTCTAAGAATCGTGTTAGGCCATAACTCAGTCGTTCAGAATAGAAGAAACCTGATCCATTTAAGGGTGTTAATCTCGCCTCGCGCCGACCCACCGCGTAATCCCTCAAGTACCGCGTCTACCGCTTGACACTCAATAACTCTAAAACCGCCGAGTCGATCTCGAACGGCCCGGGGCTCCGATTTTTAATCAGCGCGACGATTCCACCCGTTAATGGGGTTGGTGTGGGCCGTTTTGTGAGCACCGACCGACGTCGCAGCTTTAATTGATCCGGCATCGGGGTCCGGAGTAATGAAGACGTCCCCGTACCTTCCGGGGACGACCGCGATAGATCGTTATAATTTTTTTTCTGGTCGTCCGCTTCTGTCTGCCGATTAATGGGTCCATTAACGGCGATTCGTCGTGGATATCGTGATTTTGACTTTACTAATCGGCGTGTGACGGGAATGCGACTTTCGTTGTCTGTTTCGACGATGACGAGACTCGTTTTCACACCAAGAAATGTGGTTGGAGCTCAATGAGTGTCTCGTTATTGGAAATTGTCTCTTGAAAGTAGAACCAAGATGATTTTTGAAGTAAAACATGTAGTGGATATACCGCGCATTCTTAAAGTTTTCCAAACATTTAAAATTATTGTATCTGTTCCTGTTGAAATATACAGGGTGTTTCAGAAGAAGGGACTGTAAATTCGAGAACTTCATCCTCAGAGGATTTTATGACAAAGTTCCTATGGACTATAGGTCCCTGACGCACTGTTTCTGAGATACGGGGTGTTGAAATTTAAAAAGTATTAATATTAGGAACGATATAAGCCAAACTGATTGATATTTAAAAAAAAAATTGGTTTTATGAAATTATTTTCTACACCGTACACGATTTTGTTTTGCGTTTTGGTATAGGTCATGAGTACGCATTAAGACACATGAAGGCGACTAAGCTGCCTCAATCTGTGTCCAGACGATTTTAGAAGTAATCAAAGAATTTCTTAACTCTCTTAGATGAAATTGCATTTTATTTTTTTTCTCAGAAAGTATTCGTCGCAGGTAAAAAACTCAAGAAACCATTCTTATTGCGAATTATATGGTGTTTACGAAAACAATTTAAAATTCGAGAAAAATTATTGGCGTACCAATTTTTTCACCGAATTTATTCGGATAGAAGTACGGACGCCACTGGTGAAAATTGAACATCATTTTGTATAGGAAAAAATGTGTCTTAATGCGTACTCATAACCTACCAAAACTCAAAAAAAAGTGTACGGTGTAGAAAATAATTTCATAAAACCAATTTTTTTTAAATTTCAACACCCCGTATCTCAGAAACAGTGCGTCTATAGTCCATAGGATTTTTATATCATAAAATCATCTGAGGATTAAGATCCCGAATTTACGGTCCCTTATTCTGAAACACCCTGTACATAGCAAAACCAAATCTCTTCTCCCAGAGAACGAAATATCATAAATAGGGTTCAATATTTATTCGTTATTTGGTTGAAGTCTACTCCACACTCAAGTGGATGTGGCGACAGATTTAATTCTTATCCCATATGTAACCTGATACTTTCGTATAGGCATATTTCGTATTATGACTTAGGGAACCGAAATGATTCAAGATTCAAGCATTTAGTGATTCAGTTCTTTTCTTCGAGTATAGATCGACCTCCTTATTATTAAATTGAATAAATCGATTATTCAGAAATTTGTGTTTGATTGAAATCAACCCTAAAGGAACTTATAACTCAACAGTATCTGTTGGATTGTTGATGTGAAATTACTTAGAGTGCGATTTATTCATGGTGTACTTTTTTGAATGTTTTTTGAGTGTATATGTATCTATGTATGTCTATTTCTTTTTAACGATTTCAACACATGAGTTGACATTGATTCGTTTGAATTGTGGGAGTGACATATACGAGGATATATTGAAAAATTCTTAGCCTACTATAGAACCAAACAAAATTTCAATGTCAAAATATTTTATAACTCAACATATTCTCCTCTTAATTGAATACATTTATTACATCGAACCTGCAACGTCTCTAGACCTTTCAAAAAAAAATGTTTGTTCTTGCTCTGCAAACCAGTCCTCCACAGCTTTTATTACCTCCTCGTTGGAAGAAAATTTACGACCTTTCAAACTTTTTTTCAGTTGAGGAAAGAGATGATAGCCGAACGGAGCCAAATCTGGTGAATAAGGGGGGTGTTTGTTTTAGTAATTCTAACCCTAAATAACGAATTTTTTGCATGGCAACATGAGATTTGTGTACTGGAGCGTTGTCCTGTAAAAACAAATCACCTTTGGATAGCTTTCCGCGTCTTTTCTCTTCAATTTTTTCTGGATAGTAGAAATGTACCCAAGTCTCATCCATAGTAACAATTCGGTTTAAGAAGTCTTCATCGTTTTCAAATCGAGCACAGATCGAACGCGATGCTTCTACCCTTGCACGCTTTTGGTCAACAATCAAACATTTGGGGATCCAATTTGCAGACATTTTTCTCATGTCCAAATCGACGTGAACTATATATGATGAACATGTTCGTATGAAATCTTCAGTGCTTCAGATATCCGTTTTAGCCCAATTCGACGGTCTGATAAAATCATGTCATGAACTGCATCGATATTTTCGGGGACTGACACAGAAACTGGCCTTCCCGATCGGTCATCATCTTCAATGGAAAATTTACCTCTTTTGAAGCTTGATGCAGTCCAATTTTTCACGGTCGCATACGAAGGACATTGATCACCAAGGATTTTAAGCATATCTTCGTAAATCTGCTCACCTCTTAACCCTTTTAAGTACAGGTACTTGATGATGGCTCGATACTCCAATTTTTCGTTTTCTGCAATTTCGGTGGACATCTTTTTTTTAATTTATTGCGTAACTCTGGTTTACTTTTTTGACGTCAAACTCTACACTGACACTTCTAATATGGTATCGCAATATTTTGTTTATGCATGGAACTGGCCTAGGCTAAATAGATTTCAATTACCCCCATAGAAGATCCTTCATTTCTTCCTACTCTGACTCAAACAATTCCCTTCTCTTCGACATCTCGAAGTGTCATCCTCGACAGGCTTTATGTCCTCTAATGCCCGTGTAACGTGTAGAGGACAACGTAATTATCCAAAGAATCGTGTCGAAAATTCCGTTGCTACGTAGTGTCGAACCCCTTGGATTAAATTGTTCGTGGACTCTGTAATGTGACGTAACGGCCTTGTTTTCTTGGAGATTTACATTCATTACACCGGTGTTGATTTAGGGGAACTGCCTCAGTGGATTCTGACCGGGAGATGCCTTGTTGTGCGTGTTAATTTGGAAGTTTCGAAAGCTGGGCATTTCGAGTCATGAACTAAGTGGACTATTGGAAGATAAACTGCTTCAACATTCTAGAAAACGCTCCGTCCCTTAGATTTTCGATTTAAGAACATCAGGAGTGTTCCCATAATGAAAAAAATGTAGATTTCTTCTGTGATAAAACGCGGAACACCCTGTATATCTCGATGACCGAATACTCGAGGCATTTCTCCCTCCGTCTTCGATATGAATTGATGGATCAATTCTTCAGGAATATCCATAAATCGACGGGCGCCCGATACGTCGAAACCGTCTCTGGGTTCTCACGATCCACCATACGGCGCGGATTCGAACCCCCGCGATGCGTTTTCGTACACATCTCATCGTCGGTCACGCCGATCCTCTCCTTTTTTTTTTGTTATTCCGTGCCTTTTCGGTGTCGAGGAACAAGAGAACGGCGCTATCGTTTGGGGGAACCATGCTGACACGGCGTTAACCTCTTTTTTTCTGTTTTCAGGTTCTCGGACGCGGTGGACCGATTCCTCGAGAAGCACGCGGCGGATCCAGGTAATAATTTTCAGATATACGACGATACAGATTGGTTGGATCATGTATCCCGGTTGGCCATGGAATTCTGACACATTTCACCGTGTATATTTTGAAAATGTTAGGTTATATAGTCATTTTCCTGTCAGATAAATAAGCAACGTTGTGCTTTCTACATAAAGGTCGTAGTAATTACGAATTTATCTAAATGTTCATTTACTTTGGGGAGATAATGAATTTGAGAAAATATTATTTGAATTCAATAATTCCAAAGACCTGGCGAATGTTGAATAAACTTTTTTCTGTGTGAATACTGGAAATATTTCACGTACATAAACATGGTTGGAAGATTTAGTTATGCTATTTTCTTGTATGGAAATCAAGAATCGAGTGTTCAAATTTTACTGAAAGATAATGGACAAAATAGTCCGTTACTTTGTGATAGTTCATTCGAAAAAATAATAAAAGTACTCGAATAACCCGATAAAAAAAACTTCTAAACTATGGAATTCCCCACTTTTCAAAATTCTCAAGAAATAAGCCTACAGAAGACGTTTAAGGGCCTACGTCCCTGAAAAAAGGGTGTCAGAAACGATTTATTTTTTTCTGATTGATGAAGGGATGTTTGAGTATATAAAGATAAAAATAAGATAATAGTATATTGTTCTATGAGCGGTAATGTAAGTCATAACACACGCAGATGAATTGATGTAATTCATCAAGTGTGTTATGACCATTACCGCGAATTGAACACTATACTTTATCTTCGACTTCTTCAGTAAAATTCGAATAAATCTGCATTTTCAAAATTGACAACAGTTGTCAAAAGCGATTTCTGTGGTCGAAAATCGAATCGATATCGAATCCCGTAGAAAACGTCAACAATTCACGTTTTCCAAATGCAATTTTTGGATATTCAGACCTAAGAAAATGTAGAAATGGATGGCGAGAAAGTTACCTTGATGTCTGAATAGAATTCTCCATTGACCCGACTTTTTTATTCATTTCGTAAGCTACATTTTTCCTATTGGTATTGTTATAGGAGTGAGTTATTATTACCTCACACTATTGGTTTATAGAGACTATGACAGATCAAATTCACTTGAATAATGGATATATTATTCTATGGGAGTAGATAAAAACATTTTATAATATATAAATGAATTTAAACGTCTGTGTGAATAATTAGGTAAAGATTTAACGGCATGCAGACAAATTTTTTCCGGAATTTCAAAAATTTGTCTGCATGCCGTTAAATCTTTACCTAATATTTTATAATTATTGAATGAATGAAAAGGATATTCCCCATCATTTCTGATTATTTTGTAACATTTCCACCATCAAAACGAACAAATATTTTTGCGTTTTTCCATTTCAGTATTGAAGTCTATCATTTAGTTAATCAAACGTCTATCTCATTTTTCTTTCAGAATTTACCGTTTTTTTTGTAAATAATATTACAACAATGTGTTGTTTTTTCGAAATATATTTCCTTGATTTTTTTTATTCGAAATGATAAATATCCATTTTTATCAACGACATTTTATTGAGGTTTGTTCTAGCCGTCGATTAATGAAAATTAATTGTTTCTTACAATTGTGGATTCTAACATGGAATTGAATTTCGACACGCCCCGCAGGTATCTCCTCTCAGATGACTGGTGAAGGAAAGGGAGAGTATTATACAGCCAGTGTGAGATCTAGTTCAGGGTAGGATTTCTTGTTATATTCCCTACACCCCAACATTTGTTCTATCAAGCTGAACAATCCAATAAATAAAAATTAATGCACTGCACTGCAATCTGGCGGTATACGTTTCTTATTTTGAAGGCTAAAGACTCTTAAATACCTTTTTGCACAACTTGAAATACTCCAGTATGAAAATGTAGTAGTACCTACTTCGAGTTCGAAACCTGTGTCACAGTTAAACCTCAGAAGAACTAACTCCATTTACAAAGTTAAAAAAGAGTAAATAGAAATGAGCATTGGCAACGTCTCTGAGAATTACAACAGCCAAGACCCCAAGCGAGAAAAACGTCTCCTTTAGGTACAAGAGCATCGAATACTCATCGAATACTCAACGACCAGAGTCATTTACTCTAATCAGTCTGATCAGAATAGATCGCTTCGTACTTATGTATTGAAGTCGGATAGTTTCAAGTATCTCTCGGACTATCACGCCATCTATATTCACAGAAGCGAAGTTAAAAATCTTTTTCTGTGCTCAAATGTACAGGATGTTCCTGTACCGGAGGTACAAACGAAGAGAGATGATTACTTGTGGTATCAAGAGAAAAAGTCTGATAAAGTGGACTTAGCATTGCGCTTAGAATTCCAAATAATGAAACAAACTTATAAATACTTGACGGTAGTTTATACATATACATATTATACATATATACAGGGTGAATCTTCGACTGAAAATGTGAATATTTTCGCGAAAAACAGAGATTGTGAGGCACGCTATGAATGATCACTCTGTACATGTCGGTTGCTTGGACACTTTCGCCGCGTGATTTATCCGCGCACGAATGACGCCTATCGCCGCACACACACACTGAAACATACCGGGTGAGGTGATATAATGCAGCCTTTTCCTTTTAAAGCTGCATTATATTACCGAACATGTTGCGGACATTATTATTTACAACTAGAATATTATATTGAATGGGTAACTTCTTCAATTATTATTTCAGCGTACACCGGAGAGATTTACGACTTTCTTTGTGTGGTACAAAGAGATTTATTAACAATTAACATGGGAGAATGTTCCCCGAAGGTCCTTCGAGAATCCCAGACTGGCTGTGGATAGCGCGAAAGTTTTTTTTTCAAGATACGACGTCGGTGGATTTCATGGTCTGCTTACTTATGGGGGTGACGATGGGGGAATGAACATATTGGTCGATTTTGATTTAATTTTTGATTTCATTGTACGTAACTGCCTAGGGTTTTCAGGGTGAAGCCCGTCATAGACGATACTGAGCATCTGGGCGTCGTGACTTAGTCGGCCCATTTTGAGGGGCCTATGAAAGGGGTATGCACAATCGTATGTTGTGATGGCTCTCTTCAAAAATTCATCGATTGTTATCAACTCGTGTTGTACTAGATAGATTCTAGAAAGTTTTTGCTTTGGGGGCCGAGATTCTATTGCTCCTTCTTCATTTTCCCTCAGAATATGGCTTCTGAAACCACTTCCACATGAACCAAAGAAGGTTTCCCTTGCGTCCATATCCAGTTTTTCAAAATCTTTCTTCAACTCATCACATATACTCCATTCACTTTTATAAAGTATCCCAGTTGGCCATGATTTAGTTTTATCAAGTTTTTTCACTTAAAATTGACGCAGGTTGGCACTCGTGATAGTCAAAATAATTATATGAGACGTTGCCAATGTGACACAGGTTTCGTAGTACTACACTACTACATTCTCATACTGGAGTATTTCAAGTTGTGCGGAAAGGTATTTGAATGTCTTTTGTAGGCTTATTTCTTGAGAATTTTGAAAAGTGGTGAATTCCATAGGTCAGTCTGATCGTTTAGAAGTTTTTCTGTTGGGTTATTCGAGTACTTTAATTTTTTTTCGAATGATTTCCGTACAAGAAATTAGCATAACTGAATTTTCCAACCATGTTTATATACGTGAAATATTTCCAGTATTAACAGAGAAGAAAGTTTCTTCAACATTCGCCAGGTCTTTGGAGTTATTGAGTTCACATAATATTTTCTCAAATTCATCATTTTCCCAGACTAAATAAACATTTCGATAAAAACGTAATTACTACGACCTCTATGTAGAAAGGACAACGTTGCTTATTTATCTGACAGGGAATTGACTATAACCTAACATTTTCGAAATATACACGGTGAAATGTGTCAGAATTTTATGGACAACCAGGATACATTATAAAAGTCTATGGATTAGGATATTTCTCATCTCCTATTTTCCTGATCCGAATAATGAATTAAATTGAGCTGAATTTTTCCTAAATTCGAAAGTATAAAAGGAATTCCCACACAGACACACTAATTACCAACGGGATATAGTAGAATTGAAATTTTATCAGATAAAAAACATTAAATCATATGAAAGGAATTTCCTATTCTTAGTCCTACTTAGGATGCGACCAATCACAATCCTAGGAACCTATTTCATCTCTCGAATCGAATTTGGGATGATTCACATCGAAATTTACATAATGACGAATATTGAAGGTACAATAGGAACTAGGTCACTTTCTGAACCTATATTGTGATAAAAAACATTTATGAAATTCCTCAAGATGAATCATTATTTATTATCTATCAGGTGTTGAAATATACGGACTTGATTTTTAGCATATGATGGTACAGAATATGAGAGTCGTTTCCAATACGTAGGGTGTCCCAATAAAACACCACTGATCAAAATTGGTGAAATATAGAGAGGGAATTATGTTCCTTTATTCTCCTGAGGGGAAAAACGAAGAAGGAACCAACTAGTTGTTGGTCCCTCAAAGCAAAAACCCTCGGCTTCATTGCCCTTAGAGGGGAAACTGAAAAGGAACCAACCAGTTGTCGGTCCCTCAAAGCAAAAACCCTCGGTTCTGCCGTACAAATGAATCGTTGAAAACCAACGATTAGCCATCAATGCTACATGAACTGATGTAACAGGATGCGAACAGACCGCCCACCGTCTACTTCCGACGCCGACGTCGGTGGGGAAGATCACCGTCGGTGTTTACGATTGCCGGTTAAATAGGTCGATCCATAGCCCACTACGAGTGGGAGTCTAGGTATATTCGGCGGCCCGTCAGATATGATCAATAGGGCCGCGTGTATTGTGCGTCGTCGAATAGAGGTAATCGGGAAAGAAGGATGTGTTACTGTCTACGCTGGAAGTGGATCACTTTTGATGATCAATCGTTTCGGTTCGCCGCTCCTTTCGTTCGACCATGTTTACCCGAGTTGTTGGTACAAATCGGGGTATTAATTACGTTCTGGAGATGTCTTCTCTCATCATCTCTGTGTTTTTATTTTGGTTTGGTATAGGGGTTATCCACTGTGACCTCAAGGTCTATCGTGCCCCCCCATCAGAGATGTTTTCGGTACTGAGCTATCTAAAGCTCGTCTTCCAGCTACAGAGCTCCAATGAACTCTGGGTAACTGAGAGGGATTCATGGAGGTTGAATCCTCGTTCCTCCTATGATATATATAGTTAGAGTTATAGTGAAAAGGGGTTACAGTTCACTGCGACCTTAAGGTCTATTGTGCCCCCTATCAGAGCTGTTATCATCGCGCCTCCTACAGCTCGCCCTCCAGTTCCAGAGATTTGATGAAATCCATTATCTGGGACGGCTTCAAGGAGGATAACTCCCCTTCTACAAGTTTCTTGTCCAAAGCACTCTTTTCTTTGGCTTGCAATGGCATAGCATTCCGTAACCAGGTGAATAGGAGTTTCTTCCTCCTCCCCACAGAATCTACACTCATCAGTGTCCGATAAACCCATTCTCAACAGATGCTTCTTTAGGCGACAATGTCCTGTGAGAAAGCCAGTGAGTAAGTGAAGTTGGTTTTTACTGAGATACAGATATTTTTTGGATCTAGAAGTTTCAAAGTTCCGGAGGAACTTTTTGGAGTGATCCATCCCTGGGAGATTCCGCCAGAGTTTTTCTCTTTCGGTTCTCTCCTTCAGCATAAACTCCTTCTTATAGGTGCATTTTCCTATACCACAGAAGGGTTCTGGGCCAGTGAGTGGCGTTTGTGCGCTCTTTCTGGCCAGTGTATTGGCCTCATCGTTTCCTACGATTCCCGAATGACCGGGAACCCAGATTAAAAAGACCTTATTCTTCTTGCCTACCTCATTGAGTTTGTTTCGGCACTACCAAATCAGCTTTGAGTCAATGACGTAGGAGCTAAGTGCTTTAATAGCAGCTTGACTATCAGTATGAATAGCTATATCGCACTTCTGATAGTTTCTTTCTAGATTTATATCTAGACATCTTCCGATTGCGAGTATTTCCAATTGAAGGACGCTTGTACAGGAGCCTAACGATAGTTCACTAAATGTAGAGGTGTTAGGTCTGTGATGATCTCAAGTGCCCTGGTTGGGCACGTTCTCATAGCTCCCGTGATGCACACACAGGCAAGCCTTTGTACTTTGTCGAGCATTTTCCTCGTACTTGCCTGACTTGCCTTAGCAAACCAGGCTACTGCCCCATATGTGACTATAGGTCTTACAATCATGACGTACATCCATCGCAGTATTTTTGGGTAACAGCCCCAATTCCGGCCGCATAAACGCCTGCACGCCATCAGAGCTGTTGTAGCTCTGCCAGTAGCATTATCAACACGCTTATTCCTCCTTAATCCTCCTATGATTCTCTTGGCCAAGACATTCATTGCACTGGCTGAACTGGCGAGGCCTTCTGTAACAAGGAGAACAGGAGCTCCATTCTCTTCCTCGTCAGTTTCTTACAAGACCATTCTCCTTATGTGCTTCGTCCTTCGAGGAAGCCAATGAGGAGGCGTATCTTATTCTGACTGAAATCCAAACAATTCTTGATTCTCAAATTTGAGAAATCCGGAAAGAACTTTCTGCAATGCTCCATTACTGGAAGATTCCTCCAGAGTGCTTCTCTTTCAGTTTCTTCCTTCTCCAAAAACTCTCTTTTATGGCTGAAAGATTCTGGGCCAGTAAGTGGCGTTTGTGCTACCTTTCTGGTTGGTGTGTTGGCCTCTTCGTTTCCTTTGATTTCTGGGTGACCAGGAACCCAGATTGAATAGTCCTTGTTATTATTGCCTTCTTCATTAAATTACCTTCAGCACTCCCATATCAGCTTTGAGTCGATGACATAGGAGTCCAGTGCTTTGAGAGCAGCTTGACTATCAGAATGGATCTCTTTACTACGCCCTCTATAGTTTCTCTCCAGGTTTATGACTACGCATCTTCCGATCATTTTGTGGACAGATTCTATCTTCCACTAGAGGCCTCCTCTTTTAAAATTCGAAGGGACGGCATGTTTGCAATCGAGCTATGTGAAACTCCTAGTACATTAAGCTGTGTATCGATCTGAGTCTCGTGGTATGCTCTTGTTGGAACCACATATGATTAAAGTCCAGTGCATACGATTGACCAAAGAATCAAATGCAATCTGATGGTCATTTTCACCATCAAAACCCCAGGGTCTCCAGGCTAGCCAACCCTCAACGACACCTTATCTAATCTCTAAGTCCATTCACGAAAAATATCGTTGAATATACTTCAAAATCGACATCCGGCACGACTACCAGCTTCTCGAAGACCGGCTGTAGCTTGCCGAGGCTCCCCACGTGAACAGAAGTCGCTGCCGAGAAACCGGCAGCCTCACCGCGGGCATCTACGGAATAGACACAATCAATTGAATTTCCTAGAAAGTCATACCGGGTGTAATCATTCACCGGTCGGCTAAGTAAGACTGAAATATTGGAGGCGATACCATCTGCCGTCCCGCCGAGTCATTTCCAATGACAGTTCATGGTTGTACGCGCCGAGAAGCGATGTTGTTGTCCTATCGTTTCCGAGGAATTAAGATTTGACCGACGTCCGGAATGCGGTGGTTATTACGCCGAAATAGGATCGTCAAGCGTCCTTTATCGTCGCAAAACGAAGCGAGTCTCTTTATCCGGCTCGAAGGACCAACGACTCCGCGAACACCCTTTTTGATGTCGTAATCGAAGCAGGCCGAGACGGAGCTCAAACGCGGTCGACTAGATGAAGTCATAGGCGGCGGAGGGCCACAGAATCCGGGAAAGAGATAACAGGACATCGCCGTCGGTAGGCCAGTCCGCCCACTCGAAAATTCTCCGTTGCTCTTCGGTCCTCGTACGCCGACAGATGTGCGGTTGAAATCCGAAAAATGTTACGCGCTGTGGGAAACACGGCGGTTAATTGGCGGCGGAATCTGGTGGCCGGTTCCGATCCGGTGAGAAAGTTGTGGTCTGGGAGCGGGCGGCATCAAAAGTCTGCCGATTCGAGAAAAGTTCACAAATTGGAGGTTCGAACGAACGGAGGGGATTCTTTGCTCAATTTCAAGAGAAAAAGTCTCATAAACATGGGACCGCAAACGTTTCGTATTCGAGATACAGGGTGTTGAAGTTTGAATTTTTTCCAAGTTTTTCTCTCATAGTATCCGCATTTCAAGAGATATTCAACTGAAATTTGGCATAGATGCTACAATTCAGAGTTTACACCATGTGGCATGCCAATTTTCATTGCAAATCTACAGGGTGATATTTTTTCCGGAACAATGTCCCCTTTTTCCCTCCACAACTTTTTTTTGGTGAGCCACTGTTCATTTGTAAAATTGTAAAAAGAAGCTTTGTGATTATCCTAAACTTTATGAACTCCTATAGTTTTGTCGTATCTGCTACCGATTTTAAGAAAAAAATTCCTAATTTTTCAACCCGCCGACAATGTTTGGCGGTGGAATATTTTCCGGAAGCCACCTGTAAATATCGGCCTGAAGTGCCGTAACGCAGTCATTTTCAGGTTGCATCATATTACACTGGTTTCGAGGACCCGCTGAGAGTTCCCATAAGAAAGCCAGTATTTACACAGTACCATTCATTGACTTACAAACGGTACGGCCATTATGGATATCACCGGATAGAGGAACATTGTGACAAAATATCGGTGGGTCAGGAACGACTACCAGAGCGACGTTGTTGAATCATTCCCAGAATATGAAAAATCTTTCTTTCTGAGTAGGGTACCCAAAATGTTTCCATTTTAAAAGCCACTCGGGACCTATCGAACAAACGACTTTGCTACTTATTGACTTATCTGTGGGCCAAACCATAAAATAATCTGTAAAAACTCTTCTGTTTCGAGGAGAATCGCTCGATGTGGCAACACCGCGATATCCCGGGCCCCCCGCCTCCCCGGCAGTGACTTATTGACTCTAACTATTTATTTGACTATTGGCTAATTTATTTTCACTCCTGAACAAGTCTAGTATTTGTTGTTTACAGATGCACTTATTGGAGTTCACTGCACCCATGGCCTGAACAGAACGGGCTACTTCATCTGTATGTACATGGTGACTAGGATGAGCTGCAATCCGAAGGATTCGATAAACAGTAAGTATCTGATCTTGATTGACAGGCACGGATTGAAATCGGTTATAACATTTATTCCACCAATAATTCTCCATGAGAGTTGGCCTTTTGAATTTCGCGCCGTTTGCGAATTGTCAATATGCAACTGTCACTGCGATGACAGATGACAGGTAAAGAGTAGGTAGCTTTCGGATGCAAGCACACTTGCAATGTTGAAAGTTCTCTGTATGAGACATTCAAAAATGGATGCTGAGCAAACTTGCTAGTAGCATCTCAGAGTATTATACGTACTCAAAACGCCATCCAGCAGTCAATGCGATGTAGAACTTAGTATCGGTTTGTCATGTTTTTGTCAGTGAGAGAAACTATCCATGTTGACATTGTCTTTTTTTGGAGAAGTTGAAATAATGGATACCCCGATATTCGCAGCATCTTTGCACTTTCCCAAACTGTGTATAGAAAATCGCTTCATCATTTTATGGTACACACTATCGTAGGCGCCTTTGTTTACGTCCCTCGATAATGTAAGTCAATATTTGTGTATTGAAAGTATTACAACTATTTGCTCGGCAAATATCAAATAAGTTATTGGCTTATTGAAGTTCAATTGATGCATGCTTTATCGATTTTCAACGAAACTTTTTTTGTCACTGCGATGATATGTCTGACCTAGAAATGAGGACGTATAGAAAATAGATCTATTTCCAAATAGGACACGATGATAATTCGTAATGTTTGGGAAAGAACATCTGTTTTGAAACGGCTATAGGTGAAAGATTGATAACACTTTCTAAATGTGATGTTTACCAGGGGACATCAATACCCGATTATGACTTTGTAGCCAGCTACAGGAGAAGCATGAAATTGCGAGGTACCATTTCTTGTTATGATACAGAAATTAGTGGAATACTGCAGCATACGTAAAGCGTGCTGCGAAATGAATTTCTCTCACGTTAATCATTACAGAGATCGACCGTATTATAGAACAGTTTGATGAATAGCGCTATTAATAACAACAATAAATATTTGCCGCCTGACTCTTCGATATATTATGAGAACCGATCTTGGCGCTTCTTTATTTCAGACCGCCTTGTACAGATATTTATGTCATAACCTTGTACGAGTATTTAATTGAACATTTTGAGATCGTGATCGCCCTTAGGTAACTGTGTGAATTGAAGATGACTTGCAGTTTAATAACACGATGTTCTTACAGCCAATGGAAGATCTCCAGTATCATTATGCGAAGATTCACAATTTGACAGACTCGCATTTTCATTCCCCAAAACTCCATTATCTGCCTTCAACTTTCAGCTACTTATGAGCTTCTCAGGCTTCGTTTTTTGTCTGGGGAAGTCTAGTTGCATTTCAACCGTCTTTAAATTTCCTGATGATTCAAAGTCATTTTGATCTTTTCAGGTTTCCAAAAGGCCAGAGGCTACGAGATGTACAGACACAACTTCATCGAAGAAATCTTGGAACCTGGCAGACATTCTTCCCATTTCCAAAAACCAAATTACGGTAGGAACAATGAAGATGCAGTACGTCAAATCGGAAACTACAGTTACGAGAACAACTGGTTGGAAGGTCGCTCTAGAAAACCTTTCAAAGGGTTCCACGAGTCCGAAACTGAACTTAGAGAAAGAGGTAACAGAAGAGAAAGAAGGGATCAGGTTTTCGAGCGTCGAGAGCAGCCTGGTTGGGAAGGGAATCAAAGAAAAAGACATCAACCTAGAAAACATGAAGAGTCTCGTTCGGGAAAAACTCCAAGAGGCGCTTCTCCCCATTTGGGAGGAGCCTTATCGCATGGAGGAGAAGGAAGAGGAGGTGGTTTAGCCGCCACAAGTTCGAGAGTGCCGAATGATCCAGCTGTATCACATCCCGCAGGTGCTTCAGGTGGACTTGAAAGCGTCCGAAAGGAGTCGCGACCAAAGATGGAGAGTAATCAGAGTTGTCCCAGTAGTTCTAGGAGTGGTGGTCCTAGCAGAAACACGGAAAGATCCGAACAGAAAAAAATATGGAGACAATTTGCAGATGAAGACATAACTAGAGAAAGGAGCTGGAGGAATATGGAGTATGCCAGTCCTTTAGATGGTCAGTATGAGGACGAAAAACCTCGTCGTCCGAGATGGACTGGAAATAGAAATGAGAAGTGAATTATTAGTAGATGTTTGACGATGAATTGTGCTCTGTCTTCTGTTGAAAACGTTGTCTGATGGATATTATATTTAATTGTTTGACAAATAAATTATGATCATTTTATTTTTCTTTTCTTTTTCGCGATTCGAGTTTCTAACACTCTCAAAACCTACAACTTGGAGCATTCAGGGAAGGTTATAAATGCAGGATGTCTTCAAAGGTGAGTCTTTGTCTGGGAAATTTTATTCCCAGAGAATTCAAGCATTTTAAAACTATAAATACAATGTATGGCCTCCAAGCCTCAAAGCCTCCAGCTTGACATCTTCTTTGCATACTACACACGAGGTTGTTGAACATTTCTTGAGGAATTTGGTTCCATAAACGGGGCAGAAGCTCTCTCAGATCATTTAAGGATTTTGGGGTATCTTTGGAGCATATCCCATGCATGTTCTATGCAATTCAAATCTGGTGAGTGCGGAGGTATTGGTAAATGTGGAATACCAAGCTCCTCGCGCGCATTCTCAACTATGGCAGCACGGTGCGGTCTAGCGTTATCGTCTAGAAACTGAAAAGTTTCGCCAATATCAGCGTGAAAATTTGGCACAACATTATCAATGACATGCTCCCTATAGTGTAAGGCGGTCATATTCCCAGGACAAATGTGTAGTTCTGTGCACCCGTTGAAACAAATCCCGGCCCATACCATAACACTACCCCCTCGGAATGGATGGATTTCTTGGACATAGCGACGATTACGGGGTATGCGTGGGATTGTCCAAATCTTATTCTTCGAGAATCTAAAAATCGTCCATATCTGGATTCATCAGTGAAAAGGACACTACGCCATTGATCATTCCAATTGATATGTTGCCTTGCCCATTCCAGTCTTTGACGCTTATGGTCACATGTGTATGGAACTCCTCTTAATGGACGTCTAGAACCTAGATTCACCTCTCTTCAATTGAAGTTATAGTAGGTATCTGAAGGTAAAAGAATTTCTGAAATCGGTCCAGTAGTTTTTAAGCCTACTCGTATCAAACACACAAAAATACAAATCTTTCCTCTTTAGAATATTAGTATAGATAAACAGCGCTGGCTCCAACACAGATCCGTGTGGAACCCCAAAGACGAGCAAACGGAATTTCATTCCGCGGAACTTACTAGAGTTTCCTATACAAGTAGGATTTATCAATGAAAAGAAGTCAATAAACTGTCTTACAATGGTCCTTTGAGCGGGGATCTCCTAAAGCTGCGACGACAAAATACGGTGGCGTGCCGGCAAAATAATAAGGGGGCGTGTACGGTCCGCGATGCCAATCTGGGCGCCGAACGAAAACGTTCGGTCGGATAAATTGGATCCAGGACCGGCTCGTTAGAGGAGCCGCGGAAGGCTCTTCTGGCTTTCTTCTATGGAAGTTAAAATCTTCGAGTTGATGAGTTCAGGCGAAGTTTTGAATTTCAAAAAATTATTTCACCGCGAGCAGGATTCGAACCTTGTCCCTCTCATGACTGGTCAAGTACTCTCACCGTTCAGCTACCGAAGCTACTAATTTTCACGGATTGATTCTAAATCACGAGTCGCCACTGTCAGGACCGACAAAAGCTTTCAGAAGGAGCTAATTTCGTACGAAATGAGGAGTATAGACGTCGATTTTTGGAAATAACGGAGACTGTGCTCGTCTCCGGAGTTGTAGACATCTATCCCGGTTAATTGAGTACATAACTCGATTTGGGGTAGTTTATTTTGGCGGCTGTTGCTCCGGAGATGTTGATGGGAAAGGGTTGGGGAATGTGATTATGTTGAGAGAGGTTGTACGGTATCGCGAAAGTGCTTTCTTTTGAAGGACGCTTTTCCATGGAGTGTCAATTGCATCCAAATATTAATATCAGAAGGAAATTGGCTTTTTTATGAAGAGAAAACACAAATTAAATAAACATCCTTTACTTTTGAAGAGAAGTTTAAATGGGCTTGTAGAATTCATCCTATCTCTGTGAAGAATCGAAAAACAGAAGGCATCCTTAACATTCCTTCAGTTTCAAAGACGCCTGTTCGTTAGAACTGCAATTAAAGAACACCAATTCCGGAAATCTCGAAACACAAGCTTTCAAACCTGCCATATCTTCTTAGGTCCAAACACCTAATTAATGCGGCACCAACCTCTGGCTTCGTTATAAAGAACCCAGCAATGAAAAATCAACCCTGCGAACACTTAATCTACTTTCAAAGTTAATTTAACGATTCCAATAATTCACGTCGACAATCTGTCCCCCAATCTACTGGTGTTAGCCTGTTGACAAAGCATTTTATCGGTTAAAGAGCACCATCTTCTGAGTTATCGATGTCGATTCTTCAGAGGCGCCTGCATTTACCAAACAAAGGTTGGCAATTTATTTTTTCAGCTTGTATCTACTATCGGCCTTACCTGACGCTTTGACTGAGTGTCTGGTTTAAGTGTTACCGACAGAAGTTGCACAGATATCGGTATCATCTTGTTCGGCTGAAACGGTTGCTTTGTCAGGTAGGCTGCTCGATTGGATCTCTGAAATTTATCCGGTGGTGTGAGGGTGATTTGGAGAGAGGTGCTGTAAACGCGATTCCAAGTATACCTACTGCTCCACAAGAGTAAGGGATATCGTATTCAATCGTTATTAAAAGTATGAAATCTACGAGAAAATCGCTGTGAAATCATTTAAAACTCAATCACAACTTGAATCGATCCAATAAAAATCAGTGGGAGACATTTCGTCAATCTGGTCGCCTTTTTTCTGAAGTTTGGTTCTCTGCATATGCTTCATGACTGTTCTTATTTTGAAATGAAGTCAGTTTATCAACGGCTTCGATTTGAAACGAGTTTTCTGAAAATGCCAAGACGTAAATTAACAAACTCTGAGGCTAAGAGGGCTATCGGAATGCTACAGGGTGGCCTAACTCAGGTTGTTGTAGCGGAAAGGCTCCAAGTCAGCCAAAGTGTGATATCTCGACATTAGAATAGGTTCAGGGAGACAGGTTCCGTGTTGGAAAGACCAAGGCTTGGTGGGTGACGAAAAACAATACGTGCTCAGGATCGTTTCATCACCGTTTCGGCGAGAAGAAACCCTACATCTACGCGTAGAATGCTACGGAATACTCTTCAAAATGCAGAAGGGGGTCCAAGTTTCCATCGAAACCATCAGACGACGTTTGAGAGAGATGAATCTAGGTTCTAGACGTCCATTAAGAGGAGTTCCATTAACACGTGACCATAAGCGTCAAAGACTGAAATGGGCAAGGCAACATATCAATTGGAACGATCAATGGCGTAGTGTCCTTTTCACTGATGAATCCAGATATGGACGATTTTCAGATTCTCGAAGAGTAAGGGTATGGACAATCCCACGCATACCCCGTAATCGTCGCTATGTCCAAGAAGTCCATTATGGTATGGGCCGGGATATGTTTCAACGGCCGCACAGATCTACACATTTGTCCTGGGAATATGACCGCCTTACACTATAGGGAGCATGTCATTGACAATGTTGTGCCAAATTTTCACGCTGCTATTGGCGAAACTTTTCAGTTTCTAGACGATAACGCTAGACCGCACCGTGCTGCCATAGTTGAGAATGCGCGCGAGGAGCTTGGTATTCCACATTTACCAATACCTCCGCACTCACCAGATTTGAATTGCATAGAACATGCATGGGATATGCTCCAAAGAAGATTAGATAATCATCAACCTACCCCAGAATCCTTAAATGATCTGAGAGAGCTTCTGCCCCGTTTATGGAACCAAATTCCTCAAGAAATGTTCAACAACCTCGTGTGTAGTATGCAAAGAAGATGTCAAGCTGTTATTGACGCCCGTGGAGGCCATACATTGTATCGATAGTCTTAAAATGCTTGAATTCTCTGTAATAAAATGTCGTTATTTAACTCGATTTTTCTTAACCACCCTGTATACGCTGCAGACCTAAAGGCTAAAATTAATTTGCAACTTGAAATCATGTAAATATGAATTTTCATCAGAAAAATCTTATTTTAACTATATTTTTTTTGCAATTTAAGTCAATATCCCTAACTCATGTGGAGCAGTTGACGAAATAAGCACCAAATCCTGTAAAAATGAATGTGGACAATGGTGAATATTGAGAAGCCCAATCAGACGCAAAAATCGAATTATGGCGTATTCAAACTAACACATTTGTGGCCACTCTCAATTTTAAAACAATAAATAATCCATCAAGCCCGTGACTAATTAAAAATCATTGTTCGGCACTCAACAATGAGCCCGACCATGAGAACTAGAGTGTCGGAGCCTCAGCAAGACCGCACATACTCCTCCGAGGTCAACTCCACCAAAAGGTGTTATTAAATCGTTGTCGAGTCTCGCGTACGGGCATTATTCAGTGCCCAAAATCGAAAGTACATACGTACTAACAACAATGGGGTATTGTTAACGCTTACTCATACGGTCTGTCCGTCTGTCTGTACCGAACAAGACGTTGGGCAGGGCAGCGGCGGCACCGGGTCCAAGGGAGGCTCCTTATATGACTAGGAAGACGAGCGTGGTTGTAAGTGCGAGTAATGTCGTGCTTGTAAAGACGCCCACGGAGGATCTCACACTTGGGAAAGGAGACACGGTGCACGTGGTGAGGCGCCTAGTTGGTTCGGTACCGGGGTTATACGGAAAACATTAACCCCAATTTAGGAACACCCTGTAGAGACTGAATTCGATAAGTTCAACCATTTAATTTATACAACAAAAAGGGCTCAGAAAGAAACCCCATAAATGGCGAAATCATCCTCAGCAACAAAGATCTACCGGATGTCCCAGAAGTCACGCACCCCATTGAGGGGATCGAAAGTGAAAAATATTCTTAGCCCAAAAATCCATTTTTGAAATTTTTTGATAACGTAGTTAATTAGTAATTAATTAATGAATGTGACCAATTAGGAGCGCCTTACAGAAGAATAAGTAGGCAGTGGGGACACGAGAGTGACACGCCGGAGCTGCTGCCGGCTTTTCTAGCAGTAAACCGAGTCTGGCATCTCACTCTCGCGTCCCCACTGCCTACTTATTCTTAGGTAGGGCGCTCCTGATTGGTCACTTTCAATAATTAATTACTAATTGACTACGTTATCGAAAAATTTCAAACATGGATTTTTGGGCTTAGAATATTTTTCAATTTCGAGCCCCTCAATGGGGTGCGCGACTTCTGGGACACCCTGTATAGGTACTCCATTCACTTTTATAAAGTATCTCGGTTGATCAAGATCTAGGTTTATCAAGTTTTTTTACTTGGAACTGACGCAGGTTGGCACTCGTGAAATGTCAAATAATTCTGAGAGACGTTGCCAATGCTAATATCTATTTACTCTTTTTCAACTTGGTTCTTTTGAGGTTTAACTGTGACACAGGTTTCGTAGTACTACTACATTTTCATATTGGAGCATTTCGAGTTGTGCAAAAAGGTATTTCAATGTCTTCTATAGCCTTATTTCTTGAGAATTTTGAAAAGTGGAGCATTCCACTGTTCGTTCATAAGTTTTTCTGTCGGGTTATTCGAGTACTTTTAATCTTTTTTCGAATGAACTATCACAAAGTAAAGGATTATTCTGTCCACTATTTTTCAGTAAAATTTCAAGACTCGATTCCTAATTTCCGTACAAGAAAATAGCATAACTGAATCTTTCAGCCATGTTTATATACGTGAAATATTTCCAGTATTAACAGAGAAAAAAGTTTCTTCAACATTCGCCAACCTTTGGAATTATTGAATTCAAATAATATTTTCTCAGACTCATTATTTTCCCAAAGTAAATGAACATTTCGAAAAACACGTAATTACTACGAGCTCTATGTAGGAAGGACAACGTTGCTTATTCATCTGACAGGAAAATAACTATAACCTAACATTTTCAAAATATACAAGGTGAAATGTGTCATAATGTTCTGGCCTACCGAGATACTTTATAAAAGTGAATGGAGTACCTTTATATACATTTCTATCACGAAAAGTTAGGGTAGCATTTCAAAAAACTCAACAATCCTCCACCCCTCGTAGATGCTGCATGATAAACTCCTCAATTATTAATGAAAAGTTGCTTAATTCAAAAGGAAAATAGACCTGTTATAGCATCTTCTATAAAATTGTAGATAGCGTAGCTTTTTATTTTATGCGGTACTATTCACCCACTCTGTATATGAGTTTTCACGAGACAACGGTATACGTTGACTTCTGCTCATGAACAACTCATACTAGATGTGAAATATTCGATTATAGCCAACTGTAAAAGGGTACTTTATTCGATTGCTAAAAAAAATTCAAAGGCGAACAGAGAACTCAATAATAAAATAAATATAAACCCCAACCTGGTCTGGACGCTGCTGGTGTTTCTGAATCCCCTTTCCACACTTCCAAACAGGCCAGAAGAAAATCGAAATATTGCCAAAGTTCAAACACTTTTGAAACTATGTCATATCACAAATAAATTACTTTCTCCACAAGAAGTCTATGTCCAAAGTTAATACACTGCGCACTTCAAAGTCAAACCAAGAACAGAAGCGAATGCCAACTAAATTAACTAACTCAAGAATCAACCAAAATACTGATGTGGAATACGAAATTTCAATATCAATAAAAAGAATGCAATCGAATCAAACGCATCCGAAAGTTATTCGAATCAAGTCGCATGCACTGTCAAACTTAATCTCGAATCTGAAAATCAGACAAAAATCACTGTGAAAACTGCTTTATCATTTTCATAAGCTCATTGATCTACCAGCGCCGAAAGAAAACAATAAGAATGTAATATTGGAATCTATGTTCTATCTTAATTCCATAGACTACAGACTTATGTGCCATAGTCAACGAATCCACAAATTAGAATCGAAATGAACATAAAATTGTGATCATTATGTCAAGCTCGCAGAATAGGAGGTCAAAGAGGCTGTGCATTATTGTTAATATTCTGTGAGTCAAAGTGAGGCTGTTGTGGGGTTATGTTTTCATTATTTACTTGAAGTATTTTCCATAAATGAACACCAGTGAAACCGGTAGCGTAGAAGGAGAAAAAGAAAGTGCTCGACATAAAAAACATACAGGGTGTCTGCTTCTAATGTCAATAAACAGGGTGTTCTTAAATTGGGGGTAAAAAAGAAGAGGGGAGATTCCTTGTATAATTTTGAGAAGAAAAGTCCCAAACCATTCGTGTTCGAGATACAGGCTGCACTATAGTCCGTTCAAATATAAGAAGAAGCTTTGTAAACAAACAGAATCGTCTGGTTTGCGCACGATAAAGCTCCTATTGGTCAAACGGTCATAACGACGCTCCCTTTTAACGCCCTAAGAGACTGCCAGGATCGTATTCGGACTGTGGATGGTACTGGATAGAAATGATTCAATAATTTGAGTCAGCAATTCCCACATTGGAACTTTTTTCCTCAGAAACTCTAGTGCAAAATTTCTGTTATGATTTGCAACTGTCATAAACATTTTATATCCAACGTACCCTATTTTTTTATTTTGTTTTGTTTTAATATTATTATCTACTAAATAATTTCTTTTTCGGATGCTCGAGATTGCGGCAAGGTAATTCCAGGAAACACCAGAGTTTTAGGGATTTGGGTCGGAATCTTGCAAGATTCCGACAAAGTAATTCCGGGAAACACTAGATTTGGGTCCTTTTCCCTAATGGGTGAAAGCCATCTTGATAAGCAAAAATATCGAAGTTTTCGATTGACAAGACCAGTTAAAGTACCTAGAGCTACTGTGAAGGTCTAGCTGTTCAAAGTGTTTATAGATTTTGTTGTGAAAAGTGTATTGTGTTGGAAAATCTTTTGATTAGGGTCGGAATCGTTCAAGATTCCGACAAAGTAATTCCGGGAAACACCAGATTTGGGTCCTTTTCCCTAATGGGTGAAAGCCATCTTGATTTGCATAAATATCGAAGTTTTCAATTGACAAGACTCGAAAAAGATCTCTGTTCAAATTTATAATGGTCATTTACTTGTAATATCCGAAATATATTTAGTTTCGGTCCAAAATTTTATATTATTTTGTTCGAAACTCTTTGTCGGCTGCTCAAGGTTTCGACAAGGTAATTCCGGGAAACACCAGGTTTGGGTCCTTTCCCTTAATGGATTAAAGCCATCTTTATTTGCATAAATATCGAAGTTTTCAATTTCCAAGACCAGTTAAAATACCTAGAGCTACTGTGAAGGTCTAGCTGTTCAAAGTGTTTATAGATTTCGTTGTGAAAAGTGTATTGTGTTGGAAAATCTTTTGACAAAGTTTATATAGTGTTTATAGAACAATGTCGAATTCGGAAACGGATACTGCATTGGAGAGTGATATGTGGGGACCACCACGAAAAAGGTCGCATTTCTCTGCTGAAGAGAAAGAAATAATTTTGAACATTTTTCGAAAAGAATTGGAAGAACATCCTGACTTATCGAAAAGAGACTTAGTAGGAATTGTTTCAAATCCTCAGGGGTGAGTGATTCAGCTGTATTCAGAATTCTCAGAGAATATAAAGAGAATAAAACATTGACGCCATCTAAGAGAAGAGCCCAGTCGTTAAAAATAATCGATTCGGTTGACGATTTCGATATGAACCTTATCAGAAGAATTGTCCACGGTTTTTTTTCCGGAATGGAATCCCAACGATTTCTAAAGTTCCAGAAATCGTGAATGATGACGACAGTTTGCCAAATTTCAAAAGAACAAAGTTCTATAAATTATTGAAAAAAATGGAATTCGAGTTCAGTTAAAACTGAACGATTGTGTGAAATCTCCTCGATTCGACTCTGGCCGGAAAGAAACATACGAAGGCCCTCTAACCGCTGCGCCAAACATGTAATTATTGCTCCTCCTTACATTTGAACAGAGTATAGAGAGTATTTGAACGAAAATAATGAAAACCATCGAATCAGTCATGGCCCTGTAACCCTGTGGAAATTTTTTTTCCAGAAACTGAGACCTGGCCAATAAATTATCCATACTTGTCTGCTCACGAAAAATACCAAGCGAAATCTGCATATTATCAACGTCAATCGTCAACTAAAAGACGTCGATTCCAATGACAAATAGCCCACGATATTACTTCGGTTACGACCCAACAACAATGGCACATTTCTTCCCGTGTCTCATCTCGAACCGATATAAAAATCCCATAAGAAGAAATCTGAGAATCGCGCACGAAATAAAAACGCCATATTTCATACCACACGGCAATCAAATAACTCCTCCGGTATATCGTACCTCTTCCCTCTTCGGGATACGAAAACCGGGCTCGCCTAAGAAAATGACGGATATTCAGTGGGTATACGAGGTATGGTCGAAAATAAACCGATTCCATAAAAAATACAGAGTAATGAAAGATTCTTCAAAAGGTCTTCTATTACGTTGCTAGAACCGTACATGTGACTTCTATATTATGACGAGCACGGATTAACCAATTCGTAGTATTTATTTGGCTTCATCGAGTAGAGTTGGCCTTTCTCTAACTTTTGTGTTTAAAACTGCAGAAATCCCAAAGAAATGTTGAAATTTCAGTCCAGGATGAAAAGAGTTTCCGATTTATCCGGAAAACGTCCTAAACGATCTAATATGACTTCTTTTGGAATTTCTGCATTCTTCATAAGGTTATCTAACTCCCTGCAAACTTATAACTTTCTTCTTTGGAATCTTTCCTTGTTCAATTGGGTAAAATTCTCTATCAAGTCTTGTAACGGTCGCCAAATAATGTTAAAATTCGGATACTTATTTCAGGAAGTTCCTTTGTCATTTAAAAATTTTTTTTTTCTGTCAATACTTCTTCTATAAAATCGCAACTGACAAACTCGACAAATTCTCACCTGATACAAACTGTATATTTTTATATGAAAAACAAATTGAATTCACTATCCATTTACAACAAAATCCATCACTAATAACTTCTCAACAAAACATAGCAAAATTCGATCAGCTCACACAAAATTTGCAACCATTGAAATGATAGGTGAGGATCCTAATAGGTCCTGTCAAATAAGGACTTACTTACAGTACCAACTGGTCTCTATACTCTGTTCAAATGTAAGAAGGAGCAATAATAAAATGTTTGGCGCAGCGGTAGGCGGGCCTTAGTAAAGTTTCTTTCCGTCCAGAGTCGAATCGAGGAGATTTCACACAATCGGTCAGTTTTAACTGAACTTGAATTCCATTTTTTTCAATAATTTATAGAACGTTGTTCTTTTGAAATTTGGCAAACTGTCGTCATCATTCAAGATTTCTAGAACTTCAAAAATCGTTGGGATTTCATTCCGGAAAGAAAAACGTGGACAATACTTCTGATAAGGTTCATATCGAAAACGTCAACCGAATCGATTATTTTTAACGACTGGGCTCTCCTCTTAGGTGGCGTCAATGTTTTATTCTCTTCATATTCTCTGAGAATTCTGAATACAGCTGAATCACTCACCCTTGAGGATTTTGAAACAATTCCTACTAAGTCTCTTTTCGATAAATCAGGATGTTCTTCCAATTCTTTTCGAGAAATGTTCAAAATTATCTCTTTCTCCTCAGCAGAGAAATGCGACATTTTGGACCTTTTTCGTGGTGGTCCCCACATATCACCCTCAGATGCAGTATCCGTTTCCGAATTCGACATTGTTCTATAAACACTATATACACTTTTCCAGATTTTCCAACACAATACACTTTTCACAACAAAATCTATAAATATTTTGAACAGCTAGACCTTCACAGTAGCTCTAGGTATTTTAACTGGTCTTGTCAATTGAAAACTTCGATATTTATGCAAAGCAAGATGGCTTTAATCCATTAAGGAAAAGGACCCAAACCTGGTGTTTCCCGGAATTCCCTTGTCGGAATCTTGATTAGCCCACAAAGAGTTTCGTACAAAATAATATAAAATTATGGACCGAAACTAAATAAATTTCGGATATTACAAGTAAATGACCATTATAAATTTTAACAGAGATCTTTTTCGAGTCTTGTCAATTGAAAACTTCGATATTTATGCAAATCAAGATGGCTTTCACCCATTAGAGAAAAGGACCCAAATCTGGTGTTTCCCGGAATTACTTTGTCGGAATCCTGCAAGATTCCGACCCAAATCTCTAAAACTCTGGTGTTTCCTGGAATAACTTTGCCGCAATCTCGAGCATCCGAAAAAGAAATTATTCAGTAGATAATAATATAAAAACAAAACAAAATAAAAAAATAGAGTACGGATATAAAATGTTTATGACAGTTGCAAATCATAACAGAAATTTTGCACTAGAGTTTCTGAGGAAAAAAGTTGTAATGTGGGAATTACTGACTGAAATTATTGAATCATTTCTATCCAGTACCATCCACAGTCCGAGTTACGATCCTGGCAGTCTCTTAGGGCAGTCGAAGAGATCGTTGTTATCACCGTTCGACCAATAGCAGCTTTATTGTGCGCAAACCAGACGATTCTGTTTGTTTACAAAGCTCTTTCTTATATTTGAACGGACATAAATTTATCCACTGGCTAAGACAAATTTACTACTGAGAGATGAAAAAAACTTTTACGAACCTCACTCCTGTCACTAGCGCTATTCGACAGTTTACAGGTATGTAGTGGATAAGTGGATGAATATTATTTGGAGGGGTCATGTTTAGACTCTGAATTTGTGGGAATACGATCATCCGCATAATTAAGCTTTCTTGAAGATACTACAGTGAGTTGAATCCATTTGGAGGTAGGAAGTGAAACAACTGGAAAGTTCATGCCACAGTGCACTTCGTCCTCTGGCAGCTTAAATCTCAGACATCTTTTTCTTCTTTTCACTCCAGATACAAGAAATCCGCAAAAACCGGCATGCAAACTCCGACAGACATTCACGAAATATCGCATCCTCTAAAGTCTGAGCCTTGGCTCTTATCCACCCCCGTATCAAACGAACTTCCCCACTAACTTTCAACTTAACCCCCAGGCCCGTCCCTTTCATCTTCCACCCGACGCAGTTGATAACATTGTCCGCTTTTTGAATGAAAACCGGAAAAAGGACGTTTTTCCAGATTTAGGATGTTTTTCATTTGATAGTTTGTGTGCTTTTGTGTATAGTCGCATTCAACTTATGCCAAAAGTCGTTAGTTGCTCGCTAAGATCGTCGAAAATGAATTTTGTGGGGGTATAAAGTTGCATTCACTCTTAATTTCCCTCCCAGTCTCCAAGCGCAGTTTATGTGCCTCTATGAATGATGGGGGGAGGATCTATTCTGTTAACCTAACTCAGAATCTGTTTCAATTGCTCGGAACATTGCAATAATTCGTCAAAAAGAGTAAACTCACTGAAATTTTGTTTCCACTCTTCAATACCGGTAACACCACGCCACTGGACCTGCAAGATTCTGCAATGTTGCCACTACTTTATGAAATGATATTGCTATCCTTCATGCTATCTTCGTCCCACTCATTTAAAACTGACTATACCTACTTTGGCTTCACCAATTCTCGAACTTATGAATGAGATATAGTTATAGTTATAGTGAAAAGGGGTTACAGTTCCATTATCTGGGATGGCTTCAAGGAGGATAACTCCCCACTTCTACAAGTTTCTTGTCCAAAGCACTCTTTCCTTTGGCTTGCAATGGCATAGCATTCCGTAACCAGGTGAATAGGAGTTTCTTCCTCCTCCCCACAGAATCTACACTCATCAGTGTCCGATAAACCCATTCTCAACAGATGCTTCTTTAGGCGACAATGTCCTGTGAGAAAGCCAGTGAGTAAGTGAAGTTGGTTTTTACTGAGATCCAGATATTTTTTGGATCTAGCAGTTTCAAAGTTCCGGAGGAACTTTTTGGAATGATCCATCCCTGGGAGATTCCGCCAGAGTTTTTCTCTTTCGGTTCTCTCCTTCAGCATAAACTCCTTCTTATAGGTGCATTTTCCCATACCACAGAAGGGTTCTGGGCCAGTGAGTGGCGTTTGTGCGCTCTTTCTGGCCAGTGTATTGGCCTCTTCGTTTCCTACGATTCCCGAATGACCGGGAACCCAGATTAAAAAGACCTTATTCTTCTTGCCTACCTCATTGAGTTTGTTTCGGCACTCCCAAATCAGCTTTGAGTCAATGACGTAGGAACTCAGTGCTTTAATAGCAGCTTGACTATCTGTATGAATACCTATATCGCACTTCTGATAGTTTCTTTCTAGATTTATATCTAGACATCTTCCGATTGCAAGTATTTCCGTTTGAAGGACGCTTGTACAGGGGCCTAACGATAGTGCATACTTGGTACACTTGACCCGTAAATCCCAGCGCCAGCTCCTGTAGCGGTTTTGGAACCATCTGTATACCATTTTATGGTATTTTGTTTGAGATTATAGTTGGTGTATTCCCTTTCCCAATCCTCTCTTTTGCTTAGCAATGTACTGAAGTTTTTTTCAGTGCTTACTTTCTTGATCATTACATCACTAGGAAGGTTTGCAGATGAGGTATAGTCATTTAGAGAGGACCACGCTCTCTGAAACCTGACTCTCTCATTGCCTGCTCCTTCTCTAGATACTCTGAGGATGGCCTCATGGGCTACCCTATCAATCACTACACCTTTTCCAATTGTAATTCAGAAAACGTAAAATGTAATTCAGAAAAGCAAATTTGAATTTCAGAAAATGGAAATTGTAATTCAGAATAGTAAGTTGATACATATCATATACTATTCTGAATTACAATTTCCATTTTCTGAAATTCAAATTTGCTTTTCTGAATTACATTTTACGTTTTCTGAATTACAATTGGAAAAGGTGTAGATGTAGAGGTGTGAGATGAATGAGATACTGCGTCTCCTCTTTTATGGTCTAAGTTTTTAACCAGTTTTTAACAATAAAGTTGGATTTTTAAAAAAAAATTCAGAAATTCAGTTAAAATTCATCTCTAAACATAACCAACGAGCTGGATCAAAAGCCTCCCAGTTCAACAACCATCTTCCCCATATCAATTAAATATAGACGTCTGGAGATCCAACCCCAAAAACGTCCAGGCATGCAAAGCTTCCATCATGTCTGCAGAGGACCCTTCAGCAAAACTCCCGTTCAAAAATGCCACTTAACCCCTTACCGACGACGAAAACAATGGCCCCTCTCATACTTAATGACCTAAGACGGGTCATTCCCGATAAAATGATATTTCTTCCCTGCTACCCCTATTAATTTCGTCTGGACCTGTGCTTATCGGCCGGAGATAAATTTTTCCAGGGTAGAGAAGACAGCGCAAACAAACTTTTCAATCATATCGGTCGATGGACCCGGTAAAAAATGGGATCGACGACCTTTCACGTCGAAGTTTCATTAAAAATGGAGGGAAATGGGTTACCTGATCGTGATTTAGGGTGATCGGTGGCATTTGCTGGTAGTTCTAGTTGATGGTGACCCAGTTTTCGGCAGTGCCGGTTTGTTTTTCTGAAGGTGGATGCAATGTGCCAAATACAGGAAGAAATTTATTTCATTTCTCCAGATATCAGAGAGGATAGATTTTCGAAGAAAAATACCTTCTGGTGCTACATTTTCCACCCTGAGAAATGTTCTCTATACCCCACCCTGTATTAGGTGTTCCCATTATCTGTATCAGAAAATGAGTACAGCCATTTGTTGGCTGGTTCTGAGAAAACAAATCTTAGATACACTGATGAAATCTCGATGGCTCAAACGTTTTTTCAGTGATTTCCACAATTTCCCAACAAAGTTTCGTTTCTGCACAACTCATCGATATATTTATGGCAAAACTATGCATTCTGTGGCAGCCTACATAAAACCCCCTCTCCATTATTCCCATACAAATCCACATGAACATTCAAAACCGAAATGACCGACAGTTCCCATTCATCCTTTGGGAAATTGCCAGCCAGTAATATCGTAAAACATGCATTTGGTAATGGATATCTCCGACCCACATACCCATTGAACAAGACGGCAGGATTGCGGCATTAACCAATTCCATAACTGCCCCCGAAAAACCATCAACTGCCCCCTCGAGCTGCAACGACGGGATTTCCCGGAAAATTTTCGATATTTTTCTTCTCCCACGCTGGATTAAGTTTCAATGTCAGAATGTGGGCCGCCCTTCTATTGATTGAAATGTGATGGAAAACTAGTTTTCCCAGAGAACTGGTGTTTGCCTCAGTTTTCCGAGGAAAATGATGTCGAAAGAGACGACGTCGCATTCTGATTCAATTCGGAGCGAGTTTCAACCTCAAAAGTCAGACTTAAATCCATTACTTCACTCACTAAATACCAGTGGTGGATAGATAGATAGATAGATAAATAGATACATAGATAGATAGAAAGATAGATAGATAGATAGATAGATAGATAGATACATAGATAGATAGATAGATAAATAGATAGATAGATAGATAAATAGATAGATAGATAGATAGATAGATAGATAGATAGATAGATAGATAGATAGATAGATAGATAGATAGATAGATAGATAGATAGATAGATAGATAGATAGATAGATAGATAGATAGATAGATGGATAGATAGATGGATAGATAGATGGATAGATAGATGGATAGATAGATAGATGGATAAATAGATAGAAAGATAGATAGATACATAGATAGATAGATAGATAGATAGAGCAAAATATGAATATCTAAAGTTTTACTGTGCTCCTACCCGAATAAAACTGCACCTACAATATAGCACAAGAAATCTATCTATCCTATTCATGGATAGATATATAGATAGATAGATAGATCTATAGATAGATGGATAGAAAGATAGATGGATAGAAAGATAGATGGATAGATAGATAGATAGGTAAATAGATGGATAGATAGATGGATAGATAGATAGATGAAAAGATAGATAGATAGATAGATAGATAGATAATTAGATAAATAGTTTTCTTAGGTATAGAGCAAAATATGAATATTACTGTGCTCCTACCCGAAGAAAACTGCACCTACAATATAGCACAAGAAATCTATCTATCCTATTCATGGATAGATATATAGATAGATGGATAGAAAGATAAATAGATAGATAGATAGATGGATAGAAAGATAGATAGATAGATAGATGGATAGATAGATAGATAGATATATAGATAGATAGATAGATAGATAGATAGATAGATAGATAGATAGATGGATAGATAGATAGATAGATAGATAGACAGACAGATAGTTAGAAAGATAGATGAATTGATAGATGATGAACAAATAGTTTGATAAATTGATAGATAGATATATAGATGGATTGATTGATAAATTTATTGATTGACAGATAGATAATCATCATTGGGATTCCAAAATTCTCTTTGTAACTCCAGGTCAATAAGAATTTATGACACTAATTAATTCTAAGAATCGAGTCTGATCTAAGGCTCATTCAAAGGCCAAGGCGCCCACGGTTTCATTCATTTCCCGGCCTTCGTGGGGGGGGAAACTCCTCGAACGCACGTGGCCGAGAATCCTAGGACCAACGCTCGCGCCGCGACGCCGGGAAAGCCGGAAAAGCCGGTCCGGAGGAAAACTCCGGAGACAGTTGGTGCGTCGACTGTTGCACATCGCGGACGTTTTCCCGGATACACAGGGCGTTCTAGTGCAGTTCTGCGTGCACCGATGCGGTGGCCGCCGTGACTGGTATACACACATGTTCGGAACTTGTGGGTAAGTCTTGATTTTTTGGTTCCACATTTTCTACACGGGAAATTCTGAGAACAGGTGGATATTATGAGATGGAAAATTTGAGAAAAACATTTCGGTTGATGAAAGAATTCAAACTGTAGATTCATTCTACACCTAATATGATATTTATAAGCAAACTTTGGATGGTGTGAGCTTGTGAACAAAACCCGAAAATGAAATGTCTAAAATATAAAATGGAAAATATTTGGACCTATGAGGGCTACATGGTCGACTTTGGTATCGAAATTGGGGTTTTTGAGGTCGCTGGATTCAATAAAAAATAATCCAGAGCCCTAACTAGTATAGTTTGGATTTGACCTGCGAAATGGCAATTTTCGAAAAATTGGAAATTTCAAATTGCCATAGATTCCGTTCCTCTCCTCGTATCCCCCAGTTTTTCATATTTTCTCAATCAGCATAGCTCAAAGTATCTCTATGCAAATATGAGCGATTTTAAAAATTAAAAATTTTGGGTGAAAAATGATCAAGGGGTATGACCCCCTAAAAACACTATATTCGTCGTCATAGCAAACATTTGGGAAATTCCAACGATGTTATTGAGGCGATGTTATTTATTCCCTTTGGATCTTTCATTTTAACCCTTCTGGGGTTCGATAACACTCAAATCTTGAGTGGTGTGAGTTTGTGAACAAAACTCGAAAATGAAATGTCGAAAATATAAAATGGAAAATATCTTGACTTATGAGGGCTACATGGTCGACTTTGGTATCGAAATGGGGATTTTCGAGGTCGCTGAATTCAATAAAAAATAATCCAGAGCCCTAACTAGCATAGTTTAGATTTTGACCTGCGAAATGGCATTTCTCGAAAAATTGGAAGATTTAAACTGCTGTAGCTTCCGTCCTTTTCTTTTTTTACTCAATCAATTGTATTGTCTCAATCTGTATAGCTCAAAGTATCTCTATGCAAAATATGGGCGATTTTGAATATCTCGAATTTCTGGTGGATTTTGGCGTATGGAATTCGTTCGTATTCTTCAAAATAGCCACTTTGATCTTCGTATCGAAGTGTAGATTTGAACAAAATTGTAACGATCTCCCAATAAGGGCGCAAAAATGATGGGATGAGGAATATAAAAATGAGTTATAATCTAATTCTCACCTTCTATAGCTAACCCAAGGAAGTCACAAGTTGACATTTACGCCTTAATGATACTATAAGGTGAGAAATCTCGGAAGAGAAGTCATAAAAACGGAAATACCCCTCAATTATAACACACCATCTTCGAGGTGCGATAAAAAAAACAATTGAGTTCAACAGTTTGTTCCCCATTCTACCTGGGGTTGTTTTTACACCTGGATTTGCGCTCAGAATTCTCAGAACCGAGCATTTTCGCTGATGAGGGCCATGATCGTGTGGGAAGGACCTTTATGAAGGTCTTGGAAACGATATAATTTGGGCAATGAGTCGAAGTCAACGAATTTCACGATCATCTTGTGAGAGAACTAGGGGTGGGTGGTAATTGTCGTCGAGAGAAGGTAGTGAGATAAAAACTGTATTGTTGGGATGATGACTTTGGGTGTGGTAAGTGCCAATTATTTTATGGTGCCATTCGCACCTGTGGAATTTGTGAAGAAGAGTTTTTTAATCATAACATTATTGAGGTTAGGGTCTAATACACATTTTCCATTGAAAAATATATGACATCGATATGTAAAATATTAAAATGGTAAATATGTTTCTAGTTTTATAACGCTTCATGGACAAAATGACATATACAGTGAACGAACAAAATGACATAGGTATTTCAGCTGAATTAACCGTATCTACCGGACAACATGGAGACCATTCATCTCAGGCTCCATCAGCAAACAAAGAGCCAGGACTTGTCTTAACATATTCATAACAGAATATTCATCTGCGGCTAATAAAGCCAATGCATCTTAACCTAATCTTGCTGATTCTATGAGGAGGTTCCTCCAATTCCTAAAGGACGATTCATAAGTGGACAAGGCAAACGTGAGACGAAGACTCGATGAACGTACTCAATTTCAACTTCTACACCTAATATGATTGCAATCAAATCAAAGAATGAGCCCATAACTCCTCCAAAGAAAAGGGGACAAGTCTCTAGACTATTATTTGGAGAAGACAATGAAGAAGTAAATGTTCCTAGCAACTTTAGAGATAATGAAGACGACTGTCTATCTCTCTATTGTTATGACATTTTTTCTCGATTTAGATCGTGAAAAAACCAGTCTTCTTCAGGATAAGCCCTGGAAAAGACTGGTTACGATACATGCATTGGGCTCACGCATCTTGTGCTGATGTTCCTAGAAGAACCAAGCGTTTCATTAAAGAACTTTGTCAGTAGATTTGTAACTATAAGTATAAAACTACAGTTGCCTGTATGTCATTTTGTCCATAGCATGCGGACAAAATGAATTTCGTTTATCCCAATTTATCTAAGAATGTTTTGGTTTTTGGTACTTTTATTTCATAACAGTTGATTAGATTTCATGAAGAAAGGACCAAAGATCAGAGGTGTAGAATATGACATTACTGCAATTCACTACCAACAAGTTATGCCTCTGAAATAAAACACCATGCCATTTTGTACGTACTTCCCCTATTAATTAAAATGGGATAGTTTGGAGTAACTGTGAGATTATCACGCCCTCTACGTTTCCAACAGAGAAAAAAGACAGACCACCTCTCTATCCCCAAAAATAATCAGATTTCTTGAAGCTCGCTGACACAGTTGCGTCATAAAATGGCACAGTTGTTTGTCTAGACTCCCAGGTCTCCAGAATTGGGCACCGGAATTCTGGGGTAGGGGGTATCGGCTCCGAACCAGGTCGCTTTGGGGGTTGTTATTTCACCCGGAGTCAACGACCAGTCACCTGGAATCCGGAGTACACAACCCGATAATAATAGCCGGACGGCGATCGTTCTTCCGAATCGGAGACGGTAAACTTACCGGGCGCCAAGGAAGTTTACGCCCGGGCGTACACTCCCACCCACCCTAGAATGTTTTTCGCGGTTTACGTTTATTATTTCGTTCGGGATTATTACCGGTCTGAAATATGTCGGTGGCTGTTTTCGAGTGATCTTCTGGAGTTGTTGAGGTGGCAGCTTGCCATCTGCAGTATTGTACACTGGCAGAGGCTTCGCAATGTATAACGAGTCCGTTTTCCTTGAAATTATGCAATTTTTCATCTTTTGATACTCTGTTCAAATTGTCAGCTTGCTGAATACAACCGTCACCAGTGGGACAAACCTATAGTCCGTTCAAATATAAGAAAGAGCTTTGTAAACAAACAAAATCGTCTGGTTTGGTTAAACCATCATCACGAGGCTCCCTTCGACCGCCCTAAGAGACTGCCAGGATCGTACTCGGACTGTTGATGGTACTGGATAGAAATGATTCAATGATTTGAGTCAGCAATTCCCACATTAGAACTTTTTTCCTCAGAAACTCTAGTGCAAAATTTCTGTTATGATTTGAAACTATCATAAACATATTCGACGTACCCTATTTTTTTATTGTTTCGTTTTTATATTATTATCTACTAAATAATTTCTTTTTCGGATGCTCGAGATTGCGGCGAGGTAATTCCAGGAAACACCAGAGTTTTAGAGATTTGGGTCGGAATCTTGAAAGATTTCGACAAAGTAATTCCGGGAAACACCAGATTTGGGTCCTTTTCCCTTATGGGTGAAAGCCATCTTGATTTGCATAAATATCGAAGTTTTCAATTGACAAGACTCGAAAAAGATCTCTGTTCAAATTTATAATGGTCATTTACTTGTAATATCCGGAATATATTTAGTTTCGGTCCATAATTTTATATTATTTTGTACGAAACTCTTTGTCGGCTGCTCAAGATTCCGACAAGGTAATTCCGAGAAACAGCAGGTTTGGGTTTTTTTCCCTTAATGGATTAAAGCCATCTTGATTTGCATAAATATCGAAGTTTTCAATTTCCAAGACCAGTTAAAATACCTAGAGCTACTGTGAAGGTCTAGCTGTTCAAAGTGTTTATAGATGTTGTTGTGAAAAGTGTATTGTGTTGGAAAATCTTTTGACAAAGTGTATATAGTGTTTATAGAACAATGTCGAATTCGGAAACGGATACTGCATCTGAGGGTGATATGTGGGGACCACCACGAAAAAGGTCCAAAAAGTCGCATTTCCCTGCTGAAGAGAAAGATAATTTTGAACATTTTTCGAAAAGAATTTGAAGAACATCCTGATTCATCGAAAAGAGATTTGGTAGGAATTGTTTCAAAATCCTCAGGGGTATTCAGAATTCTCAGAGAATATGAAGAGAATAAAACATTGACGCCACCTAAGAGGAGAGCCCAGTCGTTAAAAATAATCGATTCGGTTGACGATTTCGATATGAACCTTATCAGAAAAATTGTCCACGTTTTTTTTTCCGGAATGAAATCCCAACGATTCCTAAAGTTCTAGAAATCGTGAATGATGACGATATTTTGCCAAATTTCAAAAGAACAACGTTCTATAAATTATTGAAAAAAATGGAATTCAAGTTCAGTTAAAACTGAACGATTGTGTGAAATCTCCTCGATTCGACTCTGGACGGAAAGAAACTTTACGAAGGCCCTCCTACCTCTGCGCGAAAGATATTATTGCTCCTTCTTACATTTGAACAGAGTGCAGATCTCCTAGCTTGTGTGACAACTTCGCATAGACCAATGAGATGCAATGCCAGACATAGATTGCACCACAGAGCGTAACCCAGATCCGGAATAGCGCCGTTCGATTCAGGTGAACCTCGCCGATCGAAGTCCAATAAGTCACCGCTGAATTTTATGTCCGATGTTTGCCCAAACCCCAGAAAAGGAGAAAAACAAACCGTAACATTGTTATTGCGCGACATAGGTGGCAATAAACGGCGACTTGGGCGACAAACTTAGTTCACTTAAACTCGTAAAATCGATCGGAAAGAGACATAACTCTTTTACTTCGACGACGGTGAATTTAACGGTGTGGGAACCGACTCGCTTTATATTGGTCTTCGACTCTTGCGACAGCCTTTTATGGAGGAACGAAAAATTGGAATAGATCTATATCTGCGATTGTTGTACGTTAGAAGTTTTCTGAGAAAGACTCAGACCAATAGCTGAGTTTACGACTAGAGGAAGAATAAGTTTTCGAAAAAGCTACGTTTCAATGAGAAGGCTACAAGCCTGCGGGGATTTCAAGAAATTTGGTATTCACTCGAAATCAAATGACTTGGACAATCCCCTGTGAAATCTATCGAGGAATGCCCCAGGAAAAAGAGTTCCCCAATTGGGATTACCCTTTCCTCCTCACGTATTCTTATTGTGACCACTTTTCTATCTGAATCTTCTAACTGCGAAGATTATTATTATTATTATTAAAATCAAAACAAGAGTTGAGGAAATTCCTATAAACTCAAAAACAAATAGGTTACAGTGTTCACAAGTTGAATCAAGTAGATCTTGCATCTAAGAGGTCCAGGGCGTTTTTGAAGCCATTGACAGTTCCAGCCTCGACCACAGCGCTCAGCAAACGGTTCCATCTCTCGAAAATTCGATACCAGTACACGAACACACTTTCCTGTGTACACATCATCTGCAAGATATTTTTAATTCCTTCTTCATGCATGAAAAAAGATAAGTGACCGCATGCAAATGACTTTATGCACAATGCATCACCAAAAAGTGGTGCTAGGAAGAAGTGCTAAGTATCCATCCCTCCAGATCACCTTTGTTCCTTCCACTAGAAGAAAGGATCATCATTAATTGGTCATACTCTGAATTTCTCCAGAGAGGTTAAACACTAAATAGTAAACTGAACTGGAAACAACACATCGACAAAACTCTTTCAGAAACCACACCGGTCATATGGGTATGCAAAGGCTCTTTGAAAAGAGCTGGTGGCTAAAACCAGACCTGGTGCTCTAGTCCTACGTGGCAATAGTCCGTCCCATTGGCACCTATGCGTCTTCAGCATGGTGGACAAAATCAGAAGAGGTCACCACGTGCAATCGTTTGCAGAAGCTGCAATGGCTTCCTTGCATGGATGTAGCCGGAGCAGGCAAAACGATTCCCAAAGTACCTCTGGAGATCTGCTTCCTCTACATCTACATGCAAGGAAATGTGGCCTGCGAGACGCTTGCAGAATCTCTTTGAACAGCATGCTCCTACCCGGTGAAACATATGAGGATCCTGAAAGAAATAGACTCAATCCTCTTGGCAAAACCTTCTTACGTATTGCCAAGTACTTTTGATTTCCAAACACCATTTTTCAAGTGCGTAAATTACGTAAATTAAGGGGCATAAGAGTATATGGTCTTAAGCTAAGACTTTCAGTGTCCATAGGACAAGAACCCCTCTTTTGCAGGCGGAAATGATGGCTGTTTTCGCGTGCTTCCAAGAGTTTTTGAACAGAAACCTCAAAGGGGCGCGCATAAATATTGCAACAGATAGTCGATCAGTACTAAGAGCTCTGGAGCCTATCATTATTTGAACTGGGGTCCTTATGAGTCGGTTTGTCTTCAGGGAACTGCGACCACATACATCTTTTGTTCTCCACCCTACTCATTCATTGAAATACAAGGTCTTCGATGGTGTTGATAGAACCGACAACATTCTTGGGAGCCTTGGCCGTTACCTCTTGGTAGCACCGGTTTCCCAATATAAATGGTTCTTAGGCCAGCTAGCTCTGGACACTTGCATACCATGTGATCAGCTGTTTCTGGTCCTAATCCACATAGCCTACAAATCCCATCTGCTGACTTTTCCTTGCGGACCAAGTGATATTTGTACCAACAGTGCCACGTCACCAGACCTTCCATAAACTGAAGCTCAGCTCGCGACAGCTTAAGGAGCCTACTGGTATAGGTCGGTGGAATCAACACGAATTATCTGATTGAGTAAGTCCAGGAGAGTTTCTCCAGAGGGCTATTGTGTTAGCCAACTCCCATTGCTGGACTGCTGCCTTGATCTGGTCTTTTACAAGCTCACAGGCAGCTTATTCAGCAAACGCCTATAGTCTTTATTCAACCAACATACATAAAGCTGTACTAACTTCCCTGAATAGCATTGCTATGTTTCTGACGTGAGAAATCTGCCATTTCTTCATTTACCTTCGAGAGAAGTCTCAGTAAACGTAGTGACGGCTCTTCGTCGGTCCTGCGTGGGCGTCCATAGCGTCGCTTGTGTACCGCTGCCTCTGACGACGTTCGGCGTTCTCATGCCCTCGATTTGGAGTGGCGCCTGCTTACCTAACTCGTTTCTCGTCGTAAATCGGACGTTCTCTCTTTCTAGCCGTTCACACGATCCGTCCCAACTCCCAACACAGAACGGAAATGCGTACCATACCTGAGATCTGCATCAGAGGTTCAACGATGTCATAAGGTATATTCGCACTTTGTTTCCACCTGCTTTTCGGTTTTTTATCGCCCTGCACGAAGAGAGATCCGTTGGAGGAAATTTGGCTAGTTCAAGACTGAGAATATGAAGGGTAGATGAGTGGGGAAGGTTCTCAATGCATTCTGAGCAATTGTAGATACGATCTGAATATAAACGAAGGATTCTTGACGTACTTCCTCAAGCATTGACTCCATTTTCTCGGTTTCAAGGCCAAGTCTTCAAATCGTGCTGAATTCCACCCCAATTGCAATGACACAGACTGAAGTATAGAACTGTGGACACTATATACCTCAAGAATGTGTTAATTGTAATTTGGGATACGCAACCACATCTCTCATCCTTGAGATCTTCGAATCTGAAAGTACTCAAGTGTCACAAAATTATCTTATAGCCACTCGACAAGTCTTTTATCCTTAATCACCCAAAAATATGTGCAGTCACGAAAAATCTTCCCATTCATGTTTGCACGCCCACTTATTTCGGGCGTAATTGTTTGGCATCACTCGTAATTGACAGAGTAAATATTTGCGGTATATTGGAAACCGAGAAGCCAATAACATAATTACAACCTCGATAAAGTAAAGGTTGAAACGTTCCGTTTATTCAAATCATTCAAAGATGAATGAATGGTTTTAGAAATTCAGTTGACGTTTGAATAGGAAAATCAATATTTTTCCATGGGATGAGGAATTTTTCAGGTCATATTCAACATTAAATTAAGCTATATAGATGTCATAGTTGCAATCTGTACAACCAACCAAAAAAATCATCTTCGTGCAGATTTTGTAGACCACAAGGAGGCAGCGTATTCAGAAAAGCTTGTGACCACCCATGAAAGAAGAAAGCCTTCGAAATGTTCAAACCCACAACCCGTAACATGAAAGTGATCAACAAAAACTTCAATTGTATCATTTCTTTCTTGTTGAAAGCTTCTGACTTCAAGACTGATGGAATGATTCCCAAATGTGGAGATCAGAAATTTGATTGAATCTCAGCATACAAATCCTCATAGGACATTTTTGCCTGAGACAGCATCTGTTGTTAAATTGGGCCTAAAAAGAAATGCATGGAGGCTTCCAAATAAGAGATGCACTGATTCTCTTGAAGGCATTTTCCTTAAATCTCCCTTAGGCAACTTTGCCGTTTCCAGAGAAAACTCCAATATCCTCTCCTTCTGATAGAACATTGTTCAAATATTTCCCAAGCTTCTGCCAAAGGCTACAACAACCCAATCATTTCATATCAACATTTCCCCCACGTCACAACAATCTTCACTCCATTCCCCCTTTAGAATCTCAAGAATAGGAATTTCCCATCATAACCGAGAAGGATTAAGAAATAACGATTCAGCAGAATCGAATTTGCGCAAGGTGCATCAACTCCTGCAATAGCGCCAGATAAAACGCATAGGGTAGGGTGGGGCAAAGATCCGCAATTTTAGGTTTCAACCTTTTTTCTCACCCAATAAGTAAAAGGTTCTGCAGGTTTTGGCTTCACTGGAAATCTTAATTTATGTGCTACAATATACCATTTTCTTACTAGCGAAATAAGCACCATTTAGGAAAAAAAAGGAAAGGTAGACAACCTTGCCTTTGCGGACCTTTGCCCCACTGTTTGGGGTAAACGTCCGCAGATGCGGGGCAATTGTCCGCAGCTGCGGATCTTTGCCCCATTGAAATGAAATACACGGAAAAATTAACTTTAATCAGTTTATTTATTCACAGTTATGGGTAAAACCATTTCAGTTCACTGACTGAATAAACATTTCGGGTTGTGCTGGTTTTTTTTGGCTCCTTTATACTCGAAACGACTGATCCCCATTCATAATCGAGAATGTCAGGCCGGTCGGGCCATTTCCATAATTTTCCAGCTTTCACCATTGATGATACAGTGGCATGGGTTTCTGAAACGCCAGTAATAACTCCTGGAAACAGTTTTTCTTCATATCGAACGGTACAAAATTCGCCTATGCACCTCTTTGGAGGCACCATCCGCTCAGACGATTCTTCCATCTTCTGATCACTGTCAGATTCTGACTCGTTGTAGACCGAAGTTCCAGATGAAATAGACTGAGACTGAGATGAGTCATCTGAATCAAACTGAATTCTACGTGGTGGCTTCTTCTTCTGCTTTGCTGCCATCTTGAGCTTGTCTTTCCGTTTCATTGCATTTTTAATTTTACGATCTTCTCTTTCTTTGACCAACCTTTCAGCTTGTAATTTTTTGTCCCGAAGAGCTTTCTTGTGCGGAGAAGATGTTAGAAGTGTCGACTTTAAACTTCTTCCGCTTCGCTTACGTCGTGTTGCTTTGGGAAGAGGTAGTATGTCTGCTGGAGACACAACTGACACAAGAGATGACGTGGAGACAAGTCCAGGAGAATCAGTAGATAAAACAGGATCAGGCAGTCTTGAAGGTCCAGGAACAGGGAAGTCGAGAGCTGAAGGAACAGGATCAGGCAGCCTTGAAGGTCCAGGAACAGGGAAGTCGAGAGCTGAATTGCAGTTATCGTCGCCAAAATCTAGCATTGGTTCTTTAACGATATCATCTTCTTCCGGACTTTGATCCGTCACCTGGCTCGGAAGAAAATCAGCATCCGAGAAAACCCCGATGTCCAGGGAAAAGATTCCCGTTGCGCGGAAGAAGGCAGTTGCTTTTTCAATGGTAGCTGTTCTTCTTGGGGCAAACGTCCGCGCGCGGACCATTGCCCCATGCAAAATGCGGACCTCTGCCCCATTTTGTCATTTTGTAAACACAAACTAACTTAAAAACAAGCAATGCGCATTTGGCCAAATTATTGTCCATAGATCGCCTTTCAAAACCTGAATTATGGAATTGAACCAGTAAAAAAGTAAGCAAAGCGTATAGTAAATTACATTTTCAACTGAAGATGACCTACGGATTATTACATCAAAACAAGTAAAAAGAATTCTTACCTCATTGTTTTTGTTGTGCCGGTCGGACGCCATGTAACTTTTGTGAGTCGTCTTCTATCAATGTTGCGAGCATAGAAATGTGTCTAAAACCACGACAATTTTAAGCGATCATTTCAAATTGACGGTGCGGATCATTTCCCACTACGGATCTTTGCCCCACCCTACCCTATTTGTCGAACAAACTCAGACTACATGCGAGTTTCTCCGAATATGTGATTCTACACCCACTACGCATATCGCCAACTAGTTCCTTATCGAGGTATTCAAACATACACGAGAAAATACAGGATTTTAATCGGTTTCGCATTCGCGATTTGCAAATAGGCATGGATACGTGGAATCGGGTAAAATAGCTTTCTTCCTTGGATTTGATGAGTGTATTGAGGCAGGTAAATGATAAAGACAAACAATGATATTTTATCAATATCCTATTATAATTTCTGAACAGCAGATAATAAATTCTGAAGAACAAATTATATTTTCTGAACATCAGATTATTTCTGCTGAACATCAAATTATAGTTTTTGAACATCCAATCGTATATTTTGAACATCCAATTACATTTTCTGAATTATCAAATCACATTTTCTGAACATCAAATTAAACCTTCTGAACATCAAATTATATTTTCTGAACATCAAATCTTATTTCCTGAACATCAAATCATACTTTTTGCATGAGTTTGGAGTTCGAGAGAGTGGTAATTATGCGGCCGAATTTTCGTGTGCACGTTTTTCGTGTCGAGTGGAATCAATTCGATCCCCTCGCAGCAAACGTCCTTGGTCGGGGGGCTCTAGGTCAGTGTCAACGGCTGGAACAAAGCGCCCGCTCGAGCACCACTCATTCATCCACGTATCCCGCTACACCAAAACAGGATCCGGGATAGCCCATCGGGATCGATAATAAGCATTGGCGCCGGCTGTATTTCACTTCGAAATTCGTGTTTTTCGAAAGGTGGGCCGCGAGATGGAAGATGACGGGAAAGAGACGAATCGATCCCCCTCCTGCCCCCGGTTTCAAAACAACCCAATCATTTATTATGAGGACTGTCAGACGTTGAGAATGTTATCGTGGACGTCGCTTGCGTCATCGGGAACAATTCAAAAGTTTTCGAGGGTTTCGATATGGGGGAGAGGGGTTTGGGGATTATTTGGAGGGAATCAACAAGGTTTTTGTGGGAGATGAGGACTGTATCGAAGTCATAGGGGATTATAGTGGATAATTAATGTTTTTCAGGTCGTTAATTAATGTTGCTTCTTAAGGGGACGTTATACTCTGGCCAACGGCACCGATTCTTCATTCAAAAAGTGCCTTTCATTTTGCCAAGTTCACGCCCTCAATTTTCCACCTGAAAGCTTGATTTTTTTTCAAATTCTCCAGTTCTGTTCTATTTCACACTTTCTGGAAATCTTTTCAGTATTTTTTGCATTATTCAAGCGCCTATTCAAATGGTCTTTTTTTTAATATAGAAAATTGATTTGTCGAGGGCACTCCAATGAATTTTCTAAAAAAAAATTGATGAAGAACAGCCGAAAAACGATTATGAAGTCAATTTTCATTGACTCTCAAATTCAACCCTCAAGAAGCTTGGAACACCAGACCTGGTCCAAGAGATCCTCCTGGTCAAAGAGCAAAGTTACAGTTTTAAATTTAAATGTTGAAGGGATATCAAGAGACAAAAGCGATTATTACTTCAATTAAAAAAAAAAGCTTTCAGGTGAAAAATTGAGGGGGTGAACTTGTAAAAATGAAAGGCACTTTTTGAATGGAGAATCGGTGCCGTCGGACAAAGTATAACGTCCCCTTAAGTAAGTCAGTATCCTTTACTTGTACAAGGTGTCCAGCAAGACATGCTCTGAACTTCCCTGTGGGATAGAAGATATCACAGCGATTCAATATCACCCCTCTACCAATGGTCTAATTTTTCCCAGGTTCACCAACTCCAACTGAATGCAATATTTGTTATAATACTGCTCGAATACTTTATGAATCTCATTCTTTATCATTTCGCGATGCAATTTCAACAAGATCTTGAAAAATATAGGTCATTAATGACTAAATTTCCTATGACCACAGGTAAACCCAATGATTCAATCTCAACAATTGGATAAAACACCAACAATTAATCCATAAACTCAGATTGATCGATACACAAGCATTCCTAGACCACTATTCATGTTTGTGTTCGATACTCATATGACGCAAAAATACCAAACGTGTGCAATAAACAATAATTCCCAATTAACATCTGTTCACTAATGGGTTTATCGCTGATTAACAATGTTACGCAAATTGATTATCGATGCTAACCTGCCTGATTGAACTGTATGATTGTTGCTGCCTACCGATTTATGCACTGTGTATAGACTATCGGGTTTTGCCATTGGTTGTGCTAGTAGACTGTTTGTTGGTGTAGGCTACCAACAGTACCAACAACAATAGCCGCTACTGCTACTTGCTAGGAAAGGAATGGATAGGAAATATTGTGAATTAACTGTATTTTACTACATTAGAGCGTTTCACATCTCTATGCAATCTTGTAAAGGTATACAGGGTCAACATTAGAGTCTGTTTATTGGATCTCTAACCTTCTCAACAAACATCACTCTCATGGGAGCAAGGGCACTTCGGCATTGAGGCTAATGAAAAGGCTGTTGCACTTGCGAAAAGTTCATCAAAGGTTGAACCTGTTGGATATAAACCCTTTGTGACCTTGCAAAAAGGACGAAAAGACTGAGGGGCTGTTTGTTATCTCACCGAAAGAGTTAAAAAACTATTTTCTACCAGCGTTGTATCACTTCTGGGTCTTCAACAATTCCAGAGGCAAAGTGATATCATAATTTGGCTGAGAGTGAAGACATAGGCAATTTGAACTTGAGTTCTACCAGCTTGAAGCATTATAAGGCTCTGTTGGCGTCGTCATCAGATGAAACTTGTCAAGGTATAATGTAAATACGACTTTTGATTATATAGAACCCTTTGACCTCATTGAAAACGAAATACAGATGAGAAAATGTGCATTTCTGACACACATGGACCAAAAATGATCAAAATAGCTCGACCTGCTTCGAGAGAAATGATCTATAGAGTCACAATTCTCCTTTTTCTGATCGACCTGCGTACATACTGACACCAGTCGTGGATGTGAAGGCATTCCTGTTAATTATTCCCGTCGCATCTTAATAACCTCGTAAAGTGTACGTATTCAAGACCATCGTTATTGAAAATCGATCATGCTGGAGGAAGATCCAGAGAATATTATCGTAAACGATATTAATATTCGTAATGATAGGTTAAGCCGTGTGGATTACAAGAGAAGTCGGGTTTGTCGTCACGACAAAGGAACTTAGTGCCTCTCGAGTTTAATGGGCTTATTGACGATGGAAAGATTGGGTTGTAGCTTGTAGCTGTACCGTATGGCGTTTTAGTGTTTAATTATTATTCGGGGTTTACGTCTTCCTGATTCGCATTGTCAGTTAATTGAATATCCTTTGGCGTTTCAAATTTTTTCGTTTAATTTACCTTGTATAGGTGGTTTGTGGTGAATTCGTTTTTTTCAATGTGTTTTAACACCTGTTGAAAATGAAGACTACCCTTTATTTGTACAGAAGATTCTAGAGTGTCAAAGTGGATGTTAATATGTGCCTAGAGGTTGTAACATCTATGAAATGCCAATGTCAGTTGTGACAACAATTTCTGGAATATGTACGAGGATATATTGAAAAATTCTTAGCCTACTATTATAGAACCAAACAAAATTTCAATGTCAAAATATTTTATTACTCAACATATTCTCCTCTTAATTGAATACATTTATAACAGCGAACCTGCAACGTCTCTAGACCTTTCAAAAAAAATGTTTCTTCTCGCTCTGCAAACCAGTCCTCCACAGCTTTTATTACTTTCTCGTTGGAAGAAAATTTACGACCTTTTAAACTTTTTTTCAGTTGAGGAAAGAGATGATAGTCGGACGGAGCCAAATCTGGTGAATAAGGGGGGTGTTCTAGTAATTCTAACCCTGAATCACGAATTTTCTGTATGGCAACATGAGATTTGTGTACTGAGACGTTGTTCTGTAAAAACAAAACCACTTTTGGATAGCTTTCCGCGTCTTTTCTCTTTAATTTTTTCCCGTAGAGTGGTCAGTAATGTCTAATAGTAATCTCTAGTTATTGTTCTACCCTTATCCAAAAAATCAATCATGATTACTCCATGGCAATCCCAAAAAACTGAAGCAAGAACTTTTCCAGCAGATTTTTGGAGACGAAACTTCTTAGGTCTTGGAGAACCAGAGTTTCGCCATTCCATAGATTGTTGCTTTGTTTCTGGATCGTAGAAATGTACCCTAGTCTCATCCATACTAACAAGTCGGTTTAAGAAGTCTACATCGTTTTCAAATCGAGCACAGATCGAACGCGATGCTTCTATACTTGCACGCGTTTGGTCAACATTCAAACATTTGGGGATCCATTTTGCAGAAATTTTTCTCATGTCCAAATTGACGTGAACTATATGATGAACGCGTTCGTATGAAATCTTCAGTGCTTCATATATCCGTTTTAGCCCAATTCGACGGTCTGATAAAATCATGTCATGAACTGCATCGATATTTTCGGGGACTGACACAGAAACTGGCCTTCCCGATCGGTCATAATCTTCAAGGGAAAATTTACCTCTTTTGAAGCTTGCAGTCCAATTTTTCACGGTCGCATACGAAGGACATTGATCACCAAGGGTATTAAGCATACCTTCGTAAATCTGCTTACCTCTTAACACTTTTAAATACAGGTACTTGATGATGGCTATACTCCAATTTTTCGATTTTTACGATTTCGGTGGACATCTTTTTTTTTTATTTATTGCGTAACTCTGGTTTACTTTTTTGACGTCGAACTCTACACTGCCACTTCTAATAAGTTATTGTTCGTTGATATGGGATCGCAATATTTTGTTTATGCGTGGAACTGGTCTAGGCTAACTAGACAATACATCCTCGTATGTGTTCAGTGTTGCATTCCACTGCAGGAACAAATATCTGTTGGAACACCCTGTATATACCTTTTTCGACAGGCTTTCCTTCACACAAATCCTTCACCTTGACTGGCAGATGTAATAACACACCTGTCAAAAAGTTGAAAGGGCATGGTTTGCGTGAAATGCTCGTCGTGTAATCAAACATGACAGGGGGTGTCAGCAGTGCCGGATTGCGGTCTTTTTCATCCAATCCTTCATAACCTTTCCATTTCTTTGACGAAGCCGACGGTGTCCATGTTGCCTTGGCTCGTGATTCTTGTATAAATAGAAGGGTCGGACAGGAACAGTCTTGTTAAAGTTTGATCTCGCATTATTGAGAATGCTTTGGGAAGCACCGTGACTTTGTGATAGAATAAACGAAGCATTCTTATAATTTCGTTAGTCTTGGAAACTCTAAATAAATCTTTAAAAAAATGTAGAACCATGCCTCCTGTGAGGATTGAACTCACGACCCCTGGTTTACAAGACCAGTGCTCTGCCACTGAGCTAAAGAGGCGCCATGTTCACTTTGAAGTTTTGTCACAGCCAATCCTGGGATCGTCAGCACTTATCCCCCCTCTTAAACAATACGGAAAGTGGGAATACTCTCTATATTCACAATGAACATTGAAGGCAAGGTTAGAACCTTGTGGAACACCTAATGAATTGTTTGGGTTCTCCTGAGTTCTAGCAGATGCAAATGGATTTTGCCTAAGCCAGTTCAGAGGTCTTATCATTCTGAATTCCTTAATGATATAACTACGCATCGATGGAAACCAGTGGCGTATCTTGGTCCTATTTGTACCCGCCAATAGGACAGTCGCATTCTCGGCTTTTCATAAAAACCAACTGTTCCCTGCGCAAAAAATTCAGAACCCGACCCGATTAAGAAATAATCTAAATCCCAGTGTTTGTCTATCCCGATAAAATAGAGGCAACTGATGCGGACATGCTTCAATTGAATTTCCGCACTTTTACGACCATGTTTTTCACCGGTTTTATCTCAGGAATGCCGCAGGGATTAAAATACCTCCTAAAATATAATCCGCAGATATTACGAGGAAAACAATTGAAGCCAGGCGTGCTAGATTTCGTATTCTACACGGGGAAACACCATTTTTATTAGTTTATCGTTAAATTAGACGGGAATATTTCGTTGAAGAATAAGAAACCGTAATTCCATCTACATTGTCCAATTTCCTGCTTTAGTTTTGACTCGGGCTCCTCCTGGACTATCTCAAGAGCTCGAAGAGCCTACAAAACGAGTTGGAGCATAAGGACTGAACGAGAATAAATTCGCTATCACAAAAACGTCTACATATATCTCTCGAACCAATTGAGAAAAAATCAAAATTTGATCATAGTTAGCTTTGTTATGAACGTCAGTAACATGTGGAACATTTACTTCATAGATATTCCAATTCTCTGTCGCAAAATGTCAAGCGAAGTGAAAACACGAGAATTTAAAGTGAAACTTTTTCAAAATAATCAAAAATGGAGCTTCAAAAGAATCGCAAAAGAGGCCCGCGTTTGTCCGGAAACGGTATCAAGAGTTGTTAAGCGCTTCAACGAAGATCTTACAATTAACCGTAAGGAAGGAACCGGGAGGAAAAAGGGGTTTCATAGCCCAAAAAAAATGAAGAAGCCATCAGCCTTTTTCAGACGAATCCTAACCTTTCAGGACGGAAAGTGGCCCAAATAGTGGGTTGTTCGCAGTCAACCATTCAGAAAATCAAGTCGACTTGAGGGTTTAGAACATACAAAGTGCAGAAAGTGCCAGACAAGAACGCTGTGAAGAATCAAGAAGCGAAATTGAGAGCAAACAAATAAAAAAAAGATTTCTTTAAAAATTTTTTATGTTGCGTGATGAACGACGAAACCCATGTCTTGGCTGATTTCTCGCAACTTCCTGGTCAGGAATTTTATACTGAAGATTCTCGTGGAAACGTTGACGAACAATTTCGCGTGAAAAAACAAGCAAAGTTTCCTAAAAAATTCCTGGTTGGCAAGCAATTTGCACTTGTGGGAAAAGGAGCAAATTTTTCGTTGGCCAAGGCTCTGTTGACTCGAAGATATACAACGAGGAATGCTTGAAGAAGCGACTTTTACCATTTTCACGTGAGCACGATGTGTCAACAATCTTTTTTCCAGATTTAGCTTCATGCCACTACAGCAAGGCCACCAAGGAATGGTACGAAGCTAATGAGGTGGTTTTTGTCCCCAAAGAGGCGAATCAACCAAATTGCTCAGAACTCAGGCCAATCGAAAGATATTGGGCCCTGGTAAAAATAGAATTAAAGAAGACTAAGAAATCAACGAAAACATTAGCGGAATTCAAGCAAAAGTGTAAGACAGCATCCCAGAAAGTGACTGAGAACACTATAAGAAGCATGATGGGAAGAATTCCAGAAAAAATCCATGAATTTTGTAAAAAATAGTTTTGGTTTTTTATCGTAAAAACAGTTTTCATAAGAATTAGAAGATGATTCGAAAATGAGTTTGATTTTCGAAATCAGTCCAGTGGTTCAGAAGATATAAGCGTTTTTGTGATAGCGAATTTATTCTCGTTCAGTCCTTAGTTAGCGTTTAATTTCGACACCAAATCGAAAGCAACTAGCCAGAGGAAACGAAGTTATCCGTTATCCACTAATGCACATCCATTTTCGCAACAAAACCCAAAGTGGCCAACACTTCAATGCAACGTAATCTCCATACGGCATAGATCCAAGTGCCCAGTGCGTTCTACCGGTAAAAAAGGTCCAGGAATGCACCGAGCAAACACTGAAGACCGCTGTTTGTACAGCGACAGCGGGCAACTAGCTCCCAAACCGCTAAAAGTGTTTGTCTAGGCATTCATGATTTGACCGGGGACTGCCGATGTCATCTTCTAGGAAACGCACTTTGAGACACACCACCCTGATAGCGCTTGGAACCGACATGTTTGTACACAAACTTGTCTTATTAATTAGTATAGGTTCACCGGAGGGACAAAAACGGTGGGACTTGAAGAAGGATACATAAGAAGTGCCCTTCGAGGTATTTCTCTTGTGTAGTTGCTTGCTATCGGATGTTTTATTAGAGTGATGGAACTTTGAATTGAAATAAAACACATTTAAATTAAGATTGGAGCTAAATTTTTTTTATTCGAAAGATAATTTTACGACATTCATGTTTTGAAAATAATTTCTGGTCCACCACGACTAGCTCTGAGGAACCGCATTCGACCAGACCGATTTTGGACCACCTTTTCGAGTAATTCAGACCTTATTTCAGCAATTACACGAGTTACGAGGATGTATTGATATCTAGTTAGCCTAGTCCAGTTCCATTCATAAAAAAAATATTGCGATGCCATATCAACGAACAATAACTTATTAGAAATGGCAGTGTGGAGTTCGACGTCAAAAAAGTAAACCAGAGGTACGCAATAAATTAAAAAAAAAGATGTCCACCGAAATTGTAAAAATCGAAAAATTGGAGTATAGAGCCATCATCAAGTACCTGTATTTAAAAGGGTTAAGAGGTGAGCAGATTCACAAAGATATGCTTAATAACCTTGGTGATCAATGTTCTTCGTATGCGACAGTGAAAAATTGGACCGCAAGCTTTAAAAGAGGTAAATTTTCAATTGAAGATGATGACCGATCGGGAAGGCCAGTTTCTGTGTCAGTCCCCGAAAATATCGATGCAGTTCACGACATGATTTTATCAGACCGTCGAATTGGGCTGAAACGGATTATCTGAAGCACTGAAGATTTCATACGAACGCGTTCATCATATAGTTCACGAAAATTTCTGCAAAATGGATCCCCAAATGTTGACCAAAAGCGTGCAAGGGTAGAAGCATCGCGTTCGATCTGTGCTCGATTTGAAAACGATGTAGACTTCTTAAACCGAATTGTTACTATGGATGAGACTAGGGTACATTTCTACGATCCAGAAACAAAGCAACAATCGATGGAATGGCGACACTCTGGTTCTCCAAGACCTAAGAAGTTTCGTGTCAAAAAATCTGCTGGAAAAGTTCTTGCTTCAGTTTTTTGGGATTGCCATGGAGTAATCATGATTGATTTTTTGGATAAGGGTAGAAAAATAACTGGAGATTACTATTCGACATTACTGACCACTCTACGGGAAAAAATTAAAGAGAAAAGACGCGGAAAGCTATCCAAAGGTGTTTTGTTTTTACAGGACAACGCCCCAGTACACAAATCTCATGTTGCCATGCAAAAAATTTGTGATTTAGGGTTAGAATTACTAGAACACCCCCTTATTCACCAGATTTGGCTCCGTCTGACTATAATCTCTTTCCACAAATGAAAAAAAGTTTAAAAGGTCGTAAATTTTCTTTCAACGAGGAGGTAATAAAAGCTGTGGAGGACTGGTTTGCCGAGCAAGAAGAAACATTTTTTTTGAAAGGTCTAGAGACGTTGCAGGTTCGCTGTAATAAATGTATTCAATTAAGAGGAGAATATGTTGAGTAATAAAATATTTTGACATTGAAATTTTGTTTCGTTCAATAGTAGGCTAAGAATTTTTCAATATATGCTCGTATGTCGGCTTCCAAAGCGCGATTGTTTCAGGTTTATCAGCATAAACCAAAGACTTGGCATTACCCCAAAGGAAATAATCCATTGGAGTTATGTCGCATGATCTTGGAGGCCAATTAATAGGACCATTTCTCGGAATAATGTTATCGCCAAATCTTTCTTTCAATAAAGCAAACGTTACGATAGCAGCAAGATGTGTAGCATCTTGTTGGAACCAAAACACTTCTGGGTCGATACCATTCAAATTTTGAAACAAAAAATCATTGATCATCGATCTGCAACGAGCACCATTCATTGTAACAGTAGCTCCAGCATCGTTTTTGAAGAAATATGGACCGATGATGCCTCCAGCGTGTAAAGCACACCATACAGTTCATTCTTCAAGATGTAATGGAATCTGCAGAACTTCTTGAGGATTGTTTTCTCTTCATATACGGCAATTTTGCTTGTTTACGTAGCCGTCCAACAAAAAATGAGCTTCATCACTGAACACAATCTTTCGATAAAAAAGTGGATCAACTTCAAGCTGTTCTAGGGCCCAATCAGCAAACAAACGACGTTTATTATGGTCAAGTATCTTTAGTTCTTTAAACCAGTTGGATCTTGTATGGGTGTAGATCAAGATCTTTACGCAAAATTTTCCATATGATGGATGCACAGAGTCCAACTTGTTGACAACGTCGACGAATGGACAAATCTGGATCTTCATTAACACTATCACTTAGGTACATACGATATTTTCTTCTGTACGTTCAGTTCTTTGTCTTGTTGTTGTTGTTGCATCGAGTAGAGAAAATGTAAATGCAAGCTTATTGGTGATTTGCATAAATGATACTCCGTTACAGTGAGCGTCTGAACAAAACTCGAGAATGAAAAATGCAAAAAAATAAAGCAATATAAATTCAACTATAATGAGGCCTATATGGACATGTTTGGTATCAAAATGTAGGTTTTCGAGGGCGCTCTATTCAATAAAAACAAATTCAAGTCGCTATCTATCATGGTTTAGATTTTCACCTGTCAAATGGCATTTTTTTTTTAAATCCGAAATTTCAAATCGTCATAGCTCCCGCTCCTTTTGCCCTATCCACCTTTTGTTTGTATATTGTTAATCAGCATTGTCCGAAGTATCTCTGAGCATCATAAAATCGATATCGGAAATCCCAACTTTTCGGGTCAAAAATGCCAAAGGGGTAGGACCCACCAAAAACACCATATTTGTCATCACCAAGGAATCCCTGGCGAATCCAAAGCCGTTTCTCGAACGTGAAGATCTACAACCCATTCGAATCATGCAGAAAACCCATACGGCTGATAAGTATGGCCAATACTTTGAGTACTCTGAGCGTCTGAACAAAACTCGAGAATGAAAAATGCAAAAAAATAAAGCAATATAAATTCGACGATAATGAGGCCTATATGGACATGTTTGGTATCAAAATGTAGGTTTTCGAGGGCGCTCTATTCAATAAAAACAAATTCAAGTCGCTATCTATCATAGTTTAGATTTTCACCTGTCAAATGGCATTTTTTCAAAAAATCCGAAATTTCAAATCGTCATAGCTCCCGCTCCTTTGGCTCTATCCACCTTTTGTTTGTATATTGTTAATCAGCATTGTCCGAAGTATCTCTGAGCATCATAAAATCGATATCGGAAATCCCAACTTTTTGGGTCAAAAATGCCAAAGGGGTAGGACCCCCCAAAAACACCATATTTGTCATCACCAAGGAATCCCTGGCGAATCCAAAGCCGTTTCTCGAACGTGAAGATCTACAACCCATTCGAATCATGCAGAAAACCCATATGGCTGATCAGTATAGCCAATACTTTGAGTACTCTGAGCGTCTGAACAAAACTCGAGAATGAAAAATGCAAAAAATTAAGCAATATAAATTCGACTATAATAAGGCCTATATGGACATGTTTGGTATCAAAATGTAGGTTTTCGAGGGCGCTCTATTCGATAGAAACAAATTCAAGTCGCTATCCATCATAGTTTAGATTTTCACCTGTCAAATGGCATTTTTTCAAAGAATCCGAAATTTCAAATCGTCATAGCTCCCGCTCCTTTGGCTCTATCCACCTTTTGTTTGTATATTGTTAATCAGCATTGTCCGAAGTATCTCTGAGCATCATAAAATCGATATCGAAAATCCCAACTTTTTGGGTCAAAAATGCCAAAGGGGTAGGACCCCCCAAAAACACCATATTTGTCATCACCACGGAATCCCTGGCGAATCCAAAGCCGTTTCTCGAACGTGAAGATCTACAACCCATTCGAATCATGCAGAAAACCCATATGGCTGATCAGTATAGCCAATACTTTGAAGACTCTGAGCATCTGAACAAAACTCGAGAATGAAAAATGCAAAAAAATAAAGCAATATAAATTCGACTATAATGAGGCCTATATGGACATGTTTGGTATCAAAATGTAGGTTTTCGAGGGCGCTCTATTCAATAAAAACAAATTCAAGTCGCTATCTATCATAGTTTAGATTTTCACCTGTCAAATGACATTTTTTCAAAAAATCCGAAATTTCAAATCGTCATAGCTCCCGCTCTTTTGGCTCTATCCACCTTTTGTTTGTATATTGTTAATCAGCATTGTCCGAAGTATCTCTGAGCATCATAAAATCGATATCGGAAATCCCAACTTTTTGGGTCAAAAATGCCAAAGGGGTAGGACCCCCCAAAAACACCATATTTGTCATCACCAAGGAATCCCTGGCGAATCCAAAGCCGTTTCTCGAACGTGAAGATCTACAACCCATTCGAATCATGCAGAAAACCCATATGGCTGATCAGTATAGCCAATACTTTGAGTACTCTGAGCGTCTGAACAAAACTCGAGAATGAAAAATGCAAAAAAATAAAGCAATATAAATTCGACTATAATGAGGCCTATATGGACATGTTTGGTATCAAAATGTAGGTTTTCGAGGGCGCTCTATTCAATAAAAACAAATTCAAGTCGCTATCTATCATAGTTTAGATTTTCACCTGTCAAATGGCATTTTTTCAAAGAATCCGAAATTTCAAATCGTCATAGCTCCCGCTCCTTTGGCTCTATCCACCTTTTGTTTGTATATTGTTAATCAGCATTGTCCGAAGTATCTCTGAGCATCATAAAATCGATATCGAAAATTCCAACTTTTTGGGTCAAAAATGCCAAAGGGGTAGGACCCCCCAAAAACACCATATTTGTCATCACCAAGGAATCCCTGGCGAATCCAAAGCCGTTTCTCGAACGTGAAGATCTACAACCCATTCGAATCATGCAGAAAACCCATATGGCTGATCAGTATAGCCAATACTTTGAGTACTCTGAGCGTCTGAACAAAACTCGAGAATGAAAAATGCAAAAAAATAAAGCAATATAAATTCGACTATAATGAGGCCTATATGGACATGTTTGGTATCAAAATGTAGGTTTTCGAGGGCGCTCTATTCAATAAAAACAAATTCAAGTCGCTATCTATCATAGTTTAGATTTTCACCTGTCAAATGGCATTTTTTCAAAGAATCCGAAATTTCAAATCGTCATAGCTCCCGCTCCTTTGGCTCTATCCACCTTTTGTTTGTATATTGTTAATCAGCATTGTCCGAAGTATCTCTGAGCATCATAAAATCGATATCGAAAATCCCAACTTTTTGGGTCAAAAATGCCAAAGGGGTAGGACCCCCCAAAAACACCATATTTGTCATCACCACGGAATCCCTGGCGAATCCAAAGCCGTTTCTCGAACGTGAAGATCTACAACCCATTCGAATCATGCAGAAAACCCATATGGCTGATCAGTATAGCCAATACTTTGAAGACTCTGAGCATCTGAACAAAACTCGAGAATGAAAAATGCAAAAAAATAAAGCAATATAAATTCGACTATAATGAGGCCTATATGGACATGTTTGGTATCAAAATGTAGGTTTTCGAGGGCGCTCTATTCAATAAAAACAAATTCAAGTCGCTATCTATCATGGTTTAGATTTTCACCTGTCAAATGACATTTTTTCAAAAAATCCGAAATTTCAAATCGTCATAGCTCCCGCTCTTTTGGCTCTATCCACCTTTTGTTTGTATATTGTTAATCAGCATTGTCCGAAGTATCTCTGAGCATCATAAAATCGATATCGGAAATCCCAACTTTTTGGGTCAAAAATGCCAAAGGGGTAGGACCCCCCAAAAACACCATATTTGTCATCACCAAGGAATCCCTGGCGAATCCAAAGCCGTTTCTCGAACGTGAAGATCTACAACCCATTCGAATCATGCAGAAAACCCATATGGCTGATCAGTATAGCCAATACTTTGAGTACTCTGAGCGTCTGAACAAAACTCGAGAATGAAAAATGCAAAAAAATAAAGCAATATAAATTCGACTATAATGAGGCCTATATGGACATGTTTGGTATCAAAATGTAGGTTTTCGAGGGCGCTCTATTCAATAAAAACAAATTCAAGTCGCTATCTATCATAGTTTAGATTTTCACCTGTCAAATGGCATTTTTTCAAAGAATCCGAAATTTCAAATCGTCATAGCTCCCGCTCCTTTGGCTCTATCCACCTTTTGTTTGTATATTGTTAATCAGCATTGTCCGAAGTATCTCTGAGCATCATAAAATCGATATCGAAAATTCCAACTTTTTGGGTCAAAAATGCCAAAGGGGTAGGACCCCCCAAAAACACCATATTTGTCATCACCAAGGAATCCCTGGCGAATCCAAAGCCGTTTCTCGAACGTGAAGATCTACAACCCATTCGAATCATGCAGAAAACCCATATGGCTGATCAGTATAGCCAATACTTTGAGTACTCTGAGCGTCTGAACAAAACTCGAGAATGAAAAATGCAAAAAAATAAAGCAATATAAATTCTACTATAATGAGGCCTATATGGACATGTTTGGTATCAAAATGTAGGTTTTCGAGGGCGCTCTATTCAATAAAAACAAATTCAAGTCGCTATCTATCATAGTTTAGATTTTCACCTGTCAAATGGCATTTTTTCAAAGAATCCGAAATTTCAAATCGTCATAGCTCCCGCTCCTTTGGCTCTATCCACCTTTTGTTTGTATATTGTTAATCAGCATTGTCCGAAGTATCTCTGAGCATCATAAAATCGATATCGAAAATCCCAACTTTTTGGGTCAAAAATGCCAAAGGGGTAGGACCCCCCAAAAACACCATATTTGTCATCACCACGGAATCCCTGGCGAATCCAAAGCCGTTTCTCGAACGTGAAGATCTACAACCCATTCGAATCATGCAGAAAACCCATATGGCTGATCAGTATAGCCAATACTTTGAAGACTCTGAGCATCTGAACAAAACTCGAGAATGAAAAATGCAAAAAAATAAAGCAATATAAATTCGACTATAATGAGGCCTATATGGACATGTTTGGTATCAAAATGTAGGTTTTTCGAGGGCGCTCTATTCAATAAAAACAAATTCAAGTCGCTATCTATCATAGTTTAGATTTTCACCTGTCAAATGACATTTTTTCAAAAAATCCGAAATTTCAAATCGTCATAGCTCCCGCTCTTTTGGCTCTATCCACCTTTTGTTTGTATATTGTTAATCAGCATTGTCCGAAGTATCTCTGAGCATCATAAAATCGATATCGGAAATCCCAACTTTTTGGGTCAAAAATGCCAAAGGGGTAGGACCCCCCAAAAACACCATATTTGTCATCACCAAGGAATCCCTGGCGAATCCAAAGCCGTTTCTCGAACGTGAAGATCTACAACCCATTCGAATCATGCAGAAAACCCATATGGCTGATCAGTATAGCCAATACTTTGAGTACTCTGAGCATCTGAACAAAACTCGAGAATGAAAAATGCAAAAAATAAAGCAATATAAATTCGACTATAATGAGGCCTATATGGACATGTTTGGTATCAAAATGTAGGTTTTCGAGGGCGCTCTATTCGATAGAGACAAATTCAAGTAGCTATCTATCATAGTTTAGATTTTCACCTGTCAAATGGCATTTTTTCAAAGAATCCGACATTTCAAATCGTCATAGCTCCCGCTCCTTTGGCTCTATCCACCTTTTGTTTGTATATTGTTAATCAGCATTGTCCGAAGTATCTCTGAGCATCATAAAATCGATATCGAAAATTCCAACTTTTTGGGTCAAAAATGCCAAAGGGGTAGGACCCCCCAAAAACACCATATTTGTCATCACCACGGAATCCCTGGCGAATCCAAAGCCGTTTCTCGAACGTGAAGATCTACAACCCATTCGAATCATGCAGAAAACCCATATGGCTGATCAGTATAGCCAATACTTTGAAGACTCTGAGCATCTGAACAAAACTCGAGAATGAAAAATGCAAAAAAATAAAGCAATATAAATTCGACTATAATGAGGCCTATATGGACATGTTTGGTATCAAAATGTAGGTTTTCGAGGGCGCTCTATTCAATAAAAACAAATTCAAGTCGCTATCTATCATAGTTTAGATTTTCACCTGTCAAATGACATTTTTTCAAAAAATCCGAAATTTCAAATCGTCATAGCTCCCGCTCTTTTGGCTCTATCCACCTTTTGTTTGTATATTGTTAATCAGCATTGTCCGAAGTATCTCTGAGCATCATAAAATCGATATCGGAAATCCCAACTTTTTGGGTCAAAAATGCCAAAGGGGTAGGACCCCCCAAAAACACCATATTTGTCATCACCAAGGAATCCCTGGCGAATCCAAAGCCGTTTCTCGAACGTGAAGATCTACAACCCATTCGAATCATGCAGAAAACCCATATGGCTGATCAGTATAGCCAATACTTTGAGTACTCTGAGCATCTGAACAAAACTCGAGAATGAAAAATGCAAAAAATAAAGCAATATAAATTCGACTATAATGAGGCCTATATGGACATGTTTGGTATCAAAATGTAGGTTTTCGAGGGCGCTCTATTCGATAGAGACAAATTCAAGTAGCTATCTATCATAGTTTAGATTTTCACCTGTCAAATGGCATTTTTTCAAAGAATCCGACATTTCAAATCGTCATAGCTCCCGCTCCTTTGGCTCTATCCACCTTTTGTTTGTATATTGTTAATCAGCATTGTCCGAAGTATCTCTGAGCATCATAAAATCGATATCGAAAATTCCAACTTTTTGGGTCAAAAATGCCAAAGGGGTAGGACCCCCCAAAAACACCATATTTGTCATCACCACGGAATCCCTGGCGAATCCAAAGCCGTTTCTCGAACGTGAAGATCTACAACCCATTCGAATCATGCAGAAAACCCATATGGCTGATCAGTATAGCCAATACTTTGAAGACTCTGAGCATCTGAACAAAACTCGAGAATGAAAAATGCAAAAAAATAAAGCAATATAAATTCGACTATAATGAGGCCTATATGGACATGTTTGGTATCAAAATGTAGGTTTTCGAGGGCGCTCTATTCAATAAAAACAAATTCAAGTCGCTATCTATCATAGTTTAGATTTTCACCTGTCAAATGACATTTTTTCAAAAAATCCGAAATTTCAAATCGTCATAGCTCCCGCTCTTTTGGCTCTATCCACCTTTTGTTTGTATATTGTTAATCAGCATTGTCCGAAGTATCTCTGAGCATCATAAAATCGATATCGGAAATCCCAACTTTTTGGGTCAAAAATGCCAAAGGGGTAGGACCCCCCAAAAACACCATATTTGTCATCACCAAGGAATCCCTGGCGAATCCAAAGCCGTTTCTCGAACGTGAAGATCTACAACCCATTCGAATCATGCAGAAAACCCATATGGCTGATCAGTATAGCCAATACTTTGAGTACTCTGAGCGTCTGAACAAAACTCGAGAATGAAAAATGCAAAAAATAAAGCAATATAAATTCGACTATAATGAGGCCTATATGGACATGTTTGGTATCAAAATGTAGGTTTTCGAGGGCGCTCTATTCGATAGAGACAAATTCAAGTAGCTATCTATCATAGTTTAGATTTTCACCTGTCAAATGGCATTTTTTCAAAGAATCCGAAATTTCGAATCGTCATAGCTCCCGCTCCTTTGGCTCTATCCACCTTTTGTTTGTATATTGTTAATCAGCATTGTCCGAAGTATCTCTGAGCATCATAAAATCGATATCGAAAATTCCAACTTTTTGGGTCAAAAATGCCAAAGGGGTAGGACCCCCCAAAAACACCATATTTGTCATCACCAAGGAATCCCTGGCGAATCCAAAGCCGTTTCTCGAACGTGAAGATCTACAACCCATTCGAATCATGCAGAAAACCCATATGGCTGATCAGTATAGCCAATACTTTGAAGACTCTGAGCATCTGAACAAAACTCGAGAATGAAAAATGCAAAAAAATAAAGCAATATAAATTCGACTATAATGAGGCCTATATGGACATGTTTGGTATCAAAATGTAGGTTTTCGAGGGCGCTCTATTCGATAGAGACAAATTCAAGTAGCTATCTATCATAGTTTAGATTTTCACCTGTCAAATGACATTTTTTCAAAAAATCCGAAATTTCAAATCGTCATAGCTCCCGCTCTTTTGGCTCTATCCACCTTTTGTTTGTATATTGTTAATCAGCATTGTCCGAAGTATCTCTGAGCATCATAAAATCGATATCGGAAATCCCAACTTTTTGGGTCAAAAATGCCAAAGGGGTAGGACCCCCCAAAAACACCATATTTGTCATCACCAAGGAATCCCTGGCGAATCCAAAGCCGTTTCTCGAACGTGAAGATCTACAACCCATTCGAATCATGCAGAAAACCCATATGGCTGATCAGTATAGCCAATACTTTGAGTACTCTGAGCGTCTGAACAAAACTCGAGAATGAAAAATGCAAAAAAATAAAGCAATATAAATTCGACTATAATGAGGCCTATATGGACATGTTTGGTATCAAAATGTAGGTTTTCGAGGGCGCTCTATTCGATAGAGACAAATTCAAGTAGCTATCTATCATAGTTTAGATTTTCACCTGTCAAATGACATTTTTTCAAAAAATCCGAAATTTCAAATCGTCATAGCTCCCGCTCTTTTGGCTCTATCCACCTTTTGTTTGTATATTGTTAATCAGCATTGTCCGAAGTATCTCTGAGCATCATAAAATCGATATCGGAAATCCCAACTTTTTGGGTCAAAAATGCCAAAGGGGTAGGACCCCCCAAAAACACCATATTTGTCATCACCAAGGAATCCCTGGCGAATCCAAAGCCGTTTCTCGAACGTGAAGATCTACAACCCATTCGAATCATGCAGAAAACCCATATGGCTGATCAGTATAGCCAATACTTTGAAGACTCTGAGCATCTGAACAAAACTCGAGAATGAAAAATGCAAAAAAATAAAGCAATATAAATTCGACTATAATGAGGCCTATATGGACATGTTTGGTATCAAAATGTAGGTTTTCGAGGGCGCTCTATTCAATAAAAACAAATTCAAGTCGCTATCTATCATAGTTTAGATTTTTACCTGTCAAATGACATTTTTTCAAAAAATCCGAAATTTCAAATCGTCATAGCTCCCGCTCTTTTGGCTCTATCCACCTTTTGTTTGTATATTGTTAATCAGCATTGTTCGAAGTATCTCTGAGCATCATTAAATCGATATCGGAAATCCCAACTTTTTGGGTCAAAAATGCCAAAGGGGTAGGACCCCCCAAAAACACCATATTTGTCATCACCAAGGAATCCCTGGCGAATCCAAAGCCGTTTCTCGAACGTGAAGATCTACAACCCATTCGAATCATGCAGAAAACCCATATGGCTGACCAGTATAGCCAATACTTTGAGTACTCTGAGCGTCTGAACAAAACTCGAGAATGAAAAATGCAAAAAATAAAGCAATATAAATTCGACTATAATGAGGCCTATATGGACATGTTTGGTATCAAAATGTAGGTTTCCGAGGGCGCTCTATTCGATAGAAACAAATTCAAGTCGCTATCTATCATAGTTTAGATTTTCACCTGTCAAATGGCATTTTTTCAAAGAATCCGAAATTTCAAATCGTCATAGCTCCCGCTCCTTTGGCTCTATCCACCTTTTGTTTGTATATTGTTAATCAGCATTGTCCGAAGTATCTCTGAGCATTATAAAATCGATATCGAAAATCCCAACTTTTTGGGTCAAAAATGCCAAAGGGGTAGGACCCCCCCAAAAACACCATATTTGTCATCACCAAGGAATTCCTGGCGAATCCAAAGCCGTTTTCCGAACGTGAAGATCTACTACCCATTCGAATCATGCAGAAAACCCATATGGCTGACCAGTATAGCCAATACTTTGAGTACTCTGAGCGTCTGAACAAAACTCGAGAATGAAAAATGCAAAACATAAAGCAATATAAATTCGACCATAATGAGGCCTATATGGACATGTTTGGTATCAAAAAGGTTTTCGAGGGCGCTCTATTCGATAAAAACAAATTCAAGTCGCTATCTATCATAGTTTAGATTTTCACGTGAACGTGAAGATCTACAACCCATTCGAATCATGCAGAAAACCCATATGGCTGATCAGTATAGCCAATACTTTGAGTACTCTGAGCGACCGTTACTTGTGCTTTGGCTTAAGGGAGCAGATGTTAACAAAGACAATTTTACGAAGACTTAGCGAAACGCCAAAAAAACCATTTGGCAACGTCTCAAACCCTTTCACCAATCTGGAAATCCTCGTATCTCGTCCGTCAAAAAACTTAACCGACTCAACACGTGACCCCTCAACCCCTGTCATATTTGACATAGTGCCAACACAACTCGGGCACTTGTTGGACCGCTCACGTCGCGAACGGTCCGATTTTTAATTTCGCTGACCCCTCGGAGTTAACGAACCCTGGCCCGGCTACGCTTTTCGCGTTTAGCGGCGTTAATAAGTGCACCGGCACCTTTGAGTGGTTACGCTAGGGCCGAATGAGGAACGAATGTGATAAACCGCTCACGTCGAACGTGTTATTAAATTCGCATTGAGGATCTTCCAATTTTTCCCCGTGTGATTGGGCCGCGGACAGAGAAGTTGCGGGGTTGCCGGGATGGGCGCTTTTGGAAGGGGATTTAGGGATAACACAATATTGATGGTTCTGGAGCGAAACTTAGGAGATCTAGGTGATGTGGATGTTGATTGGACTGCTTTGCGTGTTCATGGAATAGTTTTTATATACAGGGTGTTCCTAAATTGAACGTACAAACGAAAAGGGGATATTCCTTGAGTAAGTTTAAAAAAAAGTCCCATATACATGGGGTCGCAAACGTTTCGTTTTCGAGATACAGGGTGTACTGGGAGTATTTGAAAGAAAGTTATGAAAACAGGTGGAGTGGACATCAGTAATGGCCCGTCAGATCCTCAGACTTGAATAATGAATAGTTCAGATTTCTTTTCATACTAACTAGATCTTTATGACAATTTCGATGACTGAGGATTTCGAGAGAATCGTTCAAAATTTTTTTCTCGAAATCGGTAGCAGATACGACAAAACTACAAGAGACCGAAAAGTTTAGTATAACAACAAAGCTTCTTTTTACATTTTTTCAAACTAACAGTTGCTCACCAAAAAAAAGTTCTGGAGAAAAACAGGTGACAGTGTTCTAGAAAAAATATCACCCTGTAGATCTGCTATTGAAATTGCCATGTCTCGAATGTAATATCTATGCCAAATTTCAGTTGAATATCTTGTAAAATGTAAAGTGTAGATACCATGAGAAAAAAATTTGAAAAAAATCAAAAGTTCAATACTCTGTACCTATCTCGAAAACAAAACGTCCCATGTTTATGGGACTTTTTTTTCTTAAACCTACTTAGGGAATCTCCCCTTTTCCTTCGTACGTTCAATTTAGGAACAACCTGTATAGTTCATTCTATACAGCTTTGAGTCGATGACATAGGAGTTCAGTGCTTTGTAAACAGGAAATTATGGCCTTCTGAAGAGAAAACCCAACTTTTGAAGAGCAGTTTTTTCGAATTCTGACAGCATTTAGTGTCAATGAATACAACTTTTACTTCTACATGATGCGCTTAAAATGAGATGCGATTTGGCAACACTCATACCCATACGTATTTTCAGCTCAGGTAACAATTATTCACTCCATTCCACTCGTTGTTTTGGCCAATAAAAACGAAGTTTGAGCTCATATTATGACCGCCCATCGAGTCAATCTAGTTTTCGGCAGCAATTATAATATTTCAGCTCCGCAATTCATCTCGGAACTAATTCTGTAATGGAGATTTGGGAATTGACCAGCGAATTTGAAGGAGTATATGGAATAACTCGCAATTTTTGGGTTGTTTCTGACGAAAACTCGATTCGAAATTGGGCGTATTTTTGTGGATACCCTGTAATTTTTTTCGTCGAAATCGACAATAAAAAACATTCATCATGACCTCAATATCAGTTTCTGAAAGTTTTGTTATTCTAACCTGAAAGGGCAAGAAGCTATGACCAGCTTTGTGATCATCCATAATATACAGGGTGAGTCTTTGACTTGTACATATATTTTAACTGAAGATTCTTGAGGTCAAAAAAAACCTCTTTTTCATTTTCCATTTTTCCGAATTCGGCTCTGTTAAAAAGATATAGCCATTTGAAAAAAAAAATTGGGACGACTACGCCTCTGAAATGGTCTTCTGGAATTGATGCAAAGTTCATATTTCTCGATAGAAATTGAGTTTATACATTTAGGGAATACTCAAGTACTAACCTTATTGGAATAAAAATGTTGCAAACACGATAATTTCAACAAAAACAGTTAGTTTCATCGGATTATATCTGCAACTAAAAAGCCACATTTCTCACACCAAAATAAGTTTCTTCTTCGATTTTTCTGCAGATTAGTTTGTAAACACTAATAACTTGTTCATATTTTCCTCGAAATTCCCAAATAATATCATGAAAAAAGACTTTTCATTCAGATCATCAGAATTTATTATTAAACAACCTAACCTAATCAATATTGTATCGAATCTGTGAATGTTTGCACAGAAATTTCAAGAAGATGTTGTCAGCTTGCTGATATTTTCATTGAGGTTAAGGATTTGTTACGAAACATAGTATAAATCACGATACACTTGTGTACCGTGGTACAAATATCTATGAATTCTGCCGTTTCCATCATAAATCGAGTTTGCCGCCAAATTTTATCACGCATGCGTATAGCGTAAACCGAAAGATTGGTTATGTGGAGGCCAAATATAAACAATAACAAACCAGAGTCTATGAACAAACTGTAAACATTATGTGAAGTTCTGAATACATTCAGTGAATTATTGTTCTAATGTGATTATTATGTGGAGTTAATTAATATAATCCTAACCGTGTCGAGTTTATAAAATTCCAAGAGGATGTTGTTCAGATAGAAACATCGACACAGATTATAAGGTATCATTTTATTTTTCATTAATTTCAATTTAACAAGTAGTTTGTATCGAGATTCATCATTCATATCCGAATTTAGTATTATTCATCGACGTTTAACTTCAATATGGACCGGTAACTATGAATTTTCAATAGAAACTGTGCGTGTTAAATCCTCCTTGGTGTTCAATTTTATCTCCCACATTTGTGGGATTTTATTATTAAAATATCTCGACAAAGTTGATAAATATTGTGACAACATTGTAAACTCGTTCGAAGACCAGAGAAGGAATAATATTCGATGATATTTAATTCAGAGACGCATTCAGATTATTCTTGAAATTCATGATTTTTTCGTCAAATTTCTCCGGGTAAAATTGGAAATAACTAGAAAACGACGCGTTTCATTGAAAAAAAATAGGAATACTTTTAGTTTCTCAAATGATTGATTCTTTCGAAAATATGAACCGTTTATCTTTTTAAAGTGCTTTTATGGTGTTTTAGCGTGTATTGATGAGTCGACTACCCTGTAACTTTTATACTAGTAGAAATTTTCAAAAATGGTATAGGAAAAAAGTGTTTCGTTTGATGAGAGGAATCTACAGTTAAAATTTATGTACAAGTCAAAGACTCACCCTGTATATAGAGAATATTTGTCTAAAAGCTCAAAAAAACTCTAGAAAGCTTCGGAATTTTATTGTCATATGATGAAAGTTATATTAAACTTCGTGGAGGAATCTATAACTGTGATAAAATATTCGAAAAAACGAAGTGACAGAAACCAGGAAATTCGTTAGATTCCTTCAGGTCCCTGGATAACCTCGTGAAAATGAATTTCATGAAAATGCATTGAGTGGTTCTTCGTATTATCCTGCATTATGGATGTCACCTCTTTGAATTTCTTTCATACATTCCAGGATTTATTATTCCCAGGCCAGTCTTTCTCTCCACATCTCCCAGAATTAATCCTCGTTAATGAACATCAGAAGAAATGCACATAAAGGCTTTTCCCATAAATCTTTCAATACCAACAGAAAGGCACATAGTAACGATGCCTATCGCAAGCTCACTTTTTATACCCCTTTGTGCCCGTTGACTTATCGTGGAAAAAATGCGTGGTAGAATCGGCTTTAAGTTAGCCAAGGCTCGCATTCTATCACGTACCTAGTCTGACCATTATTACGCAGATCTAGTTATGGGTTATTGCGACTACTTCTTGACCCCGTGTGCGACCATGGTGCTTTGTAAGCGGTGATTTACTGCCATACCTCTGACTGCTTGATCGCTTGATGAAGATTTGTGCGCGCAACTTGTTGGTATCGGTGATTCTAAGATTAATGGCAGATATTTGAAGCCTGACACCTATTCTTGAGGCATCTACCAATAGGAAATATCGCTTATGTATCTACCAGTACGTCTAGGAATGGAAGTTTGTTATGTTTTCTATTTCCATTAGTTAAAGCTGTTAAGGTGTTCAAGAAATGGATGGCTATTGATTCAAGTTGTTCCATTTCCATTTCCAAAACTTCCCAAGTAGCTAATAAAGTTAATTCCGAACATTCCAATCAAGAATCTCCATCAAAAACTTAAATCCATTCGTTTCATGAAGACGGCACCAAGGAAAACCATCCAAACGAACTGCACCTACTTCATTCTCGTCCCAAACTCGAAACTTGAGCTCCATCATCTTCAAAACCTACATGCCAGCCTCCCAAACCCAAACAATTGATGCGATCTCCTCAGCATCCATTCCCAGGATAAACAACGTTTTAATTGAAACAATTTCGCAGCTCGTCCCATTGTCTTCATCCTCTTGTGCTACGATTGGCCACACTGTCCACGACGAGGAGGAGTCGCGTCCTTCATTTGGCCACACTGTCTCCAATGCTGAATTGCATCGTTCGATGATTAACATTTGCGTAATTTGTAATTTAAAGTACGTGGTCGTGGTGGAACATGGAATAATTGAGTGGAAGGATGAAATTCAATGAGTTGCAAGCGTTTGTAAGACGAACCATGGTTAAATTATAGACCAATCTAATGGTTGACGGTGACACAAAACAAGAAACGTGCGTGAGCTGTCAAAATCAGTGTTGCCAAAATAAAAATATTGAAACAATCACCCTTTATATACTTCATTCACTTTTATAAAGTATCCCGGTTGGCCAAGATTAGGTTTATCAAGTTTTTTCACTTAAAACTGACGCAGGTTGGCACTCGTGAAAGTCAAAATAATTCTTAGAGACGTTGCCAATGTGACACAGGTTTCGTAGTACACAACTAACTCCATTCACTTTTATTTAATCACATAGGAGGTCATGGTTTCGTTTTCAGGAGTTGGTACACCTGATGAAAAGTCTGTGCGCGTACAGAAAATATCGTTAATGACAAAACGACGTTGCCAGTTTCTTTGTTTACATCAAAGTAAAAGTATCAAAGATATGCCACATTTTGTTAGTTCGAATCGATCGGCGATTTTGAGGCGAAATATCGATAGGAAATCGCCTATTTTTCCGTTCTTCGTCGTGCAGAAGAAGTTTTCCGTCGATATGAGAAATTTTGTGCAAGTGTCATTTTTTCCTTTCACGACTTTTGGCGTGAGTACGAACGTCAAATTTGAATTGGACCAAAAATCGATTTATAAGCATAAATAAAGCAAAAGTAAGTACTAATCGACCTTTTTTACACTTGATAACGAAGTTTTTTTTTGTATCTGGCCGTTTAGAAAGATTTCAAACGAAATTCCGGTCCCCCAGACGTTTGGTTAGTTTCGGTATCGTTTTTGGTGCTCGAAATTAATTTGGAATGTGTAAATGGACAAAAAAGGCTTCCTTATACGATTTTCTAACAAAAGTGACCGGAAAATGTGGTTCAGGTAGGATTTTCGAGGAATTATGAGGAAAGAACGTGCAGAATGAAATTGCACGATTTTCGTAAGTACCTAAACGGGTTCTGGATGGCCATCATCGGTCTCTAAATGATTATTGTTGATCGTTTTCACGTTTCAGAAAAAAAAACACGTCGAAAAAGCTGAAAAAAGGAAGAAATATGACTATATTGCATTCAACGGTAGTTGAATTCAGATTCCGATGAATTGAAATGTGTCACTGGAGCTTTCATTCTTATCAATCCTTTGCCGAAAGTAGAAATAGGCTATATTTTATTGAACCAGAATAAATCGGTTTTTTCCATACTCCAGGAGTTTGTGTCTTATTTTAGAACAGGTGAATGATGAATGTGAAGCATATGTTTGACCTATTCCATTTTATTTGTACAAACTTACTGTGGTAGTGGTAGTAATGTATGAATATTTTTTAAACTAATAAATTACTATACAGTCAGAATATTTCACTCCTTGTTCATAAGATCAAATAAATGAAATGTATATCTATAAAGCTTTCAGGAATTGACATTCTTGCTTATCAATTTATAACCAAAATGAACCAAAACTCAATTACTATTGAATTGAAATAATTAGTTTCTTTGTAAACAAATTCGTCAATTTAGTTATTATGTTTATTTTCTTTGTGATGAATGAATAAAACTGATATTTATTTGAAATCAAGAAATATTAGAAATACAAATGTTATGCACCCTCACAATCATATCACATACAATGTCATGATGAAAACAAAGCACATCGATAAATCTTTACAATCATAAATCCAAAAACTCCTTTACATGTAGAATATTGTTCACAATTTTCTGTTGTGTTCTCCAAAATGAAATATACATTCTGAGAAATACGCTAAGAATGTAGAAAGGGCAACATAATGTTGACTTGGAACATAAAACTATTTTGAAAAACGTCATAACTTCGATACAGAGTGGAATGTGTCAAATTTCCAAGGCCAGAGTTGTGATTTTATAATTGTGAATGGAGTATACTTCATTCACTTTCATAAAGTATCCCGGTTCGCCAAGATTTAGGTTTATCAAGTTTTTTAACCTAAAACTGACGCAGGTTGGCACTAGTGAAAGTCAAAATAATTCTCAGAAACGTTGCCAATGTGACACAGGTTTCGTAGTACAACTTCATTTTCATACTGGGGTATACTTTATAAAAGTAAACGGAGTATAATGCCCAATTATCCTATATGACATCATATTTATCGATAATTTTACGGGTGTGTACCATAAACTATTATCCTTTCTTAGCATGATATGCATTTTTTCATCGCTTTCCCCAGATAATGAAACAATTCCAATATTCTCATTTTCAAACTGATGAAAACACAAAATTGCCATACCTACCTATCGTACTTTGTACCTACTTTAATCGATTTTTCTCAATGCGTCTGAACTATGGTTATTCATCTCGATTATTGAATATCGTTACAGAAATTGCACAATTTATTCAATCGTAGGCAATTAGTGAAATGTGATTTTAGCAAACAATAGCTGAGATACGTTCTGGAGGATTTCCATAGAATTGGTGGCATACTTTCGTAATTTCATAGAACCATTGATACGGGTGTATTTTTGGAATAGACAGGAGTTTTCTGGAATTGATTTGATATTTTAATCCACTTCTGTTCTGAATATTCGTCTGATTTCTGGTTACTCCAAAAATATAGCCAGATATTGATAGATCCGATAAAATTTATTGAGAGACGACATATTTGGAATAATAATAGTTTTGAACAATTTTTAGATCTTAATCTAAATTTTTTTCTTTCTTTGTTTTCTGGAATTTGTCTGTGTTTCTTGTCATAGAGAATTGTTTTATTCTGTTTGTAAATGATAAATACCAGGATGTAGATATGTCGGGGTATTTTTTTCGAATATTCTCATTTCTCCAAATGCATAAAAAAATTAAAAACCGCATTCTGGTTCGAATAAAGAGCAACAAAATAGAACCCAATACCCTATTGACTCCACAGGTATACCGTGAAAAATCGCAGCTCAAAAGTACCTAAATGAGACGTCCAATTCACACCATAGTCAATGGGTCAGTTCACATACCGATTTGGGGATTTGGATTTATGAAGCTGTATATGTTTCATTGACAAGGCAACTACCTGTAATCGTATAAAGGGTCCAAGTAAGAAAGTGACAATGTGTCTCATTCAATTCTGTGAATTTAAAACGTGCAGAACGAAAAAGATTGAATTTCGAAGGAATATTTTGACTTGAACCAGAAAAATCTTGATTGATGAAGAAAATGATGATCCAAAAATAGAAGCTGCGTGCATTAACTGAATTCCACAGTTAGACCAATTAGACCAAGAGTTCCAGGGAAATTTCGATAAAAAAAATAGATAAACATACAAAGATATCATCAGCTATAATATGTATAGGGAATGATAGGATTCCAACTCTGATCCGAAAGAATTCTTAGGTAAAAAACGAGTAACGATTATGCAATTATTTGGTCGACCAGTGTATTCGCAGAATATGACTCTCACAATTTCTTCTGGAGCAAACCTGCGGTACAGAGTCTTCCATTTAACAGTTTTGCTTACCTGAGATCAGTGGTCCGGCCTTTTGTTCGGATTTGTAAAAACAGTATTTTTCTTTCCGGCTCTGGGAGCCTGCTTGGGACCCCCTGTAGAGCGCATCATTCCCTCCTAATTTATGTCTTTAGGATAACGCCTTTAATAGATCACGAGGAAATTGGAGATCGTGACGTGGTGGTTTGGAAGCGAATTGGTCTCTGGAATCTGTGGATTTTGACGTCTTGTGTTTGTGGAGGAATGTGGGGTTGTTTTTGGATGTTTAAAGTACTTATATTGGGGGTTTTCAAAGAATGAGGCTACTCAGAGAAGACCAATTTTTTTTTAATAATTTTTTAGGTTTAGCATTGAAAACGACATATTTTGAGGACCATTAACACCAGAAGATATGCACCCATTAAAAGTTCCATCTTTCATATTGATATACCATAAAAATAAAGCCGAATTATTTAGTTTAGTCGTCAGTGATAATAGAATCATATTCAGTGGTAACATCCCTGGGACATTGATAATAGACAAGGACATTTTTATTATTATGATGCATTTGTCACAATGTTTATGTTTATGTTTATGTTTATGTTTATGTTTATACTGATTACTCCTAGGTCTCCCGAGGAGACCCCTCAGAAGCTTGTAGCTTGTGCGAGTTAGGAGAATCAGTTGTGTTCTGTGTAGGCTTTGTTACTGTGTCCTTACGCCACCTTAGGCACAGCACTGTTAATTTTAACCCAACAGTGAATGGAGGCCCCTACCGAAACTAGAAAATTTCTTTCCTAGCTCGGGATTGAACTCGGACTTGCCGGGTGCGAGTTCAATGTCCTAACCACTGGACCAGGAGCCCACAATGAAACATTCATTTATTTCTTGAATGTACGGAAAATGAAAGCACAATTATTAAAATTTAACTTAACATTAGATTTGTTGCTCTACCCAATTATAGAAGATCTTCCACAGCGCTCAATATTTATGATCTTGTTGTGGTGTTATTGATAGTGATTTATCTATGGTTTTATTGAATTTCGATTACTTTCAGCGATTGTTATTCAGGTTATTCTTCTACACCACTTTTTGCCAATTCGCCTACAGCAGTTGATCTATTCGAGTGATTTGTTATCTTTTTGCCCTTTCCATTCAAGCCAATTTCATCAGCAGCCATTTATAGTATTTCTTTCAACAGGTACATTATCGTACCATTTGTCAGTTTCGTTTATCCAGTGTCGATTTGTTTTTAAGAACAGTATGGATGAATTGAAATTGTCGCCTCATTTTTATCTCAATTAATGAAAAAGACGTACATGACAGCTTGGTCTTTCACAATTGGAAACCAACCATTTACTACTGGTGCAGCTTTTAGAACCACATTGGCACGTTTTTACCGAACACCGTTTATTATCGAAAAAGTAAGTTGTACAGCCATTAAAACAAACAGTGGCGTTACTTTACCCATCTTTGAAATCAGGCCAATCGTATGAAACTCAATTTCTTCTTTAAACTACATATCCTGAAATGACTCCGTATACTTTCCACATAAAAATCATTGCAATCCAAACTTTTTCAATGTAAGAATCCACCAAATCTTCATTTGTCCCAAAACCTCATCAAATCCACAACCTAACAAACCATTACCCTCAATACAAACTCTAAAACACTTCCATAACAATCATCCAAAAGATGCAATAACGAAAAACCGAAAAAACTTGCATTATCCCACTGGAAGGACCAAAACAAGGCCATTTCACGAAACTAGGTCCTTTCGAACGTATCGGATGGAAAGTAAGTACATTCGACAACAAATCCGTAAGTTAAACACTAATTTTTACGTGGTCTTAACCATCGGAGAGTGAAATGTTTATTTAACGTATTGTAAAATGAAGTTATTTGCATTGTGACACTATCTCGGGTTCATCAGCCTCTGTGCTTGGATGGAATGCGAGGTTTTCAGAAGAAAGAAGATTATCGCCACTTGATAAAAATTATAACACGTCGTTTACAAAAGATAAAGGAGTGCGGTATGTGCTTCCCCTACATGGGATGTTTGTCACCCAGTTTTTGTTCCAGGAAGCAAAGTGTGATGTTACGTAGACAGTTAATGAATGGGAATTTATGAAGCTTTATTCTTTCATTCAGTGGTCCGTCATTTCAAAACGTTTTCATTTACACTACCTACACTCGCTGTGTTGTAAGATTAACATTAAAAGTTGAAGGTTCCAAAATCACTGTACCTAAAAGGAATAAACCAATAATGTAATATTTCTATGTTAACTCCTCAATTTCTCTTGCCTTTGTTAAGGAGACCACCTGAGGGTAAAGACGTTTAGAATGTCGTGTACACCTGATTTTCTTCTTCTTCCACTTGCTCAAATGAGCTCTCCTATGCGATCTTATCAGCGTTTTGTCACTTTCTCATCTACCAGGCAAAGCTAGATAAACACCCGAAGGAGCTAGACAAACATTTGCCGTCTATTCAAGCTCTGGCATCTCCAAAACAGAGTGAGATATCCTCATTATTATATTGTCACTGTGCACCTTTGGAAATTCATCACTGGACGTATACACTCTCCGACAAAAATCTTGCCAACGCGAACCCTCATTCACTCACGGATTAGGTGAAGATGCTCTTCGAACTGAGTCATCTTTTAAAGTTAATACAGAGTCGATGGCTCGTCAGATTTTAAAATAATCGTTCGTAAATTAGGTATAATAAAATGTTTTAGGCTAGAAAAATTCCAAACTTCTTTATTTACGAAGTCTTTGGATCTATTTATTCTCGAAAAAAGTTCACTGACCGTTAATCGAATAGTCCTTTCTTGGTATGACTTGATCCTTCGAAAACTGCAACAACAGGGTGGTCCAACAATTCTGGTTCCAAGTACGTTGGCTTTAGATTTATCGCGACTTCACTTTTTATTGTTCCCCAACAGAGATAAATATGTGAAATTTGCTAGTTGTAATTTCTGTATATGGAGTATACGATACTATCGTAAAAATGCTAAATATACTGTGTCCAGTCGGATGTATTTACGATTGTTGATCGTAAACTTGACATCTTCTACATATTTTATCATTCTTGGACTTTCGGAACGGCTTTCAGACGTTAGAATGAGGAATTGCGCTCGTAAAAGAGATTGAACAAATGTAATCCTGTCTTTATTTCACTTACGACATGCATATCACGCATACATTGTACCAAAAAGGGTTTTGTGATCTGATATGATGAAATGAATAAATATTGAATAAAAAGTGTTTTGTTTATAAAGAACCTGAATCAAACAACGAAAATAATGCTATATTGGTGTATTCAACCATTACATATGGATACACGATGTTCTTCTTGATGAATTCTGTAGAAATTACCATAAAAGTTGTACTTTCGATGTGGAAAATTGTCCTTTTGTCCACTGTTATAAGCAAAAGTATAAAATTGACATAACTTTTGGATCTTCAAACGAAATCTACATATATTCCGACGATTTTTGAACTCAACTACGTTCCTCTATCAGTAACCGATAACTTAGAACCATTCAACCTATCGGCCCTCACATCTCGATCTCTGAAGTTTCGATTTTTGGAATGATCCATTCCTTGAAAATTCCTCCAAAGTGCTTCTTTTTCTTCCTTAATTAAAGCTTTATCCTTAGAATTCAGACGAATGTCTATTATCTGAATCTTGTTCCATAATAAAGGTAGTAAACTGTTTTCTTTATCACCCTTTGGTTTATCCTGACATATTTTGGACCACAGGCTATGCTGTATTTTTATTTCACACCTGGAAACCTTGAAAAATCAGTTTCTATGTCATTTTTTCAGTCTGTCATAGTTTGAAGTGACGATTTTATCTGGAGAGCTTCCTAACATGGAAGTTACAGCTGATCATAAGGCAGCTCTTGTTATAAATAGATGGAGTACTTGAGAGAATTGTTTATATTAAATATTGGAATTTGTTATCGTTTTCTCCATTCGATAGAGGATGTCCGGAAAGTATTATAATTTATAGTTCATTTGCCCAACAACTTGTATGTTTTCATAAGTTATAAGGATCCTTTCACTTGGCTCAGATTGAAGGACCTTCTTCACTTTTTGCGGAGTTATTCTGTCTCCAAAAGGACGTGCCTTCAGATTATAGAGGTTTTTTCTGCCTCATTTGACAACATACCCAAAAGAGCCACTAAACAATGACCTTGATACTGGTGGAGTTCTCCTGACCAATATCGAAGGATCATCATGATGTCACTTTTCTTCCACCTATATACTCGTACATCAATGTAGGTTTCAAAACATTATCAAATTAGTGGGAAGTAAATTCGCATCATCTATATCCTTATCTCCCTGGAATTTTCATTGTTTTCACATTCATGGAAACAGATTATTATACAGTTCGTCAAAAAATCATTATACCGTCGATTATATCCAGCAGATATTCAGGGTAGGGTTCCTGATCGATAAGAGATACCCAAAGTATCTCGGAGGTTAGCAAAATTTCGCGAAATGCTTCAGTTTATGTGAAATGTTTTGCGGGATGGTGTGAGTGCTCAGATAGTTTTGGAGGTGGCTAACGGGCCTCAAAGGCTGTTGGGAGTATGAGAGGACATCTTGGTTTTGGAGAGGCCTAATCAATGTGGGTCAAGACCCAGTATAATGTGAGTGGATACTGATTGATTTAGGTGTTGCAGTTACACACATCTTCCTCGAGAAGCCTTTCGGGTTTGATTTGAGGCTCTCCAGCAGTTGCTTTGAGAACTTCAGCTGTGAAAGATCAGAGATTTGCAAGGATGTTCGTTTCTTGTCTACCACCTATTGGTCTATTGTACCTTTCTTCCGAGGAGAGACTCTGATTAAGGCTTTGCTTTCATGTTTCAATGATCTCTGGGAGAATATACCTTCCAATTGCTGGACATCTATTCACCACTTCATACAGAATATTAAACGTCATTATCTTCTGAATCTGAGAGAGCTTGTGAGAAGATATACCTAGCAGGTCAAGAAAAGTTTTTGATATCCCAGTGTTGCATTTCATAAGAAACTATGTATTTGGAAGACCTCAAACCTGGGTGATTCCGGCAGAGTGCTTGTCTGTCAGTCTTCTTTTTTAAGCGCATACATAAACAGCCAGTATCTCGGTCTGTGGAAAGGAGGCCTCACTTCCTGGGGCTTTAGAGATCCTCAGTTTAGGTCCGTATAAGGACTGAACGAGAATGAATTCGCTATCACAAAAACGCCTATATCTCTTGAACCAATTGAGAAAAAATCAAAATTTGATCATAGTTAGCTTTGTTATGAACGTCAGAAACATGTGGAACAATTACTTCATAGATATTCCCATTTTCTGTCGCAAAATGTCGAGCGAAGGGAAAACACGAGAATTTATAGTGAAACTTTTTCAAAATAATCAAAAATGGAGCTTCAAAAGAATCGCAAAAGAGGCTCGCGTTCGTCCAGAAACGGTATCAAGAGTTGTTAAGCGTTTCAACGAAGATCTTACAATTAACCGCAAGGAAGGAACCGGGAGGAAAAAGGGGTTTCATAGCCCAAAAAAAACTGAAGAAAGCCATCAGCCTCTTTCAGAAGAATCCTAACCTTTCAGGATGAAAAGTGGCCCAAATAGTGGGTTGTTCGCAGTCAACCGTTCAGAAAATCAAGTCGAGTTGTGGGCTTAGAACATACAAAGTGCAGAAAGTGCCAGACAGGAACGCTGTGAAGAATCAAGAAGCGAAATCAAGAGCAAAGAAATTAAAAAGAGATTTCTTGAAAAATTTTCCTTGTTGCGTGATGGACGACGAAACCTATGTCTTGGCTGATTTCTCGCAACTTCCTGGTCAGGAATTTTATACTGCAAATTCTAGTGGAAATGTTGACGAATAATTTTGCGTGAAGAAACAAGCAAAGTTTCCTAAAAAAAATCCTGGTTTGGCAAGCAATTTGCACTTGTGGGAAAAGGAGCAAATTTTTCGTTGGCCAAGGCTCTGTTGACTCGAAGATATACATCGAGGAATGCTTGAAGAAGCGACTTTCACCATTTTTACGTGAGCACGATGTGTCAACAATCTTGTGGCCAGATTTAGCTTTATGCCACTACAGCAAGGCCACCAAGGAATGGTACGAAGCTAATGAGGTGGTTTTTGTCCCCAAAGAGGCCAATCCACCAAATTGCCCAGAACTTAGTTCAATCGAAAGATATTGGGCCCTGGTAAAAAGAGAATTGAAGAAGACTAAAAAATCAACGAAAACATTAGCGGAATTCAAGCAAAAGTGCAAGACAGCATCCCAGAATGTTACTGAGAACACTATAAGAAGCATGATGGGAAGAATTCCAGAAAAAATCCATGAATTTTGTAAAAAATAGTTTTGGTTTTTTTATTGTAAAAACAGTTTTCATTAGAATTAGAAGATGATTCGAAAATGAGTTTGATTTTCGAAATCGGTCCAGTGGTTCAAAAGATATAAGCGTTTTTGCGATAGCGAATTTATTCTCATTCACTCATTTTTCAAGTGCCAGTGCCTCTGTCTGATTTTGATCTAGGTATCAGTAAACCGTATGGATGCCAATGTAGATTAGGCAGGATGTATTTAAAAGTCGAAAGGAGTTCCAATAGATCAGCAAGGATCGCAGTTGGATCAATTCTTTCGCTAACCCTAAAGATATCTCATGAAATCTTTTACCTTTATTGCGAGAAAGTGGAAACTTAAGAGGTTGAGACCTTTGGCTGTTGCATTCTTTTCTGAATTGTAACGATATATGGTCGAAAAGTGCCAGAGAGAGAGACCAATGAATGTTTCAATAAGATTTGAGTTTGTGATTCGAATTGAGTCGCTTTGTATATTCCTGAATTGTCCCGTCAGATACCCTGCTCCTCAACTGTTACGTAAAATACATCGACTCGGTCCAGTGGTTCTTTGATGCTGATTTCTCTCCGAATCAACGACGCCGCGCGTTCGAAACTCTCGTGTCGCGTTCTAAAGGTAAGTTCCCCCGGAACCTCTCGATAGCGCGTTCCAAATCTCGCCACCCTTTCTGCATATCATCCCCCCGTGTCCATATCTCCTGCTGACTTGATCGCACCGTTGTGCATAAGCACAAATAGGTGCATAGCACAAAATTGTGCCTCCTGCTCCTATCTACAGTCCGCTTTTTTGTTTTGCGCAATCGCACGCTTCATCTATCGCACCTGTAGTGGAGCGCGATCGGGGTGGGGGGTTTTCCAAAGCCTACTATAATCCATTGTATTATCACGTCGGCTTTGCACCGTCGAACACCGTTGACAGATAAACGCACGCTTAACGAGCGGCGCGCGTACAAAAAATTCGCGCGATTTTTCCGCCGATGTGCCCTGTGACCCGCAACAGCGACCACGTTTCGGTCGAGATCAGTGTCGACGTCTTCAGGTTCGCGAGGGTGGTTGTACCGATTTGTTCGAGAGCTTAGTGAGAGTGATTTTTCTTGGCGGTTTTGATGGTTGTTTTGTGCTTTTTGTTCGCGGACTCCCGGATAGAAAGACCGGCCAGTACGAACGGATAGAATTTTGTGCATTGCATTTTCGGAGTTCTAGGATGCTTCTGAGTGATGCTCTCCGCGGCATTACTCGCCTCTGATCTACTGGATGCACCCTCATGTGTAAGTGAGTAGTTTTCATAAAAAAATAAAATCGTGCAGAGTTTCTCGAAAAAGGAAGTGCGAGTAGAAATCCAAATATCTGATTGATCTCCAGAAAAATTGAAAAAAAATATAAATAAAAAAATACAAATATTTTTCGAAAAAATTTCCGCAAAAAATATATCCAAATTATTATTCTAGTCCATGCATTCACAAATGATTCGAAAAATTCCCTAAAATTCAAAAACAAATGCTGAAAAACGACCTCATGAGAAAACGAAAAAAATAATAAATTTATGTAGGATTTCGCAATAAGAAAAAAAATATTGAGATTGCGAGAAAAATTCAGAAAAGGGGTGGAATTGAAAAAAAATATCAAATTCTCAGAGTCATTCATTAAAAACAAATTCCACAACTCAAGAAAAGTGAGATAACACTAGCGAAAAAATGTCATTTATGTACAGAGGAAAATATGAAACAAATTTAAGAGGAAATGAGAAGATTATTCAAAAAGATATAAAATAGTTCAGAATATAAAGAAAATAATATTTCATGATATAATAAATTCAGAAAAGGGGTGGAATTAAAAAAAAATATCAAATCTTCAGACATTTATTTAAAACAATGCCAAAACTCAAGAAAAGGAAATAGTGAGAGGACACTAGCGAAAAAATATCACTAATATACGGAGGGAAATATGGAAAAACTGAAGAAGAAATGGGAAGATTAGATTATTCAAAAATAATATAAAATAGGTTAGAATATAAAGAAAATAATATTTAATGATATAATAATAATAATTTAACCATAGGTGATAATGAAAAGAAAACATAATATTTCAACAATCGGGTTTTTATTTAGTTCAAGCAAAAAAAAATTGAATCAAGTGAATTCAAATTCCAAAGTTTCTTACAAATATGACCTTCTTTTCGTAACTTGCGCGGAAATATGTTTGAAATCCTCACAATTATTTCGATTTGAATCTCGATATTATTTTTATTATAACTTCATTTTAAAACTTGTATATTTCCACTAGAATATAAAAAACAATTTTTTTTATGACCACTCCTTCTCGAATGCTCAATATAATCATTTGTACATCGAAAAGCTCTGAATGCGTCCAATATAAACCTTCACCGAATAATATTCTCGTTTGCATGCACCATTTCGAAATTCAAAGTCGTCCAGGCTGAGCCTGCATCATCAGAATTGAAATCACCACTTTTTTTCTGATTGGAAACATTTCGAATTACAATAAACCGATATCTCTACCTTGTTTCCATCACATCCTCGTTTATTTACCAACACTCCGCCGGCATTTAAATACCTGATGGGTTTTAAAATAATATCCAGTATCATCATGACCGATATCGGTCGTATAGTCGGGTTAAATATAAAAATACTAATAGGCTTTTATCGCAGTACATTTATACCGACCATTCGAAGGTATCAAAGAGAGAAGTGATCTGAGATCTTTTTATGTCGTCAAGTTAGAGAGTTTCTGTGTTGGACCAATTCACAAGGGAAAATCAATGATTCTCAATAATGTTTTTGAATAATGCTGAATGAAATGTTGAATCTAAACGAATATACTTTAATTCATCTGAATTCTCTATTTATGAATAATAAAATATCGTCATAGTTATTCGTATGAAGCGCGTCCCTTTCAGTGCGTCGTCTGAATTTGGACGGACCTACCGTGCCATAGGCATCACTTTCATTGTATCACGCGTTGTAGACGCGCTGCGTAGAAGAATAATACTAATAATAATAATATAATAAACGCACATATCATTTTGTAGTGATTGGAACTACTGTAACAATAACTGAAAAATCCATTCATATGAGTGTTTAAATGAAGATTTGTCGACTGCAGAAGTCGATATTAGCATTGAATATTCGGTAAGAAGAACGATGCTAGAGAAAAGAGCATATCTTGAACAATTCGGACGCTGTACAGAAAAATCGCTTCCTGGAGAACAACGTCAATAATTTTCGTACAAGCAGCGATAGACGTGAAAGAACCTCGTATGGAAATCAAAACAGGAAATAGTTAAGCGCTCTGAACACATCGATTTTTCAACTTGCGTGCACGAAATAGTTCTTCGATCGTATCTAAATTATGTACCTAAATGTTGACTGGTTAAGAATAATCTTCCTGACTCTCGTACAAGGACTATTGATCCTCCGTTCGCGTTGTTTTGATTGTCTGAAGTGAAAAATGAACTCTGGGATTTGTTGGGCTGATAGAGAGGTTTTCGCATTTTTTTCTGGTGTAGACGGAGATCTTGAATGTAATTAATCAACGACCAATAGATCAATTATGTTTGTTGTGGATTGTGAACAAGAAAACCATGGTCACTATGAACGTCAGATGGAAATGCTTGTTTCTCTGATCTCAAGACTCATTGTAGGTCAATTTAGTCAAATTGGATTGTAGAGGAAGACAATTTCAGTTAGAAAAACTTTTTCTTGGTGATATTAATTAGGTTGCCCCATTGAAGACCCGTCTTATAGGGTTAGGACTTACTTTTATGTTATAAAGCTTTTATAAGAAGATCTGAATGCATTTCTTGACCACCAAACTAAGCTAGATCTTCAAGAAAAATGACTTACCACTTTTAAGGATCACCCAACCACGCCCTCCCATAACTCACAAACACGAACCCCCCAGGCTAATTTGAGCCCCCTTCGGCCTAAGAATAATTGAATTTTCATCAAGGGGTGGTTCTTGAACGGGGTGGAGGTAGCAGATTGGGGTGGGTTTGAAAGATAATTCCTATCAGAAATTAGAAGGCTTCTAATTTAACCGCCTAAGGATTAGACGGTATATAATCTTAATTAGGGAAGCTAACAGAAGGGGAGAAGACTGTTAGGGATATATTACGCCGGTTTTTGGCGTTTAGAGGGTGGAATTTTGAACGGTGATTGTGTTGGTGAAACTAAATCATTGAGATGTAGAAAAAGGTCGGTTTTTTTGCCGGTGAAAATTTAATTATTGGTCCTTTTGAAGAAGTTCTTGGTTGTCATCTTTCTTGAAAAATGTTGTGCTTTTTAAATGATCTTAAGACAGGTCATGGTCGTTGAAATAGTAGAAATGCTGAACCCATTGAAGATTACTTCCCGGTAGCTCTCCAACTCGAGCATTAAAGGGCAGCTGCTCCACTCTCCCAATTAATCTTCCATTAACGAATTCAATTGCGATTAAAATAACATTCGAATCCAAATCACCTCATCTCGCTCAACAATTCCACTAACTTCCAGTCTCAAAAGCGCCGAAAATTTATCCACAAAGCTAAAGGGTTAAGAATCAATAAAATCCGAGCGATAGAAAGATCCGAAAACAGATATAACAGCAATCCGAACTGCTGCAAGTCTAATTAAAATTTAAATTTATTCTTTTCATACGGAACCTACGCTCTCTTCCCCTTTTTACATCGAAGGGTGGTCCGTAGCAAGGTATTTTATTGGGGCTGGTTGTCGTAAACTGAAGAATTTAGCTCTGGTTGGAAAAAAAATCGCTGCTGGATGATTCTAGGGGGGCTTTGTTATTGTTGAAGGTATACGCTGTGTATGACGAAGCGTGTCTAGGTATTGTGTCGTATCGTTTTATGCTTCGAATATTACGCTTAAATAACTTTATCCGTTCGTTTTTTTAGCGTAGAATAGGGTTGGATGCGGCAGATGAAGAGAAAGGGTTGGGAGCTACTCTTCTATATGTACATATAGGTGTACCACAAATATTGTGGGTTGATTGAATTGAGTTATTTCTCTTTTGAACGTACCATTGATAGCTCTGGTATGCGGATATTTTACGATTGTTCCTCGACATGCGATATATTTGTTATACTTGTTGATAAATAATGAATACTTGTAGAATGCTCAATGGTTTCATCATTTATATTCTTATGAAAAAGACCCATATGGCTTTGTTTTTAAAATCAAACATCAAAGAATAAACCATTCTTTTGTAGCGCTCGTTTTCTGAAAATGTGTTTCTCTATCGACTGTTGGACCACCCTGTAGATAGCCTACGGATACGAAATTCCATCTCGCTATCGAATTAATTCAATCATCAATATATTAAGCCATTATTGCTAAACCTTTTGACGCCTCTCCTTCAAAGGTCGCAACTATGCATATTCAAATTTTTATTAGCACTCTATGGACTTATTAATTCAATACATACGTAGAGAAGACCTCCACATATCCGATTTCAGGAATAAAATAATGATAATGATTCATCTTCGTTTATAAACTGAATATCGTATATCAGCATAATCAGTTTGGATTCGACACACTGTATCATTATTCAAGCCTGTTAATGAGAACGCGCATGCACCAGGTTTTTCGTATTAATATGCAGATTCACCGGTATAAAAATTGGAATTAATGAGTTGTTGAATGCTGCTTGAGGTTGATTAAAACGCATAACTCATTCCGTGGGGAAACGACGATTTTTATCCACAAGGGCAGAAATAGCTCCGAGACATTCGGATATAATTTGAATATAGTAGAAATTGAAACACGTGTTTCATTAGTAATAATTACCATCCATAATACCGAATGATTTAAACGAAATAATCAGTTCACCTAAAGTTGAAATGATCCGGGAGTTCCGTAAGGAAATAGTTTAGGGCCAGTGCAATTCTTTATCAACACGTTTCATTCATTTTTCGACCACAAAAGGGATAGTATCAGTATAGTTTCGAATCAAGAGGTATTTTGTTATAAGATGGAAAGCATCAAATAGCTTGAGAATACAATGGGTGTCCCAGAAAGTCTAGAAAGAGTGCATGAATAAAATACATCCAGTCTTGGTTTATGCTCTGAAAGCTCATCTTCGTGGTGTATTAAAAAGCCGTAAAGATCGGGTTCAGGAGACGTCCACCATATCCCCAAGATTTATCGTCTTGGTAAGATTATGAGATTCCACAATAATATTTAATATCGAATAAAACGTGTGTGGCGCAACATTCAACATGTTACTTATTGGCCGCAATAAAAGTTATGTGCTAAATACCTGCCTGATCTGTGCGGCACTGGATGGTGCGCAGCTAGAGCCCACGGTTCAAATGATATAAAACTAGCGTTTACGACGTTTACATCTGTAGAAAATACTTCTTCGGTAAACACCATTTGTCAGCCAGGCGCCAATAGATCTGAGCTTTGAGGTACGACGATTGAATTTTGATTTATGAAAACGAAATGGAGGATTAGTTAGATATAATTTCGATGGGGTTCATAAAATGTGATAATGTAATGTAATAAATAATAAGACAGTAGAAAAAGATAACGAATTACTCGAATAGATCAACTGTTGTTAGCGAATTGTTAAAAGTGGTGTAGAAGAACCACAATTGCTGAAAAGTACTGGTCATAGCAATCAAAATTTTATAAAACCATACTTGAATCTCGATAAAGAACACCACAACAAGATCATAAAAATCAAAACATAAATATTATGTTACCAAGGATTGAGCTTTCGATTTTCTCAAAAATTACGTCGTCTTTTATCAAAATCCTAGAGATATTACTTCTAAGAAACAACTAAATGAAGATCCCCACTTAAATTGTGCCGGTACTGTATAGGGACTGAACGAGAATAAATTCGCTATCACAAAAACGCCTATATCTCTTGAACCAATTGAGAAAAAATCAAAATTTGATCATAGTTAGCTTTGTTATGAACGTCAGAAACATGTGGAACATTTACTTAATAGATATTCCAATTCTCTGTCGCAAAATGTCAAGCGAAGTGAAAACACGAGAATTTAAAGTGAAACTTTTTCAAAATAATCAAAAATGGAGCTTCAAAAGAATCGCAAAAGAGGCTCGCGTTCGTCCGGAAACGGTATCAAGAGTTGTTGAGCGCTTCAACGAAGATCTTACAATTAACCGCAAGGAAGAAACCGGGAGGAAAAAGGGGTTTCATAGCTCAAAAAAAGTGAAGAAAGCCATCAGCCTTTTTCAGAAGAATCCTAACCTTTCTGGACGGAAAGTAGCCCAAATAGTGGGTTGTTCGCAGTCAACCGTTCAGAAAATCAAGTCGAGTTGTGGGCTTAGAACATAGAAAGTGCAGAAAGTGCCAGACAGGAACGCTTTGAAGAATCAAGAAGCGAAATCAAGAGCAAAGAAATTAAAAAAAGATTTCTTGAAAAATTTTCCTGTTGCGTGATGGACGACGAAACCTATGTCTTGGCTGATTTCTCGCAACTTCCTGGTCAGGAATTTTATACTGCAGATTCTCGTGGAAATGTTGACGAACAATTTCGCGTGAAGAAACAAGCAAAGTTTCCTAAAAAATTCCTGGTTTGGCAAGCAATTTGCAATTGTGGAAAAAGGAGCAAATTTTTCGTTGGCCAAGGCTCTGTTGACTCGAAGATATACATCGAGGAATGCTTGAAGAAGCGACTTTTACCATTATTACGTGAGCACGATGTGTCAACAATCTTTTGGCCAGATTTAGCTTTATGCCACTACAGCAAGGCCACCAAGGAATGGTACGAAGCTAATGAGGTGGTTTTTGTCCCCAAAGAGGCCAATCCACCAAATTGCCCAGAACTCGGGCCAATCGAAAGATATTGGGCCCTGGAAAAAAAGAGAATTGAAAAAGACTAAGAAATCAACGAAAAAATTAGCGGAATTCAAGCAAAAGTGGAAGACAGCATCCCAGAAAGTGACTGAGAACACTACAAGAAGCATGATGGGAAGAATTCCAGAAAAAATCCATGAATTCTGTAAAAAATAGTTTTGGTTTTTTATTGTAAAAACAGTTTTCATTAGAATTAGAAGATGATTCGAAAATGAGTTCGATTTTCGAAATCGGTCCAGTGGTTCAAAAGATATAAGCGTTTATGTGATAGCGAATTTATTCTCGTTCAGTCCTTAATAGTAAGATTAGTAAGTTAGCAATACGTGTTGGAAGTCAATGCTGCTTCTTTCTAAGAGCAGGCATGTTATGCAGTATTATTGACCATTGTGCGTTGTTAGTCCGAAGAATCTGATTATTTAACGGCACATTCATCTTGCACTTTCAGTCAATAAGAAGGCGAATAAATACTACGGGTATTTCTGTAGGGTTCGACAACACCATCAACGTCTTGTATTGAGTTCTACCTGTTGGAAGAAGGCGATGACGGTAGCTATGTCTGCCACTGCGGCGTTTATGTAACAATGTTTTTATGGTTTATGGCGAACTAAGATGGTGAAGCTGCTCATTTAACATTTGCTTCGTGAGCTTAGCTATTGGACATGCAGCATCGTTTGTAATTGGTCGTCTTGTGGTTCATATACATCGGATGAATATACAGGATCGAAAATTCTTGCTTCATGAGGATTATTTGGTTGAGTTTGGTATCTAAACTCAAGGGGGCCATCAAAATTCAAATCGAATACAAACAGAAGAAGCCAGACACCCAAAAATTTTTCGAATATTCATCCAACCACTTTAAATTCACCTCCAGTCTTCTAGGTAGCACTTATCAATCAATTTGAATAATGACCGTTGTTCTGGAGATACTCGATATGAATGAAATCTACGTACGCAGCTTATTCGGCCACTAAAACGATAACAATGTCTTACAATACTTTGACGTGACGGGGGGTCCATCACGTAGACTTTTCCTCGTTATTCGACCTGGTATTTACATGTTTTCATTTTTAGTTGCGTCGACAATTATTACCTTGAGTACAAACAATTATTCGATGGGATCTGACGCTCCAGTTTCACGTTTACACAGTTCTCGAAAATTTAGAGTAGTTATGTGATGTTTGTTTTGTTATGTTGTTGGAATGTTGAGGACAACAATGGGATTTAGATGATTAAATTGGTACTTACGGAGAACGAGCTCAAGCATTTTAAATTGATTAAAACGTTTTTCGTGATTTTAAACTATTTCTAGAGATTTATCTCTTCGAGATCTTGAATCAGTTTCTCGAAACTCCGGCACATAAGGAAATTAGTATTGCTACTGAAACCTAGTGGAATTTTAGATGTATTCAATATTAATATGTATATACAGAGTGAGTCCTTGACTTGTACATAAATTTTAACTGAAGATTCTTGGGGTCAAAAGAAACCTTTTTTTCATTTTCCATTTTTCCGAATTCGGCTTTGTTAAAAAGATATATCCATTTGAAAAAAAAAATTGGGCTGACTACGCCTCTGGAATGATGTTCTGGAATTGATGCAAAGTTCATATTTCTCGATAGAAATTGAGTTTATACTTTTAGGGAATACTCAAGTACTAACCTTATTGGAATAAAAATGTTGCAAACACGATAATTTCAACAAAAACAGTTAGTTTCATCGGATTATATCTGCAACTAAAAAGCGACATTTCTTACACCAAAATAAGTTCCTTCTTCGATTTTTCTGCAGATTAGTTTGTAAGCACTAATAACTTGTTCATATTTTCCTCGAAATTCCCAAACAATATCATGAAAAAAGACTTTTCATTCAGATCATCAGAATTTATTATTAAACAACCTAACCTAATCTATTTTGTATCGATTCTGTGAATGTTTGCACAGAAATTTCAAGAAGATGTTGTCAGCTTGCTGATATTTTCATTGAGGTTAAGGATTTGTTACGAAACATAGTATAAATCAGGATACACTTGTGTACCGTGGTATAAATATCTATGAATTCTACCGTTTCCATCATAAATCGAGTTTGCCGCCAAATTTTACCACGCATGCGCAGAGCGAAACCGAAAGATTGGTTATATGGAGGCCAACTATAAACAATAACAAACCAGAGTCTCTGAACAAACTGTAAACATTATGTGAAGTTCTGAATACATTCAGTGAATTATTGTTCTAATGTGATTATTATGTGGAGTGAATTAATATAATCTTAACCGTGTCTAGTTTATAAAATTCCAAGAGGATATTGTTTAGATAGAAACATCGACACAGATTATAAGGTATCATTTTATTCTTCATTAATTTCAATTTAATAAGTAGTTTGTATCGAGATTCATCATTCATATCCGAATTTTGTATTTAATCGACATTTAACTTCAATATGGACCGGTAACTATGAATTTTCAATAGAAACTGTGCGTGTTAAATCCTCCTTGGTGTTCAATTTTATCTCCCACATTTGTGAGATTTTATTATTAAAATATCTCGACAAAGTTGATAAATATTGTGACAACATTGTAAACTCGTTTAGAGACCAGAGAAGGAATAATATTCGATGATATTTAATTCAGAGACGCATTCTGATTATTCTTGAAATTAATGATTTTTTCGTCGAATTTCTCCGGGTAAAATTGGAAATAACTCGAAAACGACGCGTTTTATTGAAAAAAATAAGAATACATTCAGTTTCTTGAATGATTGATTCTCTCGAAAATACGAACCGTTTATCTTTTTAAAGTAGTTTTCTGGTGGTTTAGCATGTATTGATGAGTCGACTACCCTGTAACTTTTATACTAGTAGAGATATTGAATAGGTTTTGATTGAGGAATATGCACCATGAATAGAGTAAAAACTCAACCAAAATTCAGTTCATTCGAAATAACGGTTCCGAAGATATAAACAGAAAAGTGTTTTTTTTTTCATGGATTTTCGACACCCTGTATTTTCGAAACCAAACCGAATTTCCAAAAATGGTATAGGAAAAAAGTGTTTCGTTTGATGAGAGGAATCTACAGTTAAAATATATGTACAAGTCAAAGACTCACTCTGTATTAACAAAATAAAGCGCACAATCTCAGCATACTGCCCAAATCTGAGAAAAAATAAAAAATATGGAGAAAATGAAAAAATTTAAGAAAGAATCTTTGTATGTTTGTAAAATCCCTTTATATTCACAGAATTTTATATACCTTTTTGAAATTTCACAATCTTCGTTAAATCACATCGTTAAACAGTAAATTGTAGTTGTTCACTTGGGAAAAAATTCATTTGAACGGTTGGTGCATTCACATTGTAATTTCGATATTTCTTTCAGTCTGGGACATAATTTTTAAAAACTTTATTGCATCTGCTATCTCTCCCGGACATAAAAGATCACGCATCAAACCGTCTAATCAATATAATCAACCAAACAACTTTCAAACCCATCGTTCTATCGTTTCGCAACCGACATTTAGAGCTTCGGTAACTTTTTAGGTGCTCTCCAGAATTATTTATCTGTTCTTAATCGGATTAAAGTCGATGGTAATACATAATTCAGCTATTGCAGTCGGAGCTATTCGTCATGTTTAATCTGTACGAGGCGTTTTATACTGGTTTTATCACCTTTTGATTATGTATAAACACGTCTTGGTGCTTTTTGTGCTTCGGCAATTCGAAATGGCCTGGAGGTGGTGAAGACGAGGCCTTATTTATGGACAATATGTCACTATTATTGGATTAAATCGGATTCAATGGCGAACGTTTATGTTTTATGGTGTTGAGGAAGACGTTTTTCATGCCTTGCAGCTGCGGAATTGAGATTTTCAGAAGCCCCAATTTTTTTATGGTGGACTAATTGACAGGTGGATTTGACTCTTCTGAAATATAAGCGCAGAAATCTGTCTTTAACTATATAAGAGTGAAGGTACTCAAGTACCTCTGATGGGCGTTCCCACAGAATCAGTATCAATGTCGGTTCAGCTACGAATTAAAGGAAATTTCTTCAGTAGCGAGACGATAATTTTCGCCTATGCAATCGTTCTATTCAGCACTGTTCCGAATCCAAACAAATTCAACACGAACAATGTTAATGAACTCGGATTATGAGCGGAATAGAATCCATATCAGTTCAATTGAATGCTTCCAAATAATCGAATAATAGGCTATTAAATTTCCCGGCGATAGATTGGACGAAGGTTGTCGATAAAATAATCCCTTTTGTGCGCGGATTTGTTAGACAGAGACACTCTGTTGACGCACTCACGGAAGTACACAAAACGCAATTCTTCCAGCCTTGGTTTGACCAATTTTTGTCTACAGCCAGACGAAAATGGTCAACTGCGCTTGTAGATTTCACTACGTACCAACGTACCTATGCCTCATCTTCAGTCTCATCTTATACCATTTTCCAACACTTATTTTAAAAATTGTGAATCAACTGGAACGAAAATTAAACAATATCAGACAATATACATCAGATAAAAATATTTCTTCGCTTGCTAGAGCAGAAATAAAGGAGTACCTTCAGCCAATAACTGTACAACAAATGAACTAGTCTCCATGTTGCATATGAAGCTTCCTTTTAATGAAGCATGTCTTCATTTCCATTACAAGGAGGCGTACCGTTTCGGACTACCTCAACAATTGCTTCGGTTTCAATTTGTGTAACTGACAAGGAATGCCAAGACAGCGGTTTTGCCGATAGGTCAGACAGAGAAACATTGTAAGGAATGAAGATAATGTACGGAGTCTAATTACTCCTCACTAAGAACGGGCTGAGTGTTATTGACATTCCGCACCCATATTTGCCGTTTTGTTGATCGGAAAACTATTTATTTGGGTGTGAAGATCTTATTACTTCCACAGCAAAAGGCCACTAAACCATCAATTATTCCTGCCGTCTGCAGGATTTTGAATGCAAACTTCACACCCTCTGACTCTGCCTTAATCTACAGACATTTTGCACTCCGAAATGGCAGGTGTACTTTTCAGTAGAAATATCCCTAGGACATTGATAATCAATGTCCTAGGGATATTTGGCAGAAACTGATTCGAAAAAAAATATTCAGATGTCGACACAACGAAACATTTATTTATTTATTGAGATTACAGTTTGTGAAAGTTCAGACAAATTAAACGAAACTCAAATTGACGTTTACTTGGATATATGAGGATGTATTGATATCTATAGTTAGCCTAGACCAGTTCCATGCATGAACAAAATATTGCGATACCATATCAACGAACAATAACTTATTAGAAGTGTCAGTGTAGAATTCGACGTCAAAAAAGTAAACCAGAGTTACGCAATAAATTTCAAAGAAAAGATGTCCACCGAAATTGTAAAAATCGAAAAATTGGAGTATCGAGCCATCATCAAGTACCTGTACTTAAAAGGGTTAAAAGGTGAGCAGATTTACGAAGATATGCTTAATACCTTTGGTGATCAATGTCCTTCGTAAGCGACCGTTGAAAATTGGACTGCAAGCTTCAAGAGAGGTAAAGCTGTGAACAGTTGACGCATCAGAAGATCTGAGAGTAGACGAAAGAGAAGATGAGACCAACAGACCAGAAATATACCAAATACCATCTAGAGCAAAACCAGCCACAGTTTTAGCAGTTGTATGCGTTTCTCCTTCAACTTCTCGAAGCGCACTCCCAGTGGCCACCTCGCACATCTGCATAAACATCCTGTAAACGCCTGGAGCTGCCTTCTTCACCTCGCTATCACCAGGTAACGTGATGCCCCATAAACACCCCAATTGTCGTAATAAAAAGCCATTCATACCGTATCACATCACGAAACGCTTTTTTACGGCCCTTAATATTTCCGGTGCCACTTGGAGATCAAGTAGCGTCCGTCCATCTGTCCAGGGTCGTAATTCTCACAAATGGCCGATATGATTTTAATACGCCTCGGCTTTTTATTACGCTTGTAAGGATCGGCCTATCCGTGATTACAATGGCATTAAAAACGTCGCCCGAGAAATAATAAGGGTTAATCGAAAACTGTTATCGTCGGTTGTGATTTATTTCAACGGGTTTGGTGACCCAAAAAACGGGATTTAATTAGGTTTATCTTTATGGTACAGTCGTCGACGTGGGATTAATAATCGTAAGTGGTGTTTTATGCAAGCTGCATTCGGCTGTGGCAGTACTTGGTAGTCTTGGTACAGGTGAACTTTGGTGGAAATTTTTTTCGTAATTTCAAAAAATCAGGAAGATGCTACAAGTACATGAATAGAATCTAGGATTGTAGTTTATACAGCTTTTATGGAGGGCACAATATACCTTGAAACAGTGGAATTTAGTCCCCTTAGCAAATTGAGCTAAGCTAACATTTCGAGCCCACAACCTCTTAGCTTCGTGAACCTACTTCAACATAATCTGCGTCTCGACCAAGATCCGGTCCTGCTACCCAAATCACGCCATACCTCTCTGTTTTTTCCAATAATTAACGAAATTAATAAGGCCCAGCAAGAGACCGAATCAATAAGTTTCACCGATAGCGCACCGTGACATGTTTATTCGGGTTCGAATTTCGTGAACCGTGTTCCGATCCCGTTTATCTAGTTGGCGTATTAACAAATTGACGTATACGCTACGTTGTCGACGTACCGTTGATTTCACGGCGCTTTTTATTAGCCTACGCTGAGCCGACTTGATCGATGATTTGTTGCCTTTCGTCACGGTACCATACCAGTATGCCACTGTGTGATATATCTTCGGATCAAGGCAGTCAAGACGGTCAAAACAGATGAAGGTGTGTAGGGTTGGAAGGGTAGAGAAGTTAGAGATGAGGTGGAGAAAGGTTTGTGTTGGCTCCATGACTGTTTTTAACCAATATCCATTTAAATGCGTGGGCCGAGTAAACATGCCAAAGCGTCAAAAACTTTCCACAACAAGTTTTTATGGATCAAAATAGTTCTCAGATGCAAATAGTTCCCATACCAATTAGTCCTGAATGAATTTCTTCCAACTATAATACCATAACTCTGAATCAACACCTCGGTTTAGATAGACAAATTTATAGATGTAGAGATCGTAGATATCACTTATTTGGTCAACATCCATCTTGGACACGTCGAAGTCTTAATTCAACGAATTCAAAAGAAATTCATGAAATTTCCTCAGTTTGATCTACGGTTCTGTATGTGAATGTCGTGTTGAAATTGGATACTCTCGTATTTTACCAGAACGCGTAGGTTTTCTAGTTAACAAATAGCTCGTTTAGAAAACGCGGATATGAGGAAATCATGTTGAATTTGTACGCGTACAACCTAATTGACATGACCTTAATTTTTGAAAGATTTATCGAGAGAAAACAATCTTGATTCATTATCAATTTCGGAAAAATACGAAGATTATGAACATGGAATCACGCCTGATATAACCATAAGACTATGTATGGACCACATACATTTTCTTCAAAAATCATTACTTAATCATAACCGCAGTCAAGAAACAATGATTGGATCTTGAAAACTCTCCCTGCAGTCTACTCGAGTCAGCACTCCACGCAAAAAGCATTCAAAGGTCCCGCTTGAGGACAAATCACAACCACACACACAACCCCAGGCGCTGCACGACTCCCAAATGTCAAGGATGCTGCATCGCAAAGCCGTCAATCTAGACGTAATTAATTAATCAATCAATCAATATCTTCGGTAGCTTCGCATGCGCTCCCGGTTGGATGGGAGACAGACAACGATGTTTGTTAACCTCCCACATCTCTATTGTTCTATTATCACCTACAGCACTCTCCTTACGACCGCGTAATTTGCAATTCTGAACGGGTTTGACGTGAGTCAACTCGTGGTTCCTGAAAAAATTCGTTAACAAAGACAAAGGGTGTGTTCTGTTAGGTTTGGGGAGTCGTCATGGGAAAGATGCCGGTCATCTAGGAGCTGGAAGTCAGCTGGGACAATGGTTTTTGAGCATATGATCTACGTTTGTTGAGTTTGAGAGTCCCATCCAATATGACGATGTATCTATGGAATCTCATGGCGGAAAAAGACGAAGAATATCATTATTGTTTTTGGAAATCACCCTAAGCGTTAAGAATTCCTCGCATACCTCCATCGTGTGGCCAGAGAGAAATTTCTCAACAATTTACCATGTGGCGAACCTACATAATCTGAGAAACCAATAACTGTAACGCTGATAGACAGCATTTTCTTGATAAATAGTATCGAGTTAAAGAGATGGATACTGTAATTACCAGTGCATTTAGTAGATCTTATCTGATTTCACGTATACCCGATAGAATCGTAATGCCTCTAATACACTGATAAGTTCTGCTCACGGCCTTTCGAGATGGTAGATAACTAGATTAGTTTCTAGGAGCGTTTTGGCATTCGCCTTATACGGTGAGATTCTTTGGTCGGCTTGAAAGTGAAGAATTTTAAATTTGACTGGTGACAAGTCAGTAGGTTTCAAGAGCAAATTGAATTTGGAATGATTTTCGGTAGAATCTTTGTGGGAACATGTTCTGGAATGTGAATTCTAGAGGTAACAACCTAGAGTTATTGAGCTGTATCATTATTACGTGATGAGGTTGCTTGGCTATGGAAGAACCTTTCAGAATTCGACCAGACTGATCTTTTGTTCTTATGAGCTACTGAAGAGATCATCTATCATCCTCATAACTTGTATCACATCGAGAAGAACGGAGAGTTTATGTCCTATCGGCACGGAAAGTCTCCTTTGCCTGTTCCCCCGGCAGATTTTGACCCATCAGTGTACCATTGTAAAGACTTCTTGTCTATTTTATTCTCGTAGCAGTGTGCCTGTGACTCATGACCGTGGCAAAGGTAGTTTCGAAATCAAAGATAGTTGGCATTACGTCAGAGGGTTTTGCCAAAAGGTTAGAGTCTATTTCAAGATCCTCTTGTGTCCCACCTAGTTACCAAGTAGAAGCTTGCTGTTTAGTCAGATTCTGCAAGCGTTTCTCAACCCACATTTCCTTACATCTGAACGAGAATAAATTCGCTATCACAAAAACGCCTATATCTCTTGAACCAATTGAGAAAAAATCAAAATTTGATCATAGTTAGCTTTGTTATGAACGTCAGAAACATGTGGAACATTTACTTCATAGATATTCCAATTCTCTGTCGCAAAATGTCAAGCGAAGTGAAAACAAGAGAATTTATAGTGAAACTTTTTCAAAATAATCAAAAATGGAGCTTCAAAAGAATCGTAAAAGAGGCTAGCGTTCGTCCGGGTACGGTATCAAGAGTTGTTAAGCGCTTCAACGAAGATCTTACAATTAACCGCTAGGAAGGAACCGGGAGGAAAAAGGGGTTTCATAGCCCAAAAAAAGTGAAGAAAGCCATCAGCCTTTTTCAGGAGAATCCTAACCTTTCAGGACGGAAAGTGGCCCAAATAGTGGGTTGTTCGCAATCAATCGTTCAGAAAATCAAGTCGAGTTGTGGGCTTAGAACACACAAAGTGCAGAAAGTGCCAGACAGGAACGCTGTGAAGAATCAAGAAGCGAAATCGAGAGCAAAGAAATTAAAAGAAGATTTCTTGAAAAATTTTTCCTGTTCCGTGATGGACGACGAAACCTATGCCTTGGCTGATTTCTCCCAACTTCCTGGTCAGAAATTTTATACTGCAGATTCTCGTGGAAATGTTGACGAACAATTTCGCGTGAAGAAAGAAGCAAAGTTTCCTAAAAAATTCCTGGTTTGGCAAGCAATTTGCACTTGTGGGAAAAGGAGCAAATTTTTCGTTGGCCAAGGCTCTGTTGACTCGAAGATACACATCGAGGAATGCTTGAAGAAGCGACTTTTACCATTTTTACGTGAGCACGATGTGTCAACAATCTTTTGGCCAGATTTAGCTTCATGCCACTACAGCAAGGCCACCAAGGAAAGGTACGAAGCTGATGAGGTGGTTTTTGTCCCCAAAGAGGCCAATCCACCAAATTGCCCAGAACTCAGGCCAATCGAAAGATATTGGGACCTGGTAAAAAGAGAATTGAAGAAGACTAAGAAATCAACGAAAACATTAGCGGAATTCAAGCAAAAGTGGAAGACGGCATTCCAGAAAGTGACTGAGAACACTATAAGAAGCATGATGGGAAGAATTCCAGAAAAAATTCATGAATTTTGTAAAAAATAGTTTTTATTTTTTTATTGTAAAAACAGTTTTCATTAGAATTAGAAGATGATTCGAAAATGAGTTTGATTTTCGAAATCGGTCCAGTGGTTCAAAAGATATAAGCGTTTTTGTGATATCGAATTTATTCTCGTTCAGTCCTTAGATTTAGGAGAGGCAGATTAAATACGACCTCCAGTGATGCTGTGAGAGTCGTATTGCCGGCTTCAGTCACGCCAATACAAGCAAGCCGTTGCTGTGTCTGCAGACGATTGCCTGTGTTGACCTCTTCTGAGGCTTACTGCAGCCATGTAGGACTAGAGTACCATGTTTGGTTTCAGCTCCAAGTCTTTCCTAAGACCCCCATGCTTTGTGCTGAAAGTCCGAGACAACTTGGAGTAGGCACATAAACGACACTTATGCGTCTCGCCCCATATCAGCGTATCTCAAAGACGTTGCTGCAGCTCCTCCGTCTCAAGATCGTCGTAACATCTGTTTATCATTCGCCGAAGCTCATATCGCATTCAAAGCAGGCAATCATCACCTTTACGTGTCGGAATCGGTCTCGAGGGGCATCAATCACCGTCCAATAAACGTTAAATGGCGACCATTTGTTTGTAATAAATGTGCCATTGCTCCTATTCATCCATCAGAACTGCCGGTAATGATACACCGCGTCCACGCTTCAGCCCGAGGTATTCTTCATTTTCATTTTGATTAATCTAATATGGCGTTCTGGCTGAATTGGCATGTGAGAAAGCGGACCTTGAACGGCAATTGTAGGCTATCAGCTTTCGTTAATCGATGGCGTGATTTGATTATGGAAATTAAGCATTTCGAGGTGTTGACGGAGAGGTTGATGAAGATATTAACGGATTGAGTACCAGAACTGGATGAGCCTAATGATGACACTTCGAAATGACGTTGTTGCCAGACGAAACAACGAATAATAAACTATAGTTCGTTCAAATATAAGAAGGAGCTTTGTAAACAAACAGAATCGTCTGCTTTGCGCAAAATAAAGCTCCTATTCGTCAAACGGTCATAACCACGCTCCCTTTCAACGCCCTAAAAGATTTCCAGGATCGTACTCGGAACGGACTGTGGATGGTACTGGATAGAAATGATTCAATAATTTGAGTCAGCAATTCCCACATCAGAACTTTTTTCCTCAGAAACTCTAGTGCAAAATTTCTGTTATGGTTTGCAACTCTCATAAACATTTTATATCCGACGTATCCTATTTTTTTATTTTCTTTTGTTTTTATATTATTATCTACTAAATAATTTTTTTTTCGGATGCTCGAGATTGCGACAAGGTAATTCCAGGAAACACCAGAGTTTTAGAGATTTGGGTCGGAATCTTGCAGGATTCCGACAAAGTAATTCCGGGAAACACCAGATTTGGGTCCTTTTCCCTAATGGGTGAAAGCCATCTTGATTTGCATAAATATCGAAGTTTTCAATTGACAAGACGCGAAAAAGATCTCTGTTCAAATTTATAATGGTCATTTACTTGTAATATCCGAAATATATTTAGTTTCGGTCCATAATTTTATATTATTTTGTACGAAACTCTTTGTTGGCTGCTCAAGGTTCCGACAAGGTAATTTCGAGAAACACCAGGATTGGGTCCTTTCCCTTAATGGATTAAAGCCATCTTGATTCGCATAAATATCGAAGTTTTCAATTGACAAGACCAGTTAAAATACCTATAGCTACTGTGAAGGTCTAGCTGTTCACAGTGTTTATAGATTTTGTTGTGAAAAGTGTATTGTGTTGGAAAATCTTTTGACAAAGTGTATATAGTGTTTAAAGAACAATGTCGAATTCGGAAACGGATACTGCACCTGAGGGTGATCCGTGGGGACCACCGCGAAAAAGGTCCAAAAGGTCGCATTTCTCTGCTGAAGAGAAAGAGATAATTTTGAACATTTTTCGAAAAGAATTGGAAGAACATCCTGATTTATCGAAAAGAAACTTAGTAGGAATTGTTTCAAAATCCTCAGGGGTGAGTGATTCAGCTGTATTCAGAATTCTCAGAGAATATGAAGAGAATAAAACATTGACGCCACCTAAGAGGAGAGCCCAGTCGTTAAAAATAATCGATTCGGTTGACGATTTCGATATGAACCTTATCAGAAGAATTGTCCACGGTTTTTTTTCCGGAATGAAATCCCAACGATTTCTAAAGTTCTAGAAATCGTGAATGATGACGACAGTTTGCCTAATTTCAAAAGAACAACGTTCTATAAATTATTGAAAAAAATTGAATTCAAGTTCAGTTAAAACTGAACGATTGTGTGAAATCTCCTCGATTCGACTCTGGACGAAAAGAAACTTTACAAAGGCCCTCCTACCGATGCGCCAAACATGTTGTTATTTGCTCTTTCTTACATTTGAACAGAGAATAGTAGCGGTCTCTGTCATCAAAATGGTACGAACTCATTTGTACTCCTCATACCATTGATCGCCTGCAGTCAGAATCGAATCCCCTGTTCTACTTTTCATGAAAAAATCTCACTATTTCTCCGGTATCGTTTT